>CP125975.1:468008138-469258138 GCA_030063025.1 Avena longiglumis | reverse complement strand
ACTTAGGAATTATAAAATTGTGACTAACTTTGGAACCTAGTAGAGATAAATCTGGCTTTTGCAAAACAACCCTAGAGCCTAGTGTCCTAGTATCCAAGAACCCCCTTTACCTGTTAGTATTAGTTTGCGAGTACTTAAAGAGTACTCATGGCTTTGTCCCTGGCTATTCCCATGTCCAGACTATGAAGAGGAGTACCTGGAAGATGGACCCCAGGAAGGTTACGACAACTAGGATCATCTCCCATCGTCAGCATTGCCTCTGACCCCGAATATGGAGCTTCGCCTACGCTACCGTTATTATTACGTATTCCGCTGCTTGATGTTGTATTAAGAACTGGATCATGATATCCCTATTTGGGTAAGAACTTATGTACGGTTGTAATAGATGAAGTACTATGGTATCCAATTCTGTTATGTCTCGCAAAAATGGTAATCCTGGGATTGCGATGTATGGCATAACAAGCATCTAGGATTGAAAAATCCGGGTGTTGACAGGGCCACTATTTAGCCCAATTAAAAAATTGGGAAAAATCCTTTTCCCAGGTATCTCTCCTTTCCTTTGTGTAGTTCTAGAGCTTAAACATTACCACCAGTGACAGTCTCAATGAAGGCATCTATTGTAGTGTCTGCGGAGAAGCGTGGTCTCAACGAGGAGCAGAGACGGTTGCACGGGGCCACGATGATGCAAAAGAAAGATAACACATGCACTAAGGCAGAAGGTGAAACACGGAAAGAATGTGAGAAAACAAGGTTACTATTCATGTAAAATGCATACATGAACTTTATGTTTATTTGTCATATGTTTCTATATATTTGCATTATTTAGAATGTTATATCCATCTTTTGCATTGATTCATGGGGATTTACCAGTGATACTTTTATTTGGGTTATAGCTTTACAGAACAGGAAAAACCCGTTTTTGTTTTTTTAGTTTCAATGACCTAAACAAAGTCAATTTGACATGGGATTTTTCGAGAATTATTTTTCGTGAAGACGATGACCTTGGGGCACTTGGATCTCACAAGCAGAGCTCGGAGACCCGAAGGAGACCAGGTGGAGTCGCCTAGGAGGATAATCGCACCACCTAGGCTCTTTCTCACTTGAAGCATCGACAACCCTCCATCTTCATCTCTAACTCGAAGTATTAACCTGAAAACTCCTATAAAAAGGTCCCTAGGGCTATCTCAGATGAGGCGGAGTGCAAACACAAAAACACCAAAATAGGGCCAGATCCTGCGAACATTGGAGGGAGAAACGCCACTAGAGCCACCATCGGTTGTATCTCCACCCTCTCTAACGTCATCAACACCGTCTCCATAATGAAGAGGGGGTAGTCCACCTCTGGACTATGGGTATGTGGCAATGAATTAATTTATATCGCTCCCATGTTATGATTTTTAGTACTATATGAGCTGTCCAACATGATAATGGTCATCTATGTAATTTCTATGTGATGGAACTTTGTTTTATGAGATGATATTTGAGATTGGAATTCAATCATCTGTAATATGTATTGGTTGATGCATATTACGTACCCCGTTCTTAAGTACTTGGTTTGATCATACTTGTATAAAAGACCATGTGTGTTGGAACATGTGCATTTGATGGAGTAACATAGTGGTGGGGATTGGGTAATGACATAAAACTCGAGATCCACTATGGTTTTTATCTTTCTTTTGTTACCTCGCTAGGATAAAGTAAATGCATGTGTTATATTCGTCTTATGACAACAAAGATGTTCTTGTTTGGTCAAGGTAGCATATTTGTTATTCAAACGTCATGTCAATGTAACTAAGCCTATTGATACGTTGGAAACGTATCGATAATTTTTGATGTTCCATGCTTGTTTAGTATCTACTTTGCTTTGCTTTGTCTACACTTTGAGGTGTTTTTATATGTTTTCTGGTACTAATTTATTGACAAGATGTCACAGTGCCAGTTGCATGTTTTCTTCTATTTTTGGTTCCAGAAAGGCAGAAAATCAATATTCTCAAAATTAGACGGAACAAAAGCCAAAGTCAATATTTTACCATGGGGAACACGGAGCCAGAGTATGAGACAGAGGGGAGGCACCCGGGGGCCACACCCCCTGGCGGCGCGGGCTAGGGCTAGCCGCGCCTAGGGGTGTGACCACCTTGGCCGCCCCCTGCCTCGCCTCTTCGCCTATAAATACCCCTCGATGCATAAACTCTAACTACCCGATCAATATTCCACGAAATCGTCTGTAGCCGCTGCCATCATCGTCCCTACACTGGAGGATCTGAAGCTCTTCCTGGCACCCTGCCGGAGGGGGATCATCCCAGAGGCCTTCTTCTTCATCTTGCCAGCCTCCGGTATGAAGCGTGAGTAGTTCCACCTTGGACTACGGGTCCATGTAGTAGCTAGATGGTTGTATCCCCTCCTTTGTGCTACCGTGTTTAGATCTTGTGAGCTCCGTTCATGATCAAGATCTCATCTATCTGTAATCATGCATGCTGGGTTTGCGGGGATCCGATGGATATTGACATTACTATGTCAGATTGATTAATGGTTTTATCTTATTAATTCTATCATGTCTGTGTTGTTTGTGATCTTGCATGCTAACCGTTTCTAGTAGCTATCTTGGACAAGTAGATGCTAGTGACTCCAAGAGGGGGTATTTATGCTAGATTGTGGGTTCATGCCTCTATTTAATCTAAGGGAAGTGACAAAAATCTCTAAGGTTTTAGATGTGTTATTGCCACTAGGGAGAAAACAACGGTCTCTTGTTTATGGAACAAGTGGATTGTTTGTCTTACACATTTTGCTTAAAGCAGTTATCTGTTGCTTGCAACTTAATACCGGAGGGGGTTCGGATGATAACCCGAAGGTGGATTTCTAGTCATAGATGTAGTTGGATGGCGGTTTATGTATCTTGTTGTATTGCCCAATCGAATCTCATAGGACCGTGAATGTCTAGTATTGCATTGTTATGCCTTGCTCAGTCCTGTCAATTGCCCTGCTGTAATTTGTTTACCCAGCATGCCATGTTTTTCTATCTAAGGAGAACACCTCTAGTGAACTATGGACCCCAGTCCAATCTGTACCATTGATACATCTTCCATTGTTACTATTTACTTTCCTCAAACCACTATTATCTTTCACACCATACAGTTAATCCTCTGTTACAGCAGACCGGCGAGATTGACAACCTCACTATTCGTTGGAGCAAAGTCTTGAGTTTGTGTTGTGTAGGTCTCCAAGTTGCTAGCAACACCTTTAAGTCGTTTCCTTCCTCCTACTGGTTCGATAACCTCAGTTTCTTACTAAGGGAAAACTTGCTCATGTGCTCATCACACCTTGCTCTTGGGGTCTCCCAACAAGGCGTCAACAACATGCCCATCATCAAACTTTTCTGGCGCCATTGTCGGGGAGGCTAAGGACGTCTTCACAAGGGGAGTCCTTCACAACCTTTCTTTTTACTTTGTTTTTGTTTTGCTTGGTTTTGTTTGCCTCTTTTTATCAAAAACTAAAAAAAAACTAGTTTGATTTGCTTTCTCTTATAAAAAACAAACAAAATTAGTTCCTACTCTAGTTGCTGGTCTGTTATTGCCTTGCTTTGTCATGCTTTCTATCAATGGATGGTTTCTTTGAAACTAGTTCTTACTGGCAAGGTGGGTTCACGGAAGAAGAAAAGTATTATTATAAGGAACACTGTTTGTCACAAAAAGGGAAACACTTACGGGAAAAATTGATAAATTGAATACTATTGCTAGAGAGGTGTGCTCTACTTATAATGTTAGTTATTGCTTTGATAAATCTTGTTACTAGGAGGTATAAATATCTACCTTTTCAATGTGAGTATAATGATAATGTTACCACATCTTCTTATGTTAAAGGAAATTATGACTTTTATGATGTGGAACAAATTGAAGAATTTATTGCCTTCAAGTGTGCATTTGAACTTGCCAGTTTGCTTGAAAATACTGATGATGCACTGTAGCACCCCAGTAAAACCATTACTAGTAAATCGTCGGTGTTTATCTTCATGCATCATCATGACATCAACATGCATATATTAGTCTAAAACTATTTTACTAAATGCCCTATTTCATTTTCTACACATGTCCCTCTCTTTATTCAAATGCGAAACCTCGGTCTTTACTGGATCTTGTATTTATCTAAAACTATATTTCAAAATGTTTTGTTTTATAAAAATAATAAAATGTTTTTATCAAGGAGGCGGTCTAGCCGGCCGGCCCAAAGGCCCAACCGGCCAGACCACCTACTACCCAAAATGAAACCCCAGACTACCTAACCCTAGCCTTGCCCTACCCAAACCCTAATCCCCACAATTCCTCCACCCCGCCGCCGCCACACACACACGGAGCACACACACACTTGCCCTGTATGCAACCCTCCCAGTCCCCGCATGTGACCCTGACCCCACCCCTCTCACGTCGCGGTCAACCCCGCTACCCCACGCGACCCCACCCCCCAGCGACACACCCGCACGCGCCTACCCCGCGAGCGGCCACCACCCCGTGTCAACCCCGCGTCGCCCGCACGCCACCCATTGCTCGCGATCCCCACCTTCCTCCTCTGCTCTCGATCCTGCAACCGCCTCCATCCCCGCTTGTTCCTTTTCTCCATCGCGAGAACCACCCCGCTAGGGGTGGACATGTAGCTCGAGGCTCGAGGCTCGGCTCGGGCTCGACAAGGCTCGGCTCGGGCTCGACTCGGCTTGGAGGAAGGTCAAGCCAAGCCTAAACACTTCTAGTCAAGCTCGAGGCTCGACAAGCCGGCTCGGTGAAGCTTGCAAGCCGGCTCGAAGGCTCGATGAAATAAAAAAATCACCATAACCTTTGCTGAAATTGTAAGAGTTCACAGTTTTATACAAGATTTTGATCATGATTTCACAAATACATCAACAAAATAGTCTAACAAGTTTCATGGTTTTGCATGAGATATGTTGTTTGTTCAAAAATGACCAGCGAGTAAAGGGACTAAAATGACCAGCAAATATACATTCCAATAGATATGTTGCAGTACATTAACACCCAAAAGTGAAGACAACGAGTACTAGTACAATCTCAGCCATACTGATTTTATTTAACCAAAAATTGTACTGGAGCGATGCAGCCATATTGGTACAATCTCACCCCGCCACCACCGCGCCCTCCCTCTCGCCTCGTACCCTGCCGCCAGAGGCCACCCTCTTCCTTAGCCCACCTCCCCACCTCCCGTGTCGGCCGCCTCATCACCCCACTTGCGAGCTCCGGACATCCCCGAAGCCTCCCCCTCGGCTGCCCTTGCAAGCCCGAGCCGCCGGCGGCCCTGCTCCGCCCGTCCCGCGCGAGCCCGAGCCCCACCGCCATGGGCTTCTTCCACCGCTATGCCACCCCACCTCGTCCTCTGTCTGCCGCCTGTCCCGCTCGACGCGACCTCCCCGCGAGGCAGCGTCGACACTGGCCCTCATCCCCGTAGACCCTGCAGCGTCCATGTCTCCCCTGGTGCCAAGACCTCCCTGCTTCATCGTCCCCACCTTACTGCTTCCGCAAGCACGCGCCCTCGCATGTAGGAGCTCGTAGTCTCCATCTCTGGCCGTCCTCACGCCACCGACTGGGCCCCGCCTCCTCCCTACAGCTCGTCTCCACCTCGTTCCGCCGCTGATGTGCTCCCCCTCGCATCGTGACCGTCTTTAGGCTTTCCCAGAGCATCGCTGTCTGCAATCCCCTGCTGTCCTTTGACCTCCTTGTCTCAGATAGCCTCATGCCCGTGTCGCTGTGGTGGGCATTGTTTGCTTGCTAGCCCTGTAGGTGCTCTGTGCGTACCAAGTTCTCAGAGTGGCTCGTGCCTGCAGTTCTTCTCGATAAGATCTTCAGTGACACTCGGAGCACAAGAACGATACGAAGGAACCCAAAGGAATGGAGGCGAGGACTATATCAGTCAAGGTCATCCGGTGGCTCTGGAACACCAAGTACTTCTACATGGAACCGAAGACCACGGACACGAAGTCCCCGGATTCAAAGGCGTCAAGAAAGACCGAACCCTCGGTGAACCCTAAGATCGCCAAGCTCCCCATGTGTGACCCTCTTTCAAGACATTATTTTTATAAATGAAATAAATATCTTGTTGCATATGAATTGAGCATCCTTGCATACATATTGTGGGTTGGGAGTATGTTGTCGGCTCATCTAATAATAAATATGGAGGCCATATGGGGCCTTTTTAGTCTAATATCGACTCCATTTAAATTGGTGTAGCGAACCGTTGATATATTATGCCTTGATAAGACAACATTTAAATTGCAGGGTATCTACTGAAAGGAATATACCCGAGAGGCAATAATAAAGTGGTTATTATCGTATTCCTTATTTATGGTAAATGTTTATTTTGCATGCTATAATTGTATTAATACGGAAACGTTAATACATGTGTGTTTAATAAACAAAAATGAAGTTCCTAGTTATGCCTCTCTTATAAACTAGCTCTTTGATTAACAAGATGATCAAAGGTTTCCTGATCATGGACATTGGATGTCGTTAATAACAAGGTCACAACATTAGTGTAATGGTGTGATGAACATTCATCCAAAGTATAGCATTACGATCAAAGTCATTGAGTTTATATTGCTATAACAACTTACGAAGTGATCCTAATCCTTAGACCATGAGATCATGTCAATCACTAACACCGGAAGAGTTTCTCGATGACATCAAACATCACACCGTAACTGGGTGATTATAAAGATGGCTTCAGAACTACTAAAGTGTTATGTTGAGGTTCAAGGATCGAGAGTGTAATTTGTTCATCCCGATGACAGATATATATGCTCTGGGCCCTCTCGCTGATATCACATTGATTAGCTTGCAAGAAAGTGATTTGATCACTAGAATGTTATATCACGGGAACGAAAAAAGAGTGCATGTTGGTAACGAGATCAAACTAGGTATGGAGATACCGATGATCGAATCTCGGACATGTAATATATCGTGAAACAAAGAGATTAAGATACTAGCGTAAAAGGTTCACATGATCACAGAAGTCATCGTTGAATGTGTGGGAGTCAGTACGGATCTCCAGGTCCCGCTTCTGATTATTGATCGGGGAGGGGTCTCGATCATGTCTGCATTATTCGTGAACCGTAGGGTGACACACTTAAGGGATATCGACACCATTCAGAGCAAATGATATGCCAGAGAAAGAAAAAGGAAAGCGCAGGAATTTATTTCACTAGACACCGAAACTATTTCGGTTGAAATTGCTGAAACTGGTTCTGCATGTGAAATGTAATACTAGCAAGGGGTTTTATGTGAATGTTTTTTAATTAAATTAATTAACAAAATTCTGAATAAATAAATAAAAGAGTTTTATTTAAATGAGAGCTTGTATTAAATTTGGTGGAAATTTAATGCATGTGAGTGGATTTTTGAGCGGAGGCTCTTTTATGGGAGTGGAGGCTTTTCATTTTGAGTGGGAGCTCCACCCACATGAATGTGGGAGAGGTGGGGGCAGCCCCCACGGCTGGGCGCCATGCCCCTTGGGTGCCCCCCTCTCCCCTATAAAAGTCCCCCCTCTCATCCTCTCGAAGCACACCTTCTCGCGAAGGATCTCGCTTCCCCCTTTAGAATTCCCCCATGGTCTCGGATCAGCGAGATACATGTTCCCGGTGGCTTTTTCTGGAAGGATTTTTTGCTTCCGCTGCTTCGCTGGAGCGAGGGCGCGGAGGTTGTCGGGGTACCCGTACGTGTGTGCGATCACGGATGCACCACTGCTTTGCGGTGCTGGACCATATGGACTTCATCACGATCTTGAGATCGGCAAGCGTTCGTCTACATCATCCACGAGTACAACCTCGTTAACGCTATTCGGTCTTCGAGGGTATGTATTCTATGGATGTATATCCACCCGTTGCTTGTATCTAGTAGATAGATCTTGGTACATAGTTGTTCCCATCGTAGGAATTTTTTTGTTTTCTATGTTGCGAACCCTACATAAACAACTTGAACATATTAAATAATTTTCGGGACACCGGTTCCGCTTAATATGGCCTAATTTCATCGCACCTTTGACATTTCATACATCATAGATGCATCATGCCCGATCTTCTGCCGTAGTATTATATATTGCATCCGGTGTTTCTAACAGTGCTTTGCTTCTTCACGGATTAGGCCGATGAGTTGATGCGAGTGTTGACCCGATCTTCGAATGAACCTTCATCAATGTTTTCAGGCGAGCATTCTCCCCCTTTCTACCTATTTTACATTTATTGTCTTTATTTCATCCTGTTGATCTATTGCTATCTGTGTTGCGATGCTATAGATTCCGTACCCCGTTATACTTCCCTGCAACCCTTATATTGCCATGGACACATCCTATTACCTATTGTTCAGTAGATAGTCGGCCTTGCGAGTCGTAGTTGCTTGCGCAGGTGATGTGTCGCGTCGTCGATCTTCCACAGTTGTTGGAGTAATGCTGCATGTTTAATGTTGGAGATGATCAGGGCTTTAATTACCGTTTAATAACTAAAACTGAAGTAGGTAAATAATGCGGAGGCACGGGTGAGCAATAGATGTTATTTGTTTTTTAACCGTACACTTGTGTCACGTAGGACCCCGAGTACTTGAAACCTATTCTTTGAATATTCGCACTATCTGTATGTGGTACCATGAATCCCCCTAACCCTAGCTTGAGTCATATTTAATTCCTTGGGGCCACAAAGTAGTTTGGGGCTTTATTACTATCCTCTACTTATGCCATGTTTTACTTCCTTATTTACTATTGCGCGTGGAGCGCCTGTACTGTCTAGGAACAAACGTGGAATGTTTTCGCGGTATCGACAAGCCCAGTTACACTTTCGGATTTCCAGTCATTTACAGCCATTGGCACAAACCTCTAAGTCCATCTCGGAGCCGGCCAACTTCGTCGCGGGTAGCTTGGTGGGGTGGCCCCCTGAAATCAAATATGAATCTTGAGAATGTTCTGTCGTGATGCCTCGTTGGGTTTTCATTTAGTTTTTCTAAGGTTGATCGTGTGTGTGTTGCTATTTGTGAACCCCTGCAGGGTAAAACTTTCTGAAAGCCGTGTCCGCGGTTATGGACGACTTGGAGCATAGTATATCGATCATAGACAATTATAACTAAAGTAGTGCTATAAATTTGATTTTATAATGACTAGTAATCAGCTTCACTACAACGGAATGGCTAAATAAAAGTACCAACAATTGCTGGGTTTTGGGACACCTCATGCTATATGTATCTGACTAATAAGTACTACAACTACAACGGAATGGTTAACTAAAACTGCCCACTATCAGGATGACTCATGCTATCTATATCTGACTAGTAATTGCCTCAACTATAACGGAATGAATAAAACGGCCAAGTGTGTGAGTTCCTTGGTTGACTTCCTCGTTTGGTCTCGAGGGGGAAATACCAGGATGGGTATGCTTGGTGATAGTTTCAGGTTGGATCCGAATAGGTCTTTCTTATCCCTATCTGTTAGCCGCCAGTTGTATTGAGTCTCTATAGGTTGTTTAGTGCATGTTGCGCTGCCGCTTCAGTCCACCATGCCTATGTAGGCGAGGATCATCGAATTCTAGTCTCACCGTGTACTGGCCTCAGTACTCATCACTCTCCTTTTCTTTTGCCCTTTATAGGCATCCCTTTTATTTGGGCAGGTTTTTGAGATCAACGTCATTATCAGGGTTACCCTTCCGACTTGGCCTGGGCAGGGTTATGGACGCCATTGGTTATTCTTCAGGGCTCTTAGCCCAATTTGCATCTTGTCCGTACTCGAGTGTTGAATTGTTTTCAAGGTGATTTGGATCTTTGTATGGTATATCTGTATTCTTGACTCTTTGGGTCGTTGTTGTATATATCTGTTCTGTGGGTTCCATCGTGGACTATTGTGTAATGACATTACTTCATTTTCCACCCGCACGCAAGTGCCTGGTGGGAACCTTTGAATCGTTTCTACACGGGTTTGGCGGGAATCGCTAAAACTTGCATAGGGACGATCCGAGGGTGTTACAGAGTGGTATCAGAGCTCAGCAGCTACGATACCCCACTGGTCCAGCCTGTAGGATAACCTAGCTAACGGCCGTGGTAGAGTGTCGAAACTATTTTAAAAACAGTTGGATAGATCTGATTAGGTTTGCTTTTACTCCTTACTCCTCTGCTTTTCTCCTCTTACCTTTGCGTGTTTTGAATCTGCTCTCTTATCTTTTCTTCGAGTCCAGGAATTCTCGTGGTTGGGTTTCTGTCGTACCTTTAGGGTTTCACTTCCTCCTCTTGTAACGGTGCTTCGACATTCGGCCTTCATGCTATCCGAGGAATGTTTCATCTGTTGTACCTTCTAGTGGACCCAAAAATGCACTAAAATTTTCTTTGTATCTTCCAGTGTTTTTCAATGTGACGACCTCATCTGCATCATTTATGATGAAGAACTTACATCATTCTTTTGTTTCCAAAACTCGATTGTCGAGATCTTTAGTCTGATTCTGAGAGTTGGTTGCATAATCCCCTATTCATGTGAAGAGTAATGCTTTTGGTGCGCGAAGGACTGATCACCATCCGACTACTCTTATCATCCGCTCTTGTACATTGAATGGTGGATTGATGCAGTTATACTTCTAGAAAAATCCACCGGGAACATGTATCTCGCTGATCCAAGACCATGGGGGAATTCTAAAGGGGGAGAGAGATCCTTCGCGAGGAGGTGTGAGGGACAAGTGAGAGGAGGGGGTCCTTTTAAAGGGGAGGGGGCAGCCCAAGGGGGCATGGCCGCTAGCCATGGAGGGTGCCCCCATCTCTCCCTCATTCATGTGGTGGATGCTCCACTCACATAAAAACACCTCCACTCACATGCATTAATTTTCCACCAAAATTAATGCAAGCTCTCATTTAATAAAACTCCTTTTATTTATTTTATTTAGAATTTTGTTAATTAATTTAATTAACAAACATTCACATAAAACCCTTGCTAGTATACAATTTCACATGCAGAAACAGTTTCAACAATTTCAACCAAAACAGTTTCGGTGTCTAGTGAAATAAATTCCTGCGCTTTCCTTTTTCTTTCTCTGGCATATTATTTGCTCTGAATGGTGTCGGTATCCTTTAAGTGTGTCACCCTATGGTTCGTGAATAATGTAGACATGGTCGAGACCCCTCTGCGATCAATAATCAGCAACGGGACCTAGGGATCCATACTGACTCCCACACATTCAACGATGACTTCTATGATCGTGTGAACCTTATACGCATGTAACTCAATCCCTTCGTCTCGCGATATATTACATGTCCGAGATTCGATCATCGATATATCCATACCTAGTTTGATCTCGTTACTGACATGTACTCTTTTCTTGTTCCCATGATATAAGATTCTAGTGATCAAATCACTTGCTTGCAAGCTAATTATTGTGATATCACCGAGAGGGCACATAGTACATCTCTCTATCATCGGGATGGACAAATTTAACTCTTGATCCATGAGCCTCAACATAACAACTTCGTAGCACTGACCCACCTTTATAGTCACCCTGTTACGGTGTGACGTTTGATGTTATCAAGATACTCTTCCGGTGTTAGTGATTGACATGATCTCATGGTCTAAGGAATAAGATTACTTCGTATGATGTTATAGCAATATAAACACAATGACCTTGATCGTAATGCTATACTTCGGATGATTGTTCATCACATAATTCCAATAATGTTGTGACCTCATTATTAACAACATCCAATGTCCATGATCAGGAAACCTTTGATCATCTTGTTAATCAACGAGCTAGTTTATAAGAGAAGCATAACTAGGAACTTCCTTTTTTGTTTATTAAACACACATGTATTAACGTTTCCGTATTAATACAATTATAGCATGCAAAATAAACTTTTATCATAAATAAGGAATATGATAATAACCACTTTATTATTGCCTCTCGGCCATATTTCCTTCAGTCTTCCACTTGCACTAGAGGCAATAATCTAGTTTAGAAACTTTGCGTATTGAACACCTATGGCTTTCTAGTGTTCCATATATGCAATTGCAAGTGGTTAATATAATCTACGGATCCGACGCTTTCAGGTCCGCGTGTATTTGCATGTCTTTGCATCTTTACGCATCACTCATTCTCCAATGAGATGGCATTGTATAAATTTGGTCTTTTGGTGAGACCTTTAGTTCCTTGGAGTTAAACCATGTCGATAATATTGTCGTACAATATATATTTAGTGTTAGCCCGTTGTGAACCACACCTTAGTTTGATAACAAACTACTTGACACAAATTCTCTCCTTTGCTGCTACTATAGCAGTCATATACTTAGCATTTTGTTGCAGTATCTGTCACAACGTCTTAACTTTGGAATTCATCCAAATCCGTCATGGAAACTCCTTTACATTTCATTATGCCACCCATAGTTTAAATTGAGATAATCTTAGTTTGTGTCTTGTGACAAAACTAGTATTAATGTAACGCTTTATAATGAGCTATTTGTAATTGTTTGTCACCTCTACACAAATATATTCTTAGTTCTTCCAAAAGATCATAAGAATTTCCTTACTATCTTCCAATGATCATTTTATGATTCATTCTGGTATATGCTCATAACACTTAGAGCATAGGACATATGTGGATGTGTACATATCATGGTATGATTGATCAAAACATTCTTGTGATTTCACTCATCAAGTGTCAAAGCACTTGAATCTTGTTTAACTTATCAAGTGTCGATACACTTGAATCTTGATTCCATCTTTTCCATGCGACAAGAACCGTTTCTTATCGTTTCTATATTGAACTCCTTCAATATATCATATATGTACGTTTGGCACAAACATATTAGCGTCACAGTCTATCCACTATAGACATTCATGCTAAATATTCGGATTTTGCCTAAGTCTTTCATCGAAATGAAATTCTTAACCTTTGTCAATAAAAGATACATCATTTCCAATCAACAAGATGTCCTCCACATAATGTATTAGAAATATGTCTCGGCGCTCCCACTTAATTTCTTGCAAATGCAAGCATCTTCATCGTCTCCAGATAAAAACTCCTTTTTCATCACGGTGAAGATTCCAACTCCGTGATGCTTAATTCAACCATTGAAGTTTGCATGCCCTTTTAGCATCCTTGGATTTTAACAAAACCCTTTGGACCGTGTCTTGTACACGTCCTAGGTAACCATTATTTTAGAAGAATTTTTTTTGTTTATTCATCTACCATATACCAAATTTTATGTAGTGGTTGCTACTTTAATCTGTCCAGACTAAATATCGCTATGAAAGATCAAATCTTGTCATAGTCAACTCCTTGAACATTGTCATAAAAACTTTACCGACATGTCGACTATTTCATCGATGTGAAACATCCATGTCTGTTTCTTTATATATCCAAATACGACCGATGGGTTTTTACACCTTTTCGGAGGGTCTTCCAAGTTCAAAACTTGGTTTCTCGTATATGGAACTATCACATATTTTATGGCTTCAGGCCATTTGATGGAGTCAGGGCCCATCATCGCTTCTTTGCATGTAGTCGGTTCATCATTGTCAAACAATGATTTACTCTCAAAAATCTCAGCATTTGATTGTTTATCCGACCTACTTGGTTCAATAGGAACTTAGATCTCCGTGACCACAACCTTTGAGAGGCACATAAGCTATGAGCACTATGGCTGCCTCCAGAACAATTTCCAGCGCTACGCAACTTAGAACATTTAGCTAAGGTTCGTTAACCTTATCAAAGTTATATTGTCCTCCCACTTAAATTTTGTGAAAAAATCCCTTTTCAAGAAACTTCACGTATCAAGCGACAAACCCTTTTGCCCCTTTTGTCCTCGGTGTTATGGAGAAATACCCAATAGTTATTTGAAATAACCTACAAAAACATGCTCATCCGACTTTGGTTGTAAACATCTTACTTATGCTTAGCATACCAAAATTTAAGAAATGACAACTTGGGTTTTACCCCAAATTATAACTTACATGGTGTCATTTCAACGGATCAAGATGGAGCTATTTTCAGTGTAAAAGCGATAGTCTCTAAAGCTTTAATCTTTTGAAATATAATGGCAGTTTTATAAATAACACCTTTGATCCAGCCATGTCAAACAAGGTTTCATTACAAATCTCAAACATTCCATATTCCTATGGTGTTTCGGGAGATGAAAATCTAGGTGTTTTTGCTAAACTTGTAACTCAAATAAATCCCTTTATGATAAAATCATAAATTATTTATTTTCTTGTCACACTTGCAACTCAAATAAATCCCTTTATGATAAAATCATAAATCATTTATTTTCTTGTTACAATGATTTTCCACTTCATCTTGAAAGTCTTTGAGCGTTTTCAAATATTTCATACTTCTTTCTCATTAAGTGAATATTCACTCAAATTTTCGGAGAAAGCATATGAAGTTGAAATCCATCGCTTACGACTACACATAATGGACTACATGCATCGATATTTATAAATTCCAATATTTTAGTCGTTCGTTCTTCTTCGGCCTTGGAACAAAGTTTTAATTATCCTGAGGAAAGTGTCACAAGAGTCACTTGATCAAATCAAAGACTCCAAAAATCCATAAAATGGAGTTTCTTCATGTTTTATTTTCAATATAATTTAAACAGCGATGTCACTTCGTAAGAGATCTTTCAATCATTTGTCTTGCGGCATTTTAGCATTAGTTTTTATGGATGTGATTTCTCCAACTAGATTTGTAAATCATCCGTCTTATATGGAATACGGTAATTATTTGAACAGTCTTTGTTCTCATAATATCTGATTTAAATAACGATTATTAAACCAAATCTTGAAGGAAAGCTTTGATGTCAATGAGAAATACAAACAACGGCTTGTTTGTTTTCGATGATCATCATTACATATTCTCTTGCTAGTTACTTAGGCCATTGTGGTTCATGAATTGCGTTGTTTTATATGAAATTTCATATCAATCAATTCGGTATCCAATACCCAAGAACCACATTGTTTAACAAGCAAAGAATACAACCATAGCATGTATATCATCTATATACCTAAACTGGATATTTTCAGTCTTTTCTTTTCTGCCAAATATATTTTATAGATTATCTTTCAGCATTTCTTTTTCCTTTTTAAAAGAATCTATCAACATCAACAGTGGCACCATATACATGACACATAGTCCAAATCATGTATATTCAAATACTAATACCTTTGAACTTGTACTTTGAAGTAGATCACCATCATAAAATGATCGACGTTCTTTCAAAATCCATTCTTTAGTAATCTTTTAGTGTAGTAAACACTTTACATACATCTTCTATTCATCCTTATCATGACAACTTTCATGATCAAGCTAATTTAGCTTATAAAGATGAATCGTGAGTATAACGTTACATTCCAAAACCCTTTTGGATGATTAGGATGTCTAGCATCTCCAACCTTTGCAAATTCTCATCCAATATGAGAGCATACATTATACTCTATCATATTGCAACCAAACATTGTTTTAGATATCGTTATATCTGTCACACATGATGGTTTCTGAAACAATTTTTTCAACTCCTAGAAAAACTTGATATTAAAACAATCAAGAATCATGGAGTCAAACATGATACTTAAGATAATAACACTGGAATTGTTACTCTCAATTTAATACCAATTATTAAATTTCACGGAGTAAACAGAGTTTGCTGAAAGTTTGCAATAGGACTCTAAACTTTAGTTTGACACTCAACACAATGTGATACCAGTTCGTAAAGTAAATATCCAGAATTCTATAGTTCTATTATCTCAATTATAACTAAGCATAAAGTGGTGAATGAATGACAATGACTACAACAAATTATACAAATTCACTTTGATTTAATTTATGATAAATTGAGTTCTACTAATCCAAATTAGAAATGAACTCCCACTCAAAAACGACATCCCTCGTGTCTTTTTGGTGATTACATGAACCAAATCCACTACACCAAGTACGATCATCACGTAAGTCGGTGTATCTTCAAAGGCGAGCATCAAATGGGCATCATATCTTCCATATGACTCATGCTTAACCTTTCAGTCCGTGTTCCGAGGCCATGTCTGTACATGCTAGGCTCGCCAAGTAAGAACTGTAGGGTTTCGTAGCATGGAAAACAAAAAAAATCTACTGCATACAAACAAACAAGCCAAGATCTATCTACTAGATTGTAGCAATGAGTCGATGGAATAACTCACCCTCGAAGATTCCAAAGTGTTTAACAAGAGCGGATTCTCGTGGGTGATGTAGTCGTACTCTTCCCGATCTCAAGATCGCGTAGACGATCCTTCCGGCGCTGCGTTCCGGCAGCGCTTCCGTAGTCGGTCACACGTTCGGTACTCGACGAAGACCTTCCTCTCCCTTGTTCCAGCAGGCGGCGGAGGTTGTAGCACTCTCCTCGCGATTTCGGCAGCACAACGACGTGGTACCGGAAGTAGAGGGGAGATCTCGCAGGGCTTCGCCTTAAGCCGGAGCGAGTATGGTGGACTATGAGAGAGAGCCTCGGCGATCTAGGGTTTAGACGCACCAAGAAGGAGCAAGGCCGGCAGCTAAGGTTTAGCTAGGCGGCGGCAGCAGGAGGTGGCGGCGCCGGGGCTAGGGTTTGCGGGTGGAGGTGTTGTGTGCTAGGAGGGGCAGCCCTGCCCCTCCTTATATAGGTGGAGGGGGCGCGCCAGGGGAGGGGAGTCCCTCCCCAACTCGGTTTCCCAAGTGGGACGGCGGTGGAGGGGAGGAACTCCTCCCCAAGTAGGTTTCCTACTTCCCCTCCACCTCACAAAATAGCCGTTTGACTTTTCAAATTGGCGTTTGACTTTTCAAACTAGGATTTGATTAAACCCTTTATTTTGTTCAGCGATGACACCTAGTACATGATGCAATCATTCCAACTTGATATGACACATTCATGTACCCTTCCCCTTCGGAGTGCCGGACATTCCGGAACCTTTTAGAACATTCCTGATGAAAACACCGGAACCATTCTCCAACCCCGAAACAGGACTTTCCTTATATGAATCTTATTCTCCGGACCATTCCGGATCTCCTCGTCATATCCCGGATCCCATCCGAGACTCCGAACAACATTTGGTCTCTTACTCATCATTCCATAACTACTCAAACAACGTCGAATCCTTAAGTGTGTCTCCCTACGGTTCGTGAATTATGCGGACATGATCGAGACACTTCTCCGAACAATAACCAATAGAGGAATATGGAAATTCATATGGCTCCCCCATATTTCTACGATTACTTTGCGATCGAATGAACCACTTACATACGATACCAATTTCCCTTTGTCTCACGATAGTTTACTTATTCGAGGTTATGATCGTCGGTATCTCTACATACCTAGTTCAACCTCGTTACTGATAAGTACTCTTTTCTCGTTCCCGTGATATGTGATCCCTTGAGCGGTCACATGCTTGCAAGCTAATTGGATGACATTTCACCGAGAGGGCCTGTAGTATATCTATCCGTCATATGGATGGACAAATCCCTCTTGATCCATGTGTCTCAACCAATACTTTCCGAACACTCAATGCCACCTTTATAGCCACCCGATTCGTTGTGGTGTTTGATGTCATCAAAGCATCCTTCCGGTGAAGGTGATATGCATGATCTCATGGTCGAAGGAATTAGGTTACTATGTATCAGAAAGCATATAGCAATTGAACTATTTAAAATGACTTGATCTTTATGCTACGCTTATCTATAGGAGTATGTCCACCATATCATTCTCCTAACGATATGATCTTGTTGTTAATAACATCTCAATGTTCATGATAGGGAAAACACAATCATTTATTAACCAAGAAGCTAGTATTATAAAGAGGCTTTACTAGGGACTCTATTTTAGTTTACAAATCACACAAGTATTAATGTTTCCTTGTTAATACTATTATAGCATGAATGTAAACATTTATCATAAACACAAAGATATAATAATAACTACATTTATTATTGCCTCTAGGTCATATCTCCAACAGTCTCCCACTTGCACTAGAGTCATCTAATCTAGATTACATGGTAATATACCGAACACCCATGGCAGTTTGGTGCTGGTCATGTTTTGCCCTCGGGAGAGGTTTAGTCAACGGATCCGCCACATTCAGATCTGTGTGTACTTTGCAAATCTTTATGTCCCCGTCTTGGACATGTTCTCGAATAGCGTGAAAACGTATCTTGATGTGCTTCAGCTTCTTGTGTGACCTTGGTTCTTGCGCATTGGCTATGGCGCCCATGTTATCACAAAGAGATAGACATTGGGTCCAGGACTAGGAACCACACCACTGTAATGAACTCTTTCATCCATATCGCTTCTTGTGAAGCCTCAAAAGACCATGTATTCCGATTCAGTTGAAGATCTCGCCACAACGCTTTGCTTTGCACTCCTCCATAATCGCTGCACCATTCAAAATAAATACGTATCCAGATTGTGATTTAGAATCATCCGGATCGGTGTTCCAACTAGCATCGGTGTAACCATTAACAACGAGTTGTTCATCACCTCCATAAGAAAGAACCATATCCTTAGTTCTTCTCAAGAACTTAAGGATGTTTTTGACCGCTGTCCAATGATCCACTCCTGGATCACTTTGATATCTGCTAGTTAAACTAACAACATATGCAATGTCGGGTCTAGTACATAGCATGGCATACATTAGAGATCCTATGGCCGAGGCATAGGGAGTCTTACTCATCCTTTCTCTATCTTCTACCGTTGTCGGACTTTGAGTTTTACTCAAGGTCGTATTGGGCAACATGGCAAAGAACCCTTTCTTGCTATCTTCCATTCCAAACCTCTTTAGAACTTTGTCCAAATATGTACTTTGTGACAATGATATTAGGCGTCTCGATCTATCTCTATAAATCTTTATGCCTAATATGTAAGCTGCTTCACCAAGATCCTTCATTGAAAAACTATTATTCAAATATTCCTTGACGCTATTAAGAAGGTCTACATCATTCCCAATCAACAATATGTCATCTACATACAGTATTAAGAATGCTACAGAGCTCCCACTCACTTTCTTGTAAATACAAGCTTCTCCATAAGTTTGTATAAAACCAAAACTTTTGATTACCTTATCAAAACGTTGATTCCAACTTTGGGATGCTTGCTTCAATCCATATATGGACCGTTGAAGTTTGCATACCTTGTTAGCATCTTTAGGATCAACAAAACCTTTGGGTTGCATCATATACAACTCTTCATCAATGTCTCCATTGAGGAATCTTTGTTTGACATCCATCCGCCATATCTCATAATCATAATATGCAGTGATTGCTAACATAATCCTCACAGACTTTAAGCTTCTGGTGAGAAAGTCTCATCGTAGTCAACTCCTTGAATTTGTCGAAACCCTTTTGCGACAAGTCGAGCTTTATAGACAGTAACATTACCATCAGCATCTGTTTTCTTCTTGAAAATACATTCGTTCTCGACAGCCTTCCGGCCATCCGGTAAGTCCACCAAAGTCCATACTTGGTTTTCGTACATGGATCCAATCTCGGATTTCATGGCTTCTTGCCATTTATTGGAATCTGGGCTCATCATCGCTTCCTCATATGTCGCAGGGTCACCGGTGTTGTCCACCAACATGACACTCATAACGGGATCATACGAATCAGGAGTGGTATGAGTTCTCGTTGACCTGCGAGGCTCGGTAGCAACTACAACCGAAGTTTCATGATCATCATCATTAGCTTCCTCTCTAATTGGTGCAGGCACCACAGGAACTTCTTCCGGTGTTGCGCTACTCGCAATTTCGAGAGAAGGTTCGACAAACTCGCCGAGTTCTACTTTCCTTCCAGTCACTTCTTTCGAGAGAAATTCCTTCTCTAGAAAGGATCCATTCTTGGCAACGAAGATTTTGCCTTTGGATCTATGATAGAAGGTATACCCAATAGTTTCCTTCGGGTATCCTATGAAGACGCATTTTTCCGCTTTGGGTTCAAGCTTGTCCGGCTGTAACTTCTTTACATAAGATTCGTAACCCCAAACTTTAAGGAACGACAATTTAGGTTTCTTCCCAAACCATAATTCATACGGTGTCGTTTCAACAGATTTAGATGGTGCCCTATTTAAAGTGAATGCGTCTGTTTCTAATGCATAACCCCAAAATGATAGCGATAAATCTGTAAGTGACATCATAGAACGAACCGTATCTAAGAGAGTTCGATTACGACGTTCGGACACACCATTACGCTGTGGTGTTCCCGGCGGTGTCAACTGTGAAAGTATTCCACATTTCTTCAAATGCTCGCCAAACTCGTAACTTAGATATTCACCTCCATGATCAGAACGTAGAAATTTAATCTTCTTGTTACGTTGATTCTCTACCTCACTTTGAAATTCCTTAAACTTCTCGAAAGTTTCGGACTTATGTTTCATGAAATAGATATACCCATATCTACTCAAGTCATCCGTGAAGGTAAGAACATAACGATAACCACCGCGCGATGCTACACTCATTGGACCACACACATCGGTATGTATGATTTCCAATAAGTCCGTAGCTCGCTCCATCATACCAGAAAATGGAGTCTTAGTCATTTTACCCATCAGACATGCTTCGCATCTTTCAAGTGATTCGAAATCAAGTGATTCAAGAATTCCATCGGAATGGAGTTTCTTCATACGCTTCACTCTAATGTGACCAAGACGACAGTGCCACATATAGGTCGAGTTATCGCTCGATTTCAAACGTTTAGCCTCAATGTTATTAATATGTGTATTTCCACTATCGAGATTCAATAAGAATAGACCATCTATCAAAGGTGCATGTGCATAAAACATATTACTCATATAAATCGAACAACCATTATTCTCGGACTTAAACAAGTAACCGTCTCGCAATAAACAAGATCCCGATATAATGTTCATGCTTAACGCAGGCACCAAATAACAATTATTTAAGTATAAAAATAATCCCGATGGTAGATGAAGAGGTAGCGTGTTGACCGCGATCACATCAACCTTTGATCCGTTTCCCACGCGCATCGTCACCTTGTTCTTCGCTAGCTTCCGTTTATTCTGCAGCACCTGTTTCGAGTAACAAATATGAGCAACCGAACCAGTATCAAATACCAAGGCACTACTACGAGTACTAGTGAGATACACATCAATAACATGTATATCGGATATACCTTTCTTCTTGATGTTGTCGTTCTTCAAATCCACTAAGTACTTTGGGCAATTCCGCTTCCAGTGACCTTCTCCCTTGTAGTAAAAACACTCAGTATCAGGCTTAGGTCCAGCCTTGGTCTTCTTCGTCGGTGCGGTAACTTTCTTACCACCCTTCTTGAAGTTTCCCTTTTGCTTAGACTTGCCTTTCTAGAATTTGGTGGTCTTATTGACCATCAACACTTGGTGCTCTTTCTTGATCTCCACTTCTGCAGATTTTAACATGGCAAAGAGTTCTGGCAACTGCTTGTTCATCTTTTGCATATTGTAGTTCATCACAAAGTTCTTGTAACTTGGTGGTAGTGATTGGAGGACACGATAAATCCCCAAAGCATTAGGAATCACTATACCCAAGCTTTGAAGTTTGTTTGCGTGCCCAGACATCTTAAGCACATGCTCACCGAGACTGCCCTCTTCCATCTTGCGCTTAAAGAACTTTTCGGAAGCCTCATAGCTCTCAATTGCGTGAGTCTCAAAAATCAATTTGAGATCACGGACAATATCATGTGGGTCTGAATTCTCAAACCTTTATGAAGCTCGATTCTAAACCATACAAGATAGCACTGCTTGAGTACCGAGTCTTCCGAGCGAGGTAAACATTCTTTACTTCATCGGTAGCGATGGCTGCTGGGTCACCATGATGCATCCAAAGACATAGGTCAAATCACCAGCTGTGAGGACAATCCTCAAATTGCGTAACCAATCCGCGAAGTTGCTTCCATTGTTTTTCAACTTTTCTTTCTCTAGGAACGCATTAAAATTGATGGTAGGGTCCGCCATTGATCTACAACATATTTGCAATAGTTTAGACTAAGTTTATGACAAATTGAGTTCTAATTAATAGTTAAATTAATCTAGGTGAACTCCCACTCAAAACAATATCCCTCACATTGTTTTAGTGATCACACGAACCAAATCCACCACATCAACACCGATAATCACAAGAGTTGATGTAGCTTCAATGGCGAACAATCGACATGTTCATCATATCTACTATATGATTCATGCTTTACCTTTCGGTGATCCGTGTTCTGAGACCATGTCTGTACATGCTAGGCTCGTCAAGATCAAACCTTAGCTTCCGCATGAGCAAATCTGGCTTGCTCACGTTGTATACACTTGCGGAATCTAACACACCCGATCATCACGTGGTGCTTCGAAACAACAAGCTTTAGCAACGGTGCTTACTAAGGGTGAACGCTTTAGAACTTGAAATTCATGTGCATGAGGGATCATCTTATAATGCTACCGTCGTTAACTAAGCAATACAAGATGCATAAAGGATTAACATCACATGCAATTCATAATATGTGATATGATATGGCCTTTATTCTTTGTGCTTCTGATCTCCATCTTCAAGCACGAACATGATCTCCATCATTACCGGCATTGCATCAAGGTCCATGACGCTGCTCCATGGTTGTCGTCCACCAGCTTCAACTATTACAACTACCTTGAATAGACACGCGTGTCTTAACAGAAATTAAAGACAACCATATGGCTCCTGCCGGTTGCCAACTTACAATAAGGAACATTGCATACATCAAATATAATCACAATCATGGCCATATCACATCACAGCACACCCCTGCAAAACAAAGTTAGACGCCTCTACTTTCATTGCATGTTTTACGTGGTTTGGTGCTTTCAATAAGTGTCGTTCTAACTTACGAACAAGAACCACAACATTGATACTAGTATTGTCAATCACCCGTTGTAAATTGAATCTTAACTATGTTGGGAGAAACAGGCACCCGCAAAGCCACTTATGCAATACAAGTTGCATGTCAAACGTGGAGCAAGTCTCATGAATGATGTCATGTAAGGTTACCCCAGGCCGCTTCATCCCACCATCCCGCAAGATGCAAAGTACACAAGAAGCAATCGACAACAAAAGCATCAAGCCCACAATGACCATTGTGTTCTACTCGTGCAACAGATCTACATATAGACACGGCTCTGATACCACCGTAGGGTTTCGTAGCATGGAAAACAAAAAATTTCTACCGCATACAAACAAACAAGCCAAGATCTATCTACTAGATTGTAGCAACGAGTCGATGGAATAACTCACCCTCGAAGATTCCAAAGTGTTTAACGAGAGCGGATTCTCGTGGGTGATGTAGTCGTACTCTTCCCGATCTCAAGATCGCGTGACGATCCTTCCGCGCTGCGTTACGGCGCTTCATGATCGATCACCGTTCGGTACTCGGCGAAGACCTTCCTCTCCCTTGTTCAAGCAGCGGAGGTTGTAGCACTCTCCTCGCGATTTGGCAAAGGCGTGGTACCAGGAAGTAGAGGGAGATCTCATGCGGCCTTAAGCCGGAGCGAGTATGGTGGACTATGAGAGAGAGCCTCGGAGATCTAGGGTTTAGACGCACCAAGGAGGAGCAAGGCCGGCGGCTAGGGTTTAGCTAGGCGGCGGCGATAGCAGGAGGTGGTGGCGCCGGGGCTAGGGTTTGCGGGTGGAGGTGTTGTGTGCTAGGAGGGGCAGCCCTGCCCCTCCTTATATAGGTGGAGGGGGCGCTCCAGGGGAGGGGAGTCCCTCCCCAACTCGGTTTCCCAAGTGGGCCGGCGGTGGAGGGGAGGAACTCCTCCCCAAGTAGGTTTCCTACTTCCCCTCCACCTCACAAAATAGCCGTTTGACTTTTCAAATTGGCGTTTGACTTTTCAAACTAGGATTTGATTAAACCCTTTATTTTGTTCAGCGATGACACCTAGTACATGATGCAATCATTCCAACTTGATATGACACATTCATGTACCCTTCCCTCCGAGTCTTTGGACATTCTAACCTTTAGAACATTACCGATGAAAACACCGGAACCATTCTCCAACCCCGAAACAGGACTTTCCTTATATGAATCTTATTCTCCGGACCATTCCGGATCTCCTCGTGATATCCCGGATCCCATCCGAGACTCCGAACAACATTCGGTCTCTTACTCATCATTCCATAACTACACAAACAACGTCGAATCCTTAAGTGTGTCTCCCTACGGTTCGTGAATTATGCGGACATGATCGAGACACTTCTCCGAACAATAACCAATAGAGGAATCTGGAAATTCATATGGCTCCCACATATTTCTACGATTACTTTGCGACCAAATGAACCACTTACATACGATACCGATTTCCCTTTGTCTCACGATAGTTTACTTATCTGAGGTTATGATCGTCGGTATCTCTACATACCTAGTTCAACCTCGTTACTGATAAGTACTCTTTTCTCATTCCCGTGATATGTGATCCCTTGTGAGCCAGTCACATGCTTGCAAGCTAATTGGATGACATTTCACCGAGAGGGCCCAGAGTATATCTATCCGTCATATGGATGGACAAATCCCACTCTTGATCCATGTGTCTCAACCAATACTTTCTGAACACCCAATGCCACCTTTATAGCCACCCAGTTATGGTGTGGTGTTTGATGTCATCAAAGCATACTTCTGGTGAAGGTGATATGCATGATCTCATGGTCGAAGGAATTAGGTTACTATGTATCAGAAAGCATATAGCAATTGAACTATTTAAAATGACTTGATCTTTATGCTACGCTTATCTATAGGAGTATGTCCACCATATCATTCTCCTAACGATATGATATTGTTGTTAATAACATCTCAATGTTCATGATAGGGAAACCACAATCATGTATTAACCAACAAGCTAGTATTATAAAGAGGCTTTACTAGGGACTCTATTTTAGTTTACAAATCACACAAGTATTAATGTTTCCTTGTTAATACTATTATAGCATGAATGTAAACATTTATCATAAACACAAAGATATAATAATAACTACATTTATTATTGCCTCTAGGGCATATCTCCAACAAGAACCTTAGTATTCGCGTGTGTAACTGTCTTACACCCGAAATATGATCGTGGATCCAAGAACACCCGATCATCACGTGATGTCTTGGAGCGACGAAACATAATCGGTGCATACTTAAGGGAGAACACATTTTTATCTTGATATCTAAATGTCACATCCCAAGATTTTCCAAATCTTGTAATGTGAAAAATAAAATAAACAAAATAAATTTTTGTTGAAAATCAGGGTGAAAAGAAACTTTTGTTTCTAAAATAGAAACTTAAAATCCCATCTTGAACAAACTTTAATTAAAGTTTGAATCTAACAAAATCCAAATCAAGAGAAATGCATTCCTCAATAAATGCATCTAGAAATTTAAACACTTGGAAAATAAATCCAAATCCTAAAACCCTAATGGAAGAAAATCATTTCCAAGTATCTCCAAGCCTATGGATTTGATCCATATAAAATCTTGTCAACAAACATTTACAAATGATCAATAGAAATATTATAAAACCATATAAACCGGTTTCACTTAAATTGGGACCATAAATAAAATCTTATGAATTTCATAAGATAAGGATAAGTAAATTCCAAAACTAATAAAGCCCTTATCTATAAATCCATACCAATTGGTGAGCAAATAATCCTAAAGTTAATTAAAGGATAAATATATATCAAATAAGATTTTATAAATTGGAATCACCTAGTTTGGATCTATAAATAAAAAGATGTGAATTATTAAATAAAGAATATTTAAAGACCAAATCAAATCTTGGCCAAATCTATTGAGCAAATGGAATGAGTAGAATCAAAATCCAAATAATATAAAAGGATAAAGAATTTCCAAAATAAAATAAAATGGCATTAACCATTCTATCCCTATTTTAATAAAGACAAATCTCTAATAAGAATTATTATATAATTCATGAGAAAATAGTATTTTGGAATTTACCCAAATGAAATAAAAGTTGTTTCATTCAACTTAATTAAGATTAAAAGAAATCTTCCAAATAAACTTTAGGGAATTAAAACTATATTTAATTCCATTGGAATTAAAACAAATACCCAATTCAAATGATTTATGAAGCATATTAAATATTTTCCAAATAATTCATGGTGAATAATTTGACACCCTAATAATTTAATAAAACTTACTGAAAAGGTTTTGTGGAAAAATGAAATTTAAAAAAGGATTAAAAATATATTTGATCTCATTTAATAAATGCAAGGGCCAATTTTTAAATGATTAAAAGATCCTAAAAAGAATAAGATATTTATTCTAAAAATGATTTCAGAATGTATTATTAATCACTATTAAAATCTACTCAAGGTTTGAGAGAAGTTTGAATTCAAATTGGTGTTTTAATTGATTAAATAAAAATCAAAACAGAAAAATGAAATCAGAAAAGAGAAAAAGTTTCAGAAAGAAAAAAATAAGAAAAGAAACAGCCCAGCTAAACCTACCCCAGACCCCAGCCCAGTAGGCCCAAAACCCCAGCCCACCCGGCTCCTCTCTTTCCCCTACCCGTATTTTTCTCACCGCATCACACACCCTCTCAGCCACTGACCGGTGGACCCCGCACGCAAACTCTCACCTCGCTGACAAAAGGACCCACCTGGCCACCACGTCGTCATCAAACTCGCGCGTCCGTTGCCAGTGATTGATTCTCGGCTTAAATTCGCTCTAACGCGATCTTAATCACCAAAACCATCAAGTCCCTCTTAATCCCCTCTGACTCCTCCTCATTTCCCCTCAACAACCACTGCTAATGAGCTACTGAGCACCTCGAATTCGAGCTCAACGTCTCGCCGGCTCCGACGAATTCCAGTGCTAAATTCCGGTGAAAAGGACACACCCGCACCTCCATTTTTCTGTTGAATCTCCCTAGTATTCTGACGCGCACCTTCCTGACTCCTTGGTTTGGTTTCTTGATACCCAAGCATTCGACATTGACAACATCTACAAGCGTCGCCGCAAGCACAACTCCGGCCACCCCTAGGAACCGCTCCAGGAAGCAAACCTCCACCGCTCCAACGCCATCGACTTTGCCCAGATCTTTTGTGCATCGTCTCCGTCTCCACCGTCTTCGGGAACCACCAGAACGTCGCCTTCTTACACATCTCGAGCGTCACCGCCGTCCTCACCATCGTCGGTGACCTGAGCCACCAGGTGAGCCAGCACCCTCTGTTCCTTACCCTTCGATCTTACTTCGACGGACACGATTAGATCTAGCCGAGCCTAGCTGAGCCACACGCCGTGAGCCAAGCCTCCAGCCTAGCTCGAGCCTTGATGAATCTGCACCGTTCATTTTATGTAAATCGTGCGACCCACACCAGCTATCCACACTGAATCGGTATCGACCAATAGAAATCTGCCACGTTGCCTGTCACGATGGAAATAAGGGTTTTCTAAATTGCAAAATAAACAGAATTAGTTGCCAACTTCAAAAATTCATATAAAATCAACCATAAGTCCAAATATAACAAATAATATGTCCCTGGACTCACAAAAATGTGAAATTTTTAACCATACACTTTGTTCAGTAAAAAGCTTCTGGTAAAATGTTTGTTTTTGCAGAAACTTTGTATGCATGTTTAGGATATAAAATTTATTCCAAAATGTTTTTGAGGATAAAATATTTGGCAAATGGTGTGTTTTGAACCTACTGACCATAGGAATCAAATTGTGGTTTCAAAAATGTATTTGGTGAAACAAAAGAATAAACTTTGGATTTAAACCATTTCTAGTCAAATAAAAATAATGTTTAATTATTAAAAATGTTTTTGGGATAAAATCTTTGAGAAATATTTTGGAAATAAACTCTGTGACCCAAACACCAAGTTTGATGATTTGAAAACTTATTTTATGAACCTATAGATTATTGCCTTAATAAAAGCATTTCTACACCACATAAAATAATGACATGGTTTAAAAATGGTTTATGAAGTAAAATCTTATACAAATGATTTTGCCACTTTATAAAATGACCATTAGGTGTTTTCAAATGTTTATGAACCATTAGAAACCACTTTTACAAATAAAACAATCTTTAGCATGCTTGCATGCATTGTTTTGTTTCCATTATTTTATGTGTTGAATTGCTTGAATGGTAGATTGAAATATTGTTTGCTTGATTGAATTGTAGTGTTTTGAAGTGAGTGAACATTTCAAAGATCAAGGAGTGAACCTATACTCTCTACCAAAAAGGCAAGTGATGCTTCATACTTTTGTCCCACTATTTTCACTATGCATTAGTGATGTTTATAAGTAGGACTTGCATGGAATTTTGCTAAGTATAAACCGTGCTATGGGAAATCCTAGTATATGAAACCTTGGTAGAATTTTTCTAAGTTAAGATTCCTACTTCTATCATGCTTAGCTTAGATAATAGAACACAAGGGTGGAATATATATTCATACCATGGGAAAATTTCTAAGTCTGAGGACTTGTGTTTTGTATAATAAAACAACTAAGTGAATGAATCACCTGGGTGGAATGGAAGGAATGGTTTGTGTTGAGTGGTTACACAAGTCCAGGGGACTGGTGAACCTTGTATATCTCACTTGTGGATGGCCACCCAGGAACAAAGAGATTTGAGATGTCAAATGTTGAGAAGCTTCAAGTGCAGCCACTTGGCATTATGGGCTCTGCCTGGATCATATAGGTTGCAATAACTTAGCCAAATGGACAATTGGTGGTAGGGGTTTGATAGGTTGGAGCGCGTCCATTTTGGTCTAAGGGAAGGCTTCTGAAAGATCTTGTCTTGGTGAAACCAAGTCTTGTGGGGAAAGTGCACCACCTCTACAGAGTGTAAAATCTAAGTACTTAGCCATGTCCCTGGCAAAGGACAATTTGAGCATCCAGACATGGAAGCTATCAACAATCTCATCATCCAAATTTCTAAGTTAAAAACTTGTGGTTGAACAAGGGTTTAAGGTTCACCAATTTTTATTGGTGGTTCCTTGGGTGATTTTTGTCAAAGCAAAAACTTAGTGTTTTCAAATGATAAGGAAAATCTATTTTGAGCAAAGCAAGCCTAAGCTCCACTTAGCCAAATGCATATAGATGATAGACTCCACTATACTACCATAGTATCACTTGCCAATACGATTCAAATGTATTGACCCTTATGGCTGTAACTTGTTGTGTTATAGGTTTGTTTGATATTAGTGAAGTTTAATGATTAGGATTACAAGTCTACAACCAACATGTCTACTTGTGGCACTTTGAAGATGAAGGACCCCATGCTTATAGACATTCTGCTGCAATGTAATGTAATAGCCAAATGAGCTATGTAAGATGTAATAAATTATGTTTTTCCTGGTTATAAAGTTGTATTATGACCTTTGTTTCTTGATATTACATCTTAACTGTGGATGCTAGCTATTGATCCAGGGACTAGCATTGCAATCACAGGGATCCTTTTCCTTTATAAAGGAGGGATTTTACACTAAATGAGGGATCATCTTATTATGCTAAGAAAACGCTAAACTAGCAATATAAGATGCACTCAAATATCACATGTGAATAAGTGAAATGATATGGTTCTTGCACTTGATCTCCATCATGTGCATCTTGGTATGATCACTATCATACCTCTGTGTGTAAGGCCAAGGTATATGGAACTTACACGTTATGTGTGTTGTAAGAATGTCAACTTATACTTCTACTTACAACATCACCATATCATGACACTAGCCCGATAACAATCTAAACTAGACGCCTCTAATTTATCCATTGCAAGTTTTACGTGGCTTAGGGCTTTCGAAGATAGAACTGTTCTTACCTACGAACATGAACCACAACAAGGATAACCAAATTGTTGACAACCCATTGCAAATTAGATATTGACTATAGTAGGAGAGACAGACACCCGCTAGCCACTTATGCAAAACTAGTTGCATGTCAAGCGTGGAACAGGTCTCATGTGCGAGGACATGTAAAGTTTTTCCGGTCCGCTTCATCCCACTATGCCACCAATATCCAAAGTGCAACTAAGAAGAAATAAAATGATCATCATCGCCCACATACTCATATGTGTACTACCCGTGCAAAGCATCTACGCATAGATCCGGCTCTGATACCACTAAAGGGTTCACAACATAGAAAACAAAAAAATCCTGCGATGGGAACAAAGCACCAAGATCTATCTACTGGATACAAGCAATGTGTGGATATACATCCATAGAATACATACCCTACAAGACCGTATAGCGTTAACGAGGTTGTACTCGTGGATGATGTAGTCGAACGCTTGCCGACCTCAATATCGTGATGAAGTCCATCTGGTCCAGCCGGTCCAGCACCATCACGTCCAGCATCGAAAGCAGTGGTGCATCCGTGATCGCACACACGTCCGGGTACCCCAACAACCTCCGTGACCTCGCTCCAGCGAAGCAGCGGAAGCAACAAATCCTTCCAGAAAAAACCACCAGGAACATGTATCTCGCTTATCCGAGACCATGGGGGAATTCTAAAGGAGGGAGAGAGATCCTTCGCGAGGAGATGTGAGTGACAAGTGAGAGGAGGGGGTCCTTTTACAAGGGAGGGGGAAGCCCAAGGGGGCATGGCCGCCGGCCATGGAGGGTGCCCCCACCTCTCCCTCATTCATGTGGTGGATGCTCCACTCACATAAAAACATCTCCACTCACAATTCCACTCACATGCATTAATTTTCCACCAAAATTAATGCAAGCTCTCATTTAATAAAACTCCTTTTATTTATTTTATTCAGAATTTTGTTAATTAATTTAATTAACAAACATTCGCATAAAACCCCTTGCTAGTATTCAATTTCACATGCAGAAACAGTTTCAACAATTTCAACCGAAACAGTTTTGGTGTCTAGTGAAATAAATTCCTGCGGTTTCCTTTTTCTTTCTCTGGCATATTATTTGCTTCGAATGGTGTTGGTATGTCACCCTACGGTTCGTGAATAATGTAGACATAATCGAGACCCCTATCTGATCAATAATCAGCAACGAGACCTAGAGATCCGTACTGACTCCCACACATTCAACGATGACTTCTATGATCGTGTGAACCTTATACGCATGTAACTCAATCCCTTTATCTCGTGATATATTACATGTCCGAGATTTGATCATCGGTATCTCCATACCTAGTTTGATCTCGTTACCGACATGTACTCTTTTCTCGTTCCTGTGATATAACATTCTAGTGATCAAATCACTTGCTTGCAAGCTAATTAATGTGATATCACCGAGAGGGCCCAGAGTATATATATCCGTCATCGGGATGGACAAATTTCACTCTTGATCCATTATCCTCGACATAACAATTTTGTAGCACCGAAACCATCTTTATAGTCACCCTGTTACGGTGTGATGTTTGATGTTATCAAGATACTCTTCCGGTGTTAGTGATTGACATGATCTCATGGTATAAGGACTAAGATTACTTTGTATGATGTTATAGCAATATAAACACAATTACATTGATCATAATGCTATACTTCAGATGATTGTTCATCACATCTCTCCAATAATGTTGTGACCTCGTTATTAACAACATCCAATGTCCATGATCAGGAAACCTTTGATCATCTTGTTAATCAACGAGCTAGTTTATAAGAGAGGTTTAACTAGAAACTTTGTTTTTTGTTTATTAAACACACATGTATTAACGTTTCCGTATTAATACAATTATAGCATGCAAAATAAACTTTTATCATAAATAAGGAATACGATAATAACCACTTTATTATTGCCTCTCAGGCATATTCCCTTCAAACCCAAGAGTTTTCTTGAGTCTTGGAAGTTATTAATTTAGTAATGACCTCTCCTTATCCTTTTTGTTTGCTTTTTGTGCCAAGAATGACCTCTAATGAGAGGGAAGTAAGATTTGGGGAGTTATTGTCCCGAAACAGATTTTTATACTCTACCGTAAAAATTTGTGAGGAATCTATGTAAGTCGTATTGAGCTGATATTTTGTGAATAAATCCCCTAGTATGTTAGATAACTTTTTTTAGTTCAACACTTTTTGATTTGAGCAACATAAGGTCATCAAAAAAATCAGTTTCTACCTACTAGTCTGTTTTGACAGATTCCTGCAATTATTTGCATTTGCTTCTTATTGATTCCTTTTTGGGTTCTCTTTAGGAAATTGAGCTTTTTGAGGGATTTGATACATTAGCTTGTGTTTTTAGTGAAATTTTTTCTGTTCTAAAGTAAACCCAAAGGTCTATTATCTTTTGAATACACTAATGTTGCTAATGAAGATTGTGTGAAGTTTTGTATGAAGGAAAATTTTCAGGTGTAGAGAGAGAATGATGTAATGAGATTAAGAATGGTCAAAAGCTCAAACTTGGGGATGCCACCCCGTGTCACCCCAAGAAATATTAAAGAGGTACAAGCTTCAAAGCTTGGGGATGCCCAAGGCATCCCCTTCTTCATCAATAAAAAACTCAGGTCTTTCTAGGCACTTCATTTTTATTGTTTCATGCACTGTTGTGTTGTTCTTGGAGTGTCTTAGTTTTCGTTTGGTTTGCTTAGTTTGCTTAAATAAATAAGTTGGGACCCCCGTTATCTCTATGTTGTTTCAAATAAGTTGATTGGTGTTGTTAAGGAGTAGAAAGTTCTCGCTTGAGTAGTACAAGAGGAGCTTGCTTTGACTGTAACTTAGACTTTATCATGTCATGCTAGGTGTTGTTTTGACCTTATGCTTAGTGATTATTGATGTATCATGACTTGTTCCAAACAATTGGGATTGCTTAGTGTGCCTTGAAAGAATCATGCGTTGTTGTAGCATACAAAAGCATAGTATTGTGGTATTCTCCTTTGATGCTTTGTTTGGGTTAACTTGGCACATGCTCACACCATGTTATGACTATGAACAAGTAACCATAGCCTTTATGATCATTTAGTCCTTGACTTGTAGTACCACTTTATGCTTTGATTAGTAATGTTTTGTCGCTCTGCATGATTATGGCCATTATTGCTCTCTTAGTTGGTCGCTCCCAGTCTCTTGCTAGCCTCCACTTGTATGAGTAAGTTCTACTCATGCATCCAACTCCTAAGAAACAAAGTTATTCCAAAGTGTCCACTATAAATTACTATGCATGGTGTGTTACACCAATCCAAGTACATTCTTGTTTTCATCTATCTTCCAATTAAAAAGTATTTTGTTATGTGAAAACTTAGTGATTAAAGCTCTCACGAACTTGATGCCACACTTTATTTTTCTTGCCCCTAATAAACTTGAACCACTGTGTCATCTATCTTGTATATGCTTGCACTTATACGTTGGAATTAGCAGAACCATGTTGTCATGGAATACGCTTTCAACATTGCACTTGTACTTTGTACACAGTTTATATCATGCTATTTTGTCTATGGATGTCGTCGGTGTGAAATGAAAGGGGAGCTTGTAAGTCCATGGAGTTATGTATGTGTGTTAGAGAAATGCCTGAGCCGCTAGCCTAAGCCATGCCTAATCATGGTGGAACCTTGCAGCATCACCATAGTGACATCTATGAAGCATTCTTCTTATAAAAAAAGAGACAGAGAAAAAGAGATTGAGAAAAAGAGATTGAGGAAAAGAAAAATTATGAGAAAGAGGAAAGCGAAAAAAGCACCATATTCCCATGGTAAATAAGAATAATAATGAGATGCTCATTTTCTGCTTGCCTTGTCATTTTGATTATGGGATAGCTCCTGTATCATGTGCAAGGGGTACCCCATTGGCGGTTCTCTATGATACACATGTACTTACTATGACAAGAACTTGCAAGTAACTAAACTTGAGTATCATGAGGAGTGACCCTCGTATTCAAGGGACATTAGATTGCCAACTTATACTTTGTCAAGCATATACTCCATAGTTTCTTCACTTTAACCTTAATCACTTCAAGATGCTTATGATAGGGGCAATGAGGGCTCAAAGCAAACAGTTACCATAATTTTGGAAGCTCTTTTTGAAACTTGAAATCCCTGCTTCCTTTTTTATGAAGGGCCTTTCTTGCACTATTATATTGAGTCTTCACCTTCTATCCTTAATCACCAATTAAGAGAGCATAGTTGCCATTCGTAGTTCTATGTGCATTGTCCCAAAACTTATTGATTGATGCATAATATTGTTATTACTTGTTCTTGTGCTATTTGTATCTAGTCACTCTTATGAACTTTGAAGGTTTCCTATGCATCTATTTGCTACTCCATGAGGAAAAAGATGAATGCCACTATGCCATGTTTTATGTATGTGAAACAAACAAACATTTTTCAATGCATGTTATTCATGATCTTTGTTTGTATCCTTTCTTGTTGCATGCATAGTTACTTTGTCTTACTATTAGAACCCCATCTTTCATGCTCATGTTTAGAGTTCTTTGATCCCAGCTTTCAATGTTTGCAAATGGTTTGATCTTGATTTTGATGGTGCATGTCACCTAAAATATTATTCTTTTTATCACTTACCTACACGAGGACGAGCAGGAGTTAAGCTTGGGGATGCTTGATACGTCGGAAACGTATCTATAATTTTTGATGTTTCATGCTTGTTTATTATCTACTTTGCTTTGCTTTGTCTTCACTTTGAGGTGTTTTTATATGTTTTATGGTACTAACCTATTAAAAAGATGACACAGTGCCAGTTGCCTGTTTTATTCCGTTTTTGGTTCCAGAAAGGCAGAAAATCAATATTCTCGGAATTGGACGGGACAAAAGCCAAAGTCAATATTTTACTGTGGGGAACACGGAGCCAGAGTACGAGACGGAGGGGAGGCACCAGGGGGCACACCCCCTGGAGGCGCGGGCTAGGGATGGTCGCGCCTGGGGGTGACCACCCTGGCCGCCCCCTGCCTCGCCTCTTCACCTATAAAGACCCCCCGATGCATAAACCCTAAGTACCCGATCAATCTTCCACAAAATAGTCCATAGCCTGTGCCACCATCATCCCTAGATCGGGGGTATCTGAAGCTCTTCCCGGCACCCTGCCAGAGGGGATAGATCATCCCGGAGGCCTTCTTCATCATCATGCCAGCCTCCGATATGAAGCGTGAGTAGTTCCATCTTGGACTACGGGTCCATGTAGTAGCTAGATGGTTGTATCTCCTCCTTTGTTCTACCATGTTTATATCTTGTGAGCTCCGTTCATGATCAAGATATCATCTATTTGTAATCATGCATGTTGTGTTTGCGGGGATCCGATGGATATTGAGATTACTATGTCAGATTGATTAATGGTTTTGTCTTATTGATTCTATCATGTCTATGTTGTTTGTGATCTTGCATGCTCTCCGTTTCTAATAGATATCTTGGCCAAGTAGATGCTAGTGATTCCAAGAGGGGTTATTTATGCTAGATAGTGGGTTCATGCCTCTATTTAATCTAAGGGAAGTGACATAAATCTCTAAGGTTGTAGATGTGCTGTTGCCACTAGGCAGAAAACAACGGTTTCTTGTTCATGTAACAAGTGGATTGTTTACCTTAAACACTTTGCTTAAAGCAGGTATCTGTTGCTTGCAACTTAATACTGGAGGGGGTTCGGATGATAACCCGAAGGTGGATTTCTAGTCATAGATGTAGTTGGATGGGGGTCTATGTATCTTATTATATTGCCCAATCGAATCTCATATGATCATGAATGTCTAGTATTGCATTGTTATGCCTTGCTCAGTCCTATCAATTGCCCTGCTGTAATTTTTTACCCAGCATGCCATGTTTGTTTATCTAAGGAGAACACCTCTAGTGAACTATGGATCCCGGTCCAATCTTTACCATTGATACGTCTTAAACTATTACTATTTACCTTCTGAAAACCACTATTACCTTCCACACCATATAGTTAATCCTTTGTTACAGCAAACCGGTGAGATTGACAACCTCACTCTTCGTTGGGGCAAAGTCTTGAGTTTGTGTTGTGCAAGTCTCCAAGTTGCTAGCAACACCTTTGAGTCGTTTCTTTCCTCCTACTGGTTCGATAACCTCGGTTTCTTACTGAGGGAAAACTTGCTGTTGTGCTCATCACACCTTGCTCTTGGGGTCTGATACACCCAATTTGCATCACCTTTCTATATCATAATTTTCCTATATTCATTGATATTTGTCTTATTATGAGGTATTACTTATGGATTTTCATTTGTTTATGCATGTTGGATGATTCCTAGAGGATGGACTGCCGGAGTCTAGATTCTGATGGAAAAGAAGGCGTTTCGGTGCAATTTCGCGAAGATCAGAAAAATACCAGAAAAATATGGAAACATATTATTTTACCAAAAGACGAAGGAAGCCAGAAGGAGGGACAAAGTTAGGCCTCAGGGGGCCCACCCCCCTAGGCGTGGGCCCACCTGAGACCGTGCCTAGGGCAGGTGTGGCCCACCTGCCCGGCCTCCAACTCTCCCCCTTCGCCTATATCTTCCCTACGGAACCCTAACCCTCGAGGAGCGATGACAGATAGATTTCCGCCGCCTCTAGGGGCAGAAAACACCGAGAGAGAAAGATCTCTCCGGCAGATAGATTTTTGTTGGTGGAATTCCTTCCTGGAGAGGGGAGACCATCGCCATCAACACCATCATCAAGCTAGGCTTCATCGAGATCATCATCATCATCCACACCATCATCTCCACCAGCACCATCACCACCACTCCGTCCCGCTGTAACAATTGTGTTGGATATTTCTTAGTTCATTAGGGGAAACTTTCCCGGTGTTGATTACTATTGTGGTTGATGCTTGTGAGTGGAACCATTGGATTGTTGTTTATGTTCGGATTGTTATCCATTACCATATCATCTTTGATCTTGATCCATATGATGTCTTGTGAGTAGTTCGTTGTGTTCTTGAGGACATGGGAGAAGTCATGTTGTTAGTAGTGAATCTGTGATGAGTTATTATTCAATGGTTTAGTATTTAAGTTGTGGCGCTATTCTTCTAGTGGTGTCATGTGAACGTCGACTACATGATACTTTACCATTTATGGGCCTAGGGGAATGCATTGTGTATTTGGCTATTAATTGTGGGATTGCTGGAGTGACAGAAACCTGAACCCCCGTTAGGACACCTTTGCACAAGGGAGTGTAGGATCTTAGAGTTTAAGGCTGTGGTTAGATTTATATCTTAATCAGTTTCCGGTAGTTGCAGATGTTTGTAGAGGGTTTAATCACAAGTATGCATCACAACTGAACATGTGAAGAAGAAGTTACTCTCCATATCTTTTAAAGGGAGAGATGAAGAATGGTATAAGCTGCTAAAGAATGGATAATCCATGGAATGGGAGGAGATGTCACATCCCAAGATTTTCCAAATCTTGTAATGTGAAAAATAAATGAATAAAATAAAACTTTGTTGATTTTCAAGGTGAGAAGAAACTTTTTGAATCCAATTGGAACCTTTCAAAACCTATTTGGATCAAATAAAATCCTAAAGGGATATAAAAAGGTAAATAAACAATAAAGCTAAAAATATTTGGAATTACTATTTTTTGAATCTTTTAATAAAAAGATTTGGTTTTCAAATGAAAAGGTAGAAATATTAAATAAAGATTATTTTATAAGCCAAATAAAACCTTGGCCAAGCTTTTGAATTAAAATATATATTTTTTGATAAAAAGAGTAAAGGTTTATTTAAATAAAATAATGAGGATTTATTAATATCCCATTTTAATAAAACCAAGGCTTTTCTATTTTGAATAAACACAAAAACTTATTTTAAATAAGTTTTCCAAATATTTTATATTCTCAAATAAAACCTACTGAAGTGTTTTTGGTTTATTTAGATTTCAAATGGAGATTTTAAATAAATCAAAATCCATTTGATTTAATAACTAATGTCCATTTTATTTAATTATAAATGGACCCTAAAATAAAAATATTATATTATTTTGGGACATGGAATATTGTTGTTAAACAGAACCAAAACACAATGCAAAGTTTGGAGGAATTTTGAATTGATTTGTTGATTGATTTGTTTGATTGAATTTCAAAACAGAAAATAGAAATAGAAAAAGATAAAACAATCAGAAAGAAAAAAATAGAATCAGACAGCAGCCCAACTGGCCAGCCCAACGAGCCCAGTTAGCCCAGTTCCTCTCTCCCCGCAAGAAAATGGTTTGCACCAGAGAAAGAACCCGCACCCTCACTGACCGGTGGACCCTGCCCTCTATCTCGCTCACTCACTCACACCAGGACCCCACACCACTGTACGTCGTCTTCAAACTCGCGCCGATTACTCCTCGCCGTTTCTGTCTTGAATTGCAGCGATCAATTCGCGACAATGGGGGCATTAATCTCTCCAATGTCTACACCCTTTAAATCGCCTCTATCTCCTCCTCCTTTTCCCTCAAACACCACTGCACGAGAGCCACGAGGCTGCCCCCAATTTCCATTGCCTTGCCACTGCTCCGACGACGTCCCCGACAAATTCCGGCACCGACCAACCTCGCCTTGCCTTCCCAAGCACTCGAGCTCGCCCCTCACCTCCTGGCGCTTCTCCCTGTGCCTCCCATTCGCCCGCGCTCGCCCCAGGGCCTCGACTTCGACAACAACTGAACGCCGCAGCGTCTGCTTCTTACTCCGGCGAAGTTTCCTGGTAAGCACCAACCGCCTCGAGCCCTCTCAATCACGCTCACGTGAATCCCACACTCGCCCGCATCTAACCCTGCCCCTATCTTGTCTTAGGGTGGACTGCAACGTCGCCCCCGACAACGAACAGAACCGTCTGACGCCGACGACGTCTCCGACGAGCGATTACTCCCGTCCCTGTGCGCCCCTCGCCGAGCCAACGCCACCTCGAGCTTCACTCGACCACGCGAACGTTGTAAGACCTTTTCCCCTCTCCCTTGCTTCCTGTAACCGTCGCAACGCCACCGTCTGACCGCGCGCCGCCGCTCACCGCCGCGCAACGTCGCCCGTTGTTGACCAAGCAGTTGTGTCCGTAGGATCTAGATCGGACGAACGCGATAGAAGCTAGACGAAGGGGTAAGTAGCATCTCAGCGCCGTGTGATCTGTTTAGATCCAACGCCTCACATAGGCCGATCCGTGCGAACTGGTATCGACCAGTAGTTCTGCGCCGCGTGGCAGAGGATCTGTTTAAAAGAAATTTTGAATCTGATTTAGATGCAAATTTGTAAACCCTATAACTTTAGTTCTACACGTCCAAATTTTGCAAACTTTATATCAATAGAATCAGTGGAACAAGCCCTCGCGAACCATGCAATTTGTTTAGTAAAAATCTTCTGGTAAAATGTTTGTTTTTGCAGAAACATTTGTATGCTTGTTTAGGTTATAAAAAATTATTCAAAAATGATTTTGAAGTTGAAATCTTTGAAAATTGGTTTGTTGTGAACCTACTTACCCTAGGAACCAACCCATGGATTTAAAAATGGATTTTGTGAAGTTTAGGAATAAAAACTTGAATTTGCTCATTTCTAGTCAAATAAAAATATTGGTTTTGCTATGGAAATGATTTTTGAGTAACACCTTTTGGAAAATGATTTGATTCAAACCTAATGACCCTAAACACCAAGTTTTGAGAATTAACAACTTATTTGGTGAAGAACATGAAATTGTTGCTTTGCTAAAAACATTTTTCACCACATGAAATAATGATTTGATTTAAAAATGATCTATAGGAAAAACCCTTTTGCAAATGGTTTTGCACTTTAGAAAATGACCACTTTGGACTTTACAATGTTTAGAGCCTGGTAAAGACCACCTTTGCAAATAAAACTACCTTTTGCATGCTTGCATGCATGACTTAGTTTCTATTATTTTATGTGTGATGATTTGTTTGATTATTGTTGGAATGCTAGTTGATTCTTTGCTTGCTTGATTGATTTGTAGTGAAGTTAGAAGAGTGTGATATTAGCAAGATCAAGAAGTGAACCAACATTACCTACCAAAAAAGGCAAGTGACACTATCATCTAAAGTCCTACTATTTTCATTATACTTAGTGGATTTTGAAACATGCATGAAAAGAATTTCTATACTATATGCTATGCTAAATACTAATAGGATACCCTTTTACATTCCTTAGTGAAAACAATGTAGTTGTAAAATGCTTAGCCATGCTACATAATTTTGAGAAGAGATACATGTTGAGATTTTATGAAGTTGAGAAAAGACTTGTGTTTTTTTATATAATAAAACAAGTACTCAATGAACCACCTGGGTGGACAAGGTTACTCAAGTTTTGGACAAGGTGGCAACAAGAGGAACCATGTTTATATGGCAATCTCTTTTTGTTGTGCACCAGATGAAAACCACCCAGGGACTTAGAGATTGAACATGTTTCTCCAACAGTGGCTTCCGTGTACAGCCACATGCTATATGGCTCTGGCTTAGTCAACTACATTGGGAAGACCCATGCATTGGTCTTCAGGTTTACTGGAAATGAGGGAACTAGGAACCCTACATTGGTGCCTGAAGACAAGCTAGCATTGTGTATGGGAGGACCCTATGGAAAGACTTCGTCACATTCTCAATCTGCAAGTACTCCATCTTGTGAGTACTAATCCAGCGGCCACTGGTGGCAACAAGATGAGAGTGTGTCATGTGGGTAAAGTGTACAACTTCTGCAGAAGATAAAAATCTAAGTACTTAGCCGTGTCCCCGGTTATGGACAATACTGAGCAACTAAAGCTTGAAGCTATGGGAAATCTCGACATTCCAATTTCTAAAAGTAATACTTTAAAGTAACAACAAAAGACTTGAAGCACTTGGGGTGTACCAAGGAGCTCAAGAGATTTTGATAAAAACTTGAAGCACTTGGGGTGTACCAAGGAGCTCAAGAGATTTTGATAAAAACTTGAAGTACTTGGGGTGTACCAAGGAACTCAAGAGATTTTGATAAAAACTTGAAGTACTTGGGGTGTACCAAGGAGCTCAAGAGATTTTTGATAAAAACTTAAAGTACTTGGGGTGTACCAAGGAGCTCATGAGATTTTGATAAAAACTTGAAGTACTTGGGGTGTACCAAGGAGCTCAAGAGATTTTGACAAAGACTTGAAACACTTGGGGATTTACCAAGGAGTTCAGAACGATTTAACAAAAGATCAAAACTATTTTGAAAAGATAGCATAATTATTGCTTTCTGCAAATGAGCCTAAAACCCTACTTAGCCAAATATGCATGTAAAGATAGTATCCACTTATAATCAACATAGTAGTGAAACTTGCCAATACAATTCAAATGTATTGACCCTTGTGGCTGTAACTTGTTATGTTGCAGGTTTGTTTGATATTAGGGAAGTTGATTGATTAGGATTACAAGTCTACAACCAACATGTTTGCCTGTGGCACTTAGAAGATGAAGGACCCCATGCTTATAGATATTCTGCTGCAATGTAATGTAATAGCCAAATGAGCTATGTAAGATGTAATAAAATTATGTTATTCCTGGTTATAAAGTTATATTATGACCTTTGTTTCTTGATATTACATCTTAACTGTGGATGCTAGCTATTTATCCAGGGACTAGTATTGTAAACACATGGATCCTTTTCCTTTACAAAGGAGGGATCTTACAGGAGATGTCATCTCTATTTTACTCTAAATTTTATCCTCCTAGTGAGATTCATAAGGATAGAAATCTTATATATAACTTTTGTCCTCTTGATGGAGAGAGTACAACTCAAGCTTGGGGGAGATTGAAGTTACTAATGCTTAAATGTCCTATTCATGAACTCCCTAACAATATTATTCTCAATAACTTTTATGCTAGGCTTTCCCTTCATGATAAAGATTTACTAGATGCTTCTTGTGCTGGATCATTCACACGTATGAAGGAAGAAGCTAAATGGGATCTTACAGACCGTATTCAAGAGAACACTAAAGCTTGGGAGAATGACAAAGGAAGAAAGTCAGGTATAAATTATGATTATGAATGTATTAAATTGTTTATGGGAATTGATAGCTTTCGTGATATTAGCAATGAGTTTGGTCTTGATTCCCAAAGTATTCCCAACTATTTTAAGGCCTTTGCCTCTTACATTGAAATTCCCAATAAGAAGTGAAATAAGTACCATGCTCCTTATAAAGATGTTGTTAGTCATGCTCCTGTTAGAATTACTCAAGTTTGTACTACTAATCATATTGTGCATGAACCCCATGTTGAGAAAATGCCTTTCCCAACTAAGTTAAAGGAGTATTCTATGATTATTACTACAAATAACAAAAGTACAATGAAAACTGTGGAGCCTGGTAAGCATTTGAGTGATGAACCTGTGGCAGCTATTGTGAAAGACACTGTCACTAGAACTATAGAGGATGAGCATATTGTCTTCTGTGAAGACGCTTCTAATATTATTTCTCATCCTGGTAAGGTTAGAAAAGCTAGTTTTCCTGTGCTTTCTGTTAAAATTGGTGATCATTGCTAGTATGGTTTATGTGATATTGGTGCTAGTTCCAGTGCTATTCCTTATGAGCTTTACAGAGAAATTATGCATGAGATTGGTCCTTGTGAGCTTGAGGACATTTATGTGGTTATTCACCTTGATAACAAGGAGACCATTTTCCCCATTGGTATTGTAAGAGATGTGGAGGTTCTCTGTGGTAAGATTAAATATCCTACTGATTTTCTAGTGCTTAATTCAGCAGCTAGCAAAACTTGTCCTATCATTTTTGGTAGACCTTTATTGAATACTTGTGGAGCTATTATTGATTGTAAGAAGGAAAAAGTTTTAACTAAGTTTGATGGAGATTCTTATGAGTTTAACTTTTCCAAATTTGCTAAAGCTCCTTGTGAAAATAACTTGCCTAATAAAGATTTCAGGATGGAACAACTTGCTTCAATTGATCTAGTCTATGACCTTGGACCTCTTTTTGATGACTGTAAGTATGCTTATTCTGATGATAAAGTTGTTTTCGGTGACAGTTATATTGTCAACTTTATTCAAAGTGCTACTGAAAGTTATTTTGAGAGAGGGAAACATGGTTTTATGCATCTCAATGATGTTAAGTTTCCCCGTTTTATGTTGAGAGCTTTAAAGTTGCATTTGTTTTGTCTTCCTATGCTTGTGCCTTTTTGTTTCAACAATTTGTTTTCTCATGCATAGGAAGTGGGTTAGACTCAGGTGTGTTGGCTATTTTATTCTTGATGCTCTTTTTTACTCTAGATATATATATCCTATGTGAGCATCTTTGGAAGTTTCAAGCCTAACTTAAAGGCATTAAAGAAAAGTACTTGTTGGGAGATAACCCAAGAGTTTTGTCGAGTCTTGGAAGTTATTACCTTTGTAATAACCGCTCCTTATCCTTTTTGTTTTGTTTTTTGTGTCAAGTTCAACTACTTTTGTGAAGTAGAGGAGTTGTGAAAAGTGGCTGTCCTGGGACAGATGATTTTTTGTCTTGCATTGTAAAATTCGTGAAGCTCAAGATTGGATGGAGCTGCATTTTTCTGAGATTTTTATCCAGGTTGTTACCCAAATTTCATCAGTCTGCACTTTTTGTTTTGGGCAACAGAAGGTCTTCGGAAAAATCAATCTTTACCTGTTGGTCTGTTTTGACAGATTTCTGTCGTCTTTTGCATTTGCCTCTTATTGAAGCTTTTGTGTTGATGGGTTTTCAGTTGAAGTGTGTACCAAAGGTTTATTGTTTTTTCTTACACTAATGTTGTCATTGAGTTTGTGCAAAGGTTTTGTATGAAGTAAATTCTCAGGAGAAAGAGGAAAGGAATCTGCAGAGTTCGTCTTTGGATAGGTAAAAGTGATGAAAACAGAAGGTTCGTGAAACCCCAATCTTTTTATATTTTTAATACATAAGGGAAGTTACGAGACAAAACTGAAGAGGAAACGGAGCCCGGGGTGGACAAACCCACCCCAGGCGCAGGCCTAGCCTGGCCGCGCCTGGAGGGGGTTTGCCACCCTCGAACTCCGTCTCCGCCTTGTTTCCATGTCAAAACCTTCCTTATGCATTGAAACTTCATAATATATAACCCCACGGATCCCCCGAGACTCGTGCATCATGTTCTCGTCGTGTTTTCGTTTCGATCTGTTTCTGTCAAAAAATCTTCTCAAGTTTAGAGCACCATGTCCTCCGCCAACGACAAAGGCAAGAAGCCCGAGGAAGAAGAACCTCAAGTCCCCAAGGAGGAGGAGATTCCAGTAGGATATGAAGGTGACATGGAGGAGGACAAGCATCCGGACAGCCGCGCTACCGTCGCAAGCATTGGTTTGGTGGTACGACCTACCAAGCGTAAGAGGACAGCACAAATGTCTATAGGAGGGAAATCTCGACGTCATACTCTCTCTCCACGATCATCTCCTCCATGTAACAAGAGACCCTTCCATACACTTATACATGAATATCAATATCAACATGTGGCCAAAGGGAATTTGCCCTCGATTTGAGATATGTGTCGTTCTAACAATGCAGAGAAGTATCATGCTAAGGATGAAGAGTGGGGAAAGAATAACAAGAACTGGGATTATCGAACTGACATGATCATGAATCGTATAGAGAAAAACTCGGAGCTAATCCGTACACTTACTTTTGAGTTCAAGGAGTTGAAGAAACTTATTGAGGATCTTATCAAGAGAACACCATCACCACCGAAGGAGTAATTCGTCATCAGGTTTGGCATCCCCTTGGCTTGTTCCAAGCTTGGGGGAGTGTCGTGGTATCACCACCATTATCTTTTATCTTTTACATTTTTAGTGGATTCATATCTGTGGTAGAGGGGTTATCTTATAGTTTGGTTTGCATGTGGAAGTATCTATCCTTTAGTTGATTATCTATGTATCCCTTGGTGTGAGTGCCTTTATCTGATTATTAATGAGAAGTCTCATCTTTTACTTTCTGCACTCTTATTTTTATTTTGCACACTCTATTATATAATGGATCTTGTTGTTCAGTATTGGCACCACTTTGGGATCATCAAGTGGATCTAAATTGGTTTTAGCAAACCGAGTTCTGGTCAGTGGCTTTAGTTTGAAAGAAAAAGAAAGAAAGAGCTTACAGGTATTTGGTATCAATTGTTTTCTTTCTTATTGGCTCATAAGTTAGTATTCTTTATTTAAGATCCTTTTGTGTCTTCAACAAATATTGCATGTTTGGATTTATTACTTGTATGTTTGCTTGTTTCTTTCAACTCTCTTGCTTGCTACCTAGCCTTGCTAGCCAAAAACCTGTTTTGAGAAGGCATACTTCTCATGTTTCCAAAATCCTTTGAACCCAAAACTTTTGCCACTTGTGTCCACCATATCTACCTAGTAGCTTTTGCTATTCCTAGCAAATTCTCAAGCTTCATCTACCTTTCAAATTAAAAAGTATTTTGTTATGTGAAAACTAGTTAGTAAAGCTCTCACGAACTTGATGGCACACTTTATTTACTTGCCCCTAATAGACTTGAACCATTGTGAACATCGAAGTTGTATATGCTTGCATCTATACGTTGAGATTAGCAAAACCGTGCTGTCATGCGGAACGTTTTCAACATTGCACTTGTACTCTGTACACAGTTGATATCGTGCTCTTTTGTCTATGGATGTCAACGGTGTGAAATAAAGAGGGAACTTGTAAGTCCATGGAGTTCGTATTTTGTGTTAGAGAAACGCCTGGGCCGCTAGCCTAAGCCATGCTTAATCATGGTGGAAACTTGCACCATCACCATAGTGAGTCATCTATGAAGCATCCTCAATAAAAAGCTATACACATAGTAAATAAAAAAGATCGCTGAGATGATCATTGTCTGCTTGCCTTGTCATTTTGGTCATGGGAAAGCTCCTGTACCATGTGCAAGGGGTACCTCGTTGGCGGTTCTCAATGATATGCAAATACTTTCAATGACAAGAACTTACCTGGACCCAAAGTTGAGTATGCATGAGGAGTGGCCCTCATATTCAAGCGACATGAGATTGCCAACTTATATTTCGTCAAGCATATACTCCATCTTTGTTCACTTAAACCTTAATCATCTCAAGATGCTCATGATAGGGCTCAAAGCTAGTAAGTACCATAATCTTTTGGAAGCTCTTTATGACTTGTAATCCCTGCTACCCTCTAAGAAGGGACCTTTCTTCCACTACCAGTTTGAGTCAGTAAACCTACTTCCTCACTATCTCCAGCAAGATTTTGAGCTGTTGTGTTTCAAGCATTCATATGGTGATTTATTCAATCATGTTATCTATCTTCCTTGTTTGCACAAAACTTTTATCTATTGAGTATTACTTTGAAAGCCTTCACTTGTGAAAAACCTTTTTGAGCAAAGAGTGCTCCTGTTTTGAAACTTCTACAAAAAGCTTTTGTCGAACTGTTTTCCAGGTGTTCTCTGACCAAGAGTAAGTTTGCCAATTCCAATTATGATTTATCTTTATGCATCTCTATCTGTGACTGCTATACTTGGTTGCAAGCTAAGTTATATAATGTTAAGTTGTTTTCTTCTATGATTAAGAGTTGTGCAATGGTAAATGTGATGCTTCTTGTTCGTATTCTTTTATCGACACTTCACTCCATAAACATGTGGACATGTTTATTGAGATCAGTTTTCGCTTGGGGACAAGCGAAGTCTAACCTTGGTGGAGTTGATAGCCCAATTTGCATCACCTTTCTATATCATAATTTACCTCTATTCATTGATATCTGTCTTATTATGAGGTATTACTTATGGATTTTCATCTATTTATGCATTTTGGATGATTCCTGGAGGATGGACTGCCAGAGTCTGGATTCTGATGGAAAAGAAGGCATTTCGGTGCAATTTCGTGAAGATCAGAAAAATACCAGAAAAATATGGAAACATATTATTTTACCAGAATACGAAGGAAGCCAGAAGGAGGGACAAATTTGGGACTCAGCCCCCCCTAGGCATGGGCCCACCTGAGGCCGTGCCTAGGGCAGGTGTGGCCCACCTGCCTGGCCTCCGACTCTCCCCCTTCGCCTATATCTTCCCTACGGAACCCTAACCCTCAAGGAGCAACGATAGATAGATTTTCGCCGCCTCTGGGGGCAGAAAACACCAAGAGAGAAAGATCTCTCCGGCAGACAGATTTCTTCCGGGGAAATTCCTTCCCGGAGAGGGGATACCGTCGCCATCAACACCATCATCAGCTAGGCTTCATCGGGATCATCATCATCATCCACACCATCATCTCCACCAGCACCATCACCACCACTCCGTCCCGCTGTAACAATTGTGTTGGATATTGCTTAGTTCATTAGGGGAAACTTTCCCGGTGTTGATTACTCTTATAGTTGATGCTTGTGAGTGGAACCATTGGATTATTGTTTATGTTCATATTGTTATCCATTACCATATCATCTTTGATCTTGATCCATATGATGTCCTGTGAGTAGTTCGTTGTGTTCTTGAGGACATGGGAGAAGTCATGTTGTTAGTAGTGAATCTGTGATGAGTTATTATTCAATGGTTTAGTATTTAAGTTGTGGCGCTATTCTTCTAGTGGTGTCATGTGAACGTCGACTACATGATACTTTACCATTTATGGGCCTAGGGGAATGCATTGTGTATTTGGCTATTAATTGTGGGATTGCTGGAGTGACAGAAACCTGAACCCCCGTTAGGACACCTTTGCACAAGGGAGTGTAGGATCTTAGAGTTTAAGGCTGTGGTTAGATTTATATCTTAATCAGTTTCCGGTAGTTGCAGATGTTTGTAGGGGGTTTAATCACAAGTATGTATTAGTCCTAGGAAGGGCGATATGTTAGCACAGGTTCACCCACACAACACTTACAAACACCAGAGAAGAGTACTCAACTATTTGAAGCGAAAGCACTTGACATAATTCCCATGTGTCCTCGAGAACGTTTGGTTCTTATAAGTATTTCCACCGGCTTGTACTTTGCTAAGAAAGGATTGGGCCACTTGCTCCGTTTGTTTATTACTTCTGTTACTTGCTCTTTGTTTTGGTGTCTTGTCAGAAAATCACTAAAAATCTGTTTGCTAAGTATTCACAGGGATTTCCTGCTCCATACCACTGTTCAACACCTTCTGCTCCTTGTTGGGATCGACACTCCTATTTATCGAAAGTACTACGATACACCCCCTATGCTTGTGGGACATCAGGGTCTCCCAATAAGACGTCAACAACACGCCCATCATCACCTATACATTGTTTATTCTTAATTCTAGATTGCATGAAGTTTTTCCTTTCTAGAGGAATATAAGTGAGATATGTTATATCATATTTATATTAGGACGTGATGCCCATATAAATGTTAATTAAACACATAATGAAAGTTCTAAGTGGTATTAGATCATCCATAAGCAGATTTTTATGCCCATTGCAACTTATGAGAGAGTAGACAAGTCAACCCATGAATCTCGGTCCACATTTTATTATAAGAAACACATTTTACACACTTTTATTGCCTTTTATATTTTCTGCATTAATTAATTTCGAAGATACAAAAAATACATCTACTATTTGCATAAACAAACAAACACCCAAAAAGAACTTTACTTTATTGTTTTTACTTTCTTGTCTAGTTATAGATTATTTATTTTTACATATTTATAGTTTTATTTTAATTTTATTAATACGAAAACTTGTGTTTGGCAACCCTGCGGTGGAGTTAGAGATATAAGACAAATATTTTGTTTTGTAGGTTGCTTGAAGAACACAAAAAGGGAGAGTCCTCTATAATTGTTCGAGAGTTTGATATAAACCCTCGAGTCACCCTTGTGGGGAAAACATGCTTGATACAGAACTTTGTGCTTAGAGTCCCTAACAAGTTGATACTCACAAAGTAGTTGTTATCAGCAATATAATTATTGGAAAATAGTGTGGACAAGAAAAGCACTTGAAAAACATTGTGCATGTGGTCACAAATCCATCAAAGAAGTGATGGATGGTTGTATTTTGTTTGTTCTTATTGATGAATCATGTGGTATATCCGTCAAAGAACAAATGGCCATTGTTGTGGCGTACATGTTGAAGTATGCTAAGTACTTTTGTTTTTACTTCTTTCTATCAAGTGTTATGTAACTAATTGTATAATTTCTTGTAGGTATGTGAACTGAAGAGGAGAAATTCTTGAAGGATTTTTGGGTATTCAACATGTCTCAAACACAACATCTCTAGCTTTAAACAAGGCACTTTTGTATGTTTTCTCTAAACACGGACTACTTATTGCAAGATATCGAGGACAAGGGTATGATGGAGCATCTAATATGAGAGGAGAATTTAATGGACTTAAGAAATTAATCCATGATAAGAACCCAAATGCTTTCTAAGTTCATTGCTTAGGTGACCAATTACAACTTATTATTCTTGCTTTATCTAGATATTGCAAAGGTCTTGAGGATTTATTTGACAATGTTATCGGTCCTATGGTTTTTTGGGGTTAGTGCTTTGACAGGCTCTAGACCAGGCGCTCCACGGGGACGTGGTGCCAGGATCTCGGAGCACCTACCCGATAAGAATAACCCGGATACATGTCTTTGGGACAGGTAGCCGATGGATACCCCGGACAATGAAGAGAAGACAACTGGCCAATGATTCCTGGTCTGGGGGACAGACCACCCTCTGGCCACGTTTCATATAGCCTACCTTCGAAGTCGACAAGATGCATCTACCACGTCATGCATGTTGGAGGAACCAGCTTGCCACGTTGCATCCATGCAAGCCCCACGACTCACGGGGTCGTAGGCGGTATTACCTCGAGACACCGGTTGAGGACCCAAAGACCGCGCCCTCGAAGAGCCAACCTCCGACAAGGTCCATAGTGGCGAATATACACCAGTTCCAGTATGCTTAGTGCAAGAGACACACTGTCTGGCAAAAGGAGCGCACTGCCACCACGCTGAGGGCATGCACTCTATATCCACGCCATGTGGTGACTGACCCTTGTGGTGTCTGATACGTCGGAAACATATCTATAATTTTTGATGTTACATGCTTGTTTAGTATCTACTTTGCTTTGCTTTCTCCACACTTTGAGGTGATTTTCATATGTTTTCTGGTACTAACCTATTAACAAGTTGCCACAGTGCCAGTTGCCTATTTTCTGCTGTTTTTGGTTCTAGAAAAGCTAGTAAGGAAATATTCTCGGAATTGGATGGGACAAAAGCCAAAGTCAATATTTCACCGAGGAGAACACGAAGTCTAGAGGAGAGACGTAGGGGCGCCACACACCCCAGGCACAGCTTAGGGTGGGCCCGCGCCTGGGCAGGGTGTGCCCCCCCTGGCCGCCTCCCAACCTTGCCTCTTTGCCTATAAAAGCCCCTGATGCCTAAACCCTAGGTACCCGATCAATATTCCACAGAACTATTTGTAGCCTCCGCCACCATCGTCCCTATATCGGGGGGATTTGAAGCTCTTCCCGGCACCCTACCGAAGGGGAGATCATCCCAGAGGCCTTCTTCTTCATCATGCCAGCCTCCGGTATGTAGCGTGAGTAGTTCCACCTTGGACTACGGGTCCATGTAGTAGCTAGATGGATGTATCTGCTCCTTGTGCTTTCATGTCTAGATCTTGTGAGTTCCGTTCATGATCAAGATCTCATCTATTTGTAATCATGTGTGTTGTGTTTGCGGGGATCAGATGGATATTGAGATTACTATGCCAGATTGTTTAATGGTTTTGTATTATTGATTCTATCATGTCTGTGTTGTTTGTGATCTTGCATGCTCTCCGTTGTTAGTAGCTATCTTGGCCAAGTAGTTGCTAGTGACTTCAAGAGGGGTATTTATGCTCGATAGTGGGTTCATGCCTCTACTTAATCAAGGGAAGTGACTGATGGTGCTGACGTGGAGCACTTCGTTGGAAACCCCAAGAGCAAGGTGTGAAGCAGCAAGCAGCAAGTCTTCCCTCAGTAGAGACCGAGCTTATCGAACCAGAAGGAGGAAGGAAACGTCACACGGGTGTTGCAAGCAACGCGGATACCCGCACAACACAAACTCAAGACTTTGCCCCAACGAATCAGTGAGGTTGTCAAGCTCACCGGTTTGCTATAACAAAGGATTAAACGTATGGTGTGGAAGGTAATGGTTTGCAACAACTAAACAAGTTACATTGGAAGATGTATCAGTGGTAAAGATTGGACCGGGGTCCATAGTTCACTAGAGGTGCTATCCTTAGATAAACAACATGGCATAAAGGGTAAACAAATTACAGCAGGGCAATTGACAGGAACTGCGCAAGGCATAACAATGCAATTACTAGTCAGAAAGATCCTATGAGATTCGATTGGGCAATACAATAAGATACATAGAACGCCATCCAACTGCATCTATGACTAGAAGTCCACCTTCAAGTTATCATCTGAACCCCCTCAAGTATCAAGTTGCAAGCAACAGACAACTGCTTTAAGCAAAGTGTATAAGGTAAACAGTCCACATGTTCCATGAACAAGAGACCGTTGTTTTCTCCCTAGTGGCAACAGCACATCTACAACCGAAGAGATTTCTATCACTTCTCTTGGAAACTAGAGGCATGAATCCACTATCGAGCATAAATACCCCCTCTTGGAGTCACTAGCAACTACTTGGCCAAGATAGCTACTACAACGGAGAGCATGCAAGATCACAAATAACACATACATGATAGAATCATAAAGACAAAACCATTAATCAAACCAACATAATAATCTCAATATCCATCGGATCCCCGCAAAAACAACATGCATGATTACAAACAGATTAGATCTTGATCATGAACGGAGCTCACAATATCTATACATGAAAGCACAAAGGAGGAGATACAACCATCTAGCTACTACATGGACCCATAGTCCAAGGTGGAACTACCCACGCATCATACCAGAGAGAAGGCCTCCGGGATAATCTCCCCTCTGGTAGGGCGTCGGGAAGAACTTCAGATCCCCCCGATCTAGGGACGATGGTGGTGGCGGCTACAGACGTTTTCGTGGAGATTTGATCGGGTGCTTAGGATTTCTGCATCGGGGGCTTCTTATAGGCGAAGGGGGAGGCCGAGGAGGCGGCCAGGGTCGCCACCTAGCCAGACGCATGGTTGGGCCCACCCGCGCCTGGGGTGGGTTTGGCCCCCCTGACTGGCTCTTCCGGATCTCCTCTGGACTTCTTGTTCCCCACGGAAAGTAATTGACTTTGACGTTTGTCCCATCCAATTCCGAGAATATTTCTTTACTAACTTTTCTGAAAGCAAAAACAGCAGAAAACAGGCATCTGGCACTGTTGCAACTTGTTAATAGGTTAGTACTAGAAAACATGTAAAAAGCACCTCAAAGTGTATACAATTAAAGAAAAGTAGATACTAAACAAGCATGGAGCATCAAAAATTATAGATACGTTTCCAACGTATCAACATCCCCAAGCTTAACTCCTGCTCGTCCTCGAGTAGGTAAGTGATAAAAAGAATAATTTTTGAGGTGACATGCATCCTCACAATAAAGATCCAACCATTTGTAAGCATTGGAAGCTGGAACTAAACATGTGCATGAAAGATGGAGTTCTAACAATAGGACATAGTAAGTATGCATGCAACATGACAGGCTACAAACAAAGATCATGAATAACATGCATTGAAAAACGTTTGTTTGTTTCACATGCAGAGAACATAGCATAGTGGTAATCAGCTTGTCCCTCATAGAGTAGCAAATAGATGCATAGGACACCTGCAAAGTTCACAAGGGTGACTAGAAACAAGTAGCACACGAACAAGTAATATCACAATATGCATCAATTAATAAGCTTTGGAACACTACACATAGAATGACAACTATGCTCTCTTAATGGTGCCTAAAGGTAGAAGGTCGAGACTCAATAGTGGTGGAAGAAAGGCCTTTTTGTAAAGGAAGCAGGGATTACAAGTTTCAAAAAGAGCTTCCAAAAATTATGGTACTTGTTAGCTTTCAGCCCTCATTGCCCCTATCATAAGCATCTTGAAGTGGTTAAGGTTAAAGTGGCAAAGTTGGAGTATATGCTTGACGAAGTATAAGTTGGCAATCTCAAGTCCCTTGAATACGAGGGCCACACCTCATGCATACTCAACTTTGGGTCCAGGTAAGTTCTTGTCATTGTAAGAATTTGCATATCATTGAGAACCACCAACGGGGTACCCCTTGAACATGGTACAGGAGATTTCCCATAACCAAAATGACAAGGCAAGCAGACAATGGGCATCTCAGCAATCTTTTTATTTACCATATGCATAGCTTTTTACTGAGGATGCTTCATAGATAGCTCATTATGGTGATGCTGCAAATTTCCACCATGATTAGGCATGGCTTAGGCTAGAGGCCTAGGCGTTTCTCTAACATAGAATACAAACTCCATAGACTTACAAGTTCCCTCTTTATTTCACACCGGTGACATTCATAGACAAAACAACATGATATCAACTGAGTACAAAGTACAAGTGAATGTTGAAAACATTCTCCATGACAGCACGGTTCTGCTAATTCCAACTTATAAGTGCAAGCATATACAACAAAGTTGTCACAATGGTTCAAGTTTATTAGGGGCAAATAATAAAGTGTGCCATCAAGTTCGTGAGGGCTTTAATCACTAAGTTTTCACATAACAAAATAGTTTTTAATTGGAAGATAGATGAAAACAGGAATATACTTGGAATGGTGTAACACACCATGCATAGGAGTTTATAGTGGACACTTTGGAAAAACTTGGTTTCTTGGGAGTTGTAGGCATGAGTAGAACTTACTCACACAAGTGGAGGCTAGCAAAAGACTGGGAGAAACCAACTAAAAGAGCAATAATGGCCAAAATCATGCAATGCAACAAAGCATACTAATCAAAGCAAAGAGTGGTACGATAAGTCAAGGACTAAATGGTCATAGAGGCTAATGGTGACTTGTCATAGTCATAACATGGTGTGAGCATGTGCCAAGTCAACCCAAGGAAAGCATCAAAGGAGAATACCACAATACTATGCTTTTGCATGCTAAAACAACGCATAATTTCTTCAAGTCACACTAAGCAATCCCAATTGTTTGGAACAATACATGCTACAGCACTAATAACTAAGCATAAGGTCAAAACAACACCTAGTATGTCATGTTAAGGTCTAAGTCACAGTCAATGCAAGCTCCTCTTGCACTTCAAGCAAGAACTTACTACTCCTTTCCAAACACCAAGCAAACTTATTTACAAAACAACACAGCAAGAACGGGGGTCCAAACTACTTTATTTAAGCAAACTAAACAACCTAAGCAAAGCAAACGAAAACTAAGACGCTCCAAGAACAACACAACTGTGCATGAAACAATAAAAACGAAGTGTCTAGACAGACCTGAGCTTTTTATTGATGAAGAAGGGGATGCCTTGGGCATCCCCAAGCTTTGACGCTTGTACCTCTTGGATATTTCTTGGGATGACACCATGGTGGCATCCCCAAGCTTAAACTTTTGTCCATTCTTCATCTCATTGCATCATTCTCTCTCTACACGTGAAATTTTTCTTTCATACAAAGCTTCACACAATCTTCATTAGCAACATTAGTGTATTCAAAATATATTAGACCTCTGGCAAAGCTTTGAAACAACAAGGATTGTCACTAAAAACATAAGCTACTGTAGTAACGCCTTCAAAAAGCTCATTTCACCTAAAGAGAACTCAAAAAGGAATCAATAAGAAGCAAATACAAATAATGGCAGAAATCTGTCAAAACAGAACAACAAGTAGAAACTGATTTTTCGAACATCTTCTGTTGCTCAAATCAAAAAGTGTTTAACTAAATAAAGTTATATAACATACTGGGGGATTTATTTGCAAATTTTGAGCTCAATCCGAGTTACAAAGGCTCCTCACGATTTTTTTTGGTGGAGGACAAAAATCTGTTTCGGGACATCAACTCCTCAAATCTTACTTCCCTCTCATTAGAGGTCATTCTTGGCACATAAAGCAAACAAAAAGGATAAGGAGAGGTCATTACTGAAGTAATAACTTCCAAGACTCAAGGAAACTCTTGGGATATCTCCCAACAAGTACTTTTCTTTAACGCCTTTAAGTTAGGCACAAGAAGCAAGAAGAATCAAGTATTTTCAAATGAGGAGGCATTAACATCAAACCTTGCTTTCAAAGGGGGAGCAAAGAGCAACTTCTCTCTTCTCATTGGGAAGTGTTCAATACCTTTTTTGAATGGAAAATGATATTTAATGGTGCCTTCTTTCATATCAATGATGGCACCAACTGTTCTAAGAAAAGGTCTTCCCGAAGTAATAGGACAAGAAGCATTGTATTCAACATCCAAAACATAGAAATCAACAGGGACATCAGGATCGGTAACCATGATGAGAACATCATTAATACTCCCCATGAGTTTCTTCTTAGGATTATCATTAAGTGGGACATCCAAATAACAATCTTCCAAAGGTGGCAAATCAAGCATTTCATAAATCTTCCTAGGCATAATAGAGACACTAGAACCAAGATCACATGAAGCTTTGAGGTCAAAGTCATTCACTTGCATAATAATAATGGGTTCCCAACTATCTTCTACTTTCCTAGGAATAGAGGCTTTGTGTTTTAGCTTCTCTTCCTTAATCTTAACAAGAGCATCTGTAATGTGTTTGGTAAAGGCAACATGCATATCACTAGCATCAGGACTTCTACAAGCTTTTGCAAGAACATAATCACTTCAGAAATATTACAACCATCAATATCAAAGTCAAACTTGGCATCACTAGTAGTAGGCTCAACAGGCTTAGGCATAGTAGGAATGGGAATAGGGACTACTTGTGGTTTAGTGGTGATAGTGCACACACTATTGTTTCTATCAATTTCAGCTTCCCTTTCCCACCTAGCATGAAGTTGAGCTAGCAGCCTAACATTTTCATCAATAGTAACTTGTATGGCATGAGCAATAGCAAAGGTGTTTTCCATAGTTCCAGGTTTAGCGGCCATTTTATTAATCAAGGAAGACTGAGCTTCAGACAAAGAAGATATATTTTTCTCAACAGTTAAAAGATTTTCCTCTATAGTCTTATTGAAAGTGGTTTGTTTACTAATAAAGTCTTTGAGCATGACTTCAAGTTCAGAGGGGGCATTTCTAGCATTATTGTAGGAGCTTCCATAGGAATTGCCATTATTAGAAGGATAAGGCCTATAATTATTGTTGCTACCAAAGTTGTTCCTATATGCATTGTTGTTGAAATTGTTGTTTCTAATGAAGTTCACATCAACTTGCTCTTCTTTAGCAACCAAAGAGGCTAAGGGAACACTATTAGGATCTAAAGGAGCATTCCCATTAACAAGCATAGCCATAATAACATCAATCCTTTCACTCAAAGAGGAATTTTCCTCAACAGAATTTACCTTCTTACCATGTGGAGCTCTCTCAACATGCCATTCATAGTAGTTAACCATCATATTATCAAGGAGCCTTGTTGCAACACCCAAAGTGAGGCCCATAAAGGTACCTCCAGCAGCTGAATCCAATAGATTTCTTGAGGAGAAGTTCAAACCTGCATAAAAAGTCTGGATAATCATCCAAGCAGTGAGTCCATGAGTAGGGCAATTTTTAACCAAAGATTTCATTCTTTCCCAAGCTAGAGCAACATGTTCACTATCAAGCTGTTTAAATTTCATAATATCACTTCTCATACATATAATCTTAGCAGGAGGATGGTACTTTCCAATAAAAGCATCTTTGCACTTAGTCCAAGAATCAATACTATTTTTAGGCAAAGAAAGCAACCATTCTTTAGCTTTTCTCTTCAAGGAGAAAGGAAAAAAGCTTGAGCTTAATAATATCTCCATCTACATCCTTATACTTTTGCATCTCACAAAGTTCAACAAAGCTAATAAGATGGGCAGCAGGATCATCAGATCCAGCACCAAAAAATTGCTCTCTCATCACAAGATTCAACAAAGCAGGCTTAATTTCATAAAAAGGTAGCATCAGGAGCAGGTGGAGCAATAGGAGTGCTTAGGAAATCATTGTTGTTAGTGCTAGTGAAGTCACACAACTTGGTGTTCTCAGCAGAGTTCATTTTGGCAAAGGTGGGCAAGCCAAAAACAACAACAACAGCTAGATCAAGAACTAATTTTTTTGTGTTTTTGAATAAAGCAAGCAAACCAAACTAGACTAAAATTTTTGGGTTTTTTCAAAAGAGGCAAACAAAACCAAGCAAAAGAAACAAAGCAAACTAAAAACAAAGTAAAGAGAAAGGAAGTGAGGGACTCCCCTAGTGAAGACGTCCTTAGCCTCCCCGGCAACGGCGCTAGAAAACTTGTTGATGGTGCTGACGTGGAGCACTTCGTTGGAAACCCCAAGAGCAAGGTGTGAAGCAGCAAGTAGCAAGTCTTCCCTCAGTAGATCCCGAGGTTATCGAACCAGAAGGAGGAAGGAAACGTCACACATGTGTTTCAAGCAACACGGAGACCTGCACAACACAAACTCAAGACTTTGCCCCAATGAATCAGTGAGGTTGTCAAGCTCATCGGTTTGCTGTAACAAAGGATTAAACATATGGTGTGGAAGGTAATGGTTTGTAGCAAGTAAACAAGTAACAGTGGAAGATGTATCAATGGTAAAGATTGGGCCGGGGTCCATAGTTCACTAGAGGTGCTCTCCTTAGATAAACAACATGGCATGAAGGGTAAACAAATTACAACAGGACAATTGACAGGAACTGAGCAAGGCATAACAATGCAATTACTAGTCAGAAAGATCCTATAAGATCCGATTGGGCAATACAACAAGATACATAGACCGCCATCCAAATGCATCTATGACTAGAAGTCCACCTTTAGGTTATCATCCGAACCCCCTCCAGTATTAAGTTGCAAGCAACAGACAACTGCTTTAAGCAAAGTGTGTAAGGTAAACAGTCCACATGTTCCATGAACAAGAGACCATTGTTTTCTCCCTAGTGGCAACAGCACATCTACAACCTAAGAGATTTATGTCACTTCCCTTGGAAACTAGAGGCATGAACCCTCTATCAAGCATAAATACCCCCTCTTGGAGTCACTAGCAACTACTTGGCCAAGATAGCTACTAAAAACGGAGAGCATGCAAGATCACAAACAACACAGACATGATAGAATCATAAAGACAAAACCATTAATCAAACCAACATAATAATCTCAATATCCATCGGATCCCCGCAAACACAACATGCATGATTACAAATAGATTAGATCTTGATCATCAACGGAGCTCACAAGATCTATACATGAAAGCACAAAGGAGGAGATACAACCATCTAGCAACTACATGGACCCATAGTCCAAGGTGGAACTACTCACGCATCATACAGGAGAGAAGGTGTAACACCCTCAGAATCGACCCTATGCAAGTTTTAGCGAAACCCGCCAAACCCGCATAGAAACGATTCAAAGGTGCCCACCAGGCACTTTCGTGCGGGTGGAAAACGAAGTAATAACATTACACAACAGTCCTCGATGGGACCCGGAATGATATATATACAACACGACTCCATGAGTCAAGAATACAGATATACGGTACAAAGATCCAAATCACCTTGAAAAGATACAGCGTCCGACTACGGACAAGATGCAAATGGGGCTAAGAGCCCTGAAGAATAACCAATGGCGTCCATAACCCTGCCCAGGCCAAGACGGAAGGGTAACCCTACTAACGGCGTCGATCTCAAAACCTGCTTAAACAAAAGGGGTGCCGACAAAGGGCAAAGGAAAAAGAGGAGCGTCAGTACTGAGGCCAGTACACGGCAAGGCTAGAATTCGGCGGTCCTCGCCTACAAAGGTATGGTGGACTGAAGCGGCAGCGGCAGCATGCACTAAACAACCTATAGAGACTCGATACAACTGTCGGCTATTAGAGAGGGGTAATGTCGTGGTGGTGGCACGGCAGATGCCATGGGTAGGCTAAAGTATGGGGCCAATGGATGCTAGTGGGATCGGGGGAGGGAAGATGCAACTGTTTTTACACTCAAGCTGCCAAAGTGGTGAACTTTATTTCTCTCTTGATGGGTTACAAGTGCTCCTCGAGCTGTTTACAGGGGAACAATGTGAATCTCCCCAGCCTAACGTTGCTCCTAAGACCTCTCCCTTCCTTCAGGGTCCAGACTTCCCCTTATAAAGGGTGCCTTGGGTGCCCTTAGGTCGACGGCAAGCATATTCGAGAATATGCTTGTCCCAAAGTAATAATTCGGCCTCCTTTCCTGTCTCCCTTCTAATGGCAAAGCTCCAGTGCCCCCTTCTGCGTGCCTCGGGCTTGACCTTGTCACCTCCGTGACCTCCTTCGCCTCGTCCTGCGCCTCCTTGTCTCTTGCGCTTGGCCTGTTCAGATTCCTTTAGCCTGCAGCTATGGTTTGACCTAAGCTTCTCCTTCTCCTGCAAGCTTCGTTTAACGGCCTTACCTCATGTTACTCGGCTCGTTCCTTACGCATGAAGATCATCTGGGTAATCCGCCGAAGTTTCTCATTAACTCGGCCAGATAACCACTTGATACTGTATCGTGCTTCTTGCCTCCATTCATCGGCCGACATATCAACGATTCGGCCGACCTAGGCGTAGCTCGGCAACTTGACAGCGGGCAACCTCTGTTTTCCCGTCTCGACCTACAGGTTAACCCCGACATTAGTCCCCGGCTGGTGTGGCCTCAATTACTTTGGCGGTTATATCAGCTTCAACACCTTCTTTAGCCTTGTTTTAGTGCTACGGCCTTGTCCGAGGTTCTCTCGCTCCTTCCTCCATACGCTAAGTCCTCGTGTTACCCCATCATTGCTCTCCTAGTTTTAGGTCCTTTTCTGCATTCTTGACAAGCCCACGTGAACCACAGTGCTCGCCGCCGTTACGACGCCTCGTGTTCCGCTCCTCTTGGGATCGTAACAACTTTTCTTTGTATGTGGCCGTTGGTGTGGCTCCATTCTTTTTTAATGATACGGCGACCACCGAGATCTACACGGGTAACTGCCACACCCACGATCCCACTCCCCTGTTCATTGCTTGCCTATAAAGTGGGGAAACGCGCCCGTTGGGTTCACCTTTCCCCTTATCGCTCGCGTCCGCTCTCCTTCCTCCCTTCGTCTGTGTGCTCTCTCGCCGCTCAGCTTCGCCATCGAGCTTCCGCCGGCGAGGATTCCACACGTCGTTACGCCTTTTCCGCCAGCTCTGGCGGTGTCCCCGCCGGTGAGTCCTTCTGGTCATCTTGCCCTGTCCTTGCTCTAGATCGATCCGCATGCATTTAGGCGACGGTTTCTTCTCTTTTCGCCATTGTTTTCTTGCAAAGTTCCGACGGGGCCCTGTAGCTCTAAGCCCTCCTCCGCCGCTAGTTTTTCCTCCGGCGATCTCTCCGGCGGAACTATGTCTAGTTCATTTAGCGGTGCTCTAGTTGAGGACGATGGCCGGCTCGGGCCTGGCGTGGATCGTGGCAGGGCTCTTCAGTCTCGCGCCGCGAGATTGAATGGCTCATCCGAACTCGGCGGATTCCTGCCGAGGTTTCCTGTCGTTTACCCGGCAGCGAATCCTCTCCAGTTCTCAGAGAGGGTGAGTACGTGGTCTTTATGTCCCATTTCGCCCGCGGCTTCGGTCTTCCTCTTAGCGATTTTGCTAGAGAATTTCTCGATTACTTCGGCCTTCAGCCGCATCATCTTCCATGACGCCATATCTTCTCTTTCCGCTTTTATCTCGGCTTCGGAGGGTTACTTCGGCCTGTGGCCATCAGTACATGTCTGGTCGAAGTTCTTCCAGATCCGCTCCAACGTTGTTCCCGACAAATCTCTGCATCCTTCCGAGAAGCTGCTCACCCAATGTGGGGCGGCGTCTATTACACCTCGGAGGAAATCCGTGTTCCCTCGTGTCACCGGATTGGAGTCGTGCAAGAAATGGCACAAGTCATTTTTCTCGTCAAGAGGAGGCGGAAGACAAGATTCGGCTCCCACCGTTCTCAATTGGCCCCCTTCCAAAGTGAATTGGCTATATAATCCAAGAAGACTCATGCCCTAGCCGAGGCCTTGAGATTCGGTGAAGGAGTTGATTCGAGCCGGGTTATGCGGAGAGGACTTGATGGCCACTTTTATTAGTAGCGGATCTGCCCCTTCCAACAAAGGACCCACAAGTCATGCTACATGAGCGGTCCCCGGACCCTAACCGAGTCTCGACCGTAGAGTTGGACAGCTACCTCATCTGGTAAGCGTCCGAGCTATTTTCAAGACGGAGATGCTGATGGTGGACACAGGGGTTGAAACCGTTCACCGCGACAATCCTCCTCCCGAGGTAAGCCCAATCCTCATCACTCTGTTTTCCTCAATTTTTATAGTCTGGTTTTCATGATTTTCTCTCTCATCATGCAGAGGTTCACGAACAACGAGGATGCAGTTCTGCAGCCTCCTGGCCCGCAGATAGGAGTACCGGATCTGGCGAGCCGGACTCGAGGAGTTCGTCCCTAAGTCGATCCTGCTCCGCCGAGCTCATGGCAAAACCTCAGCCAGAGGAGGAAGGTGATTCGGACGAGGTCCAAATTCTTGAGGTAGTTGCCGCCATGCCTATTTCTTATGCATTTCGCTCGCTTTCCCAGCTAATCCGGCGGCCAGTTCATGACGCCGAACCTATTGCTTCTCGGCCTCCCGTTATCTCGGGAAGCAGGCTCCGCCTGCCTCGGATGCGGTTCCTAAGCGAGTAAAGAAATCTGCTCGAATCCTCCCAGCGCAAGACTATGCCCGGTTCTTTGGGTAAGTTCCTCTGCCTATATTTCTTGTTTCTCTTTTCATCTCTCATTCTAACGAATCTTCTTTCGTATTTTGCAGTGCTCCTCTGCATTAAACCCGGCGGTCCTAGTATGACTAGCCGTCCGACTCGCGCCATCTCCTCCTCCCGTGATGACACGAGAGTTCCTAGTCCTATTCGTCCCGCTTCTCCCCTGCTCCCGATAATTCGCTTTGTTCGCGTGATGCCCTTGAGGTTTCTCCCATTGATCCGGATCCGATCCGGCCCTCCGATGTTTTCGTTGAGCCAGCTGCCCCCTCTATGGGCCCCAGCGTTACAATTGAGCTTCCATCTACTCCGGCAGCTCCTATGGTCGCACCGACCTCTGCCGAGAAGATCGCTACCCCGGCGCCCTCTGCGAGCTTAACCTCTACTGTTCCTAAGGATTCCGTTCCTACCTCGGAGACGCAACGTCCTGCCGGTGCTTCTTCTAAGGAGAAACGTGTTATCGCCGTCAAGACCTCTTCTCGAGAAAAGTCTTGCGGCACCTCAAACAAGTATCGCAGAGCCGCGCCAAAGGAGCGGTATCGCCAAAGGCATCATTACCTCGGCAGCGATCTTGCTCTTCATAAGAGTCCTGCGATCGCGGTTGGACCGCCGGGTAAAGTTTTAACCCGACTAGCGGTAACAACCTCGGGCGCTGGTTGAATTCGCCAATAAGCGGAATGTCACGATCGGTTTGAGGGCAATCCGATTAATCAACCCTTCAGCTTTCGACATCGGTGGCGCTTGACCAAAGCCCGGTTTATCGTTGATACGAACAAAATGAAATGCGGTAATTGTTTTATCTCCGGGTCTTAAATTATTTTCCACATGTTATCATACTCTCTAGTCCCCGAAACTTGCAAGGAAATAACTTGTTGTATGCTTGGAAGTTTGACGTATTTTTATTTCTAAGGTTCCATTAGTTCGGCCACCTAGTTCATAGTTTGTTTAGCTTTGACGTAGCTTTGAATTTCCCTTCTCATAGAGCCAAGTTGAGTCCTCCTTGACTCGGATCTGGCCTAGTTTTGAATCTCCAGCCACCTAGAGCCGAATTAAGCTTTGCTTGATTCGGATCTGTTATAGCTTTGAATATCCAGCCACCTAGATCGAATTAAGTTTTACTTGATTCGGATCGTATAGCTTTGAATATCCGACCACCTAGAGCCGAAGTAAGCTTAGCTTGATTCGGATCTGGTATAGCTTTGAATATCCAGCCACCTAGATCTGAATTAAGTTTTACTTGATTCGGATCTGGTATAGCTTTGAATATCCAGCCACCTAGAGCCGAATTAAACTTTGCTTGATTCGGATCTGTTATAGCTTTGAATATCCAGCCACCTAGATCTGCATTAAGTTTTACTTGATTCGGATCTGGTATAGCTTTGAATATCCAGCCACCTAGAGCCGAAGTAAGCTTAGCTTGATTCGGATCTGTTATAGCTTTGAATATCCAGCCACCTAGATCTGAATTAAGTTTTACTTGATTCGAATCTGGTATAGCTTTGAATGTCCAGCCACCTAGAGCCGAAGTAAGCTTAGCTTGATTCGGATGTGTCGTAGTTTCTAACTTTTGTTTTATCATTGTGCTCCATTTCTTAGGTTGCCCATGATCGACGGACTGCCGAGTTCCAGAGGTTGCTCTTCTTGCACCGCAAGTTGGAAGAGAAGTATGAGAAAGTTCTGCCCGTCGCGAAGAAAGCTGGTAAGTTGATAGTTTCTTTTCCTTATTCCCAACTTTCTTATATACTTGTCCACGGAGCGCCGGCTTACTTCTTGCTGAATAGGTAATATCAATAATCTCAATATCCGCCTTGAAAAGAAGGTCAAGTCCTTGGAAGGTTAATTTCCTTTCCCCCTTGCTCCTTCCTCTTTTAGTATCTATGCTGAGTTTCCTTATTGCGTTGGGTTGTGGTAAAGCCGAGTTGCAAGGCTTTGCAGCGTCGCAACAAGATTGCGTGCCCATACCTGACGTGATGCTTCATTTTTTAGAACAAAGCGCAGTTCATTCGGCGCAACTACAAGAGAAGGATGATGAGATAACCCGCCTGAGATCCGAGGTGAATTCACTCAAGCTCTCTCAGAAATCCGAGCTAGAAAAGGTTGATCAAGAATTCTCTTTGGAAAAGAGCCGGCTGACTCTGGATCTGGAGAAGAGCAAAGAACTCCTCAAAGCTGCCGAGCTTAAAACTCGCGGTTTGAGTGAGGAAATTGCTCGTTTCGAGAAGAGTAAAGCTATTTGGGCTAAGGATCTTCAAATAATGATGAGCTATATCCATCGTAAGTTATTTGGCTTGGCCGAACTGTATTCTTTCTTTGTCACCGCTACTATCCTTTGACATGTCCATGTTTTGCGTAGGTCACTTCCCCGAGTCCAAACCCGTGAGTACTAAAGCTGTTCTTGCGGCTCGCGTTCGTCGAGGTGAAGCTAATACTGTTGACTTTGAATACTCGATGGAGGATTTCTTGGTTCTTGTTAGTATTGCGGTTGGTCCGATGAAAATCATGGGTCGGGACTTGGTGGAGGCTGCTATCAAAGCTTATCATGCACTCTGGCCGAATTCCTCAGGGTCTCCTGATATCGACGAGGTCAAGTTATTGGTGGCCAGGCTGAAGGCATCTGAGAAGCGATTGAGTCTTTGGAGGGAATCTGCTGCGGCGTCTTTGGTGCCGACATGGCCCTTACTGTAATCATGTCATGGTATGAAGATATCTCCCTTGACATTCTGATGAATCTGCGCACTGGCTCCCGGTGGGTTGAAGATCCCACCTTTGTTGCTCTTCGGCAAGCTCGGGCTTTCCAGCTTGTCGAGTATGCCGATGTGCACATTTGGAATGAAGGGCCGAGTTTTCTCCCAGATTCGGATGAAGAGGCCGCGGCTGAAGATGCTCTGGGTGACGATTCTGCTGAGCACGGGGAAGGTGAAGATGACTCGGCCACATCCAATAGCTCTAGCTCAAGCTCAGATAGCAATGGTGATGCACGATCTTCCTCGAAAGGCACCGGGCATTCTACCGCGCGTACTGACGCTCCTGAACAACCCCGTGATACCGCCGAAGTCACTCCTGGGTCGGCGGAAGGCGAGGCAACCTCAGTCGAAGTTCCTCCTACTTCGGAGTGCCCCGCACCTGATCAAGTGGTTCCTCCTCCAACGAACGATGCCTAAGATATTCGTGATCCCTGGTATGCCGGGTGTTCAATGTAAACGAAAAAATTTATCAACTCGTATGATTCGAGGTTCTTTTGCTATGCGCCTTTGAGACTCTTAGTTAAGTGAATGCTCGTCCGAATTCTTGCCTTGTTGGCTCATAATTTCTTCATCCTTCAGGATTCACTTTTTTGCCTTGTTGGCTCATAGTTTCCGAGTTGTTGGTTTAAGTGCTAAAGTTTATGTGTTCATGAATTTGACAACCCTATGATAATTCCTGAGTCAATGCTTTGGGCACCAAGATGCATATTCGTAATACGAAAAGAAAATAACATGTTGCACTCTCCGAGTTACTGCTCTGATCGCCAATGTTCAAGTGCGTAACGCGAAAGAGATAAGTATAAGATACGGCAGTCCCCGAGCTATTGCCCTGGATGCCAAAGTCTAAACATATAACACTTAATAATCATTGCATATGGCAGTCCCCGAGTAACTGCTCTGGGTGCCGAAGTTTAAGCATCAAACATGAGATAACATCACATATGGCAGTCCCCGAGCAACTGCTCTGGGTGCCGAGGTCCAAAAATCAAATATGAAATAACATCACATATGGCAGTCCCCGAGTAACTGCTCTGGGTGCCGAGGTTTGAACATCAAACATGAGACAACATCACATATGGCAGTCCCCGAGTAACGCTTTCGGTAGGCGAGGTTTTATACGATATGAAATAAATATAACATTCGGTCCCGAGTCACCGCTCACGGGTGTCGAGGTGCAAGTACATCATTGGTGACCTTGAGACATAATCCTCTGAGTAAAATGGCGAAGTAAAGCCACATTCCGTATGCGTTTGCTTCTTCGCCAGCTTTGTTTGCCTTGCCTTCTCCAGGTGATTGGGCGTCAATCAGATAGTATGCATCGTTGTGCAATGCTTTGCTCACGATAAATGGTCCTTCCCATGGGGGTGACAATTTGTGCATGCCGGCCGTGCGTTGCACCAGCCGGAGTACCAAATCTCCTTCTTTGAATACTCTTGGATTCACTTTCCTGCTGTGATACCGCCGTAAGTTCTGTTGATAAATGGCTGATCGTGATAATGTCAATTCTCGGGCTTCTTCCAGCAGGTCTACGACATCTTGCCGAGCTACTTCATTCACCTCTGAAGATGTATATTGAGTAACTCTTGGCGAGTCATGTATTATGTCGATTGGAAGCACGGCCTCTGCCCCATATACCAAAAAGAATGGTGTGTAACCTGTTGATCTGTTCGGAGTAGTCCTGAGGCTCCATAATACTGCTGGTAATTCCTCAATCCAGCATCCTGCCGACCTTTGCAATGGTTCGACTAGCCGTGGTTTTATTCCTGATAAAACCAGCCCATTAGATCTTTCGACTTGCCCATTGGATCTTTGGGTGAGCCACGAGGCAACATCTAGTCTTATGTGTTTCTCTTGGCAAAATCTAGAAGCTCATACGCAAAGTTCGTGCCATTATCCGTAATAATCTTGTGGGTATCCGTATCTCAAGATGATATCCTTGAGGAATTTCACTTGTATGCCCATCACACTTTTTGATTGGTTTTACCTCAATCCATTTTGTGAACTTGTCGACCATGACCAAGATGTGGGTCATTCCTCCTCTTGCCTTAAAAGGTCCTACCATGTCTAAACCCCACAATCGAAAATGGCCAAGTAATGGGTATTGTTTTTAACTCGTGACGGCATATGTATTCTGGTTGCATATCTCTGACACCCATTGCATTTCTTGACTAACTCTTCTGCCTCTCTTAACGCCGTTGGCCAGTAAAATCCATGCCTGAATGCCTTGGCTACTAAAGCGCGAGACGAGGCATGGTGCCCACATTCTCCTTGGTGTATATCTAGAAGGATCTCCTGACCTTCTGCGGGACTCACGCACTTCTGCAATATGTCCGTTACGCTTCTCTTATATAACTCATTGTTTATGATTGTATAGGCCTTTGCTCTTCTGACGGTTTGTCTGGCTAATACTTCATTACTCGGCAATACTGCGTCTCTCAGGTACGAAAATATGGGTTGCGCCCATGTCGGCGTTGCTCTTTCTGCAGTGATTTCACTGTCTATCTCCATGCTCTCTGCCGACATACATACCTCGGCCCTTTCCATGATCGCTATTACTTCGGCTGTCCCCCTCTTTAGGGGTTCAATTTTCTGCGGATCTATCTCCATTGGTGTATGATTCTCTGCAGAACCTTCGATAAAGATTGATTCGGATTACGGTGATGGGTTTATTGACGGTTTCTGAGGTGCTCAAGGGCTATACCGCGGAATCGATTGCCGAGTTGATCCTAATTTTGACAATGTGTCGACATCATTTTCTCGTGGTATGTGGTGGAATTCACATCCTTCAAAATATCCACCGATCTTACGCACATGGAATCAGTATAAAGCCATGTTAGCATCTAATGCATCCCAAGTGCACGACACTTGGCAGACTACCGGATCCGAGTCACCGTAGCATAGGATTCTGCGTATTCCCATTTCTTTTGCGACTTTTAATCCATGGACTAGTGCTTCATATTCGCTACATTGTTGGGCGGCAAAATGTATTTGGCAGACATACTTCAATTGATCTTTTTAGGCGGTCAAGACTATTCCTGCGCCAAACCGTTCCTTAGTTTGGAACCATCAAAGTGCATTGTCCGAATTTGGATCGCAAGGGTGGCTCATATTGCACCTCGGCCCAATCTACGAAAGTCGGCGACAGCCTGAGATTTGATCGCATCTCTCCTATCAAATTGTGGAGCATACGGTGATAACTCGATTGCCCATTTTGCTATTCGGCCACTTGCGTCCTTGTTGTTCAATATGTCGGCTATGGGTGCCTCACATATTACTCTGATTGGATGCTCTTCAAAGTAATGCTTAAGCTTTTTTGCCGACATATATACTCCATAGGCCATCTTCTGATAATGTGGATAATTTTGCTTTGAAGTGGATAATACTTCGCTTAAATAATATACTGGCCTCTGAACTGACTTACCCTCTTCAAGCCGTTCTACTACAACCACAGTACTAACTACTCGATTTGTAGCCGCTATATAAAGTAGCATAGGTTCTTTCGATAACGGAGAAGCTAAAATGGGTGCCGTAACTAGCATCTTTTTCAACTCGTGGAACGCAATGTCGGCCTGGGGAGTCCAAATTAATTTGTCCGACTTTCTCATCGGTGATAGAGTGGCAATGCCTTTTCTCCTAGCCGACATACAAATCGACTAAGCGGCGAGGCAACCCGTGAATTTTGTACATCATTCAAACACCTCGGCAATTCCATTTTTCTATTGCTCGTATCTTGTCGGGTTAGCCTCGATACCTCGCTGGACACAAGGAACCGAGTAGTTTTCCGCACGCCAAATGTGCATTTCTCGGGTTGAGTTTCATTCGAACCTTCTCGTGTTCGCGAAAGTTTGCCGTATATCTTCTAGCAAGGTTCTGCTTTCCTTAGTTTTGATGACTACATCATCCACATATACTTGTACATTTTTCCCTATCTGATCATGTAAACATTTTTGCATGCACCTTTGATACGTTGCTCCCGCATTTCTCAGGCCGAATGGCATCGTGCGATAACAATAAGCCCGTGCGGGTAATAAATGCATCTTTATTTGATCGGCGGATTTAACGATATGGTGGAAACGTAATCTGGCGTCTACAAATGATAACAACTCACAACCAGCGGTCGAGTCAATGACTTGGTCTATTCTAGGCAATGGAAAAGGTGTTGGAGATATGCCCTAGAGGCAATAATAAATGTAGTTATTATTATATCTTTGTGTTTATGATAAATGTTTGCATTCATGCTATAATAGTATTAACAAGGAAACATTGATACTTGTGTGATTTGTAAACTTAATTTGAAGTCCCTAGTATAGCCTCTATACTTCACTAGCTTGTTGGTTGATTAATGATTGTGGTTTCCCTATCATGAACATTGAGATGTTATCAACAACAAGATCATATCGTTAGGAGAATGATATGGTGGACATACTCCTATAGATAAGCGTAGCATAAAGATCAAGTCATTTCATTAGTTCAATTGCTATATGCTTTCTGATACATAGTAACCTAATTCCTTCGACCATGAGATCATGCATATCACCTTTACGGATGGATGCTTTGATGACATCAAACACCACACCGTATGAGGTGGTTATAAAAGTGGCATTGAGTGTTCGGAAAGTATTGGTTGAGACACATGGATCAAGAGTGGGATTTGTCCATCCACATGACGGATAGATATACTCAGGCCCTCTCGGTGGAATGTCATCCAATTAGCTTGCAAGCATGTGACTTGGTCAAGGGATCACATATCACGGAGCGAGAAAAGAGTACTTATCGGTAACAAGGTTGAACTAGGTATGCGAGATACCAGCGATCATAACCTTGGGTAAGTAACATATCGTGAGACAAAGGGAAATTGGTATCGTATGTAAGTGGTTCATTCGATCGTAAAGTAATCGTAAATATGTAGAGCCATATGAATTTCCAGATTCCTCTATTGGTTATTGTTCGGAGAAGTGTCTCGATCATGTCTCGCATAATTCACGAACCGTAGGAGACACACTTAAGGATTCGACGTTGTTTGAGTAGTTATGGTATTATGAGAAAGAGACCGAATGTTGTTGAGTCTCGGATGGGATCCGGGATATCACGAGGTGATCCGGAATGGTCCGGAGAATAAGATTCATATAAGGAAAGTCCGTTTGAGTTCGGGAATGATTAGGTGTTTTCATCGGGAATGTTCTAGAAGGTTCGGATTGTCCAAGCACTCGGGGAAGGGTACATGAATGTGTCATTGATCATTGAATGATTGCATCATGTACTAAGTGTTATTGCTGTCCCAAATAAAGGATTAAATTGAATCCTAAAACAGAAAAGTCAAATGTCAGTTTGAAAGTCAAACCGCCAAAACAAGCTGTGGGAAACAAGCAAGAGGAGTTGGAACCAACCTGGAGGAGGAGTAGGACTCCTCCAGGCGCCCAGCCAAGGCCGACTTGGGAGGGACTCCTCCCTCCCTGGCCAGGAGGACCTCCCTCCCATAAAAGGAGGCGGGGCTCCTCCATAGGCGCTTTACTTTCTACTCTAGATCTCCGGTTTAGAGCTGTTTTGGTTTAGAGCTTCTAATTGCTTTAGCCAACAGTTTAGAGCCTTCTAATTGGTTTAGAGCCCTCTAATTGGTGTGTCTAATTACTAGGCCACTAATCCTCTCTCTCATAAGCTCCACCATACTACTTGCGGCTTAAGGCGAAGCCTGCGGGATCTCCCTCTACTTAGGTACCACTGCGTTGTCTTTGCGGAATCGCGAGGAGAGTGCTACAACCTCCGCTGCTTTGGAACAAGGGAGAGGAAGGTCTTCGTCGAAATCCGAGCGTGTGACCGATTGCGGGGCGCTAACGGAGCGCGTGGCTGGAAGGATCGTCTACGATCTTGAGATCGGGAAGAAATGCGACTACATCACCCACGAGAATCCGCTCTCGTTAACCACTTTGGAATCTTGAGGTGAGTTCCTCCATCGACTCGTTGCTACAATCTAGTAGATAGATCTTGGCTTGTTTGTTTGTATGCGATAGAAAATTTTTGTTTTCCATGCTACGAACCCCTACGATGTATCGAGCCGTGTCTATATGTAGATCTGTTGCACGATTAGAACACAATGGTCATTGTGGTCGTTGATGCTTTTATTGTAGATTGCTTTTTGTGTACTTTGCATCTTGCGGTATGTTGGGATGAAGCGGCCCGGGCTAACCTTACATGACATCGTTCATGAGACTTGCTCCACGCTTGACATGTAACTTGTATTGCATAAGTGGCTTTGCGGGTGCATGTTTCTCCTAGCATAGTTAAGATCCAATTTACAACGGGTGATCAACAATGCTAGTATCAATGTTGTGGTTCTTGTTAAGTAAGTTAGAACGACACTTATTGAAAGCCCCAAACCACGTAAAATATGCAAAGAAAGTAGAAGCGTCTAACTTTGTTTTGCAGGGGTGTCGATGATGTGATATGGCCATGATTGTGATTATATTCGATGTATGCAATGTTCCTTATTGTAAGTCGACAACCGGAGAACCATATGGTTGTCTTTAATTTATGTTAAGACTGCGTGTCTATTCAAAGTAGTTGTAATAGTTGAAGCGGTGGGCGACAACCATGGAGAAGCGTCATTGACCTTGATGCAATGCGGTGATGATGGAGATCATGTTAGGTGAAGATGGAGATCGAAGGCACGAAGAAGAAAAACCATATCATATCACATATATATTGAATTGCATGTGATGTTAATCCTTTATGCATCTTGTATTGCTTAGTAGGCGGCGGTAGCATTATAAGATGATCCCTCATGCACATCAATTTCAAATCATAAAGTGTTCACCCTTAGTTAGCACCGTTGCTAAAGCTTGTTGTTTGAAGCACCACGTGATGATCGGGTGTTCTAGATTACGCAAGTGTATACAACGTGAGCAAGCAGATTTGCTCATGCGAAACTAAGGTTTGATCTTGTGAGCCTAGCATGTATGGACATGGTCTCGGAACACGGATTCGAAAGGTAAAGCATGAATCGTATAGTAGATATGATGAACATGATGATTGTTCGCCATTGAAACTATATCAACTCTCGTGATGATCGGTGTTGATGTGGTGGATTTGGTTCGTGTGATCACTAAAACAATGTGAGGGATATTGTTTTGGTGGGAGTTCACCTAGTTTAATTTCATTAATTAATTTGAACTCAATTTGTCATAAACTTAGTCTAAACTATTGCAAATATGTTGTAGATCAATGGCAGCCCTACCATCAATTTTAATGCGTTCCTAGAGAAAGAAAAGTTGAAAAACAATGGAAGCAACTTGGCGGATTGGTTCCATAATTTGAGGATTGTCCTCACGGTGGTAATTTGACCTATGTCTTTGGATGCACATTTGGGTGACCCACACCTGACTGCTTCCGATGAAGTAAAGAACGTTTACCTCGCTCGGAAGAATCGTACTCCATAGTTCGGTGTGCTATCTTGTATGGTTTAGAATCAGAGCTTGAGAAAAGGTTTGAAGAGTCGGACCCACATGATATTGTCGAGGATCTCAAATTAATTTTTGAGACTCATGCGGCAATTGAAAGCTATGAGGCTTACGAAAAGTTCTTTAAGCGCAAGATGGAAGAAGGCAGCTCCGTCGGTGAGCATGTGCTTAAGATGTGCAGGCACGCAAATAAACTTCAAAGCTTGGGTATAGTGATTCCTAATGCTTTGAGGATTTACCGTGTCCTCAATCACTACCACCAAGTTACAAGAACTTTGTGATGAACTACAACATGCAGAACATGAACAAGGCGTTGCGAACTCTTTGCCATGTTAAAATCTGCGAAGTGGAGATCAAGAAAGAGCACCAAGTGTTGTTGGTCAATAAGACCACCAAATTCAAGAAAAGGCAAGTCTAAGCAAAGGACACTTCAAGAAGGGTGGTAAGAAAGCTGCCACATGACAAAGAAGACCAAGGCTGGACCTAAGCACAAGCCGAGTGCTTTTCTTGCAAGGGAAAGGTCCTTTGGGCGGAATTGCCCAAAGTACTTGGCGGATCGAAGAGCGGCAACATCAAGAAGAAAGGTATATCGATATACATGTTATTGATGTGTATCTCACTAGTACTCGTAGTAGTGCACAGGTATTTGATCTTGGTTCGGTTGCTCATATTTGTAACTCGAAAGGTCTTTGCGAATAAGCGGAAGCTAGCGAGAGCGAGGTGACGATGCGGCGTGGGAAGCGGATCAAAGGTTGATGTGATCGCGGTCGGCACACTACCTCTTCATCTACCATCGGGATTAGTTTTATACTTAAATAATTGTTATTTAGTGCTGCGTTGAGCATGAACATTATCTCGGGATCTTGTTTATTGCGAGGCGGTTACTTATTTAAGTCGAGAGAATAATGGTTGTTCGATTTATATGAGTAATATGTTTTACGCACATGCACCTTTGATAGATGGTCTATTCTTATTGAATCTCGATGGTGGAAATACACATATCAACAACATTGAGGCTAAGCGTTTGAAATCAGCGATAATTAGACCTATATGTGGCACTTTGTCGTCTTGGTCACATCGGGTGAAGCGTATGAAGAAACTCCATTCGATGGACTTCTTGAATCACTTGATTTTGAATCACTTGAAAGATCGAAGCATGTCGATGGGAAAATGACTAAGACTCCATTTTACGGTATGATGGAGCGAGCTACGGACTTATTGGAAATCATACATACCGATGTGTGTGGTCCAATGAGTGTAGCATCATGTGATGGTTATCGTTATGTTCTTACCTTCACGGATGACTTGAGTAGATATGGGTATATCTATTTCATGAAACATAAGTCCGAAACTTTCGAGAAGTTTAAGGAGTTTCAAAGTGAGGTAGAGAATCAACGTAACAAGAAGATTAAATTTCTACGTTACGATCGTGGAGGTGAATATCTAAGTTCTGAGTTTGGCGAGCATTTAAAGAAGTCGGAATACTTTCACAATTGACACATGGGAACACCACAGTAATGGTGTGTCCGAGCGTAATGTCGAACTCTCTTAGATATGGTTCGTTCTATGATGTCACTTACAGTTACCGCTATCATTTTGGGGTTATGCATTAGAAACAGCCGCATTCACTTTAAATAGGGCACGCTCTAAATCCGTTGAAACGACACCGTATGAATTATGGTTTGGGAAGAAACCCAAATTGTCGTTCCTTAAAGTTTGGGGATCTGAAGCCTATGTAAAGAAGTTCTGAGGACAAGCTTGAACCCAAAGCGGAAAAATCGTCTTCATAGGATACCCAAAGGAAACTATTGGGTATACCTTCTATCATAGATCCGAAGGCAAAACATTCGTTGCTAAGAATGGATCCTTTCTAGAGAAGAATTTCTCTCGAAAGAAGTGGTGGAAGGAAAGTAGAACTCGGCGAGGTTGTTGAACCTTCTCTCGAAATTGCAGTAGCGCACCGGAAGAAGTTCTGTGGTGCACTGCACCAATAAGGGAGGAAGCTAATGATGATGATCATGAAACTTGGTTGAAGTTGCTCTGAGCCTCGGAGATCAACGAGAACTCGTACCACTCCAGTTGGTATGATTCCGTTATGAATGTCATGGTGGTGGACAACACCGATGACCGAGACATATGAGGAAGCGATGATGAGCCCGATTCCAATAAATGGCAAGAAGCCATGAAATCCGAGATTGGATCCATGTCGAAAACCAAGTATGGACTTTGGTGGACTTACCGGATGGCGGAAGGCTGTCGAGAACAAATGGATTTTCAAGAAGAAAGCAGATCTTGATGGTAATGTTCTTGTCTATAAAGCTCGACTTGTCGCAAAAGGGTTTCGACAAATTCAAGGAGTTGACTACGATGAGACATTCTCACCGATGCGAAGCTAAAATCTGTGAGGATTATGTTAGCAATCGCTGCATATTATGATTATGAGATATGGCGGATGGATGTCAAAACAGCATTCCTCAATGGAGACATTGATGAAGAGTTGTATATGATGCAACCCAAAGGTTTTGTCGATCCTAAAGATGCTAACAAGGTATGCAAACTTCAACGGTCCATCTATGGATTGAAGCAAGCATCCGAAGTTGGAATCAACGTTTGATAAGGTAATCAAAAGTTTTGGTTTTATACAAACTTATGGAGAAGCTTGTATTTACAAGAAAGTGAGTGGGAGCTCTGTAGCATTCTTAATCTTGTATGTGGATGACATATTGTTGATTGGGAATGATGTAGACCTTCTTAATAGTGTCAAGGAATATTTGAATAATAGTTTTTCAATGAAGGATCTTGGCGAAGCGACTTACATATTAGGCATAAAGATTTATAGAGATAGATCGAAGCGCCAAATATCATTGTCACTGAGTACATATTTGGACAAAGTTCTAAAGAGATTTGGAATGGAGGAAAGCAAGAAAGGGTTCTTGCCCATGTTGCTAATCGACCTTGAGTAAAACTCAAAGTCCGACATCGGCGAAGATAGAGAAAGGATGAGTAAGACTCCTATGCCTCGACCATAGGATCTCTAATGTATGCCATGCTATGTACTAGACCCGACATTGCATATCTTTGTTAGTTTAACTAGCGGATATCAAAGTGATCCAGAGTGGATCATTGGACGTGATCAAAAACATCCTTAAGTACTTGAGAAGAACTAAGGATATGGTTCTTTCTTATGGAGGTGATGAGCATTTCGTTGTTAATGGTTACACCGATGCTAGTTGGAACACCGATCCGGATGATTCTAAATCACAATCCGGATCGTATTTATTTTGAATGGTGCAGCGATTAGCTGGAGGAGTGCAAAGCAAAGCGTTGTGGCGAGATCTTCAACGAATCGGAATACATGGTGGCTGCCGGAGGCTTCACAAGAAGCGATATGGATGAAGGAGTTCATTACTGAGCTGGGTGTGGTTCCAAGTGCGCTGTTGGACCCAATGTCTATCTCTTTGTGATAACATGGCGCCATAGCCAATCTTGCAAGAACCAAGGTCACACAAGAAGTGAAGCATATCAAGCTGCGTTTTCACGCTATTCGAGAACATATCCGGGATGGGGATATAAAGATTTGCAAAGTACACACAGATCTGAATGTGGCGGATCCGTTGACTAAACCTCTCCAGGGCAAAACATGACCAACACCAAACTGCCATGGGTGTTCGGTATATTACCATGTAATCTAGATTAGATGACTCTAGTGCAAGTGGGAGGCTGTTGGAGATATGCCCTAGAGGCAATAATAAATGTAGTTATTATTATATCTTTGTGTTTATGATAAATGTTTGCATTCATGCTATAATAGTATTAACAAGGAAACATTGATACTTGTGTGATTTGTAAACTTAATTTGAAGTCCCTAGTATAGCCTCTATACTTCACTAGCTTGTTGGTTGATTAATGATTGTGGTTTCCCTATCATGAACATTGAGATGTTATCAACAACAAGATCATATCGTTAGGAGAATGATATGGTGGACATACTCCTATAGATAAGCGTAGCATAAAGATCAAGTCATTTCATTAGTTCAATTGCTATATGCTTTACGATACATAGTAACCTAATTCCTTCGACCATGAGATCATGCATATCACCTTTACCGGATGGATGCTTTGATGACATCAAACACCACACCGTAATGAGGTGGTTATAAAAGTGGCATTGAGTGTTGGAAAGTATTGGTTGAGACACATGGATCAAGAGTGGGATTTGTCCATCCACATGACGGATAGATATACTCTGGGCCCTCTCGGTGGAATGTCATCCAATTAGCTTGCAAGCATGTGACTTGGTCACAAGGGATCACATATCAGGAGCGAGAAAAGAGTACTTATCGGTAACAAGGTTGAACTAGGTATGCGAGATACAAGCGATCATAACCTTGGGTAAGTAACATATCGTGAGACAAAGGGAAATTGGTATCGTATGTAAGTGGTTCATTCGATCGCAAAGTAATCGTAGAAATATGTAGAGCCATATGAATTTCCAGATTCCTCTATTGGTTATTGTTAGGAGAAGTGTCTCGATCATGTCGCATAATTCACGAACCGTAGGGAGACACACTTAAGGATTCGACGTTGTTTGAGTAGTTATGGTATTATGAGAAAGAGACCAAATGTTGTTGAGTCTCGGATGGGATCCGGGATATCACGAGGTGATCCGGAATGGTCCGGAGAATAAGATTCATATAAGGAAAGTCCCGTTTGAGTTGGGAATGATTAGTGTTTTCATCGGGAATGTTCTAGAAGGTTCCGGATTGTCCGGCACTCCGGGGAAGGGTACATGAATGTGTCATTGATCATTGAATGATTGCATCATGTACTAAGTGTTATTGCTGTCCCAAATAAAGGATTAAATTGAATCCTAAAAGCAGAAAAGTCAAATGTCGGTTTGAAAGTCAAGCGCCAAAACAAGCTGTGGGAAACAAGCAAGAGGAGTTGGAACCAACTTTGGAGGAGGTAGGACTCCTCCAGGCGGCGCCAGCCAAGGCCGACTTGGGAGGGACTCCTCCCTCCTGGCCAGCCAGGACCTCCCTCCCATAAAAGGAGGCGGGGCTCCTCCATAGGCGCTTTACTTTCTACTCTAGATCTCCGGTTTAGAGCTGTTTTGGTTTAGAGCTTCTAATTGCTTTAGCCAACAGTTTAGAGCCTTCTAATTGGTTTAGAGCCCTCTAATTGGTGTGTCTAATTACTAGGCCACTAATCCTCTCTCTCATAAGCTCCACCATACTACTTGCAGGCTTAAGCGAAGCCTGCGGGATCTCCCTCTACTTAGGTACCACGCCGTTGTCTTTGCCGGAATCGCGAGGAGAGTGCTACAACCTCCATTTTCTTTGGAACAAGGGAGAGGAAGGTCTTCGTCAATCTGAACGTGTGACCCATTTGAGGGCTCTTGGGAGCGTGGCTGGAAGGATCGTCTACGATCTTGAGATCGGGAAGAATCGACTACATCACCCACGAGAATCCGCTCTCGTTAACCACTTTGGAATCTTCGAGGGTGAGTTCCTCCATCGACTCGTTGCTACAATCTAGTAGATAGATCTTGGCTTGTTTGTTTGTATGCGATAGAAAATTTTTGTTTTCCATGCTACGAACCCCTACAAAAGGATCTTTCGGACACGCCTTGTTTAGGTTAGTGTAGTCGATACACATTCGCCACACAATGGCTACATTAGGGTCATCTTTCTTCTTTTCTACTAGCACCGGATTTGATAACCAATCCGGATAAAGCACCTCCATGATAAACCCGGCGGCGAGAAGCCGAGCTATCTCATCTCCTATCACTTTTCTCCTGTCTTGGCGACGGCGGAGAGGTTGCTTCACCGGCCGTGCTCACTTTGACGTTTAAAGAGTGCTCAGCCAACTCCCTCGGCACACCTTGCAGATCTTGAGTGGACCATGCAAAAATGTCCCGATTCTCACGGAGGAAGTTGGTGAGCTCGCCTTCCTATTTGGCGTCGAGACCTGCCCCAATAGTGACAGTGCGCTCTGGGAATTGCTCATCAATCTGAATTTTCTTCGTCTCCTTGGTTGGTTGGAAAGAAACGCTGCCATGAGGGTTGGCCAATGCCGGCATGCTTAATTGTGCTGACTGTGCGAGGGTTGCTACCTCTTGAATCCTTTTCTTTTCTCTCGCTATGACCAATGATTCGGCCAAATTTGACCCGGCCGAGGCACACTCCATTGACTTCTTGTAATCACCTGCAACTGTTATCACCCCTTGTGGTCCGGGTAATTTCATCTTTAGATAACCTATATGACAACTGCTCATGAATTTGGCCATCGCTGGCCGTCCGAGTAGAGCATGATAACAGCTTTCCAGATCAACCACCTCAAATTCCAAGTTTTACTCTGCGATTATCTCTTATCGAATAGGACGTCCACTCGGACTTTACCAATGGGCTCACATGAAAGCCCGCACTATCCCATGGAAAATTGTCCTTGTGGATTGCGCATGTTCTGATATACCGAGCTTGTGCATGGTATCTTTGTACATGATATTGATACTGCTTCCATTATCAATGAGTACTTTTGAGAATTTCACATTGATGCTTGGTCCCACAAATGTCGGATCCAACACAAGTGCGTATGATCCTGGACTCGGCATTATTCTGGGGTGATCTTTTATACTCCAAGTTATCTCCTGGTCTGACCATGGCTGGTATCTTGGCTTCGCCGTACAACTGCATTTACTTCCATATGTCGGCGCTGCACGCTCTGTTTGTCCTGCTGTTCTGTTGTGAACACGCAGTAAGACTGGTGATGTTCTCTGTAATCATTGCGTCCAGTATTTGCCGGATTTATCCTTCCGTCCTGCCCCTGGTTCATTACTTGATGCACCGCATCCCTCCGATCCGAGTTATCATACCTCGGAGGAGGAGGCGGCATCGATTATTCGTATTTGCTCCAGATTAATCTGGTGATGTTGTTGTTGCATCGATGGGAGCTTGAACTCTGCCGGGTTACCCATCGCATTTTCATCCAAGCACATTGCGGGTTGTGTGATTGGCTGGTCTAGATGGGTTTGATGTGTGAAATTTACACGGCTGGTCCAACATGGATTCAAATGTATACTTCGGCTTCTCTTGCCATTGCTTCTTTTGCTCTGGGGTCCATTGCCTTTTTCCGTCATTTCTTGCGGTCCCGTTGAGGTCCATTTTTCTGCCGCTGAGTTACTCCGTGACTCGGCTGTTCTTGGGCCACAGCTGCCACCTGGGCCGAGTTATATCTATAATCCGGCCTCTCCTCTCTTCTTCTTCCTCTAAAATCACGCCTAGATGATCCGGCCAATTCTCGTGTATTGGTCTTGCGCTCACGATGATCTGCCGACATTAACTGGTTGGGTTGGATCACCCAAAGCATAGGAGTCCGCTATTCGATAGTTTACGCCGGTGTGGTTGGCATATCTCTCTGCGGCGTTACAAGACACCGCCATAACGGCGCCTTACGCGAACCAGCGATCGCTTGCGATTCAATGACTCCTTCACATGAATTTCTTAGGTTACACCACCGAGTTAAAACTCTCTATCTGTTTCATTCGGCCTCGCTTGCACATGGCTAGTTCTTGTGGTCTATTCGGTCTCTTGTATGTCTGGTAAAGTTGTCGACAAACATCTCTTCAAAATCTAACCAAGGTTGATACCCTTTCTGGTTGATTATTCAACCATACTCTGGCTGGTCCTTCCAACATCTGCGGGACATACCTCACCGCCCATCTCAAGTTGCCACCTGCTATTTTCACTGCGGTAGCATAATCAATTAACCAGTCTTGCGGCTTGGTACTTCCATTGTACGTTTTTGTGCCTCTTGCCAACTGAAAATTTGGTACGTGGTTCGCCCATGATCCGTGGTCCAAAACACGCCGGACCCGGTGGACCTTGCTCTTCCAACAGCTCGGACCGATATAACCGATCTAACTTTACCCTTGCATCACTTGCTGGCAAGTCTCTGTACAGGATTCTATCCTGCATCCCATAGTGATTGTCTCCTCCTGGGTTTACGTATTCTAGCTCGGAATATCCATCATTATACCTTTCATTCACACATTGTAGCGAGCTGGCCTCACTTCTCTTTCTTCGAGGCTCAGGTCTTGGTTGAGGGTTGAGCGGCACTTCTCTCCTTATTTCGGCCGGGGTTTGGTTTTCGTGATTGTCTCGTGCAGGTTCTTTCCTGCCGTGTTCCCCATTACCTCGGCCGCCGCCGTCCCTTTCCACACGGCCGTGGTTTCTCTCTCCACTATTACCTCGGCCTGCATTGCCTCTGTTCTCATTTGCCTTTCCAGCTATTGCTGGGTCGTATGGGACAATTTGTTTGTTCCTCTTCCCTGAGGTTACTGCTCTTTCTTTTCTACCGTTGTTTCCGGGTGAAGATGCTGCTGCCGCAGATAAAGCAGGTGCTGCCCCTGCCGAATGAACCATTCGCGAAGCCCCTGGTCTTGCCGGGTTAGCTCTGAGCATTTCCTCATTTTGCTGGTTCGCGATGCGCACCAGCTCATTCACTCTTTCTTGTTGCTTCTGCCGAGCTTCCCCTGTTAACCCCTCTAGTTCCAATGCTGCGGCATTCGCCGCTCTTAGGTTTTTCGCCGGGGTACTATACCTCGGCAAACCCAAATCGCCCGATTCGGCTCTGTGAGCTTCATGCTCTTTGTTAATATCACTCATGAGGTTCTTTCCTCTTAATCTCAGTTCGTCCACCCGCTCGGGTGCGATATCAAGCTTATTAGCTTTTGCATATTCTCTCAGGGTCCTGTTCAAGGACTCCCGCAGGGCCGATACTTTTTGGGCCTCTACCAGCACTGGTTTCCTCTAACTGCTGAGCATTTGCGGATCAAGTATCGGCGCTACAGTGTAGTTAAGTTATCTATAGTTGCTTGAAGAATGTTCTCTGGTCTCTCCGTAGGTGGTCCTCTCACTCTTGGTGCCTTTGGGGTGGTGTCGTGTAGTTCGGCCGGGTTTGCCACCGGGGAATTACCTCAATGCCGGTGATGTAATCTGCTTTGGCGGACCACTGCACTGCGGCGGGCTCCTGCTTGACCCGGCCGTGCTGCTCCCTGGTGCCCTGCTGCGACCATCACCTCGACGCCTTGTCCGGACGCTCTCGACGGACAGGCTGCGCTTTCGTGGTGGTTCCCCGCAACAACAACTGGTGAGGATAAAGCGTCGGAGACGCCGACGCCGATGTAGACCACTGCTCGCCCAGCCGATGAAGATCCCGTTGCGGGGAGTTTTCCCTGAAGCTCCTGCATTGTCTCGACATAGTCACGAGACCAAATCTCGACCACACCGAAACAACGCTGGCGGTGTTGATGAAGTTTCCGTCCGGATCACAACTCCGGCTAGCACCGCTGGCCCCACGATGGCGCCAACTCGTGGTGGTGGCACGGCAGATGCCATGGGTAGGCTAAAGTATGGGGCCAATGGATGCTAGTGGGATCGGGGAGGAAGATGCAACTGTTTTACACTCAAGCGCCAAAGTGGTGAACTTTATTTCTCTCTTGATGGGTTACAAGTGCTCCTCGAGCTTTACAGGAACAATGTGAATCTCCCACCTAACGTTGCTCCTAAGACCTCTCCCTTCCTTCAGGGTCCAGACTTCCCCTTATAAAGGGGTGCCTTGGGTGCCCTTAGGGCTGACGGGGCAAGCATATTCGAGGAATATGCTTGTCCCAAAGTAGTAATTCGGCGGCCTCCTTTCCTCTCCCTTCTAATGACGGCAAAGCTCCGTGCCCCCCTGCGTGCCTCGGGCTTGACTTTGTCACCTCCGTGACCTCCTTCGCCCCTCGTCCTGCGCCTCCTTGTCTCTTGCGCTTGGCCCTGTTCAGATTCCTTTTAGCCTGCAGCTATGGTTTGACCCTAAGCTTCTCCTTCTCCTGCAAGCTTCGTTTAACCCGGCCTTACCTCATGTTACTCGGCTCGTTCCTTACCTGCATGAAGATCATCTGGGTAATCCGACCGAGTTTCTCATTAACTCGGCCAGATAACCACTTGATACCTGTATACGTGCTTCTTGCCTCCATTCATCGGCCGACATATCAACGATTCGGCCGACCTAGGCCGTAGCTCGGCAACTTGACGGGGGCAGTACCTCTGTTTTTCCCCGTCTCTGACCTACCCGAGGTTAACCCCCCGACAGGTAAGAAAGGCCTATTTGGATCCAACCGGAAACTATCACCAAGCATACCCATCCTGGTATTTCCCCCTCGAGACCAAACGAGGAAGTCAACCGAGGAACTCACACCGTTGGCAGTTTTATTTATTCAGTTATCGTTGCGACAATTACTAGTCAGGTATAGATAATCATCCTGATAAAATAAGCAGTGGGCAGTTTTAGTTAACCATTCCGTGATAGTTGCAACACTTACTAATCAGATACAATTAGCATGAGATAACCCCAAAACCCAGCAGTTGTTGGTACTTTTATTCAGCCATTCCGTTATAGTTGCAATACTTACTAGTCAGGTACAATCGTCGCAAGCGACCAACCAAACAAGCAATTGTTGGCAGTGTTATTTAGCCATTCCATTATAGTTAAGCTGATTACTAGTCATTATAAAGTCAAATTTATAGCACTACTTTAGTTATAGCTGTCTATGATCGAGATACTGTGCTCCAAGTCGTCCATAACCGCGGACACGGCTTTCATAAAGTTTTACCCGGCCGGGGTGCACCAATAGCAACACACACTCGATCAACCTCGGAAAAACCAAATCAAAACCCAACGAGGCCTTCACGACAAAGCAATCACAGGATTCAGAAATATTTCAGGGGGCCACCCCATTAAGCTACCATAGCGAAGTTAGTGACTCAAACGGACTCAAGGTTTGGGTGGGCCGGTGAACATCGGGAACCCAAAACTGGGCTTGTCGACACCGCGGAATCGTGTCCCGATCCTAAGCGATGCATGTGCTCCTCGCACAATCGTAAATAAAGCGATATCATGGCATAAGTACAGGATAGTAAATAAAACCTCAAACTAGTTTGTGGCCCCAAGAAATAAGAATGAATCAAGCTCGCTCGGGGTCCCATAATCCTCCCGGATGTGGATAGCGCGATAAATCAAGGAACAGGTATCAAGCACTCGGGGTCCTACGGGACACAAGTGGACGGTTAACAACCAAATAACATCTATTGCCCACCTGTGCCTCTGCTTACCTACTTCAATTTTAGTTGTTAAACAGTAATTAAAGTGAAGGATAAGTAAAGCCATGATCATCTCCAACATCAACAAGCGGCAATACACCAACAACTGTGGCACTTGGCGACACGCAACAGCACTTGAGCAAGCGACTACGACACTCAAGTCCAACTATCTACCAAACAACAGGTAATAGGATGTGTCCAAGGCAATATAAGGCTGCAAGGGATATCACAGGTACGAAAACTAGAGCATCGCAACACAGATAGCAATAGATCATCAGGAGGGAATAAATACTATAAAAGTAAGATAGGTAGAAAGGGGGAGATGCTCGCCTGAAAACATTGCCGAAGGTTCATCCGAAGATCGGGTCGTTACTCGCATCAACTCAACGGCCTTATCCGCGAAGAAGCAAAACACTAGAATGAACACCGGATGCAATATTTAATACTACGGCAAAATATCGGGCATGATGCATGTGTGATGCATGGCATGGTGAAGGTGCGATGCAATTAGGCCATATTAAGCGGAACCGGGGTCCCGACAATTAATTAGGTGGTTCATGTTATTTATCTACCCCGCAAATTAAATGTTGTTCGAACATGGAAAAATATGGCACCGGTTCGCTACACCAATTTAAATGAGGCCAATATGAGACTGGATTTGCCCGCATATGGGCCCCATATTTAATTATAAGGTGAATCGGCATAAGTCCCCCAAACCACACAAGATGCATGCGAGATGAACAATTAATATGCGACAAGTTTTATGTTTAGCATTTATAAAAATAGGGGTTCGGATAAGGGTCACACATTAGGGGGTCTCGACGAACTTGGGGTTCCGGGGTTCGGGGTCCGACAGGGTTCGACAGGGTTCGGTCTCGGCGGGATTGTCCTCGGATAACGGGGTAGATCTTGTCGCACCCGGGTTCTCGGCGAGCTCGGCGTCCGGGAAGGAGAACTCATCGTCCAGGGTCTCGGTGCCCGGGGTGAAGTACTCGGCGTCCTCGAGGGCGTACTTGGCGAATCCGTGTCGACGTCCTTAGCAACCGGGTTCTCGGGCATCGCAACCGGGAAGGAGAATTGTCGCACATGTGGTCTTCGGGTCCGTGTAGATGGTCATGGCGTGCCGAGGGTTCGGTCTCGGGGATCGGTCTTCGAATCCGTGAAGATCTTGACGTGGCGTCGGGTACAGGAAGGAGTTCTTGTGGTTTCCGAGAAGGAGGACTTGACATTCTGCGATAGGGATCCTCGGGTTCAGTTCTTGTGGGTTCCAACTTGTAGCCCTTGACAGCGGTCTTCGTGATCAACTGCATCTCCCCAGCACGCTATTGTGCCTCCTCCAGGACGTTCATCGAGCAACACCGAATGCCGAAACAAACATCGCGAAACAGGGCAGCGGCGGTGGCACCCACGCAGGAGGTAGGCGAGCTTCAAGCGGCACGGTGGTAGCTCCGGTGAGCGAGCACGGCACGACGGTGAGATGGGCGATGGAGGTCGACGGGCAGCGGCAGGGGCTCGCGACCGCGACTTCGAGCGGAGCGGCGAGGAGGCTGGGCTCGGAGGCGACGCCAGGGAGCTTCAGGCGAAGCTCGGCGGAGGAGGCCAGCGGTGGGGAGAGGAAGCCGGCGGAGGAAAGGCGCAGAGGCGGGCGCTGCGGCGAGGCCGGCCGACGAAGCAGACGTGGCTGTGGCCAGCGCCTTGAGAGGAGGCGAGTGGAGGAGGGCGGCGGTGGCGAAGCTCGCCGGAGGAAGAAGGGCGGGGGCACATGGAGGGACGCCTTGAGGGATGAGGGAGGAGAGGCCGGGAGGGAGGAGGCGGCGGGCCGGGAGGAGAGGCAGCCGGGTGGCCCAGGGGCCGGCCATGGAGTGTGGCCGAGGAGGAGGAGAGGCGGAGGGGTGGCGCGTGCTAGAGGAGAGAGAAGAGAGAGGAAGGGCAGCGAGCGAGGTGGTGGTGGGGCCGGTGGGACCAGGCGGGTGAGTGGGAGTGGGGCAGGTGGTGGGGTCGGCCAGGGGAGTGGGCCAGGGGGTGGGGGTGGTGTGCTGAGTGGTGGGTGAGGCTGCGGGCTGTGAGGCGGGGCCAGGCGGTGGTCGGGTGTAAGTGAGGGGAGGTAGATGGGACTGGGGTGAGAGAAGGAGAGGAGGGGGGCTAGGTCAAGGATTAATGAGGTGGCGGGGTGGGTAGAAAATTGGGGGAGGGGTGAGGTGGCGAGCTGTGAGTTGTGGGTAGAATAGGATTGGGTAGGTATAGGATTAGGGTTTGGGGCTTTGTGTTAGTTTGTAAATATTTACGGTGTTGTTTTTGTTTCAAATCTTTTTAGCAAATAACTTGTAGGCAAATAATTTGACAGGTAATTATAAGACTTATTTTGAATTAAGAGAAGGGCATTTTTAGAAAACCAAAATAGGCTTATTGGAAATAGTTTCAGACAAACAAATGCATGATGATGACGATGCAATACACAAAAACAACGCGATTTTCTAGTAGTGGTTTTGCGGGATGCCACAGAAGGCCTCTGGGATGATCTCCCCTTCGGCAGGGCGTCAGGAAGAACTTCACATCCCCCCGATCTAGGGACGATGGTGGCGGCAGCTACAGATGGTTTCGTGGAGATTTGATCGGGTGCTTAGGATTTCTGCATTGGGGGCTTCTTATAGGCGAAGGGGGAGGCCGAGGAGGCGACCAGGGTCACCAAACCCTAGCCAGGCGCGAGGCTGGGCCCACCCACGCCTGGGGTGGGTCTGCCCCCCCTGGCTGGCCCCTCCGGCTCTCCTCTGGACTTCTTGTTCCCCACGAAAAGTAATTGACTTTGACGTTTGTCCTATCCAATTCCGAGAATATTTCTTTACTAACTTTTCTGAAACAAAAAACAACAGAAAAAAGGCATCTGGCACTGTTGCAACTTGTTAATAGGTTAGTACCAGAAAACATGTAAAAATCACCTCAACATGTAGACAAGTAAAGCAAAGTAGATACTAAACAAGCATGGAGCATCAAAAATTATATATAAGTTTCCAACGTATCAGTGACAGAAATCTCTACGGTTGTAGATGTGCTGTTGACACTAGGGAGAAAACAACGGTCTCTTGTTCATGGAACAAGTGGATTGTTTACCTTACACACTTTGCTTAAAGCAGTTGTCTGTTGCTTGCAACTTAATACGGGAGGGGGTTCAGATGATAACCTGAAGGTAGAATTCTAGTCATAGATGCAGTTGGATAGCGGTCTATGTATATTGTTGTATTTCCCAATCGAATCTCATAGGATCTTTTTTGTCTAGTATTGCATTGTTATTCCTTGCTCAGTCCTTTCAATTTCCCTGTTGTAATTTGTTTACCCAGCATGTCGTGTTTGTTTATCTAAGGAGAACACCTCTAGTGAACTATGGACCCCGGTCCAATCTTTACCATTGATACATCTTCCACTATTACTGTTTACTTGTTGCAAACCACTTTCACCTTCCACAACATATAGTTAATCCTTTGTTACAGCAACCGGTGAGATTGACAACCTCACTGTTAGTTGGGGCAAAGTCTTGAGTTTGTGTTCTGCAGGTTTCCACGTTTCTTGCAACACCTTTGAGACGTTTCCTTCCTCCTAATGGTTCGATAACCTCGGTTTCTTACTGAGGGAAGACTTGTTATTGTGCTGCATCACACCTTGCTCTTGGGGTTTCCCAACGAAGCGCTTCTAGGCGCCATCAACAAGTTTTCTGGCACCGTTGTCGGGGAGGCTAAGGACGTCTTCACAAGGGGAGTCCTCCTCAACCTTTCTCTTTACTTTGTTTTTAGTTTGCTTAGTTTATTTTGCTTGATTTTGTTTGCCTCTTTTTATCAAAAACTCAAAAAATTAGTTTAGTTTGGTTTGTTTTCTCCTATCAAAAACACACAAAAATTAGTTCTTGATATAGTTGTTGTTGTTGTTTTTGGCTTGCTCCACTTTTGCCAAAATGAACTCTAGTGAGAACACCAAGTTGTGTGACTTCACTAGCACAAACAAAAATGATTTCCTTAGCACTCCTATTTCTCCACCTGCTCCTGATTCTACCTTTTATGAAATTAAGCCTGCTTTGTTGAATCTTGTGATGAGAGAGAAATTTTCCGGTGCTAGTTCTGATGATGTTGCTGCCCATCTCAATAACTTTGTTGAACTTTGTGAGATGCAAAAGTATAAGGATGTAGATGGAGATATTATTTAAATCAAGTTGTTTCCTTTCTCCTTGAGATGAAAAGCTAAATATTGGTTGCTATCTTTTCCTAGAAATAGTATTGATTCTTGGATTAAGTGCAAAGATGCTTTTATTGGAAAGTACTACTCTCCTGCTAAGATTATATCTATGAGAAGTGATATTATGAAATTTAAACAACTTGATAATGAACATGTTGCTCAAGCTTGGGAAAGAATGAAATCTTTGGTTAAGGATTGCCCCACTCATGGACTCACTGCTTGGATGATTATCTAGACTTTTTATGCAGGTTTGAACTTATCCTCAAGAAACCTGTTGGATTCAGCTGCTGGAGGTACCTTTATGGGCCTCATGTTGGGTGCTGCAACAAAGCTCCTTGATAATATGATGGTTAATTGTTCTGAATGGCACACTGAGAGAGCTCCACATGGTAAAAAGGTAAACTCTGTTGAAAAAACCTCCTCTTTTTATGCATTGCCCCACTCATGGACTTACTGCTTGGATGATTATCCAGACTTTTTATGCAGGTTTGAACTTCTCTTCAAGAAACCTGTTGGATTCAGCTACTGGAGGTACCTTTATGACCATCACCTTGGGTGTTGCAACAAATCTCCTTGATAATATGATGGTTAATTATTCTGAATAGCACACTGAGATAGCTCCACATGGTAAGAAGGTAAACTCTGTTGAAAAAACCTCCTCTTTGAGTGATAAGATAGATGTTATTATGGCTATGCTTGTTAATGGGAAAACTACTTTAGATCCTAATAGTGTTCCCTTAGCCTCTTTGGTTGCTCAAAAATAGCATGTTGATGTGAACTTCATTAGAAACAACAATTTCAACAACAATGCCTACATGAATAATTTTGGTGGTAACAACAATTATAGGCCTTATCCTCCTAATAATGGCAATACCTATGGAAACTCCTAAAACAATGCTAGAAGTTCCCCTTCTGAACTTGAAGTCATGCTCAAAGACTTTATTAGTAAACAAACCACTTTCCACAAGACTGTGGAGGAAAAGCTTTTAAATGTAGAGAAAAATATTTCCTCTTTGTCTGAAGCACATCCCTCTTTGATTAATAGAATGGATGCTAAACCTGAAACCATGAAAAGTACCTTTGATGCTACTCATCCCATACAAGTTACTATTGATGAAAATGTTAGACTTCTAGCCCAACTTCATGCTAAGTGGGAAAGGGAAACTGAAATTGATGGAAACAAAAGCGTGTGCACCATCACCACCACCCATATGGATGCCACTAAACCTCAAGAAGTCCCTATCTCCTACAATGCCTAAGCCTAATGAGTCTACCACTAGCGATGCTAAGTTTTATTTTGATATAGATGGTTGCAATATCTCTGAAGCGATTATGTTCCTACAAAAACTTGCTAGAAGTCCTGATGCTAGTGATATGCATGTTGGTTTCACCAAACAAATTACAGATGCTCTTGTTAAGATTAAGGAAGAGAAGTTAAAACACAAAGCTTCTATTCCTAGGAAAGTAGAAGATAGTTGGTAACCCATTATTAATATGCAAGTGAATGACTTTGATCTCAAAGCTTCATGTGATCTTGGTTCTAGTTTCTCTATTATGCCTAGGAAGATTTATGAAATGCTTGATTTGCCACCTTTGGGAGATTGTTATTCGGATGTCCCACTTAATGATAATGCTAAGAAGAAACGCATGGGGAGTGTTAATGATGTTCTCATTATGGTTAACAATGCTTATGTCCCTGTTGATTTCTATGTTTTGGATGTTGAATACAATGCTTCTTGTCCTATTACTTTGGGAAGACCTTTTCTTAGAATTGTTGGTGCCATCATTGATATGAAAGAAGGCACAATTAAATATCAATTTACATTCAAGAAAGGTATTGAAAAATTCCCTATTAGGGAGTGAGAAGTTGCTTTTTCCCCTCCTTTGAAAGCAAGGTTTGATGTTAATGCTTCTTTATTTGAAAATACTTGATTTCTTGCTTCTTGTGCCTAACTTAAAAGAGTTAAATAAAAGTACTTATTGGGAGATAACCCAAGAGTTTTCTTGATTCTTGTAAGTTATTACTTCAATAATGACCTCTCCTTATCCTTTTTGATTGCTTTTTGTACCAAGAATGACCTCTAATGAGAGGAAAGTAAGATTTTTGGAGTTGTTGTCCCGAAACAGATTTCTGTCCTCCAGCATAAAAATTCGTGAGGAGTCTCTGTAAGTAGGATTGAGCTGAAAATTTACGAATACATTCCCCACTATGTTAGCTAACTTGCATTAGTTTAACACTTTTTGATTTGAGCAACAGAAGGTCTCTGGAAAAATCGGTTTCTACCTTCTGGTCTGTTTTGACAGATTTCTGCCATTATTTGCATTTGCTTCTTATTGATTCCTTTTTGGGAATTTGAGCTTTTTGAGGAGTTGCTACAGTAGCTTGTGTTTTTAGTGAAAAGTCCTAAGGGTCTATTATGTTTTGAGTAAACTAATGTTGGTAATGAAGATTGTGTGAAGTTTTGTATGAAGCAAATATTTCAGGTGTAGAGAGAGAATGATGTAATGAGATGAAGAATGGAAAAAAGCTCAAGCTTGGGGATCCCACCCCAGTGTCACCCCAAGAAATATCCAAGAGGTACAAGCGTCAAAGCTTGGGTATGCCTAAGGCATCCCCTTCTTCATCAATAAAAAGCTTGGGTTTTTCTAGACACTTCGTTTTTATTGTTTCATGCACTATTGTGTTGTTCTTGGAGCGTCTTAGTTTTCGTTTGCTTTTATTAGTTTGTTTAGTTTGCTTGAATAAAGTAGTTTGGACCCCCTTTCTCGCTGTGTTGTTTCAAATAAGTTGATTGGTGTTGGAAAGGAGTAGAAAGTTCTTGCTTGAAAGTGCAAGAGGAGCTTGATTTAACTGTGACTTAGACCTTAGCATGTCATGCTAGGTGTTGTTTTGACCTTATGCTTAGTGATTATTGCTGTAGCATGACTTGTTCCAAACAATTGGGATTTCTTAGTGTGCCTTAAAAGAATTATGCATTGTTTTAGCATGCAAAAGCATAGTATTGTGGTATTCTCCTTTGATGCTTTGTTTGGGTTGATTTGGCACATGCTCACACCATGTTATGACTATGAAAAAGTCACCATAGCCTCTATGATCATTTAGTCCTTGACTTGTAGTACCACTTTATGCTTTGATTAGTAATGTTTTGTCGCTCTGCATGATTATGACTATTATTGCTCTCTTAGTTGGTTGCTCCTAGTCTTTTGCTAGCCTCCACTTGTATGAGTAAGCTCTACTCATGCTTCCAACTCCCAAGAAACCAAGTTATTCCAAAGTGTCCACTATAAATTCCTATGCATGGTGCGTTACACCATTCCAAGTATATTCTTTTTTTCAAGTATCTTCCAATTAAAAAGTATTTTGTTATGTGAAAACTTAGTGATTAAAGCTCTCACGACCTTGATGGCACAATTTATTTTGCCCATAATAAACTTGAACCATTGTGTCATCTATGTTGTATATGCTTGCACTAATACATTGTAATTAGCAGAACCGTGATGTCACGAGGAACGCTTTCAACATTACACTTGTACTTTGTACATAGTTGATATCATGCTCTTTTGTCTATGGATGTCGCCGGTGTGAAATAAAAAATTAGCCTATAAGTCCATGGAGTTATGTATGTGTGTTAGAGAAACGTCTCGGCCGCTAGCCTAAGCCATGCCTAATCATGTGGGAACTTACAACATCACCATAACTGTGAAGCATACTCAATAAAAACCTATGCAAATAAAAAAATCACTGAGATGCTCATTGTCTGCTTGCCTTGTCATTTTGGCTATGGGATAGCTCATGTACCATGCGCAGGGGGTACCCCGTTGGCAGTTCTCTATGGTACACATGTACTTACTAAGACAAGAACTTACATGTGACTAAAGTTGAGTAGCATGAGGAGCGGACCTCGTATTCAAGGGACTTGAGATTGACAACTTATACTTCGTCAAGCATATACTCCATATTTGTTCATTTTAACCTTAATCACTTCAAGATGCTTATGATAGGGGCAATGAGGGCTGAAAGCTAACAAGTACCATAATTTTTGGAAGCTCTTTTTGAAACTTGAAATCCCTGCTTCCTTTACAAAAGGCTTTTCTTCCACCACTACTGAGTCTCCACCTTCTACCTTTAGGCAGCACTAAGAGAGCATAGTTGTCATTCTTAGTTCTATGTGCAGTGTCCCAAAACTTATCAATTTATGCATATTGTGATATTGCCTGTTCTTGTGCTATTTGTATCTAGTCACTCTTATGAACTTTGAAGGTGTCCTATGCACCTATTTGCTACTCCATGAGGGACAAGCTGAATGCCACTATGCCATGTTTTCTGTATGTGAAACAAACAAACATTTTTCAATGCATGTTATTCATGATCTTTGTTTGTAGCCTTTCATGTTGCATGCATAGTTACTTTGTCTTTTTGTTATAACTCCATCTTTCATGCACATGTTTAGAGTTCTTTGTTCCCAGCTTTCAATGCTTGCAAATGGTTTGATCTTAGTTTTGATGGTGCATGTCACCTCAAAAATTATTCTTTTATCACTTACCTACTCAAGGACGAGCAGGAGTTAAGCTTGGGGATGCTTGATACGCCGTAAATGTATCTATAATTTTTGATGTTCCATGCTTGTTTAGTATCTACTTTGCTTTGCTTTGTCCACACTCTGAGGTGCTTTTCATATGTTTTCTAGTACTAACCTATTAACAAGTTGCCACAGTGCTGGTTGCCTGTTTTTTGTTGCTTTTGGTTCCAGAAAAGCTAGTAAGGAAATATTCTCGGAATTGGACGGGACAAAATCCAAAGTCAATATTTCACCGAGGAGAACACGAAGTCTAGAGGATAGACGGAGGGGCGCCACACCCCCTAGGCGCGGCCTAGGGTGGGTCTGCGCCTGGGCAGGGTGTGGCCCCCCTGTCCGCCTCCCAGCCTCGCCTCTTCGCCTATAAGATTCCCCCGATGCCTAAACCCTAGGTACCCGATCAATATTCCACGAAACCGTCTGTAGCCACCGCCACCATCGTCCCTAGATCAGGGGGATCTAAAGCTCTTCCCGGCACCCTGTCGGAGGGGAGATCACCCCGGAGGCCTTCTTATTCATCATGCCAGCCTCCGGTATGAAGCGTGAGTAGTTCCACCTTGGATTACGGGTCCATGTAGTAGCTAGATGGATGTATCTCCTCCTTGTGCTTTCATGTATAGATCTTGTGAGCTTCATTCATGATCAAGATCTCATCTATTTTTAATCATGCATGTTGTGTTTGCGGGGATCCGTTGGATATTGAGATTACTATGTCAGATTGATTAATGTTTTTGTATTGTTGATTCTATCATGTCTGTGTTGTTTGTGATCTTGCATGCTCTCCGTTGTTAGTAGCTATCTTGGCCAAGTAGTTGCTAGTGACTCCAAGAGGAGGTATTTATGCTCGATAGTGGGTTCATGCCTCTACTTAATCAAGGGAAGTGACAGAAATATCTACGGTTGTAGATGTGTTGTTACCACTAGGGAGAAAACAACGGTCTCTTGTTCATGGAACAAGTGGATTGTTTACCTTACAAACTTTGCTTAAAGCAGTTGTATGTTGCTTGCAACTTAATACTAGAGGGGGTTCGGAAGATAACCTGAAGGTGGACTTCTAGTCATAGATGCAGTTGGATGGCGGTCTATGTATATTGTTGTATTGCCCAATCGAAACTCATAGGATCTTTTTGTCTAGTATTGCATTGTTATGCCTTGCTCAGTTCTGTTAATTGCCCTGCTGTAATTTGTTTACCCAGCATGTCGTGTTTCTTTATCTAAGGAGAACACCTCTAGTGAACTATGGACCCCGGTATAATCTTTACCATTGATACATCTTCCACTGTTATTGTTTACTTGCTGCAAACCACTTTCACCTTCCACACTATACAGTTAATCCTTTGTTACAGCAACCGGTGAGATTGACAACCTCACTGTTAGTTGGGGCAAAGTCTTGAGTTTGTGTTGTGCAGGTTTCCACGTTGCTTGCAACACCTTTGAGACGTTTCCTTTCTCCTACTGGTTCGATAACCTTGGTTTCTTACTAAGGGAAGACTTTCTGTTGTGTTGCATCACACCTTGCTCTTGGGGTTTCCCAACGAATCGCTTCCAGGCGCCATCAGTGTCCCCTTGTCCTTATAAAAGGAGGTGGGGGCTAAAGAATCTATCACTGCAGAGTTTGGTGGCTTCACCTTTTGACTCGGTGGAGTAGGCGTGTGTTGCGCGCGATTTGTCAACCTTGCGCTGCATGATTTTTTCACCGGCGTCAGTCACGCTCTGGGCTACGGTGAATCCGCGACAGGTATTCGTCTCGTGGTGGACCCTTTTTGTCGTAACTGCTTTCTTAGGTTCCTTGTCAGGTTCTCCTGCGAGTGCTGCTTCATCCAGACCAAGTTCGAAGATAGCAGATATGTGGACGGCGGCTCACGGATCTCCCGCTAGAGTTTGATTGGACAACAGGTACGTAGTGGTTGCAATGACCGCAGCTGTGGTGTTTTGGGCATCATGTTGCCTTGAGAATCCACCGACATGAAGGAGAATTCGAGGCTTCGAGTGGCCTCTCGCATATCTTCCTTGCCCATGCAGTTTGTTCGGGAGCGTCTCTTGTGCGCCCCAACATTGTGGTTATGCGAAGAGGATCCACCGATCGAGGAAACTGTCGCCCGGCGAGTCCTCGAGGCGTTAGCTTGCCTTTTGCATTCCTCGAACTAGGTCTGCAGCGCCTATTGGCAGAGAAACTCCTTTTGAAGGATCTAGTGGTAGGCCATTATCACTTCGCGTGACACGTCTTCCGGCATGGTAGTGCCCTTTAGGGCTTGCTTGACCCTTTCCCATTCGTTGTTCATGAGATTGATTTTAGGATCCTCGTTGGGGTTGTCGCGGTTGCCACCATTACCATCTTGGGGCTCCATGCGGGTTCCATTGTCGGTATTGGTATTGATGACATCGCATAGGTTGCGATTGGGGTAAACGTTGCTCCTGCAGCTCTCTAGGTCGGATCTGACGGTGTCGTCTCCCACGGGCGAATTGCCTAGATCGGAGTCACAACTGTTGTTGCCATTTGAGTCGCGGGCTGATGAAGAGGTGGCGTTTAGCTCGCTGAGCAAGCCGGGACGTGGAGGGATCCACAATGCAGGTGCGATCGACGGTGATGTCGACGGATTTGGTCCGGAAGCCGAAGGGTGGTGTTTTTGCCCACTTGAAAGTGCAGGTCACCGATCATCAGATCGGCTTCATCTTTGACGAAGTCGAAGGCCGGGCGGGTATCCGATGAGTGGATGGTGAAGCTGAACGAGCCGAGGCAGATCTTATCCCCCAAAGTCGTTGAGTCGAAGATTGCCGATGATTGAGCCGCCGAAGTCTCTACATCAGCACACAACTTTCCCACATACGACGCTAATTGACGTGGGGTGATCATGATGACTCCTTGGTGGTGCCAGAGAACTTGGTTCTTGATGTGGAGTCTGTTGGGAACCCCAAGAGCAAGGTGTGAAGCAACACAGCAGCAAGTTTTCCCTTAGTAAGAAACCGAGGTTATCGAACCAGTAGGAGGAAGGAAACATCACACAGGTGTTGCAAGTAACGCAGAGACCTGCACAACACAAACTCAAGACTTTGCCCCAACAAATCAGTGAGGTTGTCAAGCTCACCGGTTTGCTGACGTATGGTGTGGAAGGTAATGGTTTGTAGCAAGTAAACAAGTAACAGTGGAAAATGTATCAATGGTAAAGATTGGACCGGGGTCCATGGTTCACTAGAGGTGCTCTCCTTAGATAAACAACATGGCATGAAGGGTAAACAAATTACAGCAGGGCAATTGATAGGAACTAAGAAAGACATAACAATGCAATTACTAGTCAGTAAGATCCTATGAGATTCGATTAGGCAATACAACAAGATACATAGACCGCCATCCAACTGCATCTATGACTAGAAGTCCACCTTCAGGTTATCATCCGAACCCCCTCCAGTATTAAGTTGCAAGCAAAAGACAACTGCTTTAAGCAAAGTGTGTAAGGTAAACAGTCCACATGTTCCATGAACAAGAGACCATTGTTTTCTCCCTAGTAGCAACAACACATCTACAACCGAAGAGATTATTATCACTTTCCTTGGAAACTATAGGCATGAATCCACTATCGAGCATAAATACCCCCTCTTGGAGTCACTAGCAACTACTCGGCCAAGATAGCTACTAACAACGGAGAGCATGCAAGATCACAAACAACACAGACATGATAGAATCATAAAGACAAAACCATTAATCAAACCAACATAATAATCTCAATATCCATCGGATCCCCGCAAACACAACATGCATGATTACAAATAGATTAGATCTTGATCATGAACGGAGCTCACAAGATCTATACATGAAAGCACAAGGAGGAGATACAACCATCTAGCTACTACATGGACCCATAGTCTAAGGTGGAACTACTCACGCATCATACCGGAGAGAAGGCCTCCGGTATGATCTCCCCTACGGCAGGGTGCCGGGAAGAACTTCAGATCCCCCTGATCTAGGGACGATGGTGGCGGCGGATATAGAAGGTTTCGTGGAATATTGGTCGGGCACTTAGGGTTTCTGCATCGGGGGATTCTTATAGGCGAAGGGGGAGGCCGAGGCGGTGGCCAGGGGCCCCACACCCTGCCTAGGCACGGGGCAGGGCCCACCCGCGCCTAGGGGGTGCGACTGTCCTGGCATGCCTCTCCGTATCCCCTCTGGACTTCTTGTTCCCCACAGAAAGTTATTGACTTTGACGTTTGCCCCGTCCAATTCCGAGAATATTTCCTTACTAGCTTTTCTGGAACCAAAAACAACAGAAAACAGACAACTGGCACTGTGGCAACTTGTTAATAGGTTAGTACCAGAAAACATGTAAAAAGCACCTCAAAGTGTAGACAAAGCAAAGAAAAGTAGATACTAAACAAGCATGGAGCATAAAAAATTATAGATACGTTTCCGGCGTATCAGATCACGTCAATGCCCATGGTTTATGGGCTTTGGTCTTGGGGAAGAAATTGTGCGCTGGAGACTTCATCAGTTAACCTACAAACAAGGGAACACGAGGTTACCCAGGACACTGAGATGGCTATGGTGCGCAGATTAATGAAGGAACCAAAATTTACAAGGGCGCTGAGATGGCTACGGTGCGTAGATTAGATCTGGCGGTTGTGTGTGCTAGGTATTTAACTAGTTCTTCTTGGTGATCCCTCTTAACCTTTATATGAGGAGACCATGTCTCGGATATCATCTGATTCGGTTACAAGATCCAGGCGTAACCTTGCAAGTTTCCTACCTAGCTTTGCCTTATCCCCTGAGGAGTCGAAACCTTCATGGGCTTTGCTCCGTTTGAATCACCATGGGCTTCGCAGATCCTAAAAGATCACGACACAGGCTTCACATTAAGATGTACTAGGTAGGCCAAGGATGAGCACCCGTAGGACATACCTATGTTAGGCTGATCTACAACGAGGGCTAGCGTCTTGGGAAAAGCTCATGCATGTGCATCATACTTTGCATGATCGAAACATTCATGGTCGGATTCAAAACGGTTTGATTGAGCACACGTGGGCTCATGCGGGAACCAGCATGGTTAGTCCCCTTATTTGTTTGATGTAATTCAAATTATATTTGATTGTTTGTGTAAAACTATCTGATTGCGAACTATTCATATTTATGAATACTTTTATTTTATCGATTTCACTCTTTTTTTTATTTTGTTTTGTCAAAGTGAGAAAAGAATTAACCGTCGACCAGTGCTTGCCAAAATGGCTATGACAGACAAGACGAGTCACCCCGCTGGACGCACGGGCCAGGCAAGCCGGACAATGATCCAAATTATATCCGCAGGCCAACCTAGTTAAATGATTTGCGTCACTGATTAGGGCCGACCTACTGGAGATGCCCTAATATGCCAATACAAGGTAACGGGTTTTATCAGATCATAAATAAAAGGCAACAAGTTTTATAAGTTGTTTCCAAAAATAATTATTGTGGCTCGAAGATACACATACACGCTTTGGTCAGAGGGCCAGCAGAGGCGATTTACGAGGAATGTACATTGCTTTGTCGTAGTTTTACAGAAGTTCTATTTTCTCAGTGCCCTGGGAAAGCCAATATGACTGCACATATTCTAGCTAGTCATTCAAAGGACCCTCATCCGATTGTCTGGATTGAGCAACCTTCTGATTTTATTATAAGTGCATTAGCCGTATCTTTAATCCCGAATTAATAAATTCTGCATCTCTAAAGAAAATACATATACATGTATCTATTGAGCAAGCAGCCGAGTCAGGAGAGACAATATACAATATGCCTATACGAGGTAACAAGTTTTATCAGGTCGTAAACAAATTGTAACAAGTTTTATAAATTATACACGTACCTATTGAGCAAGCAGCCGAGCCAGGAGAGGCAGTATATAATATGCCTATATGAGGTAAAGGTTTTATCTGGTCATAAACAAAATGTTACAGGTTTCCTAAATTATTTCCAAACTATCTTTGATCAACCTCCTGATTTTATTATAGGCATATTATATACTGCCGAATTAATAAATAATGAGCAACCTCCTGATTTTATTATAAGTGCATTAGCGTGCGGCTGACGTATCTTTAATCCTGAATTGATAAATTCTGCATCCCTAAAAAAAATACATATACACACACCTATTGACGAGGCAGCAAGCCAGGAGAGGCAATATATAATATGTCTATACGAAGTAACAGGTTTTATCGGGTCATAAACAACATGTAACAGGTTTTATAAATTATATGCGTACCTATTGAGCAAGCAGCCGAGCCAGGAGGTCATAAACAAAATATAACAGATTTTATAAATTATTTCCAAAAAGATTGAGCAAGCAGCCGAGCCAGGAGAGGCAGTATATAATATGCCTATACGAGGTAACAAGTTTTATAGTACCTATTGAGCAAGCAGCAGGAGGTCATAAACAAAATATAACAGATTTTATAAATTATTTCCAAAAAGATTGAGCAAGCAGCCGAGTCAGGAGGTCATAAACAAACGAGAAAAGTCTAAAACAGACCTTAACTAATAGGCAAAAGCTAAATTGAACCATAAACTTTCAATCCCCGAAGTTGGCACACTAAACTTTTAAATCCTGGTCTATTTTAAACCCTGAATCTATTTTACATATTAAAAATAAAAAAATCTTAAACTAAATATTTTTCTAGTCCAACTGACAATGTAGACCTACATGTCATATTCATATCCCCACCTTCCGTGCAAGAACAATTGAAGAAAAGGAAGGGACAGATAGCTAAATCGGGGCAGCTTTGCACGCGCACCAAGCAGCAGCACCGCACGGTCGTGACTCTCTCGACCGTGCCCAGTCGAGCCGGCACGCACTGCCGCCCGGCACTGAGGTGCCACAGCACCAGGCCCCGGCGGCCATGTGGCCTGGCCCTCCCAATATACCACGCCAAGGATTTTCGCTTTCTCCTGGGCAAGTATTGTCTACCGTTCAAATTAATAAGAATGTCAAGAAATTGAAGTAATTGATGTTCAAGAGTTAGCGATTGGCTCTGGATTTCGTGAATGGGAGCTCAGATGCACCGGACGGGGGATGTAGACCGAGGATGCATGGCATCGGGGTGTTGTTCGTCTCGGCCACCAACCAAGATATTGGGGAATTTCAGAGAGACAACGGAGGAAGATGGACATAACAGGTGGACCCATATTGTCAGTGAGACTCAAAAGTTATCCCGGTCAGGATTGTTATTTCCCGGTGCGCCAAACATAGTCATGGTTTAAAATAGAACATGATTCAGAAGTTTAGTGTGCCGATTTCAGGGATTAAGAGTTTGGGGTTTAATTTAGCTTTTGACTACCAATTCAAGGTTTATTTTAGACTTTTTCCCAAACAAAATAAAATTATTCCAAAAACATTTGTGGCATCTGAATGGGAGCTCAGATGCACCGGACCGGGGATGTAGACCGAGGATGCATGGCATCGGGGTGTTGTTCGTCTCGGCCACCAACCAAGATATTGGGGAATTTCAGAGAGACAACGGAGGAAGATGGACATAACAGGTGGACCCATATTGTCAGTGAGACTCAAAAGTTATCCCGGTCAGGATTGTTATTTCCCGGTGCGCCAAACATAGTCATGGTTTAAAATAGAACATGATTCAGAAGTTTAGTGTGCCGATTTCAGGGATTAAGAGTTTGGGGTTTAATTTAGCTTTTGACTATCAATTCAAGGTTTATTTTAGACTTTTTCCCAAACAAAATAAAATTATTCCAAAAACATTTGTGGCTGCTGGGATTCGAGCCCAGGTCTCCACGGCCACAACGTGGAATTCTCACCACTAAACTACAGCCACATTGTTGTACGTTTCTACACTTTGTTGCTATTTAATTGCATACTTGTTTGCCCAGGCTTATTTCCATATTACCTTTGGGTTTGCAAGGAACGGCCCTCTCTATAAGCAGGTACTGCCTCCATTTGGGATTATAAGTCCCGCACGGATAACTAGGTTGTCAATTTAAACAAGATAATATAAAAATTATAGAATAAAAATTATATCATTAGATACTTTAGAGGTTTTAATGGTATAATTTTTGTGAAGTATAAGTTATATTTTATTAGTCAAATTAATAACCTAGGTATGCACGTAGGACCTATAATCCTGAACAGAGGGAGTAGCTCCGTATGAGTGCAGTGCTTATCATTAAGTAAAAAAAAACCACTTCAGTTGGACAAAGAGGCACCACCATTAGAAAACGTCCGTCTTTCACCATCAGCAACTAAAATGTGCTACTTCTTTCGACCCATATTACTTGACTCAACTTTATCTAGATACAGATCCATCTAGACTAAATACTTAACTAGATACATATGAATCTAAAAAAACTTGAGTCAACTAATATGGGTCTGAGGGAGTACTATATAATTGCATTTCACTACTTTTTCTGTTGTTTTTACAGGATGATCGTACAATGAACTAACTATAAATACACTCCGTAAACCTACAACATGCAGTGCCATCATATGGTTGCTGAAAACCACAAAGTCGAATCACTCCATCTCATTGTTGTGGCGGAGACATGACGAGGGGACTTGCTTAGACACACAAACCACAAGAGCCCTTCACTCCGCTTATGACATAGCCTCATTGCAGGATAGAATCACGCAATCTTATAACCCTGGGGAGCATGTTGACTATGAACCTGAGGAACAAAGGAAGAAATAAATGGATGCTTAAGAGATGTGCTACCCACAGCAGCCAATCTGTCCGTCCTCCACGTCGACATCCATGGAGGGTGATATGCTGTCCTCCATTTCATGCTCGACCTCTTCTTCAAGATCTTGCTTCATGAAAAGGCCAAGCCTCTCCAGCGGGCTGCCCAGGCCAGGTGGAAGCTCCATCCCATCGAAAAAATCCACAATTAATTTGCCAGGGGGGTTCAGCTCCCACTTTTTGGTCATATTTTCCAGGTCCTTTAGAAAATCACTGTTGTCAATATCAACCGTCTTCTTCATCTACACAAAAGGAGGAGAGATTGAAAAGCCACTGTGTAACACCAAGCTTAGAAACTCGCTGGTCAGAAGATGACAAGCAGCCAATACCATCTGTAGTGCCAGGCGTGCTGCCTCTCTTTGCTGCTCCCTCTTCATCCTTATTTCTTCCTCTAACTTGAACTCTGCAGCAGCTTCAGCTGCCTTCACCTGGGCCTCAATCCTTTCTTTCTCTATGGCAGAAAATAAATTTAAAGGAAGACACCATGGAAGGTCAGCATTCACAGCAACGGCATAACTCAATGTCAATGCAAAGAGAAAGGTACATCCTAAGAATAAGCCAAAGACCTAGAGTTTTCATCACAATTTTCAAGAAAGGAATTCATGCTTCCCATAATCAAAATATAATGACCCTAGTACTCAACCACATAAAACTTACGTTTTAGGTGAATGCTACAGTACAAAGGAAAAAGTCACAGAACCAACTCATCCATCTCCTTAACACATCAACAAACAACAGATTCTTCCAATAACTATCCTTGGATGTTGTGACTTCTTCCTTTTTTGATTGCTTACAAGAAACATGTTGTCCTTAGCTACAAACTAACTCCCTAATTGACCGAGACATAATTGTCTACAGGTAATTGACGTCTGATGCTAATGCACAATTATCTTTCATTTACTTACCGGTTTGTGTCTTGCATCTTGTTATCGACCTCAGATAAAGATCAAACCAAGGACAACACTAGTCACTATAACTTGGTAATTTCTTTTGAACAGTTATGTTATTTTCTTAACAACTGTTGTGTTGAATATTGCAATAATAAATGTCTCATATCATGGTAATGATACAATGCTGCAATGCATGGGCACTCTGCTAGTAAATGACAACATATGGAAACATAAGGTACAAAGTAACTAAAAACCAAGTTGTACCCTTTCCACACAGATGTTTTCGAGTGAAAGAAAAACTATTTTTAGAACAAAACGAGAAATGTTATATTTGGCTGATCAAAAACCAACTTTAGAAGTGGAAAAGGTTTACGGCATATAAAACTCATTTCCATGACATACCTCCTAGCCAGTTCCCAATAGTAACTAATCAATACAAATTAGCTGAAATACTAGATGAGAATGTAACATGTCAGTACGCAGAACTATATTCTGAATGATTGCTTCGTGACACTTCTCAGGCCCATTTTTAAATAAAACATATCGAAGCTTGAGAATTCAAATAAGTGATCTTCTTTTGGGTACGACAGAGCTCAGTGCACATATATGATACTTAGCCAACTCACAATACTGGAAGACAACAAAACATATCCAGCCTATGCATAATAGCCCATTAGAGGCTCGGGGCTAGTTATTACCTTCTTGCTGCCTTTTTTCCAGCCTCTCCTTTTCCTTCTGTAATTTTGCAGGGTCTATTTTCTGCCCCTATAGGAGATCAAAACAACATGTCACCTACAGCTGTATGAGTGCAGAAGAAGACCTCCCCACTGCAAGTGAATAGCATAACCGCAATGTCAGTTTAGCATGTATATTAGAAACATTACATGGTCCAGCAGCGCCTTTTGCTGTGCCTTCACGATTGTTCCAGCAAAACGACTCTTAAGCATTGCTGCACGAAGGGCTTTGGTTGGTGACAAAGGTTCATCATGTAAATAACTTCCGTCTCCTGAAATTCAAATCAGAAAAGCAGTACATTAGCAACAAATTATATGGCAACAAGTCTCTCCTGTTAATTATCACCACAGCCAGATGCAACGAAAATATAATAATAATAAATAATCTATACCTAATAATAAAGCACGAAGTGTTTCTCCCGGTCCAACACTTTTTTAGACCGTTTTGCCCTCCCACTAGACACTAAATTACCCACCAATGCAACGGGTAAGCGAATAAAAACGTTTTGATTGCCGGCAGCAAGTCCTCCGTAATGATTTGGCTTCGGTCGTTCCACCATAGCTGGATCAGGAAAATAGAGCGGGTCCAAGCGTTAAAAAGGCTAGCCCATCTTCATATGAGGCCTGGTTAGGCAGTGTCGCGTGAAATAAATGGCGAAATCTTGCGATACAACTTATTTAGTCCCACCCTGCTCACTTAGCTTCTGCCTCACCTATTTATATATGATCGTAAATTGTCTGGGATATCAACTAGCCAAGTCGGGAAACAGAAACAGAGGCACGGTCTTCTGGTTAGAAGAGATGGAAAAAAAGCACGAGGAATTGTGGGCTACTATGGTTGATGGTGCATCATTAAACTAAAAAGGAGGGATTGTGGGCTACTCATGGTTGATGGTGCATTGATTAAACTAAAAAGAAGGAATTGCGGGCTGTGCATAGCACACGCGGTGGCTCCGGAAGGATGACAAGGGCAGCAGCGGTCCTCGGTCCACGAGCAGTGGGGAGGAGGACGAAAGGGAGTGTGTTGGGATCTGGACAGGAGTGTGTGGCAGTGCGCTAGGATCTGGAACAGCGGGGCTCAGTCCGGCCGTGACCCATCGGCCAGACACGCAGCCTCCCTCCAGTCCTCCAACTCTCTTGTCCAATTTGTCGTGTCGACTTTCCAGCGGCAGCCGTCCCTGAGGTGCGGGAAGCTGCAGTGATAATTCACATTTAATCGGTTCGTGTGTGCTTCAACCTGCTGAAGCTGGTAGTGCTAGCTCGTAACAAGTGCCTATTTTCGTACTGTACTTTAGGCTCTTATCAAACATGATCAGCAACCCTCTGAACTCAACTGTTCTAATTGCTGCTAAAGTTTTCAACAAGGCTGGTAGTTTGGTGTGACCACTCTTGATGGTGTTCGTGTGAGGGCTTTCTATGCTGCCAAGGCTAATGTACATGTTACTGGTAAGTGGTACTCCGTACAATAAATGATCTGCTTGTCTGTTAGTGAATACAAGAAAGAGCATGGTCGCAGTATTCTTGTCACTTTTCTTTAATTGGAATATTATTTTGGCAGGTGTGAGCGTCCCTGTTATTGGTGGCCATTCTTCTATCACCATTCTTCCACCGTTCTCACGGGTATTGAGCTTTGGTAATCTTTACCAAAGGCAAATGCAAAATAAAAGGGAGGTGCCTTGATGATTCCATTAGATTCAAGCCCAGGTGCATGCGAGTTGCTCGGTGAATAATTATTTGTTTGTAACACTCATATGGTCCAGCAATCTGCATGACTGCATATGTAAAAATGTATGCAAGCCATGGTTAGAAAACCACGAAAAGTGTCTGCTTCCGGATCCAATAATCCTTTCATTTTTTAGAAATTTAAAAATCAAAATTTTAGAAGATTAAAAGATATGTATATTCTGATATGCACATTTCTTATTTTTAGCTAGCTCGGAATGCAAATTATTTAAAAATATATTCGGAATTGTTTTTTTACACACATGTGTGATATGATGTGAAATACCGTCAAATTGTGTCTAACATTCTAGACGAAACAAGATTTTAGATGTGAAAACTATATTTTAGTCACCAACGCATGGATAATTGTTGTGAATAAGTTCGTCAATATAAGAAAAACGTCCAACTTAAGCCCGGTGTAATGAGATAAGAAAATACAAATTATATCGGTCTTTCCGGTGCAACGCACGGACACTTCTGCTAGTAAATAATAATAAAGGAAGGAGTGTTTCTTATAGTACCTACACTTTTTTGGACGGCATTACCCTCCCACTAAACATCTAATTACCCACTATTACCACCAATTAGTCAAAATAACGTTTGGAAAAGAAAACAACCGGATCATCAAAGCCGTTATACTGTGCCCGGACACGCCAAAACATGCGTCACATCACAGGAGGTGGGGAAAGACGGCGTGATGATGCATCGGGAGGATGGTTCGGTCGACGACCAGCCAAGAACCTTCCAGCGTAGCTCCTCACGGACCATGACCCACGCCCCTCGACGACGTACGCCATCAAGCGCTCCCGGCGAGGCTCCCAACACCCCTGCGGCGTCTCGCGAGCACTCGAGCATGAGCCTAACCGCCATGGTAAACTTGGCTATGCTGCATGTACGGCGGTAGGAGGCGCGGGACGACCGGACGAGGGCGGCGGCGAACGGCGGAGCTTCACGGTGGTGGTCCATCGCCCGGAAAGAGGCATGGGCGAGATCGAGTGGTCGGCCGGAGTGGAGGTAGAGGCGGAAGTCGTGCATCATCGCCTTGAGGAGGCCGAGGACACGGCGTGGTCCAGCGGCCGATGCTGCGAGGATATGGCGGAAGGAGACGATGTGATTTGGGGATTTTCTTCTAATCAATGCTTTGCTTTTTTCTTTTGCGGATACGGCCGATGTGATTGGGCTTGCTTCTTTCATTGGTTGGGCTAGGGTGACACAACAGCTTCTTGACCAATCAATGTGAAAAAAAAATGTGCCAGGCTGCTTTCATTGTGTATAGAGAAGTAAAACAAAAGCTAAAACGAAAGAAAGAAAATAAAATAAAGGACCGAGGCTTCGTGCCTTCGTCCCAGGTCGTTGTGCTGTTTGTTCCTTCGATCAATCTGCATCACGACTGCTCTCAAAAATTTATCTATGTTTTTCTGCTTCGTCACCGTCGCCCTAGCCGCCGCCATAACTCGCACCGGCTTCGGCGAAGCCCTACGAGATCTTCCCTCTACTTCCGACACCATGTCGTCGTGCTGCCGGAATCGCGAGGGGAGAACTACAACCTCTGCTGCCTGCTGGAACAAGGGAGAGGAAGGTCTTCATCGAGTACCGAACGTGTGACCGATCATGAAGCGCCTCTGAACGCAGCTTGGAAGGATCGTCTACGCGATCTTGAGATCGGCAAGTGTACGACTACATCACCCATGAGAATCTGCTCTCATTAACCGCTTTGGAATCTTCGAGGGTGAGTACTCTAATCAAATCGTTGCTATAATCTAGTAGATAGACCTTGGCTTGTTTGTGTTCATGCAGTAGAATTTTTTTGTTTTCCATGCTACGAACCCCTACACAGTGGTCCTTCGCCTCCTGTTCGGTGAGCTCCTTCGCCTCAGCCGCGAGCAACTCCACCGGAGAAGGGGCTGGAGCCCGGATCGGAACACCATTGGGGCCGAAGCCCAGAGCCACGCGCTTCTCCTCCATCGCCGAGTCAGCGACATGCTCGCGCCGCGTCTCTTCTGCGTCGCTGCGAGCTTTGGCGGCATGGCGGAGCTCGCGGATGGCGACCTTGGTGGCCTCCTTGGCCACCTCCTCTAGCGTGGTCATGGTCGCCTGGTAGCGGATCTCGCGAAGAGCCGTAGATGCGGCCTCCAAGGACACCGCCTGCACCGCCTCCTTGGCGGAGACATGGTGTATGTCGGTCACCGCCCATTGGACGGCCACAGTTGACGCTGCCTCCACCACCCATTGTAGCGCCATCTCGGTGATATCGCCTTCCTTCTCGAAGGCAAGCACTTGCGCCTCGCTGATACGTCCAAAACGTATCTACTTTCCCGAACACTTTTGTTATTGTTTCTCCTCTAAACTTGTGTGATTTGTATACAACTAACACGGTCGACTTTTTTGAGAATTACCTTGGTGTCTAGTTTTTGTGCAGAAAATCGACCATCAGGAAAATCCCGAAAAATATGCCAAAATTATATTTCACCAGAAGATCCACGGATCCAGAAGACGAAACGGAGTGGAGGCCTAGGGGGCCCACACCCCTACGAGGCGCGGGTGGGCCTTGCCCTGCGCCTAGGGGATGCGGCCACCCCAAGCACCCCATCAGGCTCCCTCTGCGCCTATAAGTTGCCCCTTGACCTAAAAAACGAGAGGGGTTCGACGTTTTCCAGAGAAGAGTTCCGCTCCGCCGCCACCATCAGAAACCAAGATCCGGATGCAGAAACTCCGTTCTGGCACCCTGCCGGGACGGGGAATTTGGAGAGGATCATCATCATCGTCCTTACCAATGCCTCTCCATCAACCATCAATGTTTCCCTCATCCATGAGTGAGTAATCCCCCACTGTAGGCTATGAGGATGGTAGGGATTGGATGAGTTCTATCTTGTAATCGAATAAAATTATTAGGGCATAGTGCCTAGTATCTCTTTTAGTGCTATTTGACTTTGTTGCAACTTGTTGTGCTTAATGCTTATCACTAGGGCCCGAGTGCCATGATCTCAGATCTGAACTTATTATTGAATAATTATGATAGTATTTTTTGTGATCTTATCTGCAAGTTGTGTACACATATCATTGTCCGGATCCAAAGGCCCCGAAGTGACAATAATTTGGACAACCGGAGGGGATGGCCGTGGTGTGAGGATCACATGTGTTCACAGAGCGTTAATGCTTTGCTCCGGTGCTCTATTAAAAGGAGCACCTTAATTGCCAGTAGTTCCATAGAGGCCGCGCTGCCATGTGCTGGCTAGACAGAAGATGTTACGCAAGTTCTCATTGTGAGCATGTATGACTATATATGGAGCACATGCCTAGGATTGTTTGTGCATTGCATCGTCATCATCATGCATTGTTTGCATAAAACTATTTTCGCAAGCCCGTTTTGTTTTCCAAACGCCCCATCTTAATTCAAATGCAAAGCCCGGTTCTCCGGATTAATTATTTTTGCCGCTATCGGTTTGCACACGGCCCGTTTAAACCAAATAAAAAGATTTAATTATTTTAGCGGGGGCAGTCGAACGGGCCGTTTCGACCCGAACGACCACCCCCAGAAAATACAACGGTCCACCTACACCCGCCCTTCTAAATCCTACTACGGATAATCTAACCACCCCTCCTCCACATCACCCCCAATAGTAATCTGCCACCTCACCTCTTCCCTCCCCTAGCCAACGTGCTGCCACCTAGACTAAACCACCTCCACCCCTCTCTCTCTCTCTCTCTCCGGCTCACACCCCACCGGCCCGACGACACACTCTGCAACCAGCAGCCTGGACCGCGCTCCCCTGCCTCCCAGCCTGGGACCCTTTGTCCCCAGCCCACGTCCGCCCCACTCTCCCGGCCTGTTCTTCTTCCTCCTCCTCTCTCTTCCTTCCTCCCCAACCGACAACCCTCCTCCCTCTCCTCATGAGCAGCCCGGCCCGCGCCTCTCTCCTGCGCTCTCCTTCCTTCCCCTCGGCCCGGCAGTGCCTGTGCCGCCTCCCAAGCTTCCTCCAGCCGCTGCCCCGCTCCGCCCGCTCACCGGCTCGCCCGCCCCTCCAGCGCTGCCCTCTCCCACGCGTCCGCCGCCTCCTCCTCCGTCTCGCCCGGCCACCTCCCGCCACATGCGCCGCTTGCTGCGCCTCGCCATGCCCGCGCCTCGCTGGCCGCCTCACTGCGCGCCGGCGCGCCCGCCGCGCCTCCCGTCGCGTCGCCCACGACCCGCGTCGCCTCCGCTCCGATCGCCGCGCGCTGCCGCCGCCCGCCTCCGCGCCTCCTCCCAGCGCCCGCGGCCTCGCCAGCGGCCCGCTCGCGAGCTCCCGATCGCCGGCTGCTAGACCAGCGCCCGCCGCCCGCCATCCTCTGTCTCCGAGCCGCCCCGGCTGTTCTTCCTCGACCGCCGCCAAACGCCTGCTCCAGCTCAACGCGTCAAGCTCGTGACTGCGGCGTCGTCGGCGCCTGCCGTCTCACCTGCCGGCCTCGACGACCTCTGCCTGGCCCCATCGTTGCTTCTAGTCTGACGCGAGGACCATGTTCGGTGCTCTGGATGTTTGGCCAGCGTGTCCCGGTGTACATCACATCGACAAGATCGCCACCGACAATGGAACCGCGACACTCCAAGTTCTCCGTCCCGGCGTCCGAAGACCGTGAAGCGTCGAGAACCCCTTCACGGATACGAGACCCCGAAGAACCGTCAAGACCGAACCCGTCGGCACGTCATGATCTTCCTCGTGGAGACCGACCTCGTTGACCCCGAAGACCGATCCTGGCGTCCGAGACCCCGAGGCCGACCCCGGTGTTGAGACCGAACCCCCGGACGCCAAGACCGACTCGATGGCGCGGGCCTGACAAGACCCTCGCAACGGCAAGATCGACCCCGTGGGACCCGACAAGATCTACCATATGAAGACCGTACCGGACCGGTGAACCTCGACGAACCTCCGGCAAGATCTGCCCGACGATAAGAACGACACCGACCCGGAAGCACCCGATTCGCCCCCGACATCAAACCAAGTTCGGCTTCCCGGATGCGACAAGATCTACCCCCGATGTCCGAGAACGATCTCGCCGATCCCGTCGAACCCCAGATCCGAACCCTGAGACCAATCCCGAACCCCGGAACCCCAAGATCGTCGAGCCCCCTCCAATGTGTGAACCCCTTTCCGTAAACCCTATTTTATAATATATACAACTTGTTGCATATTACATTGTCATACTTGCATGCATATTGTCATGTGGTTTGGGGGCCTTATGCCGATTCACCCTATAATTAAATATGGGTCCCATATGCGGGCAAGTCTAGTCTCATATTGGCCTCATTTAAACTTGTGTAGCGAACCGGTGATATATTCTGGCTTGCTAAACAACATTTAAATTGCGGGGTAGATAAACAACTTGAACCATCTAACTAATTGTCGGGACCCCGGTTCCACTCAATATTGACCTAATTGCATCGCATCCTTGCCATGCCATACATCATTCATGCATCATGCCGATCTTCTGCCGTTGTATTAAACAGTGCATCCGGTGTTTATTCTAGTGTTTTGCTTCTTCGCGGATAAGGCCGTTGAGTTGATGTGAGCTTCGCCCCGATCTTCGGATGAACCCTTCGACAATGTTTTCAGGCGAGCATCTCCCCCTTTCTACCTATCTTACTTTCATAGAATTTATTCCCTCCTGTTGATCTATTGCTATCTGTGTTGCGATGCTTTAGTTTCCGTACCTGTGATACACCGTGCAGCCCTATATTGCCTTGGACACATCCTATTGCCTGTTGTTTGGTAGATAGTTGGTCTTGCGCGTCGTAGTCGCTTGCTATATTGCTGTTGCGTGTTGTCAAGTGCCACAGCTGTTGGAGAATTGCCGCATGTTGATGTTGAAAATGATCATAGTTTTACTTATCGTTCACTTTAAATTCCTGTTTAACAACTAAAATTGAAGTAAGCAGAGGCATCGGTGGGTGATAGATAACATTTGGTTTCCGAACGCCCACTTGTGTCCCGTAGGACCCCGAGTACTTGATACCTGTTCCTTGATTTATCGCGCTATCCACATCCGGGAGGTATATGGTACCCCCGTGAGCCAGAGCTTGATTCATTCTTATTTCTTGGGGCCACAAACTAGTTTGAGGTTTTATTTACGATCCTGTACTTATGCCATGCTACTTATGTAATTAAATTGTGCGAGCACACCTGTCTTGTTAGGATCGGGACACGATTCCGCGGTGTCGACAAGCTCAGTTTTGGGTTCCCAGTCGTTCACAGCCGTCCACCCAAACCTTGGGTCCGTCTCGGAGCTAGCTTACTTCGTTGCGGGTAGACTTCAAGGGGTGGCCCCCTGAAATATTTCTGAATCCTGTGATTGTTCAGTCGTGAAAGCCTCGTTGGGTTTTGATTTGGTTTTTCCGAGGTTGATCGAGCGTGTGTTGCTATTGGTGCACCCCGGCCGGGTAAAACTTTCTGAAAGCCGTGTCCGTGGATATGGACGACTTGGAGCACAATATCTCGATCATAGACAAGCATAACTAAAGTTTATTGCTGTAAATTTGACTTTATAATGACTAGTAATCAGCTTCACTATAATGGAATGGCTAAATAATACTGCCCACAATTGCTTGTTTGGTTTGTCGCTTGCGACAATGGCATCTGACTAGTAAGTATTGCAACTACAACGGAATGGCTTAATAAAAGTACCAACAACTGCTGGGTTTCGGGTTTATCTCATGCTATCTGCATCTGATTAGTAATTGTTGCAACTATAACGGAATGGTTAACTAAAAGTGCCCACTGCTTATCTTATCAGGATGATTATCTAAACCTGACTAGTAATTGCTGCAACGATAACCGAATAAGTAAAACTGCCAACGGTGTGAGTTCCTCGGTTGACTTCCTCGTTTGGTCTCGAGGGGGAAACGCCAGGATGGGTTTGTTTGATGGTAGCATCAGGTTGGTTCCGACTAGGACTTTCTTACCCCTCTCTAATTGCCGCCAGTTGTATCGAGTCTCTATAGGTTGTTTAGTGCATCTTTGCCACGCCGCTCGATCCACCATACCTATGTAGGCGAGGACCGCCGATTCTAGCCTCGTGTCTTGGCCTCGATCGACGCTCCTCTTTTTCCTTTGCCTTTGTCGGCACCCTTTTGTTTAAGCAGGTTTTGAGATCGACGCCGTTAGCAGGGTTACCCTTCCGGCTTGGCCTGGGCAGGGTTATGGACGCCATTGGTTATTCTTCAGGGCTCTTAGCCCCATTTGCATCTTGTCCGTAGTCGGACGCTCGATCATTTCAAGGTGTTTTGGATCTTTGTATATTATATCTGTATTCTTGACTCCTTGAGTCGCTGTTGTATATATCTGTTCTGTGGGTCCCATCGAGGACTGTTGTGTAATGTTATTACTTCGTTTTCCACCCGCACGAAAGTGCCTAGTGGGCACCTTTGAATCGTTTCTATGCGGGTTTGGCAAGTTTTGCTAAAACTTGCATAGGTCCGATTCTGAGGGTGTTACAAGCACTGTGGCCTCGAGGTGGACCTCGTCGACCTCCACGTCCAGGTAACGGGTGCAACACATCTCCCGGATCTTCGTCCACTTGGCAATCTTGTGGCGAGGCATGGCTGCTGGTGACTGGCGTTTTTTGGATGCTAATTTGTTCTTGCTTTTGGGCTTGTTGTCCCTCTGCGTCGGCGGCCGTTTTTTATAAACCGCAGCGGAGGCGGGAAACAGACTGGGATGCGCGTGAAGCGAGGCGCGCGCGGGAAACGATGGCGGGAAACGCCGGCCACGCGGGAAGCCGCCGACGCTAACAGCCGACATCGCGTCGCCATTCGTCCCATTACGACAGCGGAAGGAAGACGGACATATGGGTCGGACCGCTGGGCGCGGCTGGCCGGACATGATGGACCCCCTCCCCATATCGACCGTGGCCCGACACAAACATGCCATTTGGGGTGACCGGATGGGTCGGACCGGTGGAGATGCCCTTATCACATGTGATTTTTGTATCTATATAATATTGACACCAAGGTCGAGAATTGCGGTGGAGAACCTGCTAATGCCCCTGCCCCAAATCTTACCCTCCGCTCACCATCCCGAGTCGTCCACTAATCGTAGTCTGACGTATTTATGGCATTGTATTTCTACTCCCTCCATACCGGTTTGTTGGGCTAATAGCATTTTGAAAGAGATACCGTATTGTTAGGCTAAATTGTGTATTAACTACTCCAATTAACTTCTCTGCATGGTGTCTTTTTCTCCTAAAAACTCTCTCAAAAAATCTACTCCTTTCGTCTCAATTTACTATGCGTTTTTAGGTCTAGTTAAAGTCAAATTTTATAAACTTTGACTATGCATATAAGGAAAACTATTAATATCTAAAATATGAAATAAATATAATTAGACTCGCCATAAAACATAATTTTATTATTGTATGTAATCGATTTTATAAATATTGGTATTCTATAGAATATATCTGGACAAGTTTTAATATGTTTGACTTTGACCAAACCTAGAATGGAGAGTAATTTGGGACAGAGTGAGTATGTATTGAAAACACAATTAAACGACCAATGCATGGGCTTGGAAAGAAGAAAAGAGCGGCCATGCATGCTAATAAATACAAAATTATAGCTCTCTCTTCTTTTTCATGGCCAATAGAAAATCACCTAGATCTTAGAGTTTTGCCAATTCAGCCCAACAAACGGCACGGAGGGCACCAAAAACATATTTTAGTTGCATTTTAGGGGTCATTAAGAACAAACAATAAGTGTGTCATTAAGTATGATTAAGTGTTATAAATAATGCATTATCATCAAGATATCATTCCATTAAAATATTTTCTTGCTGGAAAGTATAGTAGTTGTAATCTTGTTATCCTACTAAGAGCAAGTTCAATAATAAAGTCCGCTGCTGGCTATAAGCCACTGCCACGTCATCTATAGTCAACCTTATAGCTAACATATATAATAGTTAGTTATAATTATGTACTACTTTATTTGGCTAAGTCTTATCTTACACTCACACAAAGTACCTAGGAGTAGGTGGTATAGCTAGCTCTTGCATGAGAGCCCACTAATCTTCTCTCTCCATTTCTCTCTCCTCCACATCATCTTAAATATATTATTTAAAACCATATAGCCTGCTTACATAAGCTTATTGTACTTGCTCTAATCGATCTAGTTCATTATTAGCTTGCATACTTGGAAAAAAAATAAAGTAAATTTTGAGATGATTGTAATCTCGTTAACTTAATAATCTATCTTGTTCAATTAGTAGCTCTCAAGCGTAGAAAATTATACCTAATATTTTTTGTAATTCTAAACCCTCTTTGAATAAAAAAATTGTAAATTCATAATGACTATGATAAACCATATCAGCAATTTTAAATCACAAATCTAGTAATTTAACTATATCATTATCAGAAACACTTCTCATTGTGTATATAAGTCAAGAATGCTAATGGCCCCATCGGTCTAATTCAAGTGAATAATATGTACGCTTATACATAATCAAAGAGTGATCTTTGCGTGCGTCTTAATTATTACAATCTCTCATTGGAGGGACATATGGAAAGCCATAATTTAAATGTCAAATAACTGACATGTGTCAAGAGTCGGGGGATCATAAAGATTTTAAATGCCACTTATTGTCCTAGCACTCTTTTTCCTCTTAACTGGCCTTTCACTACGTTGTCCACGGATCTTGATGCAGCATTGCACTGTCGAGTTTTAGGGGGGCGGAGCGTTGCACCGTCGAGTTTTAGGGGGTGGAATGAGCCGGTTCTATTAGTTCTCATCCCACCAAGGTCTCACTTCTACATCCAAGCCATCTCTCCACCAAAGATCTAGGCCTCTTCCTTTCCCATTTCCCTCCACTAAATACATGCATGAACCCCATGCTACATTGTATATTTATTCTCCTCTTAACTCGCCTTCTACTATGTTGTCCACGGATCTTGATGCAGCATTGCACTGTCGAGTTTTAGGGGGGCGAAGCATTGCACCGTCGAGTTTTAGGTGGCGGAGTGAGCCGGTTCTATTAGTTCTCATCCCACCAAGATCTCACTTCTACATCCAAGCCATTTCTCCACCAAGGATCTAGGCCTCTTCCTTTCCCATTTCCCTCTACTAAAATACCATGCATGAACCCCCATGCTGCATTGTATTTTTTCCATATATTTCTTTTCTCTGTTTTGTCTAACAAAGGAACACCATTGTTGGGTTGTACTCCAGCTGTTTCATAATATAAAATGTTTTAGCTTTGTAAAATGAATATATATATATTCCTTTTAGTGTGTGGTTCACTCTAAATCTACACATTAAAAGATATGGTTGACCTGCGTAGCCGTCAGTGCTAGAACCAACCCTTGATTGATTATTCAGAAACATAACCCCGCCTCAATCGATGAAAAAAATACAGCTGCGATGCGGATGCTCAAAATTCTTCAAGTTTTTTAAGGGTATAATAACAACTGCTACCATACAGTCAATGAGACAAAACTCACGACTAACAAAGGACCACTTAACAATCATGTCTCTTCTCAATTTCGTAAAAACACACCTATGGCTACACGTACAAAATCATTCGACACACAGTCCACTCTTTTAATATCCGCCCCAACTGGAAGATCCCAGATGAATCTCAAATGATAATTTACACTCAAATTCCATACAGCTGGACAGTAAAGAAAACACGTAGTGCAAGTTGTGGGATATTTTCATACTTTTCTCCGTTGAGAAAGAGCCTGATTATTCTGAAACGTACCGCCCCCACATCAAATCGATCGATCATGAACAGAGTAAAGACGCCGCTCAATGCAGGATTTCCGTAAGCTTTTCTGATTTTTAAGGGTAAAACACCTCCTACGATACAGAAAAAACTCCCAGCTTACGAGAACCACTCAACAATCACTTGACCCCAGCCTGCTCATCCCCCACCAACCAAATTTTGGGGAAAAAGTCCCAAAAAATCAAGTTTACTGCCGTACAGTCCGATTATTTTGGAGCTTCAGACGACGGCTTCAAAGTCCACGGCGAGTACTCTGGCGAGCGCTTGGAGCCCCACGCCGCCGTCGCCGTCGCCAGCCATACTTATCATGGCTCGGATTTCGTCGTCGGCCACCTGCATACCGGCCCACCCGAGGTAGGCCTTGAGGTCCTCGAAGCCCACCTTGCCGTCCCCGTCGCGGTCCATTAGCCGGAACGCGTCCTCCATTGCGGACCGGCACCCGCCTCCTGCCCCCACCGCGGCGGCGCGGCCGAGGAGGCCCTCGAACTCGTCGTACTGCACGAAGCCGTCTCGGTCGGCGTCGGCGGCGGCGATCATGGCCGCGATGTCGTCGTCGTCGAAGCGCTCCTTGGTGGCGCCGCCGCCAGCGTTGGCGTAGAAGGACTTGAGGTCCTCGCGGCTGATGCGGCCGTCGCGGTCCGCGTCCAGCACATCGAACGCCGGACGCAGGTCCTCCGCGCCGGCGCCGGCGGGGAGGTCAAGGCCCGCGTACCTGCCGCCGGGACACATGCTTGCTTCGGTGGGAGTAGAAGAATTACGGAGCAATCTTCTTCAGCTAGATCGGAACGCGGCCTCTGATCCTGGTGAGGCAGAGAGGGGCTTGAGATTCTGAGAGGCTAATTGCGGCTTCGCTATTCGTTGCCAAGCGGCGGAGGCCCGCATTTATAGGCAACGGAACGGGATTTTCCAGCTCGCCCTCGCCAGGAGAGTTTTGGTGGACCTGGTCTACCAGTTTGGAGCCATTGTACCACATCTTTTGATCTGGCAGATTCGCACGGAGAGACGGTGTTTCGTGGGGGTGGTGGGCGCCGTCTTGGGGGTTATGGGCGTGCCAATTGTCAACACGGGGAATATCAGTATTTTGCCCGCATAAAAAAGTGTTAAATGCTTGTAGTGCAAGGAGCCATTTAATGCGGGGGTCGCGCGTTATGGCCAAATTCAGGCTGGTCCAAAAGGCCAGACGTGTATGGTGACGTCAACGGTCAGTCGCTGAGAGAAGAGTCTCTTTCCATGTGAGATCCTTCATGCTGTCACCCAGGGAATTCCAAGAACCGTAGAATTTCTGTGAGGTGTGAGCCCGTGTGGACGTGTGGTGTTGCCCAACTCAATGACTTTTTGTCCCTTTCGTTATGACTGTTTTCAAGAGTGAAAGCTGCAGTGCCACGTCTGCGCTCTTAAAAAGGTAACACGGGGGAAGCCAGTTATTATTCATGTGGCTCCGCTAAGCTGCCAGCCTGTCAGTAGAACCGGTGAGTTGTTATCACCAGGCGAACAAGAACCGATATAGACGTGTATGGTGACAAACGCGCCCATGAGTATCGACCAGTTTTGCTGATGACAAGATGTGGTTACTTCAGATGGATACACACGCGCCCAAAATAAACATGCACACCCAATATGCAAATCGAATATTGATTCTCACTCCCACATACTAGACGGGGGGAGTTATGTTTGATGCTGTGGACGACGAATACGCAAACACGCCGTTCAAAAAAAAAAGAATACGCAAACACGCTTCGGATTCCAATTTTTTGTGTGAAGGCGGAGTAACCCCACTCTAGTGCCTACTGCCTAGCTCCACAATTGACGGTGAAATCAGCTTTCACGCTGCGGGAATCTGGGCAATGCTTCGAGAGTCAAGACTCGAGACTTGGGACGATACGCTGACGAGAGAGAATCAACGGACATGTGGTCTCGTCTCCCGATCGGCTGCCCGCCCGTGAAACCATGTGATGAATTCGAGCATTTGGGCCCATGTGCGTGGACATCATACAGTCGGAGTAGCGTTTAAGACTGAAAAAAGTCCAAATAACCCCCACAACTATCAGTTTTCGAACAGTAAACCCCCCTAACTTTGAAACAGCATACTTAACCCCCTCAAGTATCAGAAACCGGACAACTAACCCCCTAAGGACGCTGAGAGCGGTTTTGGACCCCGGTTTGGTTGACTTAAACAGTGGATTAGTCGTGTGGAATTGCATTGCCAACGAAATCGCGAGAGATGCACTGTACTGGCGAGAGCGCGCCTGGAACTGATATACACACACAACACATGCGTGAAGTATCCAGAGATGTACCTCCACACGGAACGTGCTGTCGACCGGGAAGGTTAGATAAATCTTGCACGATCCAGGCTCATCATTCTCGCGAATGGGCACACGGCCGGCTCATGAACTTGTGCGTCTAGTCACCGCTGCCTAGCATCAGAGCGGCCACCGCCCTGCACACACACGAGCGGGAAAAGAAGTTGGAATTTGGAGCTTGTACCTGAAGCTTGGTGGAGTTGGACGTGGCAATTCGAGTGGTTGCTATTGTGTTGTTGCTGCAGCAAGAAGGCGATCCAGGGAGGGAAACTTACTGTGGGGTAGCGTGGCCAAGCCGCTGGCTCTTGGAGCGGATCACTAATTCCTGGCACAGCTGCTGCTTGACAACCGCGTCATTGATCTGCAGCGGCGAGCGCGGCGTTGTCACGGGAGGAGGCCACCGGCATGGATAAACATACATGTATTGCCGTTCTTGCAGAACCTACGCGCCTAATACATGCTCAGCTTACAGCCGAAGTTATCGCCGCCTAGGCAGACCTCGTTCGCCGACGCACTCCGGCGGTGCCCGGCGGGGACGCCGCTGTTGGCCCAGCCGAGGCGTACGAGAACATGTTGCCTAGACCGGGGCTTTTGTCACTCCCCACCGTTGGGGGTCTGGAACACGTGCTCATCCTGCAGCTGGAAGTCATCCATGAGCATGTTCCAGGCATAATGAAAGAACGGTGCCGTGCTAGCTCTGCCTTTCACTTGGCTCGCCATCGCCTCCCCCGCCCACACCATGTCGTCCGCGACACAATTGCTCCTAGAGAACACCGACGCCTGCGTCTCCGATGACGACGAGGACACACAGAGAGGGGACGATGCGCCGCAGCGGCCAGAGTTTTGCGGCAAGAATGACGACGGAACCCGCGGAGTGATTTGGTCCAAGCCATCAAACGTTGCCCGCGTACTCTGCCCCAACTGCCTACCTCCACGTCAGCAAAATCAGGGTCAAAACCGCTCTCAGTGTCCTTGGGGGTTAGTTGCCCGGTTTTTAATACTTGAGGGGGTTAAGTATACCATTTTAAACTTGAGGGGGCTTAGCGTCCAAACTGCAATAGTTATGGGGGGTATCTAGACTTCTTTCTTTAAGACTCGTGAGTCGTGACTCGAGCAATACGATGGAGTTCGTCCCGGACCGGATTCTCATCCTCCTGGAAGGCACACTATGGACGACAACGATCGCTGGCCATACATAGCGATGGAAAATATACCCACCGTGCGTGGAGCAGAACGACGCGGCGTGGCGTCTGGAATCACTCTAGACTGGTGGTCTATGCTTGCAGGTTTGGCCCGTTGCCTGGTGCCCCGAGAGCATCCATAGCAGACCCCTTAAAGGGTCTAATCCTTAAAACTCTGTTGGTGAAGAGTTCGGTATAGTTTGTTTGCAAAACAAATCCGTATACCATGTCTGTCCCGTATTTATTTTAAAAGGCACGAAAAAACCAACCCAGGCCTTCATACTCCCAAGGCTTAAGGCACATATAAGGTTCTCCATCCGGTGTTTTCCACACTCACCTCTTCTCCTTCGCCGTCCGCCACCGCACACTGTTGTTTAAATCCGCCTGTTCCAACGAGAAATTGGAGGCGCGCTTAGCATATCCGTTTGGAACAAATCCGGGACCGGTTGTCCTCCTGTGTTCGCGCCCAACGGGGGATCATTTATATTTTTAAAACTTTCATCTACCTAGCTTCCTAATCTCTACCATGGAAGGCAGGCCGTCCCATCGATGACCAGGCTTCCCGCGCGATGCTCTGGTTTCCCTGCGCGCGGACCTCTCTCCACGCCGGCCTTTTGGCGTTCCCGCGCATGTTGGGCTTTCCCGTCGCTTCGGTGGCCACGCTACAAATAGGGGCCGGTGAGTGCAGCAGCAACCGACCGCCGACAAGTGCACCAGCAACCGACCACCAACCAGCCACCATGCATTGCCGCCTGCCTACGACCTGGGCCATGCTTTCCTCCGCCACCCGCGCTCGCTACCCGAGCTCGCAGCCGAGGGCCGACGGAGGTGCCAAAGGCGAGGTACCGGTAGAGAACCTACCAGTGGAGGAAAATCCGGTGGAGACCTTGGTCACGAAAGATCTCGAGTTTCTCGCCAGCACGGATGGCGAGGAGTACCAGCCGATGGAGGAGGACAAGGAGGAGATGGACTTCCTTGACGACGTCGACGACGAAGAGCCTGTGAACCAGCGAGCGATCCTCACATTCTTCCACCCGACGTTGGATGAGCACGTCGTTGACGTTATGTGTGCCACCGTCGAATGTCATATCATCACGGCCTCTATCCACTCGTCCGCTCAGGAGGAGAGGGGTCACAGCTTCATCGTCGCAGAGTGGGAGGCTGAAGCGAAGCAATGCGCCGAGCGGGAAGATGCCGCACAGGCGGGCGAGTTGTCTGATGACCCACAAGTATAAGGGATCGCAACGGTCTTCGCGGGTAGTATTACCCAATTTATTGATTCGACAATGGGGGAGCCAAAGAATACTTGCAAGCCTTAACAACTGAGTTGTCAGTTCAGCTGCACCTGAAAATAGTTCTTGCTCACAGAAGTTTATCAGTAGCAACAGTTTGTAGTAGCAATAGCAGCAGCAGTGAAACAGGAGAAATAGTAACAGTAACGGTAGCGGTAGGATTCGAGTGTGGTAGGCATAGGGATGGATGGACGGGCGTTGCATGGAAGAGTCTAAACATGTAACTTCAAGATCTAGGGCATTGCAGATAAATAATAACAAGCATCCAAGTACTAAACATTCCTAGGCATGTGCTCCAAATATAGTCATATGTGCTCGTAATGAAAACTTGCACAACATCTTCGGTCCAGCCAACCCATGGCAGCGGGGCCTCTAGGGAACTACTGGCAATTAAGCTGCTCCTTTTAATATAGCACCAGAGCAAAGCATTAACACTCTGTGAACACATGTGATCCTCACACCACAGCCATCACCTCTGGTTGTCCCAATTATTGTCACTTTGAGTCCTTTGGATCCGGACAATGATATGTGTACACAATTTACAGATAAGATCATAAACAATACTATCATAATGATTCAATAATAAGTTCAGATCTGAGATCATGGCACTCGGGCCCTAGTGACAAGCATTAAGCACAACAAGTTGCAACAAAGTCAAATAGCACTAATAGAGACACTAGGCACTATGCCCTAACAGATCTTATTCGATTACATGATATAACTCATCCAATCCCTACCATCCCCAAGCCTACAGCGGGGGATTACTCACTCATGGATGAGGGAAACATCGGTGGTTGATGGAGATGCGTTGGTGATGACGATGGCGATGATCCTCTCGAAAATCCCCATTCCGGCAGGGTGCCAGAACAGAGTTTCTGGATCCGAATCTTGGTTTCTGGTGGCGATGGCGGAGCGGAACTATTTCTGGAAAACTATCGAACCCCGTCTGTTTTTAGGTCAGAAGGCAACTTATAGGCGCGGAGGGAGGCCGAGGACACACAGTGGTTAAACCTCCCCAGCTGGGGTCAAGGACCCGCCTGGGTGGTCTGGGCCCTGTGCCTCCTCTCTGCCTCCTTCCGCCCGTGGATCTTGTGGTGAGAAATAGTTTTTGCCATATTTTCCGGGATTTTTCCTGATAGTTCATTTTCTGTACAAAAACTAGACACCAAGGTAATTCTGCTGAAAACAGCGTCAGTCCATGTTAGTTATATCCAAATCACACAAGTTTAAAGGAAAAACAATAGCAAAGTGTTCGAGAAAGTAGATACGTTTTGGACGTATCAACTCCCCCCAAGCGTAGCTTATTGCTTGTCCTCAAGCAATTCAGTTGAAAACTGAGTGCGATAAAAGAAATTTCACGAACACTTTGCTTCATATAATGTAAATATTCTCAGCACAGGAGTAGATGCTTAGACAATTCATAATAAGGAGTATGCAACTAAGTCTACTCAATAGCCAATGCAAGCTATGAAGAGAAACCAACTCAATAATAATAAGTAGCATGAAACATAAACATAAGCAACATTGCAATGCTCATAATAAGGTATGATAGAGTGGTATCTCGCTTGCCTTTGTTTGTAGAGCACAATATAAATGCCAAGGCACCTCTGAAGTTCACATGAAGACTAGAGATAAATATGTCAGAGATACAAGCATCAAAGTCATGACATAATTAACCAAGTTTTGGAACAAACACAAAAATGATAACTATGCTCTCAAGAAGGTGCTCATAGAATAAGTGGTGACTCAACTAGGTTGTGAAAACGGTTTTGTGAAGGTTTGAAAGGCTTCCCAATGCTGAAAGCTTTGAGCTCCCAGTTGCCCTTATCATAGGCATCTTCATGTGGTTAAGGTGAAAGTGAGGTCCATTCTGAATCATATGCTTGATAGACCATGGACTGGAAATCCCAAGTCCCTTGACTACGAGGGTCGTTACGCATGCTACTCAACTTTGGTCACCTGAAAGTTCTAGTCATTGTAAATACATGCATATCATCGAGAACCGCCAACGGGGTACCCCTTGCACATGGTACAAGAGCTTTCCCATAACCAAAATGACAAGGCAAGCAGACAATGAGCATCTCAGCAATCTTTATATTTACCATATGCATAGCTTTTTTATTGAGGAAGCTTCATATATGCTCATTATGGTGATGCTGCAAGTTTCTACCATGATTAAGCAAGGCTTAGGCTAGCGGCTGAGGCGTTTCTCTAACACAATGTATAAACTCCATGAACTAACAACTTCCCCTTTTATTTCACATCGTCGACATCAAGTAAACAAAAGAGCAAAGTATCAACTGGATAGAATATCCAAAAAGTGTTGAAAGCCTTCCCCGTGACAGCACGGTTCTGCTGACTCCCAGCATATAATAAGCAAGCATATAACTTTCATGGAATAGTCACAATGGTTCAAGATTATTAGGCGCAAGTAATAAAGTGTTCCATCAAGTTCGTGAGAGATTTACTAACTAACTTTCTCAAAACAAACAAACATTTTATTTTGGAAGAAAACATGGCATATAGAATATGCACTGAAATAGCAAATGATGCTAATAGGTAGATATGGTGGACACAGCTGGCAATATTGGTTTTGGTGAGTTGGAAGCACAAATAGAGCACATAATCGGTTCAAGTGAAGGCTAGCAATAGAGAGGGAGCGACAAACGAGAGAGCAATAACTGTCATAATCATGCTTGCAACAAAACATGACTAACTATGGCATGAAAGTGATACAAGAACTCTGAGGAAAAATAAATCACCGAGGCTTACTGACTATTGATTAGTCATATGCATGCGTGAGCATGTGCCAAGTCGATTCACATGAACAGTCAGAGGAGGACACCACCATATCATACCAAAGTATGAATAAAACAATGCAAGCAAACATTCATATGACATGCTACAACTATGAGCAAGCTGGAGCTAATCATAGACAAGCAAGATCCACTAAGCATCCATAATGACATACACCTTACACAAACAGGCTAACATGCTCACAATGATGAGTATATGTACAAAAATAAAACAAATAGTGTTCGTTATCAGCCTCTTACCACACCTCGAGTTGTCTTAATCTTTATTATTGCCCTTCACTTGTGTGACTTGAATAATTAACATGAAACCAAAATCCACTGAGGACGGCTAAACCCTGCAAAGAACTCACAAAACCAAAGAAGAACAACAAATATTTTTGGTGTTTTCGAATTTTTAGAAAGAAGCAAACAAAGAAAAACCAAATCAAACCAAACAAAGCAAAAATCTTTTTGGATTTTTCTTTTAAGGCAAACCAAAGCAAAGAAACAAAGAAACAAACCAAAAGAAACAATGTAAATATTTTTGGGTTTTTGAGAAAGAAGCAACAAGAACCAAAAAGAAAGCAAAACAATGGATATACAAAGAACCGACCGAACATGATATATAAATGAGTGTGATGTCGGTGTACCTCCCCCCAAGCTTCGGCTTTTGGCCTAAGTGGGGCTCAATCCCACGGTGCCCAAGTAGATGCACCTTCGTAGTATGTCGAGGAAACTCCCTTGTCCTGGTACGAGCTCGAGGCCTCCCCTGTATAATGTAACGTGGGGTCATATGCGGGCGCTTCCTCCTGATAGTGCGCGTGGAAGTTGAGAGAGCACAGCTTGTCATCCATATCCCCCTTCGTGCGTGACCAAGGTCCCTGAGAAATACTGAGCAAAGTGGTTTGGGGTAGAGGGATCTCTCTCTCTTCCCCGTCAGTAAACAACATTCTATAAACCAAGTTCTCAAGAGTAGAGCTAGAGGTGACAAAGTGGTGCGCCTTCGTGGCATCAAGATCAAGCCTCAGAGGAGCCAAAACTGCATCATGTGGATCAATAGCAATGCCCAAGGCAGCAGCGATACGAGTAGCAATAATTCCCCCATAAATGGGTCCCCTAGCAGGTAAACGACGAGCAATGAGGGAACCAAGATTAAACTTATCCTCACCATAGAGCGCAACAGCTAAGAAGGCCAATTGATAGTTGGATATATTACTAGTGTTCTCCCTACCAAGAACAATGTTGGTAAGATAGTAGGTGAAGTACCTGATGGCTGGAAGTTGAATGTTCTTTATATTCCCTTGTTGAGCTCTGTGGTCATAATCATTGGTTATTCCTCGGTATAGTTCCAACAAATCAGCGGGAAGAGATGTAATATTATTCGATGACCCATTTGTACCAAGTCCCAGGGCCTTGCAAATTTTCTTCAAGGACATAGAATGAGCCCTGCCATAAAGTCTGAAAGACACAGAAGGATTGAACAAACTATTGGTGAAGGAGAAACTCTCCACAAAGGTTTTAGTAAGTGAAGAATATTGTGCACTCTCATCCTGCATGAAACTTGTTAGACCAGCCATCTCAATCAAAGCCATGAAATCATTAAGAATCCCAGCAGCTCGCAAGAATGTTTGACAAGGAAAGGTGGAGGGGTGAGCATCCCCTTCATCCCCCTCGTCACCAAACCACGGGGTGATGAGATCCTCATTATATGAGGGTCTAGAACTGGTAGATGAGCTTGGAAGCCTTACCCTTCTAGGTGCATCACTCTCAAAAATGTCACCAAAGATGTGGTGGTCCATGACTTCCCTTTGCTGAAATTTTTAGACAACCATCAAACCAAGTGATTTATAAGTTGATAAATGATGGGCAACTACTATAGGAACTTGCTAGAGGACTACACATGCATCAAAACAAAGTTTCTAAACATAGAACAAGCATGCAATCTCAAACAACCTATCACCTACAGTAGAAAAATACTCAAGATACAATCTACCAATCACAAATCTAGTTTGACAAGTGGAGGAGGCACATACCAAGGAGCAAACCCTCTAAAAATCAGCACTTGAGGTGGGATGAACAAGGAGATAGAAAATCGCGAGCAAGAACAGCAAGAACTTGAGCTTGAGCAAGTTTTCTGGTGTTTTCGGGAGAGGGAAAGAAGGTGGCTTTGAGGAGGCAGCCTGGAGGGGCCCAGGTGGGCCAGACCCCCCCTAGGAGCCACCACTAGGTAGGTCGCGCCTACCATGGGTGTGGGGCCTAGGGGTGGCCCCCTGGGCCATCTCAGGTGCCACTCTGCCCCTTTTTTCGAGGAAAATTTATATTGAATTTTCTGAGATTTTTCGGGAAACTTTATTTTTGGCCAATTTCCAGGGTATGAAAATTGATTTTCCCACAGAAACAGTTTTTCAGAAGAGGCAAAAGCAAACCAAAATCCATAATACAGGAGCTCTAAGAAACTCAAACAATCAAACAACTAGCAAAACTAAAGCTAAAGCAAAGACTAGGAAGGAGAAAGGAAAAAAGAAATCAAGTATAACCACAGTGGAGACATTATTTTGTTCATTAAAATCCTTTTGTTAACAAGGTTGATCAAGCCTTGTTACCAAAACAATCATATATGAAACAAAACTTTGCATTCCACAAGGTGATTATGTTGGGCCATGTAGAGATAAAACAAAATTTTCCCTCTAACATGGTGATCCCAAGATCTAGCTAAGGTAGAAGGCCATGAGGTTTACCACTAGACGCGCAGTTGCGGATTACTAATGAAGCGCGTCAGTTGATGCAGTGTAGTTCTTCGCGATCCTATTGTCCTGGTGTTGATCGTACAACACCTCTGCAAGGAGGAGCACCGACTGCGAACTGCCAGGTTCGTATCGACGACAGGACTGTTGTGGAGCTAGGGTTTCCAACACATGGAATGACCTAACCGAACAACGATTAACGTTTTTGGGTTACGGTGATCCACTATATATATAGGGAGTGAACGTGGGCTCCATTCTCGTGGCCCATTCACTAAAGCCCATATAACACTAGTCACCGTGAGTCCGACTCACTGACTCAGTCTTGATCCGGCTTGGGTCCAACCCAACCAGATTTCCAGTTCAGATCCAATCCGAACTTTCTCCCGCTCTTAAGTGTGTGACCCGGCAGGCTCATGGCTACACGGACACAATTGGAGTCCGACTCACAATCGATCAGTTGGCAGCGGCTCCTAGCAGAACATGCCGACTCCCAAGTACCAAAGAGTCATGACGACTTGCCTTTCCAATGCGACTTGCGTCCGAGTCCCTTTTGCCTCATGATATGCCTTGTCAGACTATAGGCGAATAATTGTCATCCCTTAAATAGTGTGACTCTCTTCTCGATCCGATATAAGTGATTCACCCGACTAACTCTTATTCGATCGCCTCGGTTAACACTTAACTGAGTCGTGCATGGCCATGCTTTCTAAATCATATCATCCGAGAGGGCCCAGAGAATATCTCTCTGAGTGGAGGGGCAAAATCCCATCTTGGTTATTCACATCACGCAGCTTGATTCAACGTTTGACAGAACCTAAGTCGGTGATCCTCAACTCGGACTATGCAACAACCTCAGGTCTAAGGATTACATTGATTGAGATATACAAATGACAACTTGTTCGTTGTACCTCAATATGGGTCAATCCGACTCGCTAAACTCTTTAGCCGAATCTGTGTAAGTCGGAATAACATCTCCATGCCCATGACAAGTGGAACCGAGTCATCAAGCCGACTTTCACATTGGTCTAAGTTGTGTGTCCAGCACAACCTCGATGAACAAGGACATTTAGTACAAACAACATGAATGCATAGTTCCACAACCGAATCACATATTCAATGATACACATCAGATGTTTTTACAAGGACAACTTAATAACTTTATGAATACAATGGGAAATATCATCATACATGATTGCCTCTAGGGCATATTCCCAACAGTCTCCCACTTGCACTAGAGTCAATCTTCCGACATCACATGTCTAGGCATCTAATGCCCATGGCTATTAGGTGCGCCTCATGCTTCGGCTGTGGTAATGGCTTTGTCAACGGATCCGCAATATTTGCATCCGTGTGTACCTTGCATAACTTGATATCACCCTGATCTACGAACTAGCGAATCAGGTGGTACCGCATGAGTATGTGCTTGTTCTTCTGGTGTTGTCTAGGTTCCTTGGCTTGTGCAATAGCACCATTGTTGCCACAATACACTTCTAACGGATTGGACGAGCCCTGAACCACACCAAGATCCATGAGGAAATTCCTCATCCAAATAGGTTCCTTTGCTGCCTCTGAGGCGGCAATATACTCAGCCCCTATTGTAGATGCAGACACGGTCTCTTGCTTGGAACTCTTCCAGATCACAGCACCTCCGTTTATAATAAACATGTATCCGGACTGCAAACGAGAATCATCAGAGTTGGTAAGATAACTTGCATCCGTGTAACCCTTTACACTGAGTTCATCTTCACCACCATAAACCAAGAACATATCCTTAGTCCTTCTCAAGTACTTTAGGATATTTTTAGCCGCTGTCCAGTGGATTTCTCCAGGATCAGCTTGGTATCTGCTCACAACACTTAGAGCATAGGAAACATCCGGCCTAGTACAAATGATGGCGTACATGATGGATCCGACTTCGCTCATCAGTTGTCGAAGGACACCGAGTCTTGCTAAGTTTTACGCCATGGGACATCGGTAAGAACCCCTACTTAGACGATTCCATGTTGAACTTCTTCAACACTTTGTCCAAATAAGTACTCTGACTCAATCCAATGAGCCTCCTTGATCTATCTATATAGATCCAGATTCCGAGGATGTATGTTGCCTCACCCAAGTCTTTCATTGAGAAACTCCTTTCCAATGATTCCTTGGTTTCTTGCAACATCTGGACATCATTTCCAATCAGTAATATGTCATCCACATATAAGATTAGAAAGTTTACTTTGCTCCCACTAAACTTCTTCTATAAACAAGAATCATGATCACTCTTGATGAAGCCAAACGATTTGACTACCTCATCAAAGCGAATATTCCAACTCCGAGATGCTTGCTTCAACCCATAAATGGATTTCCGAAGTATACATACCTTGTCAGCATTAGCCGGATCGACAAAACCCTCGGGCTGTATCATATACACGTCCTCGGTTAAATTTCCATTAAGGAAAGCCGTTTTGACATCCATCTGCCATATCTCATAGTCGAAATAGGCTGCTATCGCTAACATGATCCGAACTGATTTAAGCATCTCTACGGGCGAGAAAGTCTCGTCGTAATCAACTCCTTGAACTTGTCGGAACCCCTTCGCGACAAGGCGTGCTTTATAGATAGAAACATTTCCATCCATATCAGTTTTGTTCTTAAGGACCATTTGCACTAGACGGGTCTTGCACCGTCTGGCAGATCAACCAAGTTCCAAACTTGATTTTCATCCATGGACTTTAACTCGGATCTCATGGCTCCAAGCCATGACTCGGAATCAGATCCCACCATCGCTTCCGAATAATTTGCCGGCTCATCACTGTATAACAGTAACACATCATGAACACTTCGTAATCTCGCCGATCTTCATAGTATAGGTGCTTCTACCGGCTTAGCTACCACGACCGTCTCAACCTCCAAGGTTTTTGCTGAATTGCTACTAGCCGGTTCCTCTCGAATTTCTTCGAGCTGCACCATGCTCCCACGTACTCCCTGACTGAGAAACTCTTTCTCAAGGAAGACACCGTTCCGAGCGACAAACACTTTGCCCTCTTCTCGGTTGTAGAAATAGTAACGACCCAAGGTTTCCCTCGGATACCCCACGAAAATACACTTATCCGACTTGGCCGTGAGCTTGTCCGACTGAAGTCACTTGACAAATGCTTCACAATCCCAAATCTTAAGAAAAGACAAACTCGGCCTTTTGCCTGTCCACATCTCATGCGGTGTCCTCTCTACCGATTTTGATAGTAATCTGTTTAGTGTGAGCGCCGCTGTTTCTAGACAATAACCCCAAAATGATAAAGTCAGATATGTCCGACTCATCATTGATCGTACGATATCATACAAGGTCCGATTCCGCCTTTCCGAAACACCGTTCCTTTGCGGCGTTCCTGGCGGAGTAACTTGATGAACTATTCCATAACTTTTCAGATGGTCATCAAACTCATGGCTCATGTACTCGCCTCCTCGGTCCGACCGAAGAAACTTTATTTTCTTTCCGAGTTGATTCTGTACTTCATTCTGGAATTCTTTGAACTTTTCAAAGGCTTCCGACTTATGTTTCATCAAGTAGATATATATATACCTACTCAAATCATCAGTGAAGGTAATGAAGTACTCATAACCACCCCTGGTTGTCGTGATCATTGGTCCACATACATCACTATGTACTAGTCCCAACAAGTCAGACGCCCTTTCGCAACTCTTTGCAAAAGGTGTCTTGGTCATTTTGCCGAATAGGCAAGATTCGCATGTCTCGAACGACTCCAAGTCGAACGAAGTTAGGAGTCCATCATCATGGAGCTTCTTCATGCGTTTCCAACTTATGTGACCAAGCCGACAGTGCCAAAAGTAAGTCATATTCAGATCATTTGGTTTCAACCTTTTAACATTTATGTCATAAACCGACTCACCATCAAGATTCAAAATAAATAAACCGTCCTGGACGGGTGCAAAGCCGTGAAACATATCATTCAAATACAAAGAACAACCATTATTCTTGATATTCGACTCATAGCCTTGCCTCATCAAACATGAAGCAGAAATAATGTTTCGACGAAACCTTTGGAACATAATAACAATTATTCAGTTCCATAATGAATCAAGGTAAATGAAGTCGCATCGTGCCGACTTCCAACGCAGCAACTCTTGATTTGTTGCCTCGAATATCAACCTCGCCTCTTGCTACGCTCCTAATTATTACCAGTCCCTGCAACGAGTTGCAGATGTGAATAACCGATCCGGTATCATATACCCAAGAATTATTAGGTGCATCAGCAAGATATATGCCTATAACATTGCAAACAAGTGTACCTAAGTCGGAAGTCATACCTCCACTCTTGGCTTTGTCGGCCAAGTACTTGCTGCAGTTCCTCTTCCAGTGGCCATCCGCCTTGCAATAGAAGCAAGAGGATCCGGCTGAAGGAGATGGCTTGGTCCCTGAGGAAGCGCTTGGGACCGGGTCCTAAGCCTGCTTTCCTCCTGACTTAGCCTTCTTCTTAGTCCAAGAACTCTTCTTGAACTTAGCCTTATTCTGCACCATCAACACTTGACTGGCGCCCTTCTTGAGATCCGCCTCTGCGTGCTTGAGCATTCCATGCAATTCAGCGAGCTTCTTATCCATACCATGCATGTGGTAGTTCGAAATGAACTGCCCATATGCACTAGGAAGAGAGTTCAGAATTATATGTGTAGCAAACTCTTCGCTAATGGGGTAGCCAAGCCTCTCCAAAGACTGCACGTAACCAACCATTTTGATCACACGCAGACTCAGTGGATCACCATCCTTACGCTTGCAACTCAGCAAAGCCTGAGAGACTTGATACCTCTCAGTCTTCGCCTGAGCCTGGAACATACTTTTGAGGCTTTCTATCATATCGTAGACCTCAACATTCTCGAACTGCTTTTGCAAGTCCGGTTCCATGTGAGCAAGCATAAGACAGCTAATATCTGTGGACTCATCCTTAGCCCGACGGTAGGCATTGGTGGCAGCGACATTCGCATTCTCATTCGGCTCATCTGGAAGTGGGTTGTCTAGGACATGGTCCTTCTTTTCTTGTTTGAGAACAATTCTCAGATTTCGATACAAGTTGGTAAAATTAGTGTCGTTCAGTTTATCTTTCTCAAGAATGGTTCTCAACGCAAAACTGGATATCTGAGAGTGACTTCTACTTGGTGCCATGATCTACAACAGAAAATATGCAAAACACTTAAGACATGTATTCATAAAAGAGCAAACATATTAAACACTTTAATATTTTAATGCTCCCACTAGAACCAACACCCCTCCGATAGTTACTTAGTGATTCAGGATCCTAAATAAGCAAGTCGGGTAGTGAGCTTTAGCATCATCGCTAGCCGCCAAGTGATCTAGGTAGACAACTCCTTGTCAATCGCATCTCATACGACTCCTGTTGGACGGGTGGCATCACATGCCCCGGCTCCCATCCGAATTTTCCCCGAGCCCCACAACCATTGTGATAGACCCGTCTAGCTTACCGAGTGTTTCCGCAGTAAGAGTCCGACTCGAACCCACCTAGTCAGAAAGAATTGGCAGCACCTCAATTTTATGAGTCCACTACCAAAAATGTCCGACTTGTGATGGTTCAAACACTGGCAGGGAAAACCGATTAGACCTTCTTTGAGGGATTAAATTTTACCGATTATCTAATAGAGGTAAAACAGAGACATAACAATAACACAAAATAAAGCAATTATAATGTGAAATGGTATGGCTCCCTTCATGGCGATCTCCATCTCCACAAAGCCTGTAATCGGACTCGTGCCAACTCTTGTCACTTGTCATCTTACTCCATGTCGCCGACATGTACAACGCCTTGCATGCCTTCCGGGTTCTCCAAACAGCTACACTAGCTTAATAAAGTAAATTACAAGGAGAATCCGACACGCAAGTCGTTATACAATAATATGACAGCACCTAGGCTCCAGCCAGCTGACGAAAACCATGATTCGCAGATCACGTATGGATTACACACATACATCACATGCACATGAACCATACCATTCACAACTTTCTGCAAAAACAAGTTATACATAGATACGATATCTACCGACGTTGTGAAACTCACAACGACATTTAAGGCGCTACGACAGGGCGAAGCCGACGGTCCCGCTAGCCGGATAGCGGGTGGGGATCGAAGGGGCAGCGCCCGACGATTTTTCCGAAAACATAGATCTCATCTACGATCCGGACATGGATTCCGACCATTGTTCCGATTTGATCAAACTTTTTGATCTTCGATCACCACCTCTGGATTTACGTGTCACAGTCTACCCCGATGGTGGAAGCCGACCGGTAGGGGTATGTCGTTTCACGACCTCAGCAGTATGATCATGGGAATCAGATCTACCATTCCCCGAGTATAGTTGATCCAATCAACCTCGTACAAAACCGATCTATCTCATAGATCGGCCACCAAAACAGCATATAGATCTCATCTACAGCCTACCGCATATCACATATGCGAGATCTCGAGCCTAAAACCAGAAGCTATCGCTCTGATACCACTGTTGGGCCACGTAGCGATAAAAAAAAAATTTCCCCTCTAACGTGGTGATCCCAAGATATAGCTAAGGTAGAAGGCCACGAGGTTTACCACTAGACGTGCATTTGCGGATTGCTGATGAAGCGCATCAGTTGATGCAGTGCAGTCCTTCGCGATCCGATCGTCCTGGTGCTGATCGTACAACATCGTTGCTGGTATCCACACGTGCAAGGAGGAGCACCGCGAATCGCTAGGTTCAGACGACATGTGACTGTGGAGCTAGGGTTTCCAACACATGGAATGACATAACCGAACAACGATTAACGTTTTTGGGTTACGGTGATCCACTATATATATAGGGAGTGAACGTGGGCTCCACTCTTGTGGCCCATTCACTAAAGCCCATATAACACTAGTCACCGTGAGTCCGACTCACTGACTCAGTCTTGATCCGGCTTGGGTCCAACCCAACCAGATTTCCAGTTCAGATCCAATCCGAACTTTCTCCCGCTCTTAAGTGTGTGACCCGCGGGCTCATGGCTACGGACACAATTGAGTCCGACTCACAATCGATCGACTGGCGGCTCCTAGCAGAACATGCCGACTCCCAAGTACCAAAGAGTCATGACGACTTGCCTTTCCAATGCGACTTGCGTCCGAGTCCCTTTTGCCTCATGATATGCCTTGTCAGACTATAGGCGAATAATTGTCATCCCTTAAATAGTGTGACTCTCTTCTCGGTCCGAGATAAGTGATTCACCCGACTAACTCTTAGTCGATCGCCTCGGTTAACACTTAACCGAGTCGTGCATGGTCATGCTTTCTGAATCATATCATCCGAGAGGGCCCAGAGAATATCTCTCTGAGTGGAGGGGCAAAATCCCATCTTGGTTATTCACATCACGCAGCTTGATTCTCAGTCGACCCGAACTCTGCCTTTATGACTGCCCAGTTACGGATCAACGTTTGACAAAACCTAAGTCGGTGATCCTCAACTCGGACTATGCAACAACCTCAGGTCTAAGGATTACATTGATTAAGATATACAAATGACAACTTGTTCGTTGTACCTCAATATGGGTCAATCCGACTCGCTAAACTCTTTAGCCGAATCTGTGTAAGTCGGAATAACATCGTCATGCCCATGACAAGTGGAACCGAGTCATCAAGCCGACTTTCACATTGGTCTAAGTTGTGTGTCCAGCACAACCTCGATGACCAAGGACATTTAGTACAAACAACATGAATGCATAGTTCCACAACCGAATCACATATTCAATAATACACATTAGATGTTTTTACAAGGACAACTTAATAACTTTTACAATGGGAAATATCATCATACATGATTGCCTCTAGGGCATATTCCCAACAGATTATGTTACCTTATACTTGATAGCAATGGTCCCAATCATAATAGTTTCAATATTTTCTTGTGGAATGGGACAATATATTTCTCCAACCTAGATGCCTTCAATATTTTCAATAGAATTCAGGCAATAGCTTCTAACAACCTTCTTAGGGAAATAGACAGTGTGCTGTTTGTCATTAATATTGAATGTTACTTTTCCTTGATTACAATTGATGACAGCACCTGCAGTATTAAGAAAAGGTCTCCCAAGAATAATAGACATATTATCATCTTCAGCCATTTCAAGCACAACAAAATCAGTTAAAACCATGCAATTATGAGCAACTTGAACAAGAACATCCTCACATATACCAACATGAATAGTAGTTGACTTATCAGCCATTTTCAAAGAATATCAGTTGGTATCAACTTTTCTAGCTGGAGTCTCTTGTAGAGATAAAAAAGGATAACACTAACTCCAACTCAAAAATCACATAAAGCAACTCTAACATAATTATTCTTAATGGATCAAGGAATAGTTGGTACACCTGGATCACCAAGTTTCTTTGGAACCTTACCATTGAAGGAGTAATTAGCAAGCAAAGTAGAAATCTCCTCATTAGGAATCTTCCTTTTATTATAGACAATATTCTTCATATACTTTGAATAAGGAGGCAACTTAATAGCATCAGTCAAAGGAATTTGCAAAAATAAAGGCTTCATCCACTCACAAAACTTGTTGTAGTGTTCTTTCTCCTTTGACTTGTGTTTCTTACCTAGAAAAGGCATAGGTTTCTACACCCAAGGTTCTCTCTCTTTACCATGTTTATTAGCAATAAAATCTTCCTTTGTGTACCTAGCGTTCTTGGTGTGCTTCTCAGGTTCTTCCTCACCTTCCTCCTTATCAGGAGACTCATTATTATTACCACTCTCAGTTTCAGCATCAGAGACAGATATAATATTAGGATCTACAACAGGTTCAAGTGGTTCCTCAACTTTCTTATGTTTCTTTTTCTTCCTCTTACGAGGACTACCACTATCCTCACCTTGTTGGGAATCCTGCTCTATTATTTTAGGGTGTCCTTCAGGATATAAAGGATCTTGAGTAGCTGCACCACTCCTAGTTCTAATTCCATAAGCATGTTTATTTCCTGAAGCATTAACTAGCATATCCTTTTGTACTTTAGCAAGTTGATCAAGTAGGGTTTGAACCATTTGAAAGTGTTTACAAAGCATTTTAATATCATTAGAAGTTCTTTCCACAATATCTTTCAACTCATGGATAGCTCTAGAGTTTTCCAATAAATGATTCTGAACTTGTTTATTAAAATTACCTTATTTAAAAATAAATGTGTCAAGTTCCTCTAAGAATTGATCAGGAGGCTTACCATAAGGAATATCACCTTCATTAAATTGGAGAGAGTGTACCTCAATAGTAGATGAGTGGGGAATTGACTTACATAATTCTTCTATAGGAGGTAGATTCTTCACATCTTCAGCTCTAATACCTTTCTCCTTTAGACACTTTTTAGCTTGCCTCTTCTTTGTTGTTGGTGGTGGAACTGGTTCAGGAACAACTGGTTTAGGAGTAATAGGCTCAGGTGTATTCAGCTCAGTTGAAGTCCAATCATCATAATTCTTGCTTATCTTGTTCATTAATTCTTCAGCATCTGTAGGAGTCCTTTTCCTGAAAACACAATCAGCAAAGCTATCTAGGTAGGTCTTAGAATCATCAGTTAGTCCATTATAATAAATATCAAGAAGCTCATTCTGAGGTAATGGACATCCAGGATATGCATGAATCAAGGAACGAAATCTTTTCCATGACTCAGGCAATTTCTCTTCTTCTTCCTGTTTACAATCAAAAAGTCTCTGCAAAGCAGCATGTCTAGCACTGGAAGGAAAATATTTATGGAAGAAATAAGTAATCAAGCAATCATGGATATCAATGGAACCAGGAGGTAATCTATTAAACCAAGCCCTAGCTTCTCCTTTTAGTGAAAAAAAGAATATCTTAGCAACAAAGTACTTGCGCATTTTAAAATCATCAGAGAACAAAGCACTCATAGTAGAAAGCTCATTCATATGAGCCTCAACACTCTCATTTTCAGTACCACAAAAAGGTTCTTTCTCAATAATATCTAAATAAGATAAATCAAGAGAGAAATCATAAACTTTATCTTTAATATCTATGGGAGAGGTGTCAAAGTTAGGATCATAGGACTTCTTAGGCATAATGGTACGTCTAGCAAGGAGACTCTTAATAGCACTAGCACCATGTGTGTTTCAGCACTCTTCAACAAATTTATCAGTGAGCTCTATGTTACCATTATTAATATCATAACCCTCACTAGACTCAAGTGATCTAACAAGTGTAACAGTGTATTCACTAGGAGTTTTGCTATTTCCTATACTAGCCATAGTAGCATCTAGAAAAGGACCTAATGAACCACTCACATCAAGCACAGTAGAAGTAACATCATGAGTATCAAAAGCAGTTTCAGATTTAGCAGTAGTAGCAGTGTGTGTAGCATGAGTATGTGGTGGTGGTGTGACAAGCTTACTTATAACAAACGGTGAATCAAGAGCAACAGAGGTGTTTAGGATTGTACCTATTCTTGTAGTGGATGGTAAAATAGGGAACTTTCCATCACGAGACTTCCCCATGATGAAAGGAGTAGCAGTGAACAATAATATATCCAAGTGAACTTACAAATAAAGCTATCCCCCTCGGCAACGGCGCTAATAGTCTTGATGATCCACGTGTATAGGGGATCGCAACAGTCTTCGCGGGTAGTATTACCCAATTTATTGATTCGACACAAGGGGAGCCAAAGAATACTTGCAAGCCTTAACAACTGAGTTGTCAGTTCAGCTGCATCTGGAAATAGTTCTTGCTCACATAAGTTTATCAGTAGCAATAGCAAAGCAACAACAGCAGTGAAACAGGAGCAATAGTAACAATAACGGTAGCAGTTGGATTCGAGTGCGGTAGGCATAGGGATGGATGGACAGTCGTTGCATGGACGAGTCTAAACATGTAACTTCAAGATATAGGGCATTGCAGATAAATAATAACAAGCATCCAAGTACTAAACAATCATAGGCATATGCTCCAAATATAGTCATACGTGCTCGCAATGAGAACTTGCACAACATCTTTTGTCCAGCCAGCCCGTAGCAGCGGGGCCTCTAGAGAACTACTGGCAATTAAGGTGCTCCTTTTAATAGAGCACCGGAGCAAAGCATTAACACTCCGTGAACACATGCGATCCTCACACCACAGCCATCCCCTCCGGTTGTCCCAATTATTGTCACTTTGGGGCCTTTGGATCCGGACAATGATATGTGTACACAACTTGCAGATAAGATCACAAACAATACTATCATAATGATTCAATAATAAGTTCAGATCTGAGATCATGGCACTCGGGCCCTAGTGACAAGCATTAAGCACAACAAGTTGCAACAAAGTCAAATAGCACTAATAGAGATACTGGGCACTATGCCCTAACAGATCTTATTCGATTATATGATAGAACTCATCCAATCCCTATCATCCCCAAGCATACAGCGGAGGATTACTCACTCATGGATGAGGGAAACATCGGTGGTTGATGGAGATGCGTTGGTGATGACGATGCCGATGATCCTCTCCAAATTCCCTGTCCCGGCAGGGTGCCAGAACGAAGTTTCTGGATCCGAATCTTGGTTTCTGGTGGCGGCGGCGGAGCGGAACTCTTTCTGAAAAACTATCGAACCTCCCTTTGTTTCTAGGTCAGAAGACAACTTATAGGCGCGGGGGGAGGCCGAGGAGCTGCCTGGGGTGGCCTAACCTCCCCAGGCGCGGGGTCAGTAGGCCCGCACCTGGGGTGGGTATGCCCTCCCAGGCCTCCTCTCTGTCTCCCCTTCTGGCTCCGTAGATCTTCTGGTGAGAAATAATTTTTGGTATATTTTCCGGGATTTTTCTTGATAGTTCATTTTCTGTAAAAAAACAAGACACCAAGGTAATTCTGCTGAAAACAGCGTCAGTCCGTGTTAGTTGTATCCAAATCACACAAGTTTAGAGGAGAAATAAAAGCAAAGTATTCGAAAAAGTAGATACGTTTTGGACGTATCATTGTCGGCCGCGTTGGAGGCTGCACGACAGGCCATCGAGGCGCAAGAGCTTGCCAAGCAGGCATCCACCGATGTCGAGTTGGATATCGTTGAGGAGGAACAGGCCGCCGAGCAAGAAGACTTCGACGAGGTCGTGCTCTACAACGACCGCCTCATGCAGGCCGCACTCGCAGGCCGCACAATGGTGGTTGGGAACCATTGACGTCACTGCTAGCAGCGCACCGCAACAGTAAAGGAACTTCGCGCAGTTTGTGCCGACATGGCTGCGAGGAGGACATCCGTGTTAACCGCGGTTGTAGGAGACCCACGGTCGCCACAGGAGATCACGGGGAGATGTCCTCACGGCAGCGGCAGCCTTGACTAGGACAACTTGTAGTAGTATGGGTAGTGTAGCATCGTCAACGTCCTCTTCGACCCGAACTTCGACAATTATTAGGCAAAATGTGGATAGCACCATGTATCCATGGAACTCTTTTAATTGCAATGGAATAAATTGTCTCTCGATGACATAAGGGCCAGGCGGACTACGGGAGGACACTACCGTTGTCACCACGGATGTACCAGTCCGAGGTCTACAAATGGTTTGTGAAAACCGTTAGGTATAGCAGACGTGAGTGAACACTAAGGTTGCGGCCTACAGTTTAGGGCGGTCAAAAAAGTTCGGGATTGACAAACTGTGCGAGTTCGGCGCGTTAACAGCTCGGCTCGAGCTTGATTCGTCTCTCTAACAAACCAACTCGAGCCTGTTTTCGAGCTCGCGAGCTTAGTCGAGCCGAACTCAAACAGTTCGATAAAGCTCGTGATTTTTGTACAGCCGCAAAATTGAGACTTCTATTATTATTCCATCTGTTGTAAGACCGCTAAAATTATTATGCTGGCGTGTTGGCACTGTATTACTATTATATGAAACTTCAAGCCATTTTTGCTATTCCGTTTTCAAGTTTTACTATTTTCTTGCTATGTAGCTGCATGTCGATATACTAAAATTTTCTTACCGACCTTCAACGACCCGAGCTCAAGCCTACTCGAGCTTTGGTCGAGCCAAACTCGATCTTAGATGTAGGCTCGAAGGTCAACCTAGGCTCGCTCGAGCTCGGCTCGAGCTCGAGCCGAGCCTAACAATGTTAGCTCGAGTTCGGCTTGTTGACAGCCCTACTATAGTTCGGTATGCTCTACATGCACGGCTACACATGCAAAATACACTTGACTCCTTGGAGGTAATCCCTCGCAAACTACACGTTGTTAGATAGATGAGACGTCTTCAGCAGCGAATTATACGCGCTCGAATAATATCCTGTTTAATTCGACAGGCTGGTTGCGTACTTGGTAGCTTTGCCAACAAGCCAAAACTTGGTTCTTGGCTACACGTGCAAAATCATTTGACACACGATCTCACTCTTTTAATCCACTCTTTTAATATCTGCCCTAACTAAAAGACGCTGACCTATGGAGATTATCTCTCGTGAGCTATATATGTTGTTAGGTAGACGAGATCTTTTCGGCAGAACATTGACACCGGAGAATGATTCGATTCGATCTCTAGTGAGTTATATGTTGTTAAGACTATACCTTGTTAGATAGATAAGATTTTTTTATAAAACACAGTTTAATCCGATCAAGAACTCAAACCCGCATAAGCTGGCTGCGCGCCACCAAGCCGCTCTAACTGGAAGATCGGATCTCAAATGATAATTTACACTCAAATCCCATACAGCTGGACAGTAAATCTTCCATTGAGAAAGAGCCGGATTATTCTGAAACGTATATGCTCCCACATCAAATCAATCGATCATCAACGCCGCTCAATGCAGGATTCCCGAAGCTTTTGTAATTTTTAATGGTAAAACAGGTGCTACAATACAGACAAAACTCACAACTTACGAGAACCACTCAACAATCAGTTGACCCCAGCCTGCTCATCCCCCACCAACCAAAATTTTGGGGAAAATGTCCCAAAAAATCAAGTTTACTGCCTTACAGTCCGATTATTTTAGAGCTTCAGACGGCGGTTTCAAAGTCCACGGCGAGTACTCTGGCGAGGGCTTCGAGCCCGACGCCGCCGTCGCCGTCGCCAGCCATACTTATCATGGCTCGGATTTCGTCGTCGGCCACCTGCATACCGGCCCACCCGAGGTAGGCCTTGAGATCCTCGAAGCCCACCTTGCCGTCCCCGTCGCGGTCCATTAGCCGGAACGCGTCCTCCATCGCGGACCGGCACCCGCCTCCCGCCCCCGCCCCCACCGCGGCGGTGCGGCCGAGGAGGCCCTCGAACTCGTCGTACTGCACGAAGCCGTCGAGGTCGGCGTCGGCGGCGGCGATCATGGCCGCGATGTCGTCGTCGTCGAAGCGCTCCTTGGTGGCGCCGCCGCCAGCGTTGGCGTAGAAGGACTTGAGGTCCTCGCGGCTGATGCGGCCGTCGCGGTCCGCGTCCAGCACGTCGAACGCCGGACGCAGGTCCCCCGCGCCGGCGCCGGCGGGGAGGTCAAGGCCCGCGTACCTGCCGCCGGGACACATGCTTTGCGTCGGTGCTGCGAACGGAAAACTATGGGACTAGATCGGAACCCGATATCTGTATCTTTGTGAGAGGCTAATAATTGCGGCTCGCGCGATTCCTATTCCGTGCCAGGGGGCGGAGGCCCGCATTTATAGGCGAGGGAACGGGATTCTCCAGCTAGCCGGGAGTGTTCTCCTGGACCTGGTCTACCGGTTTGGAGCCACCGTGTCGTAACTTTTGATCTGGCAGATACGCACCGGGTGACGGGTGTTTCGTGGAGGTGGTGGGCTCGGTCTTGGGAGGTTCGTGTTACTTGTCAACACGCGAAATATCAGTATTAAATGGGCTGATTTGCGATCTGAGGCGAGAGAGAAGCTTGCAGTGCAAGGAGCCATTCAATGCGGGGGGCTCGCGCGTTACGGCCAAATTCAGGCCGGTCCAAAAGGGATACGTGTAGGGTGACGTCAGCGGTCAGTCGTCTCTTTCCATGTGAGATCCTTCGTGCCGTCACCCGGGGGATTCGAAGAACCGCAGAATTCCTGTGATCCCCGTGTGGACGTGTGGTGTTGCCGTCTCAATGATTTTGCGCCTTTCAGACGGGAAGCTGTACCTGTACGCACGTGACTGTTTGTTTTCAAGTGTGAGAGCTGCGGTGCCACGTCTTCGCTATTCAAAATGGAAAGCCGGCTAGTGGTAGTACTCCTTCGATAAGCAATTTATTCGTGTGGCTTTGCTAAGTTTTTTTTTTTTTTTGAACGGGGAGCCCCGAGGAGTCTGGAAGCGTTGTATTGATCACAAACAGAGGAGGTTTACAATAATGCAGAAGACCCCATAAGAAAAGGAAAATAACACATAGGTCCCCTTTTATGTGGATAAGACCCCGCTAAAAGATAAGAAATCCAAACCAGGTCCATCCCTATCTCCTCTGCCGAGTCAAGATCACCGAATGCCGAACACCGTCATGGGGATGTAACCACTTGCTTGTGGACGTAGAATGCGTCACGACTGTAAAAAGGGCCTCCGATGGAGGTTGAACAAGCCGAGCTCACCGGCTTTTTCCTACAACGACCGCGATAGGTAATGCTCGCGAATGTCGCTCGTCCTACCGACCCAAAGAATCCTTGCAAACTCCGTTGATGACGAGCAACCCGCACTCCAGAACCCACTCGCCACGGGTGGATGGGTGTAGAATGCCTGAGAAGAAGGAAAATTACGCCGGAGGAAGCAATAAACTCCCGAGCACTCGAACCATGCTTGTCGCCACCACCACCATCCTCCCCGCCGCCACGGCCAAGAGAGACAGAAAGCGGCCAAGAACAAACTGACTCGAGCACCCAAAGCGCGTTTATCTGGCGGATTCGCTTGGAGTTGCATCCGCAGCGTCTTCAACCTCTGAAACGCACCGGGAGCCACCCACCACGGTCACCAAACGCCGCCATCGCGTCTGAGGCGTAATCAATCCTTCCCCGCCCATGGTCACCGTCCGCTAGCCCATCTTCCCTCACCACCACGGGCCGGAGGAGGAGAGCGACGAGACACCACCAGAGAGACAGAGCCGTAGATTGGGGAGTTCTTGTTGCGCATCCATCGCCCCACCACCATGGCGACGAGGAGAAGGCGGCTCACCAGCACGCCCACCGCCTGCGGCCTTATTCGAGGCGAGGCAGACCCTCCACCGCGCCAACGCCGCCGCGCCGGCGAACAGGAAGAAGATCAACCTCCCGCGACGGATCAGGCCCCAAGATCCCGTCGCCGACCTCCTAGCATAAAGCCAACGACCGGCATAAAGCCACACCACTAACCTACTATGCACAGAGGGCCCACCGGCGTCGAGCCTCCGCCACTCCCTACCGGCGGCGCCGGCGAGAACGGCGAAGGCGCAACCCGGGGCAGGCGATTTTTTTGTTTGGTACTGTAGCAGGGGTCGGGGAAGTGGGGAGAGAAGAAAGCCCATGGCTTTGCTAAGCTGCTAGCTTGCCTATCACCTTACATAGAAGTCGTGAGTTGTAAACCACCACTTAAATAAGGACCGATGTGGACGTGTGGGGTGACAATAGCAGTTACGCGCCCGTCAGCGTCGAGCCGTTTTGCTCGTGACAAGCTGTGGTTAGGTTTGCCCGTGTGTTGCACTCCAAAAATAAATATACACACACGTTACACGAAGCGAATATGAATACTCACTCACCGTTCAGGAAGTGTTGTCTCCGGCATGCAGGGGCGGGCCGAGTCAGCCGACAACACGCGCCACGTTGGATTATCTGTGAGGGCTCCTCGGCAATGACATAATGCGCGCACCCGTGGCGGCTCATCCCTAATGCCGGAGTATTGGTGTTGCATCGCCTTCGTCACCCACCTTCCCACCGCTCATTTTGTTTCCCGCCGGTTGTTGTCCTTGTTTCCCGTCGATTGTCACCCCTGTTTTCCGCGGGTTCTAGCTAGTTCACACCCATTGCGACATTACACGAAGCAAATTTAAATACCCGATCAGGTCTAGGAATCTGTCCACCACCCATTGCCGTCCACGGCATGCACGGGCTGGGCTAGGCAGCCGGCAACCCATGTCATGTTGGATTGGACAAAAGGGGTTCCTTCACAGAGACATAACACGTACCCGTTGCGGCTCCCTGATAAACAATGTAACTGTAGTTAGACTAATTTTAGTCATACATGGTTTGGAGTCTATAACCAAATCATACCCTAACTTATATTGTACTCTATCTCCCTAATATAAATACATACCCAGCCGGCCAGGTTATGCCGTGCGCTCCAAACACAATATTTCCTACGCTAGTTTTCATGGTATCAGAGCCGGCGGCTCTCTAAACCTAGATCCAATCTAGCTTCCGCTTCCACTCCGGCCATGGCGACCAACTCCCCGACGAGTAGCGCTATCTCAGGTGCCAAGTCCTCATCGTCCTTCTCCTCGCTGAGCAGCGGATCGTCTGCCAGCGTTGTTGCTCCGATGACGTCGATCATACCTGCTACCCCGACAACATTGGACAACAAGATCTCCATCAAGCTGACCGTTGACAACTTCCTGTATTGGCGTGCACAGATTGTTCCGATCCTTCGGAGCAACCGTCTTCATGGCTTTGTCGACGGATCCCTGCCTTGCCCACCGGAGGAGATACCCAATCCGGACACTAGCAAGACAGGAGCTACCCCTACCATACCCAATCCGCAGTTTGTGGCTTGGCATCAACATGATCAGGCGATCTTGTCCGCGATTGTCTGTTATCTGTCTGAATTTGTGATCGGCATGGTCATGTCGGCCTGCACCTCTCATGATGCGTGGGAGATTCTCACGTCAAGCTTCGCCTCTCAGACTATAGCGCGTGCCTCTTAGATCCGCGACGCGCTCTCAGAAGTTCGGAAGCTCGACACCACCATCTCGGTTTACTACAACAAGGTGAAGGCAATGTCAGACACCTTGTCATCCATCGGACAACCGCTCCGTCCCGACGAGTTCAGCACCTACCTCTTCAAGGGTCTTGATCAGGACTACGACTCGCTCGCTGGTCTGGTTGGGGCACGGGCAATCTCTGATCCTATGCCGATCCAGGACATATATGGCCAACTCCTTGCTACCGAGCAGCGCGTCGAAAGCAGGCGCGCGCAACTCTGCTCGGATGTTCATATGGCAAACTTCTCTGGCCGTCCCGGTGGCAGCCCCCAGTACCAGCAGGCGCCCTCTTAGTACCAGCAGGCACCACGTCCTGAACAACAGGCTAACAACTACAAGCCTCGCAACGATCAGCGCTCTGGAGGTCAGCCACAATCTGGTGGCGGTTCACGTCCAATCTGTCAAATTTGCAGTAAAGTTGGACATGTTGCATCTTGCTGCTTCAAAAGGTTTCAGAAAAATTTCCTTGGCGCGGGCAATGATGGGCGATATATGGACAGGCAGATCGATGCGTTCTTAGCGATCACAACCACTGCTCCCTCGGGATGCACTCCTTCCTTCCCGGTTGATCCAACCTGGTACGCTGACACGGTCGCGACTGATCACCTCACGAGCGACCTCAACAACATCACCATGAAGCTACCATACCAGGGAAAGGATCACATCCAAATTGCAAACGGAGGAGGTATGCAGATTACTCATATTGGTCATTCTACCCTTCCTACTCCTTCACAACCTTTACACTTGAAAAACATACTCCTTGTTCCCTCAGTCACACGTAATCTCCTTTCTGTTAGAAGACTTGCATATGATAATAACATTTTCTTTGAATTTCACCCTTGGTATTTTCTTATTTCCGAGAGCCAGATCCGCACGATCCATCGCCTCGCCTCCGAGTACAACTCGGCCCACAGCAACGTGGCCGGGAATTCAGCGGCCGCAGAGGATGCAGCCCTCGCCGACGACGCCGACTCGGCGACCCCGGAGTCACTCGCCGGATCCATCACCGCGGCTTCGTCCGCGGCCTCCATCGCCCAGGTCTCCAACGCGGGAGACTTCGAGGATCCCTCCGTCCTCGGGATCTTCGAGTTTGACTCCGGATCGGAGAACTCCGACGACTGTGGCGCCCCGCAAAACCACTACTAGAAAATCGCGTTGTTTCTGTGCATTGCATCATCATGACCGCATGCTCATGTCATCATGCCACATTGCATTTGGGCATCGTCATGTCATCATGCATTTGTTTGCGAAACTATTTTAAAAGCATATTTTGTTTTCTAAATACCCGCCTTTATTTCAAATCCAAAACCGGGTCTCCGGATTATTTTGTTTAAATCTACCAATGGATTTCAAAGCCCGTTTAAATATTAAAATATTTATTTTATTTTTAGGGACAGCCGTCAGACGATCCGACCAGTCGGCCACCCCAAATGCAAAACCAGGTTTCCCCCTCAAACCTTTTTCTACCTAAACCTAGTCTACCCATCCCCAGCCACATCACCCCGGCCAATCACCACCCGCCACCTCACCACTTCCTCCACCCCATCCACTCCTAACCTGCCACCTCACCCCAACACTCCCCATCTCCATCACGCCACCAACCTGATCCTGCCTCTCTCCCTGGGCCCACCCGACCTACAGCACCATCCCCCGCCTGGACACGCCCCGCCACGATTCCCGAGCCAGCCCACCCCACCTACCGCGCCTGGCCCCACCTGTCTCCCCTCCCCGTCCCTGGTCCTCTCCTCGACCCCGCGTGGCCGCCCCTGCCTCCCACGCGACCTCGCCGGGCCGTCCGTCGCCGCCGGCCTCCTCCTCCCGCCGCTCGGGCTCGCCGCACCCACAGCCCGCCTCACAGCCACCTCGACGCCCGTCGCTCGCATCCTCCTCATCTCGAATCCCCGGCCACTACAACCCGGTCACGCGCCTCCTCTCCGCCTTGAAGCGCCGCGATGCCCGCCTCCTCTTCCTCTCTCGCCTCGGTGGCGTCCTCCGCTGTTCCGGCCAAGGCCGCCCGGAGCCTCTGTCGCCCGAGCTTCCGTTCCCACGCATGGCCTCCTCCATTCTCGATCTGCGCGTCGGCCCGACCTCGTGCCTCACGGCGCCCGAGGCGCCCTCTTCCCTCGACCCCCTCCTCGGCTCCGCCACCGAGCTCCGTGCTCCCCATCCCCGAGCGCCCCTGCCGATCTGCCTCTGTCCTCCTCCGGCCGCCTCCACCGGTGCGAGCTCCGCCACCCGGAATGGACAACATCACCGCCGGACCGTCCCAGCCCATCGCGCCGCCATCAACCGACCCTCCTCGTCATCGCGTGGGCGCCACCAGGGCCGACCTCGCCGCCTTCCCTCCTGCAAGCCCTGCTGGTCGGCCTTCCCGAGTGCGCGACCTCGCTCGCCGTCCTCTGCAAGGTTGCTGTTGTGAATGTGGATATGGTAAAAGATGAACCTGACATCTGATCCAGTATCGACGAGCTCTTCGGCAAGGAATCCTAAGGTGATTCCGGAGGATTCCAACCTCTCCGTCACGGACGACAAGTACTCCCTCTCGGACCACAAGACCGACGCCACGAGAAGTAACCGCCACGATGCCAAGTTCGGCTAACGACAAGACCGACACGAGTCGAGACCCGGAAACTATGCAAGACCACGGCGCCGGACCCGAAAACCCAACTTCGACACGCCAAGTTCGCCGAGACCCCGTGCGAAGGCGTCGGCGGAACCCCAAGATCTTCTCCTGGAGCGACGAGGTCTTCTTCCCGGAATGCCAAGACCAGCTACCCGAAGACCACGGACCCAGAGAATCCCCGGACGACGATCTCTTCTACCTGAACCCGAAGACCCCAGATGCGACAAGTACTTCTTCCCGGATCTGATGCCCGAGAAACCGGACGCCCAGGTCGTCGACTCGGATGCGCCAAGTACTTCCTCGAGGACGCCAAGTTCTTCACCCTGAATGCCAAGACCGACTCGATGGCGCGGACCCGACAAGATCTTCACAACGACAAGATCGACACCGACCAGGACGAATCCGATGCGCCCCTGACGCCGAACAAAGTCCTTCTTCCGGGATGCGACAAGATCGACTTCCGTTGTCCGAGACCGATCTCGTCGAGCCATTCTCCCGTCGAACCCTGAGACCGACCCCGAACCCCTCGGAGCCCAAGTTCGCCGAACCCTAATGTGATTCCCTATCCGAGACCCCATTATTTTTATAATATAACATTATCAACTGATGCATATTAAATTGTTCATGCATGCATACTTGTTTGTGGTTTGGGGGCATTATGCCGATTCACCTCGTAATTAAATATGGAAACCATATGCGGACATTCTAGTCTCATATGGGATCCATTTAAATTTGTGCATCGAACCGGTGATATAATTTTGCCTTGTTAATGCAACATTTAAATTGCGGGGTACCTAAACAACATGAACGATATAATTAATTGTCGGGACCCCGGTTCCGCTTAATACTGCCTAATTGCATCGCACCTTTGCCATGTCATACATCATACATGCATCATGCCCGATCTTTTGCCGTAGTATTAAATAGTGCATCCGGTGTTCCTTCTAGTGCTTTGCTTCTTCACGGATTAGGCCGATGAGTTGATGCGAGAGTCGACCCGATCTCCGGATGAACCTTCGACAATGTTTTCAGGCGAGCATCCCTTCCCCTTCTACCTATTTTGCATTTATAGTCTTTATTTCCTCCTGTTGATCTATTGCTATCTGTGTTGCGATGCTCTAGTTTCCGTACCCGTGATATCCCTTGCGGCCTTATATTGCCTTGGACACATCCTATTACCTGTTGTTTGGTAGATAGTTGGACCTGCGCGTCGTAGTCGCTTGCTCAAGTGTTGTTGCGTGTCGTCCAGTACCACAGTTGTTGGAGTATTGCCGCATGTTTAATGTTGGAGATGATCAAGACTTTAATTCTTGTTTAATAACTAAAATTGAAAGTAGGTAAATGCAGAGGCACAGGTGGGCAATAGACAATATTTGGATTTTAACGCTCACTTGGTGTCCGTGGGACCCGAGTTCTTGACACTGTTAGAGATCGAGCGCTAACCACATGTGGGGTGTATGGGCACCCCATCGATTAGTACTGATTTCAAAGTATTGACTGGGGCCACAAAGTAGTTTGGAGCTTTATTACTATTCTGTACTTATGTCATGCTTCTTGCTTTATTTAAGATTGTCGAGGAGCACTTGTACTGTTAGGGTAGCGTGTTTTCGCCGGTATCGACAAGCCAGTCACACTTCGGGTTCCCGATCGTTTACGACCAGCGCAAACCACAGGTCCGTTCAAGCCGGCCAACCGTTCGGGTAGCTTAGTGGGGTGGCCCCATGTGCTTGCTTTGGGTCTGGGAAGCGTCATGACTTAGGCCCGCCGACATACCGATGGGTGTATGTTAACTGATCTGGCAAAAAGGGTCGAAGTGTGTGTGGATACTTTGGTGCACCCCTGCAGGGTTAAATCTTTTCGATAAGCCGTGTCCGCGGTTATGGACGACTTGGAGCACAGTTTCTCGATCATAGACAAGCATAACTAAAGTTTAATGTTATAATTTGCCTTGTATCCGATATGACTAGTAATCAGCTTCACTACAGCGGAATGGCTAAATAAAAGTACCAACAATTGCTGGGTTCGGGATGTCTCATGCTAATCGATGTCGACTAGTAAGTGTTGCAACTTCTAGCGGAATGTTTAACTAAAACTGCCTTTGCTTATTATATCGGGATGACTCATGCCATATTTATTTGACTAGTAATTGCCGCAACTATAACGGAATGAATAAAAGCGCCAGGTGTGAGTTCCTCGGTTGACTTCCTCGTTTGGTCTCGAGGGAAACACGGGATGGGTATGTTTGGTGGTAGTATCGGGTTGGTTCGAATAGGTCTTCTTATCCCTCTCGATAGCCGGTTATATCGAGTCTCTATAGGTTGTTTAGTGCATCTTTGCCGCTTGATCCACCATACCTATGTAGGCGAGGACCGCAATTCTAGCCTCATGGTGTCTTGGTCTCGATCGACCACTCTCTCTTTTTCCTTTGCCCTTTGTCGGCACCCCTTTTGTTTAAGCAGGTTTGAGATCGACGTCGTTAGCAGGGTTACCCTTCGGCTTGGCCTGGGCAGGGTTATGGACGCCATTGGTTATTCTTCAGGGCTCTTAGCTCAATTTGCATCTTGTCCATACTCGGACGCTGTATCATTTTCCAGGTGATTTGGATCTTTGTATTGTATATCTGTATTCTTGACTCTTTGAGTCGTTGTTATATGTGTTCTGTGGGTTCCATCGTGGACTATTGTGTAATGATATTACTTCGTTTTCCACCCGCACGAAAGTGCCTGGTGGGCACCTTTGGATCGTTTCTATGTGGGTTTGGCAGGAATCGCTAAAACTTGCATAGGGCCGATTTCGAGGGTGTTACAGCGACCCCCGCGACGGAACCGGTCGCCACACCGCGACCTACATGGCGACCGGCACCGATCCGCCGGAGGACCCGTTCTCCACCCCAATCCCTCCTAACGCCACGGCAACGGAGGTCGAGGAACTCCGCTGAAATCGGATGCGGTATGCAAAGAGCAAGCCGGCGCAAAAATTCGCCTCGGCGGTGTGCGCAGGAGCTGTCACGCTACCACCAGAACGGATCAGTCACGCTGAACCCACCGTTCAGGCGCAACTTCGAACCGATTTAAACGACCGGCCAGCGTGGCGGCGCGATCTGCGAGAACGCGCCACCAGGAGGAAGCGCCCGGCCTGATGGGGGAATACCAATCGGGGTATACCCACGAAGCGGAGTTGCCAGATGGGATCGAGCCGACTGAAGCCAATCCCAAAGCGGGTCGACTCGCTGGATATGACGACTGGCGCATGTTGGACCCAAACGACTGGCGCCGACTGGAGGCCCAAGACGGCGACTCCAATAGAAAGCCCACTAAAGCACTTGTAAACCCTAACGGTCGCATATATAAAGCCACCAAGGCACCCCAAAGTGCGTCATAGTAGATCTAGTCTCCCACGCCTCCGGCTCCATGTAAACCAATCTATACTCATCTTTGGATTGATAGCGGGACGTAGCGATCCTCCAGAGGGACGTGAACACAGGTACATCGTGTGCCAATCTCGCTCCTGGATTCTCCTACGTCGCCTTGCTCCCTCTACGTAAGCTACCCCCAGTAGCATCTGCCGTGCAATACCACGACAGTTGGCGCCCACCGTGGGGCAAGCGGTGCTTGGAGGGTGATAATCCGGGCGAGATCCTTCATCAACATCGGCAAGATCCGCGCAACGCCGAGTACTGCTAGGCAAAGAGATTGGAAGCTGATCGATCTGACTTGCCTTGCATCCAAGGCACATGCGCTCCACAGATCGACTCACGTGACTATTAGATGAGTTTTCTATTCGATTACCTCTCTCTAATTAATTGTTCTACCCACTAGTCATTTTATTTAGATTTAATCTCACATGCATGACTACTTGTACGTATTGTTTGATACTCACATGCATGATTACTTGTGCCTATTGTTTGGAGGACCAATCTATGAACACGAGATTGATCGGATTGATCGCTGGTAGCAGCTCACTCGATCAATTCTCAAGATGCCATAGATCAACCTCTGCGTCAATGCTAAATTGATTCTACATCCAAAAACAGCTCGCAAGCTACCACGCGGCAGGAATCCATGCTGATTGGCCGACTTTAATCTTCTTGAAGCCGGCGACGTGCCGACGAGCATACTCGCCATCATGGACTTTTGGCGACTCGCCCGTCGCGCACTCGCCACACCAGACGACTCGTCCATCACAGATTCGCTACGTCCGGCGACTCGTCCATCACGGACTCGCCATGCTCCAGACCTTCGCCTAAACGCGGACACGCTTAAACGCGGACTCGCTAGGCTCGGAGACTCGCCCAGTGCGGACTCGCCTGCCGTGGGATCGCCATCGCGACCTCGCCCTCGCAGCCTCGCCGTCATCGACGTCGCCATAGCGCGACCTCCGTCCGCGGCGTCGACCCCGTGTCCGCCGCGTCGACATCGCCGTAGCGCGACCTCCGTCCGCGGCGTCGACCCCGTGTCCGCTGCGTCGACTTCGCATAGCGACCCCATCGCGTCGACCCGTGTCCGCCCGCGTCGACATCGCCATAGTCGACCTCCGTCGCCGCGTCGACCCGTGTCCTCCGCGTCGACTCTTTCCGCCACGTCGAATCGCGACGCGCCTGCTAAGGGACCTTCATCGTCCGAGTCGCCAGAGAGAGTCGCATGCCATGCTGCATGGACTCACCACTGGGCGTCTCTTCCCCCCGGGAAAAATCAGTTATCCTTTGTCAACCTTTGAAAGAGCGACTCGCAACGGCCAAGTAGTGCGGACGAGGACTCGCAAACCGAGCCTCCGATCGTCCACGAAAAACGCTAACCGAGAGCCATCATTGGAGTCGCCTTGCTCGACTGGCCTTCCGGGCACAAACAGCACAATGTCCTCCTCAACCTTAGATAGTGCGACTCACACGACCAAGTATTGCGGACGAGGACTCGCAAACCGAGCCTCGGATCGTCCAGGAAGAACGCCAAGTCGAGAGCCATCTTTGGAGTCGCCATGCGACTGGCCCCCCGGGCCAAGACGAGAGACTCGCTAACTAAACAGTGCAATCAACATCATCGCGGACTCGCAATCATCGCGGACTCGCCATAATCGGGGACTCTCCCCTCGCGGACTCGCAATCATCACGGACTCGCCACACTCGGGGACTTTCCCCTCGCGGACTCTCAATCATCGCGGACTCGCCATAATCGGGGACTTTCCCCTCGCGGACTCGCCACACTCGGGGACTTTCCCCTCGCGGACTCGCAATCATCGCGGACTCGCCACACTCGGGGACTCTCCCCTCACGGACTCGCAATCATCGCGGACTCGCCACGCTCGAGGACTCTCTCCACGCGGACTCGCTCGACCTCATGCGCTACCCTCGGGGGCTTGGCGCTCGCCGGTCAGTCGACCTCGCCACACGCCGTGCTCGGGCACGCTATAGATAGCGTCGCTCGCCGGTCACTCGACCTCGCCACTCGCCCTTTCGGGGCTCGGGCTCGCCCGTCGCCCGATCTCGCACCGCCCGGCTCGCGGCAACCACTAATATTTTCAAAATATGCATCTCTAAAGAGCCTCAAGTCGCCTCTACAAGCCAACTCGAGCCTCGGGACTACTCCTAGGCATGCGCAGTGTATGCGTGGTTCCACGACGCGCTCGCCTCGTCGAGTCGCCATCGTGCACTCGCCTCAGACTCAACACGCCGGGACTCGCCGCCATGACACTCGCCCTCGCGTACTCAACGCTCGGGACTCGCCGCGCGGACACTCGCCCTCACAGATTAACGCTCGGGGACTTCGCCGCCGGACACTCGCCTCAGATTAACGCTCGGGGACTCGCCGCCGTGGACACTCGCCCTGATACTCAACATGTTCGGGACTCGCGCCGCGACACGCCTCGCGTGCTCAACGCGCTCGTCGACCGGCCAGATTCGCCCTCGCGTACTCAACACGCTCGGGGACTCTCCACCGCGAACTCGCCCTTGCGTACTCAACACGCTCGGGGACTCTCCACCGCGAACTCGCCCTCGCGTACTCAACACGCTCGGGACTCTCCACCGTGAACTCGCCCTCGCGTACTCAACACGCTCGGGACTCACCACCGCGGACTCGCCCTCGCGTACTCAACACGCTCGGGGACTCGGCGCGCTACAGACAGCGCCACTCACCAGTCTCCCAACCTCGCCACTCGACATGTTCGGGGACTCGGCACGCTCCATGTTCGGAGACTCGCCGCCTGGTCATCACCGACAGCCTACATCTTTCGCCAACTGGTCATCACCGACTGGCTCACGCCGACTGCCTCCCGCTTCACGATTCTTTTCTTTGTTCATGAGCTCGTCGCCGATTCGTCACGACCCATCGTCAAGACTCTCTGCGCCCTGCCTCAAGCCCGCGTCGAATCGACAACGCGCTCGGGGACTACTGATGGGGGAATACCAATCGGGGTATACCCACGAAGCGGAGTTGCCAGATGGGATCGAGCCGACTGAAGCCAATCCCAAAGCGGGTCGACTCGCTGGATATGACGACTAGCGCATGCTGGACCCAAACGACTGGCGCCGACTGGAGGCCCAAGACGGCGACTCCAATAGAAAGCCCACTAAAGCACTTGTAAACCCTAACTGGCTGCATATATAAAGCCACCAAGGGCACCCCCAAGGGGTACGTCATAGTAGATCTAGTCTCTCCCACCGCCTCCGGCGGCTCCCATGTAAACCAATCTATACTCATACTGGATTGATAGCAGGACGTAGCGATCCTCCATCGAGGGGACGTGAACCTGGGTACATCGTGTGCCAATCTCGCTCCCGGATTCTCCTACGTCGCCTTGCTCCCTCTACGTAAGCTACCCCCAGTAGCATCTGCCGTGCAATACCACGACACGGCCCCCGCCAGGATCAACGGCGAGGGGCGCCCCACCTCCACCCAACCGCACCCCTCCCAGGGACCAGCCGCGGATAGTAGTCTCCTCATGGGAGCGAGACGCAAACGGCCTCCCACTGTTCTCCACCCCAATGGACAACCTCGTGGCCGAGAAGCGACGGCAAAGATCACAACCACCGCGACGGCGCCCTCTGATCCATACGTCGTGGCCACCTTCGCGAAGGCCGTCGAGCAGCAAAGAGCGCGCCGACTCGGCAGGTCGAGTATACTCGCGTTCCTCGGGAAGCGAAGCGGCCTCCATGCCGCCAGCCGCCCAGCGGCAAACACCCCAATTGCCCGCCACCGAGCCACTGCAGCTCCAATACCGACTTGCGAATCGGCACTCTCCACCAACGACCCGGGCGGCAACCAACCTTGTCGCCGCCAGCGGGAAACCCATCGGCCGCGCCCACATCATCAACAACCAAAGCGCACGCACGCCAGCCCGACGACCGCGACATACCCTAACCAATCGACGCGACGGCGAGCCCATGGGTCGTCGGTCGACTCGGCCCAAGTGCCGGACCAATGATCCGAGGCGAAGTATCCACCAAACTTCAAGGCGCCAAAAGAAATATAAAAGTATGACTCCTCGTCGACCCCGTATGGCTCGACACATACCTCATGGCGATGGGGATCGCCACACTGACCGCTGCCGCCTGTTACCTCCCCGATGATGGAGGGGCGTGCAAAGTGGATCAACACCTCCCCGGGACGATGTCGACTCTTGGGAGGAAATGCGACGCCGTCGGCCACTTCGAGTGCTCCTACACCCGCCACCACTATCGAGGACCAGGCGGTGCGTCCGAGGACCCGCGAGTCGACCATGGCTGGGTCCAACGGTGGCAAGAGCTTTGGTACAACGCGTCGGCATCCACCGGACACGATGATCCATTGCTTCAAGACCTCGTGCGCTTTGAGCCCCTAGTCGCCAAGCTCAAGCGACACCGCACACTCGACAACATCCCCGACCTCCTCGAGGCGCCAAGCGATGCAGCGAGGAAGATCCAAACCAGAAACCGGCGGCGAGTCGAGGTCAACGCCGCGACGGCAAGCAACGACGGACGCCGACCGACTCGCCACTGGCGGCACTTCGCCACCGGCAAGCGCCGCAGTGACGGGCGAGTCGACTTCGTCGCCAACGCCGGGCACGCGCAGCGCGAGCCCAAGATCTTCCGTCACGATGGAGGACAACGTCGCGACAGCGGCAACTACAAGAACAAACCGAGGTTCGACCCCGCGGCCCTCCTTAACCAACCATGTGCGTTCCATAGCAGGGAAGGGAAGCCCGCAACGCACACCACCTCCGACTGCCACACCCTCAGGGAAATCGAGAAGGCACGGCAAGCGCGGGAGGACCCCGACAACGACCCGCCAAACGGCGGAAAATTCGGCAAAGTAGCCGGCTCGCTCCACATCTTCACAGGCTTCAACACGAAGCGCGAGAAGAAGGTCATCGCCCGCGCTGTCGCCGTCAACGCGGTGGCCCAGATAGACGTCCCCGAGTTCCTAAACTGGTCGGAGCAGCCCATCACCTGGAGCCGCCAAGATCACTCGCCACGCATCGAGTACCCAGGACGAGTCGCCCTGGTGGTCAAGCCCAAGGTCGGCGACCATCGCTCCCCAAGACACTGATGGACGGCGGCAGCTCCATCAACATCCTATACCTCGACACCTTCAGGCGGCTGCGGCTCCCGCAGTCGATGATCGAGACGACCCACACCACATTCCACGGCATCGTCCCCGATCGGAAGGCGTACCCGATCGGCAAGGTCACGCTGCTAGTCACCTTCGGCACACCGGCAAACTTCCGCACCGAGCGGATCATCTTCGAGCTGGTGCCCTTCGACAGCCCCTACCACTGCGTCCTGGGGCGCCAGGCGTTCGCCAAATTTATGGCAGCGCCCCACTACGCGTATAACGCGATGAAGCTCCCCGGGCCGTGCGGCGTCATCACCATCCACGGCGACCCCGACATGGCCGTCGAGTGCGAGGCCAAAGGAGCCGAGCTCGCTGACGCCGTCATCGTGACGGAGACCAACCACGCCGACGAGCTCGCCAAGTACGCGAGCGGGGTCAACAACGACGACCCTACCATACTCAAGAAGCCCAAATCAGAGGGCGCAAACACCTCAACCTTTGAGGCCACGACGCAAGACCTTGCCGAGCTGGTCCCGGCGACTCCGGCCAGACGGTGGCGATCGGGACGGGCATGAGCCCGGATAGGAAGGCGCTCATCGAGTTCCTCCGTGAGAACAGGACATCTTCGCATGGAAACCCTCTTACATGCTCGGTGTCCCTAGGGAGCTCACGAGCACAAGCTAAACACCGACCCCAAAGTGCGACTGTCAAGCGCCGCTGCGCCCTTCAATGAAGAACGCCACGAGCAATCGCCGAGGAAGTGCAGTTTACCACGCCGCTTCATCCGGCTAATCAAGTACTCCAAGTGGCTGGCAAACCCAGTCCTGGTCGAGAAGAAAAACGGGACCTGGAGAATGTGTATCGACTACACAAATCTGAACAGCGCCTGCCCAAAAGAGCAGTTCGTCCTCCCGCGGATCGACCAGATAATCGATTCAACCGCGTGCTTGGAGTCGCTATGTTTCCTCGACGCCTACTCTGGATACAACCAAATCAAAATGGTTGTCGAAGACGAGGAGAAGACAGCGTTCATCACGCCATTCGGAGCTTTCTGCTACACCGCCATGACCTTCGGCCTCAAGAACGCCGGGGCGACCTACCAGCGGTGCATGCAAGAATGCCTCGCGAGCCAAATTGGCCGCAACATCCACGTTTACATCGACGACGTGGTCATGAAATCCGCTCGCCAAGGCGACCTACTCGCCGACCTGGCAGAAACATTCGCCAACTTGCGACGGTATAAGATAAAGCTCAACCCAGGCAAATGCACCTTCGTACCAGCCGGACAACCATCGGGTACGTCTCTCCAAACGGGGATTGAGGAGAACCCAAGATCGACACTATCGCCTCGGCTAAAACCCGAGTGCTGCGCGACGTTCGAGGGCGGCCGGTAGCGGCTCTCCGCTTCATTCCCGCTGGGAGAAAAGGCGATGCCCCTATACCGCTTGACAAGAAGAACCCCACCTTCCGGTGGGACAAGGAGGACGACGGCCTCGCGACCTCAAAAGGTGCTACTGCCGCACCATTACCGCCGCCCCGCCGACAAAGAACCCATGCTGGTTTACGTCGCGGCCCCGAGCGCCTCGTCGCCCGTGATGGTCGTCGGCGACCAGAGGAAGGAAAGGAGCGCCGGTCCAGCGGCCGTGTACTACATCAGCGAGGTCCTCACCGAGTCGCGCCCGGTGTACCCACAGTACCAAAAGCTAGTATACGCTTGAGCTCAGAGCTACCGCCGCACTACTTCCAGAGCACCCGATCACGATCGTCTCCTCGACCACTGCAAGACATCATCCGCATCGCGAGGCGACCGGGAGGTCGCCAAGGGCCGTCGAGATCGGCGTCCACAACATCAAATACGAGCCACGAAAAGGCGATCAAGTCACGTGCACCGCGACTTCATCGCCGATCGGGAGGCCCAGAACGGAAGCTGCCGTACCTCCATTACTGGAGCCTGCACTTCGACGGCTCTAAGAACGCGGACGGTGCAGGCGCAGGGATAGTGCTGACTTCACCAAAGGGCGACAAGCTCCGCTACATCCGCTGCCTCGACTTCACGCCCTGCACCAACAACATGGCTGAGTACGAGGCCCTACTCCACGGCATGTGAGCCGCCAAGGAGATGAACGTCAATCGCCTCCGCTGCTACGGAGATTCCGACCTTGTCGCGGGGCAAGTCGCCGGCACCTGCGACGTCGTCTCCCCTACCATGGCGGCATACCGCCAAGAGGTGGACAAGTTGGGCGGCCACTTCACCGGCTACTCCGTCGAGTGGATCGACAGGCGGAAAAACGAGGAGGCCGACGCACTCTCTCGCATCGGGTCGGCTCGACTCGCACCACCAGCCGGCGTCTTCCTCGACACGATCACCAAGCCGCCTCTCCCGAGGGAGATCGACATCGAGTCCCACTCCAACCGAGGCAGCCTGGTCGCACTCGTCAGCAGCCGACGACCGGACCAAGCCCTACATCGCTACACGGAGGCGGCACCTGGCCGGCAGACGAGACAACGCCGAATGATCGCCGTCGATGCAACTCCTACACCATCATCGACGGCGAGCTCCACAAGCGTAGCGTCACCGGCGTGTTCCAACGCCGTCAACCACCGAAGGACGCAAAATCCTCCACGACATTCGCTCCGTGATCGCGCCACCACGCCGCCGCTCCTGGTCGCCAAGGCTATGCGACATGGCTTCTCATCGCCCACCGCACGCCGATGTTGCCGATATCGCCCGGTGATGCGCCGGGTGCCGGCACGCCAACTAGACGCGCGTCTTAGCTCGGCGCTCAAAACAATCCCCATCACTTGGCCATTAAGCGTATGGGGCATGGACATGGTAGGCCCTTCAAGAAGGCCCCTCGGCTACACCCACCTGCTAGTCGTCGCCGACAAATTCACGAAGTGGGTGGAGGCCAAGCGATCCGAAATGCGACGGAAGACCGCCACTAAATTCCTACGAGCTCATATATCGCTACGGGTTCCCAAACAGCATCATCACGGACAACGGCACCAACTTCGCCAAGGGAGCCATGGCCGAATTCTGCGAAGAGCATCATATCCGGCTCGACCTCGCGTCAGTCGCCCACCCGGAATCCAACGGCCAGGCGGAACGAGCCAACCAAAGCGTTCTCCACGGCCTGAAGCCGCGACTCCAGTACCACTCGAGCGCACGCGGGTGCTGGGTCGAGTTGCCCTCATCATCTGGGGATCCGCACCTCGTCAGCAGATCGACGGATTCACTCCCTTCTTCATGGTCTGTGCCGGCAGTCATGCCCACCGACCTCGAACACGACTTCGCGCGGGTCGTCCACTATACTGGAGGCTCAAGCAGCTTGCCCGCCAAGACGGATCGACCAAATAGATGAAGCACGCGACCTCGCTCGGTCACGCACGCCATCTACCAGCAAGGACTCCGCGCTACCACGGCGGGTGAAAGCTCGCACCTTCCGGAAGGCGACACGGTGTTACGCCTCATCCGGGACAAGAAGGGCATGCACAAGCTCTCCCTCCGTGGAAGGCCCATTCGCTATCGGTAGCGTGCAACGAGCGCCTACTACCTCATCGACGTCGCGGGGCGGCGAACTCGGCGTAAGCGACCATGGAATGTAAACCTCCTACGGAAGTTCTACTCCTAGAACCCCACACATGTACTCCCCAGTCGCTATGAAATAAAAAGAAACGGTTACCGCAAATTGCGCCTACTCTCCATAACTTGTGCCACTCGCACCCGTAATAACAGCGTTAAGCTAACGCGAAGTCAACCTTTGGTACAGCGATCGAACGGCTAAGTAGTGCGGTGTAAAACCTTTGAATCACCTCGGGTCTTGCATCGTCCACAAACGCACACCGGAGCCCCATTGGAGTGGCCTAGCTCGATGGTTCTGAGCCAAGACAATCCCTCGCTTCTCACGGCGACCTTGGTCCTCCGCATCCTCGGCATAGCGACTCGAGCAGCTAAGTACCACGCCGGGGATCAAGACCGGTTAAATCGCGGCCGAGAAAACGCCAAGTAAGAGAGCATGCCGGGACTCGCCATCGACCCCACGGGCCAGGCGGAGTGACGCTCACCCCAACGCGCCAAGTCCTCAACCACCCCCGCGTCGCGCCTAGAACAACCAAGTACCACGCTCGGGGACTCGGCCACCCGACCTCGTTCGCGCAAGGGAAAACGGTACAGTACAGAGCACTCAAGGGAGTCGCCTAGCGATGGCTCTCCGAGCTTCGGCGTAGTCGACCAAAACAACAAAACACATGATAACAACACATATATCATATACGGTAAACCCACAAAGGCGGGCGCTCGGGGACTCGCTCAAAAATCAATCACAAACACACAACAAATACCAAAATAGACACGACGTCTCATTCATTCGCATAATGCATTGTTTCATGTTACAAAATATGCCCGCGTGGCAGACCTGCTGCTAACGCCACAAGGCAAACTACCTTACTCTACAGGCTTCGATGACGACTCGCCAACATCCGGCGATTGCGGATGAATGCGTGTCGGGTTTGACAGAATCGTCGTCAGTTCACCCGCCATCGCCGCGCGAAAATGCTGCTCGACCTTGAAGTCACGATGCGGCGGCTCGGGTTCGTTCGGCGCGACGACCGTCTCCTGGTACGGAAGGAGGTCGCCCATTGCCCGAACGCGTTACGATGCGTGGCGCGGTCCCGCAACTTAAGGACCTCGGACAGCTCCACCGCGCCCGATGATGGATATCCACGTCACATCGTCGATGTCGAAATCTTCGGGAAGTGGGCGAGTCAAGGCTCGTGGCCGTCGACGCTCCACGCAAACGCCGACGCGTCATGTATTCAACGACCGGCTCCTTCTCCAAATATTTCCACACCTCAACGAGGTCGCTGAATCACCTCCGTGGCGATATCTCTTGGAGATAGCACGGATGCACCTCGCCGACAATGTCGCCGAGTCGACGAGCATACTACGCCTTCGCGTCGGCGAAGCTCGCCTCTTCGCCGCTATCGATGATGCGACCTGCGAGTAGAAGACAACAATGAATAACACTACAAAAGAGACAACCACGAAGGAAGGAGTACTCACCAAGCGGTGGGCGAGCGAGTTCCGTGATGAAGCATTGAAGGCGTATGGTCGCCCGAAGCCCAGCAATGAAGACTTCCGACACCTTGCGATCCTCCTCAGCGGCTGCAATGGCGGCCTTAGCTCGCTCGTCAGCCGAGATCGCTTCTTCCTTCGCTTCCCGCAGCTTGCGCTCGAGGTTGGCGATCCGCTGTTCAGCGGCACTCAAGGTCGATTGTGCCGCCGCTAATTCACCAACTGGGACAAGCCCCTGGCGAGCTTCCTCTGCCTTCGCAGCAAAAGCTTGAAGCCCTTTGTTCGCTTCCTGGACGATGGCCAGCTCCTTCTCCATGTGCGCCGCGGTCAATCGGTCCCGACTCAAAGCAGACCACACATCGAAAAAGTTAGTAAAGCAAAATTCCTAAGTGCCCACCCGCTGAAATTCAGCGAGTACGCACTCGGGTAGCGATCAAGAAATTTAAGTGCCCACTGCTGAAATTCAGCGAGTGCGCACTCGAGACTAGCGATCAAGAAATTTAAGTGCCCACGCTGAAATTCAGCGAAAACTCGAGGGCGCGATCAAGAAATTCCTAAGTGCCCAACCGCTAAAATTTAGCGTGTGCGCACTCGGGACCGATGCGAAAATTATAAGAATCGGGCGCAGCACCGACGATCCTCGGGACCGGACGTACGGATGGCTGCGCCAAGCATGCCATGGGTTATATCGCGTCCACGGACGCGAGTAACGCCGGCGTGTGTCCACGTTGGTCAACTTCAGCATCGGTCCCGTGAGGCGTGGCTCGAGGGCGCAGCTCCACTCGCCATGGCCACTTTGGTCACGGCGTGGGAAGGTTGCGATAGAGGCACCGCCCAAGGTCGCCTCCGCCGTTCGAGCAAGGCGCCCTCCTTCAGACGCGGCTGCCTCGTCATGCGGCGGCGCGACGCCGTATCGTCCAAATCGGCGACATCATCACCCTTGGCCTTCTTGCTGCCATCCGCCGAGGCGACCTCGTCGCCTTCCTCTTGCGGGGAGGTCCTCCTCGCTAACGACGGGTGGCACCTTAGCCACGGTTAGATGGCCCATCCTCTTCACTCCGATCCTGCATCAATCGAATAAGCAAAAACAAGCGAGATAGTTATGGAAGGCAAGGAAGGGTGAGTGCACTCACTTGGCGCAGGATGAAACGTAGCCCGTCGTAGGCCGGCGGTTTTTCGATTCAGGCCCGGCGGCGAGCCCCATCTCTAGGACGTCGCGTGCCCAAGACACGGACGGCTCGTTGTTGAGGCCGCAATGAGCCTGGGACATCCTCGGCAGAGCCTCCTTGCGGCGAAGCTGCTTGAGCCTCCCAGCCCGGTAGGCGGGCGAATGGCGGAGGCATTGAAGCCGGCACTTCCTCGATCGTCGCGTCGATTCGGCCAGCGGCGCTGGTCTGGGAGCATCGGAGCTGCTCGCCGAGTCGGCGGCGAGGCCGGCTTGGATGGCCGTCTTCTTCTTGAGAGCCCTCGCCTCCTTTCCTTCTTCTTCTTCTTCTTCGACGGAGTGGCTTGACGCGCGAGGTGGTCTCTGGAGCTCGTCGTCGTCATCATGACGCCGAGGCTTCGCTGCCTCGATCTCGAGCTCGTTGTCCGCGGGTCTTTCGACCAGGCGACCTCCTCCTGACTCGTCGTTGTCGTCCTCGCCGCCCTTGGCGGCGGCTTCATCACTGGGAAGATGAGCCCGAGCTCGTCGTCCGAAGGAGGAAGCCACCCTTCCACCACTTGGAATAGCTGCAATCTGAGAATGAATCGAATTACGCGATGCATATGCGATGCGAGAAAAGTAAGGTGGTTACCGGACGCTTCGCGGTATAGGGGGCGACCCCAGCCTGCGCGTCCAGGTACACCGCCTGGGTAATCTTCTTCAGCTCGGGAGGTAGTCCTCCAGTTTCCATTCGTCGGCGAGCCTTCGTCGAGTCTCCCGGCCCATGTCTTTGGTACATGTAGTAGTCCTGTTGCGGGCGGGACGAGCCGCCCGAGCCAGCGGTTGTCTGATTTATTGTCCGAGGCCCTTCTTTTTCGACCACGGATGGTGGAGCATCTCGTCGACGACCATCCGCTGGTCGTTGGGAAGCTTGCCGACTTGGAGATGGCGCGGCTCGGACCGATTGGCGAATCGCGGGATCGCCGCCTCGTCCTCCGTCGCCTCGGCCACGTAGAACCACGACTTCTTCCAGCTCGCTGCTGCCTTGGCGGGCATTAGATCAAAAATGAGGCTTTGGACTTGAGTTGGAATGTCGGGCCACGGCTAGCATTGGGCGCTGCTTCCTCATGGCCGATCCGTCAGGTGAGATCACCACAAGGGAAGTAGGGCCAAGCCCGTAGCATTCGCATACGCCACGAAATGGCGAGTGCTTTCGATCTTTGGGGACCCGATCGAAGGTTGGATCCGTAGTAGGCGCAGCGGAAGAAACAGGACATAGGAAACCCTAGCCCCGCTCGAGATGACTGGTAAACAGATGAATTCCCTCTCTCGCGGGTTTGGGGTCGTTTCTCCGGCTGCGGGAATACGCCAACAGCCGGCTCGCAGGATCCCGGCCTCCTCGAAAGAGGCCAGCTGCGCCCTCGTGCATTTGGATCTACCCCATGGTTCGGTGGAGAGGGCCATGGCCGAGGGGTTGGTTGGGGGTCGGAGGATTTCGGGTCGGATGGATCGCGATGCGAGGGAAGGAAAATGCGTGCAGTCGAAAGAAGTGGCGAGAAGTTGGCTTTACAATCGCCTGCCATTCCCCTTATATAGGGGATGTTACCCGCCAAATCAGGAAGCCGTTACCGCGCGATGATTACGCCAAAAGTTACTGTTGGATTACCCCAACGGCTAGTTTGACCGCGACGACGGTCCAACTACAGCCGTTCGACTCGCCGACCCAGACACTATGACAGTGTATCGCCGACTCGACTCGCCAAAGTTGCGACCTGGATCACTGGTTTCCTCCTTTATACAGGAGCCCGTCGATGATTCGACTGGATGCCTACTCTGAAGCCGTGTACTCCATTGCGGCCGCCACGCCTAATCGCCGACGGCCTAAGGGACTACGATGGGGATATGCCTCGGTATACCCAAGGGACCTTCCGGACCCAAAGAATCGCGAGTGGGCTGCAAGACGGCGATCGGATTGAAGCCCAAAGAAGGAACCAAGCGATCGAAGTCAAGGTCAGTAGTAGATAGGCTACGGATTAGGTTAAACGAAAACCGGAGCTTTAATCAATCGGTTGAGATATGTAAACCCTAGGGAGGTGAGCCTATATAAACCTCCTATAGGGCTAGTAGAGATACGTTCCATCATACACCAAGCGACTCACGCCTAGCCGCCGAGTTCGCCCATTGTAACACCTCCATAATACAATCTAGCAGGAGTAGGTCTTTACCTCTGGGCCGAACTGGTAAAACCTCGTGTCTTTGCCCTCATCTCGACTGCAGATGGTCGGCCGCCTTGCCCTCGTTTCTACTACCGATTGCAAAGATCTGCCGTGACTATTCCCACGACAACCAGGGTGGTTCTTCTTAGAGGAGGATGTCGTGGCGGTCTCTACAACCTAGATGTCAACTCCATCAAGCAAGTCTTCAGCAACGTCAAAGTGTCGCGTGAACAGTGGCATTCATGCTTAGGTCATCCAGCCGTACCCATAGTCCAACATGTACTTCATCGTCATGAGTTACCTTCTGTGTCGGTCAATAATAAGTCTGTAATTTGTGATGCTTGTCAACAAGGCAAAAGTCACCAGCTACCTTTCTCGTTGTCTACTCGTGTTAGTACCGCACCCTTAGAGATTGTTTACTCTGATGTTTGGGGTCCTGCCCAAATCTCTGTTAGTGGACATGAATATTATGTAAGTTTTATTGATGCATATAGTCAGTTTTACATGGCTTTATCTTCTTAAACGGAAATCTGATGTTTTTTAAGTTTTCCTTCAGTTTCAACAAGTTGAACGTCTTCTAAATAGAAAAATCCTTCATGTTCAAACAGATTGGGGTGGTGAATATCATAGGCTTAACAAAAAAAATTTCTGATATTGGTGTTTCTCACCGTGTTTCGTGCCCACACACTCATCAACAAAACGGTACAGCCGAGCGTAAACATCATCATATAGTGGAAACTGGCCTAACTCTCCTTGCTCATGCCTCTGTTCCTTATCGTTTCTAGAGTGATGCGTTTTCTACTGCTTGTTTTCTCATTAATCGTCTTCCTAGTCATGTTATTGAGATGCAAACTCCTCTTGAAAGGTTGCTTGGAGAAACTCCTGATTATACTTTATTTAAAGTGTTCGGGTGTGCTTGCTGGCCACATCTTCGTCCTTACAACAAGCGCAAGCTTGAATTTCTCTCAAAACAATGTGTATTTCTAGGTTATAGCTTGGCTCATAAAGGTTACAAGTGTCTTCACATCCCCCACTAACCGTGTCTATATTTCACGTGACGTCATATTTGATGAACAAGTTTTCCCCTTTGCTCATATGTCCACCAATCCCACACCACCTCCACAATCTTCATCTCCATTACTTTCTGACCAATTTGATGATTCTGCACATCCTACTTTGTTGTTGGCTAACCATGGTGCAGGTCTCGGACGTGGCACGCGCTTGGAACTGCTTCCCGATGCGCCTGATATTGACGTCGATCACTCCAACATCGATCGCTCCACTCTAGTGCATGGCCTCGGGGCCGATACCCATGCAGAGATAGGCTCCGACAGCCCCGTTACTCCTCTACAAGCACGCAGCTCGCCCGCATCCTCCACTGGGTCCAGTGAGCCGTATTCAATCGGCCCGTCTAACTCGCCTGTGGCCGGCCCGTCTGCCTCCCCGCGTCAGTGAAAGGGCATGTATGCCCCCATGTGTGGTTTTGGTAATTAATGACAATCTCTATGGACTAATGTGTAAATTGAGTTTCACTTGTAGGTTTGTCCATTGGCATCGCTTGGGCCATGTGTTGGTCTTAAGGTTGGAAGATGAAGAAATGTCCAAGGGCTTTGTGCCCATTGGAATCATGAAGAAAGAAGGAGCTTGAAGGTCGATCAAGGCATGTGCAAAGAGTTGCATCAACCTCAAGTAGGGATGAAGAAGGGCAAGCTCAAGATGCGCCATCTCTAGAAGATCTCATGCTTGATGCTTGCCATCCTCGTGCTCATGGAATGATGAAGACAAGTTCAAAGAAGAGGTTTCCCCGTGGAGTATGGGGGAGCAATTTGCAAGTCTTCATCTTCATCAAGCAAGAGCATCCAAGAAAGGTGTTCCCACTATAGAAGAACAAGACGGTCTACATCAAGTTCAAGTGGGATGCTCAAGGCAAATGTATGTTCTTGATAGGGCTTTTCTTTTGCCGGTCTCGTATTGTTAGTTGGGAGACCGGGTTTAGGATAGATAGTCGTGCTATCAAGAGGGTCTCTCAAGCGGGTGTCTCATCTGCATCGTTCGGAGAGAGCTCAAACCTTTGCATTCATAGCATCATATTTCTTGGTTGTTATTTGGTTCTTGTCCATGAGAGGATCTAGAGCTTGTGGTCACCATCATAACAAGATCTAGCTTATCATCTAAGGATTTCACTTGCATATCTTATTGCGGTTTTTGATCTTACGAGTTTTCCGGCTCCACACCTTGGGGGATAGTTCACATATATATTCATGATATTTTCTCCACACCTTGGATTCTATTCGTCGTTATCTTTCCAACAAAATTGGTTTCATCCCGTTTGGAGTTCGGATGCAAAAGTTATTGCGTTTTTGGTTTTCTGGTTTCGAATTTCCACGCCGGAAGTTCGGCTTCCACCGAAAGTTCCGCTAGGGCATCTTTTGCCGAAAGTTCGGTGGAAGTTCCGCTCTTGTTCCGCTCACGTTGATGAATACATTTTAAATATGTCTATTTGATGGAACTTCGGAACTTCCACCGAAGTTTCGCTCCCACCGAAGTTCGGTGAACCGGAAGTTCCACCAGATTCGCCTTTTCAATTTCTCGCTCCATTTTTGACCGTTGGTGTGCCACGGAACTTCGCCTCCACCGGAAGTTCCGACCAGGAGTCGCGAATGCCCATAACGGGCAGATCTGGGAGCCCTTTAAAAGGGGCTCCTCTTCCCCTTCGTGGGCACTAGCTTTTCTTCTTGGTTCTTGGCTTTCTCTCTCTCCTCCATTGTCAACCTTGAAGAAGCTTTCCCTCTCCCTTTCCCCTCCTATGATTCTTGCATCTTTTTGAGGGATTTGAGAGAGGAGATCTAGATCTACAATCCCCCCAAGTCAAATCCCTTCTTTGTGAAGGAATCATTGGGATCTAGATCTTGGAGAGTTTTGTATTCTCCTGTTGTGTTCTTCCTCCCTTATTCTCCCAATAGCTTTTGTAGCTTTGTTGGAATTTGGGAGAGAAGGACTTGCCCTTGCATTTGGTGCATAGGTTTGAGTTCTACTCTTGTGTTCTTCCTCCCTTATTCCCACAATAGCTTTTGTAGCTTTGTTGGAATTTGGGGGAGAAGGACTTGCCCTTGCATTTGGTGCATAGGTTTGAGTTCTCCTCGGAGATTCGGCAAGTTCAAGCTTGTGAGCTTGTTTCTCTTGGGTTCCTTGGAACTCTAGACGGTTGTGTGGTTGGTTTGTTGACCTTTTATGGTCTTGTTGACCTTTTGTGGTCTTGTAGCCTTTTGTGGCGTTGTTGGCCTTTTATGGCATTGTTGGCCTTTTGTGGCTTTGTTGTTGGGAGCCTCCAATTGAGTTGTGGAGTTAGCCCCAATCTTGTACGGGTTCGGTGACCGCCCTCAAGCGTCCCATAGTGGAGCAAGTGCCCGCCTTTTGTGGTACGCACTTGGGAGAATAGGGTGGGCCTTTTGTGGCGTCGGTGAGTTGCGTGCTTCCGCATCCGGGGTGAGGCCTTGTGTGGCGCTGGGTGATCATCGAGCCACCACACCTCGAGGTGAGCCATTTGTGGCGTTCAGAGAGCATTGCGCCATCGCACCTCTCCAACGGAGACGTAGCTTCTTTGGAAGTGAACTTTGAAAAACAAATCTTCGTCTCCGCGTCCATCGGTTATCTCTCAACCGAACCCTTTACTTATGCACTTTACATTGTGATAGCCATCGTGCTTCAAGTATTTATACCTTGCTATCACCTTGTTGCTTGTATTGCTTAGCATAGGTTGTTGGTGCACCTAGGTGAACTTAGTGGCTAGGTTTTGTGCCCAATAAATTAAACGTTAGTTTTATTTCGCATTTACTTGAGCCTAAATCGTAATAATTTTAAAAGCCTATTCACCCCCCCTCTACGCGACTTCCTTTGTACTTTCAGTAAGGAGCCTGGCTCGTCCTCGTCCTCTCTTGGCGGACCACCCTCTTCACAGGCGCACTCTTCGCCTCCATTACTGTGACAGGTGTTACTACCCCGAGAAAGGGATTAAGCATCCGAAACACCAGACAGATGGTACAATTGCCTGGAATTCCGTTCGTTCTACTGATTTGGTTCTCTCTGAACCACATAATCACTGTGAAGCTATGACCTGTCCGCACTGGCGTGAGGCTATGGAGGCTGAGTTCTTTGCCTTGCAAGCTAATAAGACATGGCGATTGGTTCCTCCCGTGTCATGTATTAACATAATTGATTCCAAGTGTGTTTTTAAGATCAAGCAAAAGTCTGATGGATCCATTGAGAGGTATATGGCTCGCCTCGTTACTAAAGGGTTCAAACAGCGATATGGCCTTAATTATGAGGATACGTTTAGTCCAGTAGTTAAACCAACCACTATTCGTCTTTTGATCGCTATGGCAGTCACTCAGAGATGGCATCTTCGTCAGCTCGATATTCAGAATGTGTTCTTACATGGGGTTCTTGAAGAGGAGGTGTACATGCGCCAACCTCCTGGTTTTGAGGACTCCCAACACCCTGGTCATCTTTGTCGTCTTGATAAAGCTCTTTATGGACTGAAACAAGCTCCCCGTGCCTGGCATGCTCGTCTCAGTTCTGTTATTGGTTAGCTGGGTTTTACTCCATCTACTGCTGATACCTCCCTCTTTATACCGCGGCGCCCTGATGTGACTCTCTACCTTCTGGTTTATGTCGATGACATTATTGTTGTGAGTTCCTCGTCCACTGCTACTGATCGCCTTGTTCATCAGTTATGGTATGCGTTTGCTCTCAAGGATCTTGGCCCTCTTAGCTATTTCCTTGGTATTGAGGTCAGTCAGATTGTTTCTGGTGGTTTGCTCCTTAACCAACGCAAGTATGCGCTGGCATTACTGCGACGTGCTGGTCTTCTGCATTCTACACCTATGTCCACCCCTATGATCTCATCCGAGAAGCTGACTGCTGCTGATGGTACCTCTCTCTTGGCTGATGATGCTACACGTTATCGCAGTATGTTGGTGGACTCCAATACCTGACTATGACACGTCCTGATATAGCGTTTGCTGTCAACAAAGTATGCCAATACTTGCATGATCCACGGTGTACTCATTGGGCAGCGGTGAAACGTATCTTACGGTATGTTAATGGTACTCTTAGTCATGGTCTACTGTTGCGCCCACCTACTACATCACCTGGTCTTTTCTCTGCTTTTTTCTGATGCGGATTGGGCTGTAAATTCTGATGATCGGCGATCAATGGGGGGCTATGCAATATTCTATGGTGGTAACCTGGTTGCTTGGAGTGCTCGCAAACAAAGTTCTGATTTCTCCAAAGACCGAGTCTGAATACAAGGCGCTTGCTAATGCTACTGCAGAGCTTATTTGGGTACAATAACTTCTTGGTGAACTTGGAGTTACTCAGAGTAGTCCACCTATTTTATGGTGTGACAATATTGGAGCAACGTATCTTTCCTCTAATCCCGTGTTTCATGCTCGTACTAAAAACATTGAGGTTGATTTTCACTTTGTTCGAGAAAGGGTTGCTCAAAAACAGCTGCAGATAAGGTTTATTTCTTCCAAGGATTAAATTGCTGATGTGTTCACTAAACCTCTACCACTACCACAATTTCAAGCTTGTATATGCAATCTCAACCTTCGAGGATTAGTTGAGATTGAAGGAGGGTGATAAACAATATAATTGTAGTTAGACTAATCCTAGTCGTACATGGTTTGGAGTCTATAACCAAACCATACCCTAACTTGTATTGTACTCTATCTCCCTAATATAAATACATACCCAGCCGTCCAGGTTATGTCGTGCACTCCAAACACAATATTTCCTACACTAGTTTTCACTCACCTCCCGACGTTGGAGTAATAGTGTCGCGTCGCCTGTGCCACCCATCTTCCCGTCGCTCGTATCATTTCCCGCCGGTTCTAGCCAGTTCCCACCGCTTCTTGCGAGTTTCTGTCCGCTTCCTGCCGCCGGCAATAAAAGGAGGGCCGAGTTGTGGTAGAGGTGCCACACGCTCACCATGCCTCGCAGTCTTCCCACCACCTTGGTTCAGCTGCAGCCGCTTGCGCTAGATACCCATCGTGGGAGCCAGAGCATGCAACGAAAGAAGAGGCGGAGGAGGTCAGCGCCGTTGCCGACAAGGACGGCGACGACTACTACAAGCAGGCCAAGCAGCCAATCGACCAATGGGTTCTCCTCGATGACATTCAATTGGCGCGTGAGGAGGAGGCGCATCCATTCCGCCACACTTGCAAGGAGAGGTAGGCGCTCTCCCACCAAGCAGCAAGGATGGTGAACTGCGCTCGCCAGCCTCATATCGAGCAGGACGAAGTCTTGGCGGAGCTAGGGCTATAGTGACGAGGGTGATGGATGAGGTGGAGTCCTTGTCAGCAACGACAGAAGGAGCGCAGAGTGCAGAGAGGGACTGGCATAACATGTTGCCGGCCCTAGGCATAGAGTGCATGTCCATGACATAGCTCCAACGATGTCAAGCAGCGGCACAGAAGCACCGCGAGGCTATGGTGCGGCAGCAAGAGCGAGGGATCAAGCCAATTTTTAAGCTGACAAGCTTATGAAGTTTTTATGATTAAGAACAAAAGATGTAACCTGATAGCTGTGGAATATAGTTATCTTTATCTGCCGTTAAATCTTATTTTAAGTGAAAAAATTCACTAAATAACTCTCTAGCCTACTAGTGACTAATTATTGCAAAAATGTGCAAATTTTTATCTTGATTTGTGATGTGCATAAAATCATGCCTGGATCAAAAGATTATTGTCACCTATGATTTTAGGAGCTCCAGTAGCCGAGAATGTACCGCTCATAATTCCCACTCACTTACAAAGTGGTGCAACACTCCACCTTATAAGGTGGTGCAACTCTCCTCCAACTTTCCATGTGGGACTAAACTTTAGCTCCCACTCCACTTCCATGTGAGCTGCCACAAACATGGGCCCAAACACATATGGGCTGCCACAAATTTGGGCTTTGAGATTTAGGGAAAATCTGAAATACTCATGGGCCTAAATGGATTAGCCCCATTATTTCTAACAATCCCCCACCAGATCTCAAATGCCCATTTAAAGATTTGCCAATCCTTGCTACTTATTTATATACCAGTGTTTCAGCAGAGACTGTTAAGTTGAACTTCCGCCTAGAATCTTGAACTACGTCTATCAACAACTTGAACAATGGACGAACCTTGAATTGCAAGTTTGGTGCCAATAGATTTCGCTCAAAATCATAACTAGTACTTGGTTGTCAGTAGCCTACCCCGCGGGTTGGAGCATATGCGTCATACTCCCTGGTCTCTTCATGAGTTTACTAGAGATCACCCAGATCTCATAGACCGCGACGTTCTGATCGAGCTCATATAGGTGTGTTCTTTCAAGAATGCCTGGGGACGGCATCTTTGCTAATTAAAGCCAACAGAACACATTAAGGCATGTTGCCAACCTGCCTTACATTATGAGAGTCATGCATCTTCACATAGAGAGGGTTACAAAATACTCTCCTCACGGTCAAACCACTAGCTTGTTCTTCCTGTGTCCTAATTCACGGGATCTCCGATCACATAGGTTGGGTTACCACTAATGTGTGACATCCATGGGTCTCAACCCCATCTCCTCGATGCACTTTCTATCACATTTCGTGATAGTCCCTTTGTAAAGGGATCCGAGGTTTTTGTCTGCTTGAATATACGTACGCTTATTACTCCGAGTTTCTCAATTTCGACAGATTTCAAACGTCTCTTCACGTGTCTTGATGACTTCGTTATCCTTAGAATTGTTCACTTTGACAATAACAGTTTGGTTGTCACAATTCGGAAGGATTCTTGGTACAGTTTCTCAACCACGTGCAAGTCCATCAAGAGCTCACGCAGCCATTCGACTCAACAGTGGTCGTGTCTAAAGCGAAGTTCTACTTCCATAGTTGACCTCGTCAATATGGTTTGTCTCTGAGACCTCCATGACACCGTCACCTCCAAGGGTAAACACATACCCGCTCGTGGCGAGTTCATCAACGTCGAGATCCAATTCAATCACTATATCCTTCAAGCACAGGATTTCTGAATAGTGAATCCCATAGCTCATTGTACCACATAGATAGCGCATGACCCTTTCAAGTGCATGCCAATGATCAATACCGGTTAGACATGAACCTACTCAACTTGCTCACAAAGAAAAGAGATATCGGGTCTTGTAGCGCTTGCTAAGTACATGAGAGAACCAACAACTTGTGAATATTTCAGTGATCTGTTGGTTCCTTCTTATTCTTCGTAATGTCAAATCGGGATCATAAGGTGTTGGAGAAGTCTTGCCATCATTAAAGCCAAATCGGCTCAAGACCTTCTCAACATAATGAGATTGCGTTAAAGTAATCCCATTCTCGTTCTTAATAATCTTGATATTCTAATGACATCGCCTCTCCGATCTTTCATATCAAAACTCTTTGACAGAAAGACTTGACTTCATTTATCACTTTCATGTTTGTACCAAAGATCGAATGTCATCCACGCACAAACATAATATAACGCTATCGCCCCACCATGGCGATAGTAAACACACCTATCGACCTCATTAATGACAAAGCCCAGAAAAGTAGAGTTCTATCAAACTTCTCATGCCATTGCTTAGGTGCTTGTTTCGTGCCATATAAAGATTTCAATAACTTACACACCTTTGTCTCTTCACCTTTTACCACAAACCCATCCTTGATCCATATAGATCTCCTCTTCCAACTCTCCATTAGGAAAGTCTTCACGTCCATTTGATGAACGAGAAGACCATAAGAGGCCGAGTGATGAGTACTCGAATGGTGGTCCTAGCGACAGTGAATAGGTGTCAAAGTAATCTTCGCCTTCTTTACGTGTGTAGCCCTTAGCTACAAGCCGTGCCTTGTACTTCTCAATAGTACCATCGCCTTAGCTTCTTCTTGAACACCCACTTACATCCCACGTTTACAACCATAGGGTCGTTCGATAATTCCCAAGTTCCATTAGAAAGAATCGAGTCCATCTCATTTTGGACAGCTTCTTTCCAATCATCTCGCATCGGAGATGCATATGCCTCGATAATGGATCCGGGAGTATCATCCACAAGGTACACGATGAAATCATTGCCAAAGGATTTTGCAACCTCTCATCTCTTACTCCTCGTGAGGTTCATCGTCATCCTTCTCAAGAAATTCCTCATGTGGTTGTTCGAATTATCAATAGATGCACTAGATTCGGAAGTATTTCAAGAAATCCTACCAATGCTATGCATATCTTTCATAGGAAAAATATTCTCAAAGAATGTTGCATCACGAGATTCCATTATAGTATAAACATGCATATCAATTTTCATTTAACCACTAGAAATCTATAGCCTACACTCAGTGAGCATATCCTAGAAAGATACAATCCACTCTTGGGTCCGAGCTTGCGTTTCTTGGGAATCGGTATGTTGACCTTCGCCAAACACCCCCAAATGCAGATCTGAAAGTGATGGTTTTCTCCCAACCCACTCCTCATAAGGGGTCTTTTCTTTATTCTTGTTAGGAACTCTATTCAGACATGACATGAAGTCAACAAAGCCTCCCCCACCATGCCTTTGATAAACCAGCGGTGGCTAACATGGAATTCACCAAGTCGGTCGGTGCGGTTTTTCATCTCGCAACCCCGTTTGATTGGGGCAGTAGGAGGTGTCCTCTCATGAATAATTCCGTGTTCTGATGAATTCATCAAATATTTTGGGAAAATACTCACCACCACGATCCGACCTAAGACGCTTGATCTTTCTCTCTAGTTGATTTTCAACCTCGGCCTTATAGATTTTAAAGTAGTCTAAAGCCTCATCTTTAGTTTGCAACAAGTAAACATAGCAGAATTTAGTAGCATCATCTATCAACGTCATGAAATATCTCTTTTCACCTTTTGTCAACACACCATTCATCTCACATAGATCAGAATGTATGAGTTCTAGAGGTGCCAAGTTTCTCTCCTCGGCAGCCTTGTGAGGCTTTCGAGGTTGCTTTGATTGCACACAACTATGGCACTTAGAACCTTTGGCAATAGTGAAATTCGGATTAAACTCATGCTGGACATCCGAGACATCAAACCAAAATTAATGTGACATAAACGAGAATGCCAAACACTGGTATCATCATTAACACCACCACAAATATGATTCACGGATTTATTACAAAACTCTGAAAGTGAAAACTGGAACAAGCCTCCGAACTCATAACCTTTACCAATAAATTGTCCATGTTTCGAAACAACGACTTTATTAGACTCTAAGACAACCTTAAACCCATCTCTGCAAAGAAGGGAGCCACTAACGAGATTCTTGTTCATAGTAGGGACATGCTGCACGTTCCTCAGCTGCACGATCTTTCCTAAGTAAACTTGGATCCACCGTGCCAACACCACGAATGTAAGCATGTGATCCATTCCCCATTAGGACGGATGAATCCGGCGACACGATAAGAAGTGAACATAGAGATGTCGACACACATGAACATTAGCACCGTATCAAGCCACCAACACGGTGATTGAAATACTGAAAGAACTGTAAATAAATTACCATACCCATCAAGATTGCTAGCGGTCACGACGTTGATGTCTTGTCCTTTTTCCTCTACGATGCAGCGTTACGGATAGTCCTTGGAAAAATGGCGGGCTCTCCACAAGTGTAACAAGACAACACTCTTGTCCCTGTCGTCTTCTTCTTCTTGAAGGTTGTAGTCTTTACAGCTTGTTAAAGGAGGGTTTGAAGTTCCTTTGTTCTTGCCTACGGATTTGCCTTTCTCGCACAAAGTTAGCGTAGCAAGACCCTCTCCTTTCTCGATAGTGTCCTTAGCCCGAGCCTTCTCCTCAACATCAAGGGACGCCATCGATTTTCAACCGATATCTCCTGTCTCTTGTGTTTGAGAGTTGTGGCAAAGTTCCTCCATGAAGGGGCAACTTAGCAATAATGCATCCCGCCACAAACTTGTCGGGTAAGGTACACTTAAGGAGTTCGAGCTCCTTGGCAATGCATGTATCTCATGAGCTTGTTGAACCACAGTGAAGGTCCTTAGTCATCTTAAAATCATGAAAGCTCTCCATGATATACAGTTCATCGCCAAGATCTGCAGACCAAACTTGGCATCCAAAGGCATCCCGAGCTCCTTTCCGCCTTTTATGTGCATAAACACATCACACAGACGGCCATAAGAATGCTCGAATACATCCCACAAAGACGATGATAGCATCCTCGAACTTTCCGATCCTCGCCGATATAGTTCCTCGTTTGCCTTTATCGATGTGGAACACTTTCATCGTGGTCACCAAAGCTCAGCCTTGTACCGCCACCTCTTAAAGTGCACACCGATAAACTTATCCGCCTCGCATCGGTAAAACCAGCCATTGTTAATTCAGAAATTGACTACAATAAGGTTTTTGGATTGTTGGATTATTAGGCATAATTTCCACGATTAATTCCAGAATATAAATCATGACAAAATCAGCTGCTAGCTCATGTAACTCGAACATACTAGATGTACTAAACAACAGGATGATCGGAACAAACAAAGACCTAACATGTACTCGCAGAACATGATGAATAACCAAACAGATCACGTAGCACGCACTGCTCGGTTGTCGTAGAAACTTTGGGAAGAGTGATCGCAGCAGATGGCGGCGAAGACGGCGGTAAGACCGACTTGGATGGAAGACGACCGTGATGGAGAACTTCGAGCAGCGAGCGCTTCCCAAAACCTTATTCGCCTCTCCGCAGGATCACAAGGGCGAGTGGTTCCGAGACTGCCTCCCGTCCGTGCACGCCGGCAAGCGGGATGGAGTAGACTACGGTGGCCAAGTAGAGAGGATGGCAAAACCCTATATTGGTTTTCGGTCGTGTTGTGAGCCGTACAGACTTTATATAAATGCGGCAGAAACCCTAACGGAGGCGAACGTGGGCCGAGTCCACGTTACGCACGTTCGGGTCGGTTCGGCGAGATTCCGCAACCATGGCGCGCAAGCGTCGTGTGACGAGGCGAGGCGCGGCGTGCGGGCGGCGTCGGAGGAGGACGGCAGATCTCTTATTCCCACTCACTTACAAGTGGTGTAACACTCCACCTTAGGTGGGCGCAACTCTCCTCCAACTTTCCACGCGACTAAACTTTACCCCACTCCACTTCCAATGTGAAAACACGCCCAAACACATATGGACTGCCATAAATTTGGGCTTTAAGATTTAGGAAAATCTGAAATACTCATAGGACCCAGTTCTCGTTCTCTGGCCAAGACACGCGACGGAGGACAAACGATCGCTGGCCATACACGGCGACCACCGCGCATGCATATGCCTGGAGCAGAACGACGCGACGTGGCATCCGGATTCACTCTAGACTTCGGTGGTCTAATGTTTGGCCCGTTGCCCTGTGCGAGAGGGCCGTGTGAGTGTGATAGGGGCATAGCGCCAAACCGACATCGTATCCCGGTGCTGTCACATCCCACCAAGAGCTGGGCAGCCGCGACAAACGGTTGGGAGTGAGGCTCGTGGTCGCCGCGAACAGCAATGGAGTAATTTGGGCCCATTTAACTATGCTTCCTGAAAGGGAGGTTAATGCGAAAATTTGATACCCTTCACTTTTTGAATTGTTGTCGTGGTTTTAAGGGTGGAGGAGACATGACATGCTCTTTTATACATCAACGAGGACTTTATTTGATAGTAAATCATCTTACGCCAAAAAATATCCTCCTTTTGTCTCAGAATAGATGTTGAAAATTTAAATATATTTAGATACTATTTAGTTTATTGGTACATCATAAATATGCGATATCTATTTTGGACTGAGGGAGTACTAGACGGAAATAACTTCTTGGCTACTATTAAAAGTGGAAATCCGGGACCCTTATTCTCTAGTTCAATCTGATGAACTAATTTTTCAAAAAAACGATGGTTCTTTTTTTTGTGAAATTTAGTACATTTGATTGAAGGGCCAGAAGGTACCGTAAGGTCACCAATTTACATTCTTTGATGAATGATTGGTCTGGAGTGGTTAAAAGCATACGAAAGAAAATACTCCCTCCGTTTCAAAATAGATGTCGTAGATTTGTTAAAATTTGGATAAACCTATATACTAAATAATGTCTAGATTCATTCAAATTTGACAAATCTAAGACATCTATTTTGAGACAGAGAAAGTATTACAATTTTAAAGAAAGATGTATAGTATTGATGAACTACAAGCTATCATAAGATGACCTTTTCATAAGCCTGTTTACTCATGTTGCTCCTGATGTAGATGTATCCTTCCTACATTTTCGTCTTGGCTCAGCTAAAGCCCGAAGGTAGATGAAGGTATGACTGAATTATCGTGTAATACTTTTTATGATAAGGAGGTAAGCTAGGAATGATGACTTTCTCACAAGATATCTCTAGAAAAATTAACATATCTTCTATATCTAAATAGGAGACCCTCACTACCTGATTTCTCTCTATATGCAAGGCATTCACGGTGTTCAGTTTCAGCTTAGTTGTACACCATGTCAGCTCTGTATCGGTGCCTTCTTTTCCTGTTGGTCTGTCCAAACATCTACGAAACCATCTAGGAAACCACGTGCAGTCCAATACACAAGCCCAGTACATAAGCAGAGAAGCTTTCAGTCCAATACTCCAGCCTAGCACATGTGCCAGCGTAGAGCCAATTAATTTATGTCACAATTGCATGAATCAGTCCATATTTGCTTTTCTTTACAATCTTTGCAGCCACCAAAATTTGGCAACTAATGAGTCGCATCGTCTTCTCTCTTCTCCGCGATCTTTGGTATGTACGATGCAGTGATGTTAGCCTTCTCTTATGCTTGTCATGTTGAATTTTTCTTAGTTGAGAGAGGGAAACAAGAAAGAGAAGAATGTCTTCTCTTAGCTAAGAAATAATCCCTTAGAAATAAGAAATGAGAGAAGACTATTTTCTACATTGTACCATATGTTTTCCCTTAGCCAACCAATTTTTTACTAAAAATAATTAATTCTCATTAATTGCTAGAGATAGCAATAAGAGATAATACATTGTATAAGTTATATATCGTGTCTTCTCTAAATGATGTGAAGAGTTAAGAGAATGCATGTCTTTAGCATTGTACATGTCCTAATGGAGAAAGTCGAACCGAAAAATTCTCACTGTCTTCTCCCCTTCCAATTCCGGTCTTACGCATATTTTACTTGCGTTTTCCTTTCCCCTTCCTATATACTATACGATACAGAATACGGCTTCTCCTTCCCTAGCGTGCACCGGTCGTCACCTTGCCGTCACGCCATGGATGCATGGTTTCAGTTGGCTTCGATGGAGTGCTTAGTATTCAGCCATGAGGAAGCGGGCGTCGTCTACGGGACACCACCGTCCTGTTACTGGTTTCACGGAAGTCGTTCGTTGCTCCATGATGGGATACGAAAGGATTGATGGGGAACTAACTATGATCGACCACACCCAGAGAAGCAAGTACTCAACAACCTCTCAAAGGTATTACCGGAACTGAATCTTTTGATCTCTCTCATGGTTGCTAATTCATAATTTCAGATATCTCTCTGTCCTCCTGTTCTTGGTGGTATGGTTGGCCATCTTCATTCTCCTGGAGTCATGGTTCTTTCATTCCTCTTTTTGTGAAACTGAGAACTGCAATTCCCATCAGACAATGTAACTAAGCAATTTTGTTTTCTTTCTACAGATTTTTTGGAATTTTGGTGGCTAATTCTCCAGGTCAAAGTCTCTTTTTGAAACAATCTGGTGCTATGAGCCTATGATCTATTATTTTCTTCGGCTTATGTTATCATGAGGGATCTACATGGCTACACGTTGCTCATATCTTTTTTAGCATCCATGGATAAATTTTGCCGTGCACACTCAATTACCATTCTTAGAAACCGGAGAAGTATCTATTCAGTATCAACATGTGCTTCTATTATTTATCATGTAATTGAATTTCTGAAGTTCCTTAAGGCATTGATTCCATGAATTAATCCTATTTGTCTAATAATCTCGTTGGACACACTCAATCGCTTCGATTATTTGATGTCTGATGTTTCTAAGATTGACATGCATGTTGAATCAAATAGTTGGTTAACAAGTATATTTAAGCGGGGTTGTATCTTCACCTTTTCTGATTTAGGGTAAGAGATATTCCTGGTTGACTTGGCCAACGACGGTTTGTAATGAAAATCTAAATTGTTGTTCTAGAAATTTTTGGTCCATCTTTGTGCAAATTATCCACATACAAACGAGTTAACTATGCTATGTTGCATAGACAGTATGAATCATTTGACCATGTTTGCATAATATAGGTGTATTTAATATCTTAGTTTTCCGGTTGTTTCACAATAAAGTAGATCCTCTTCATCGTTGACTTGAATAAACGATTTATATACAATGTCATGGGATGAAATACTCAAATGTGGATTGATCTACAATTTTTGAAACATGAAGCTACTGACCATGTTAGCAACAATCCAATTCGCAGGTCAAAGCTGTAGAGCCCATGAAGCTACTGAACTAATAGAAAAGAAAGGCATTTCCATGTTTATTTCTATCCTTCTAAATGGTTCGTATTCTTGAAATAGTTAACAACAATCCAATTCGCAAGTCAAGGCTGTAGAGACCATGAAGCTAATGAATTAATAGAAATGAAAGGTTTTGCCACGTTTATTTCTACAATCAATTATAACCTGACTATAACCGATATTTTAAAAAACAAGTTACTTTATAAATATAAGTGGGAAGTGCATTGTAGTTGATCAACATACCAATTCCGCTGAGGCATATGTACATGCATCTTCAACACCATATTAAGAGTTTGTAAACACATGCTTCTTATGAATAAAATAACTTTATGTCCATACCTTTGTCAATACATGATTCATATATGAATAGAAGCATTCCGGTTCTTTACTTTTGTCCCTAAAGAGGCCCCGCAGCAACGCGCGGGTATCAACTTTGAACCTAGACACTAAAAGATGTCTAGATAAATCTTCTTCACAAACCTAAAACATCTTATATTTTCAAACGGAGGGAGTAGTTCTTAAAGAGAGTAATCAGGTGATCAAGTTTTTTTTGTCACGGGTCGTATGTTGGATGTAGTATACAACTAGTGTGCTTATTCCAAAGAAAACGAATCCAGTTGAGCCAGCGCATCTTCGCCCTATAAGCTTGTCTAATCTTATTTAGAAAATCATCTCAAAATGCCTTGTTATATTATGGCTTAATTTGGTTTTTTTTGACAAATTAAGAGTGCTTTTATTCTAGTTGAATGATTCGGGATAATGCTTTAATTGCATTTAAGAGCTTTCATACATCACACAGTATGAAAAACGAGTGCACGATTTTCTATGTATAAGTTGGATCTTACAGATTTTCTACCTGTGAGGATATCCATGCACGTACTTAGAGTCGTTTGATGTAATTATGAGATCCATGTTGACGTTAACACTGTTTAGACACTGTCAATTTTTTTAGAACACACTTATCAGGTTCATTCATAGGCCAAAGCTAAAGATACACTACATGACACGCATGCGACTCGAACACACCAGAAGCACAACTGATACAGAACGTTTACATAAACTACACTGAAACAAATAAGAATGCAAAAGGCTCCTCGGAGTTTCCTGCACAACACAACAGTGTCAGCCGCTGTTGCATCGTCAGTCGGGAACCACCGCAGGTCGAAGAAGCACCCTCGCCATCATTGAGCTGCGTGGTCGTCAGAAAAGCCTCATCGTCGCCGTCGGGGAGCTACCCCAAATCCACTGAGGCTCCTCGAAATCATCGAAGACGACGGCCACCGGATCCGCATGCCTGCAATCTCCTACCAATCCCTGTCCTCGCCATTTTCTGTTCACTTCTGCTGTCATTGATGCACGACGGCTACCGGCTAGCTCATGTACAAGGCCTCCATGGCTCCGCAACGACGATGGCTAACGTCAGGGCCAGCTCTGACCCAGGGAAAAGAGGGGCGATGGGCAGGGGCGACCAAATTTAGGGGACCAAATCATATTTGGTACACATATGGCACCCTAAAGATAAAAAAAGAGGCCCATCTACCCGTCCACGCGCAGCCACGTCCCGGTGTCGTGCAAGCACGCACGAGACCCTCAATCATCATCAAAATATAGAAAAGGCAAGCACGCAATGGGGTCACTCCCGGATGTTTTGTTTTCCCTCGATCTAATCAGCGATGGAGGCACCGCCGAGTCCCTATCGCCTACTCGCCTCCCCTTGCCTCTCCTGAACCCCTCATCACTCATCACCCGAAGTCCCGAAAGTCAGCCATGGACTCACACTCACGGGAGCTGCCGCTCAGGGCCGGTCCTGGGGGTGGGCCGGAGGGGCAGCCGCCCCGGGCCCAAAAATATTAGGGGCCCCGCGCAGCCATACGTTACGTACGAGCCTTGTTCCAAGCGCAACGCTGGAAAAGAACCACGAGGTGAAAGGCCTCAGGCAGTAATTAGCACCGATAAGCTTTTCTATGTCGTACCCGTTAATGGAAAGCAACAGATCAGCGTTGCGCCCCTCTCCATGATCCCGTTTTGACTTAGCCGCGACTCCCATGGCCCTGGCGACTTCCAAAAATTTCTGTAAATCGTGAGATCGACCGAATATGATTATCGCGGTCTCTCTCACCTCATCGGCTGATTAATTCATCTACTGAGCGACTCAATGAACATGAAGCTAGTGTTGAGCATCTTACTAGCATGATCACTTAGAATAAACATACTGAGCAAGCATGAAATAATCATTGACAAGGAATTGCAGCATCACATCACGAAGGAGAAGGAGGGCATAAGGCAAATTGTAATTTTACTAAAATTGTTGCTATTGTCTACAAAGTCTTTTTGTAGCACTTTATATAAAAAAAATGGTCTAACTATGGGGCCCTAGATTCTAGTTTCGCCCTGGACCCTCGGAATCTCAGGACCGGCCCTGCTGCCGCTGCTAGCCTTACGTCTTACCGCCTACGACTTAGTGCAAGATTAACACGTTATTCTTGATCAAAATTTTGATTAGACCCGGCCAGTCGGCCCTAAATTTCTCTTGTTTTCGATCTAAAATTATAAATCCTGTTGACTGATTTGTTTTTTATCTAGTACGGAGTACAATATTTACAGCTGCCGGAATTCATTGCTGTCCGTCGGTTCGTCAGTTTGTCCTTAGACATTCAGATAGTCTGGATCTCCGGGTGTTGGATCCTTGCCAATCTGCGGTAGCATTGAGGCGTCCTCTCTCCTTTTCTTGTGAACATGTTTCCTAAAAAGCATTCTGTTCGTTCACTCATTTGTCTCACACTCAGGGATGGCACGAGTCCGCTCTCTCTCGCACGAAACGAGAGGCAGCTCCTTCCCTCCCTTATCCGGCGGCCTCGCCGTGTTGGAATTATGCCCTAGAGGCAATAATAAAGATGTTATTATTATAATTCTTGTTCATGATAAAGTTTATGTTCCATGCTAGAATTGTATTAAGCGGAAACTTTAATACTTGTGTGGTTTGTAAACAACACCGTGTCCCTAGTACGCCTCTAAGGACTAGCTCATTGATCAATGATGGTTAAGGTTTCCTAACCATAGACATGAGTTGTCAATTGATAATGAGATCATATCATTGGGAGAATGATATGATGGACAGACCCAAACTAAGCGAAGCAATTAGATCGTTTCATCGTGTTCATCTTTGCGAAGCTTTTCCTATGTCAAATATTGTATTCCTTAGACCATGAGATAATACAACTCCCTGGTACCGGAAGAAAGCTTTGAGGTCATCAAACGTCATCCTATGAGAGGGTGATCATAAAGGTGTCTCTCAGGTGATCGGAAAGTATCTGTTGGGTTGTATGTATCGAGATGGAATTTGTCCCTCCCAAGTCGGAGAGATATACTTCGGGCCCACTCGGTAATCGATATCAACACCGCTTGCAAGCATGTGGTTAAGGAGTTAATCACAAAGTGATATCGGATTACGGAACGAGTAAAGTACTTGCTGTGAACGAGATTGAACTAGGTATGACTGCATCGACGATCGAATCTCGAGCAAGTAAAATATCGCGAGACGAAGGGAATATATATATGGGATTGATTGAATCTGGCATCGTGGTTCATCCGATTTGATCATCGATGAATGTGTGAGTCAATATGGGTGCCTGCACCCGTTGTTGATTATTGATAGAAGATCATGTCGCATATTCTCGAACTCAGGGTCACACACTTGACGTGTCTTGACGCTAGGATAGATTGGATAATTGGTTTATGAATTTTTGTTCGAGTCTCGGATGGGATCCGGATATCACGACAGGTTCTAATGGTCCGAGAATAAGATTCATATAAGGCGCAGTTTTGGAGTTCGAATTGTTCCGGGTTAATCGGTATTGTACCGAAGCTTCTAGAACCTTCCGAAGGGGACAAACGTGGCCCCACCTTCCGGGAGGGGCATGGGCCTATGAGGGAGTTTCTGGCGCATTGGGCAGGGAACAAGGCCCCATAGGGCCCAGCCAATCCTAGATAAGTTTAAACTCGTTTAAACTAGAGATAAGATTTCTAGATAAGGGAGAGTTTAAATCGTTTAAACTAGAGATAGGATTTCTAGATAAGGGAGAGTTTAAATTGTTTAAACTAGAGATAGGCTTGGAGGAGGGGCAAGGGCTGCCCCCCCTCTATATATAGAGGGGTGGTGCGCCCCCTCCCCCCAACTACACACCTTCCTCCAAGCCCTAGCAGCCTTGCTACCTTCCTCTCTCCCTCCCGACTGTTTGTAGGCGAAGCCCTGCGGCAGAAATTCTCCATCATATACACCACGCTGCCGTGTTGTAGATCCAATCTATCTCTCCACCATACTCGCTGGTCCGAGAAAGGAGGAGACGTCGAGGTGCTGCACGTGTGCATCTCACGGAGGCACCGCCACTTGTGGTGCTAGATCGGATCGGATCGCGAGGAGGAGAAGCGAGTACGACTACATCACCCACGCCCGATTTAACGCTCACTGCGGTAATCTTCAAGGGTATGAAGATCTAATCCAATCTCTCGTTGATTGCATCTCCTAGATTAGATCTTGGCTTTCCTCCGCTCGCATCCGTAGAAAATTTTGATTTACTATGCCGCCAATCCCTTCAGTGGTATTAGAGCTAGATCTATGCGTAGATGTGTTTCACGAGTAGAACGCAACATGGTTGTTGCGGGCGTTGATGTGTTCTGCTGCAAGCCTCTTGTTTGCGTTCTTCTTATGACGCGGGATAGTGAGATTGAAGCGGTCCAGCCAACCTTACGCGACATCGTCATGACCGCCGCACTTGACGTGTGGCTTGTTCCACACATGCGGGTGGTGGATGTCGGTTCCTCACTATAGTTGTCATGGGATTAACACCGAGTTTGGCAACCATAATATCACCGTTGTGGCTTTCCGTAGGTAAGAATCGTTCTTAGCATCTACTCCCATAAGCCACGTAAAACATGCAACAACAAAGTAGAGGCGTCTAACTTGTTCTTGCAGGGAGTGTTTTCTGTGATATGGTATGGCCCAAGATGTGATGTGTATATTGTATGCGATGATCATGTTTTGTAATGTTTCACGACTTGCATGTCGATGAGTACACAACCGGCAGGAGCCATATGGTTGTCTTTATAATTGTGTATGACATGCGAGTCAACTTCTTATACGCCATGTAATAGCTTTACTTTATCGCTAAGTAGTTAGCAATAGTTGTAGTTGCTATTCGTGGTGGAGGCAATCATGGTGGAGTGATGGAGATCATGCCGGAACGCACAAGATGGAGATCATTGCGCGAGGATTGGCTATACCATGTCACATAAAGTTATATGCATGTGATGTTTATCCCTTTATGTATCTTATTATGCTTAGATCGCGACGGTAGCATTATAAGATGATTCCTCACTTAAAGATCAAGATAAAAAACTGTGTTCTCCCCAAGTATGCACCGTTGCGAAAGTTCGTCGTTTCCAAGCATCACGTGATGATCGGGTGCTATAGACTCTACGCTCACATACAACGGGTGCAAGCCAGTTTTGCACACGCGGAAATATTTGGGTCTAACTTGACGAGCCTAGCATGTACAGACATGGCCTCGGAACACAAGAACCGAAAGGTTAAGCATGAGTCATATGAATGATATGATCGACATTTTGTTGTCCACCATTGAAACCACATCTCTTCTCGTGATGATCGGATTAGGTGTGGTGAATTTGAATCGTGTTCACTAAACAACTTGAGGGATGTTGAATTTAGTGGGAGTTCATCTAGTAATTTGATTAAGTTGAACTATTTATCATGAACATAGTCTAAGTTGTACTTGCAAATACTGTAGATCACATGGCCAAGTCCAACTTCAACTTCAACGTTTTTGCTGAGAAGGAAAAGCTTAGAAACAATGGGTCTAACTTCACCAATTGGTTCCGCAATCTAAGAATCATTCTGTCAAGGACAAAAGGACTATGTCCTTGGTAAAGCGTTAGGTGACCCTCGCAGAATCGCTACTTACCGATGAGAAAGCTGTCTATCAACAAGAAAGATGATTATGGTGTGATTAAGAGCACCATGTTGTTTGCTATGGAACCGAGCTTCAAAATCGCTTTTAAAACCTATCCCGCCCTTTGAGATTCTCGAGGAGCCGAAACCATGTTTCACTCAAGCCCGCTCGAGAGATATGAGATCTCCGAGAAGTTCTTTAACGCAAGATGGAGGAAGGAGTTCCGTTAGTGAGCACGCCATAAAGATGTCGGGCTACACTCAACGCCTTGAGCAACCGGAATGCACGATTCCGGAGGAGCTCAAGATTGAGTGGTTCTGCAATCACTCCTCCCAGCTACAAAAGTTTTGTAGTGACTCATAATCGATTGGTTCCATCGATACGATCACCGAGCTCTTCGCAGTCAAGGTCATGGAAGTGGACATCAAGAAGGATAATCATGTGTTAATGGTTAACAAGCCCTCCTTTAAGAAAGGTAAGGGTGCAAAGAAGCCCTTCAAGAAAGGCGGCGGCAAGCGCGTTGCCCCTGCTGAGAAGAAGCTCAAGTCCGTCCTAATCGACCTTGAGTGCTTCTATTGCAAGGACAGGTCATCGAAGCGAATCGTCAAGTACTTAGCGGACAAGAAGGCCGCACCATCAAAGGTATATTTGATATACATGTTATTGATGTTTTCCTTACTAGCCCTCGCTAGTGCACAGGTATTTGATACTGGGCTTGCTAATATTTGTAACTCAAACAGAGCTACGGAATAGACGCGGCTTATGGGATGAGGTGACGATGCGCGTTGGCAATGCATCAAGAGTTGATGTGATGGTCAAGACGCCTCCTTAGTTTTACCTTCAGATTAGTTTTAAACCTTAATAAATGTTATTATGTGCTGATTGAGCATGAACATTATTTCCGATCATGTTTATTGCAAGACGTTATTAATTTAAATCGGAGAATAATGGTTGTTCTATTTATATGAGTAACATCTTTTATGGTCATGCACCTCTTGTGAATGGTTTATTTCTTCTAAATCTCGAAGGGATGAAACACACATCCATAACATTGAGGCTAAGAGATGCAAAGTAGGTAGTGATAATACTAATTATTTGTGGCATCGCTGCTCAGGTCATATTGGTGTAAAGCATGAAGAAACTCCATTCGATGGACTTTTGGAATCTCTTGATTTTGAATCATTTGACACATGCGAACCATGCCTCATGGGCAAGATGATCAAAACCCCGTTCTCCTAGATGATGGAGCGAGCAACGGACTTGTTGGAAATCATACATACCGATGTATGCGACCGATGAGTGTTTCGACGCAGTGGATATCGCTATTTCCTCACTTTTACCGATGACTTAAGTAGATATGGGTATATCTATTTATTGAAACATAAATCAAAACATTTGAAAAGTTCAAGGAATTTCGAATGAAGTGGAGAACCATCGTAATGTAAAGATTAAGTTTCTACGATCCGATCGTGGAGGTGAATATTTGAGTTATGATTTTCTCACGCATCTTAAAGCAAGTGGAATCGTTTCACAACTCACGCCACCCTAACACCACAAGCAATGGTGTGTCGAACCTTTAATCGGACCCTATTAGATATGGTCCGATCAATGATGTCTTACCGATTTGTTGCTATCATTTTGGGGTTATGCATTAGAAACCCGCATTCACTTTAAATAGGGCTCCATCTAAACTGCTGAGACGACACCGTATGAACTGTGGTTTGGTGCTAAACCTAAGTTGTCGTTTCTTAAAGTTTGGGGATGCGGCTTACGCCAAGAAGTTGATGCCGACAAGCTCGAACCCAAAGCGAGAAATGCGTCTTCATAGGATACCCTAAGGAAACCATTGGGTATACCTTCTATCACGTAACCAAGGCAAAGTGTTTGTCAGAAGAACTCCTTTCTTGAGAAGGAGTTTCTCTCGAAAAGAAGTGAGTGGGAGGAAAGTAGAGCTAGACGAGGTTATTGAACCTTCTCTTGAATTGGAGAGTAGCGCAGACTGAAATTGTTCCAAAGGTCCGCACCAACAATAGAGGAAGCTAATGACAAGGATCATGAAGCTTTGGACGATGTCGCTCGAACGTCGCAGTCGACAAGGTCGCGGCCCCTCCCGAGTGGTACGGCAATCCCTGTCTTGACTGTCTTGTTAGTAGAAGAAGTGAGCCTCACGAACTATGAGGAAGCGATGATGAGCCCAGACTCGAGAAATGGTCGAAGCCATGAACCAATTGGGATCCATGAGCGAAAACCAAGTATGGACTTTGGTGGATCCTCCTAGCGACCGAAAGGCCGTTGAGTGCAAATGGATATTCAAGAAGAAAACGGACGCGATGGTAATGTTACCGCCTATAAAGCACGCTTGTTGCAAAAGGTTTTCGACAAGTTCAAGGTGTTGACTACGATGAGACTTTCTCTCCCGTAGCGATGTTTAAGTCCATTCAGATTTTATTAGCAATTGCGTTTCATGATTATGAAATATGGCGATGGATGTCAAGACCGCTTTCCTCAATGGGAACATTCATGAAGAGTTGTATATGATGCAACTCAAGGTTTTGTCGATCCTAAGGATGCTAGTAAAGTATGCAAACTTCAGCGTTCCATTTATGGATCAAGCAAGCATCTCGGAGTTGGAACCTTCGTTTTGATCAAGTGATCAAGAGCTTTGGATTTGTTCCAAATTGCTACAAGCTTGTATCTACAAGAAAGTGAGTGGGAGTTCGGTGACGCTTATGGTACTATATGTGGATGACATATTGATTATTGGAAATGACATCAACATGCTTAACGATGTGAAGAGTTATTTGAACAAGTGTTTTCAATGAAAGACCTAGGTGAAGTCGCTTATATATTGGGCATCAAAATCTATAGAGATAGACAAAGACGATAGCTTTAAGCCGAGTACATACTAGACAAAGTTCAAAAGGTTCGTAATGGATAAGGCAAAGAAAGGTTCAAAGGCCTATGTTGTCAGGTAAGATATTGAGCAAGGCTCAGTGTCCAGCTACGGTAAATGATAGGGAAGCTATGAGCAAAGTGCCTTATGCCTCGGCCATAGGTTCCATCATGTATGCCATGCAGTGTACTAGACCGGATGTGTCCAATGCTCTTAGTTTGACGAGCAGATATCAAAGTGATCCAGGAGTGGAACACTGGACAGCCGTGAAGAACATCCTAAAGTACCTAAATAGAACTAAAGAAATGTTCTTAGTCCATGGGGGTGATGAACAGCTTGTCGTAAAAGGTTACGTCGATGCTAGTTTCGACACCGACAAGGATGATTCCAAATCTCAGACAGGATACGTTTATATTTTGAATGGAGGAGCTGTGAGCTGGAGAAGCTGTGTGGCATCCCGCAAAACCACTGCTAGAAAATCGCGTTGAATTTGTGCATTGCATCGTCATCATCATGCATTGTTTGTACAAAACTATTTGCAGAAAAACCCTATTTTGTTTTCTAAACGCCTCATCCTTATTCAAACGCAAAACCCGGGCTTGTCCGGATTATTTATTTTGTCTAGCATCGGTGCAAAAGCCCCGTTTAGAACATTAAAAATATTTAATTTATTTTAGTGGGGCAGTCGAACGGGCCGAGTAGACCCGAACGACCACCCCTGTTTTTAAAACGGTCCATCTAACCCGTCAGAAATCCTAGACCTACCCACTATCTACCCAACCCAATGCCCACATCACCTCGCCAACCAGACGACACCTCACCTCCTCCCTCCCTCACCCACCACGCCACCTAGACTAAACCACCTCCACCCCCTCTCTCCTCACAAGCCCACACACAAAGACGACGCCTCCACAAAGAGATCCCTGGTCCCACTGCCCACGCCACCACGCTGGTCCCACGCCGCCTCCTCTCTCTCCCTGTTTTCTTCCCGGCTCGCCTGACTCTCCCCGCTCCTCCCCCATAACCGCCTCTCCTCTCATGCCTCCCGGCGCCTCCTGGCCACCAAGAAACCGCCCACTCGCCTCGAGATCACCGCGCCCTCCGCCTCGCCTCTTCCGCCTGCTTCGCCTCGCGCCGGCCATGCCCTCCACCACTGACGCCACGGCCTCTCCCCATCGCCGCCTCCGCTTCGCCTCCTCCCTCAAGGCATGCTGCTCTCCTCCTCATCGCTCCCGGCTTCAGCCGGGCCGCCTCTCCGGGCCTCGAAGCCCGGGCCTGCTCTACCTCCGCCATGAGCCACCTCGTCCCTTGCCACCTCGCCGCTTATCGACTGCCGCCTCGCCGCCCGAGCGGCGTGCTTTCTCGCCCATCAGCCAAGGTCGGCCTCCTGGTGCTCGCCTCGCAACAAGCCCGCCGACCTGCCCTCTTGGCGCCCGCTGCACGGCCACCACCGCCCAAGTTCACGCGCATGTATCTGTTTGGTGCCAAACTGGCTGTGTTGTTGATCGTGTCTGAGGCTTGTGGTGCTGCTATGTGTGGTGAGCTGGTGTTGGATGGAGTGGTGCTGTGTCACCTAAAGGACACCGCCAAGAGTCATACGGACGACAAGATGTTCTCTGTCGAGACCTCTCCACAGCTACAAGGGTTGCTCTGCCAAGTTCGTGTCGAAAACCGAGGCAGGAAGCCCCAAGATCTCCATCATGGAACTCGGAGGCGATGACGCCAATTCGTCAAGGTCCTGCCTCAAGTCCAAGATCGATCCCGGCGACCCACATGCGACAAGACCTGCGCCCCGAATGCGGGATCGAGAACCCATACGCCAAGAACGCCGAGGCGGATACGACAAGTACTCCCCCGAAGGCCAAACCCGAGGGCTCGCCATGATCTTCCTTAGGGACGACAAGACACCGAACCCGCAGACCAACCTCGAATCGACAAGTTCGCCATCGACCTCGAGGACGCCCACACGAACGACAAGACCGCCACACGACGCCGAGACCCTGACCGAGTCCCCGAACCAAGGTCGATCCAAGCGCCAGACCTAAACTCGCAGAATGCCGAGGTCGCCGTGAACCGCCAAGATCGTCCCGTTGGTGCCACTCGAGATCGACAACGACAAGGTCGTCGGGACCCCAAGAACTCGCACCGACCGATGACCAAGCTCGTCGCCGATCCCGGTGACCCAAGGGCCACGCCAGACCAACTCAAGAAACCCAAGATCGCCATGGAATGGAACAAGTACCACAACGCCAACGACAAGAGGCCGAACAAGATCTTCGACACGGAACGCCATGATCGCCAACCCGGAACACCGAGTGCGCCGACACGAACCCTAAGACCACACCTCGACGCGCCAAGTTCACCAAGAACCGTTCCCAGAGTCCGGTTGTCGAGCCGAACCCGTGGAACCCCGAACCTCCCCAAGATATACGCTAAGGCACGACAAGGTCTACCTCACGGACACCGAGAACTTCCCCCTGAACGCCACGACCCCGAGTCCGAGAACGACCCCGTCGAACCCTGGACCCTGAGACCGACCCCGAACCCCGGAACCCCAAGATCGTCGAGACCCCTCAATGTGTGAACCCCTTCCCAAAACCCTAATTCTATAATATAAATACAATTGTTGCACATCAAATCTTTCATCTCGCATGCATATCATGTGGTTTGGGGGCCTTATGCCGATTCACCTAATAATTAAATAAGGGGCCCATATGCGGGCAAATCTAGTCTCATATCGGTCTCATTTAAACTTGTGTAGCGAACCGGTATCTTATCTTGCCCTGTTAAAACAACATTTAAATTGCGGGGGTTTTAAACAACTTGAACCACCTAATTAACTGTCGGGATCCCGGTTCCGCTTAATATTGACCTAATTGCATCGCATCTTGCAATGCCATACATCATCCATGCATCATTCCGATCTTCTGCCGTTGTATTAAATATTGCATCCGGTGTTTCTTCTAGTGTTTTGCTTCTTCGCGGATAAGGCCGTTGAGTTGATGTGAGCTTCGCCCCGATCTTCGGTTGAACCTTCGACAATGTTTTCAAAGCAGCATCTCCCTTTCTACCTATCTTACTTTTATAGTCTTTATTCCTCCTGTTGATCTATTGCTATATGTGTTGCGATGCTTTAGTTTCCGTGACTGTGATATGCCGCAGCCCTATATTGCCTTGGACACACCCTATTACCGTTGTTTGGTAGATAGTTGGACTTATGGTCGTAGTTGCTTGCTCAGTCTTGTCATGTGTCATCACGCCATCGATTCTTGATGTATTGCCGCATGTTGATGTTGGAGATGATCATAGTTTTACTTATCGTCACTTTAATTTCGCTTAACAACTAAAATCGAAATAAGCAGAGGCATCGGGGTGATAGAAAATATTTGGTTTCAACGCCCACTTGTGTCCCGTAAGACCCCGAGTACTTGATACTGTTCCTTGATTTATCGCGCTATCCACATCCGGAGGTATATGGGACCCCGAGCCGAGCTTGATTCATCTTATTTCTTGGGGCCACAAACTAGTTTGAGGTTTTATTTACGATCCTGCATTTATGCCATGCTACTTTCAGATTTAAATTGTGCGAGGAGCACACCTGCATCGCTTAGGTATGCGAGTGATTACGCATCGACAAGCCCAGCCACACTTTCGGTTCCCAACGCCATACCATTGACGCAAACCTTGAGTCCGTCTCAAGCTTGCTTACTCCGTTGCGGGATCTACTCAATGGGGTGGCCTCAAATAATTCAACTCGTGATTGTTCAATGTGAAAGCCTCGTTGGGTTTTGAGTTGGTTTTCCGAGGTTGATCGAGCGTGTGTTGCTATTGGTGCACCCCGGTAAAACTTTCAAAGCCGTGTCCGCGGATATGGACGACTTGGAGCACAAGATCTCGATCATGACAAGCATAACTAAAGTTTATTGCTATAAATTTGACTTTATAATGACTAGTAATCAGCTTCACTATAATGGAATGGCTAATAATACCGCCCACAATTGCTTGTTTGAGTGTCGCTATGCACCATTGTACCGACTAGTAAGTATTGCAACTACAACGGAATGGTCAATAAAAGTACCAACAACTCCGGTTTCGGATTACATCATGCTATCTCAGATTCGATTAGTAATTGCGCAACTACAACGGAATGATTAACTAAAAGTGCCATCGCTTATTTTTATCGTGACGATTATCTAAACGACTAGTAAAGTGCCGCAACTATAATCAATAAGTAAAAGCGCCAACCGTGTGAGTTCCTCGGTTGACTTCCTCGTTTGGTCTCGAGGGAACACCAGATGGGTTTGTTTGGTGTTAGCTTCAGTTGGATCCGGATAGGTCTATCTTACCCCTCTCGATCGCCGCCATTGAATCGAGTCTCTATAGGTTGTTCGATTGCATCTCGCCGCTTGATCCACCATACCTATGTAGGCGAGGACCGCGAATTCTAGTCTCGCCGTGTCTTGGCCTCAAGATCGACGCCTCCTTCTTTCCTTTGCCCTTTGTCGGCACCCTTTTGTTTAAGCAGGTTTGAGATCGACGTCGTTAGCGTGGTTACCCTTCCCGCTTGGCGGGAGTTATGGACGCCATTGGTTATTTTTCGGGCTCTTAGCCCCATTTGCTTCTTGTCCGTAGTCGGACGCTCTACCGCTTTCAAGGTGATTTGGATCTTTGTATATTATATCGTATTCTTGACTCTTTGAGTCGCTATATATATCATCTGTGGGTCCCATCGAGGGCTGTTGTGTAATGTTATTACTTCGTTTTCCACCCGCACGAAAGTGCCTGGTGGGCACCTTTAAATCGTTTCTATGCGGGTTTGGCGAATTTTTGCTCAAACTTGCATAGGTCCGATTCTGAGGGTGTTACAAGCTGCAAGCAAAGCGTGATCGCGGGATCTACAGTGGAAGCGGAATACATGGCTGCTGCAGAAGCGTCAAGTGAAGGAGTTTGGATCAGAAACTTCATCACTGAGCTTGGCGTGGTTCCAAGTGCATTGGACCCACTGGAGATATTGTGACAACATCGGCCGTAGCACTCGCTAAGGAACCAAGATATCATCCAAAGACCAAGCATATCAACCGCAAGTTTCATATAATCCAAGATTATGTAGCAGATGGAGATCTGAAGATTAGCAAAGTACATACGGATTTGAATGTCGCAGATCCACTGACTAAACCTCTTCCACGTGTAAAACATGATCAACACCCCAGTGCCATGGGTGTGAGATTGTTGCCAGATGTAAACTAGATTATTGACTCTAGTGCAAGTGGGAGACTGTTGGAATTATGCCCTAGAGGCAATAATAAAGATGTTATTATTATAATTCTTGTTCATGATAAAGTTTATGTTCCATGCTAGAATTGTATTAAGCGGAAACTTTAATACTTGTGTGGTTTGTAAACAACACCGTGTCCCTAGTACGCCTCTAAGGACTAGCTCATTGATCAATGATGGTTAAGGTTTCCTAACCATAGACATGAGTTGTCAATTGATAATGAGATCATATCATTGGGAGAAAGATATGATGAACAAACTCAAACTAAGCGAAGCAATTAGATCGTTTCATCGTGTTCATCTTTGCGAAGCTTTTCCTATGTCAAATATTATATTCCTTAGACCATGAGATAATACAACTCCCTGGTACCGGAAGAAAGCCTTAAGGTCATCAAACGTCATCCTATGAGAGGGTGATCATAAAGGTGTCTCTCAGGTGATCGGAAAGTATCTGTTGGGTTGTATGTATCGAGATGGAATTTGTCCCTCCCAAGTCGGAGAGATATACTTCGGGCCCACTCGTGTCGATATCAACACCGCTTGCAAGCATGTGGTTAAGGAGTTAATCACAAAGTGATATCGGATTACGAACGGTAAAGTACTTGCTGAACGAGATTGAACTAGGTATGATTGCAAGACGATCGAATCTCGGGCAAGTAAAATATCGCGAGACAGGGAATATATATATGGGATTGATTGAATCTCGCATCGTGGTTCATCCGATTTGATCATCGATTGTGTGAGAGTCAATATGGGTGCCTGCACCCATTGATTATTGATAGAAGATCATGTGCGCATATTCTCGAACTCAGGGTCACACACTACGTGTCTTGACGCTAGGATAAATTGGATAATTGGTTTATGAATTTTTGTTGAGTCTCGGATGGGATCCGGATATCACGAGGTTCCGGAATGGTCCGGAGAATAAGATTCATATAAGGCAATGCAGTTTTGGAGTTCGAATTGTTAAGTTAATCGGTATTGCGGAAGCTTCTAGAACCTTCCTAAGGGGACAAACGTGGCCCCACCTTCCGGGAGGGGCATGGGCCTATGAGGGAGTGTCTGGCATTGGGCGAGGCACAAGGCCCCATAGGGCCCAGATCCTGGATAAGTTTAAACTCGTTTAAACTAGAGATAGGATTTCTAGATAAGGGAGAGTTTAAATCGTTTAAATTAGAGATAGGATTTCTAGATAAGGGAGAGTTTAAATTGTTTAAACTAGAGATAGGCTTGGAGGAGGGGCAAGTGCTGGCCGCCCCCCTCTATATATAGAGGGGTGGTGCGCCCCCTCCCCACTACACACCTTCCTCCAAGCCCTAGCTGCTACCTTCCTCTCTCCCTCCCATTTGTTTGTAGGAAGCCTGCAGTGAAATTCTCCACCATATACACCACGCCGTCGTGTTGTAGATCCAATCTATCTCTCCACCATACTCTGGTCCGAGGAAGGAGGAGGCGTCAGTCTTTGCGTGTGCATCTCACGGAGGCACCGCCACTTGTGGTGCTAGATCGGATCGAATCGCGAGGAGGAGAAGCGAAATCACTACATCACCCATGTTCCGGAACGCGTTCCATGCGAATCTTCAAGGGTATGAAGATCTAATCCAATCTCTCTCGTTGATTGCATCTCCTAGATTAGATCTTGGCTTTCCCTCTGTTCGCATCCGTAGAAAATTTTGATTTACTATGCCGCGAAACCCTTCACGCCGGCCGGCCGGAGGGGGGAGGAGGGGTGCTTCTTGTAGATAGGGTTTGGCAGGGTGCCGTTTCTGGGCTCGATGCCCGTAGTGCGAAGCTGCGTCTTGGATCTGAGCAGCCAGATCTGGGGCGGATTAGGGGTCCTCTCTCTCTTTCTTCCCATGCTCGATGGCGGGCGGAGGATGAAGGAGGAGGCCACAGCTTCTGCAAATAAAGCTGCTCTCGATAGCGAGGTAGGGTTGTTATTTCCAAAGTTCTCTCTTCTGCTGGTCGGCCGTGGTGGCGGGGGGCGAGGAGAGGTCGATGGCGAGCGGCATGCCTATCTGCTATTGCCGAGCTACTCCTTGGCGCTGGAGCGCCAGGAGGTTCTTGCCACGACTCCTGCTCGGCCTCCGGTGGGAGCCAACAATGGGTGGGTGGTACTGCAGTTCGGAGGATCTCGCCGAGCTTCACCAACGGGCAACAGAACAACATCCTTTCTTGGCTCGTGGCCGTAGTGGCGGCGGCGAGCAAGGAAGTGGTCTTTGGGAAGGTGGTTCTGTTTGGTGAAGATGATGGCCTGGTGACTCCAGGCGACTCTGCTTCTCTTCCGGCAATCTCCAAGTGGAGCCCGAGATGGGTAACCACTATCTTTGGCTAGGGATTAGGCCAAGCCGGGCTCGATGGCCATGATGGCCAGAGCATCTTCAACCTCCAGCAAGGGAGGCCTTTCTCCCTCTATCCGCTTTCATCGCCAGCTCTGCGGTGTGGTGCCGGTGCTTGCGGTGGCGGAATCGAGCTTGGCGGCATTCAAGGACTCGATCGCGTTCCTGCGGTCACTTGTAGGGTGGTAAATGTAAAAGTTTGGGACCATGTTGTATTTCTCTTTTCTTTAGGGTCCTCCTTGTAAGATGTACACCCCTGCCGCTTAATGCAGAGTCTGGGCCCTTCGAGGCTTTTCCCGTTTCAAAAAAAAAATGTTTCCTAAAAAGCATTTAATTATCTTTTTTATTGCGTTGTAGCTTCTATGATGCTTTGTTTAGAATAGAGACTATAAACTTTAAAAGACATTTGATGTCAATGAAAATTCACTGTTGTTTATAACTTGTAATACATTGATGTATCGAGTCAACCAATTTTCTTTCGGGCCCACTGATAGAGTTCGCCCTGGGGCTATGTATTCCTAGAGTCGGCCTTGGCTAGCGTCCACACTCTTTGTTCTCCTCGGCTGTATATACACCCTAAAACCTAGTGTGGAACTTCTCTAGTATTAACCAAACTTGTCTCATGATTCTTGAGTTCATGGTTCCGCTCAACCGCTCAAGGTTCAATTAAGACTAATTGCTCGGCACACCGTGAACCTAAGGGCAAACCATAATATTGTGTTAAAAATGGTTACAAATTAAGTTTCCTCACTTGTGGAGTCATTGCTAAAGCTAAATTTTAAGAAATCAGAGTAGAAACTTGTGCCGATGCCAAATCTTTGCATGTAAGTAAAAAACCAATCCATTGCATGCAGCATGGAGAAAAGATAGACAGATGTGTGTTGGCTGCAATAAATACGGTTGTTTATTCTTATATACAGGCCCTGCTACTACACAATTTGACAATGACAACGCTATAGAAAAGTTGGATAAATGGAATCGTTGATACTCCGTATATATTATACTGACGTGGCCGATTTGTCTTTTTACACGCTGTGGCTGCCCTAAGCTCGCACGGTACACCGGTACAGAGGAAGGCAAGTGAACTGAGGAGAGGGAAAGTGACTAGTACTCGGTCAGTGTACATCGGTACAGGAGATGTATCAGCAGTAAACCTCGTGGCTAGATCCTATCCCTCCCTTTCTTTCCATCCAAAGGCCATAAGCCAATGATACATCTGGTGCACTCGCTCGCCTCCCTCCCCCGACGGCCCGACCCCGAAAAGGAAAAAATAACTTTCTAACCCTAGCTCTCTCCCCGCGTTCTCTCCTCTCTCTCCCCGGCGACAAATCAGGGACGGGCGGTGGCGGTGGTGGTGGCGGCGGCGACAAATCGGGGACAGAGGGCTGCGTGGCGGCTGATCGACCTCGTTCGGCGACGGAGGCTAGGTAGGTACTCCCTCCTCTCTCCCATCTCTGTCTCTGGCGGCGCAGGGAGCCTCTTGGCTCGTCTCTCTGTCTCGCGGGCGCAGCGAGCCCCCTCCACTCCTCTCTCTCTCTCTCTCTCTGACCCCACTCCAGCAGGTAAAAGGCGACCTGTGGGGTACACGAGCGTGCTGGGCGGCGGCGGAGTGAGGTTGTGCGGGCCGGCGGCCTGAGCTGACATCATTCAAATTAAGTTGTAGTGGAGGCCTCCTTAGTGGCCTCTCCCCGGCAGGGCGAAGGATTCGTGGCGAACTTCCCAGGCTCTCCGCGCCGGCGGACGGGACGCACAGGTTGGTTCTTCTATCTCTGCCACTCCGCTTAGGGGGCTCATCTATGAATCTAGGGTTTCGACCAACTGGGTTGCTTAGGGCGTGCTAATTGCTTTTTGACAATTCTGGGGTGGCTCCCTCGATTAGGATTGGATAAACGGGTGTACATCCTGGCAAAATTGTATCTTGTAGGCTTATGTTAGTCTTCTGTATGTTGTCACATGTGACATGTCTCGGGGGACAATTGGGCTGCATAATTTTATTGGATATTCCTTCTCGCAAGCACTCTCTTGCGAATGAGATGTGCACCGTTAGTCAGCTGCGTGGACTCTCGCCGTGATTCACAGCGGAGTTAAATTCATGGTTAGTCATCGAACTTGCTTAACAAAATCAATACAATCATTGTACAATGTAAATACAAACTTACGGTCACTAAAGACGCGTCGTAGTGTCACACACGGTCACCGCGCACCTCGTAGAGATGTATTTGATGACGAGGCGAGCTAGAGACCTACTGTCAGCCTCTCATCGTGTATTATTTGCAAAAAAGACCAAAAATCAACTGACGCGTGGGCAGGCCTCTGCACCGCAATGGGCGTCGTCCTCGTCCTTGTCGGGAGGGCAGCGGCGTCTGCTTCTTCATGCGGGGATGCGCGGAGCCAGCCATCTAGTACCAGCGCTAGCTCTCTCCTCGTCCAGCCAGAGCACCTAGCTCTACCGGCGCCACCTATCTCCCGAATCTCTCATGTCCAACCCAATCCCCTTTTCTATTTTATTTTAGTCTGTTTGATCCCGAGGTGCCAGGCTGTTCTGTGGGCGGCGGCATCTAGCAGCAGCGCATTGGCGTCTACAAGTCTACAACTCCGATCAAACCTCCTCTAGCAGCTAGCAGCAGCACAGAGAATCAATCGAGAGACCAAAAACAAAAGCGAAACTGAAATTGATTGGTAAAAAATTCGTCGATCTGGTGGTCGACCTCCTGCCGGCGAGCGCGGGATGGAGCGAACGAGGTTGCAGCCGGCGAGCCAGAGCACCCGCAGGGCGGCGACGCCGCCGAGGAAAGCCGGGACCTCACCGCCGAGGAGGTTGTTGACGAGCGAGAGCGACTCGAGCTTCTTAAACGTGCCGAAGGACTCCGGGATAGGTCCGGAGAAGTTGTTGCCCTCGAGGTTGAGGTAGACGAGTTCCGGGAGGCCGGCGAGCGTGTCGGGGAGCGGGCCCACGAACGAGTTCACAGACAGGTCAAGGCTGGCCAGCGCCTTGCACCCGGTGACGGCCTTGGCGGGGACGTCGGGGCCGATGTAGTTCGTGTTGAGGTCGAGGAACGCGAGGCGCGGGTTGCGGCAGAGCATGGAGGGGAACGGGCCGACCAGCTTGGCGGCCGCGAGGGAGACCCCGTGATGGCGCCGGTGGCGTCGTTGCAGGAGACGCCCGTCCAGCCGCAGGGCGTGGCGTCGCGCGGGTTCCAGTCCTCGAGCGCGCCCGCGGGCACGGTGAGCACGCACTTTGCGTCGAGCTGGTAGAGGCCCTGGGGGGAATGAGCGCCGGAGAGGGAGGTGGGGGAGCATGCGCCGGCGAGCTCCATCGGCAGCGACAAAGCCGGATTTATTTGGGGCCAGGGACATTTTGGAGTCTGGGACAGATCAGTGTGGGGATCGAGCCGAGAGAAAACATGGAGGAGGGGGAGCTCGCGGCAGCGTGGGAAGATGGGGAAGAGCACGCCGGCGAACTCCACCGGCGGCGGCGACGCTGGATTTTTTGGGGCAGGTACATGTCGCGGGATAGGCAATTGGGGAATCAGGGAAGGGACGACTGTTTTGCAAAAAAGCCCTCATATGTGTGGTTATTATTTACCAGTTATTCTTTACCTATATATTATTACTGACAGTGGGTCCCTGGCTCGCTACGTCAGCAAATACATCTCTACGATGCGAGCAGTGACTGCGAGTGATACTCGGACGCGACTTTAGTGACCGTAAATTTGTATTCCCATTGTACAATGACTGTATTGACTTTGCTAAGCAAGTTTAGTGATTAACCATGGATTTAACTCTTCACAGCGTGACTTGGTGTGTACATGCCCTTGTGCCGGCGTAGAAGTCTGGGCGTCACACACTCGCGGAATAATCTATTCTAACTTGAACGATGCTCAAAACAAAAATCTCTTTATCCTAAAATTGTATACTGCTGACAGAAAAAGGACGTACCATTCTCCTGATACTGACAAGCTTGGTTACGCTTACGAGTTACAACCCTTGTATGAGGAAATAACATGTGGCATCTGCGCTGGCTATCTTGCTATATCTTTCTGTCGTGCACACATCTGTTATTTTACAACTTGTTTCAACCAGACATCCTTTAGCTGTATTATTGCAACTTGTTACTTACTTTATCAAGTCTCTGTTTGTGCTGCTTCAAATAAGACTAATTTGTGCGCTGCAAATAGTTGCTTACAACTTAATTTGAAGCATTCCAAACATATTTATTTGTCCTTTTTCCCATTTATTATTTTTGTTGTCGGAGTTAAGATTGTTCATAATTGTTAGCCGTTGTTGTAAGCATTAGTAAAGATTGATTGAGTAACTCAGAACTGAATATTGATGCCAGGCGAGTTCAAAATATATTGTTTGGTGCCAATAAATTCGAAACATTGAATCAGTAGCATATGCTTTGTTGGTTTCAGAAATTTTTGTTGCCATAGGTTGCTCGGTTTTATCAGTAACAGAATAAGAATACTTTGGGGCTTGGGTATTTCTTATAAACGTGTGATTATATTCGCATTGCCTTGTGCAATACCTGTCTACTTCTGGTATACTTAGTATGTACTTGCCCCTTAAGAACAAATGGCTAAAAGGGAAATATGGCGGAATTGAATGTGGAATTGCCTTTTTTGGAAAGTTGCCTATGGATGTTATCACTTGGAAATATTTGATGCTGATCTGCTCATAACATTAGCTTGAAATATCATCTAGCTTTTTGAATGGAGTATGCAAGTAAGAATACTTGAGGTAAATCTGAAAAAAAAAGCACAGATGATACACCTCAATTACTCTTGCCTGCATGTTACATTTGCTGTATTTACTATGATTAGCTTTCTTCTGTTATGTTATGTTTCTAGCTGGGGTAGATTAGGGGGGCATTAACTCCATCTTTCCTGCACACATGTTGTCTTCCCCATTCAGACCTCTCATTTTCTTCTTTCCAAATATAAGGGATGTAGTGACCGCTGATTGTCTGCGTCAACAGCTAGTGTTGTCATTTCATAATTTTATTTGATCAAACTGCCATACGTTTTGTTCAATTAAATAAAGAGTAAACAACTCTTGTTATAATGGGCGGTGTATAATCAATTTCCATTGCCACTAGTCTATTTCTTTTTGCTGGCCTGCCTACTATTTCATCTGGGCATGTTAAGCAGCTTGCTTCTTACTCAATATTATGTTTCCAGCCCTGACTGAGAAAATGTGCTGTGTCGTGTGTGTCTGTCAGAGAGGGTATCACCAATTCTGACGTTATTGGTCACTTGTGAAGACCAGAAAGTAAGAACTCTAACCAGACGTGATGACCACACAAGCCTGTAAGAGGAGGAGGTCAGTTTACATAAGCAATGGGTCAGAAGATTCTGGTACAGATTCAGAGTTTGAGGAAAGTAAACTGTCCAAAAAATCTGGGGTGTCATCAATTTCTTCATGTGAGCACCGACCATCCTCTAACAACAAGGCCGAAAGCATGAATGCTAGCAAGACAAGGGTGTGTAGAAATATTCTGGAGAAGCTCATGGCTCACCCAAATGGTTGGCTTTTTCATCAACCAGTAGACCCGGTCCTATTTGGAATTCCTGATTACTTTGATGTTATCCGTAATCCAATGGACTTGGGCACTGTTAAGAATAAGCTCGCAAAAAAGAGTTACTTTTGCACTGATGAGTTTGCAGCAGATGTGAGGCTAACATTTTCGAATGCAATGAAGTATAATCCTCCCGGAAATCAGGTTCACTCATTTGCTGAACAACTGAATATAATGTTCGATTCAGAATGGAAATTGTATGAAAGAAAATCGAGAGACAGAAATCTGGTGCAGATGAAGGTAATTAAGGCCGGTCCTGCTGTCAATTCAAAGCCAGTGGTTTCTAGAGGGCTGGTTTCATGCTCGAATTCAATTGCAAAGAAGACACTGACAGATGCAATATCCTCCAAAGTAAGATCACGTGTGACCTTCATTCAGTTAATAATGTCTTACCTTTTGACCTTTTTACCTTTTTACGGCAATATAGTTTTAATGTACTGCTATATGTTGTGTTGCAGGTAAAAATTAAGTTTTCTGTGCGGGGCTTGGGGCAAACCTTGTCCAAAAGTGTTAATGGTGTGACTTTTCATTATGTGCCACAAACTTTTCTGTACAACACTCTTTCTGTCATAATTATTGATATTTTCCTTCCTATTATTTTTTGTTTAGATGCACCTATTCAAGCAACTGTTAGCAGAGAGGGCTCTTTAAATCCTTCCATCCCTTGCACCAAGGTTTTGGCAATGAGTTCCCTTATTTATATTTGATGCATTTCTATCTTAATCTTATAGCACATTAATAAAGAATCAAATTCCGAGTTGCCCCTCCTAAGCTATGAATTCTTCTTTAGGAAAGTGTTAAAATAACGAAGGTGCAGTCAAGTAAGCACAGCTCTCAGTCAAATGGTATGTTGATGAACTCCACATAGTTTTATTCAGCGCTATCTATCTTTGCTAACGCACTTATTTGCTATTCTTAGGAATTGAATCTCGGTTTTGCAGCGATACTTCTACTTCGCCTCTTGCTTCATATGGACAAGGTTTTTTCGGCTTGTTTACTTTTTATTATACTAGCAAAAGTGCCCGTGCGTTGTACCGGGAGAGACAAATTGTAAAGCTAGTTGGTACAACCCTTTAGTGTGTTCACGACGCGCTTCACGGTTAGGTGTGCCATCTTAGCCATGACACATGTTACTCTCGTGCACCAACATCAATAGAGCTGACCTCACCTCTCTCCATATGGCCTTAGGTTCGCTCAACGCCATAGAGTAGGCGAAGCAGAAAAACATAGATAAATTTTTGAGAGCAGTCGTGATGCAGATTGATCGAAGGAACAAACAGCACAGCGACCTGGGACGAAGGCACGAAGCCTCGGTCCTTTATTTTATTTTCTTTCTTTCGTTTTAGCTTTTGTTTTACTTCTCTATACACAATGAAAGCAGCCTGGCACATTTTTTTTTCACATTGATTGGCCGGCAGAAGCTGTTGGCTGTGTCACTCCTAGCCCAACCAACAGAAAGAAGCAAGCCCAAATCACATCGGCCGTATCCGGCAAAAGAAAAAAAGCAAAGCATTGATTAGAAGAAAATCCCCAAATCACATCGTCTCCTTCCTGCCATATCCCTGCAGCATCGGCCGCCTGGACCACTGCCGTGTCCTCGGCCTCTCCTCAAGGCGATGATGCACGACTTCTCTGCCCTCTACCTCCACTCCGGCCTGACTCCGTCTGATCTCGGCCCATGCCTCTTTCCGCTGGCGATGGACCACCACCGTGAAGCTCCTGCTTCGTTCGGCCGCCGTCCTCGTCCGGTCGTCCTCGGCCCGCGCCTCCTACCGCCGTCGTACATGCAGGCATAGCCAAGTTTACCATGGCGGTTAGGCTCATGCCGGGAGTGCTCTCGCGGGAGACGCCGCAGGGGTGTTGGGAGCCTCGCCGGGAGCGCTTGATGGCGTACGTCGTCGAGGGGCGTGGGTCATGGTCCGTGAGGAGCTACGCTGGAAGGTTCTTGGCTGGTCGTCGACCGAACCATCCTCCCGATGCATCATCACGCCGTCTTTCCCCACCTCCTGTGATGTGACGCATGTTTTGGCGTGTCCGGGCACAGTATAACCGCTTTGATGATCCGGTTGTTTTCTTTTCCAAACGTTATTTTGACTAATTGGTGGTAATAGTGGGTAATTAGATGTTTAGTGGGAGGGTAATGCCGTCCAAAAAAGTGTAGGTACTACAAGAAACACTCCTTCCTTTATTATTTTTTATTATTATTATATTTTCGTTGCATCTGGCTGTGGTGATAATTAACAGGAGAGACTTGTTGCCATATAATTTGTTGCTAATGTACTGCTTTTCTGATTTGAATTTCAGGAGACGGAAGTTATTTACATGATGAACCTTTGTCACCAACCAAAGCCCTTCGTGCAGCAATGCTTAAGAGTCGTTTTGCTGGAACAATCGTGAAGGCACAGCAAAAGGCGCTGCTGGACCATGTAATGTTTCTAATATACATGCTAAACTGACATTGCGGTTATGCTATTCACTTGCAGTGGGGAGGTCTTCTTCTGCACTCATACAGCTGTAGGTGACATGTTGTTTTGATCTCCTATAGGGGCAGAAAATAGACCCTGCAAAATTACAGAAGGAAAAGGAGAGGCTGGAAAAAAGGCAGCAAGAAGGTAATAACTAGCCCCGAGCCTCTAATGGGCTATTATGCATAGGCTGGATATGTTTTGTTGTCTTCCAGTATTGTGAGTTGGCTAAGTATCATATATGTGCACTGAGCTCTGTCGCACCCAAAAGAAGATCACTTATTTGAATTCTCAAGCTTGATATGTTTTATTTAAAATGGGCCTGAGAAGTGTCACGAAGCAATCATTCAGAATATAGTTCTGCGTACTGACATGTTACATTCTCATCTAGTATTTCAGCTAATTTGTATTGATTAGTTACTATTGGGAACTGGCTAGGAGGTATGTCATGGAAATGAGTTTTATATGCCGTAAACCTTTTCCACTTCTAAAGTTGGTTTTGATCAGCCAAATATAACATTTCTCGTTTTGTTCTAAAAATAGTTTTTCTTTCACTCGAAAACATCTGTGTGGAAAGGGTACAACTTGGTTTTTAGTTACTTTGTACCTTATGTTTCCATATGTTGTCATTTACTAGCAGAGTGCCCATGCATTGCAGCATTGTATCATTACCATGATATGAGACATTTATTATTGCAATATTCAACACAACAGTTGTTAAGAAAATAACATAACTGTTCAAAAGAAATTATCAAGTTATAGTGACTAGTGTTGTCCTTGGTTTGATCTTTATCTGAGGTCGATAACAAGATGCAAGACACAAACTGGTAAGTAAATGAAAGATAATTGTGCATTAGCATCAGACGTCAATTACCTGTAGACAATTATGTCTCGGTCAATTAGGGAGTTAGTTTGTAGCTAAGGAAAACATGTTTCTTGTAAGCAATCAAAAAAGGAAGAAGTCACAACATCCAAGGATAGTTATTGGAAGAATCTGTTGTTTGTTGATGTGTTAAGGAGATGGATGAGTTGGTTCTGTGACTTTTTCCTTTGTACTGTAGCATTCACCTAAAACGTAAGTTTTATGTGGTTGAGTACTAGGGTCATTATATTTTGATTATGGGAAGCATGAATTCCTTTCTTGAAAATTGTGATGAAAACTCTAGGTCTTTGGCTTATTCTTAGGATGTACCTTTCTCTGTTGCATTGACATTGAGTTATGCCGTTGCTGTGAATGCTGACCTTCCATGGTGTCTTCCTTTAAATTTATTTTCTGCCATAGAGAAAGAAAGGATTGAGGCCCAGGTGAAGGCAGCTGAAGCTGCTGCAGAGTTCAAGTTAGAGGAAGAAATAAGGATGAAGAGGGAGCAGCAAAGAGAGGCAGCACGCCTGGCACTACAGATGGTATTGGCTGCTTGTCATCTTCTGACCAGCGAGTTTCTAAGCTTGGTGTTACACAGTGGCTTTTCAATCTCTCCTCCTTTTGTGTAGATGAAGAAGACGGTTGATATTGACAACAGTGATTTTCTAAAGGACCTGGAAAATATGACCAAAAAGTGGGAGCTGAACCCCCCTGGCAAATTAATTGTGGATTTTTTCGATGGGATGGAGCTTCCACCTGGCCTGGGCAGCCCGCTGGAGAGGCTTGGCCTTTTCATGAAGCAAGATCTTGAAGAAGAGGTCGAGCATGAAATGGAGGACAGCATATCACCCTCCATGGATGTCGACGTGGAGGACGGACAGATTGGCTGCTGTGGGTAGCACATCTCTTAAGCATCCATTTATTTCTTCCTTTGTTCCTCAGGTTCATAGTCAACATGCTCCCCAGGGTTATAAGATTGCGTGATTCTATCCTGCAATGAGGCTATGTCATAAGCGGAGTGAAGGGCTCTTGTGGTTTGTGTGTCTAAGCAAGTCCCCTCGTCATGTCTCCGCCACAACAATGAGATGGAGTGATTCGACTTTGTGGTTTTCAGCAACCATATGATGGCACTGCATGTTGTAGGTTTACGGAGTGTATTTATAGTTAGTTCATTGTACGATCATCCTGTAAAAACAACAGAAAAAGTAGTGAAATGCAATTATATAGTACTCCCTCAGACCCATATTAGTTGACTCAAGTTTTTTTAGATTCATATGTATCTAGTTAAGTATTTAGTCTAGATGGATCTGTATCTAGATAAAGTTGAGTCAAGTAATATGGGTCGGAAGAAGTAGCACATTTTAGTTGCTGATGGTGAAAGACGGACGTTTTCTAATGGTGGTGCCTCTTTGTCCAACTGAAGTGGTTTTTTTTTTACTTAATGATAAGCACTACACTCATACGGAGCTACTCCCTCTGTTCAGGATTATAGGTCCTACGTGCATACCTAGGTTATTAATTTGACTAATAAAATATAACTTATACTTCATAAAAATTATACCATTAAAATCTCTAAAGTATCTAATGATATAATTTTTATTCTATAATTTTTATATTATCTTGTTTAAATTGACAACCTAGTTATCCGTGCGGGACTTATAATCCCAAATGGAGGCAGTACCTGCTTATAGAGAGGGCCGTTCCTTGCAAACCCAAAGGTAATATGGAAATAAGCCTGGGCAAATAAGTATGCAATTAAATAGTCTTAAACGCTACTATGACCGTATGATGTCCACGCACATGGGCCCAAATGCTCGAATTCATCACATGGTTTCACGGGCGGGCAGCCGATCGGGAGACGAGACCACATGTCCGTTGATTCTCTCTCGTCAGCGTATCGTCCCAAGTCTCGAGTCTTGACTCTCGAAGCATTGCCCAGATTCCCGCAGCGTGAAAGCTGATTTCACCGTCAATTGTGGAGCTAGGCAGTAGGCACTAGAGTGGGGTTACTCCGCCTTCACACAAAAAATTGGAATCCGAAGCGTGTTTGCGTATTCTTTTTTTTTTGAACGGCGTGTTTGCGTATTCGTCGTCCACAGCATCAAACATAACTCCCCCCGTCTAGTATGTGGGAGTGAGAATCAATATTCGATTTGCATATTGGGTGTGCATGTTTATTTTGGGCGCGTGTGTATCCATCTGAAGTAACCACATCTTGTCATCAGCAAAACTGGTCGATACTCATGGGCGCGTTTGTCACCATACACGTCTATATCGGTTCTTGTTCGCCTGGTGATAACAACTCACCGGTTCTACTGACAGGCTGGCAGCTTAGCGGAGCCACATGAATAATAACTGGCTTCCCCCGTGTTACCTTTTTAAGAGCGCAGACGTGGCACTGCAGCTTTCACTCTTGAAAACAGTCATAACGAAAGGGACAAAAAGTCATTGAGTTGGGCAACACCACGTCCACACGGGCTCACACCTCACAGAAATTCTACGGTTCTTGGAATTCCCTGGGTGACAGCATGAAGGATCTCACATGGAAAGAGACTCTTCTCTCAGCGACTGACCGTTGACGTCACCATACACGTCTGGCCTTTTGGACCAGCCTGAATTTGGCCATAACGCGCGACCCCCGCATTAAATGGCTCCTTGCACTACAAGCATTTAACACTTTTTTATGCGGGCAAAATACTGATATTCCCCGTGTTGACAATTGGCACGCCCATAACCCCCAAGACGGCGCCCACCACCCCCACGAAACACCGTCTCTCCGTGCGAATCTGCCAGATCAAAAGATGTGGTACAATGGCTCCAAACTGGTAGACCAGGTCCACCAAAACTCTCCTGGCGAGGGCGAGCTGGAAAATCCCGTTCCGTTGCCTATAAATGCGGGCCTCCGCCGCTTGGCAACGAATAGCGAAGCCGCAATTAGCCTCTCAGAATCTCAAGCCCCTCTCTGCCTCACCAGGATCAGAGGCCGCGTTCCGATCTAGCTGAAGAAGATTGCTCCGTAATTCTTCTACTCCCACCGAAGCAAGCATGTGTCCCGGCGGCAGGTACGCGGGCCTTGACCTCCCCGCCGGCGCCGGCGCGGAGGACCTGCGTCCGGCGTTCGATGTGCTGGACGCGGACCGCGACGGCCGCATCAGCCGCGAGGACCTCAAGTCCTTCTACGCCAACGCTGGCGGCGGCGCCAAGGAGCGCTTCGACGACGACGACATCGCGGCCATGATCGCCGCCGCCGACGCCGACCGAGACGGCTTCGTGCAGTACGACGAGTTCGAGGGCCTCCTCGGCCGCGCCGCCGCGGTGGGGGCAGGAGGCGGGTGCCGGTCCGCAATGGAGGACGCGTTCCGGCTAATGGACCGCGACGGGGACGGCAAGGTGGGCTTCGAGGACCTCAAGGCCTACCTCGGGTGGGCCGGTATGCAGGTGGCCGACGACGAAATCCGAGCCATGATAAGTATGGCTGGCGACGGCGACGGCGGCGTGGGGCTCCAAGCGCTCGCCAGAGTACTCGCCGTGGACTTTGAAGCCGTCGTCTGAAGCTCCAAAATAATCGGACTGTACGGCAGTAAACTTGATTTTTTGGGACTTTTTCCCCAAAATTTGGTTGGTGGGGGATGAGCAGGCTGGGGTCAAGTGATTGTTGAGTGGTTCTCGTAAGCTGGGAGTTTTTTCTGTATCGTAGGAGGTGTTTTACCCTTAAAAATCAGAAAAGCTTACGGAAATCCTGCATTGAGCGGCGTCTTTACTCTGTTCATGATCGATCGATTTGATGTGGGGGCGGGTACGTTTCAGAATAATCAGGCTCTTTCTCAACGGAGAAAAGTATGAAAATATCTCCCACAACTTGCACTACGTGTTTTCTTTACTGTCCAGCTGTATGGAATTTGAGTGTAAATTATCATTTGAGATTCATCTGGGATCTTCCAGTTGGGGCGGATATTAAAAGAGTGGACTGTGTGTCGAATGATTTTGTACGTGTAGCCATAGGTGTGTTTTTACGAAATTGAGAAGAGACATGATTGTTAAGTGGTCCTTTGTTAGTCGTGAGTTTTGTCTCATTGACTGTATGGTAGCAGTTGTTATTATACCCTTAAAAAACTTGAAGAATTTTGAGCATCCGCATCGCAGCTGTATTTTTTTCATCGATTGAGGCGGGGTTATGTTTCTGAATAATCAATCAAGGGTTGGTTCTAGCACTGACGGCTACGCAGGTCAACCATATCTTTTAATGTGTAGATTTAGAGTGAACCACACACTAAAAGGAATATATATATATTCATTTTACAAAGCTAAAACATTTTATATTATGAAACAGCTGGAGTACAACCCAACAATGGTGTTCCTTTGTTAGACAAAACAGAGAAAAGAAATATATGGAAAAAATACAATGCAGCATGGGGGTTCATGCATGGTATTTTAGTAGAGGGAAATGGGAAAGGAAGAGGCCTAGATCCTTGGTGGAGAAATGGCTTGGATGTAGAAGTGAGATCTTGGTGGGATGAGAACTAATAGAACCGGCTCACTCCGCCACCTAAAACTCGACGGTGCAATGCTTCGCCCCCCTAAAACTCGACAGTGCAATGCTGCATCAAGATCCGTGGACAACATAGTAGAAGGCGAGTTAAGAGGAGAATAAATATACAATGTAGCATGGGGTTCATGCATGTATTTAGTGGAGGGAAATGGGAAAGGAAGAGGCCTAGATCTTTGGTGGAGAGATGGCTTGGATGTAGAAGTGAGACCTTGGTGGGATGAGAACTAATAGAACCGGCTCATTCCACCCCCTAAAACTCGACGGTGCAACGCTCCGCCCCCCTAAAACTCGACAGTGCAATGCTGCATCAAGATCCGTGGACAACGTAGTGAAAGGCCAGTTAAGAGGAAAAAGAGTGCTAGGACAATAAGTGGCATTTAAAATCTTTATGATCCCCCGACTCTTGACACATGTCAGTTATTTGACATTTAAATTATGGCTTTCTCCATATGTCCCTCCAATGAGAGATTGTAATAATTAAGACGCACGCAAAGATCACTCTTTGATTATGTATAAGCGTACATATTATTCACGCGAATTAGACCGATGGGGCCATTAGCATTCTTGACTTATATACACAATGAGAAGTGTTTCTGATAATGATATAGTTAAATTACTAGATTTGTGATTTAAAATTGCTGATATGGTTTATCATAGTCATTATGAATTTACAATTTTTTTATTCAAAGAGGGTTTAGAATTACAAAAAATATTAGGTATAATTTTCTACGCTTGAGAGCTACTAATTGAACAAGATAGATTATTAAGTTAACGAGATTACAATCATCTCAAAATTTACTTTATTTTTTTTCCAAGTATGCAAGCTAATAATGAACTAGATCGATTAGAGCAAGTACAATAAGCTTATGTAAGCAGGCTATATGGTTTTAAATAATATATTTAAGATGATGTGGAGAGAGAAATGGAGAGAGAAGATTAGTGGGCTCTCATGCAAGAGCTAGCTATACCACCTACTCCTAGGTACTTTGTGTGAGTGTAAGATAAGACTTAGCCAAATAAAGTAGTACATAATTATAACTAACTATTATATATGTTAGCTATAAGGTTGACTATAGATGACGTGGCAGTGGCTTATAGCCAGCAGCGGACTTTATTATTGAACTTGCTCTTAGTAGGATAACAAGATTACAACTACTATACTTTCCAGCAAGAAAATATTTTAATGGAATGATATCTTGATGATAATGCATTATTTATAACACTTAATCATAATTAATAACACACTTATTGTTTGTTCTTAATGACCCCTAAAATGCAACTAAAATATGTTTTTGGTGCCCTCCGTGCCGTTTGTTGGGCTGAATTGGCAAAACTCTAAGATCTAGGTGATTTTCTATTGGCCATGAAAAAGAAGAGAGAGCTATAATTTTGTATTTATTAGCATGCATGGCCGCTCTTTTCTTCTTTCCAAGCCCATGCATTGGTCGTTTAATTGTGTTTTCAATACATACTCACTTTGTCCCAAATTACTCTCCGTTCTAGGTTTGGTCAAAGTCAAACATATTAAAACTTGTCCAGATATATTCTATAGAATACCAATATTTATAAAATCGATTACATACAATAATAAAATTATGTTTTATGGCGAGTCTAATTATATTTATTTCATATTTTAGATATTAATAGTTTTCCTTATATGCATAGTCAAAGTTTATAAAATTTGACTTTAACTAGACCTAAAAACGCATAGTAAATTGAGACGAAAGGAGTAGATTTTTTGAGAGAGTTTTTAGGAGAAAAAGACACCATGCAGAGAAGTTAATTGGAGTAGTTAATACACAATTTAGCCTAACAATACGGTATCTCTTTCAAAATGCTATTAGCCCAACAAACCGGTATGGAGGGAGTAGAAATACAATGCCATAAATACGTCAGACTACGATTAGTGGACGACTCGTGATGGTGAGCGGAGGGTAAGATTTGGGGCAGGGGCATTAGCAGGTTCTCCACCGCAATTCTCGACCTTGGTGTCAATATTATATAGATACAAAAATCACATGTGATAAGGGCATCTCCACCGGTCCGACCCATCCGGTCACCCCAAACGGCATGTTTGTGTCGGGCCACGGTCGATATGGGGAGGGGGTCCATCATGTCCGGCCAGCCGCGCCCAGCGGTCCGACCCATATGTCCGTATTCCTTCCGCTGTCGTAATGGGACGAATGGCGACGCAATGTCGGCTGTTAGCGTCGGCGGCTTCCCGCGTGGCCGGCGTTTCCCGCCATCGTTTCCCGCGCGCGCCTCGCTTCACGCGCATCCCAGTCTGTTTCCCGCCTCCGCCGCGGTTTATAAAAAACGGCCGCCGACGCAGAGGGACAACAAGCCCAAAAGCAAGAACAAATTAGCATCCAAAAAACGCCAGTCACCAGCAGCCATGCCTCGCCACAAGATTGCCAAGTGGACGAAGATCCGGGAGATGTGCTGCACACGTTACCCGGACGTGGAGGTCGACAAGGTCCACCTCGAGGCCACAGTGCTAGCCCGACACATGGGCGAGTGATGACCCACAAGTATAGGGGATCGCAACAGTCTTCGCGGGTAGTATTATCCAATTTATTGATTCGACACAAGGGGAGCCAAAGAATACTTGTAAGCCTTAACAATTGAGTTGTCAATTCAGCTGCACCTGAAAATAGTTCTTGCTCACAGAAGTTTATCAGTAGCAACAGTTTGTAGTAGCAATAGCAACAGTAAAACATGAGCAATAGTAACAGTAATGGTAACGGTAGGATTCGATCGCGGTAGGCATAGGGATGGATGAACAGGCGTTGCATGGACGAGTCTAAACATGCAATTTCAAGATCTAGGGCATTACAGATAAATAATAACAAGCATCCAAGTACTAAACAATTCTAGGCATGTGCTCCATATATAGTCATACGTGCTCACAATGAGAACTTGCGTAACATCTTCTGTCTAGCCAGCCCATGGCAGCGCGGCCTCTATGGAACTACTGGCAATTAAGGTGCTCCTTTTAATAGAGCACCGGAGCAAAGCATTAACGCTCTGTGAACACATGTGATCCTCACACCACGGTCATCCCCTCCGGTTGTCCAAATTATTGTCACTTCGGGGCCTTTGGATCCGGAAAATGATATGTGTACACAACTTGCAGATAAGATCACAAAAAATACTATCATAATGATTCAATAATAAGTTCAGATCTGAGATCATGGCACTCGGGCCCTAGTGACAAGCATTAAGCACAACAAGTTGCAACAAAGTCAAATAGCACTAAAAGAGATACTAGGCACTATGCCCTAATAATCTTATTCGATTACAAGATAGAACTCATCCAATCCCTACCATCCTCATAGCCTACAGTGGGGGATTACTCACTCATGGATGAGGGAAACATTGATGGTTGATGGAGAGGCATTGGTAATGACGATGATGATGATCCTCTCCAAATTCCCCGTCCCGGCAGGGTGCCAGAACGGAGTTTCTGCATCCGGATCTTGGTTTCTGATGGTGGCGTGAATGAACTCTTCTCTGGAAAACGTCGAACCCCTCTTGTTTTTTAGGTCAAGGGGCAACTTATAGGCGCAGAGGGAGCCTGATGGGGTGCTTGGGGTGGCCGCATCCCCTAGGCGCAGGGCAAGGCCCACCCGCGCCTCGTAGGGGTGTGGGCCCCCTAGGCCTCCACTCCGTTTCGTCTTCTGGATCCGTGGATCTTCTGGTGAAATATAATTTTGGCATATTTTTCGGGATTTTCCTGATGATCGATTTTCTGCACAAAAACTAGACACCAAGGTAATTCTGCTGAAAACATCGTCAGTCTGTGTTAGTTGTATCCAAATCACACAAGTTTAGAGGAGAAACAATAACAAAAGTGTTCGGGAAAGTAGATACGTTTTGGACGTATCAGCGAGGCGCAAGTGCTTGCCTTCGAGAAGGAAGGCGATATCACCGAGATGGCGCTACAATGGGTGGTGGAGGCAGGGTCAACTGTGGCCGTCCAATGGGCGGTGACCGACATACACCATGTCTCCGCCAAGGAGGCGGTGCAGGCGGTGTCCTTGGAGGCCGCATCTACGGCTCTTCGCGAGATCCGCTACGAGGCGACCATGACCACGCTAGAGGAGGTGGCCAAGGAGACCACCAAGGTCGCCATCCATGACTCGCCCATGCCAAAGCTCGCGGCGCAGAAGAGGCGTCGCAAGCATGTCGTGACTCGGCGATGGAAGCGGCGTGGCTCGGCCCCACCAATGGCGTTCCGATCCGGGCTCCAGCCCCTTCTCCGGTGGAGTTGCTCGCGGCTGAGGTGAAGGAGCTCACCGAACAGGAGGCGAAGGACCACTGTGTAGGGGTTCGTAGCATGGAAAACAAAAAATTTCTACTGCATGAACACAAACAAGCCAAGGTCTATCTACTAGATTATAGCAACGATTTGATTAGAGTACTCACCCTCGAAGATTCCAAAGCGGTTAATGAGAGCAGATTCTCATGGGTGATGTAGTCGTACACTTGCCGATCTCAAGATCGCGTAGACGATCCTTCCGGCGCTGCGTTCCGGTAGCGCTTCGCTTCATCGCTCGTTGACTCGATGAAGACCTTCCTCTCCCTTGTTCCAGCAGGCAGCAGAGGTTGTAGTTCTCCCCTCGCGATTCCGGCAGCACGACGACATGGTGTCGGAAGTAGAGGGAAGATCTCGTAGGGCTTCGCCTAAGCCGGTGCGAGTTATGGCGGCGGCTAGGGCGACGGTGACGAGGCTGCTATGGCGGTGGCAAATGGGGTGGGGAGGGCTGGCTCTTGTGTTGTTTGGGGCAGCCCTCCCCCTCTATTTATGAGAGGGGGGCAGCCTTGGGAGGGGAGAGTTTGAATCCAAACCCAAACCCAAGTTGGATTGATGGAAGGACTCTTTCCTTCTTCCACTAGGAAACCATTGTTCCAGTTTGACTTTTCAAACCTCCCATTTGACTTTCAATTTAGAGATTTAATTCCCTCTTGCAAATGCCCAAACCAAGTGACCTAGGATATGATCCAATCATTCCACTTACACATGACATATTCATGGACCATTCCCCTTTCGGTTCGGTGAACCTTCTAGACCCTTCTAGAACCTCTCCGATGAAAACATCGAAATCATTCCTGAACTCCAGAATCGGACTTTCCTTATATGAATCTTATTCTCCGGACTATTCTAGATCTCCTCGTGATATATCGGATCCCATCCGAGACTCCGAACAACATTCGGTCTCCTACTTATATTCCATATCTACTAAACAACATCGAATCCTTAAGTGTGTCTCCCTACGGTTCGTGAATTATGCGAACATGACTGAGACACTTCTCCGATCAATAACCAATAGAGGAATCTAGAAATTCATATGGCTTCCACATATTTCAACGATTACTTTGCGATCGAATGAACCACTTACATACAATACCAATTTCCCTTTGTCTCGCGATAGTTTACTTATGTGAGGTTTGATCGTCGGTATCTCTCCATACCTAGTTCAACCTCGTTACCGATAAGTACTCCTTTCTCGTTCCCGTGATATGTGATCCCTTGTGAGCCAGTCACATGCTTGCAAGCCAATTGGATGACATTACAACGAGAGGGCCTAGAGTATATCTATCTGTCATATGGATGGACAAATCCCACTCTTGATCCATGTGCCTCAACACATACTTTCTGAACAGTCAATGCCACCTTTATAGCCACCCAGTTACGGTGTGGTGTGTGATGTCATCAAAGCATCCTTCCGGTGATGGTGATTAACATGATCTCATGGTCGAAGGAATTAGGTTATTATGTATCAGAAAGCTTATAGCAAATGAACTATTGAAATGACTTGATCTTAATGATGGGCTTATCTATACGAGTATGTCCATCATACCATTCTCCTAATGATATGATCTTGTTATTAATAACATTTCAATATTCATGATCGAGAAACTATGATCATCTATTAACCAACAAGCTAGTATTATAAAGAGGCTTTACCAGAGACTCTAATTTAGTTTACAAATCACACAAGTATTAATGTTTCTGGTTAATACTATTATAGCATGACTGTAAACATTTATCATAAACACAAAGATATAATAATAACCACTTTTATTATTGCCTCTAGGGCATATCTCCAATAGTCTACCACTTGCACTAGAGTCAACTAATCTAGATTACATGGTAATATCCCGAACACCCATGGCGGTTTGGTGCTGGCCATGTTTTGCCCTCGGGAGAGGTTTAGTCAATGGATCCGCCACATTCAGATCTGTGTGTACTTTGCAAATCTTTATGTCACCATCTTGGACTTTCTCTCGAATAGTGTGGAAACGTAGATTGATGTACTTCAGCTTCTTGTGTGACCTTGGTTCTTGCACATTGGCTATGGTGCCCATGTTATCACAGTAGATAAACAATGGGTCCAGCGCACTTGGAACCACACCGAGCTCTGTAATGAACTCCTTCATACATATCGCCTCTTGTGAAGCCTCCGAAGTAGCTATGTATTCCGATTTAGTTGAAGATCTCGCCACAACGCTTTGCTTTGCACTCCTCCAGCTAACTGCTGCACCATTCAAAGTAAATACATATCCATATTAAGATTTAGAATCATCCGGATCGGTGTTCCAACTAGCATCGGTGTAACCATTAACAACGAGTTGTTCATCACCTCATAAGAAAGAACCATATTCTTAGTTCTTCTCAAGTACTTAAGGATGTTTTTTGACCGCTGTCCAATGATCCACTCCTGGATCACTTTGATATCTGCTAGTCAAACTAACGGCATATGCAATGTCGGGTCTAGTACATAGCATGCCATACATAAGATATCCTATGGCTAAGACATAGGGAGTCTTAATCATCCTTTCTCTATCTTATGCCGTTGCAGGACTTTGAGTTTTACTCAAGGTCGTATTGGTCAACATGGGCAAGAACCCTTTCTTGCTATCTTCCATTCCAAACCTATTTAGAACTTTGTCCAAATATGTACTCTGTGACAATGATATTAGGCGTCTCAATCTATCTCTATAAATCTTTATGCCTAATATGTAAGCTGCTTCGCTAAGATCTTTCATTGAAAAACTATTATTCAAATAATCCTTAACACTATTAAGAAGGTCTACATCATTCCCAATCAACAATATGTCATCTACATATAGTATTAAGAATGCTACAGAGCTCCCACTCACTTTCTTGTAAATACAAGCTTCTCCATAAGTTTGTATAAACCAAAGTTGATTACCTTATCAAAATGTTGATTCCAACTTCATGATGCTTGCTTCAATCCATCAATGGACCGTTGAAGTTTGCATACCTTGTTAGCATCTTTAGGATCGACAAAACCTTTGGGTTGCATCATATACAACTCTTCATCAATGTCTCCATTGAGGTGTTGGAGATATGCCCTAGAGGCAATAATAAAAGTGGTTATTATTATATCTTTGTGTTTATGATAAATGTTTACATTCATGCTATAATAGTATTAACCGGAAACATTAATACTTATGTGATTTGTAATTAGAGTCTCTAGTAAAGCCTCTTTTATAATATTATCTTGTTGGTTAATAGATGATCGTGGTTTCTCGATCATGAACATTGAGATGTTATTAACAACGAGATCATATCATTAGGAGAATGGTGTGATGGACATACTCATATAGATAAGCGTAGCATAAAGATCAAGTCATTTTAATAGTTCGTTTGCTATAAGATTTCTGATACATAGTAACCTAATTCCTTCCACCATGAGATCACGCTAATCACCATCACCGGAAGGATGCTTTGATGACATTAAACACCACACCGTAACTGGGTGGCTATAAAGGTGGCATTGAGTGTTTGGAAAGTATGGGTTGCAGCACATGGATCAAGAGTGGGATTTGTCCATCCATATGACGGATAGATATACTCTGGGCCCTCTCGGTGGAATGTCATCCAATTGGCTTGCAAGCATGTGACTGGCTCACAAGGGATCACATATCGTGGGAACGAGAAAAGAGTACTTATCGGTAATGAGGTTGAACTAGGTATGCAGAGATACCGACGATCAAAACGTCGGATAAGTAAACTATCGCAAGACAAAGGGAAATTGGTATCGTATGTAAGTGGTTCATTCAATCGCAAAGTAATCGTAGAAATATGTGGGAGCCATATGAATTTCCAGATTCCTCTATTGGTTATTGATCGGAGAAGTGTCTCGGTCATGTCTGCATAATTCACGAACCGTAGGAAGACACATTTAAGGATTCGATGTTGTTTAGTAGATATGGAATGTTAGTAGGAATACCGAATGTTGTTCGGAGTCTCAGATGAGATCCGAGATATCATGAGGAGATCCGGAATGCTCCGGAGAATAAGATTCATATAAGGAAAGTCTGATTCCGGAGTTCAGGAAAGATTCCGATGTTTTCGTCGGAGAGGTTCTAGAAGGTTCACCGGACCGGCATGGGAATGGTCCATGAATGTGTCATGGATAAGTGGAATGATTGGATCATATCCTAGGTCACTTTGTGTGGGCATTTGCAAGAGAGAATTAAAGCTCTAAATTGAAAGTCAAACGGGAGTTTGAAAAGTCAAACTGGAACAATGGTTTCCTAGTGGAAGAAGGAACAAGTCCTTTTCTCAATCCAACTTGGGTTTGGGTTTGGATTCAAACCCACCCCTCCCAAGGCTGCCCCCCTCTCATAAATAGAAGGGGAGGGCTGCCCCAGCACCACAAGAGCCAAGCCAGCCACGCCCAAGCCGCTGCCGCCACCGCCGCCGGTCCATCGCCGCCGCCCTAGCCGCCGCCGACACCTCCTCCTCCCGGTCTTCTAAACCCTAGATCTCCAGGAAACCCTAATCCACCATAACTCGCATCGGCTTAGGCGAAGCCCTGCGGGATCTTCCCTCTACTTCCGACACCACGCCGTCGTGCTACCGGAATTGCGAGGAGAGAACTACAACCTCCGTTGCCTGCTGGAACAAGGGAGAGGAAGGTCTTCATCGAGTACCGAACGTGTGACCGACTGCGGAAGCGCTGCCGGAACGCAGCGCTGGAAGGATCGTCTACGCACCCCTAATTTGTTTAAATGGCCTTTTTATAACTGACATGGCTTAAAATCTAACGAAAAGCAAGTTTAAGTACTAATGTCTCACTTACATATGGGCCGGGTGGCCAACGGGCAGGACAACCCGCGCTGGGCGCGTCTGGACCGACCCAACCGTTGCCCATATTAGATGCACGAATGGGTCGAGCCGAACACGTTTGTCTGGATGAGTCGGCCTGCTGGGGCGCCACGTATGCCCCGCGCCTCCGCGTGGATAAGTTCGGACATGCTCGAACGGGATGCGTCGAGCCAGTAAAGATACCGTAACAGCCCACAACCCTTCAATATCTTCTTGCCAGTGGACTTATTAGAAAAGCCTAATAGAAAAGATCAGTGCAATCCGTCACATACCACCGCTCCAAAGGTGGTGGTTATGTGATACCGCCGCTTCGAATATGGTGGTTTTTCTTTTAGAAAGAGAAAACAACAAGTGCAATCTCTAAGCTTAGAATAATTTTGTTTCATTCGTTTTTTTAGACGATAAGAGCATATTCCTTGTCTTACATTATATATTTTTAAGTTAAATTCATCAATAGTTATTGTACTTGTCAAGCAAAATCAGTTCGGTCATTGTAAATTAGGAATACGATTCTGGGTGAGGTTCATATCCGGCCACATCGTCAAATACGACGATGTATGACAGGAGATGAACCTTTAACTCGTATTAAATGACCATAAAATCATACTCCTTCTATTTTAAAATATAAGATGTTTTAGGTTTGTGAAGAAAATAAATTTAGACTTCTTTTAGTGTGTAAATTCACTCTTAAGTTGAGTGAATCTATATATACTAAAACAAGTCTAGATACATTTGCTTCATAAACCTAAAACATCTTATATTTTAAAACGGAGGGAGTATTATTAGTGTACGGGAATTCTATTCTCAGACCGGTCGTTGGATTACAAAACTTGGCAGGAAATATGGACACGTGCTGTCAGTCAGCTTAAAATAATATCAAAAATTCAAAATGTCCTATAGATCAAACCGTTTATCCGTTTTTACTGTTAAATTAGTCGCGACGAGATATTCAAAATTAGATCCCATATTGATATGTTTCGATGGAAAAAAATTCTGACCAAAAGGTTATCCACCCCAAACACGTGAGTTATCCATGTCATAATATATAAGTTATCCACCCAGTAACGCATAAGTTAACACCATATAAACATATTAAGTATAGACGTTCTCGCATATGTGTTGAACAAGTTTAATTGGAACGCGATATGCTAGTTGTTAGGGTACCGAGACTTTATTGCCATCAACGTGTTAGCGTCGACGAGCAGTTAAGGCTCGGTATATCTTAAAACCCTTCGAGGCTTCATCACCCGTCTACTACGGTAGCAGCGACGAATGTCTACGAAGTCGAATCGCTATATTATTGGTTGCACGTGGTAGATGGTCATAAGACCCCAATAATTTATATAGTATGCAAAAAAGCTTAGATTTAGTTTCTTTTAAAAAATATGTTTGATGTTTGATGCGATACTCTTTCGAGGTTGAGTAGTCCATATGCTGCGAGAGAGCGACGGACGACGAGACCGTGTAGTTAGAAAAACTTTTATATTCTATTCATGGATAAATTTTTATAGTGATGAATAACTTACATGTTATTTGGTGGATAACTTATATGTTGAAGCCTGGATAACTCTCGTGTTACTGATGAGTAACTTTTTTGTTTGGGTAACTTTTGGTATAACATATGATCTATAAGTAAATTTTTAGTAGTAAATAACTTACATATTATTGAGTGGATAACTTACATGCTGAAGTCCGGATAACTCGTGTGTCACGGATAGATGATTTTTCGTTTAAAAAAATATTGTCAGAATATACCAACATGGGATCTAGTTTTGAAGATCTCGTCACGACTAGTCTAACGATGAAAACGGATCTTAATTAACAAACGGTTTAACCTAGAAAACATTTTGAATTTTCATATTTGAATTGAGCTGACTAAATAAAATTTTTGTCTTTTAATATACTAGTAAGATAATGTATATGTATTTACTAGACCAATTCTTATCCAAAACGCCCGCCAAATTTTAACTTCCTGTGACCGGTTGCTACGTAGCAACGTTGTTAATGATGATCGAACTGATTTAGCTCGATAAGTTTAACTCTATTTTCTTCTTAGTCCAGGAACGTTCCTCTTGCCTCGTTTTCATTTTTCATTTTCGTGTGATTCGAGTCGTTCAGGCAAGATAAGGCCACGCAGCGCAGTTTGTGTGCCACAGGCAAGCAGCGAGAGCAACTGAAGCACCGGCGCAGTTTGTCTGCCACAAGCATCAAGCAGAGAGCGCAGCGAAGCACCGCCGCGGATATCCATCCACTCGTGCACCGCGGCCGCCCCGCCACATAAACCGTCCCCAAACACCACCGCACGCCTTCCAGGCTCCCGCTCCCGAGCTCGCGGTTCCCAACGGCTACCATGGCGCGGCAGATCGCGCCTTCGAGAAGCTTCCACCCACTCCTCACCTCTCGGCACTACCCGCCCACCTCCCTGGCGCCACCGCCCCGCCCTCTCCTTCTCCCGAAAGCCCTGTCTCGGGCCGCCGCCGCCGCCGCTCCTCAACTCCGTCTCCGGGGGCGACGCGGCGTTGTCGCCGCCTCCGCCCCGGCGTCTTCCTCGACACAGACCGAGGCCGTGGCGGGGGCATGGGGGAAGGTCTCCGCCGTGCTATTCGACATGGACGGCGTGCTCTGCAACAGCGAGGAGCCGTCGCGCCGCGCCGCCGTGGACGTCTTCGCCGAGATGGGCGTCGACGTCACAGTGGATGACTTCATCCCCTTCACGGGCACAGGTGACTCGAGTTTTCTATAGTTCTCATCCCCCACCGGTGCTACTGGTACTGACGGATCGGAAATGCAGTATACAACTTTCCATTGTACTAACTGTAACTGCAACAGTATACCACTTCCATAGTAACGTACTGGCAGCAGAATAGTTGGACAGTATGCTCTAATCCCTAAGTTCTGTGGTTCTTAAGTTTTCTATGTTGTATAAGTTGGTAGTCTGATTCCTCAGGCCCAGCATCGTTGTGATTTCATGGTAATTGTAGTGATCACTTAATGATTGTATGCTTATATGACAGTAATCATAACCCCTCACAAATTACCATTTCTAATTTAAAGGAATTACACATTCTGTCACTGCCAGTATAACAATTTACTGAACTGTTTTTTTTTTGTTGCATCAGAATACTCAGGAGAGTATGCCATCTTTTATTTATGTACTGAACTTAATGGTCATCGGGACACGCTTTCTAATATAAAACTTGAGATGTATGAGGCTAGTTATATGCATAAATGTTCTTGCTTATCACCACATTGGTGGGCTTTTTTTCAATACGACATCATGGTCTGGTTCAACTACCATCAAGATAACAGACAAGCAGGTCTATCTTTAACAGAAGAAAAAAAACTAAGAAAAAGGATTCTTGCTGCTGCCTACTGCGAGCAGAGACGCCCACCTGCATTTGGTGGACATGATATGCAACATTTAGTTGTCTACCTTTCAACATTTTGGACGATCCGAGTTGTACCATACAAGAACCATTGGCAGCTTCATTTTTTTGTTTGTTTCCAATGTGGATTAAAATGGATTAGGTGAGGCCAATTTCCTTGGAGGTGTTGCTAGGGTGAAAGGAGTTAAAGATTTCAATACTGAAGATGCCAAGAAGCGCTTTTTTGAGATATATCTTAACAAGGTTACATTTTCAGTGAAACCTGCTTTATCCATTCTTCATTTGTGTTTGATTGCACCACCTGAATTATTATGTTCTGTAATGCAGTATGCTAAGCCAAATTCTGGCATTGGATTCCCAGGGGCTCTGGAACTCATCATGGAGGTATTTACAGTGCCTGAATTGAATTTTTTGCTAGCTTAACAGTGTTATTAGTGATAAATTGCTTTGTCAATACAGTGCAAAAATGCAGGTCTGAAGATCGCTGTTGCATCTAGCGCTGATAGGATTAAGGTTGACGCAAATCTGTCTGCTGCTGGTTTACCTGTGTCACTGTAAGTATCTCCTTTATCTGAACCTCATGCTTTCATCTCGTAATCATTCTGAAGTTCTGATTCATGCTTACCATGTCATTATATCTTTAATGGAAAAATGCCAAACCCTGGATCATAATTGGAATGGAAGGAGAAGGACTGAAATTTTGTTGCTATTGTACACCATCAGTAGATTAGTACAAACCGAACCAATAGAGTTCAACATTTTCTTTTTACCCTGGACCTCTATAATACCAATTTCCTTGTGGGTTCTTTGCAAAACCAATACATCAATTGCTTTCCAGTCCGGGCTTTATCTAATTTGAAAATACTACGAGTACCAGTCTTAATTTGAATCTTTCTGACTTGAAATAAATCTGAAGATTTTACTGTTTCGTCTTGATGAACCTCTTCCAAATTTCAGATTTGATGCCATTGTTTCTGCTGATGCATTTGAAAATTTGAAGCCTGCTCCAGACATATTCCTTGCAGCATCTAAGAACTTGGGCGTTGGCACAAATGAGGTAATTTATTTAGCAATCACATACGACAACCCTCTTATGAAGCGGTCACAAATTTGTGATCTTCTGGCTGTGGAAAATGTATACATGCTGGGTTAAATCGAGTGGCTTCGTTAAATCTGCGAAGATGCTTGCCGATTTGATCTCCATTGCTGCTTACATGGAGATTTGTAAGGTTGATAGATTTCTATAGTCTACAGAGTTCATAAATAAACCTCTTTGTATATGGACATCATAGATCAAATGGACATAAGCAGAAGGCTAGAATTATATATGCGTTTGCTTCTATTCCTCTTCTCCCTCTAATGCCCTAGTTTGAATAAGTTCTGTAATTCTGTACCTTGTTCGCGCTTTATGATAAGAAGTGACAGCTCTAGTTCAGTATTATGAAGACCTTAATGTAAACCAGATAACCATTTTCCTATATCGCTACTTGAAGCATCATTAGGCAATTCATCAACTGTGGCCATTTTTATATACTTCCTTGACTTAAATGTAGACTTTGGATATTTTAGGGTAATTGTGTGTGATGAATGATAGGTGGGGTGTTTAGTTGTTACTTGCCCGAAGACAAGGTAGAAAGGGTTAGATCTAATGTTGAATGTTCTACCACTTGGTTTTCCCTTGATGTGCAGAGTTTCATTGTATGAGGGATTAGGGAAAACTGAATGTGTTTCTATTGTTAGCATAGATAATGAGAGTATGAGACCCCTTGATACATATAGCAAGATTTAATGATTTTCTTCTCTTGTTTGGTCTCAGGTTAGGATATTTTCATATTTTTTGATGTTGTTTTGGTCACGTGGTTGATGCCACTTGTGTGGCATGTACTGCTTTGTCCCTTCTTGACGTTCTTCTTTTAATACGCAACTAATAAGTGTGTGTTTGGGAAAAAAATACAAGTAACCATCCTACTTTGGATATTTTAGTTCCTTATTACTTGGTACATCCCTTTGTCATTCATTTTGATTGTGAAAATTTGAATTTGTGATTTTGTACCAGTGCATTGTGATAGAAGATGCACTTGCTGGAGTTCAAGCTGCAAAAGCTGCGGAAATACGGTACAGATTGAATTCTTACCCTGCTGTTTCCTGCATGGCTTATTTTGGTCATACTACACAAATTCAACTATTTTCAGCTGATACTGATATTTCTTTATCATGGACTTGCATACGTAGTGCCATGCACAATGGCACTCTATAGTACCATCCATCTGTTCTATAGACTAAATTAGAGACAACATGTATAGTGATATGTCTGTAAGTGGTCTATTTATAGTACCACAACAAAAAATATGTATTTATAAGCTGTCTATAAGAGTGTAGACAAAGATCCTCATTCTCCTTGTATATCATTTATGCACAGCTGGGAGTAATATACTCCCACTCCTTGTACTCCCTCCGTCCTAAAAAGGATGTCTCAAATTTGTCTAAACTTGAATGTATCTAGACACTATTTAGTATATAGATACATCCAAATTCAAACAAACTTAAGACATCCTTTTTAGGACGGAGGGAGTATATCATTTCTGCACATGTGTTATACTAATTTCATCATTCTGAATCTCCGTTTGCGATACTAGATACTGAGTTCCATGAAAATCTTCATTCGAGTCTGTATTTGTCATAATTTGAGCCTACACTGCTGTGATGGAGATAAAAGGGGTATATTGCAAAAACCAGCAGCCTGATGATATTTTTTCATACTACTCATATTATGGTATCTTAAAATAATTATTGGAGCATATTAAAAATACTCATTGCAGCTTTAGGTATACCACATAAATGGATCTATTATACCTCTTTCTCATTTTCAATATGTTATGCTTACACATCCTGCAGATGTATTGCGGTGACAACTACTCTAGGGGAAGATGCATTACAAGAAGCCAGTCCTGTGTTCATACGAAAAGATATTGGAGATATTTCAATTAATGACATCCTGTATGGTGGTTCTAATGCTTACCACAGTATGTAGTTCAAGCATAATAAATTCAGTCTAATAATACATCTCTTTTAGGAGAAACTGGAAAGAAAGACCTGTGTATGTTGTGTGCGAAATTCAGTTGTTTTGGTCTATCAGCTTGAATGAATAAGACCCTATGCGGTTTTCTTGAAATTTAATGGAATTCGTCGGGTTTTCTTGAATTGGTCCAAGCAGAAATTATATCTACCAATTGTTGTTTCACTGACTCTGGAACGGTAGATTCTTTTTTTTTTTCCTTTGGGCTGTATCAGTTACTGATTAAAAGAAAGTTGATGCAGATGAATGGAAAGAAAATACCGAGAATAGTAGTTCCTTAGGAAATGCTACTCCTGAGACTCTGAGCGGAGCAGCTAATGCTGAATTTGTTGAGAACACAAACACTCCAAGTTTCAAAGATCAAGGGTAAGGTCAGTTTCTGCAAAGAAGCTTTAACTCTTATGCTGTAGAAATATAATTCTGCTATTATCTGTAAGTACTTAACTTGCAGATTATTTTGATTCTTATTCTAGGGCTGTGCATTTTACACTGAACTATCCCACTAAAGAATTTCCAGAGTTATTCACTTTTCTCAATAAAATGGTGTTCCAGGTGTCCAAAGAAATTCAGTTGTGCTCTTTTGATTTGAGTTACTACTCCCTCCGTTTAGAAATATAAGATGTTTTAGATTTGTGAAGAAGATGTATCTAGAGAACCTAGACACTAAAAGATGTCTAGATACATCTCCTTCACAAACCTAGAACATCTTATATTTCCAAACGGAGGGAGTACTTATTACTATGTAGTTTTTCATTTTGAGAAGACTTCCTATGTAGTAGTTTGGATACGTACTATGTAGTTGAGACTATACGTAATGCATTATTTATTGACATCCAGAGATGAAATTCTGCAGGTTTTTGGGTTCTCGTCGGGATATATTAAGATATGGGAGTCTTGGAATAGCTTTTTCCTGTCTTTTCTTTACGATAAGAAATTGGAAGGTACTATTATGCCTTGATTAAGTTGATTAAATATTATGTGTATAAGTGGTGTTTATTCGGATTGCAAATCATCCATTTAAAACATGCGTAAGAACATTCAGATTAACTTGATTTCCAGTAGGAAATATACGATCATCTTAAGCCCTATCATAAGAAAAGTGAAAATTATACCAATCTCCCTGCTGTATCACCACCTACTTGGTGGCTTGTAAGACCAAACTCTTCTTTGCAATGAAAAGAAACGCAATGTCATTGCGTTTTCCCGAAAAGTTTGGTGGTACATGGTTTTGAGGTTAGCAAGACAGAGTATGGTTGTTGTCCTTGTGTATTTCACCACCAGAGTTATAGCAATGTGGGCCTATATGTATAGTTGGTAAGTACTAACTACAAGTGCCAATATTGATGCAGAGGACTTATCATTGTACACCAACGTGGTAGTTACAGAGTACTTGATGTAGTCTGTTGCAGTTTATTGGAAATGTACTGTGCTTTATATGTATGTACTACCTGGATGCGCACACGTTGCTGTGGTACTAATAAAATAAAATCCATTTATGTGGCACATCAGTCTCCATACGAATCTGTGAACACTAAACTGACTTGAAGTTAGAAAAAACAAGTCAACTTAGAAATATCAAACTGCAAAAGTACTCATATGACGCATTTTCAAATCTTAAAACGCGATGCTGAAAATATTGGAGAGATACAGTTAGGAAATTACTTTTGATGGAGGGGGAGGTGGAATGGCAGGCGGATCATTAGCACCAATTCCAATGCTTATTAGGAGCAAAGAATTCAGCTTAAGCCCTCAAATTTAGTCTTAGTGGCTTCAGTGGTTAAATATTTCGTTGAGCTGTAGCTGGTGCAACATGGCTACCACCAGTTCTTTGGAGCTACCTATTGAAATTGATCATCCCATGGGCAGTGACACCTTGGATACAATTAACACCCTACTAATATGGCATTATGGGCTTTATGACTATTATATGACAGAAAAAGTGAGATGTCTCATTGCGCGTCAATGGCTAATACCATAGGTGATGCCATAAATCGAACAAATCTAATAGATCGGAGGTGTTGGCTTTTGGGTTCATGGGATGGTCCATTTCAAAGTTTTAGCGAGGGTTTTGCTGATCCATATGAAAGAGCGTTGGTTCAATTTCTACAGTTTATGCCACATCTTGAAGTTTCTGCTCCATTGTGCACATTTTGTACTCCCTTCATGAGTAAATTCTTTCAGGAACATATAGTTGTATTGAGATTAGTTTGTCAACTATTCCCTTTCTTTTATTCAGGCAATGCAGTTCGCATCTCCTAAAGGTCTGCTTAATTTTTTCACGGGTGGGAATAGTTCAATTTTTGCAACTAATGAAGGTAAGCATGGAAATATTCAACTCCACTTAGGTTCTGCAAGCTTATTATTGAATATGAAAAGTAATTTAAAGTCTCAGGTAATTATAACCTATGAATCTAGTCTGCATTTCGATTATGTTATAATAAGACCATGAACTAATATGTAATATTTGCATAGAGTGGTCCTGCCAGGCTGTTGTAGTGTATCTGATAGTTTTTGGCACCACGGTAGAAACATGATTGAGATTACCTTGGAAGCAATCAGATTCAGAACTATCTGATTGATCTCCAGCTTTCTCTTGCAATTGGGCTATCTGTTGTTATATTACATGTAGCTCACCCTGTGCTGTTTCTGTAGGAGAATCACTGTCAACAAGGGTTCAACAAATAAAGAAGTATTTAGCTGATTTTGAGACTGGGTAGGCAACTGGCTAGAATTTGCTTCATGTCTGATCTATTATAATGAAGTGATCTCACTCTTCCATAATTTTCCTTAGGGGCTCTCCTACTTACGTACCTGAGTTCCCAAGAAAGCTCGACTGGTTGAATACAGCGCCACTTCAGTTTGGAAGAGTAATTTTGAACTCATTTTAGGTTATTCTCAGTAGCTGTGACTTTACTGCAGTACCACATGCTCCATTTATCATACATATTGGATCTTTCGTTTTTATTGTAGTTTTTATCTAAACCTCACTTACCCACATAGCCACAAGTTTGGCAATAAATCTCATCCTATTGGAAATGAAACATAAGAAAACATGAAAGATTTGGAGCCAGCCCCTTGCCTTTATAGTCTGATTCCCAGATTTAGTCAAATTATTGCCGTAATAGTGTTTTATTACTCGATTAGATTCCAAAAACATATTTTGGAATAAGATACACTTGTATACTTAGCCAGTTCATTGTAACTATCAGTACTAGCATTTCTTTCTCCTGTTCAAGAGATGGCTAACTTTTTCAGATGGGTTAATAACGCTTTTCTTTAAATATGATGAATTATCTTTCTACCATGGGATGCAGGATTTAAAAGGAAGAGTAGTCGTGCTGGATTTTTGGACCTATTGCTGCATCAACTGCATGCATGTCTTGCCAGACCTGGAGTTTTTAGAGAAGAAATATAAAGATAAACCTGTGAGCTTCTGCTTTTGTCTAATTGTCTTCACAAGTTGCGGAGTAAATGATAGATTGCCTGGAGTTCAGGTTCTAATACTGAATAAGTGCAGTTTATGGGAGCTGTGAATTTTGAAATGGTTGTCTAACACAATAATTTTTGTATTTGGGTGCTGTGAGCCTACACATGAATACTCTTTATGTTATCTTTTATCGACAATTTACCACATTTTCCTTCTATATTCAGTTATTTGATTATTTTTAACAGAAAATATTGGTTAGTTATGAAACTGAAGCTCTTTAAAATGTTATACTGTAGGCCTTCTTATCTGAGTTGTAAATTGTAACACGTTAGAGTGCATTACCATAAAAGAGTCCTAATTCGTTAAGTTTTTAGTTCAGCTCTCACCTCATGCAGCTACTGTCATATGATCTTTCTTCTATCTAACGATGTGACTTGTGTATTGTCTGAAAATTCGATGGACCTGCTCTGGCATTACTGTCTGTACAACTCATGACGCCAATGCAGTATAATTTGAATGAAAACGTACTGTGTAGCTGATCATGATGCAATTAAGTTTAGGGGTGTGTGTGTGTGTGTGTCGCTTAAAAACTTTTATGAGTTGGAAGATATATCTATTGGATATTTACATGCGTGTTGCTTGGCCTTGAGCAGTTCACTGTTGTCGGTGTGCACTCTGCCAAATTTGATAACGAAAAAGATCTTGAAGCCATCCGCAGTGCTGTTCTCCGCTACAACGTTAGTCATCCGGTAAGACAACAGCCATAACTCTTGAAATGTTCAAAGAACATCATCATATGCCTTTGCCTACTCAATTTGCAGTTTGACGCTGACGACTTGCAAGTGCCTGTTTCTTTCTTTATATGTACACAACATTTTGAAAGAAAATGATGGATATTTGCCACTCCTAAGATTGACATTGCCACCGATGTCATGTCATTGAGATTTATGGTGGAAAATATCCATTTTCCAACATTTCCTGTCTCCTCTTGCATCTTGTCTCATTTGAGTATTTGACCTTCCCCTTTTCGAAGGTTGTAAATGATGGTGACATGTACTTGTGGAGAGAACTGGGAGTGAACTCTTGGCCTACATTTGTGGTTATTGGGCCCAACGGGAAGATTCTAGCACAAATATCAGGCGAAGGCCATAGAAAGGTATTGATGCACATCTCTTATAAAAAATGAGTCAAGTCCTAAATTGCGTGTTAACATATTCTAATTTTCAAGGTATCTGTTTTTGCATGCTTTAATCCCATGGAAAGTATTTACTAGATGCAATCTTAAGAGTTCAAGCATTAATTAGGAGCAAGGTTTCAAAAGCTTATTCAGTTATTTTATATTTAGGACCAAGCAAATAACATTTACTGGTTCTTAAGACTGCATGTTGATTTTTCAACTGCTATCAGTAACTGCTTGGTGCTGATATATCAGAAAATATGCTTATACTTTCTACCATACCCAGCCTCAACCCTCTGACTATTTGTGCTAATCTTGATGGTGGTGCTGGGTGGCTTGAGATTCCTGGCTTGCACTATGTAACAAAGTGTACCATCATTCAATAAACACCCCACTGTGGAGTTTTCTTCATTATCTATTTCTGTATTGCTTATAAAGACGAGTTGGGGTTTTGACTCAAACCATCTTAGACGTCCAATCTAATCTAGTGGTTCCAATTTTTAGGTGAAAATCCAAAAATCATGTCTGAATTGCACATTTTAATCCCTAATAACACCGTATTAATAATCACTTGTAACATATGTTCTAATTTTGTATCAAACGTGCAATGACATAATGACACCATATTACGTATAATAAGTGAGAATGTGATTGGCAATTGGCATTGAGTTTGATATTGTGAGGAAATATGCAACTTGCATTTTCATGAAGCTGTAGGCAGATACATATGCACGTATAAATGTGGTAAATATTGTAGAGCAACCACCTGATCCTGCGCATGAAGGAAGCATCAACACCAATATGCTTGGTGAGCTTATGCTTCACAGGGTACTATCTGACAAACGAGGAGTCAGTGGCTAGTCATCTCCGTAGCCAAGTCATCTGTGTTGTCAAAAGATCTATAACTCGCATCTCAGCCTCTACACCTGGAAGGGAAACTACACTTTGTTTCTTCATATTCCAGGCAATGATACACCCACCAAGGAAAATGCGGTAAGCAGAAAGTGACAGATGATCTGAAGGATCGCTAGCCCAAGCAACGAGCTAGAGCATGGAAAGAAAAGACGCGAGGGATGATCCCACAAAGATATAATTGAACACGACGGAGGTGGCAGTGGAGAAAAAATGAATCAAATTTTGAATTGGATATTAGATATCCAGAGTCCAGACTATTAACTGCTAGATAGGCAAAACTCTCAACAAGATGACGGTAGCGAGTCAGGTCACAAAGAGACTCACCATAAAAATTCTCAGAGGTGGACATCTGAGCTCTGTTGGAGTCTCAACAATATGCTCATCACTACAAGCAGCATGATCAAGAAGATCGTGGTCGTACTTTTCTTGGGAGATGAAGAAACCATCCAATGTAGAAGAAGCCTCAATCCCAAGGAAGCAGCGAAGAGGGCATAGATCAGACATAACAAATTGCTCACTAAGATGGGCCTTAACAAAGGCAATGTACTTAGAGTCATCTCGAGTGATATGATAATTTCATCAACATATAGAAGAAGAGTCCAACCTTGGGACGAAAGGTGGACATAGAACACATTTTTCGATAAAGGGCGCTTTTTATTAGACTCCAATGTTTACATCAAGATGATATAGAATCAAAGGGAGCCACACCTGGCCTCTGCATAACTAAGATGCACACATCTGAAAGAAAAGAAAAAGGGGGTAGAGGTGAACAATCTCATAGGCAAATACTAGTATACATGAAACTATAAGAGACGCCTATGGTGGAGGAGGTTCAATCCGCAAATTATGCTGCCACCCATGATGGGTAAAAACTTCTTTCGCCACTTTCTCCAAGTGCGAACACACCTCCATATGAAGGGCGCGGTGTTCCGTTTTTTGTAGAGTAGACCACTCCCGGAGTAAGTGAGCACAATGATAAATTACCTGCATGGGGGAAGACATTTTAGCATCAAAAACCTTATTATTTCTACATAGCCACAGCGACCATATTAATGCAATCGCTCCCAACCTTATATGTATCCTATTCCTGTTATCTATACCATGCAACCAGTTTCCAAAAATATTGGTTACTGAGCGTGGTGGATATAAGCTTGAGGCTACTTGGATGGCTGACCGTATAGAACGCGCAAACTGGCACTCAAAGAACAAATGTTGGATAGTTTCTTCATGATGGCAGAAACAACATTTTGTACTTCCTTGCCAATTGCGTCTAACTAGATTACCGTTCGTCAAAATCACACCACGACGGAGATACCAAGCAAAAATTTTAGTCTTCAATGGGATCTTCATCTTCCAGATGTGTTTGTTTTTATGGACCGGTGTATTTGAATGTAGTAGTGCTTTATACATGGAATCAACTGAAAATATTTTATTTTCTGTTAAATTCCAACGGAACTCATCATGCTCATCTGTTAGCTGTACACTTGCTAACCGCTCTTGTAGAGCATGCCAAGAGGCAAGACGTGCACCAGCGAGGTCCTGTCTAAAAGACACATTTTCGCGAAAACGCAAAAAGCTTTGCGTTTCGATTCATTGATAGAAAAAGAGAGTTCTGTACAAAATATACACGGCTCGAAGAGAGCCAACACCCCGTACAACTCTGCCCACTAGACCTACGGGGCTGCGGGGATCAAGGCCCGTAAGCCAATCGCGCCAGCAGCAGCCCAAGCCCTAGCTTCAGACCGAATCGTACACAGAAGACTACCCAGTGCCGGCGACTCGTTGTCGAAAACCACCGCATTCCGCTGCTTCCAGATCCACCACGCTGTCAGCATGATGAGCGAAGATGTCCCTTTTCGCAGCGCCCGGGGGTGGATCTCAACGCCTGTAGCCACCAGTCCACCAAGTCGTCTTCCCCATCCGGTGGCGACGCCGTGGATCGGATCCATGAGAGCACTTCATGCCAGGTTGCCCTAGAGAAGGGGCAACCCACCATGAGGTGGGTCATGGTCTCAGCCGATTGGTCACAAAGGGGGCAACGTGGGGGGTGGGCCAGGCCCCGACGTGCCAGGCGCTCAACAGTCCAACAGCGGTCCTGGCAGGCAAGCCAAATGAAGAACTTGACCCGCGGGGGCGCCCAGGCCTGCCAGTTCAACTTCCAGCACCTCGAGATGATGGATCCCTGAAAGAGGAACTCGTAGCAAGACTTGGCGGAGGTGAACGGAGGTGAAGGCGCTCAAACCAGGTACAGGGGGCTTGCTTAAGGCCATAAAGAGCGCGAGAAAAACGACAAACCATGTGGCGGGTGCATATAGACCTCACACAACTCACCATTAGAAAAGACATTCTTAACATCAAGCTGAGAGACAGACCAGTGGTGAACATAAGCCACAAGCAGAAGAGTGCATTGGTCATGTGAGCCACAAGAGAAAATGTCTCTTCGTAGTCACGGCCAAAGCCTCAGCCCTAGAAATAGAAATCGAAATTCACACCAAAACTGAGTTGTTTGGGAGCAAGAGTTGTGCGTGCGATAAAAAAACCTTTCAGATATGATACCATGTGACAATGGGAAAATACACAAACGGGTGTGGTAAATATACAGGAAACTCCTTATACAATGGGAAAATACATGGTTAATACATGGAAAGTTATATAACTCTTCACAGCTATTTTTATAGAGTCGTGTATGATAGTTTGCTTATTCTCACGGTTTGAAGCCGCTAACAGTTACAAACTGTGTTTGCTGCGTAAAACTCAACAATCCTCTGATGCTTAACTGTACCTACTGAACTGGCTAAAGCTATCCTCTTCCAAACCTCTTTGCCACCAAGTAAAAAAAAAAGAGTGGTTGTTGCATCCCCCCCCCCCCCCCCCCCACACCCCCAACACACACAGAGAGGACCTTATCATCATATATGCTCACAGTTGCACACCCTTTCAATTGCATGTCTTTTTAGGTGTTCTCCATTCAATGAGCCTATGTAATCAAATATAAAATCATTTCCATGATTTAGTCATGCCTGATTATTTTCAATGTGGTTATTCGTATTGTTTCATGCAAATATGTTTGTCACTTCTTATTCATCTTCTCCAGGATCTTGATGACGTAGTTGGTGCAGCCCTTGAGTTTTATGATGAAAGGAAATTACTACAGAATAATTCCCTCCCCTTGGCATTGGAGAAGGACAGGGATAGTCGGTTAATAACTTCGCCACTCAAGTTTCCTGGGAAACTTGCAATTGATGTACAGAACAATCGATTATTTATATCAGACAGTAACAACAATCGAATTGTGAGTATCTGTTCCTTTACAATGAGTATGTATTTCCCAGTTTCTGGACAATATGCCATAGTGTTGATTTTGCTAATTTTACTTCACAAATATAACATACTTTATTTTATACTGTACTTAGCTGTTTGTTCTGTTCTCATCTCTGTACTTAAGGTGGTCACCAATCTGGGCGGGGAATTTATATGTCAAGTTGGAAGTTCTGAAGAAGGACTACTTGATGGTCAATTCGATACTGCCTCATTTAATCGCCCTCAAGTAAGGAGCATGACTATGCTTTATCCATGCAATAGCGTTCTGTTATTACAGCAATATGCTGAGTGCATATTTGGTGGTACCGTGGTTTTCCTAAAGATCTAGAGGTGCAACATGTCTGCTGATTGTGAACAGAGTGCATTGCAATGTCCAATACTGGCGTTTTTTTTTGAGAAAGGAGCTATCAAGATGTGCTGTTCATTTATGTGTTTTCTTATAAAAACAATTCATATTTCCTTGATTGAACTTACTTTTGTCGTGAATTTGTATGCTATGACCTCATACAGCTTGCTATCATTTTCAGGGTCTTGCATACAATTCCAAAAAGAATATCCTATACGTTGCAGACACTGAGAATCACGCACTACGGTAAGTACCTGCACTGACTTAAGCTAGACCAGTTCCTGTTTCACATGGATTATCATTAGTTTCTGGTAACATGGAAGTGTGTTGTTAGTGATACTCTCATGTCTTTCTTAAAATGAGGATGAGGGCCTCCAAAAATCTTTCTTTACATACTATGAACGTTAAGGTGTATGAAGTCTAATAGTTAACTCTTGGAGTGAAATGATAGAGACTCCATTTCACTTAGGTTGATTTAATTTAGGCCGGAGGCAGACCTATGTCACGTTAACCCTCTTTTAAAACACTATGGTGTTGCTCCTAGATAGATCATAATACAAATAATCAATCAGACAGGGAGCCATCTCATCGTGTACCTACACTTCTCCCTTCCTTGCTCCGCACCGTCTGGAACCAATCCCCCTCTGCCCTGGATATTGGCATATGTACCCCTGTTGACACCACACTGACTGCCCCCTTCTAACCCATACCCTTCTTCATCAAGCCGGCTCTCTTCCCCTGCATTGTCAGTCATTCACCGATGTCAGTACTTCCTCTGCTGTACGTCTCTGTCCAGTTCAGAGTGGCCCATGTGACCTGATTGTGCATTGGTTCTTTAATTCACAAAATTAATCGACTATGATATTTGCTGCTGTCTCACTGATTTTGCATTAAGTTGAATGAATGGAAGGATGGAATAGGTTTTGAAATCCAAGGGTTTGCTTCTTTTATTTTCTTCCACTAGAGCAGTAGAGCTTACTGCAACATGGGATAAACAATGGTTGCTGTAGAAGAATAGCTAGTTCTCCTATCCGCTGGTTGCTGTAGAAGAGTAGCTAGTTCTCCTATCTGCTCAATTCTAGTGATTTCTAAGGTCGATTACACAATTGGTTAATTATGTCGTCAGATAATTGTCATATTCAGAAATTTATTGCTTTTCCCTGACATGAATGCCTTCTTGTACTTATACAGAGAGATTGATTTTGTTAATGAGACCGTCAGAACACTAGCTGGAAACGGAACCAAAGGTTCCGATTACAAAGGAGGAGCCCGGGGAGCTAATCAGGCATGTTTCCACATTTTTTTATCATTTTTTTTGTGGAATCATGAAATCGGAAATGGATGGCTTATTTACATGCAACTGCCATGGCATATATATTTTTGCTGCTGCAATTTTTCGGGAAAACGCAATGACATTGCGTTTCTTTTCATTGCAAAGAAGAGTTTAGGTTACAGATCCACCAAGTAGGTGGTGACAAGTTACAAGCATACAACTAATCAATGGACATCCCAGTGTGAGCTTGTTAAAAATTGCAGTGGGTAGCCATGTGAATTACCTGCAAATAATGAGGAACTCCGAGCTTGTTAAAAATAACATCATTATGTAGTTCCGTAGTGTCCAACATAAAAGCATATACCTCTGCACGGATTTGAGCCTTAAATTGCACACTAACTCCAATCAAGCAGTTCCCGAAAATATTCGTTATATTAGTTGGGTGCGGGTAAGTTCACCTTGCTTTTAACTTGCCCCTGCCAACTAATTTTTTTCCCGAGAAAACGCAAAGAGGTTTTTGTGTCTCATTTAGGTAGAGTTTGTTACACGCCTCCTAGGAGGAACACACAAGAGTACAGAAAGGGAGTTCTAATGCACATCCCAGGTCGTCGGCAGTACAACTCTAAGTCCCTTCACTCCTGCCTGTATCCAGGCTGATGCTTCTTCTTTGATTTTGGCGATTAGGGTTTGGAGTTTGGACTGAAGGACGGGCATGCTCAAAGCCGCAATTGTTGCGCTGCTTCCAGATCATCCATGGGACAAGAAATGTCACTGAATCCAGTCCCTTGCGCATAGGTTTCGGCATGCTCTGCCTTGCCACTGTCCACCAGTCGAAGAGAGTCGGCTCATCAGCTGGTTGTGCACACGTCATGCTGGCACTTGGTCGCAGAGCATGCATCTGGGGTGGTTCCCTCGCAAGTCTATCTACCGTCCAGCAGCAGTCCAAACTGGCGAGCCAATGGAAAAAATTGACACGGTTAGGTGCCCACCTTTTCCAAATTAGCTTCCACGGCGCGCATCTGTTGGAGCTGTGGAAGGAAGCCAGATATGCACATTTGGCTGTGTATTCGCCATTTGTAGTCCACTTCCAGATCAAGCTTGTCTGCATCCGTTGATAGTGTCGTGAGCGTGATCAATTGCCATAGTTGCAGGTATTGTCCAAACTCGTGGACGCCAAGCACACCTTGAATGTCTTGCGCCCATTGATTTGCGCCCATTGATTTGCGTGCAGCCCATCTGCAACCAACCTCGTCTTGCACCGGCATTTGGGGATACATGAGTACAGGAGTGGTGCGATCTTTGCGAACAGAGCACCTCTGGATCCATCGATCTTCCCAACATTTTGCCGTTTGTCTGTCTCACAGGTTCATGCAGGTGGAGGCGAAGAAAAGGCCGCAGAGTCATGGGCAATAATGATATTACCTTCACCGTCTGACAAAAGATGAGTCCATGAAGTGACAAAAATACCAAAATCCTCAAGCAACCACTATACCAAGTCACCTTTACTGTCCAAAGAGCCATAGCTTGCAACTTAGCTTCTCCACTTGAACGTGAAACTCCAGCCTATTTCTTCGTCTTCCAGGCAATGAGAGAACCACCAAGAAATTCAATGTAAGCAGCAATCAACCGACGATTAGAGTGATCGCTAGCCAAGACGACAGGAGGCATTCCCACAAAACTATCATAGAACCCAAAGGAGGTGACTAGTAGACCTGAGTGGGAGCAGAGACAAGCTGACTCAGAATGAACTGGATAGGAGGTATCCGGACAAGTGACAACAACTTAGGCAGGACTCCCAATAAAATAGCGATACCAAGTCGAATAGGCTCACCATAAGAGGCACGAAGGTGGATGTTTAAAGTCTTGGCAGTATGCTGACCAGTAAGAGAAGCACAAGCAAGGTGGTCCTTGCTATACTTGAGTCATTTCCGTTGATGATCATGTCATCAACGTACAGAAGAAGAGCATGGGATCATGCTTGCTCGCTAAAAGGCCAGCAACACTGAACAAGGAGTCAAGGAGGTGAAGTGCTCAAACTAGCCTCATGCCTTGCTTAAGGCCATAAGTGGTGGGTGCATGTAGACCTCCTCACACAACTCACACACCATTAAAAGAAAGCATTCTTGATATCAACCGGAGAGACAAACCCATGGCTTACATAAGCCATGACAAGAAGCGTCCGAACAGTGGTCATGCGAGCCACATGAGAAAATGACTCATCTAGTCCCAACCATTCTCATGCCGAAAACCACGGGCCACAAGACAAGCCTTGTAGCGCTCAAGGGAGGAAGGGAGACAAATGCGCTCAAGGGCAACAAGCTCCTCCACCGTCACATGCTGCCATTCCAGATGACAACATCGCAATACAAAGTTGGTTAAATAATAGCGGCGTTGACATAACTGGCAATCCATAGGCAGACGTAGACGGGCCCGTAGGGCATGTAGGAGAAGGTGGCGCATCAGGATCTTGTAGCACAGTGTCAACTGCCTGAGGCTGAATAATATCTGGCTCAGGTTCCTGCAGTCCCACATTTGGTCTCCTACTCAATTTTTTTTTACTCTTGCATGTTCTTGCCCCCGCAGCAAACTTAAGTTATGTTCAGTAAGGCCTAATGCAGAACCTAAGTCAACATCTATAAGCTCAACAATGTCAAGAATGCAAGCATCTGAAGTGTTAAGGACAGTTGGTATGGGATTACCTTCATTAGAGGCCAGATTTTTTTGCTTTGGCAAGGCTTTTAGCTCTGTCCATCATAGGAATGTCACAGTTTTCTTTCATAGCTAGCCTGTCACCGCTTCTCTGGGAGCATTTTATACGTTAGCATGCACATGCATACAATACCAGATACAAATTCTATTTAGAAGTGTTAAAATGGTTGATGTAAGTTTGATGACCTGATGCTTATATTATTGTTACGGTAAAACCATGATTTATTTAGAGAAAACGATAACTCCACTATTCCAAAAGATGGAGTCATATAATTTGGTGTTATTTCGTCTGTACTCTGCAGGGCATATTCTTGATTAGCTGCATTTATTAATGCATGTACCATATCAAACTTGATGTTGATAGAACACAATTAGCCTGAGTTGAACTTATGTGTCTAGGTTTTAAATTCACCATGGGATGTCTGCTATGCTCCCTCCGAGGAGACTGTGTATATTGCGATGGCTGGACAACATCAGATCTGGAAACACAACATACTTGATGGTGTAACAGAAGTTTTCAGTGGTAATGGATTGGAAAAAAATCTGAATGATTCAAAAAGGTAATTGTGTTCCCCTTTCTGTCAGGGAATTAGTTTTTAAGCTGCCTTCTCTGGTCTTAGAGCATGCATGATGAGAATCCCTGTGACTAATAGATAATGGATATGGCAGCTTCTTTCTATTTTATATCCTCGAGAATCCATTGGGTATTTGACATCTTTGTAGACAAGAATGGACAGTCATATATATTAATGTTTTTTCTTCATTCTAATTCAGATGAATGTTAGAAAAGAATAATCTTTCGAGTTATATTTGTGCTTTCTATCACCATTCCCTAGTTTGAAACCTTTTACCTTATGGTTTGTTCACATCCGTGTTTTTTTTTGACGTAAAACAATATATTAAAATTAAGCTAACAGGCCCGCCTCATTAAAAACCTTCCAGCCCCCTTCGGTACCCTGGAAGGAAAAGAGTGCGTCTGAAAACCTGCTGCTTTGGTCTGGAGTACAATGTGTTTCGTGGGGGTCCAAATGCATTACTGATTTACTTAAAATAGAACCAATGCGGGCATATTCACACTGATGCTTTAAAGTTTCCATCTGGCTCCTGCAGATCATTGTGTTTGCATGCTATTGGTCTTTTGATGTTCTCATTACAAATTCTAAAAAAGTTGTTCCATGTTGCAGCTCGACCAACACATCGTTTGCGCAGCCATCTGGGATTTCATTGGATCATGGTATTTCTGTGTGATTACTTTTCCACCTGTGTTGTGAAGCCACCGAACAACATTGATTAATTGGAATTATACACACAGAATTGCAGGAGTTATTTGTTGCTGATAGTGAAAGCAGTTCCATTCGAGCTGTTAATTTGAAGTCAGGCGGGTCAAGATGGCTTGCTGGGGGAGACCCAAATTTTCCAGATAATTTGTTTAGGGTATTTCTCTCTCTTGATACCAAAGATGTAATGCTTTTTGGGTGTAATACTGATATGGCTGAGTATTTTAAGTCTTATTTATTTTTTTCTGTTTTAAATTTCTAAATTATCTTAATAGAAGTTACTTAACTATGATCCCTCTTGTTTAGTTCGGAGATCATGATGGGACTGGATCAGATGTGCTACTCCAGCATCCCTTGGGTGTTGTCTATGCTAGCGATAAGCAAATATATGTTGCAGATTCTTACAATCACAAGGTAACCAACCATATTCTGACACTAAATCTGGTATATGAATTTGCCTTCAAGAAACAAAATTAGCCTAATCAGAGCTGAGACTACGATAATTCTGAGAAATTCTGGCCAGTTCTGATATTGTTCTTTCACCAAAAAACACATTTCATAATATTGTTAGAGATATTTCACCCAAGATTCGTGTTACCAGGAATTTTCGCTAGGCTTTTGCAACACCACAACCAGATAACTAGACAAGGAACCAGCTGCAAACTAATCTTGGCTGCCATGTGCAAATGAATCCAGAATGGAAATGTCGTCTTTTTAGTAGTGTTCTAGAATACTGACCGAGCCATGGGCAACAAAGAATCTTCTTTGCCAAATACCACTTTTAGATGTTTAATAAATGAGCAATCACAGAATTTAACCTTGTCATACAGCTTTAGGTACTGGTAATAAATACCTCGTTGTTGAATGTGACTGAGATTTTTTCCCCATCAATTAAGTAATCACAGAACTCGTCGAATGCTTGTTTTTTCCGCTAACATGCACCTGACTGTATTAGTTTGCTTTAGAAAAGGAAAGCATCGAAACGACACAAGTATTACAAACCAAAACCAAATGACAACACAGGCAACCTAGGCTAAACAAAAGGAGAGAAAAGGGAAACCTGAAACTTCAAAACTGTACAGGGGAGGCTACATCAATCACTTGTTTTTCTCATAGAGCTTGATTATGTCTAATCACCTTGATAGATGCTACACGGGCTCATTTTGCCTAATCACCTACCAATATGTCATATGGCAGGACATGGGCTATCATTCCCCCTTTTAGGGCTTTTGCAAAATAGACTATTTACCGACTCCATAAAAGCCAGTGATGACTGACGACCACGATACTGGCTGATAAATTCTGATAGGACCACCCACCGTCACGTGGCACGCTGAAGATGAACAGAAATAATCAGCTCGGGTGACGCCTAATTGACCTGGATTGAACCTACTAATCGAGTTTACTGACCAAAAGGTGCCCAAGACCCACTTCAAATACAACCACATTGCAAGATACCCACTTCAAATACCAACAGTACATGAGGCCCGTATCTTTCTTATTATCTACTCCACGAGGAAGCAAGTGTATTTTTTTCATAGGAGCAACCTGTGTAGTTTGCTTCTATAAATTGTGTACTCATGCATTCTATTTCCTCGATGCTTTTGGAGTGTATATTGAGAGGTTTATGGTGAACTAGTGTACTCCAGGCTCAATTAGCACCTGGGGTCCTGAAAATTTAGGAAAAAAGTTGACAACATGGACATACAAAACAAATTTATCCACATATCAAGCCTAAATTGGATTCACACCTCGAGAAAAAATGTAAATTCTGCTGTGGATACTGAATAGTACAAGAAAGCATTATTCACACGAAATTTGAATTTGCTACTGACAGGATTTGTCTTTTCTGTTTTTTCAATGTGTTGGCAGAATTCTAGATGTGATGTTTTGTGCTACGGTATATGCATGTTTTGTCAATGTTGTCAAAATTTGTTCGAATTTTCATGCCCACTAGAGGTGCTAAGGGTGCTTCTAATACACTAGTAGACCTCATGTGTGTAGTGCATATAATATGCCTCCATACTTCTGCCTTTTTCTTCCAACCATTGTTGTTTTAGTGCAACTTATGCTATTATTTAACTTTTTTTCTTCTGCAGATAAAAAGGTTAGATCCTGTCACAAGAAAAGTTACAACGATTGCTGGTACTGGACGTGCAGGATACAAGGATGGTCCAGCCTTGTCAGCTCAAGTGAGGGATCGCTCGACCAATTTCTGTTGTCTGCATTTTTTATATGCACTTACTAATTAAAAATGTGGTTCTACATTGATTAGCATTGGGTACTAGTTCGCAATAGGTCGATTGAGTATTTTCACTTACTAGTTGTGGAAAGAAATTTTGTCTAGGAAGCCCTTAATGACACAAACGTTTTGAATTTGCTGATGCAGCTATCTGAGCCAGCAGGACTTGTTGAAGTGGGAGACGGTAATATTTTCCTTATGTTATTTGTCTTATAAGTTAACTGAGGGGTGACTTGTTAATTACTAGAAGTGTCACATAATGCAATTTTTTCCCTATGTTATTTGCCTTCAAGTTATAACCAGGTGTTGTTAATTACTAGAAGTGTCACATGTCACAGTTTTTTCCCTATTTTATTTGTCTTTAAGTTAACTGGGGGATAATTGCTTGTGCTTCTAATATCTTGTAGGTAGATTTCTTATAGCAGATACAAACAACAGCGCAATCAGATATATAGTTTTGAATGAGGGAGGTGCTGACGTGCGCACACTAGATTTGACTGGAGTGCAGCCACCATCACCGAAACCGAAGGCATTGAGACGCCTAAGACGACGGTTATCAGCGGACACAAATGTTATCAATGTTGATGGAGGTTCCTCAATGGAAGGATATTTGTCTCTTGCAATCTCAGTTCCTGATGGTTACCATTTCTCTAAGGTCCAAAATCTTCTCAGGATTTTACTATATCTTTCTTTGCATCGTTGATAGTCATTAATAGGTACTGAAGGCCGTTTGCCATTTATAAAAGTTTCACAGTTGGGCACTAGTCAGACTGATGGCAAAATAAAAAATGTGGCGTTTTGTTTGGCATTGTGTCCTTAAGGCTCGTTTGGCATTGCGGTGGATTATCATAATCCCGTTTGCTCCACCCACTTTTGCCTATTTTAGTGTTTGTCTGACCCGCTTTTATATATCTACCTATATGGCTAATTTTCAACATAGATAATTAAATAAGCATAGCGCAGCGCAGTTCAGCAACCGCAGACTGAGCCTTAATGTGGAATGTCGCAGAACAATGTTGCGGAGTTCTGGATAGTTTATACAACAAATGAATAGTTTTGCGAATTTATAATTATTATAGCATGGTACAGATTTAAATGACATTGTTCATTTGATTATTTGTCAGCATCCTTCATATGTACCATATGTACCTTACTAAGGCTTACACCATGTTTCTTTATCTATATGCTTTAAGGTCTTTTTAGTATGTAGGCAGGACCACCCCTGTGCTCCTCTACATTCCCCGTATTACGTATTACATCATGTATGCAGCACTTCTAAGTTCATGCTTCTTGCAACCTCCATATCCTTGAATATGCAGTTCTCCTTCGGGAACTTTTTTTTGGTCAAGTGCTTGTGTGGTCTTTTACAACCTAGGTGGACTGTAAACCAGAAGTACCTGATTCATTGTAGGTATGTGAAGTCTAGGAAAGTAAGACATGGGTAGGGATAAAATAGGGATAAAACTAATCATGATCTAACGTGTACGGCACGTTGAAATTGGAGTAATCACTATCATCATAGTGTACGTGGTTTTAATGTCAGTTTTGTGTTTTGTAGACCAGTTCTTGAAACAGCTTACCATCAGCATGAGCTACTTGAGATGATAAATTTGCTTGTTTGTAGTAGTGAGATTAATTCTTCTTCCTTTTTTACTTCTGTGGGGATCAGGAAGCTCGCAGCAAATTTGATGTGGAAACAGAACCAGCTAATGCAATTGAGATCGATCCAGTGAATGGATCTCTAGACTCGGACGGCTTGGCGTCACTCAAGTTCAAAAGAACATCTTCATCATCCTCAATGGGAAGGATCAACTGCAAGGTAGTGATATGTTAAACATCAAGCATTGTTTTGTTTAAATTGTTGGAACTCAGTGACAGCACAAAACATGATCTCTTTGTTAACACTGCAGCACCACGTTACATTTTCTTGCTATAAAAGTAGTCCTATACAATGTGTGAGAGAAAAATAGTCCAACAGGCCACATGCATACTACAATCTCAAATCTTTGGAGATACCTCATTGAATTAGGACATGAGAACTGAGAGCGTCAATATGGAGGACGGGGTCCATGGCTGACGTTTTTCGATTTTTTTATAGTTTCAAAAAAATCTGAAAAAAAATCCTTAGATGTAGATAATGATGACTTCTAGCTGCGTGAAAAATACCAATGCGAAATATTCCGTATTTTGGGCTGTATAAAATGACAAATTTTTAGATCTGAGGAGGTGAACAGTGCAAAAGTCAAAAATCTTCAGATCTGTCAGAATTTGTCATTGTTGTGTAGGCTGGGATACAAACTATTTCGAGCTAAAATTTTGCAGGGCTGTAGAATAAGTCATTGTAAACATCTAGAATTTTATTTCAGATTTTTTTGAAACTTCAAAATGTCAATTTCCAAAAATTCAAAAACGGGCTCCATGGAGCCTGTCCTCTAAAGCCATTTCTGGAGAACTCCACTATGATCATTGGTATCCTTGGTGCTCATCTTTTATTCTATTCAACACAAGTATCCTGGTATTTTTGACATGGGTTATACTTTTGTTCGAACGTACAACCAAACTAAATGAACTATTTTTTCAAGATTATATTGTGAGTATTTTGTATTCTGATTTTTAGGTTTACTATTGCAAAGAAGATGAAGTTTGTCTATACCAATCTGTTGCATTTGATGTCAAATTCCAAGAGGGGGTACCCAGCCCGGCACAGATTACTCTAGCCTATACAGTGGTGCCAAGAGATAATTCAGGTAGTTCACAGTTAATAGCTGCTGGTAAGAATGTTAAGGTGTAGCTGGATCCAGGGTGATTACGTACTGTACATTCTTATCCTGAATCCGATTTTATCTTTAGTCTCTAATTTTAACACTACTGTGTGGCTGACATGCTGCCTCGCCCTTGCTCCGTTCATATATTTGTTATTTATATATCCCCGTGGTGGTTATCAAAGCTGATTAGTTATATATTACCATTCCGTTGATTGTTCGGAACATCTGTATGAAGTCCATTTGTCATCCAACAAGAATTCTCTTTATACAAGTCATTGATGATATTTTGCTTGCATTGAACAAACTGATTCAACCATGCATTGCCCTTGTAGTGGCGTGCATGTGTTCCGAAAGAATAAACGTGTGATTCTCGCCCTTTTCTTTGCACAAACCTCTTGCAGATAGAAAAATATCATCTCACCTTACTGTTTAGTCTTGCACATGGGCATCTAGGGGCGATGATTTGATCAGTTATCCAATTAGGGATTTAGAGACATGTCCCATCAAGAATCTCAATTTTGGATATAAACAAACGGAGAGACAAGGGTGTTGATGTCCATGAATACAAAGTTTAGACAGGTCAACCTAGCATTCAGCTTATACTGATCCGGACGTTATGTTTCCCCTGTCAGTTTTGTTTGTTAGGAGTGACAGAAAGAACAATATTAGCTGTCATGGCCCCTTCCTGTGCAACATGTAGTTTGTTAGTTTGCAGCTCCTTCAGTTCGTGATATTGCCAATCATGACTCACGATTGTCATCGTTTCATGATCAAATTATCGTTTGCACCTTGACCATTATTCTCCTGTGAAAATACAAGTTCAAGTAGGATTAGTGCGCACTAGTTGAAGAGCATGGCAGGGATCCCCGTTAGTTTTCAGTCGATGCACAGAGTGATGTCCACGACGGTGATTCAGACGGCCGATAAGGTACTATAAGCTGTCTCCTGTCTGACATGTCTTGTTGACCCTTCTCTATGTTTTTCTGCCATTCGCCACCTGCTTTTCTGTATCCGGCGATTGCCTACCACACGATTAAGATAACAGATTAAGGACGGACTGGAATCTAGTGGCTGATTGTGATCAAGGTTTATTAATCTTTGTGGGACTCAAGACATGCATGCATGACCGACTGGCAGATTGTTAGTGTTATGTCGCGTCCAGGGTCCATGAATTGCGCCCCCAGATGCCATGTGTTTGAACAGCGCCATGACTGTCATTTGCAAAGCAGCTCGTGTTTCAGGCCATCATGGTGCGAGCAGTGTTGTTGCTGTTGGGATTGGAATCATTCAGCAAGTCCTGAGGTTTTGTATGGACGGAGTATATGTGTTACGCTGTCGTTTAGGCGCATGTGCTTCATTACGATTGGTCATTGGTAAGCGGGAGCTAGCTAGCTTCTTGGTCCTATTACCCTCGAATTCCATTTGAGGTAGCCTGATGATAGCCATCAGTCACGGGCCGAGTGAACATGCTGGACAAGCTCGATTCGATCCGCCGATGGACATCTTGTCATCGTCAGAGAGTCGTGAGTCGTGCCTGCAGAATTTTGTCAGGACCCACTCTGTTCAGTTGACCTGTTCATCGACGTGGTTTCACGGGCATCTGACCGGTGAAGCCGAGAGTTTGATGGCAGGCAGTGCTGTGTCCTGTAGATAGCTACTGAACTCGTCTTTCGCTTTCGTCTCCTGTACAGCGACAGGCATAGAGCCCTGAAGATCTTAAAGAGGGGATGTCGAAACTTCAGTGTCTGTTCGGATCTATTTGACTTAAAAAAAAACGACAGCACTAGTTCATCGCATCAATCGGGTCATACATAATGCATCGGCTCGATATATCTGAGCCACCCATCGCTAACGGATCTGCCGAGCAGAGGGGGGCGGTGCTAGCCGTCGGTCACCTGACGGGAACAACAAAACTCGGTTGTTGTCTTGGCTGTCAGATCGTCATCCAACGTCTAGGAGCAGCTAAAAAAACACAGTTTTACATTTTTCCTCCTCATATTTCTGGAAATAAACCTGTAGTCTGAACTTTCCCACTTAAAATAAAATGAAAGGGTATATACATTTGTCCCTAGCCTTCCGGATATTTACACCAAATATGCATTGTGGTGATTTACAACTAGAGCAAAGAGTGTTACAACAAAAACATCACTTTGGATAAAGAAAATATACTGTTACAACAAAATCAGCAAATAATTCAATAAAAATCGAGATAGAGGAATTACCCTCGGTATTATGGAGTCTAAGAACAACACCAAATCGATCAACTGGCTATACGCCATTTTTCTTCGTATATGGGGCAGAAACTGTATTACCAGCCGGCATAGAGTATGACTCGCCAAGAGCCTCTCAATATACAGAGGCCAGGGAAAATGATGTCGTCTTTCTTGAAGAAGCACGAGAATTGGCATTGTCTAGATCAGCTATATATCAGCAAAATCTCCGACGCTATCATAGCTGAAAAATAAACCCTCGTGTATTCAAAGAAGGGGATGTGGTGCTTCGGTTAGTGCAACGCACTGCCGGCATGCACAAGTTATCACCCCCATAGGAGGGACCTTTTATTGTGAGCGAGACTCTGCACAACAATGCATACTATCTTATAGATGCTCAAGAACATCAGAAGAATAAGGTAGACAGGTCAGGCGAGGAAACCAAGAGACCATGGAGTGTAGCATTGATTTGTCCCTTTCACACTTAGGGAAGAATGTATGTATATATGAACTCTATCATATGTCGGATATGTATGCCGGCTACGAGCAATGAATGAAATGCCAGAGCCATGAAAAGAAACTTGGGGACTCTTTCGTCGTGATGCTTTTCAATATCTTTTATCTTTTATATACCGGCTGGCTTTGCTCTCTTTTCCTTATCTCGATTTTGTAATGTATAAACGCCAAATGGCCACTCTTCGACTTAGATGTTGTCCGCAATCCGACTTCATGGTAAGCAAGAGCAAGTAATATATAAACGCCAAATGCCCACTCTTCGACACATGAAAAATAACTAAGGAAAGAAAAAACGAGCGAGCTGACATTTTTTGTTTTTTTGTCTAACCCCTTGTCTTATGTTTCTTTGCATATGCCGAATTGCTTTATGTAAAATCTCAAAGTTTTGAGTATTGTTAACTTAATTTTTGTGACCTTATGACTTATACGTCGAACACCAAAAAAGTAGACAAGAGCCAAGGTTATGAAATTCAGTAAACAAGAAAACAAACTTGGGGACTTGCCCAAAAGCGATTTGGCATCAAGACCCATTGTTTAGCATAATTGTTCATAGCGTCACCAAAATAACCAAGTACATATTACATCTGCGCCCGGCATACCGGGGATTTAACAAATTGAAAGTTTTTTAAGCCTTAGAGCCTGCAGGGTCAAAACCAGTGTGGACAGGACCGGAGCCCGGAGTAGAAGTGTCGATTTTGGGAGCAGGAGCCTCATCTTCTATGTCTTCATCAACTTATTCTTCTGCTTCACTTCCTCTTCTCCTTCTTCACCTTCCTCGTCGAGATAGCTCGTCACCTCTGTAAAGGAGTGAATGTTGGCATATTGAATGGAGGCACATGTTGTTTCCTCGTGCTTATTGACAAGCTCTGGATCATCGGTCCACCTGGAACCTTCACACAAATGTCGCAAAACCTTAAGGTCAATATTTTCGTACCAAAAAAGCACGAAGGTCAAAGCCTCATCAGCACCAACCCGACCAGCTGATTCTTGCCACTAAACGAGTCTCACTTCACTCGACATAAGCTTCTCCACCAATTTTGAGACATGCTCTAGAGTCTTTTCTCCCAGCAAGAGCACGTTGTAAGTGCGGATGGCAATGTTGAGAAGGTTAACCCCGAAGGATTTTATTGACTTGGTCCGGGCGACAAGAGAAGCCATGTGGTCATCGATAGTAAGATCGCCTGAGGTAGGGTATGTCTCGGCTTTCTTTCTTTTCCCTTGACTTCTCAACGGTAGTGGTAGTAAGAACTGTAGATTTAGGAAAGTTCCTTGACAAAAGAAACAACCAATGTCAGATGGATGTCAATTCATGAGATATGTCAGTAGAGAAAAAAGGAACAAGAACTCACTACCAAGAAAACCATTGATTCGGTTTAGCTCAGTTAGCCAAGCCTTGAATTTGCCCTTGTGACCGTCAAGTTCTTTTTGAGCCGAGGTTATCATAATCTCGAAGTCCTTGAGCAAGTCTTCGTCTTTTTTAATCCGGCCCTCCAGGCGACTTCTCTCCTCAGCAAAGCCTTGGCGAACACCTTCAATCTCACTTTCATGCTCCTTCTTCATGTTTTCAATCTGTTCTTTGAGCCGAGATATTTCATCTTACTCTTTCTTAAGATCAGTTTGGTGTTCCCCTGCTTGTTCCAAAAAATGACTCATCAGTTCAGACATAGATACACAGTCTTGGATTTTTCCTGCAAGGATAGCTTTCTCGGATGCATCGAGATATATAGAAAAGTAGGTAGAAATGAAATGAGATATATGCAAGTCAGAATACAGAGAATATGAGATACCTTCATTCTCAGAAATTTTCTTCTACAACTCCTCAAAGTTTGCCTCAGCTATAGCTGCAGATGAAGGGAAAAAGTTAACCCGGCAAGAGACAAAAATCGAGTCATCAAGCAAATAAGGGATAAACCTTCTCCCTGCACCTCGGCATGTAGTTCCTTATGCTGGTTGGAGAGCTGCCTATGTTCCAGGAGAAGCTTCTGGAACACTTTGGTTCGGGTATTGGAGGAGATATGCAAAAGGTGAAAATTTAGATGATCAAATTATTAGATCCAAGCCGAGTAAACTCAACCTATATCTTGAAAAATGGAGATTCAGTTTTAGTTTCAAGCCGAGTAAAAACTCGACCTGTATCTCGAAAAATGGAGATTTGGTTTTAGTTTCAAGTCGAGTAAACCTCAGGAAATGGAGATTCAGTTTTAAGTTTCAAGCTGAGTTTTCAAGTCGAGTAAAAACTCGACCTCAGAAAATGGATATTCCATTTTAAGTTTCAAGCCGAGTAAAACTCTGACTTGAAACTCAGAAAATGGAGATTGATTCTATAAATTAAACTATGTGGCAAAATAATAAGCAACTGTGGTCTATGTGGAAAACTAACCGTGAGATTCCAGGCGAGTAAATACTTCACTCGGTCGGAACCTCGGGGACTAGCAAATATATGTTATAAACATGAAAAAGTTAAAGGGTGTATATACCTATAGGACCCCGTCAGCCTCGGCCAAAGACACTTTATCCTGATGCATCTTCTTGGCCATAGTGGTAGGTCCAGGTGCTTGCGGTTAAGGATTTGGCTGAGTGTTCCTAGAGGTCACCTCAACAGTATCAGCACCGTTCCAGTCCATGGAATATTGGCCAAGAGAGCCAAGAATTTTGCCGCTTAAAGTGCGGGTCAAGACTAAGCCTCTCCCGACAGAAGATGCTCTAGAGCCGGCTTTGCCGCAACAGCGCTCACATACAGACAAAGTTGCTTATATGTAGATGTCTCGAAAGCACCGATAGCTTTTTTGAGCATATCTGCAACTAACCCTTGCTTGGGTGTAGCTGCGAGCTTCTTTGGCTGTTGTTGTTGTTGTGGCTGTTGCTGCAATTGTTTCTTCTAAACTATGGGTTGTTGATGTTGCTAAGGTTGTTTCTATTGTGGAGGCTGTTTCTTCTTTTGTTGATGCTTCTGTTGTTGTTGCTATTTATAATGAGTCTAAGAAGACTCGGGAGCTGCAGAGGTTTCGACATTTACTATCTTGGCACCAATATTGCCAACGCCGAGGATCTCTTCTCTTTCAGGGGACGAGGTCTTGATGCTTAGCTCATCCTCTGGAGCAGTGCTCCCTCCTCCAGTCCCAGATCTTCCCTCCGGCCGGGATACATTGGTATCCGACATAGGAGGAATGTCACTGACCTGACTCGGAACACGAGTGTCGGCTGGAGGAGGAGAAGAAGGAATAGGAATCTCGAATGCAATGCACGAAGCAGTTTGAGAAGCATGCAAGGAAGCTCTGTGAAACAACATCAGAATATACATATGTATGACAAGAGGAAATAAAGAAAGAGAGAAGAAAGAAATACAATCGTTCAAATATATGTCTGCATAAGAAAGGTTACTCGGCAATTGTTGGCTTGCGGTACACTCTCCTGCCAACTTTGCGCCTCTTCGTTGGTTGAGCTTTCTCAACCGCGATAGCCTCGGATGCACCACATTTATTGATGCCAACCTGGACTTCCATGGCGAGAGGGGGATCATCGTGCACCTGCCCACCTACATCAGGTGGTGTAGAGTGCAGCAGATATGTGAATGATATTGGTATTGGGTCAAGTACCTTTAAAATATGACATTCATTATCGTCATCGTCCGACCAATCCCTCAATGGCTCACGAGTAGGAGTCTTACCAGGGGATGGGTCGGCGTCGGTGTGAGGAATTGATATGAAGTCCTCTAAATCTGGGTCTTCTGAATCCGAGGTTGTGCGATCATCGACCCAAGATATTAGGGGCTGCTCAGCATTATTGGCAACTTGCCGAAGAAACTTGTACATAAGAAGCAAAATACAGGTAACCGAGTGACATGGTTATATCCCGCGGGTGCATGACCTCAGCATACCTAGTCTAGCCCAAGGAAGGCCCACGACAAAAATACGTCGTCCCATGAAGACTTTCGGGTGGCCCAGGCCCATGGTGCCTTCGGATCCTTGGAGAGCAAGACTAGAGTAGATAGGAAATTCAAAGGGGTAAAACCCTAGAACCTGTAACCGACTAGGACTATGCCCGGGACCTGCCTAAGTCTATATAAAGGCCAGGAGGGCACGACCTAGATCTCTCGACTCATACTCTCGCATACACACCTCCACGCCAGATTGCATCTGCGCACCCTTGTAACCTTCGGTTCCGCCGTAATCAAGAGCAGACAAGCAGGAGTAGGGTTTTCCCTCCGGGGGCCTGAACCTGGGTAAACCTTGTGTCCCCGTGTTGCTTGTTTGCTAACCGTTCCACGATCTCCAGCATCCCCATCTTCTCCAAAACCCAAGTCCATAACAATGGGCATTGATGAGATCAAACCTCGTCAATTGGCGCCGTCTGTGGGAATTGGGGGCGCTGATTGTGCGATCGTGACGGTCCCAACCCGATCGATCTACAACTCTGCAGCAACGGAGAGCCATCTCCTCTTCGGTGCTTTCGACTTCACCGCCCACTCGCCGGCCACCATGAAGGACTTCGAGCCCGTAGGCGACAGACTCGAAATCTTGTTCGGGAGCTTCTGCTTCCAGGTGGGGCAAACTGGCACCCTCCGCCCGGCGGGTGCCCTACCATCAATCAGGCCCTATTCATGGCCCCACACCGTTACGCACAACATCATCGGCCAGATGATTCCTATGACAGCAGCAGCTGCAACTCCGATCTGTGCGATCCGCCATCGGATGCAGGGACCTACGGTTCCGGATCTAAAAGTTGCGGCAGCAGCCAATCTGGCGCTACCAATGCGCCGATCATCCAAAGCGGCGTGGATCAGCAAACACCCAACTCGCCCAACCGCTCCGCCAAAAGCGGAACGGTGGGAATGTAGAAGCCAATCTCCCCACCGAAGAAAACAACGGCGCCACGTCATCCGCCTTAGCAAAGAAGGATGGACCCGGTCCGCTGGTAGAGCAACATAATCGCCCGCAGACGCCTCGCGAGATATGCGATGGCCTACCACCTTCTCCTAATCGAGGAGCACAAGAAGCGTGTCAAGATGCAGGAGGTGCTTGACAAACGCAAAGCAAGCCTCGAGTCCGGTATGACGAGCCGCGCTCTCCGCCATGGGCATCGGCTCTAGCTCGAACGCCAACCCAGACAACAAGCACCGCTCTCGGATGGAGAACATGGATCCCAAGGAGCGCCGCGAGTTGACGCGAACTCTCCACACATACTTCATGGAGATGGACACCGACGACGACGTCATCCCGAAAACGCCGCAGGCTGCAATCATGGCAGCCACTGCGTACCTCGTGGCCCACCCACCTCCCGAGGGGGACCCGAAGAGGTCCATGCACAAGTCCGCACTTACCGGACTCGGACTCGTTGGAGCCGCGCTCCACCAGGAAGCTCCCAAGGAACCGAAGAAGAAAGCTCCGGCCAGGTTCGACCGCAGCCCCACCCCTTCATCCGAAGAGGAGGAACATGATCTTCCCCGAAGGAAGAAGAGTTCGCGACGCCGCAACCGCGACTACGACACCAGAGATGCGCTCACACAGCGCAAAATCGACAAAGCACGAGCTAAGCGCGCATGCTCGTCCGAATCCGAGATGGACGAAGACGAAGGAGAACTCTGCGGAGCTCGATGCTTTAGCAGATCCGTCCGGCAGACACGGATGCCACGAAATTTCAAACTTCCTTCGGATACTCCGAAGTTCGACGGCACTCAAGACCCAAAAGCTTGGCTCAGCGATCACTTATCATCCGTCAAACTGCACGGTGGAAACAAGGAGACCGCCATGCAATGCCTTCATTGCGGTGACAGTGCAACCGGATCCGCTCAAGTGCCTATCCTCGTGGTCCATCCGGCTGGATGAGCTAGCTTACAGCTTCATCCGAAACTTCAAGGGTACCAGCAAAAGGCCCGCCTCAATCGAAGAATTGCGAGCCTGCACTCAGCGAACGGGCGAATCCATTCGCTCGTACATACTACGCTGGTCCAACACAAAGAACTCCGCAGCTGTGGCATCCCGCAAAACCACTACTAGAAAATCGCGTTGTTTTCGTGCATTGCATCATCATGACCGCATGCTCATGTCATCATGCCACATTGCATTTGAGCATCGTCATCATCATGCATATTATCTTGCCTAAAAACTATTTGCGAAAGTCTATGGTTTCCTGAAACTAGTCCTCCTTCTATTTCAAATTAAACCCCCGGATGCTTCCGGATATTGTTTGTCTAAAAACTATTTACAAAAATGTATTGAAAATTAAATAAAAGTTTGAATTATTTTAGTAGGCAATGAATCGGCCGAATCGACCACCCTGTAAATAAAATCGGTCCAACCAACCAGTCCCACCTAAATCCTAAAGCTACCCAGTCCTAACCTACCCAATCCCCTCCACCTCACCCCAGCCTATCATCTCTCGCCACCTCACCCTCATCCCAATCCCCAACCAACCAGACGCCGCCACTTGTCTCATCTCCTCTCTCCCTCTTTCCTTCCTCTCTCCACCTGCCCACACAGCCACACGCACGCACCTAGACGCACCAAATCCAACCACCGACCCACCCAACCCCTGCCGCCCCTGGGTCCCACCCGACCCCGCGGCCCCACCTTGTCAGCCTCCCTCTCTCCTCCACCGCCCTGGGTCCCACCTCAACACCCACCCCCACTGTTCCTCTTCACCGCCCCTTGCCTCTCTCTCTGCCGACCACGCTGACGCCCACCCCACCTCCTTCCTCGCGCCTCCTTCCTACCCTCTCCTCCTCGCTCGCCGCCCGTCGCCGCCTGCAGCTCTCCGCCTCGCTCCTCTCGCGGCCAAGCTCGCCCTCAACCTCTCCGGCTGCCACTGGCCTCCGCTCCGCCGCCTCCCTCCCTTCTTCCACCGACGCTGCTCTTCCCACCGCCCGCTCGTCCTCGACCTCCCAAGCTCCGGTCCCGTCGCTCTCCCCTCCGGCCTCCCCTCCGCCGACCGCCTCCTCCTCCTCCCGTGGCTCCCTCTCTCCTCGGCGCCCTCTCCTCGCCTCCTTCGCTTGCCGCCCGAGCCTCCTCCCGACGTGTCGCCCACCGGAGCCGCCCTCGCCTCCCCCCGGACGTCTCCGCCCTGGCCCTCACCTGCCTCCCTTCCCGTGCGCCTCAGCCTCTGCGACCTCCGCTGCCGTCTGCTCGCAGCCACCCTGCAGATCCAGCCCGCCCGCCGCCTCTGCGACGCCACGGCACACCAAGCTCGTCCGCCACCGCTCCCTTCATCCCCTGCCGGCAACCTCCACCGTCGGCGTCACGTTCGTCTGATGCTGTGTGCTGCCCGTGTTCATGTCGTGTTGGGGATGCGAGGACAGTAGCGAGTTTTGGCATAGGATTGTCCAGGCTCCGATGATAAGTGTTCCTATCAGGTTCTGGTGCGCTTGCTGGTCGGAGCTCGAGTGCTCCGTCCCAGAATCCGAAGGTGACGAGAATCAAGATCTTCCCTTCGACAACCGTGGACCCAAAGATCATCGTCATGGAACGCAAAGGCCTTCCGAGAAGCATGTACCGTGTGCCGAGGCCGAATCAAGATCTTCCCCGACACCGAGGACGCCTACCCGGAACGACAAGATCGCCACACGGACGCGAACCCCGAAGCCGAGAACCCCGATGTAACACCCTCAGAATCGGACCTATGCAAGTTTGAGCAAAATTCGCCAAACCCGCATAGGAACGATTCAAAGGTGTTACAGAGTGGTATCAGAGCTCAGCAGTTGCGATACCCCACAAGTCCAGCCTGTAGGATAACCTAGCTAACGGCCGAAGTAGAGTGTCCAAACTATTTGTGAAAATCGGTTGGATAGTTCTGATTAGGTCTGATTTTACTCCTTACCCCTCTGCTATTCCCCTCTTATCCCGACGTGTTTTGAATCCGCTCTCTTCTCTTACTTCGAGTCCAGGAATTCTCGTGGTTGGGTTTCCGTCGTACCTTCAGGGTTTCGCTTCCTTCTTTGATAACGGTGTTGCTACATCCGGTGTTCCAGCTGCCTGAGGAATCCGTCTACTGCAGTATCATTCTTTGTTCCTTGTTTGTGCTTTCCGGTGTTTTTCCGACGCGACGACATCATCTACGCCAGATCGGATGCAGAGTCCGCATCACTCCTTTGTTCCGAAACTCGCTTGTCGAGATCTTCAGTCTGAATCCGAGAGTTGGTTGCATAATTCGCCTATTCGTGTGCAGAGTAATGGTTTGGGTGCGCGATGGACTGATCACCATCCGACTACTCTTATCATTCGCTCTTGTACATCGAATCAGTGGATCCAGCAATTTTACTCCGCCCACGGAAGTTAGGGTGGCTTAATTTGTTGATACCCTACCTTCGACCTTTTGTCCCCGGAGTGTTCTCTCGACGATCACGGACAACGACCTCTTGTTGGTGGTGTCGCGAAGATCTACACGAAGCGAGAAGACGCCGACCGCCGACCTTCTTCCCGGTACCATGAGGCGGATCTCGAGGGCGAGATCCATTGTTAGTGGTGTCGAATTGTGGCATCCCGCAAAACCACTACTAGAAAATCGCGTTGAATTTGTGCATTGCATCGTCATCATCATGCATTGTTTGCCAAACTGTTTTCGCAAAGCCCGTTTTGTTTTATAAAACGCCCCGTCTTTTATTCAAACGCCAAAACCGGGTCCCCGGAATATTTTGTTTTGGCCGCTATCGGTTTGCAGACGGCCTGTTTAAATCAAATAAAGTATTTATTTATTTTAGTAGGGGCAGTCGAACGGGCCAACCCGACCCGAACGACCGCCCCAGATTTCTCTAATCGGTCCAATCAGACCTGCCACCTAAATCCTACATCCACCTAAAAATCTACCCAACCCTCCCCTCCACATCACCCCCACCTATCACCATCTGCCACCTCACCCTCTTCCCTCAACCCTCCACTCACAGCTCGCCACTTGGCCCAGCCACACCATCTATCTTCTTCCCTCTCTCTCCTGAACCACCCTGGACCCCACCTGCCAGCCAACACAGCTCACACACGCACGCACGCCACCAGCGCCCCTGGGACACACCCAGCCAACCCCTTCCTGCAAGTGGCTCGCCACCAGGCCAGGCCCACGCGCCCCTCCCAGAACCGTCAACCCCACCTGGACCCCATCCCCGCGTCGCCCCCACCAGTTCCACCTACCCCCCCACCAACCTCTCCTCCCACGCGACACGCCACCCCCGCCCTGTTCATCTTCTTCCTCTGCCAGTCGCCTCGTCGCCCCTCTCTGCCTCGCTCCCTCCTTCGCCGCTCGCCTCCCTCGCCGCCCGTGCACTGCGCCGCCTCCACCTCGCTCTTCCGCCTTCGCCGGCCTCCCAGGACGCAGCCGCTGCCGCCGGCGCATCCTCCTCACCGTCGCTGCCATGAGCCCGTAGCCCGCCGCCAGTCATCGACCACGAGCATCTCCCTCTCGCAGCCCCTCCGTCCTCCATCCGCCCACTCGCCACGCTCCGCCGAAGCTCTCCGTCATGCGTCACCTGCAGCCGAGCTGGCTCACGAACCGCCTCCGGCACCCAAGCCCGAGCCCGCGCCTCTCGAGCCTCCGCCGCCAGCGTGCCGCGTCTCCTCGGGCGCGCCGCTGCAGCCCCTCGCCGGAGCTCCCAGCGCGCCGCCTCCAGACGCCTCGCCCTTCCCGCCTGAGCCCGCCTCCGGTGCCTGCTCTCCCGACCCCGCCCCCCGTCTCCAGTCCCGCCGCCTCGGGCCAACCCTGCCGGCCGTCGTCCCCTGCACGTCCTCTGCTGACGCCTCGGCCATCGCTTTGAGCCGCTTCATAGCTGCGGCTGCCGTCGCCGTTCCTCTGCCGCCGGTCCCTCTGTCGGCCAGACTCGCTGCAGGGGCTATGGTGTTTTTGTTTCCATGTTGTGCTGATGCTGCTGTGGTAATTTTGTCCTGCGTCTGCGTCGAGCCCTTCAAGTTCCGCCGTCTGAACCACGTCGACTAAGACCAAGCTCATCAAGATCTGCTAGGAAGCTATGTGCTTGAGGGGTGACAAGTTACCACAAGATCTTCTTGTCGGCCGGTACCGCGGAAGAATGAACATGGTGATGCTCGAGGAACCCGACAAGATCCTCGACCCTAGAATCAAGAGGCTCGGCGAGCCCGACCTCTGGATCGACAAGACCTCCTTCACGGTCTCAAGACCGACCTCAAGACCACAATGCGACAAGTACTCCTTCCGGATCCCCAGACCCAAGACCGAACCGAGCTGGATCCAAGACCATATGCGACAAGACCTCCATCACGGACGCAGAAAACCCGGGACTCCAAGATCGCCACGAGGGCGACAAGTTCTTCGTCCCTCGCCAAGACCGCCTCGATGGCGCAGGCCCGACAAGACCCTCGCAACGGCAAGACCTTCGCGATGACTGAGAACGGCACCGACCCGGAAGAAGCCGATGCGCCCCGACACCGACCAAGATCTGCCCCGATACCGAGAACGACCCCGGAGTCCGAGAACGCTTCCGCCGAACCCCCGAACCCCAGATCCGTCGAACCCCGAGACCAACCCCGAACCCCGGATCCCCAAGTTCGTCGAGGCCCCTTAATGTGTGAACCCTTTTCCCGGAACCCTATTTTATAACATAATAACAACTTGTTGCATATTAAATTGTCATCTTGCATGCATATCTGTGGTTTGGGGGCCTTATGCCGATTCACCTAATAATTAAATTTGGGGCCCATATGCGGGCAAATCTAGTCTCATATCGGCCTCATTTAAACTTGTGTAGCGAACCGGTATCTTATCTTGCCTTGCTAAACAACATTTAAATTGCGGGGTAGCTAAACAACATGCAACACCTAAACAATTGTCGAGACCCCGGTTCCGCTTAATATGACCTAATTGCATCGCACCTTTGCCATGTCATACGTCATACATGCATCATGCCGATCTTCTGCCGTGTATTAAATATTGCATCCGGTGTTTATTCTAGTGTTTGGTTCTTCGCGGATAAGGCCGTTGAGTTGATGTGAGCATCGCCCCGATCTTCGGTTGAACCTTCGACAATGTTTTCAGGCGAGCATCTCCCTCTTTCTACCTATCTTACTTTTATAGTCTTTATTCCCTCCTGTTGATCTATTGCTATCTGTGTTGCGATGCTCTAGTTTCCGTACCCGAAATATCCCCTGCAGCCTTATATTGCCTTGGACACACCCTATTACCTGTTGTTTGGTAGATAGTTGGACTTGCGTGTTGTAGTTGCTTGCTCAAGTGCTGATGTGTGTCGTCATATGCCACAGTTGCTGATGTATTGCCGCATGTTGATGTGGAGATGATTCTAGTTTTACTTATCGTCACTTTAATTTCTGTTTAACAACTAAAATTGAATAAGCAGAGGCATCGGTGGGTGATAGATAATATTTGGTTTCCGAACGCCCACTTGTGTCCCGTAAGACCCCGAGTACTTGATACCTGTTCCTTGATTTATCGCGCTATCCACATCCGGGAGGTATATGGGACCCCCCTGAGCCAGAGCTTGATTCAGTCTTATTTCTTGGGGCCACAAACTAGTTTGAGGTTTTATTTACGATCCTGTACTTATGCCATGCTACTGCTTTATTTACGATTGTGCGACAGATAGCACACTGTACTGTTTTGGTAAGCGGGATGTTTTCGCGGTATCGACAGTCCCCGATTGGGGACCTGCTGTCGTTTACAGCCATCGACGCAAACCTTGAGTCCGTCTCGGAGCTTGCTTACTCCGTTGCGGGTATACTCCAAGGGGTGGCCCCCTGAAATATTTCTGAATCCTGTGATTGTTCAGTCGTGAAAGCCTCGTTGGGTTTTGTTTTGGTTTTTCCGAGGTTGATCGAGCGTGTGTTGCTATTGGTGCACCCCGGCCGGGTAAAACTTTCTGAAAGCCGTGTCCGCGGATATGGACGACTTGGAGCACAGTATCTCGATCATAGACAAGCATAACTAAAGTTTACTGCTATAAATTTGACTTATAATGACTAGTAATCAGCTTCACTATAATGGAATGGCTAATTAATACTGCCCACAATTGCTTGTTTGGTTGTCGCTTGCGACAATTGTATCTGACTAGTAAGTATTGCAACTACAACGAATTGGCTGAATAAAAGTACCAACAACTACTGGGTTTATGGGTTATCTCATGTTAAATGTATCTGACTAGTAAGTGCTGCCACTATAACGGAATGATTAACTAAAAGTGCCCACTGCTTACTTTATCAGGATGATCATCTAAACCTGACTAGTAATTGCTGCAACAATAACTGAATAAATAAAACTGCCAACGGTGTGAGTTCCTCGGTTGACTTCCTCGTTTGGTCTCGAGGGGGAAACACCAGGATGGGTTTGTTTGGTGTTAGCTTCAGGTTGGATCCGGATAGGTCATCCTCACCCCTCTCCGATAACCGCCAGTTGTATCGAGTCTCTATAGGTTGTTTTGTGCATGCTGCCGCTGCCGCTTCAGTCCACCATACCTGTGTAGGCGAGGACCGCCGAATTCTAGCCTCGCTGCATCGGCCTCAAGATCGACGCTCCTCTTTTTCCTTTGCCCTTTTGTCGGCACCCCTTTTGTTTAAGCAGGTTTTGAGATCGACGCCGTTAGCAGGGTTACCCTTCCGGCTTGGCCTGGGCAGGGTTATGGACGCCATTGGTTATTCTTCAGGGCTCTTAGCCCCATTTGCTTCTAGTCCGTAGTCGGATGCTCTACCGTTTTCAAGGTGATTTGGATCTTGTATATTATATCTGTATTCTTGACTCTTTGAGTCGCTGTTATATATCTGCTCATGGGTCCCATCGAGGACTGTTGTGTAATGTTATTACTTCGTTTTCCACCCGCACGAAAGTGCCTGGTGGGCACCTTTGAATCGTTCCTATGCGGGTTTGGCGAATTTTGCTCAAACTTGCATAGGTCCGATTCTGAGGGTGTTACACCCGACAAGAACCACGACACGGATACACCGAGTTCTTCCTCGAGGACGCCAAGATCTTCACCCCGGACACCAAGACCCCGGTGCGACAAGTACTTCGTCCCGAACGCCATAACCGTCAACATGGCCCGACCACCACGGATGCGACAAGACCTACCTCCGATATCCGAGAACGACCCGTCGACACCGAACCCGTCGAACCCTGGACCCCGAGACCCAACCCCGAACCCCCGGAACCAAGATCGTCGAACCCTAAAGTGTGACCCTTATCCGAGAACCCTATTTTATAAATTGTCAACTATATAAATTGTTGCATATTTAATCGCCATACTTGCATGCATCCTTGTCTGTGGTTTGGGGGCCTTATGCCGATTCACCTAATAAATAAATATGGGGCCCATATGCGGGCAAATCTAGCCTTATATTGGCCTCATTTAAACTTGTGTAGCGAACCGGTGCCATCTTTTGTCTTGCTAATGCAACATTTAATTTGCGGGGTAGATAAATAACTTGAACCGTTTAATTAATTGTCGGAACCCCGGTTCCGCTTAATCTTGCCTAATTGCACCGCACCTTTGCCATGCCATACATCATACATGCATCATGCCGATCTTCTGCCGTTGTATTAAATATTGCATCCGGTGTTTATTCTAGTGTTTTGGTTCTTCGCGGATAAGGCCGTTGAGTTGATGCGAGTGTCGACCCGATCTTCGGTTGAACCCTTCGGCAATGTTTTCAGGCGAGCATCTCCCCCTTTCTACCTATCTTACTTTTATATTATTTATTCCCTCCGTTGATCTATTGCTATCTATGTTGCGATGCTCTAGTGTTTCGTACCCGTGATATCCCTTGCAGCCTTATATTGCCTTGGACACCTCCTATTACCTGTTGTGTGGTAGTTAGTTGGACCTGCGCGTCGTAGTCGCTTGCTCAAGTGCTGTTGCGTGTCGTCAAGTACCACAGTTGTTGGTGTATTGCCGTATGTTTGATGTTGGAGATGATCATGGTCTTACTTATCGTTCATTTTAATTCCTGTTTAACAACTAAAATTGAAGTAAGCAGAGGCATCGGTGGGTGATAGATAATATTTGATTTCCGAACGCCCACTTGTGTCCCGCAGGACCCCGAGTACTTGATACCTGTTCCTTGATTTATCGCGCTATCCACATCCGGGAGGTATATGGGACCCCCCCCCTGAGCCAGAGCTTGATTCAGTCTTATTTCTTGGGGCCACAAACTAGTTTGAGGTTTTATTTACTATCCTGTACTTATGCCATGCTACTACTGTATTTACAATTGTGCGACAGATAGCACCTGTACTGTTTAGGATCGGGACACGATTCCGCGGTGTCGACAAGCCCAGTTTTGGGTTCCCAATCGTTCACACCGTCACCCAAACCTTGAGTCCGTCTCGAGCTAGCTTACTTCGTTGGGTAAGACTCAAGGTGGCCCCTAAAATATTTCTGATCCTGTGATTGCTTTGTCGTGAAGGCCTCGTTGGGTTTTGATTTGGTTTTTCCGAGGTTGATCGAGCGTGTGTTGCTATTGGTGCACCCGGCGGGTAAAACTTTCTCAAATCCGTGTCGCGGTTATGGACGACTTGGAGCACGATTCTCGATCATAGACAAGCATAACTAAAGTAGTGCTATAAATATGACTTTATGATGACTAGTAATCAGCTTCACTATAATGGAATGGCTAAATAATACTGCCCACAATTGCTTGTTTGGATTGTCGCTTGCGACCATTGTACCTGACTAGTAAGTATTGCAACTACAACAGAATGGCTGAATAAAAGTACCAACAACTGCTGGGTTTTGGGTTTATCTCATGCTATCTGTATCTGATTAGTAATTGTTGCAACTATAACGGAATGGTCAACTAAAAGTGCCCACTGCTTATTTTATCAGGATGACTATCTATATTTGACTAGTAATTGCTGCAACGTTAACTGAATAAGTAAAATTGCCAACCGTGTGAGTTCCTCGGTTGACTTCCTCATTTGGTCTCGAGGGGGAAACGCCAGGAAGGGTTTGTTTGATGATAGTATCAGGTTGGTTCCGAATAGGTCTTTCTTACCCCTCTCTAATAGTCGCCAGTTGTATCGAGTCTCTATAGGTTGTTTAGTGCGTCTTTGCCGCTTGATCCACCATACCTATGTAGGCGAGGACCGAATCTAGCCTCGCTGTGTCTTGGCCTCGATCGACGCTCCTCTTTTTCCTTTGCCCTTTGTCGGCACCCCTTTTTGTTTAAGCAGGTTTTGGGATCGACGTCGTTAGCAGGGTTACCCTTCCGGCTTGGCCTGGGCAGGGTTATGGACGCCATTGGTTATTCTTCAGGGCTCTTAGCCCCATTTGCATCTTGTCCGTAGTTGGACGCTATATCGTTCTCAAGGTGATTTGGATCTTTGTACTGTATATCTGTATTCTTGACTCATGGAGTCGTGTTGTATATATATCTGTTCTGTGGGTCCCATCGAGGACTATTGTGTAATGTTATTACTTCGTTTTCCACCCGCACGCAAGTGCCTGGTGGGCACCTTTGAATCGTTTCTATGCGGGTTTGGCGGGTTTCGCTAAAACTTGCATAGGTCCGATTCTGAGGGTGTTACAGCAGCCCACATCTCCGAAGAGAGGGCCATCGACGCCTTCAGGGACGACGTCAAGCGCCAAGACTTCAAGGAGGAGCTTGGGCGCGTCAAACCCAAAACACTCGATCACCTCATGGACATCGCCAACAGGTGGGCCGACGGAGAAGACTCCATTCACCGAGCACAATCGGAAGAAGAGGACGACTATGGTCGACGACGAGAGCGCCGTAGCAAGAGAAGATCGCGCGTCCACGACGATCGCGACGGACCCGACATGGTCGCGGCTGGCTACGCCGATCGCCACAACAACGCCAACCACAACAGCGGAGGATACCGCGGAGGAAACTTCCGCGATGGAGGACGCCCAGCGCAGTTGTGGCAACGCCGCGACCGCGATAACGAACCCTCAGTATACGAAAAGCTTTCAGGTCCATGCACCATCCACTTCTACATCGACAAGCAGGATGGCAAAAAGAAGGCGAGCCACATGCTCAAGGACTTCCGCGAGTTCCAGAAGCTCAGCGAAGGCATGGTTCAGATGAGGCAGCAAGATCCAATCCCTGCGTTCGGAAACGCATCCGCGCCAGGGGAGATAGCGCATGGAGCTCCTCCACCGCCACCTGTAGGAGGCACGAACCACCCGGTCGCACCAGCACAAAACAACGCTGGAAACGGGTATCCCCCGCCGAAAGGAGCACTGATGATCCAGAAGGGGTGCCCTACGAATAGGGTGCAGAAGAAAATCACCCGACAGATCAACCTGGCCGTGGCAACTCCACCCGCCATCCCTAAGTACCTCAGCGGATCGGAGTCCTGCATCATGTTCACTCGTTCGGATCACCCTTGCCAGATCCCTCGCCCAGGTCATGCTGCCCTGGTGCTGGAGGCGCAGATCGGAGGTTTCGAGATGAGTCGCGTCTTCATGGACGGCGGCAGCGGCATCAACCTGATGTTCGCAAGCACCCTAGCAGCAATGCGGATCCCGCAGTGCAGCCTGGAACAATCAGACACAACGTTCCACGGCATAGTTCCAGGGAAGGGCATATTTCCCCTGGGCAAGATATGGGTCGACGTCATCTTCGGTAAGCCGGACAACTTCCGACTGTAACGGCTCGAGTTCGAAGTAGTGGACTGGCCATCGCAGTACCACACCATCCTCGGGCGTGTAGCACTCGCAAGGTTCCTGGCTGTCCCACATTATGCATACCTGCTACTCAAGATGCCAGGACCGAAGGGCGTCATCACAGTCCACGGGAGCTTCACCCGATCGGACCAATGCGACAAAGATTTCAACAAAATCTCCCAATCATTCGGTATGCAGGAGGAACTCCTTAGGCTCCGTGAAGTGACGGACAATGGGGGCACCCCCAGTCGCACGACAAAACGCACCTGACATGTCATTCGACTCCATGGTTAACACAAAGAAGGTGCAGGTCCACCCGACGGATGCCTCCAAGACGGCGTTGATCGCCAACGACCTCAGCCCCGCACAGGAAGGCACGCTCGTTGAATTCCTCCGTGAGCGCTGGGAAATCTTCGCCTGGTGTCCTGCGGACATGCCAGGAGTTCCCAGGGAATTCGCCGAGCACGCACTCAACGTCTTTCCAGACACCAAGCCCGTCAAGCAGTCCATCCGAAGACTGTCCGAGCCACGAGCCGAAGCTATCGGCAAGGAAATCAATAGACTACTCGCTGCAGACTTCATCAGGGAAATCAAAGAAAGCGAGTGGCTTGCAAACACAGTCATGGTCCCAAAGAAGGACACGGACATCCTGCGGATGTGCGTGGATTTCACGTCGCTAAACAAGCACTGCCCAAAGGACCACTTTCCCCTTCCTCGGACCGACCAGATCATCGATTCGACTGCAGGTTGCGAGAAACTCTCCTTCCTCGATGCCTACTCAGGCTACAACCAGATTTGACTCAAGGTTGAAGATCAGGAGAAAACGACATTTATCACACCGTTCGGAGTATTCTGCTACAACACAATGCCTTTCGGGCTAAAGAACGCAGGTGCCACGTACCAGCGATGCATGCAGGCCTGCCTCAAGGACCAGATCGGTCGCAATGTTCAAGTCTATGTTGACGACATAGTCATAAAAACCAGGGAGGCAAGGACACTCATCGACGATCTCCGCGAGACGTTCGACAACCTTGATCGCTACAGGATCAAGCTCAACCCCGAAAAGTGCGCCTTCGGCGTCCCATCGGGTCAGCTGCTTGGGTACTTCATCTCTCAGCGAGGGATCGAGGCAAACCCAAAGAAAATCAGAGCCATCATGGCGATGGAGAAGCCGAAAAACATCAAGGGTGTCCAGCAGCTCGCAGGACGAATAGCGGCATTGAGCAGATTCAATAGCCGCATGGGCGAGAAGGCCTTGCCATTCTACCAGCTGCTACGCAAGGCAGATAAATTCGAGTGGACGCCAGAAGCCAACGATGCATTCGAAAGCCTCAAGCGGCTCCTCTCCACCTCACCCGTCTTGATCACGCCAAAGGAGCGCGAGCCTCTGCTACTGTACATAGCAGCCACACACCAGGTGGTTAGCACCGTACTAGTGGTCGAACGACCCGAAGAAGGCAAGACCCACGGGGTCCAGCACCCAATCTACTACCTCAGCGAGGTACTGACACCAACAAAGCAGAGGTACCCTCACTACCAGAAGCTCGCCTACGACGTGTTCATGATGGCTGAGCAATTACTTCCAGGAGCACCAGGTGATGGTCGTCAACGAGGCACCCTTGAACAGCATCCTGAATAACCCAGAGGCCACAGGACGCGTGGCCCTATGGGGCATCGAGCTGTCACCCCTGGACATCATCTACGAGAAGCGACTCACAATCAAATCTCAAGTCCTCCCGGACTTCCTCGTACATTGGATGGAGCTGTAGCTGCCAGACACCCCAGACATGTCGCAGTCATGGACCATGCACTTCGACGGCTTGAAGCGCGAAGCTGGAGCAGGAGCCGGGGTCATACTGACCTCCCCGCAAGGTGACCGGATGAAGTACGTCCTCCGGATGAAATTCCGAGCCTCCAACAATGAGGCCGAATACGAAGCCCTCATCCACGACATGAGAATGGCAAAGATCTGCGGCGCAACGCGCCTGGTCATCTACGGTGACTCCAACCTCGTCGTCCAGCAGACGATGAACGAGTGCGACGCACACGCTGAAAACATGATCGCGTACCGCGCACTATACAACACACTCGAAGGAGAATTCGACGGTTGCGAGCTCCGGCACGTTGGAAGAGAGAGCAACGAGGAGGCCGACAGACTCGCCAACATCGGCTCCACCTGCGCAAAGGTGCCACTAGGTGTGTTCCTCGAATAGATCTACGTGCCATCCATCAATCGGAAATTCCCCAAGGGATCACCCGAAGAAGCAGAACACTCGGGGGCTACGCTTCCCGAAGGACATGAAGGACCCGAGAAATTGGACACATAGGTCGCCATGGTAAACCTAATGCAGGTCATGGCAGTCGAAGAAACTTGGACGCGACCATACCTCCAGTTCTTGATAAACGGAGAACTGCCTGACAGGCCGACAGATGCCCGGCGCATATCTCGTCGGTCAAAAGCCTTTACCATCATCAATGGCGAGCTGTACAAGCGCAGTATCACGGGTGTACTACAAAGGTGCGTCACCATCGTTGACGGGAAAGCCATCCTCCAAGACATCCACGAGGGCATCTGCGGCCATCACGCAGGCAGCCGCTCCCTTGTCGCCAAAGCTCTACGAGCCGGATTCTACTGCCAACGGCCATGAGCGACGCAAAGGACATTGTCCGAAGATGCAATGGGTGCCAATGGTTCGTCGACAAACAGCACGCACCCGGGTCAGAGCTTAGACCCATACCTATAGCCTGGCCCTTTGCTCAATGGGGCCTCAACATGATTGAAAAACTGTCAAAGTCCTCGAAAGGGGGACATGTTTACCTCCTGGTCGCAGTCGACAAATTCACCAAGTGGGTCGAGGCCATGCCCGTCACCAACCAAAAGTGCAAAACTGTCGTCAAGTTCTTCGAGTCCATTGTCTACAGGTTCGGCGTACCGCACAGCATCATCACCGACAATGGATCGAACTTTATCTCCAAGGAGTTCCAGGACTTCTGCGAAGGCCTCGGGATCAACATCACGTACGCCTCAGTGGCACACCCGCAAACAAACGGACAAGTGGAAAAGGCCAATGGCCTAATCGGCGCTGGTATCAAGAAGCGCCTCATGAGTCCGCTCGAACGGAAAGTTGGAGCCTGGATGAAAGAGCTACCATCCATATCGTGGAGCTTACGGACTACGCCAAACAGCTCCACCGGCTACACGCCGTTCTTCATGGTACACGGAGCCGAGGCCGTGCTACCAGCCGAAGTACACCACCAGGCTCCCCGGGTCGTCGCCTACAGCGAAGCCGAATCCACGGCTGCACTCCAAGATGCCGTCGACACACTCGACGAAGCAAGAGAAATTCGAGTCGCCATCGGAAGGACCCTACATCATCATCGAAGTCATCCCAGGTGGCGCCTATCGCCTCAAGCATGTGGAGTCTGGAGTCACATACTCCAACCCATGGAACATCGCACACTTACGGCGATTCTACCCATAGTTACCTACCCCTTTACTTTCAATAAGGCTTTTCAGCCAAGGCTATTCGCCAAACAATGTACTTCCTCCATTACCATATAAATAAATCTAAGTACCTTGCCCCAAATATTTCGTTTCGTTATTTGCAACTTTACTTTATGCTACAAAATCACTCGGGGGCTCCCCCCACCTCACGATTTCACCGACTGAGAATCACACGTGTACACCCTGAGTAGATGACAACGTCAGGCAAACGAAAAGGACACGTACTCAAACAAAGCACTGCGTGCTCACAATAAACATAAACCTTTATAACACAAGGCACAACACGCCCAGTCGAAATATACAAATTTTACATCTACCCCTTTTACAGGTACTACCTATTCTGAAGAATCACTTGAGCACGCTGCTCAAACAAATCTACTACCTGTTCGGCATACTGCCTTACAACCGCGTAATGTGGACGCATATCCCACTCTCCACCATCCGGCCAAAGAGGTGGCCCAACGGCTACAACAGACAAATCTACATCAGGACGGTGCAACCTCACAAGGGACAAAGCAGCCTTCACGCCCGCAATGAGCTGTTGCCGCACCAACTCCTTGATATTACTCACACTTCGAAACTTCGACAGAAGACCCGCAAGGGTTGTTGGTACAGCATCCAATGGAAACATGACATGCAAAACTGAGGCAAGCGACATCTGTACCTGACGAAGCACCCGCGAAACCTGGTGCACACGATCTTGCACCGTCGCCAGCACCATGGCGCGGTCACTATCCATCCAGAAGAAGCCACTAGCTTCCATGTCCTGTTGAGTCAAGCAATTGACCCAAACAGCAACACGCTCTTTCTCTTCCCTCGGAGCAAGGTTAGCACCTGCGAAAATTGCACAAAAAATAAGAGGCAAGGCCAGCAGGCTCATTCGAAGAACTGAGATGCAGCTCGAAACAAAGAACAACTTACATTGAAGCTGCTCAGACAGCCGAAGCAGTTCCGCCATCAAGTACTCCTCTCTGGATGCACCACGATCCGCCTTGGACTTCCACACATCAGCGTGACCTCGCAACCCAAGCAACTCCCTCTCAAGACTACGAACACGATTCCGAAGAAAAGCGAGTTGCGAGGAATCATCCAAAGATAGACGCAGTTGCGCTGTAGGCGAGGTGTCAATGGGGTCAGCACCCGAAGGAACCTAGCACAACAGGAAAGAAAGGAAATAAACATTCAGACAGAGAAGAGCATAACTCAGAAGAGTTCATTTAAGCACATAAGGGCCACTACGTGGCACAATGATTTCTATTCCCCAAAATAATTACAAGCAAAAGAAGACTACAAACTATCCTACAACTACAACGCCTAGACGCGGCACCTTGAGTGGCCTCGGAGCCGGACTACCTCGCCTTGGCCTCCCCCTGCTGCCGCAGTGCATACTCGGACAGAAGATCAATGAGCTTCGGCCCATATCGCTTGCAACGAGCAGAATAGGAAGCAAAGGCTACCTCGGATCCGTCCGCAGTCGTCGGCATCCGGGAGGTGATCTGGGGAAGATCCAGCTCCGCCCCAGCCGCCAAGGCCATCGCCAGCCCGACAGACGCGCCGATGCCCTTCTGCTTGCGCTTGTACGCCGTAGGCGCTTCGGCCGACAAAGCCTCCGCCAGGGCGTCAACATCATCCAGGGCCGCGCCCTTGGGGACAAGCTCCCTGTAGAAGCGGCCAAGGACCTCCTTCGCCTTAGCAAGGGAGTTGACGACAGTGCTACAGCGATCTTCGACCGCTGCAGTAGCATCATCTAGAGCACTCCCGTGCTCCAGAGCGCCGCCGTCAAACTCGATGCTTGCGGCATCTGAGACAAAAACAAGAAGGAATGAAGAAAGTAACACAGAAGAAATACAAGAAAACGACAAGAAAGGAGCAAAATAAGGTACTCACCCAAAACAGCCTTGGCAGCAGCCATGAGCTTGCCCGCCACCTCTCTTTCATGCGCAGTCGCAGCCATGGCAAGCTGCTCCTCGCGGTCCGTAGCCTCCTGCTGCAGACGCTCCTTAGCCTTGGCTAGCTCCAGCTCAAGGCGCTCTTTTGCACCAGCGGCGTCCGCAGCCTTCTTCTCCACTTGACCAAGGATCTTTTTGAGAGCATCAATCTCACGGAGGGAAGTGTTATGCTCCTCTGCACTCAAAACATACAAACATCAGAAAGCAAGGCAACAATGCAAAAAGAAAGAGGTACCAAGGCGTACAAGTACCTTGAAGCTGTTGGAGGTTGGCCTCCAGCACCAGGTGCTCCTGCACCAGTAGCTTGGCATCCTGCACAAAAGGCTGCAGGAAGAAGAAATACCAGTAAGGACAAGGACTCGGGGGCTACGCCCACCACGAAGGAACAAAAAGCAAAATTTGCACACAAAATGCCCGACGACGACCCCGAAGACTCGAAGAAAGAATAAGACAGAAAAATATTTTTCAGACGTTCGGGGGCTCCCCCCGTATCAGGAAACAGAATACTTACATGCTCCGACGATGACCCCGAAGGCCCGCTGGCAGCCTTCTAAGGCGCAACCACCTGATCACCCTGCGGAGAAGGGACCGGCGCAGCACCCTCAGAAGTGACCACCATCTGAGTCGGAGGATACGCAACCTTCGACTCTCCCATCATCTCCTGAGCGCCATCGCTGGAGGAGTCATGGGAGGAGTGCCTGCACACGAAATATTTAGCACAAGCACAAAAGTCAACAGGAAAAGGACAACAGTATAAAAGAAAAACTTACGAGTCCAGCGAGCTCAGGTCGAAGACAGGAGGAGTCCTTCGGGCTCTCTTCTTCACCTTCTTCTCTTCCTTCTTCTCTTCCTTCTTTTCTTCCTTCTTCCGCTTCGCTGGCGGGTGCGGCGCTACAGCCCGCACAGGAATGGCAGGAATGGGAGAGAAAGAGCCTCCATGCCCGTCACTATGACGCTCAAGGCATAGAGGGTTTCTGGGATTCAGAGGAGTTGAGGCATATGAAGACTCGCTGGAGCTCCGTGATCGTTTGCGCGTATGGTCCTCGCTCGACTCGTCGGCATCTTCCGCCGGAGATCGCGCCGACGGCAGCTCGGACACGGAATCCACCACGTCATTATTCGGGGCATTCGGATATTTTTCAGGCAATGGCGGTACCATGCCCGGCACCTTGAAGCTCTGCAAAACCAGAAGAGACTTTGTTAGCAAACAAAGGAAAATAAATACGCAGTCGACAAAAAGCGCTACACGCACAAATCTACACCTGTGGAACATCCAACGCCGAAGAAAATGGCGGAGTCAGCGACTTCCCCAGGATTTTCTCTCCGGCCTTGAATTTCAGCAGCGAGCAGAGGGTCCTGTCAAGATACCCCTCCGAGATTTTCTCAGCCAAAACCCTCGTCGGATCACGGCGCCCAGAATAAAGAAACATCGGGTGCGCCCTCGCTTGGAGAGGTTGCACCCGACGCTCGAGAAACGTGCGGATGATGTCCACGCCGTTCACTTACTTCTTCGGAATCAGCTGGAGATCCTCCACCCGACGGTAAAGGGCCTCTATCTCCGCCACCTCGCCATCCAAGATGTTGTTCTTCCAAGACCTCTTCGGCTCAATCTTTTGGGAGGGGTCAAAAGGAACAAGACCAAAATCTTGCCCAGGCACTATGGAGTCGCGGATATAAAACCATCGCCTCCGCCAGTACTGGACAGATTCGGACATGGAAAAAGAAAAGAAAAGCAGATTGGGACTGAGCGAGATGATGCAACCCCCAATGCGATAAACACCATCCGAACCAGACTGCCTCTTCACAGAATAAAGTTTCCGGAAGAGGCCAAAGTGCGGCTCAATGCCGAGCCAGCACTCGCAGAAAGTGATGAAGCAAGCAATGTGAAGAAGAGAATTGGGCGACAGATGATGAAGCTGGATGCCATAGAGAAAGAGCAGTCCACGGAGGAAGTTGTGGACTGGAAAGGAAAACCCACGCATAACGAAGGCGAGAAACATAACCCGACCCAGCTGGGGGATGGGGGATTACCTCGTTGTCGGGGAGTCTGACGGCCTCCCTATCTTGCGGGATCAAACCCCGCTCGCGAAGCTTGCGGAGATCACTCTCCCGCGTCTCTGATCGCCGCCAACCACCGTCGGTGACACGGGTAGCGGTGGCGCCTTTCTTTCCTCCGGCGGCGCTGGTACCAAATGCAGATGATGATTTCTTCGGTTTCCCCATTGCGCTACGGTGGCGCCGGCGGTGAAAGTGCATAAGGGAAGATGGAAATGTGGAAGGAAATCCCAGCACACAGCAAGAATCGCTAGAACACAAGAAGGCAATGAAAACAAGAACTGATATGGTGAAAACAAACTGCAACTTTCCTCAATGATTATAACGACGAAGACGACGCACGGCAGCCGTCCATCCAGAAGACCTAACGCCAACGGCAGATCTGACCATACACGTGTCAGCATCACAACGAACCATCGTTACCATGTCGTCCACTATGTGCGGAAATCGAGGCGACGCCGTAATTATCTCCACGCCGCGCGTGACCGGTCAATTCAAGGTCAGCAAGTGGGACCCACGTTCGTCCAGTCAAGTCACCTCTGGCGTAGCAGACGCTTGAGGTCATTGATCGTCAGCACTGATGTCATCAAAAGCTATACTAGCAACAACTACAATTTCTTCGGCTTCAAAGCTAAGGAGTACTCACTCGAATCTACGATTCGATCAAATACTCGGGGACTACTCCTATTAGGAGCGCTGGCCACGCACCCGAAAGATGAATAAAACGAACTACTTTCTTTGAGTCCTACGTCGAGTCTACATCTCCACTATGGACTCGGGGGCTACTCCCATAGGGAGGATGAATTTAAGAATCCGATTTTTTTTGTGTCCTACGGACTTAACAACTGAACAAAGTTCGAAGTAAAGTCTCCGCTCGAGTCTACGACTCGAACAGACACTCGGGGGCTACTCCCATAGGGAGCGCTGGTCACGCACCCTATGAATTCTTCGACTGCGATCTTTCGGATCAGTATGCGAAAAATTTTCGGCAGTTCTGCCCCAATAAAACGCTAAGTGAGAAACGTTCTCCTTGGCCACCCGAAACACCTCCGCGGTGATAAACATTCGGATGCTGTGTCTACGACACAAAGATAAGACCTACAGATATCGTCTGATGGCCTGGCAACGCACATGACTGCGCTCTGCTAGTATAAAACCCGTGCCAACAGGCGCGATGAAAAATCCCGACGGACGCGTTGGGTACATCAATTAAATTCACCGAATTCAACTCACCTGTAAGTCCTCGTGGCTGAGTTGAATTACGCCAAGATATTCGATTTCGAGTTGAGGGACTCGAACACGAGGAAGATCGTGTCGCTTCGTCCAAGATGCTTAATCGACCTGATCCGTCGGGTGAGTCAGGCACACGCATCAACAATCCCTACACACGAACTATTGAAATACATAGTTGCACCCGAAGGATTGGAGAGTCCTCAGCCGAATCTACGATTCGAATGATCATTCGGGGGCTACTGACATGGTTATATCCCGTGGGTGCATGACCTTAGCATACCTAGTCCAGCCCAAGGAAGGCCCACGACAAAAATACGTCGGCCCATGAAGACTTTCGGGTGGCCCAGGCCCATGGTGCCTTCGGATCCTTGGAGAGCAAGACTAGAGCAGATAGGAAATTCAAAGGGGTAAAACCCTAGAACCTGTAACCGACTAGGACTACGCCCGGGACTTGCCTAAGTCTATATAAAGGCCAGGAGGGCACGACCTAGATCTCTCGACTCATACTCTCGCATACACACCTCCACGCCAGATTGCATCTGCGCACCCTTGTAACCTTCGGTTCCGCCGTAATCAAGAGCAGACAAGCAAGAGTAGGGTTTTCCCTCCGGGGGACTGAACCTGGGTAAACCTTGTGTCCCCGTGTTGCTTGTTTGCTAACCATTCCATGATCTCCAGCATCCCCATCTTCTCCAAAACCCAAGTACATAACAATGGGCATTGATGAGATCAAACCTCGTCACCGAGTTAGATAAGGTAAAAACCCGGATAGAGGTATGATGGAGTGCATAACTCGGAACTTACCCATGGAACATGATGTTCACGGTCATAATGAGCTTTGTCCCACTCCCAGTTAGCAACCATCTTTGTCTTAAAAATGGCTTTGACTTGCTTCCAAATCTGTTGCTGGTCCAGCTCAAAAGTAGAGGTCTGGTTCAGTTCAATGCGGCCACTCATATGGCATATATTATGAGTGCGAAGCTGGAGGGGGCAGACTCGATGATTAGTGAACGCCCTCATAAGGTCATCTGCTGACATTCCAGTCTCCACCAACTGCTCAATAATGGCATGAAACTCATTGACGTACTTGAGCCTAGCCTTGGGGTCGAATTTCCAATTTAGTTTGCTAGGCACACCGACTTTGAATGTCGGCAGCCTAATGAAATCTGCCTCGGTTGTATTATTCACGTAAAAGAAGGAGCGTTGCCACTTCGAATCTAGACCCTGGACCTGGGTAAATATAGATTTCTTCTGGGGAACTATAGTGGCGGCTCCGCACTGGGTTAATTGCTTATCACCAGTGGGAACATTCGGGTCTAGAATGACTTGGGACCGGAATTGGAAATATCTGGCCCACATGTTTACTGAAGGCCAAAGGCCGGGATAACCCTCGATACAAGCAATGGAGGCAGAAAGGGAACATATGGCATTAGTCGGAAGCTGATGCGGTTGGAGCCCAAAGGTTTCAAAGAATCTCTTGGAAAAATTACTAAGAGGAAGGGCGAATCCACATTCAAAGTGAAAAAAATAAATAACAAACTCACCGAGCAAGGGCTCTGGTGCGAGCTCGCCAGCGGGGAGGCGGCACTCGACCTCCGTCAAAATCCGCCGAGAATCACAGAGCCAATCAAGCTCCGCCTTGGTCACATCTGAGCCCTCCCAGAACCCATGCTCGTCGGAAGCATCTTCTTGCTCTTCTCCCTTGATGACGACGAACTCTTGGGGATCCATCTCCTCATCAGGGAGTGGCAGAGAGTGGCGTGACCCCGTGTCGGCGATGGAAAATCCTGTGCGAGATGAACTGGCGGCAGGCGGAGAAGTAGATTGGCAGCGGTGCGAGGAGAAGAGAGGAAGTGCAACGACACTAGGGATAAAAGCAAGGAACCACAGAGGCACAAGGATAATGAGAGCGAGGGAAAGTGAAGGTAAAAACAAGGGTCCCCCCGGTCCTCTATTTAAAGGTCCGGTGGAACCTCTGGTAGTGGGATCGGTTGTGTGCCAAGGCTACACCGAGGGCGTGTATTTGGGGGAACCATCCTATAGAGCATGCCACGCAAGAGGTAACTGCCCACCACTTCACAGCCAGATCCTACGGTTACCACGGGAAAAAAGGCCCGCGCGAGGATGTGACCAGTGCTAGTGATAACTAACGGGATGATGTAGGAACAGTGCAACATGTCAGGATTTGGTGCAAAAACTTAGGCAAAGCATGATGATTACCTGCCATGTAGGATAAAATAGTATAAAACAAGGGTAGACTCAGGAATCTACGAAGCACACGAAGCACACTAAGAAAACAGATAAGTGTTGGAAAAGGATTTGGAGGCCAAGATATAAATCGGCTTCAATGGAAAAAAGTCGGCTCATGAGGATTGACTCGTCAATGTCCATTGTTATGGACTTGGGTTTTGGAGAAGGAGGGGACGCTAGAGATCGTGGAATGGCTAATAGACAAGCAACACAGGACATGATGTTTACCCAGGTTCATGTCCTCAGAGGGAAATGCTTACTCCTGCTTGTCTGCTCTTGATTAATGGCGAAGCCGAAGGTTACATGGGTGCGCAGATTGGATCTGGAAGTTTCTATGCTAGGATTGTTATGTCTCCTTCTCGCCATGCCCTCCTGACCTTTATATAGATAGGCTAGGTCTCGGGGATAGGCCGAGTAGGTTACAAGTTTAGGGTTTTCCCTTTAAGTTTCTATCTAAAGAAAACGTGTCGTCCAAGGAGTCAAATCCTTCTAGGCCACTCCAAATCCTCCCAGGATTCGTGATTAGGGATACGTCCTCTTCATGGGCTTCTGCCGGGCCAGACCAGGTAGCCCAACATTAGGCACCCGTAGGACATAACCATGTCAGTAGCCCCCAAGTGTTCAGTCGAATCATAGATTTGATTGGAGACTCTTAAGTCTTCGAGTGCTTTCACCCGAATATGTTTTGGTTCAATATATTGGTTCATAGGGATAGTTGTTACGTGTGCCTGACTCTCCCGACAGATTAGGGTCAGTTAACTGCCTTTGGAAAAAACAACGCTATCTACTCAGACTCGAGTGCCTTGACTCAAATCCGGAAAATTGCTTGTGTAATTCGACTCAGGCCATGGAGGTCTTACATAAATCAAATTCCAGTGTTTTAAGTTATGTACCCAACGCATCCGTCGTGATTTTTCATGGTGCCTGCTGACACGGGTTATTACTGGCAGAGCGCATTCGGGTGCGTTTACCAGGCCATCGGATTGCATCTATAGGTCTTATCTTTGTGTCGCAGACACATCATCCGAAAGTTTATCGCCGTGGAGGCGTTTTGGGTGGCTAGGGAGACACTATCTCTCTTAGATTTATTTTTGGGCAAAGTTGCCGAATTTTTGTAGGTTATGTTTGCTATAGCCATAAAGGATCTGAAGGATCACAGCCAATTGGTTCATACGGTGTGCGACCCGCGCTTCATATGGGAGTAGCCTCCGAGTGTCTATTCGAGTCGTAGACTCGAGCAGATACTTATAGTCGTCAGTTGTGTGATATAGTGATCTTGAGAATTCTATCAGTGCCGATGCTTTTTTAAATGCGCGACCAACGCTCCCTATGGGAGTATCCCCGAGTCCTTAGTCGATTCGTGGACTCGAAGAAGGACTCGAAGCGTAAAAGTGATGCTGAAAAAGTCTTTTCAAATTTTCTTTGAGTGCCTTAGGGACGTGACCAACGCTCCTGATAGGAGTAGCCCCCGAGTATTTGGTCGAGTCACGAACTCGAGTAATTACTTTATCTTGAGTCAAAAGATTAGATTCGTTGCAGTCCTTTACTTTAGCGATTGGTGACATCATTGCTGATGCCTAGTGAGCTCAACCATCTACGGTGGCGAAGTTGATAGTACAAGACGGTCATGGGTCCCACTTTCTAACTGGGATTTGACCAGTCATGCGTAGTTTTACGTGAAAGTTACTGTGTTGCCTCGAGTTTCGCGCGTAGTGGACGGCGTGCTCGCGATGGTTCGGGCAATAGTCGCCACATGTACAACAGGATGTTTGACACGTACTAGGTTTATTAGATCGATGGATGTGTGTCATCGTCTTCTTCCTTTTATACCGCTGAAATCTGCAGTAGCGTTATACCCTTCGCCGCTTGCTGTTTTTCACTTCCTCTCTCTATCTTGGCCTCTGCCATTCCTAGAGTCCTTGCTTCTCCTTGCGCTATACATCTCCGCGCCTTTCCTTCCTCCTTCCTATACATCACGTCGCACCAAGAAGATGGGTAAACCAAAGAAGGTTTCCAGAGTGGGAACCAACACCGCCGGTGCTGCCAAGGAGCCTACCGCTGGCCGCGTCACCAGCGGCGGTTGGCGGTGGTCGACGATGAGGGAACTGGATCTATGCCGCCTGCGCGAGGCTCATCTGATCCTGCAGGAGAAGGGCGATACCAAAATCCCTGGTTCGGAGGTAAATCCTCACCCACCCAAAGGTTTGGGTGATATTCTATGCCTTCGTTATTCGGGGCCTTTCTCTTCCTGCCCATGACTTTCTTCTTGGGCTTCTTTTTCTTTATGGGCTTCAATTGCATCAGTTGTCGCCCAATTCTCTTCTTCATATTGCAAGGTTTATCATGTTGTGCGAATGTTTCCTTAGCATCACGCTGCACTTTGGCCTCTTCAAGAAGCTCTACGCCTTGAAGAGGCAATCTAGCCACTGAGGCGCAGTATACGAGCTGGGCGAGTGCGAATTATATATCCGCCCCAATCAGCAGTATTTGTCCTTCCATCTTTGTGAGTCTGTCCAGGAATGGAGGAACAAGTGGTTCTACATCCGCGACTCCAAGCTGAACGACCAGCACTACAGGCTGGCACCCTTCGACGCCAACACAGTGATATCAAGGAAACGTTTGTGGTTAAACATATTCCTTCGGGTGAAACCAAAGAGGTGGAGAAGCTGTACAAGCGGGTGGAGGCTCTAAATTTTGTGCGAGGCAAGGAGGTCGCCGACATCGACATCATCCGTACCTTCCTCAAGCATCGGGTGCAGCCCCTCCAGGCGAGGGCGTACCAGATGTTCTTGTACACGCTGGACCCAACGACCCGACGAGGATATTGGATGAGGATCTCTCCTCGCCAGGGCCATCAGGCCGCTGTGTGCCTCAAGTCTGACAAGGCTCTACCGGTGGAGTCATCGACTGAGCCCTTCAGAGCTCTTCACGAAGTTCCTCAGGTGAGTTTTTTATTTGCATGTTGTGCGCTTTGAGCATTGGTGGTCTTCCCTTGTATTTCTGCTTGATGCGAGGTCCTTTTCGTGTGCAGGATCTAAATGTGGAGGACATGCTGCCTCCCCTTCCTGAGAAGTATTCAAAGGCACCAGATGGTGGGGACGTGGAGTCTGAGTCCACCATCCCTGCTGCCTAGTCGCCTGTCGATGATGAAGCCCCTGAGTCCAGTGACGGGAAGTCTCGTAAGATAACCTGAAGTGAAGCTTCAGATGCTTCAACACCGCCAACCCTGAAGAGGCATGCATTCTTGTAGCAACAAGCTCCTGATGGGGGCGTTTCTTCCCCAATTCCTGTGGTGCCTATTCGCGCCATAGCTCCTCAGCCACCGGCCAAGAAGTATAAGCAGGCATTGTTCCTTGATCTCTCTGACTTCCCTTCGTAAGTGCTTCAATACCTATGCCTCTTGACTATGCTATTTTTTGTTTTGCGACTAACATTTTGTGTTTTGATCCTTGTGTTGTATCATAGGGTCTTCTGCGGGTGAGTCCGTGAAGGACGATAATGAGGAGATGGTCATGGAGTCGAAGGCAGCAAGCACTAAAGCTGCGGTGCCCTCCCTGAAGATGGTGGCCAACTCCGGTGATGACACATCGAGTTCCTCCAAGCTGAGGACTCATGCAGTAGTTACCCGAAAGGCACAAGATGCCCCTTGCAGTCTTCGGGTGGACACGTAAATATCATTGGAGTACTACTAGCGAGCCCTCGAGCCTCTTATCCGGCTGACCGAAGCTTTTCTGGTGCAACCCTTCATTCCCGACTTGCAGCATCTCGGGCAGTAGCACCTTTCCTTGGAGGAGAATTTGCAACAGCTCTAGGGCAAGTATCTTGGTGTCTATGTGCTTCGGATGCGTGTGTGTGTGGGGGGGGGGGTCATACTTGACCTTCTTTTCTGGGTTTTTACAAAGAAGAACAACGAGGCTCTCCGCAAGCTGGACTCACCTAGAAAGAGTCGCAGCCAGGCGGAAACCAAGGCCAATGATGTTGTGGATGCCCTTGAGCGCTTCAAGCGGGAAGCAAAGGAGCACGAGGAGAAGCTTGCAGCTGGTGCTGCCGTGTGGGAGAAGGCAATGGCGAAGAAGTTGATGACCGTCACCCATGAATTATATGGTAAGTTATTTGAATCTTCCGAGCTGCTGTTTTTGAACTTTGGTGTTTTTCCTATTTGTGAATTAGGCTTGTTCTTGTGCATCTATATATGCCACTGGCGTTGCCTTCGACCGCCATGTCTTAGACCATGGGGACCCTCTTGTGGATGAAGTTGCCGCGGTCAAAAGACCGTTGCAGCTCCACCCTTGACACCTTGGCCAAGGCCAAGGAGGTCCTCGGCCGCTTATATCAGGAGATCTCCCCGAATGGCGTGGCCCTTGACGACATCGAATCCTTGGAGAAGGCCTTGGCAGGGGATGTGCCTAAAGAATAAAAGAAGACGCAGAAAGGCATACGTGCCACCCTTGGCTTGGCGATGGCGTTGGCATCTGGTGCGCAGCTGGACCTGAGAAGGGGGACCTCCAAGATGCCAATGGCGGCGGATGACACTGAGGTAGCCTTTGCTCCCTTCGCCTCACGCTACAAACGCTACGACCCGCGCCTCATCGAGCTGCTGGCCAATTACGTGATTGAGCAAAAGCGGGTGGTAGAGGTGCTAGCCACGGAGCCTAGGCTGCTTCAGATGCGGTGAATCCCTAGGGCCCTTCTGCTGCTTAGTTGCTTACATATATTTGCTATGTTTTCATTGTAGTGGCATGTAATGCCTTTGTACAGGATTATGGTTGAACTGCTATCCAATAGCTTTTGGTGTAAATATATATTTCTTTTTGCTTGATGGATTTGTCTGGCCCTTATTGCCTGTTGCTTTGCGCCTCATAGGGTCCCTCGAATGTTTCTCCGATGACTTTGCCGGTTCCCTTGGCTACTGCCTAGCCGATATTGGGCGAGGCATCAAAATTGCCATTGCTCCTCAATCGCATCCGAAGTTTGGAGAAAGATATCCTCATTATCCGTGGCCACGCGAATGTGTGGAAGTCGAAGACTGAGAGAGCCTTCGCGGGGGAGAGGTATCTCCTTGATGAGTTTCAGCAAATCGGTGACCAGCTACAATGTGAGTTATAGTCGAATACTTATACAATGCCATAATTGTGTTTTCTCTTTTTTGTCTTCTGAGATACTGCTCTTTGCAGTTGTCAATCTTATTCCGCGGGAAGATAAAGAGTGTGGCGCTATTTGACTCAACTACCTCGTCCAACATGAGCTGGAGGTTGGAGGGTTTTTCTAGATGGACCGCGACTGTGCAGTCGTGGTGGCAACGGTGCAGGCCCGTGTCCACTAGATTCTTCAAGTCTTGAAGCACGCGCGATCGTCATTCGCTTCCATTTGGGGTGCCATGTTCCCCCTAGATGTAGCTCCCTCTAGCTTCTTGGGTTTGCTGGGGAAGTTTTGGAGTGTGGATGCCATGAAGGAGCTTGTTGAAGGGAATATTCCCTAGAGTCAAATATAAGATGACATATTTTATGAAGTTTATGATTAAGTTTTATATCATGCTATAATTATATTGATAGGGAAACATCAATACACGTGTGATATACAAACAAACAGTTGTTCCTGGTGAAACTCTAGTCACTGGTTCATTGGTCAACTGATGATCAAAGGTTTCCTGATCCTGAAGTTGCCTCGGCCCCTAATTGACAATGAGATCATTTTATTAGGGAATGAGATGGTGAACATACCTTATCTATAGCGACGTAGCACGCTCATGTCACGAAGTTTAGGTTATGATGTTTAGGAAACATAGTAACTCTTTCCTTAGACGGTGAGACCATATCAAATCACTGTCACCCAAGGATGCTTTGATTGCACACAACATCACTCAGTAAAATGGTGATCATGAAGGTGACATTGGGTATCCGGAGGAACATGTTGAGGATATTGTGTCAAGAGAAGTATTTGTCCATCCGAGTGGTGGAAGATACTCTAGGCCCACTCGGATAAGTTATATCTATAAGCTGTGCAGCATGTTACTAGGTCACGAGGATATCACTTATTGAATCGAGTAAATAAGGATGGTAACGAGGTTGAACACTGACATAGGGATGTCACTTGATAAAAACCTCAGTCAATATAGTATCACAGAGACAAAAGGAATAAGAGGAGTACACAAGTGGTAATTATGGATATCCAGATCCCAATGTTGATCATTGGTCATAGAGGAGTCTTGGCCATGTCTGTAGTAATCACAAACTGTTGGGTAGCACGCTTAAGGTCTTGAAGAAGCTTGGAGATTGTTAATGGCTAGTTTGAATCACTGGAAGTGAGAAGAGAGAAACCCAGGAAATTTATGGGGAGATCCGAAGTCGTTCAGAGAAAGAATGAAGAAAAGGACCAGAAAAGGGTTTTTCAGATAAATGGTTATTTAAATATGATTATTATATATTAATTATGAATTAATATATTGTACAAGAATATTTGATAAAGATTTATAAAAGACATCATAATAGTTAGGATAAATCCCGGAGGGATTTTACCTAAAAATAAAAGGACGGAAAAGGGCAAAGAAAATCTGTTTATTGAAACAGCCCATGTGGCGGCGAATAGTTCACGTCGCACATGGGCGGCAGATACTACACGCCACACGCTGCTGCTGTTGAGCCGAATGGGCCACTCGGCCGGGGGCAGGCACTTCCGCGTGTTGGGCTTCGGCCGACCCACCCGGGTCACCCAAAGGGCCCAGCCGGCTGCTGCCCCGAAAATTCCCTTTTTTCCTTCGTTTTATTAGTCCCACATTGGGTCATAAAGGTGGATGGACCCCCTCCCTCCGCCTATATAAAGAGGTGCCCATTAGAGGATTAAAACACACCAATTTCCACCTAGAAATAAATAAAAGGCATGTGTTGCTCCTCTCCTCTCTCTCGCGACTGTGGCCCCCTTGCCAGGGATGTGCAGGCAAGGAGTTCTTCACCACGGAGCACCGTCGCTCTGCGGGATTCAGATCCGGGAGATCTACTTTTGCAATCTCGGTTTGATCAAGGAGAAGCGGGGCTCATTATCAAGCATCGTATGTGTGTGACTCCCTATGGTGGCATCGTGTTTTCAGTGCTAGGAGTTGTCGTGGAGCCGCAAGGACATCGTGACCTCGAGGTCAGTGTCAGAGCATCTTCTTCATCCACATTCCTCGTGGTACATTAACCGCGCTCGGTTTTCAAAGGTATTAATACCGTATCCCCTCCCGTTATTCCATTACTAGTAGATAGATCTTGGGCTTTCGGGGTTTCCGCGTAGTAATTTTTTTGATTTTCTGCACCGAACCCTAACACTTGTGCAGCAACAACGTGTTGCGGGTGCCAAGGCAGCGTTGGCCCTTGTTGGTCTGCACCGTCATGATGTAGATCTAGTGGAGATAGAGGTGGGGCCACCTGTTCCTCCGAATGACATGGCATGAGACATGGTCCCACGCTACCGAGTGGTTTCCCAGCACGCCGATGATATTGTTTGGCTCTTTGATGAGCGAACCAACATGTTGCTCCAACGATAGTAGTCGTTTCCCTGTGTGTACCATGTAAAATGATGTAAAGTTTGTATAGTTTCGATTGGACTATTTACTACCCTTGTAAAATTTATATAATGTATTGCATGTGATGCTTTTTATTTGTAGAGGTGCATGTCCCTTTTCGTTAGCCTGACGCTATGTCAATCCCGTCTCCTTCCTAGCCTGTCAGTTGGGATGCAACTGGGCTCGAGTTTTCAAGGGTTCGATGACATGGTGAGCTACTTAGGTGAATGCAGTAGGAAAGGAGTTGACGTAGTCATAGGGTGAGGCGCATCCCCCGAGTGTGTTTCATTAACGTAAATTTGCATGATAGAAAACAAGTTGGCCATGGAACTTAGCTTTTATTCATTGGATAGAGGAGAGTATAAGGTTTGGCTGAGTAGCCTGGCTGAAAAGCCTTATTGTAAGTAAAAACAACTAAGGGTAGAAGTGTCGTAGTTGTGCGACGTCCCAAGGGTTGTAGTATGCTACTCTGGACTCGACGTCCTTGAGGCGGTAGGCGCCACCTGGAATTACTTCGGTGACCATGTAGGGTCCTTCCCAGGGCGACTCTAGCTTTAGGTGTCCCTTTTGCTTGAGTCACAGGACAAGGTCTCCTTCGACGAAGGATCATGGCCGAAGGTGTCAGCTGTGGTAATTGCGGAGGCTTTGCTGGTACAATATTGAACGGGCAGCAGCGATGTCACGTGCCTCATCCAGCAGATCGATGGAGTATTTGAGTGAGCCCATTGATTCGTCCTCGCTATAAGAGACGACCTGTGGGGCCTTGTAGAATATCTCAGCAGGTAACATAGCTTTGGCTCCGTCCACCATGAATAAAGGCGTGTAGTGATTAGTGCAGCAGCACTTCGTTCAGAGACCCCAAGCAGAAGATATGATGCAGTACATCAGGCAAGTTTCCCTCAGTAAGAAACCGAGGTTATCGAACCAGTAGGAGGAAGGAAACGTCCCAAAGGTGATGCAAGCAACGTGGATACCTACACAACACAAACTCAAGACTTTGCCCCAACTAACAGTGAGGTTGTCAATCTCACCGGTTGCTGTAACAAAGGATTAACTGTATGGTGTGGAAGGTGATGATGGTTTGTAGCAAGTAAACAGAAACAATGGAAGATGTATCAATGGTAAAGATTGGACCGGGGTCCATAGTTCACTAGAGGTGCTCTCCTTAGATAAACAACATGGCATGAAGGGTAAACAAATTACAGCAGGCCAATTGACAGGAACTGAGCAAGGCATAACAATGCAATACTACACAAAAAGATCCTACGAGATTCGATTGGGCAATACAACAATATACATAGACCTCCATCCAACTGCATCTATGACTAGAAGTCCACCTTCAGGTTATCATCCGAACCCCCTCCAGTATTAAGTTGCAAGCAACAGACAACTGCTTTAAGCAAAGTGTGTAAGGTAAAAAATCCACTTGTTCCATGAACAAGAGGCCGCTTTTTTCTCCCTAGTGGCAACAACACATCTACAACCGAAGAGATTTATATCACTTCCCTTGGAAACTAGAGGCATGAACCCACTATCGAGCATAAATACCCCCTCTTGGAGTCACTACCAACTACTTGCCCAAGATAGCTACTAACAACGGAGAGCATGCAAGATCACAAACAACACATACATGATAGAATCAAAATAGACAAAACCATTAATCAATCTAACATAGTAATATCAATATCCATCGGATCCCCGCAAACACAACATGCATGATTACAAATAGATTAGATCTTGATCATGAACGGAGCTCACAAGATCTATACATGAAAGCACAAGGAGGAGATACAACCATCTAGCTACTACATGGACCTGTAGTCTAAGGTGGAACTACTCACGCTTCATACCGGAGGCTGGCATGATGAAGAAGAAGGCCTCTGGGACGATCTCCCCTCCGAAAGGGTTTCGGGAAGAGCTTCAGATCCCCCTGATCTAGGGACGATGGTGGCGGCGGCTAAAAACGGTTTCGTGGTATTTTGATCAGGTACTTAGGGTTTTGGCATCGGGGGGACTGAAGGGAATATGCCCTGAGAGGCAATAATAAAGTGTTTATTATGTGTATTCCAAGTATATGATAGATGTTTATTTTACATGCTATAATTGTATTAATACGGAAACGTTAATACATGTGTGTTTAATAAACAAACAGAAAGTTCCTAGTTATGCCTCTCTCATAAACTAGCTCGTTGATTAACAAGGTGATCAAGGTTTCCTGATCATGGACATTGGATGTTGTTAATAACGGGATCACAACATTAGTGTAATGGTGTGATGAACATTCATCTGAAGTATAGCATTACGATCAAAGTCATTGAGTTTATATTGCTATAACAACTTACGAAGTGATCCTAATCCTTAGACCATGAGATCATGTCAATCACTAACACCGGAAGAGTTTCTTGATAACATTAAACGTCACACCGTAACAGGGTGATTATAAAGATGGATTCAGAACTAATAAAGTGTTATGTTGAGGCTCATGGATCGAGAGTGGAATTTGTTCATCCCGATGACGGATAGATATACTCTGGGCCCTCTCAGTGATATCACATTGATTAGCTTGCAAGCAAGTGATTTGATCACTAGAATGTTATATCACAGAACGAGAAAAGAGTGCATGTCGACGAGATCAAACTAGGTATGGAGATACCATGATCGAATCTCGGACATGTAATATATCGTGAAACAAAGGGATTAAGATACTAGCATAAAAGGTTAAACGATCACAAGAAAGTCATCATTGAATGTGTGGGAGTCGGTATGGGTTTCAGATCCGCTTGATTATTGATCCGAGAGGGTCTCGATCATGTCCGCATTATTCACGAACCGTAGGGTGACACGCTTAAGAGACACCGACATCCAATTGGAGCAAATGTTTCATGCGAAAGAATGAACAAGCGCGGAATTTATTTCACTAGATACCAAACAGGTTTTGGGTGAAATTGCATAAAGTGGTTATGCATGTGAAATAGAATTCTAGCAAGGGGTTATTTGTGAATGTTTGTCATTAAAGTAATTGACAAAATTCTGAATAAAATCAAAGAGTTTTATTTAATGAGAGTTTGCATTAAATTTGGTGGAAATTTAATGGGAATTTGAGTGGACTTTTGAGTGGAGAGATTTTAAAGGGAATTTTGTGAGTGGAGTGTCCACCCACATGAATGAAGGAGGGAGGGGCAGCCCCATGGCGTGGCCACCCTTGGGTGCCCCTACTCCTATAAAAGGATCCCCCCTCCTCACTTGTCTCTCACACCTCCTCGTGAAGGATCTCTCTCCCCCTCTAGAATTTATCCCCCATGGTATCGGACTAGCGAGATACATGTTCCCGGTGGCTATTCGGCAAGAAAGAGTTGTGCTTCCGCTGCATCGCTGGAGCGAGGAGGCGGAGGTTGCTCGGTGCCTCGAACGTGTGTGCGAGCACGGATGCGCTGCTGATTTGCGGCTGGGACTTCCTCGATCTTGAGATCGGCAAGAGATCGTCTACATCAACCACGAGTTGAACTCGTTAAGCTTTGTCGGTCTTCAAGGGTATGTTCTCTACGGATATACATCCTCCGTTGTTTGTATCTAGTAGATAGATCTTGGTATATAGTTCACATCGTAGGAAATTTTTGTTTTCTATGTGCGAACCCTACAAAGGGTGTCGAGCCGGATCTATGCATAGATACTTTACACGGGTAGTACACATATGAGTATGTGGCGATGATGATCATGTTGTTGCTCTTTTGTTGTAATTTTGGATATTGGTGGCATAGTGGGATGAAGCGGCTGGACAAACTTTACATGTCCTCACATGAGACTGATCCACGCTTGAGCAACTAGTTTGCATAAGTGGCTTCTGGGTGTCTGCTCTCCTACTATAGTCAATATCTATTTTAGCGAGTTGTCAACAATTTGATTATCCTCGTTGTGGTTCATGTTCGTAGGTAAGAACGGTTCTATCTCGAAAGCCCTAAGCCACGTAAAACTTGCAACGGATAAATTATAGGCGTCTAGTTTAGATTGTTGCTAGGCTAGTGTTATGATATGGTAGTGTTGTAAGTAGAAGTATGAGATGATACTCTTACAACACACATAGCGTGTAAAATCCATAGACCTTGGATTTACACATATAGGTATGATAGTGATCATACCACGATGCACATGATAGAGATCATCTGCGGGAACCATATCATTTCACTAATAAACATATGATGTTTGATAGCATCTTATATTGCTTGTTTAGCGCTTTGTTAGCATAATAAGATGATCCCTCATTTAAATATCAAGATAAGAATGTGTTCTTCCTTTAGTATGCACCGATTATGTTTTCGTCGCTCCAAGACATCACGTGATGATCGGGTGTTCTTGGATCCACAACCATATTTCGGGTGTAAAACAGTTACACACGCGAATACTAAGGTTCTAACTTGGAGAGCCTAGCATGTACAGACATGGCCTCGGAACACGGACCGAAAGGTTAAGCATGAGACGTCATATAGTTGATATGATGCCCATTTGATGCTCTCCTTTGAAGCTATACCGACTCACGTGATGATCGGACTTGGTGTAGTGGATTTGGTTCATGTAATCACCAAAAAGGCACGAGGGATGTCGTTTTTGAGTGGGAGTTCATTCGTAATATAGATTAGTTGAACTCAATCTACCATACACTTAGTCTAAACTTTACAAATTCTGTTGTAGATGGCACCACCTGCTTTTAATTTCAATGTGTTCATGGAGAAAGAGAAACTAGCAACGAACGGTAGCAACTTTACCGAATGGGCCATGAATTTGAGTATTCTCCTCTCTGCTACACAAAAGCAATATGTGCTAGAAGCGCCGTTAGGCCCCACCTTTGATGATGCCTGACGAGGAGAAGAATGTCTATCAGACTCGTCAGGAGGACCACAACTTAGTTCATTGCGGCATATTGTATGGGCTAGAGCCGGAACTTCGAAAACGGCAATGCATTTGATAAAATGGGTGAGTTGAAAATGATTTTCGACACACATGTCTTTGAGAGCTACAACGCTTGAGAAAAGTTCTTTAGCGCATGATGGAAGAGCATAGCTCGTTAGTGAGCATGTACTCAAGATGTCGGGTTCTGGCGATAAGCTTGTGTCCTTGGGAATATCGATTCCCATTGACTTAGGCATCCATCGTGTTCTGAGTCTACGCCACCTAGCTATAAGAGCTTCGTGATGAACTATAATATGCAAGGCATGAAGAAGTCTCTCCGAGCTTACAATGCTTAAAAGCTGCAAGTGGAGATCAAAAGGAACATCAAGTGTTGATGATCAATAGGAAAACTGGTTTCAAGAAAGACAAGAAGGAAAACGGAAGGGAAGTAAGGCGGCAAGCACATTGCGCTGAAAAAAACCCGAGTTGGACCTAAGTCGATTCGAGTGCTACTATTGTAAGGGGCCCACTGAGCGCATATCGCCCCAAGTCTGGCAGACAAAAGGCCGGCAAGGCAAACAAAGGTATATATGGTATACATGTTATTGATGTGTACTTGACTAGTGCTCGCAGAGCACACGGTATTGATACCGGTTCGGTTGCTAATATTTGTAACTCGAATCGGGGCTGCGGAACAAGCGACCGCTAGCAAGGGTGAGGTCAAGATGCGTGTCGGCAATGGATCAAGCGTTGATGTGATCGTCGTCGAACTGCCTCTCCACTTGCCGTCGGGATTAGTTATAAACTTGAATAAATGTTATCTCGTGCCACTGCGAGCATGAACATTGTATCTGGATCATGTTTGATGCGAAGTGGTGATTCATTTAAATCCGAGAACAATGGTTGTTCCATTTATATGAATGAAATCTTTTATGGTCATGCACCGATGATGAATGGTTTATTTCTATTAGATCTCGATGATAATATTACACATATTCATAATGTTGATGCTAAAAGGATTAAACTTAATGATGATATATCCGCATATATGTGGCACTGCCGTCTAGGTCATATTGGCGTTAAACGCATGAAGAAGCTCCACTCGGATGGACTTTTGGAATCACTTGATTTTGAATCATTTGATACATGTGAGCCATGCCTTATGGGCAAGATGACTAGAATGCCGTTTTCCGGTTCAATGGAACGGGCGACAGATTTATTGGAAATCATACATTCTGATGTATGTGGTCCAATGAGTGTGTCAGCGCAAGGTGGATATCGTTATTTTGTTACTTTCACGGATGATTTGAGTAGATATGGTTATATCTACTTGATGAAACACAAGTCTGAAACCTTTGAAAAGTTCAAGGAATTTTAGAATGAAGTGGAAAATCATCGTAATAGAAAGATCAAATTTCTACGGTCCGACCGTGGAGGTGAGTATCTAAGTTACGAGTTTAGCACTCACATGAAAGAGTGTGGAATTGTTTCACAACTCACACCTGCCGGAACACCACAGCGAAATGGTGTGTCGGAACGTCGTAATCGTACTTTATTAGATATGGTTCGATCTATGATGTCTCTGACGGACTTGCCGTTGTCATTTTGGGGTTATGCACTAGAAACTGCTGCATTCACTTTAAGTCGGGCACCATCTAAATCCGTTGAAAAGACACCGTATGAATTGTGGTTTGGAAACAAACCTAAGATGTCATTTCTTAAAGTTTGGGGATGCGATGTTTATGTGAAGAAAATTCAACCGGATAAACTCGAACCCAAAGCGGAAAAATGCGTCTTCATAGAATACCCTAAAGAAACTATTGGGTATTCCTTCTATCACAGATCCGAGGGCAAGGTTTTTGTTGCCAAGAATGGATCCTTTCTAGAGAAAGAGTTTCTCGCGAAAGGTGTGAGTAGTCGGAAGGTAGAACTCGAAGAGGTTGTGGAACCTTCTCTTCAAAGTATGGCGAGTAGCCTAGCGGAAGTTGTTCGGAGTTGGCTCCACATTGAAGAGGGAACTAATGATAATGATCATGAAACTCCGAAGAGAGTACTACCGAACCTCGCGAGTCAAGCAGGATGCGTGCGCTCCGAAGTCAGACGAAATCCTGTCATGAATTTCATGGTTGATGAAAATGATGACCTGCGTATGAAGAAGCGATGATGAGCCCGTTCCAACAAATGGTTAGAAGCCATGAAATCCGAGATGGAATCCATGTATGAAAATCAAGTTTGGAACTTGGTGGAATTACCTCACGAAAGGCCGTGGAGAATAAATGGATTTTCAAAAGGAAAAGATGTTGATGGTAATGTGACCGTCTATAAAGCTTGACTTGTCGCAAGGGGTTTCGACAAATTCAAGGAGTTGACTACGATGAGACTTTCTCTCCCGTAGCGATGCTAAAGTCAGTTAGGATTATGTTAGCAATTGCTGCATATTTCGATTATGAGATATGGCAGATGGATGTCAAAACCGCGTTTCTCAATGGTAATATTGAAGAAGAGTTGTATATGATACAACCAAAGGGTTTTGTCGATCCTAAGGATGCTAACAAGGTGTGCAAGCTTCAGCGATCCATCTATGGATTGAAGCAAGCATCACGAAGTTGGAATCTCCGCTTTGATGAGGTGATCAAAGAGTTTGGATTTGTCCAAACTTATGGAGAAGCTTGTATTTACAATAAAGTGAGTGGGAGCAATGTGGCATTTCTGATATTATATGTGGATGACATATTATTGATCGGAAATGATATAGATCTTTTAAACAGTGTTAAAGTTATCTAAACAGCAAATTTTCAATGAAGGACCTAGGTGAAGCGTCATACATATTAGGCATAAAGATCTATAGATATAGATCTAGGCGCCTAATAGGGCTATCGCAAAGTACATACCTTGATAAGATTTTAAAGAAGTTTAAAATGGAAGTAAGAAGGGTTCTTACCTATGTTGCAAGGCAAGACATTGAGTAAGACTCAAAGTCCGGCTTCGGAAGAAAGAGAGATAATGGACAAAGTCCCTATGCTTCACCATAGGCTCTATAATGTCGCCATGCTATGTACAAGACCGGATGTGGCACATGATATTAGTTTGACTAGTAGGTACCAATCGGATCCAGTTGAACCTTTGGATAGCGGTCAAGAATATCCTTAAGTACTTACGAAGAACTAAGGATATGTTTCTTGTATACTGGAGGTGAAGAAGAGCTCGTCGCTAAGTGTTATGTCGACGCTAGCTTTGACACCGATCCGGATGACTCTAAGTCTCAATCCGGATCGTATTTCTCATGAATGGCGGAGCGTTAGTTGGAGGAGCTCCAAACAACCTGTGGTAGCGGGATCAACAACGGAGGCGGATATGTTCTTTGCTTGAGCGGCTCAGGAAGCAGTTTGGATGAAGGAGTTCATATCCGAACTAGGAGTGGTGGCAAACGCGTTGGACCCAATGGTGATCTATTGTGACAACAATGGTGCCATTGCCAATGCCAAAGAGCCTAGGTCTCATAAGCATTCCAAGCATATTAAGCACCGGTTTCACTCCATCCGCGAGCATGTCAAGGATGGAGATATAAAGATTTGTAAAGTACATATGGATCTCAATGTAGCAGATCCGTTGACTAAAACTCTCCCTAGAGCAAAACATGATCAACACCAGAACTCAATGGGTGTTAGATTTATCACTATGTAACTAGATTATTGTCTCTAGTGCAAGTGGGAGGAGAAGGGAATATATCCTGAGAGGCAATAATAAAGTGTTTATTATGTGTATTCCAAGTATATGATAGATGTTTATTTTGCATGCTATAATTGTATTAATACGGAAACGTTAATACATGTGTGTTTAATAAACAAACAGAAAGTTCCTAGTTATGCCTCTCTCATAAACTAGCTCGTTGATTAACAAGATGATCAAGGTTTCACGATCATGGACATTGGATGTTGTTAATAACGGGATCACAACATTAGTGTAATGGTGTGATGAACATTCATCCAAGTATAGCATTACGATCAAAGTCATTGAGTTTATATTGCTATAACAACTTACGAAGTGATCCTAATCCTTAGACCATGAGATCATGTCAATCACTAACACGGAAGAGTTTCTTGATAACATCAAAGCGTCACCGTAGCATGTGGTGATTATAAAGATGGATTCAGAACTAATAAAGTGTTATGTTGAGGCTCATGGATCGAGAGTGTAATTTGTTCATCCCGATGACGGATAGATATACTCTGGGCCCTCTCGGTGATATCACATTGATTAGCTTGCAAGCAAGTGATTTGATCACTAGAATGTTATATCACAGGAACGAGAAAAGAGTGCATGTCGGTAACGAGATCAAACTAGGTATGGAGATATCGATAATCAAATCTCGGACATGTAATATATCGTGAAACAAAGGGATTAAGATACTAGCGTAAAAGGTTCCGACGATCACAAGAAAGTCATCGTTGAATGTGTGGGTCGATATGGGTCTCAGTTCCGCTTCGATTATTGATCCGAGAGGGTCTCGATCATGTCGCATTATTCACGAACCGTAGGGTGACACACTTAAGAGACACCGACATCCAATTGGAGCAAATGTTTCATGCCGAAAGAATGAACAAGCGCAGAATTTATTTCACTAGAATCTTAAACAGGTTTTGGGTGAAATTGCATAAAGTGGTTATGCATGTGAAATAGAATTCTAGCAAGGGTTATTTGTGAATGTTTGTCATTAAAGTAATTGACAAAATTCTGAATAAAATAAAGAGTTTTATTTAATGAGAGTTTGCATTAAATTTGGTGGAAATTTAATGGGAATTTGAGTGGACTTTGAGTGGAGGGATTTTAAAGGGAATTTTGTGAGTGGAGTGTCCACCCACATGAATGAAGGAGGGAGGGGCAGCCCCCATGGCGGACACCCCCTTGGGTGCCCCCCTCCTCCTATAAAAGGAGCCCCCCTCCTCACTTGTCTCTCACACCTCCTCATGAAGGATCTCTCTTCCCCTCTAGAATTTATCCCCCATGGTCTCGGACTAGCGAGATACATGTTCCCGGTGGCTATTCGGCAAGAAAGTGTTGTGCTTCCGCTGCATCGCTGGAGTGAGGAGGCGGAGGTTGCTCAGTGCCTCGAACGTGTGTGCGAGCACGGATGCGCTGCTGATTTGCGGCGTTAGGACTTCCTCTCGATCTTGAGATCGGCAAGAGATCGTCTACATCAACCACGAGTTGAACTCGTTAAGCTTTGTCAGTCTTCAAGGGTATGTTCTCTACGGATATACATCCGCCCGTTGTTTGTATCTAGTAGATAGATCTTGGTATATAGTTCACATCGTAGGAAACTTTTTGTTTTCTATGCTGCGAACCCTACAGGGACTTTATAGGCGAAGAGGCGAGGCAGGGGGCCGCCAGGGGACCCATACCCTGCCTAGGCGTGGCCAACCTAGGCCGCGCCTGGGGTGTGTGGCCACCCTCTGGCGCCCCTCCTTCCCGTACTCCGGCTTCGTGTTGCCCATGGTAAAATATTGACTTTGGCTTTTGTCCCGTCCAATTCCGAGAATATTGATTTTCTGCCTTTCTGGAACCAAAAACAGAAGAAAATAGGCAACTAGCACTGTGACAACTTGTTAATAGGTTAGTACTAGAAGGCATATAAAAATACCTCAAAGTGTGAACAAAGCAAAGCAAAGCAAAGTAGATAGTAAACAATCATGGAGCATCAAAAATTATAGATACGTTTCCGACGTATCATGTAGTCGGTGGTGCTGTTTGGTGTTATGCGCAAGGTCTAGAGGACGGAGGGTAGTTCGTCTACCCAGGCTCCTGCCGCTCGTTCGAGATGGCGCAAGAGTCTCTTATTGATCCCGTTGCAGACTAGGCCGTTGGCCTTTTCGACTTGGCCGTTGGTCTGTGGATGCGGGACCGAGGCGTAGGTGATGTTGATGCCGAGGCCGTCATAGAAGTCCTGGAACTCGTTCGATGTGAAGTTTGTTCCATTGTCGGTAATAATGTCGTGTGGCACCTCGAACCTGTAGACTATGGACTATAATAACTTGATGGCGGTGGCGCTGGTTTGGTTGGTGACAGGCATAGCCTCGATTCACTTGGTGAACTTGTCGACTGCCACCAAGAGGAAGACGTATCCTCCAGGTGAGGACTTTTGTAGCTTGCCAACCATGTCGAGTCCCCATTGTGCAAAGGGCCATGCCAAAGGTATTGGTCATAGTTCTGCGCCTGGTGCGTGCAGCTTATCCATGAACCGTTGGCAGGCATTGCACTTTTCGACTATGTCCTTGGTGTCATGCATCGCTATTGGCCAGTAGAAGCTAGCTCGCAAGGCTTTGGTGACCAGGGCACGACTGCCAGCGTGGTGCTCGCAGATGCCTTCATGTATGTCGAGGAGTATGCCCTTTCCGTCGCTATTGGTGACGCATCACTGGAGTACGCCGGTAATACTTCACTTGTAAAGCTCGCCGTTGATGATGGTGAAGGCCTTGGAGCGGCGAGCAATGTGTCGCGCATCTGTCAGATCGTCTAGCAGTTTTTTCTCAACAAGTACTGTTCGCACACGAACACGTCACCGTGTACCCTCGGCGCCGAGCGTGATGTGCAGCAGCCCGCGCCGAGGGAGGCTCGCCGGAAGCGCGGTATGCAAGACAGTCCGGCGGGCGCTTTTGAGACCCGAAACCCCGCTCGTCTGGGAGGGACCCCATCAGGGCGTCGCGGCGGCTATGGGCTGCCCTAGGTCGACCTGACCGCCCTTAGAGACTCATGAATTCACAGCCTCCAATCTTGAAGAACGACGAAGAACGAGAAGAAAGATACACGGAAGAGCGATAAAAAGTAGATGAACACAGAAAAGTACTAAATTTGTTTGTTCGATTGGTGTTGTTTTAATCGGTCGTCACCCCTCGTGTATATAAGGAGTGGTTGGACTTTCCGTGCAAGAAAGATGGTTGGAATCACGTCCAAAACCCTAGTTGGGGTCTAACTCGAATAAGCAAACCCGAAATTTGCGTAACTGTTCGGTCAAAAACTTGCCTGTACCTTATGGACCACTTTTCAGATAGTAAATAAGCTCAGATCAAAATGACGTAAAAAGAAAAGTTGTTTGTATCGAAAATATGGAGAACTTTTATGTTGGACACTTTTCCTTCCGACCTGATGTTGATGGCCTTTTCCTATTATTTTCGTATTAAACTCGGATTTTGACCGAACGATTTTAGATCAGTTCGGTCATATTTTGAATCTGGAGGCTGTATACTTACTCAGCTGAAGATGCCTCCAAAAGCAAAGTTGTTCATCTCGAAAAACTGATCAACTTTCATTTTTACTATTTTTTTCATCCGAGTTGATATTGACTACTCAATATTGATTTTCAGAAGATAAGTCAATCTAGCATTTTTCAGACAAAATTTAGACTTTTGTCCACGCCAAAGGTGAGACATGGTCTCTGGTCCGGCGACCCCGGTCCCGGCCATGCTAATTCGGCCTCTCGCAGTATTTTGGCTCTAACTTTTGCATACTAACTTGGATTGAGATAATTCAAATATCAAAGTTGCTTGTTTCGATGAGACTCACAACTTCCATGTTCAAAACTTTTTCATTTGAGGTTATATTGAAGGAGTCATAATTGAAGCATCTATATATTAGTCTCCGAATCTTCTCTAAACATTAGAATAATCGATTATTAAGCCTGATCATGGCTTGACTTGATATGGTGCCTCTTTGATGATGATAATTATTCCTCGCAGTGGACCTTTCCGAGTGCGTGTCTCTCGCCATATGCCTTGATTAGCTATGATCCCAAAATGAATACCAACACATGCTCCCTGTTTTGTGGTAGAGCTTGCGTGACAGAAAATAACTTGCTTCACTTTTATTCTAAGGACGATGTCAACACTCCATCGGCCACTGGTTATCTTAGGGCGATAAATCTATATTGGCCATATGTGCTAAGCACGATAAATATTTATCGGCCATTTTATGTCCAAGACTTGGGTATAATTCTTCAAATAATTTGAGAACAATCACTTCATTTTAAAGACCGATGAGTATCACAATTTCTTTGAACAACTCCCATAATGATCCTCTCCTGGTCTTCATCAAGTGCTCAAGAAGAATATCACCAACCGTTGGGCAATAAAGATCATTACCTTAAAGAGTATTTGAAGAACACTTGAACTATCATGTTCACCCTTTAGTTCAGATTTTCATGTAATAAATAATGGATTTCTTTCGTTCTTCATCTTCACTTGCACTAGATCTTTCAGTAGTGGCCGAAGCGGCGGTCTTTAATCCAGCCTTATCTATGTTGGCGAAACAAAGCATTGGTTTTTATGAAATATGAAATATGAAATATATCATGAATAACATGGTAGCCGAATGTTTATTGATCCAACTCATTGGCTCTTCACTTATCATGTCTAGATATATGAGCAATGATAAATCAATCCAAGATGAAATTTACATATAGATATGTATCAAGATAAATAACAAGTGATTCGTCAAAACTTTGGTAAATCATGGACATTGTTGCACTACTCACAACGAATCACTAGAAGCCTCAATATTTGTAGCCAAAGTTCTAGCACGAATAGCAAAGCTGCATATTCGGCCTGATTCTTTGTGCAAGATATTCTAAGCAGCATGAGACTTCATAAAACAGTCCCATAAGAAGATAAATAAACAATACCCACGCATTGGCTATTGCTTTTAATACCGAACAGTCTAAATGTAATCTCCATGGTACTAGAGAGACAAGATCAATATCAATATCATGCTCAACATCTACACCAATAATGAAATTAAAGACAATTTGGCCTTTTATAGATTTTAAAGATTTATAAGCCAAATTATCAACACATAAGCATAAGCACAATTGCTAATGAATGCATACCTTGTCTCGGTCTCCAATAGAACTATGGACAATGTTAGAAAAACACATCGGCCATGATTGGATAATTATCTCAGGGCGATAGAATAAATATCGGCCATAAACCTTTGCCCCAATGGGCATGGATAATCCATCCACTGATGTATGTATAGCCGAAGTAAACAAAACAACAAATCTGACTATGAACTTCAAATATTCGGCCTCTGGGATTAGCAACAAAATTGCAACTAATCAAATGAATAATGATTTGGCAATACCCTTTCATGATGTACAGAATTATGATGCATCCAAGGATCAAAATAAAACCATGGTGGGTAACCAATCATACATGGGGATGAATTCCATGGCATAGGCATTAATGATGAAGTAGAATAATATGGATGATGTGCTGGCCGAAGTTTTTGATAGTGATGCCGAATTCTTTGGCATGATCGCTTGTTGGATTTATTATGTTTGCTCTTTGCTTTTGCTGCCCTTCTTATGATAGGATCTTGCACATCTTCCTTGCCTTGATGGTTTCCTTTGGGAACCCATGCCATGTTTAGTTTCTTCAGCTCCTTGGCCCTAAGCCGATATAGCTTCCTCTCTTTCCAATGTGATAAGCCGAGTGGGCATCTCGGTTGTGATTTTGTTTCACACAATGGCATGACTTTGTTAATCTTGGGCACTTTTGACTTGGCTAGTTTGGACTTAACAATTGGTACTTTTAAGGTTACTCGCTGCACTTCCTTGCCCTTAGTAGCCAACGTTAACTGAACTGGATTTTTATTATTTGGAGTTAAGTCTGAAATAGCACACTTGCGTCCATCCTTTTTGATTCGGTATACTTGCTTGACCACTTCTTTATTTACCCATGAACTCCGGACTGATTCTTTTCTATTGAAACGGTCTTTGACATGTGACTGCTGATTAATTGACCTTCTTGGAGCTGCATGATTTGGTTAAGATGATCTAGAATTAGATGGATAACGTGTCCATGAATCATACCTTTCCCATGATGGATATGAATAAAAATTAGCATAGGGAGGTATCCATGACATTGGCATTGGTGGCCCAAAATGAGGATATGAATTTGTTGCATTGAATTTCTCCTTTCGCCAATACCTGTCTTTAGACTTTTGCCTTGGGGGCGATTTTGATGCTTTTGCAATACTTGGCCGATAAGAAATTTTTGCTTCACTCACATTTTTATATTTTTCCAGTAGCTGTGCGAAAGTGACTTTTGGTTTCTTACCCTTGTTCTTATTGCGGCCTTTGTCTTTTTGAGTTTTGCACACATTGATCTTTGAGTTTTTTTGTTTCCCCCCGGTACTTGATGTCTTCATTGTAGCTTCAATGGAACTCTCGCCTTCAAGAACATTTGCAATATGCTCTTCAACAATATCTTTGCTTTAAAGCTTGATCCCATCATCCTCGGTGTGTACCTGTTCCTCATCGTATGAATCGGCTATAGGAAGCCTATGCAATGTCGTTTGGCCATCAAGACCAATCAAAATAGATTCCTCATTAATTTGTGTTTCAACAAATTTCAATCGTCCTTTATTAACAGCCGATTGTACTATTTGATGAAATGTGTTGCAACTCTATATACTATGATCGAATGAATCATGCAACTTGCAATACATTCTATTTGTAATGATGGCTCAGTATTGTGATCAATAATTCTAACATAATCGATTTTCAATAGCATATAAAAGATAAGATCACACATACTCAAACTGAAGGTACACCTTTCATCTTCTAACCGATCTCGTTGTGAGCACGGTTTTGGAATTGATCAACCGAATGGTTCAAATTTTATATCATCTAATTTGGTTATGCATTGTTTTCTGTGCTTCTCTTCTGATGTATTCGAATACAAAGTTACACTAGCATCGACTTTTTAAAGAGACAGTAACCTTGGCTTTAGATTTCTAAAACTAAAATAGTTAAAACACATATGTCTCACTTGAGACCAAATGTAAGCCAAGTATGAAATAAGCAAAGGTACCCATGTAAATATAAAATACATATGAAACAGTAGGGATAACTTATGCCATGAAAATTTGTAACTATCGGTCTCTCTAAAGGGTACAACATGTTGACCGATAAGTTCTGTGAAAATTATATTTTTAATAAATAAATTACCTCTCTTGATTGGTCTTTCATAGCTTATGAGAATTTTGCTAACAGATGTATCAATATTAAAGTCTTGACCAAATCAGAATATAAGTAAATTATTTGCTAGATGTACCTCTTTGAAGACGTTGGAAGCGTATGATGGTCGGATGTCCTGAACAATATCTTGCTCAGCCTCTAGATAATTCTCCAATGCCTCATCTTCTTTGTTTTCTGGATTTTGTGCCTCTTCACTTTGATGCTCTTTGTCAACCGAACATTGTTCGGCTATATCTTGCTGTTGTTGATGTTCACAAATTTCTTTGGCACGAAAATCATAGGACAACTTGTAAGCTACCTTATATCCAGAAAAATCAATCATGGTTGTACCACTAGACTCGTCATGCTCTTGACCAATGAAGGTTGCTTCTTTTGATTTGATAGATTCAGTGCATGTATTTTTGATTCGGCTTATTCAATAACCAAATTATTTATATTAGACAAATCATTGCTGTTTTCTTCATGAATTTCGCCAGATTGCAAAGATTCTTCAACTTGATTGCTGCATGGAGGAGATGAATTGATTCCTTCAACTTTAGTAGTATTGTCTTGATAATCCTTTCCAAGACTTGCAAGAAACTGCTGCAGTTCTTCCTTTTCAAGTTTTTTCTTATATGCTTCATGACCTTCTTTTAGCTTCTTTTCAAGTGCATCAAACTCCTCATCACGCTTCTTCTTGAATGTCTCAAATAACTGGAGATGTTCCTCTGATAAATCATCAAACGTAATGACATGATCGACGTTAACCTCAGCAACACATGATTGCCCCCCAATGCTTTTAGTTTCTTTCGGTAATATAGAGTTTCCGAAACTTAGAAATTGAGAAGGGAAAAACCTGATATTGTTTGCCTTGCGCTCCTCTTCACGCTTATTGTTGTATGCCTCATAAGATTGTATTGTAGCAAGATCATGGGGCCTCTCTTCTAGGTCTCGGTGAAGAGAATTGAGCATTTTGAACTCAGCTGCAAGTTTTTCCTTCCAGTCATTTGTTCCTGCATAATAATGCCCCCCAATACTTTTTGTATCTTTCGGCAATGAGGTGTCAACGAAACTTTGCAATTGTGCGGGGGACGTACCATACGCTACAATACTATATGAAGGTACATTAGCTCCTACTGACTTTTCATTTATTCGGCTATAACCAGTGTAAAGGCGTGGAGCCGAATTATGAATATCACTAGTTGCATTCGGTGCTGAAACATTACTAACATAAGGTTTAGCATATGATGATTGAGATTAATTGAGAAAATGATTAGTTGTAGCATGACCAATTTCCCTATCCATCGGCATGTTTGAAGATGAATCTACAGATTGCAAGTTATTTGCCGATAAATATAAAGATGAAACACTTGGTTGCATGCCATTGAAATTTCTAAAATCAGGTGTTTCATACGGATTAACAGAATTCATCATGTTGTTCATCGGCATATGAATTTCTGGGGTTGCCGATGCATGAGAATTCAAATTTACATGTTGCAAGTTACTAAGATAAGTCGAAGCATGTAGGTTATTTTGCATCGGCTTTTGCACATAGAAAAAACTAGGCAGAGCTGATACAGTACACATATCAAAAGATCTAGCAACATAAACATAAGAGTAATATGGATCTATGTAGGAAGATTGAGGATTCATGATACCATTGTAGATTGCAGCCTCTTGATGACGCTCTCTTCGTAGCAAGAACGGGCTGGAGACCATTCGAAGCTTCGTCCCTAGCAGAGTCTCCAAAAAGTGTGTTTGCACATGAACACGTCACCGTGTACCCTCGGCACCAAGAACGATGCGTGGCAGCACGCGCCGAGGGAGGCTCGCCAGAAGCGCGGTACGCAAGATAGTCCGGCGGACGCTTTTGAGACCCGAAAACCCGCTCGCCCGGGAGGGACCCCGTCAGGGCGTCGCGGCGGCTATGGGCTGCCCTAGGTCGGCTTGACCGCCCTTAGAGCCTTGTGAATTCACAACCTCCAATCTTGAAGAATGACAAAGAACGAGAAGAAAGATACAAGAAAGAGGGATAAAAAGTAGATGAACACAGAAAAGTAGTAGATTTGTTTGTTCGATTGGTGTTGTTTTAATCAGCCGTCACCCCTCGTATATATAAGGAGCGGCTGGAATTTCTGTGCAAGAAAGATGGTTGGAATCACGTCCAAAACCCTAGTTGGGGTCTAACTCGAATAAGCAAACCCGAAATTTGCGTAACTGTTCGGTCAAAAACTTGCCTATACCTTATGGACCACTTTTCAGATAGTAAACGAGCTCAGATCAAAATGACGTAAAAATCAAAGTTGTTCGTATGATACGAAGAACTTTTATCTTGTACACTTTTCCATCTGACCTGATGTTGATGACCTTTTCCTATTATTTTCGTATCAAACTCGGATTTTAACCGAACAATTTTAGATATGCTCGGTAGTATTTTGAATCTAGAGGCCATATACTTACTCAGCTGAAGATGCCTGCAAAAGCAAAGTTGTCCGTCTCGAAAAACTGAACAACTTTCATGTCTACCACTTTTTTATCTGAGTTGATATTGACTGCTCAATATTGATTGTAACCAGATAAGTTAATCTAGCGATTTTCAGACAAAATTTAGACTTTCGTCCACCCCGGTCCCGGCCGTGCTAATTCGGCCTCTCACAGTATTTTGGCTCTAACTTTTGCATACTAACTCAGATTGAGATAATTCAAAAATAAAAGTTGCTTGTTTTGATGAGACTCACAACTTTCGTGTTCAGAACTTTTTCATTTGAGGTTATATTGAAGGAGTCATAGTTGAAGCCTCCATATATTAGTCTCTGAATCTTCTCTAAACATTAGCATAATCGGTTATTAATCCTGAACATGGCTTGACTTGATATGGTGCCTCTTTGATGATGATTAATATTCCTCGTAGTGGACCTTTCCGAGTGCGTGTCTCTCGCCATTTTCCTTGATTAGCTATGATCCCAAAATGAGTGCCAACACATGCCCCCTGTTTTCTGGCAGAGCTTGCGTGCTAGAAAATAACTTGCTTCACTTTTATTCTAAGGACGATGTCAACACTCCATCGGCCACTGGTTGTCTTAGGGCGATAAATATATATTGGCCATATGTGCTACGGACCATAAATATATATCGGCCATTTTATATCCAAGCTTTACCACTTGGGTATAATTTCTTAAAATAATTTGAGAACAATCACTTCATTTTGAAGACCGAAGAGTATCACAATTTCTTTGAACAACTCCCACAATGATCCTCTCCTTGTCTTCATCAAGTGCTCAAGAAGAATATCACCAACCGTTGGGCAATAAAGATCATTACCTTAAAGAGTATTTGAAGAACACTTGAACTATCATGTTCACCCTTTAGTTCAGATTTTCATGTAATAAATAATGGATTTCTTTTGTTCTTCATCTTCACCTGCACTAGATCTTTCAGTAGTGGCCGAAGCGGCGGTCTTTAATCCAGCCTTATCTATGTTGGCGAAACAAAGCATTGGTTTTTGTGATATATGAAGTATATCATGAATAACATGGCAGCCGAATGTTTATTGAGCCAATTCATTGGCTCTTCACTTATCATGTCTAGATATATGAGCAATGATAAATCAATCCAAGATGAAATTTACATCTAGAGATGTATCAAGATAAATAACAAGTGATTCGTCGAAACTTTGGTAAATCATGGACATTGTTGCACTACTCACATCGAATCACTAGAAGCCTCAATATTTGTAGCCCCTATAGCAATAAAAAGTTCTAGCACGAATAGTAAAGCTGCATATTCGGCCTGATTCTTTGTGCAAGATATTCTAAGCAGCATGAGACTTCATAAAACAGTACCATAAGGAGACAAATAAACAATACCCACGCATTGGCTATTGCTTTTAAGACTAAACAATCTAAATGTAATCTCCATGGTACTAGAGATACAAGATCAATATCAATATCATGCTCAACATCTACACCAATAATGAAATTAAAGACAATTTGGCCTTTATAGATTTTAAAGATTTATAAGCCAAATTATCAACACATAAGCATAAGCACAATTTCTAATGAATGCATACCTTGTCTCGGTCTCTAATAGAACTATGGACAATGTTAGAAAAAAACATCGACCATTTATACATCTTCCACTATTCCTGTTTACTTTCTGCAAGCCACCATTACCTTCCACACCATACAGTTAATCCTTTGTTTTTAGCAAATCGGTGATATTGACAACCTCATTGTTTTTTGGGGTAAAAGTCTTGAGTTTGTGTTGTGCAGGTTTCCAAGTAGCTAGAAACACCTTTGGGTCGTTTCCTTCCTCATACTGGTTCGATAACCTTGGTTTCTTTCTGAGGGAAAACTTGCTATTGTGCTCATCATACCTTCCTCTTGGGGTTTCCCAAAGAAGCTCTACAGTGATCTGAGCCGCATCAAGCCTTTTTCTGACGCTGTTACCGGGGAGGCTAAGGACAGCTTCACAAGGAGAGTCCTTCACAACCTTTCTCTTTACTTTGTTTTTGTTTTGCTTAGTTTATTTTGCCTTCTTTTGTTTGCTTCTTTTTATTAAAAACTCCAAACAAATTAGTTCCATTTGGTTTGCTTTCTTTTATCAAAAACACAAAAAAATTAACTTCTACCCTAGTTTCACCTTGCTCTAGCTCACCATGTTGATCCATAAGCTCACTCTGAAAGACCTTTCAATAGGAAGTGGCTCTATAATTGGGAAAGAAAATATTGAAGAATTCTTTAATCTTGTTAGCAAACATGAGGATATTGAGGATAAATCCTTAGCAGAACTTGCTCCTACTTATGAAATTGCTGCAGCTTCTTTAGTTCACATGTTGGAGGCTAGGTTTGTCAACCTTAACCCCATGATGCAAATAATGTTTCTTAAACTAAAATAATAGGAGGATGCTAAAAAAGAGATTTTATTCTAGAAACTTTGCTAAAGGAGGTCAATGATATTGCTAAAGAAGACAAAAAGGTCTTTGAACGTTTTAATATGCTAGGCTCATGTGTATATGGTATGAGTACTTTATAAAAGTTGGATAAAACCAAACCCAATGGATAGGAAATTAAGATATCCATACCTTTTAAACTTGTAGGAATGCATGAAGCCTTAGAAAAGAATTTTGATTGGATTTTTCCTGAAAACCCATTTGATGAAAGTAGTGAAACTAAGAGAGATGAGAAAGGATCCTCTAAAACTCATTTGGATGAGATACCTTTCCTAGTTGAAGAGATTTCGAGTATTGATCTTAATGCTTCTTCATTTGAAAATACTTGATTCTTGCTTCTTGTGCCTAACTTAAAGACGTTAAAGAAAAGTACTTCTTGGGAGATAACCCAATAGTTTTCTTGAGTCTTGGAAGTTATTACTTCTGTAATGACCTGTCCTTATCCTTCTTATTTGATTTTTGTGCCAAGAATAACCTCTAATGAGAGGGAAGTAAGATTTGGGGCGTTGCTGTCCCGAAACAGATTTTTGTGCTCCATTGTAAAAATTCGTATAAACGCTCAGTAAGTCGGATTGAGCTGTAATTTTCTAAATAAATCCCCCAGGTTGTTAGCTAACTTTCGTTAGTTCAATTTTTTTATTTCAGCAATAGAAGGTCTTCGAAAGAATCGGTTTCTACCTGCTGGTCTGTTTTGACAGATTTCTGCCATTATTTGCATTTGCTGCTTATTGATTCCTTTTTGAGTTATCTTTAGGTGAATTGAGCTTTTTTAAGGAGTTACTACAGTAGCTTGTGTTTTTAGTGAAAAGCCATGTTGTTCCAAACCTTTGCCAGAGGTCTAATACCTTTTGGGGTTCTTTTTGGGAAATTGAGCTTTTTGAGGGAATTGCTACAGTATCTTGTGTCTTTAGTGAAAGTTTTTTTTGTTTTGAAACTAAACCCCAAAGATCTATTATCTTTTGAATACACTAATGTTGCTAATGAAGATTGTGTGAAGTTTTGTATGAAGGAAAATTTGTAGGTGGAGAGAAAGAATGATGTAATGAGATGAAGAATGGACAAAAGCTCAATCTTGCGGATGCCACCCCGTGTCACCCCAAGAAATATTCAAGAGGTACAAGCGTCAAAGCTTAGGGAGGGAATCCCCTTCTTCATCAATAAAAATCTCAGGTCTTTCTAGACACTTCGTTTTTATTGTTTCATGCACAGTTGTGTTGTTTTTGGTTTTGGTTTTTGTTTGCTTAGTTTGCTTGAATAAAGTAGTTGGACCCCCGTTTTCGCTGTGTTGTTACAAATAAGTTAATTGGTGTTGGAAAGGAGTAGAAAGTCCTTGCTTTAGAAGTACAAGAGGAGCTTGCTTTGACTGTGACTTAGACTTTATCATGTCATGCTAGATGTTGCTTTGACCTTATGCTTACTGATTATTGATGTAGCATGACTTGTTCCAAACAATTATGATTTCTTAATGTGCCTTGAAAAAATCATGCATTGTTTTAGCATACAAAAGCATAGTATTGTGGTATTCTCCTTTGATGCTTTGTTTGGGTTGACTTGGCACATGCTCACACCATGTTATGACTATGAACCAGTCACCATAGCCTCTATGATCATTTAGTTTTTGACTTGTAGTACCACTTTATGCTTTGATTAGTAATGTTTTGTCACTCTGCATGATTATGACCATTATTGCTCTCTTAGTTGGTCGCTCCCAGTCTTTTGGTAGCCTCCACTTGTATGAGTAAGCTCTACTCATGCATCCAACTCCCAAGAAACCAAGTTATTACAAAGTGTCCACTATAAATTCCTATGCATGGTGTGTTACACCATTCCAAGTATATTCTCGTGTTATCTATCTTCCAAATTAAACTTGTTATGCAAAACTTAGTGATTAAATCTCTCACAAACTTGATGGCACACTTTATTTTCTTGCCCCTAAATAAACTTGAACCATTGTGTCATCTATGTTGTATATGCTTGCACTTATACATTGGAATTAGCAGAACCGTGCTGTCATGAGGAACGCTTTCAACATTGCACTTGTACACAGTTGATATCATGCTCTTTTGTTTGCGGATGTCGTTAGTGTGAAATAAAAGGGGAGCTTGTAAGTCCATGGAGTTATGTATGTGTGTTAGAGAAACGCCTGGGCCACTAGCCTAAGCCATACCTAATCATGGTGGAAACTTGCAGCATCACCATAGTGATCAATCTATGAAGCTTTCTTCTTATAAAAAAGAGACATATTGAAAAGAGGAAAAAGAGAAAAAAGCACCATTTTCCCATGGTAACTAAGAAGATTGGTGAGATGCTTATTGTCTGCTTGCCTTGTCATTTTGATTATGGGATAGCTCCTGTATCATGTGCAAGGGGTACCCTGTTGGCAGTTCTCTATGATACACATGTACTTACTATGACAAGAACTTACCGATGACTAAAGTTGAGCAGCATGAGGAGCGGCCCTCGTACTCCAGGCACATGAGATTGCCAACTTATACTTTGTCAAGCATATACTCCATAGTTTGTTCACTTTAACCTTAATCACTTCAAGATGCTTATGATAGGGGCAATGAGAGATAAAAGCTAACAAGTACCATAATTTTTGGAAGCTCTTTATGAGACTTGAAATCCTTGCTTCCCTTTTATGAAGGGCCTTTCTTCCACTATTATATTGAGTCTCCACCTTATATCCTTAGGAACCAATTAAGAGAGCATAGTTTCCATTCTTAGTTCTATGTGCATTGTCCCAAAACTTATTGATTGATGCATATTGTTGATATTGCTTGTTCTTGAACTATTTGTATCTAGTCACTCTTATGAACTTTGAAGGTGTCTTATGCATTTATTGATACTCCATGAGGGACAAGCTGAATGCCACTATGCTATGTTTTCTATATGTGAAACAAACAAACGTCTTTCAATGCATTGTTATTCATGATCTTTGTCTGTAACCTTTCGTGTTGCATGCATAGTTACTTTGGCTTATTGTTAGAACTTATTCTTTCATGCTCATGTTTAGAGTTCTTTGATCCTAGATTTCAATCCTTGCAAATGGTTTGATCTTGATTTTGATGGTGCATGTCACCTAAAAAATTATTCTTTTTATCACTTACCTACACGAGGATGAGCAAGAGTTAAGCTTGGGGGTGCTTGATACGTCGTAAACTGATGGCGTGTTGTCAACGCCTCGTTGGGAGACCCCAAGAGAAAGGTGTGATGAGCATAGCAGCAAGTTTTCCCTCAGTAATAAATCGAGGTTATCGAACCAGTAGGAGGAAGGAAATGACTCAAAGGTGTTGCTAGCAGCTTGGAGACCTGCACAACATAAACTCAAGACTTTGTCCCAACGAACAGCGAGGTTTTCAATCTCACTGGTTTGCTGTAACAAAGGATTAACTGTATGGTGTGGAAGGTAATGGTGGTTTGCAACAAGTAACAGTGGAAGATGTATCAAAGGTAAAGAATGGACCGGGGTCCATAGTTCATTAGAGGTGTTCTCCTTAGATAAACAAACATGGCATGCTGGGTAAACAAATTACAGCAGAGCAATTGACAGGACTGAGCAAGGCATAACATTGCAATACTAGACATCAAGATCCTATGAGATTTGATTGGGCAATACAACAAGATACATAGACCGCCATCCAACTAGATCTATGACTAGAAATCCACCTTCGGGTTATCATCCGAACCCCCTCTAGTATTAAGTTGCAAGCAATAGATAACTGCTTTAAGCAAAGTGTGTAAGGTAAACAATCCAGTTGTTCCATGAACAAGAGACCGTTGTTTTCTCCCTAGTGGCAACATCACATCTACAACCTTAGATATTTCTGTCACTTCCCTTAGATTAAATAGAGGCATGAACCCACTATCGAGCATAAATACCCCCTCTTGGAGTCACTAGCAACTACTTGGCCAAGATAGCTACCAACAACAGAGAGCATGCAAGATCACCAACAACACAGACATGATAGAATCAGTAAGACAAAACCATTAATCAATCTGACATAGTAATCTCAATATCCATCGGATCCCCGCAAACACAAAATGCATGATTACAAATAGATGAGATCTTAATCATTAACGGATCTCACAAGATCTAAACATGAAAGCACAAAGGAGGAGATACAACCATCTAGCTACTACATGGACTCGTAGTCCAAGGTGGAACTACTCACGCTTCATACCGGAGGGTGGCATGATGAAGAAGAAGGCCTCCAGGATGATCTCCCCTCTGGCAGGGTGCCGGGAAGAGCTTCAGATCCCCCAATCTAAGGACGATGGTGGCAGCGACTACAGACGGTTTCATGGAATATTGATTGGGTACTTAGGGTTTAGGCATTGGGGGGTCTTTATAGGCGAAGAGGAAAGGCAGGGGGTCGCCAGGGTGGTTGCACCCCCCAAGCGTGAGGTGGGCCCACCCGCGCGGCCAGGGGGTATGGCCTCCTGGTGACTCTCCTCCGTCTCGTATTCTGGCTTCGTGTTCCCCACAGTAAAATATTAACTTTGGCTTTTGTCCCATCCAATTCCGAGAATATTGATTTTCTGCCTTTCTGGAACCAAAAACAGAAGAAAACAGGCAACTGGCACTGTGACATCTTGTTAATAGGTTAGTACTAGAAAACATATAAAAACACCTCAAAGTGTATACAAAGCAAAGAAAAGTAGATACTAAACAAGCATGGAACATCAAAAATTATAGATACGTTTCCGACGTATCAAGCATCCCCAAGCTTAACTCCTGCTCGTCCTCGAGTAGGTAAGTGATAAAAATAATATTTTTTGAGGTGACATGCACCATCAAAATCAAGATCAAACCATTTGCAAGCATTGAAAGCTAGGATCAAACAACTCTAAACATGAGCATGAAAGATGGAGTTCTAACAGTAAGACAAAGTAACTATACATGCAACATGAAAGGCTTCAAACAAAGATCATGAATAACATGCATTGAAAAACATTTGTTTGTTTCACATATAGAAAACATAGCATAGTGGCATTCATCTTGTCCCTCATGGAGTAGCAAATACATGCATAGGACACCTTCAAAGTTCATAAGAGTGACTATATACAAATAGCACAAGAACAAGTAATATATGTTGGAGATATGACCTAGAGGAAATAATAAATGTAGTTATTATTATATCTTTGTGTTTATGATAAATGTTTACATTCATGCTATAATAGTATTAACAAGGAAACATTCATACTTGTGTGATTTGTAAACTTAATTTGAAGTCCCTAGTATAGCCTCTATACATCACTAGCTTGTTGGTTGATAAATGATTGTGGTTTCCCTATCATGAACATTGATATGTTATCAACAACAAGATCATATCGTTAGGAGAATGATATGGTGGACATACTCCTATAGATAAGCGTAGCATAAAGATCAAGTCATTTTAATAGTTCAATTGCTATATGCTTTCTGATACATAGTAACCTAATTCCTTCGACCATGAGATCATGCATATCACCTTACCGGATGGATGCTTTGATGACATCAAACACCACACCGTGAATCGGGTGGCTATAAAGGTGGCATTGAGTGTTCGGATAGTATTGGTTGAGACACATGGATCAAGAGTGGGATTTGTCCATCCATATGACGGATAGATATACTCTGGGCCCTCTCGGTGGAATGTCATCCAATTAGCTTGCAAGCATGTGACCGGCTCACAAGGGATCACATATCACGAACGAGAAAAGAGTACTTATCGAACGAGGTTGAACTAGGTATGCAGATACCGTGATCATAACCTCGGATAAGTAAACTATCGTGAGACAAAGGGAAATTGGTATCGTATGTAAGTGGTTCATTCGATCGCAAAGTAATCGTAGAAATATGTGGGAGCCATAGGAATTTCCAGATTCCTCTATTGGTTATTGTTCGGAGAAGTGTCTCGATCATGTCCGCATAATTCACGAACCGTAGGGAGACACACTTAAGGATTCGACGTTGTTTGAGTAGTTATGGTATGATGAGAAAGAGACCGAATGTTGTTCGAGGTCTCGGATGGGATTCGGGATATCACGAGGAGATCCGTAATGGTCCGGAGAATAAGATTCATATAAGGAAAGTCCCGTTTCGGAGTTGGGGAATGATTCCGGTGTTTTCATCGGGAATGTTCTAGAAGGTTCTAATGTCCGCACTCGGAGGAAGGGTACATGAATGTGTCATTGTAAGTTGGAATGATTGCATCATGTACTAAGTGTCTTTGCTGTCCAAAATAAAGGGTTTATTCAAATCCTAAATTGAAAAGTCAAACGGCTAGTTTGAAAGTCAAACGGCAAGTTTTGGAAAGAGGAAAAGAGGAGGAAGGTGAAACCGAGTTGGGGAGGGAGTCCTCCTCCCCAAGCCGGCGCACCACCCAAGCCGATTTGGGGAGGGACTCCCCTCCATCCCCTTGGCTGCCGGCCCCTCCACCTATATAAGGAGGGGCAGGGCTCCCTCCTAGCACACACAAGTACCTCTCCTCACACCCTAGCTTGGCGCCTACCACCATAGCCGCCGCCGCCCCCCTAGGGTTTTGCCCTAGCCGCCGACTTGGGGTGCCCCAAACCCTAGCCGACGGCTCTAGCATCCCCTCCTTGGTGTGTCTAAACCCTAGAACACCGAGGAGCTCTCTCATACTCCACCATACTCGCTCCAGCTTAAGGCGAAGCCCTGCGAGATCTCCCCTCTACTTCCGGTACCACGCCGTTGTGCTGCCGGAATCGCGAGGAGAGTGCTACAACCTCCGCTCTTTGGAACAAGGGAGAGGAAGGTCTTCGTCGAGTACCGAACGCAGACCGATCAAGGGAGCGCCGCTTAACGCAGCCTGGAAGGATCGTCTACGCGATCTTGAGATCGGGAAGAGTACGACTACATCACCTACGAGAATCCGCTCTCGTTAAACACTTTGGAATCTTCGAGGGTAAGTTATTCCATCGACTCTGTAGAGGTCTCAACCTAATAAGGTAGATTACCCCTGTGTTTACAATGCTAGTCCCTGGATCAATAGCTAGCATCCACAGTTAAGATGTAATATCAAGAAACAAAGGTCATAATATAACTTTATAACCAGGAATAACATAATTTTATTACATCAAAACATAGCTCATTTGGCTATTACATTACATTGCAGTGGAATAATTATAATCATGGGGTCCTTCATCTTCAATGTGCCACAGGCAGATGTTGGTTGTAGACTTTGTAATCCTAATCAAGCAATCTTCCCTAAACAATCAAACCTGCAACATTACAAGTTACAGCCACAAGGGTCAATACATTTGAATTGTATTGGCAAGTTTCACTGTTATGTAAAATATAAGTGGATCCTATCATTACATGCAAAATTGGCTAAGTAGAGTTTTAGGATCATTTGCATAAAGCAATATTTTATCCTATCTTTTCAAAATGGTTTTGGTCCTTTGTCAAATCTCTTTTCCAAGTTCCTTGAACTCCTTGGTAGAAACTCAGGTGTTCAAGTCCTTGTCAAAACTCCTTGAGCACCTTGGTAACCCCAAGTGCAACAAGTCTTATCAAATTCTCATGAGGTCCTTGGTAACCCCAAGTACATCAAGTGTTTAAGCAAAATCTCTTGAGCTCCTTGGTAACCCCAAGTGCATCAAGTGTTAACAAAATCTCTTTGAATTCCTTGGTAGACACACAAGGGCATCAAGTTTTTATTTTAGAAGTTGGAATGTCGAGATCTCCCATAGTTCAAACTTTAGTTGCTCAGTATTGTCCATAACCGGGGACACGGCTAAGTACTTAGGATTTTATTATCTTCTGCAGAAGGAGTACACTTTACCCACATGTCACAATCCCATCCTTTTGCCACCAGTGGCCTACTGGATTAGTGCTCACCAAGATGGAGTACTGGCAGATTGAGTATGTGACGAAGTGTTTCCAAAGGGTCCTCCCATACACCATTGATAGCTTGCCTTCAGAACCCATGAAGCATTCCAGATCCCCATGTCCAGTTAACTGAAGACAGTGCATGGGTCTTCCCAAAGTAGTTGACTAAGCCAGAGCCATAATAGCATGTGGTTGCACACGAAAGCCACAATTGGAGAAACATGTTCAATCTCTAAGTTTCCTAGGTGGTTTTCGTTTGGAGCACAACACAAAGTGATTTCCATAGACATGGTTCCTTTTGATGCCACCTTCTCCAAAACTTAAAGTATCCTCCACCTAGGTCGTTCATTGAGTCCTTGTTTTATTATGTAAAACACAAGTCCTTTTCTCAACCTTTGTAAAATCTCAACATGTATCTCTTTTCAAAATTTAAGCATGGCTAAGCATGTACAACTACAATGTTTTCACTAAGTAATGTATAGGGTATCCTATTAGGATTTAGCATAGCATAAGTATGAAGATATCTTTTTCATGCATGTTTTCATAATCCACTAAGTATAATGAAAATAGTAGGACTTTTGTATGATAGTGTAACTTGCCTTTTTGGTAGGGAATGAAGGTTCACTCCTTGATCCTGCTAGTCTTACACTTTGCTAATTTTCACTATAATCAATCAAACAAGCATAGTATCAAGTAGCATTCCAAACCAATATTCAAACAACATTTCTCACACACAAAGCAATGGATTCTAAGTCCTGCATGGGAACCTGCTTAAGATGGTTTTATTCACAAGGAAGGTCTCCACTAGGCTTATAACTTTGTAAGGTCCAAATTGGTCATTTACCAAAATGGCAAAGTCATTTGCAAATGTGTTTTTATCCTTAAACCATTTTCAAAACCTTTCATCATTTTATGTGGTGAAAAATATTTTCTTATCAAAGCAAAACTTTATGTTTTTCACCAAATGAGTTGCCATTGCAAAACTTGGTGTTTTTGGGTCAGTAGGTTTGGTCCAAACCATTTTCTCAAAGTTTTCTTTCCATAAACATTTCCATAATAAATTCAATAATTTTATTTGGCTAGAAAAAGGCTAAGTCAAATAATCCAACCTAAATTTTACCAAAATCATTTTTAACACCAAGGGTTGGTTCCTAGGGTCAGTAAGGTCACAACAACCCAATTTTCCAAGGTTTAAAACTTATAAACATTTTTGAATCATTTTTATATTCTAAACAAGCACACAAATGATTCTGTAAAAACAAGCAAACTAAAAGATACTATTCACTAAACTAATTCCACAGTTGGCTAGGGCTTGCTCTCCTGAATCCAACGACATAAAATTTGTAATTTTTGGACGTGTGGATCCAAAGATATAAGGGTTTGAAAATCCTATCTAAATCAGATTTCAAATCTGTTTTTAAATCAAAACATGTCCACGCGTCGCTTTCTAACTGGGCGATACCGGTTCGGCCGGATCACGCGCGGTAGCCCTTGGATCTAATTAGATCATGCGACACAGAATCATCACTTACCCCTTTGCTAACTTTCTATCGTATCCGTCAGATCCAGATCCTACTATTTAACACGCTGCAAAGTCTGGCGGTGTCGGTGGCAAGCGGCGGCGCACGGCGTGGTGGTGCTACGGTGGTTCTAGGAAGCGAGGAAGATGAGGTGTGATCACCTTGTTCGCGAGGACGGTGGTGCTCAAGGTACTCGAGGAAGCAAGGCGCGACGGAGACGGAGGTAATCGCTCACGGAGTCGCCGTCGGCCGATGGTCTGCCGCCATGGTGTCGATGCTACAGACCACGAGAGGTACAACCGAAGGTATGGTTAACCGCAGGAGGTCACAGAGATGCTGTGAGCGTGAACAAGAAGAAGAGGGGCGGTCAGCATTTACCAGGGGAGGTCGCCGGAGAGGTTGCAGACGGCGCTGCTCGTTCGAGCTTGTCGAGCCGACGCCTGGGGCGCCATTGTCGAACTAAAGGTACTGGGAGGTGTGTCTGGGGATGGGGAAGCTACCAGCGTGCTCAGGGAGGTTCGGGCAAGTCGAGTCGCCGAATCGGACCGGACTTCGCCGAACAGAGAGGTGCCCGGAGGAAATTGGGCGGTCTAAGGCGTCAGCGAGGTGTCGAGGGAAATATAGAGGAGGCATGGGCGTTTCAACCTGTGATCAAAGCTGGTAACGGTGGTTGAGTTAAAGCGAATTAAGGCCGAAATCATCGGCAGGAGCGGTGTCGAAGGAGGGAGAAGGGTCGTGAGGTGGAAGACAGAGGGCTGACCGGGAAGAAAGCGAGGAAGAGGTCCACTGGTCATACAGCATTTGCGAAGGGTCCACTTTGGAATCGCTTTTCTTTCGGGAGAGGAGCTGGTCAGGCTTCGCTTTAGTTGGGTTGGGTCTGTTCAATCCATTTTTTATTCTGAACTTTTCTTTTTCTAATTCTAATTTCTTTTGAATTTCAAACAACCAAACAACAATCAAATTGATTCAAATAGCCTCAAATTTCACAACTTTGAACTTGGTTCTGTTTATCAACATACACCAAGTTCCAAAATAAAATAATTTTTTTATTCTTTTTAGGATCCATTCTTTAATTAAGTAGAATGGGTCTTTAGTTATTTAATAAAATAGGGTTTGATTTAATTAATAAATCTCCATTTTAAAATCAAAATATTTTAAAGACCAAATCAGTAGGTTTTATTTGAAAATAAAGAATATTTGGAAACTGTTTAAAACCAAATAATCTTTTATTTTTAGGGTCTATTAATATTTAAATATAATAGACCTTCATTATAAAATCAATTAGGATTTATTTTATTTAAAATATTCATTTTGAAATCTAAAACACTTCAGTAGGTTTTATGTGAGAATAAATTATGTTTGGAAAGACCTATTTTAAATAACTTAATAAGTTTTTGATGTTTTAATTAAAATGGTATAACCTTTTATTTAAATGGAATTGGATATTAAATCCTTATTAATTTGTTTAATTAACCCTTTTTTATATATATATTTTTTTATTCAAAACAAAATGTTTTAATTCCAAAGCTTGGCCAAGGTTTAATTTGGCTTTATAAAATAATCTTTATTTATAAATCCACCTTTTCATTTGAAAACCCAATTCTTTTATTTAAAGATCCAAACTAGTAATTTTTTTAAATATTTTTATTTTCCTTTATTAAAAGTTTATCTTGTTAAATCCCTTTAGGATTTTATTTAATTCAAATGGGTTTGAAGTTCCAATTGAATTCAAAAAGTTTCTTCTGGCTCTGAAAATCAAACAAAGTTTTATTTTATTCATTTATTTTCACATTACAAGATTTGGAAAATCTTGGAATGTGACAGGCTACCACCCTTTAAAATAAATCTCGTCCCGAGATTTGGGAAGGCTAGGGTTACAAGCAAGTTCAAAACAACTAGGGTACTACCACCCTTAAAATAAAATTTAAACAAAAAATTACATATTGTCCTTCTTGGGATCCTGGAAAAACTTCTTTAAGCAAACTTTGCATGTGTCCTTGGTTTCCATACTTGACTCATGGGCCAAGGTTGAGTTTCTCCATAGGCTTGTTCAACTTGTTCTTCATCTTTTCTGGACAGTTGCTTGCATAATGTCCAGGATTCTTGCAATTGAAACAGTGGATATCTTGGAGTTCTTTACGTTGCTCTTGTGGACAAGTTGCTACATAATGGCTCGGTTTTGCAGTTGTTACACACCACTTGGTCAATTCCCTTATTTTTCTTGTTCTCTGGGCACTCACTGGAGTAGTGTCCCATTTCCTTACATTTACGACATTGCACAAGGTGCATGTCCTGTCTTGGTTTCTTGGGTTTCTTTGATCCTTTGAAGTGGGTCGTCTTGTTTGGAGGTATAAGTGGTCCTTTTCCTTTGGTAGACTTGGATCCTTCTTGTTTCCTCTGTTCCACCATGGCATAGATAGGGCATTGGATAGGAACATGGTCGTTTTCTTCACAAAGGTAACAAGTAGCTTGAGAGGTGGGACATTGTCCAACAGGATGATTTTCTTCACAGTTAGGGCATTGACCTTCATGCTCCTTGGAAGTGTGATCCTTGTCTCCACAAATAATGCAAGATGGGGCTCCATCTAGAACAACATTCTTGTCATCTTTGTTATCATAAACTCCTTTGGGATAGCTTTCTTCCATGCTGATCATTTGATTAGTCACCTTAAGCATCAGTTGGGATTGTTCCTCCAAAAACTTTTGCAGTGTTGGATCTTTATCACCATTGTTGGCTATGAACTGAGCTGTCAGTTGGTTCAACTGGTGTTGGGTTGCTATGAGCTCTTTCATGCAATCAGCTTGGTCGGTGTTGGTGTCATCAACCTTGGAGTCCTTTGGAGTAGTCATCTATTTGGGTTGAAGGGAGATTAGAATAGGCAAGATATTTCTAAGGAGTCAATTCTAGTCACTCACATCACAATTCACACAAGCAATGTGCATGCAATCACAAACGAAACATTTCACTCAAACAATGTAAAAGCACATACTTAGGCAACAAAATACTTTTGTTACAGCACATAAGTTGGTGTGTTTGTCTTAACTAAATTGTGGTGGTCCATCTATATGGTTCACTTGTGATTTTTCCTTCCTTCATGATTCTTCTTGTAGGAGATCATGGTTTCTTTGAGAAAAACTCCTTGGTTACTAAACTTCAAGTGATGTAGGCTCCTTCTTATTTTGCATTCCCTCTAACTCTTGAGTAAGGTTTCCTTGTTTCACTTGTGGTCCTTAGTAGTTTCCAAGTTGGAAGTCCTTGGGGAATATGCTGAAGATGTTTAAATCATTAGAGTTGAAGAAGTTGAAGTCATTAGAGTTGATGATGTCCTTTGCACATGGTGTAGTCTCTGGTCATGGGGTAGGTTTTTCCATCAAGTTAAAATAGAAGAGATGTAGAGTTGAAACCAAAATGGTTGAGGAAAGAGTTTACAAGTGTTTTTGTAAATAAGTTTTGGATCAAAATATAACTCCTATTCTTCTAAGGGTTTTTGTCCAATCCTAGGGTTTACAAATCCTACAGGCAACACAATGCTCTGATACCATCTGTAGAGGTCTCAACCTAATAAGGTAGATTCCTCCTGTGTTTACAATGCTAGTCCCTGGATCAATAGCTAGCATCCACAGTTAAGATGTAATATCAAGAAACAAAGGTCATAATATAACTTTATAACCAGGAATAACATAATTTTATTACATCAAAACATAGCTCATTTGGCTATTATATTACATTGCAGCGGAATAATTATAATCATGGGGTCCTTCATCTTCAATGTGCCACAGGCAGATGTTGGTTGTAGACTTTGTAATCCTAATCAAGCAATCTTCCCTAAACAATCAAACCTGCAACATTACAAGTTACAGCCACAAGGGTCAATACATTTGAATTGTATTGGCAAGTTTCACTGTTATGTAAAATATAAGTGGATCCTATCATTACATGCAAAATTGGCTAAGTAGAGTTTTAGGCTCATTTGCATAAAGCAATATTTTATCCTATCTTTTCAAAATGGTTTTGGTCCTTTGTCAAATCTCTTTTCCAAGTTCCTTGAACTCCTTGGTAGAAACTCAGGTGTTCAAGTCCTTGTCAAAACTCCTTGAGCACCTTGGTAACCCCAAGTGCAACAAGTGTTTAAGAAAATCTCTTTGAATTCCTTGGTAGACACACAAGGGCATCAAGTTTTTATTTTAGAAGTTGGAATGTCGAGATCTCCCATAGTTCAAACTTTAGTTGCTCAGTATTGTCCATAACCGGGGACACGACTAAGTACTTAGATTTTATTATCTTCTGCAGAAGGAGTACACTTTACCCACATGTCACAATCCCATCCTTTTGCCACCATTGGCCTACTGGATTAGTGCGCACCAAGATGGAGTACTGGCAGATTGAGAATGTGACGAAGTATTTCCAAAGGGTCCTCCCATACACCATTGCTAGCTTGCCTTCAGCACCCATGAAGCATTCCAGATCCCCATGTCCAGTTAACTGAAGACAGTGCATGGGTCTTCCCAAAGTAGTTGACTAAGCCAGATCCATAATAGCATGTGGTTGCACACGAAAGCCACAATTGGAGAAACATGTTCAATATCTAAGTTTCCTAGGTGGTTTTCGTTTGGAGCACAACACAAAGTGATTGCCATAAACATGGTTCCTTTTGTTGCCACCTTCTCCAAAACTTAAAGTATCTCCACCTAGGTGGTTCATTGAGTCCTTGTTTTATTATGTAAAACACAAGTCCTTTTCTCAACCTTTGTAAAATCTCAACATGTATCTCTTTTCAAAATTTAAGCATGGCTAAGCATGTACAACTACAATGTTTTCACTAAGTAATGTATAGGGTATCCTATTAGGATTTAGCATAGCATAAGTATGAAGATATCTTTTTCATGCATGTTTTCATAATCCACTAAGTATAATGAAAATAGTAGGACTTTTGTATGATAGTGTAACTTGCCTTTTTGGTAGGGAATGAAGGTTCACTCCTTGATCCTGCTAGTCTTACACTTTGCTAATTTTCACTACAATCAATCAAACAAGCATAGTATCAAGTAGCATTCCAAACCAATATTCAAACAACATTTCTCACACACAAAGCAATGGATTCTAAGTCCTGCATGGGAACCTGCTTAAGATGGTTTTATTCACAAGGAAGGTCTCCACTAGGCTTATAACTTTGTAAGGTCCAAATTGGTCATTTACCAAAATGGCAAAGTCATTTGCAAATGTGTTTTATCCTTAAACCATTTTCAAAACCTTTCATCATTTTATGTGGTGAAAAATATTTTCTTATCAAAGCAAAACTTTATGTTTTTCACCAAATGAGTTGCCATTGCAAAACTTGGTGTTTTTGGGTCAGTAGGTTTGGTCCAAACCATTTTCTCAAAGTTTTCTTTCCATAAACATTTCCATAATAAATTCAATAATTTTATTTGGCTAGAAAATGGCTAAGTCAAATAATCCAACCTAAATTTTACCAAAATCATTTTTAACACCAAGGGTTGGTTCCTAGGGTCAGTAAGGTCACAACAACCCAATTTGCCAAGGTTTCAAACTTATAAACATTTTTGAATCATTTTTCTATTCTAAACAAGCACACAAATGATTCTGTAAAAACAAGCAAACTAAAAGATACTATTCACTAAACTAATTCCACAGTTGGCTAGGGCTTGCTCTCCTGAATCCAACGACATAAAATTTGTAATTTTTGGACGTGTGGATCCAAAGATATAAGGGTTTGAAAATCCTATCTAAATCAGATTTCAAATCTGTTTTTAAATCAAAACATGGCCACGCGTCGCTTTCTAACTGGGCGATACCGGTTCGGCCGGATCACGCGCGGTAGCCCTTGGATCTAATTATATCGTGCGGCACAGAATCATCACTTACCCCTTTGCTAACTTTCTATCGTATCCGTCAGATCCAGATCCTACGGTTACTAACACGTTTGCCAAAGTCTGGCGGTGCTGGCGGTGGCTAGCGGCGGCGCACGGCCAGGTGGTGGTGCTACGGTGGTTCTAGGAAGCGAGGAAGACAGAGGGTGTGCTCACCTTGTTCGCGAGGACGAGGTGGTGCTCAAGGTACTCTCGAGGAAGCAAGGGGCGCACGGATACGGAGGTAATCGCTCGCCGGAGTCGTCGTCGGCGTCAGATGGTCCTGCTCGCGGTCGGTGTCGACGCTACAGACCACGAGAGGTACAACCGAAGGTATGGTTAACCGCAGGAGGTCACGAAGATGCTGTGAGCGTGAACGAGAAGAAGAGGGGCGGTCAGCATTTACCAGGGGAGGTCGCGGAGGTTGCGGCAAGGCGTCGTTCGAGCTTGTCGAGCCGACGCTTTAGCGCCCACACGAACTAAAGGTACTGGGAGGTGTGTCTGGGGATGGGGAAGCTACCAGCGTGCTCAGGGAGGTTCGGGGCAGTTTCGAGTCGCCGGAATCGGCACCGGACTTCGTCAGAACAGAGGGTGCTCGGGGAGGAAATTGGGGCGGTCTAAGGCGTGCGAGCGCGAGGTGTCAGAGGGGAAATATAGAGGAGGCATGGGCTTTTCAACCTGCGTGATAAAAGCTGGTAACGGTGGTCGAGTTAAAGCGAATTAAGGCCGCGAAATCATCGGCAGGAGCGGTGTCGAAGGAAGGAGAAGGGGTCGTGCGGGTGAGGAGGAAGAACAGTGGAAAGAGGGCCTACCGGTCAGTGGGGAAGAAACGAGGAAGAGGGTCCACTGGTCATACTTAGTGCGGGTCAGAAACGCGGTGCGAATCGTTTTCTTTTGGGGAGAGGAGTCAATAAGCTTCGGGCTTTAGTGGGTCAAGGGGTCCTGTTCAATCCATTTTTTATTCTGTAACTTTTCTTTTTCTATTTCTAATTTCTTTGAATTTCAAACAACCAAACAACAATCAAATTGATTCAAATAGCCCAATTTCACAACTTTGAACTTGGTTCTGTTTATCAACATACACCAAGTTCCAAAATAAAATAATTTTTTTATTCTTTTTAGGATCCATTCTTTAATTAAGTAGAATGGGTCTTTAGTTATTTAATAAAATAGGGTTTGATTTAATTAAGAAATCTCCATTTTAAAATCCAAATATTTTCAAAACCAAATCAGTAGGTTTTATTTGAAAATAAAGAATATTTGGAAACTGTTTAAAACCAAATAATCTTTTATTTTTAGGGTCCATTAATATTTAAATATAATAGACCTTCATTATAAAATCAATTAGGATTTATTTTATTTAAAATATTCATTTTGAAATCTAAAACACTTCAGTAGGTTTTATGTGAGAATAAATTATGTTTGGAAAGACCTATTTTAAATAACTTAATAAGTTTTTGATTTTTTAATTAAAATGGTATAACATTTTATTTAAATGGAATTGGATATTAAATCCTTATTAATTTGTTTAATTAACCCTTTGTTATATATATTTTTTTATTCAAAACAAAATGTTTTAATTCCAAAGCTTGGCCAAGGTTTAATTTGGCTTTATAAAATAATCTTTATTTATAAATCCACCTTTTCATTTGAAAACCCAATCCTTTTATTTAAAGATCCAAACTAGTAAATTTTTTTTAAATATTTTTATTTTCCTTTATTAAAAGTTTATCTTGTTAAATCCCTTTAGGATTTTATTTAATTCAAATGGGTTTGAAGTTCCAATTGAATTCAAAAAGTTTCTTCTGGCTCTGAAAATCAAACAAAGTTTTATTTTATTCATTTATTTTCACATTACAAGATTTGGAAAATCTTGGGATGTGACAGACTCGTTGCTACAATCTAGTAGATAGATCTTGGCTTGTTTGTTTGTATGCGGTAGAAAATTTTTGTTTTCCATGCTACGAAACCCTACAGTGGTATCAGAGCCGTGTCTATATGTAGATCTGTTGCACGAGTAGAACACAATGGTCATTGTGGGAGTTGATGCTTTTATTGTCGATTGCTTCTTGTGTACTTTGCATCTTGCGGTATGTTGGGATGAAGCGGCCCGGGCTAACCTTACATGACATCGTTCATGAGACTTGCTCCACGCTTGACATGCAACTTGTATTGCATAAGTGGCTTTGGGGGTGCCTGTTTCTCCTAGCATAGTTAAGATCCAATTTACAACGGGTGATTAACAATACTAGTATCAATGTTGTGGTTCATGTTCGTAAGTTAGAACGACACTTATTGAAAGCCCCAAACCACGTAAAACATGCAAAGAAAGTAGAGGCGTATAACTTTGTTTTTGTGGTGCGAAGTGATGTGATATGGCCATGATTGTGATTATATTTTATGTATGCAATGTTCCTTATTGTAAGTTGGCAACCGGCAGGAGCCATATGGTTGTCTTTAATTTATGTTAAGACCCGCGTGTCTATTCAAAGTAGTTGTAATAGTTGAAGCCGGTGGACGACAACCATGGAGAAGCATCATTGACCTTGATGCAATGCCGGTGATGATGGAGATCATGTTCGTGCTTGAAGATGGAGATCGGAAGCACAAAGAAGAAAGGCCATATCATATCACATATTATGAATTGCATGTGATGTTTATCCTTTAGGCATCCTGTATTGCTTAGGCAGACGGTATCATTATAAGATGATCCTCATGCACATGAATTTCAAGTCATAAAGTGTTCACCCTTAGTTAGCACCGTTGCTAAAGCTTGTTGTTTCGAAGCACCACGTGATGATCGGGTGTGTTAGATTCTGCAAGTGTATACAACGTGAGCAAGCCAGATTTGCTCATGCGGAAACTAAGGTTTGATCTTGACGAGCCTATCATGTACAGACATGGTCTCGGAACACGGATCACCGAAGGTAAAGCATGAATCATATAGTAGATATGATGAACATGACGATTGTTCGCCATTGAAACTATATCAACTCTCGTGATGATCGGTGTTGATGTAGTGGATTTGGTTCATGTGATCACTAAATCAATGTGAGGGATGTTGTTTTGGTGGGAGTTCACCTAGATTAACTTTATTATTAATTTGAACTCAATTTGTCATAAACTTAGTCTAAACTATTGCAAATATGTTGTAGATCAATGGCAGCCCCTACCATCAATTTTAATGCGTTCCTAGAGAAAGAAAAGTTGAAAACAATGGAAGCAACTTCGGATTGGTTTCGCAATTTGAGGATTGTCCTCATAGCTGGTAATTTGACCTATGTCTTGGATGCAACCTTGGGTGACCACACTGCAACGATGCTTGAAGTAAAGAATGTTTACCTCGCTCGGAAGAATCAAGACTCCATAGTTCAAAGTGCTATCTTGTATGGTTTGGAATCGAGCTTCGAAAAGGTTTGAGAATTCAGACCCATATGATATTGTCGAGGATCTCAAATTGATTTTGAGACTAATGCGGCAATTGAAAGTTATGAGGCTTCAAAAGTTCTTTAACTGCAAGATGGAAGAGGGCAGCTCCGTGAGCATGTGCTTAAGATGTCCGGCACGCAAACAAACTTCAAAGCTTGGGTATAGTGATTCCTAATGCTTTGGGGATTTACCGTGTCCTCCAATCACTACCACCAAGTTACAAGAACTTTGTGATGAACTACAACATGCGAGAATGAACAAGCAAATGCGAACTGCTTGCTATGTTAAAGTCTGCGAAGTGGAGATCAAGAAAGAGCACCAAGTGTTGATGGTCAATAAGACCACCAAATTCAAGAAAGGCAAGTCTAAGCAAAAGGGACACTTCAAGAAGGGTGGTAAGAAAGTTACCACGCCGATGAAGAAGACCAAGGCTAGACCTAAGCCTGATACTGAGTGCTTTTACTGCAAGGGAGAAGGTCACTGGAAGCGGAATTGCCCAAAGTACTTGGCGGATTTGAAGAACGGCAACATCAAGAAGAAAGGTATATCCGATATACATGTTATTGATGTGTATCTCACTAGTACTTGTAGTAGTGCCTGGGTATTTGATACTGGTTCGGTTGCTCATATTTGTAACTCGAAACAGGTGTTGCAGAATAAATGGAAGCTAGCGAAGAACGAGGTGACGATGCGCGTGGGAAACGGATCAAAGGTTGATGTGATCGCGGTCGGCACGCTACCCCTTCATGTACCATCGGGATTAGTTTTATACTTAAATAATTGTTATTTGGTGCCTGCGTTGAGCATGAACATTATATCGGGATCTTGTTTATTGCGAGACGGTTACTTGTTTAAATCCGAGAATAATGGTTGTTCGATTTATATGAGTAATATGTTTTATGCACATACACCTTTGATAGATGGTCTATTCTTATTGAATCTCGATAGTGGAAATACACATATTAATAACATTGAGGCTAAACGGTTGAAATCAAGCGATAACTCGACCTATATGTGGCACTGTCGTCTTGGTCACATTGGAGTGAAGCGTATGAAGAAATTCCATTCCGATGGACTTCTTGAATCACTTGATTTTGAATCACTTGATAGATGCGAAGCATGTCTGATGGGTAAAATGACTAAGACTCCATTTTCTAGTATGATGGAGCGAGCTACGGACTTATTGGAAATGATACATACCGATGTGTGTGGTCCAATGAGTGTAGCATCGCGTGGTGGTTATCGTTATGTTCTTACCTTCACGGATGATTTGAGTAGATATGGGTTTATCTATTTCATGAAACATAAGTCCAAAACTTTCGATAAGTTTAAGGAGTTTCAAAGTGAGGTAGAGAATCAACGTAACAAGAAGATTAAATTTCTACGTTCTGATCGTGGAGGTGAATATCTAAGTTACGAGTTTGGCGAGCATTTGAAGAAATGCGGAATACTTTCGTAGTTGACACCGCCGGGAACACCATAGCGTAATGGTGTGTCCGAACGTCGTAATAGAACTCTCTTAGATATGGTTCGTTCTATGATGTCACTTACAGATTTACCGCTATCATTTTGGGGTTATGCATTAGAAACAGCCGCATTCACTTTAAATAGGGCACCATCTAAATCCGTTGAAACGACACCGTATGAATAATGGTTTGGGAAGAAACCTAAATTGTCGTTCCTTAAAGTTTGGGGATGCGAAGCCTATGTAAAGAAGTTACAGCCGGACAAGCTTGAACCCAAAGCGGAAAAATGCGTCTTCATAGGATACCCGAAGGAAACTATTGGGTATACCTTCTATCATAGATCCGAAGGCAAAATCTTCGCTTAAGAATGGATCCTTTCTAGAGAAGGAATTTCTCTCAAAATAAGTGACTGGAAGGAAAGTAGAACTCGACGAGGTTGTCGAACCTTCTCTCGAATTATAGTAGCGCAAAGACCTAAGAAGTTCCCGGCTGCTGCACAAATTAGAGAGGAAGCTAATGATGATGATCATGAAACTTAGGTTGAAGTTGCTACGTAACCACGGAGGTCAACGAGAACTCGTATTCACTGCATTGGTATGATCCCGTTATGAGTGTCATGTTGGTGGACAACACCGATGACCCTGAGACATATGAGGAAGCAATGATGAGCCCAGATTCCAATAAATGGCAAGAAGCCATGAAATCCGAGATTGGATCCATGTACGAAAACCAAGTATGGACCTTGGTGGACTTACCAGATGGCCGAAGGTCATCGAGAACAAATGGATCTTCAAGAAGAAAACAGATGATGATGGTAATGTTATCGTTTATAAAGCTCGACTTGTCACAAAAGGGTTTCACAAATTCAAGGAGTTGACTACGATGAGACTTTCTCACCAAAGAGCTAAAGTCTGTAGGATTATGTTAGCAATCGCTGCATATTATGATTATGAGATATGGCGATGGATGTCAAAACAGCATTCCTCAATGGAGATATTGATGAAGAGTTGTATATGATGCAACCCAAAGGTTTTGTCGATCCTAAAGATGCTAACAAGGTATGCAAACTTCAACGGTCCATTTATGGATTGAAGAAAGCATCACGAAGTTGGAATCAACGTTTTGATAAGGTGATCAAAAGTTTTGGTTTTATACAAACTTATGGAGAAGCTTGTATTTACAAGAAAGTGAGTGGGAGCTCTGTAGCATTCTTAATACTATATGTGGATGACATATTGTTGATTGGGAATGATGTAGACCTTCTTAATAGTGTCAAGGAATATTTGAATAATAGTTTTTCAATGAAGGATTTTGGCGAAGCAGCTTACATTTTAGGCATAAAGATTTACAGAGATAGATCGAAACGCCAAATATCATTGTCATAGAGTACATATTTGGACAAAGTTCTAAAGAGGTTTGGAATGGAAGATAGCAAGAAAGGGTTCTTTCCCATGTTGCCCAATATGACCTTGAGTAAAACTCAAAGTCCGACATCGGCAGAAGATAGAGAAAGGATGAGTAAGACTCCCTATGCCTCAGCCATAGGATCTCTAATGTATGCCATGCTATGTACTAGACCCGACATTGCATATGCTGTTAGTTTGACTAGCAGATATCAAAGTGATCCAGGAGTGGATCATTGGACATCGGTCAAAAAACATCCTTAAGTACTTGAGAAGAACTAAGGATATGGTTCTTTCTTATGGAGGTGATGAACAGCTCGTTGTTAATGGTTACACCGATGCTAGTTGGAACACCGATCCGGATGATTCTAAATCACAATCTGGATAATGTATTTATTTTGAATGGTGCAAAAGTAGTCGGAGGAGTGCAAAGCAAAGCGTTGTGGCGAGATCTTCAACTGAATCGGAATACATGGTCGCTTGGAGGCTTCGCAAGAAGCGATATGGATGAAAGAGTTCATTGCAGCTGGTGTGGTTCCTAGTGCGCTGGACCCAATGTCTATCTATCGTGATAACATGGGCGCCATAGCCAATGCGCAAGAACCAAGGTCACACAAGAAGTCAAGCACATCAAGCTACGCTTTTCACGCTATTCGAGAACATATCCAAGATGGGGATATAAAGATTTGCAAAGTACACAGATCCGAATGTGGCGGATCCGTTGACTAAACTCTCCCGAGGGCAAAACATGACCAGACCAAACTGCCATGGGTGTTCGTATATTACCATGTAATCTAGATTAGATGACTCTAGTGCAAGTGGGAGATCTGGAGATATGCCCTAGAGGCAATAATAAATGTAGTTATTATTATATCTTTGTGTTTATGATAAATGTTTACATTCATGCTATAATAGTATTAACAAGGAAACATTCATACTTGTGTGATTTGTAAACTTAATTTGAAGTCCCTAGTATAGCCTCTATACATCACTAGCTTATTGGTTGATAAATGATTGTGGTTTCCCTATCATGAACATTGAGATGTTATCAACAACAAGATCATATCGTTAGGAGAATGATATGGTGGACATACTCCTATAGATAAGCGTAGCATAAAGATCAAGTCATTTTAATAGTTCAATTGCTATATGCTTTCTGATACATAGTAACCTAATTCCTTCGACCATGAGATCATGCATATCACCTTTACCGGATGGATGCTTTGATGACATCAAACACCACACCGTAACTGGGTGGCTATAAAGGTGGCATTGAGTGTTTGAAAAGTATTGGTTGAAACACATGGATCAAGAGTGGATTTGTCCATCCATATGACGGATAGATATACTCTAGGCCCTCTCTGGAATGTCATCCAATTAGCTTGCAAGCATGTGACTGGCTCACAAGGGATCACATATCACGGGAACGAGAAAAGAGTACTTATCGGTAACGAGGTTGAACTAGGTATGCAGAGATACCGACGATCATAACCTCGGATAAGTAAACTATCGTGAGACAAAGGGAAATTGGTATCGTATGTAAGTGGTTCATTCGATCGCAAAGTAATTGTAGAAATATGTGGGAGCCATATGAATTTCCAGATTCCTCTATTGGTTATTGTTCGGAGAAGTGTCTCGATCATGTCCGCATAATTCACGAACCGTAGGAAGACACACTTAAGGATTCGACGTTGTTTGAGTAGTTATGGTATGATGAGAAAGAGACCGAATGTTGTTCGGGGTCTCGGATGGGATTCGGGATATCACGAGGAGATCCGGAATGGTCCGGAGAATAAGATTCATATAAGGAAAGTCCCGTTTCGGAGTTGGGGAATGATTCCGGTGTTTTCATCGGGAATGTTCTAGAAGGTTCCGAATGTCAAGACCGGAGGGGAAGGGGTACATGAATGTGTCATTGTAAGTTGGAATGATTGCATCATGTACTAAGTGTCTTTGCTGTCCAAAATAAAGGGTTTATTCAAATCCTAAATTGAAAAGTCAAACGTCTAGTTTGAAAGTCAAACGACAAGTTTTGGAAAGAGGAAAGAGGAGGAAGGTGAAACCGAGTTAGGAGGAGTCCTCCTCCAAGCCAGCGCACCACCCAAGCCGAGTTGGGAGGGACTATCCTCCTCCCTGGCCGCCCCTCCACCTATATAAGGAGGTGGCTCCTCCTAGCACACACAAGTACCTCTCCTCAAACCCTAGCTTGGCGCCTACCACCATAGCCGCCGCCCCCCTAGGGTTTTGCCCTAGCCGCCGGCTCTAGCATCCCCTCCTTGGTGTGTCTAAACCCTAGAACACCGAGGAGCTCTCTCATACTCCACCATACTGCCTCCGCCTTAAGCCTCGCAGATCTCCCTCTACTTCCGGTACCACGCCGTCGTGCCGCCGGAATCGCGAGGAGAGTGCTACAACCTCCGCTGCCTACTGGAACAAGGGAGAGGAAGGTCTTCATCGAGTATCGAACGTGTGACCGATCAAGGAGCGCCGCTTTAACGCAGCTGAAGGATCGCTCACGCGATCTTGAGATCGGGAAGAGTACGACTACATCACCCACGAGAATCCGCTCTCGTTAAACACTTTGGAATCTTCGAGGGTAAGTTATTCCATCGACTCGTTGCTACAATCTAGTAGATAGATCTTGGCTTGTTTGTTTGTATGCGGTAGAAAATTTTTGTTTTCGATGCTACGAAACCCTACAATATCAACAATATGCATCAATCAGTAAGTTTTGGGACAATGCACAGAGAACTAAGAATGGCAACTATGCTCTCTTAACTGGTGCCTAAAGGTAGAAGGTGGAGACTCAATATAATGGTGGAATAAAGGCCCTTCATAAAGGGAAGCAGGGATTTCAAGTCTCAAAAAGAGCTTCCAAAATTATGGTACTTGTTATCTTTCAGCTCTCATTGCCCTTATCATAAGCATCTTGAAGTGATTAAGGTTAAAGTGAGCAAACTATGGAGTATATGCTTGACAAAGTATAAGTTGGCAATCTCATGTCCCTTGAATATGAGGGCCGCACCTCATGCTACTCAACTTTAGTCACTTGTAAGTTCTTGTCATAGTAAGTACATGTGTATCATAGAGAATCGCCAACGGGGTACCCCTTGCACATGATACATGAGCTATCCCATAATCAAAATGACAAGGCAAGCAGACAATGAACATCTCAGCAATCTTCTTATTTACCATGGGAATATGGTGCTTTTTTCTCTCTTTCCTCTTTTCAATATGTCTCTTTTTTATAAGAAGAAAGCTTCATAGATGTCATTATGGTGATGCTGCAAGTTTCCACCATGATTAGGCATGGATTAGGCTAGCGGCCCAGACATTTTTCTAACACACATACATAACTCCATGGACTTACAAGCTCCCCTTTTATTTCACACCAGCGACATCCATAGACAAAAGAGCATGATATCAACTGTGTACAAAGTACAAGTGCAATGTTGAAAGCGTTCCCCGTGACAACACGGTTCTGCTAATTCCAACGTATAAGTGCAAGCATATACACCATACATGACACAATGGTTCAAGTTTATTAGGGGCAAGAAATATAAAGTGTGCCATCAAGTTTGTGAGAGCTTTAATCACTAAGTTTTCACATAACAAAATACTTCTTAATTGGAAGATAGATGAAAACAAGAATATACTTGGAATAGTGTAACACACCATGCATAGGAATTTATAGTGGACACTTTGGAATAACTTGGTTTCTTGGGAGTTGGATGCATGACTAGAGCTTACTCATACAAGTGGTGGCTAGCAAAAGACTGGGAGCGACCAACTAAGAGAGCAATAATGGCCATAATCATGCAGAGCGACAAAAAATTACTAATCAAAGCATAAAGTGGTAATACAAGTCAAGGACTAAATTATCATAGAGGCTATGGTGACTTGTTCATAGTCATAACATGGTGTGAGCATGTTCCAAGTCAACTCGAACAAAGCATCAAAGGAGAATACCATACCATGATTTTGTATGCTAAAACAACACATGATTCCTTCAAGGCACACTAAGAAATCCCAATTGCTTGTAACAAGTCATGATACAACAATAACCACTAAGCATAAGGTCAAAACAACACCTAGCATGACATGCTAAAGTCTAAGTCACAGTCAAAGCAAGCTCCTCTTGCACTATTCAAGCAAGAACTTTCTACTCCTTTTGAACACCAATCAACTTATTTGAAACAACACATCAAGAACGGGGGGGTCCAAACTACATTATTAAAGCAAAACTAAGCAAACCAAACGAAAACTAAGAATCTCCAACAACAACACAATAGTGCAAGAAACAATAAAAACGAAGTGTCTAGAAAGACCTGAGCTTTTTATTGATGAAGAAGGGGATGCCTTGGCCATCCCCAAGCTTTGACGCTTGTACCTCTTGGATATTTCTTGGGGTGACACCGGGGTGGAATCCCCAAGCTTGATCTTTTGTCTATTATTCATCTCATTACATCATTATCTCCCTACACCTGAATTTTTTTCCTTCATACAAAACTTCACACAATCTTCATTAGCAACATTAGTGTATTCAAAGGATAATAGACCTTTAGTTTTAGCTTTGGAACAGCAAAACTTTCACTAAAAACCCAAGGTACTGTAGAAATTCCCTCCAACAGCTCAATTTCCCAAAAAGAACCCAAAAAGGAATCAATAAGAAGCAAATGCAAATAATGGCAGAAATCTGTCAAAACAGACCAGCAGGTAGAAACCGATTTTTTTTGAAAATTTTATGTTGCTCAAATCAAAAAGTGTTTAACTAATGAAAGTTATCTAACATACTAGGGGATTTATTCGTAAATTTTCAGCTCAATCCGACTTAAAGAGACTCCTCACAATTTTTTATGGTGGAGGACAGAAATCTGTTTCGGGACAGCAACTCTCCAAATCTTACTTCCCTCTCATTAGAGGTCATTCTTGGCACAAAAAGCAAAAAAAAATGATAAGGAGAGGTCATTACTGAAGTAATAACTTCCAAGTCTCAAGAAAACTCTTGGGTTATCTTCCAACAAGTACTTTTCTTTAACGCCTTTAAGTTAGGCACAAGAAGCAAGAAATCAAGTATTTTCAAATGAGGAAGCATTAACATCAAACATTGCTTTCAAAGGAGGAGCAAAAGGCAACTTATCTCTCCTCATAGGGAAGTTTTCAATACCTTTCTTGAATATAAATTGATATTTAATGGTGCCTTCTTTTATATGAATGATGGCACCGACAGTTCTAAGAAAAGGTCTTCCCAAAGTAATAGGACAACAATCATTGTATTCAACATCCAAAACATAGAAATCAATAGGGACATAAGCATTGTTAACCATAATAATAACATTATTAACACTCTCCATGATTTTATTTTTAGCATTATCATTAAGTGGGACATCCAAATAACAATCTTCCAGAGTTGGCAAATCAAGCATTTCATAAATCTTTCTAGGCATAATAGAGACACTAGAACCAAGGTCACATGAAGCATTGAGATCAAAGTCATTCACTTGCATATTAATAATGGGTTCCCAACTATCTTCTACTTTCCTAGTACTAGAGGCTTTGTGCTTCATCTTCTCTTCCATAATTTTAATAACAACATCTATAATCTATAATGTGTTTGGTGAAAGTTACATGCATATCACTAGCATCAGGACTTCTAGCAAGCTTTCGTAGGAACATAATCACTTCAGAAATATTGCAACCATCAAGATCAAAATCAAACTTAGCATAACTAGTAGTAGACTCATTGGGCTTAGGCATTGTAGGAGGAGGAATAGGGACTTCTTCTGGTTTAGTGGCATCCATATTGGTGGTGGTGATGGTGCATACACTATTGTTTCTAGCAATTTCAGATTCTCTTTCCCACTTAACGTGAAGTTGGGCTAACAGTCTAACATTTTCATCAATAATAACTTGTATGGCATGAGTGTCAACAAAGGTACTTTCCAAAGTTTTAGGTTTAGCAGCCATTTTATTAATCAAAGAGGACTGTGCTTTAGACAAAGAGGAAATATTTTTCTCAACATTCAAAAGATTTTCCTCCACAGTCTTGTTGAAAGTGGTTTGTGTACTAATAAAGTCTTTGAGCATGACTTCAAGTTCAGAGGGGGCACTTCTAGTATTATTGTAGGAGTTTCCATAGGTATTGCCATTATTAGGAGGATAAGGCCTATAATTGTTGTTATTATCAAAATTATTCCTATAGGCATTGTTGTTGAAATTGTTGTTTCTAATGAAGTTCACATCAACTTGCTCTTCTTGAGCAACCAAAGAGGCTAAGGGAACACTATTAGGATCTAAAGGAGCTTTCCCATTAACAAGCATAGCCATAATAACATCAATCTTATCACTCAAAGAGGAGGTTTCTTCAACAGAATTTACCTTCTTACCATGTGGAGCTCTCTCAGTGTGCCATTCGGAATAATTAACCATCATATTATCAAGGAGTTTTGTTGCAACACCCAAAGTGATGGTCATAAAGGTACCTCCAGCAGCTGAATCCAACAGGTTTCTAGAGGACAAGTTCAAACCTGCATAAAAAGTCTGGATAATCATCTAAGGAGTAAGTCCATGAGTGGGACAATTCTTAACCAAAGATTTCATTCTTTCCCAAGATTGAGCAACATGTTCATTATCAAGTTGTTTAAATTTCATAATATCACTACTCATAGATATAATCTTAGCAGGAGGGTAGTACTTTCCAATAAAATCATCTTTGCATTTAATCCAAGAATCAATACTATTTCTAGGCAAGGATAGCAACCATTATTTAGCTTTTCCTCTCAAGGAGAAAGGAAACAACTTGAGCTTAATAATATCTCCATCTACATCCTTATACTTTTTCATCTCACAAAGTTCAACAAAGTTATTGAGGTGGGCAACAACAACATCAGAACTAGCACCAGAAAATCGCTCTCTCGTCACAAGATTCAACAAAGCAGGCTTAATTTCATAAAAGGTAGCATCAGGAGCAGGTGGAGCAATAGGAGTGCTAAGGAAATCATTGTTGTTTGTGCTAGTGAAATCACACAACTTGGTGTTCTTAGCAGAGTTCATTTTGGCAAAAGTAGGGCAAGCCAAAACAGTAGCACTAGAGCAGGAACTGATTTTTTGTGTTTTTGATAAGGGAAAGCAAACCGAACTAAACTATTTTTTTCAGTTTTTGATAAAAAGAGGCAAACAAAACCAAGCAAAAGAAACTAAGCAAAACAAAAACAAAGTAAAGAGAAAGGTTGAGGAGAACTCCCCTTGTGGAGACGTCCTTAGCCTCCCCGGCAACGGCGCCAGAAATAGCTTGATGGTGTGTTGTCAACGCCTCGTTGGGAGACCCTAAGAGCAAGGTGTGATGAGCACAACAACAATTTTTCCCTCGGTAAGAAACTGAGGTTATCGAACCAGTAGGAGGAAGGAAACGACTCAAAGGTGTTGCTAGTAACTTGGAGACCTGCACAACACAAACTCAATACTTTGCCCCAACAAATAGCGAGGTTGTCAATCTCACTGTTTTGCTGTAACAATGGATTAAATGTATGGTGTGGAAGGTAATGGTGGTTTTCAACAAGTAACAGTGGAAGATGTATCAATGGTAAAGCAACATAAGATTCAAGATACATACAGACCTCCATACAATCGATCTATGATAGAAATCCACCTTCGGGTTATCACGAATCAAAGTGTAAGACAAGCACTTGTTCCATGAACAAGAGATTTAATTCATGAACATGAGATCACAACATGACAAATGATTAGATCTTGATCATGAACTGAGGTCACAGGATCTAAACATGAAAGCACAAAGGAGGAGATACAACCATCTAGCTACTACATGGACCCATAGTCCGGTGGGAACTACTCCGCTTCATTGGCTAGCATGATGAAGAAGAAGGCCTCCTGGATGATCTCCTTCGGTGGTGCCGGAAGAGCTTGATCCCCATCTAGGGACGGCGGTGGCGGCCATGCACGGTTCGCTCATGAATATTGATCGGGTACTTAGGATTTAGGCATCGAGGGGTGTTTATAGGCGAAGAGGCAAGGCAGGGGGTCGCCAGGGCGGTTGCACCCCTAGGTGTGGGGTGGGCCCACCCTCACAGCCAAGGGGTGTGGCCCTGGTGACTCTCCTTCATCTCGTATTCCGGTTTCGTGTTCCCCACGGTAAATATATTGACTTTTGTCCGCCCAATATTCAGACTTTTCAACAGCACTGACATATCTTGTTAATAGGTTAAAAACACTAAAGTGAAGCAAAGTAGATACTAAACAAGCATGGAACATAAAAAACTATAGATACGTTTCCGACGTATCATAAAGATATCTATATTTTTTTATGTTCCATGCTTGTTTAGTATCTAATTTGATTTGCTTTGTCTACACTTTGAGGCATTTTTATATGATTTATGGGACAAACCTATTAACAAGATGCCACAGTGCCAGTTGTCTGTTTTCTGTTGCTTTTGGTTCCGGAAAAGTCAGAAAATGAATATTCTAGGAATTGGACGGGACAAAAGCCAAAGTCAATATTTTACCATGGGGAACACGGAGTCAAAAGACAAGATGGAGGCGGGCCTCGAGGGGGCCACACCCCCTGGCCACATGACCAGGCCTGGCCCGCGCCTGGGGGGTGCAGCCGCCTCAGGCACCCCCTCGGCCTCCCTCTTCCCTAAAAGAAGCCCCCGATACCAAAACCCTAAGGACCCGATCAATCTTCCACGAAACAGTCCGTAGCCCCCGCCACCATCGTCCCAAGATCGGGGGGTCTGAAGCTCTTCCCGGCACCCTTCTGGAGGAGAGAGATCATCCTGGAGGCCTTCTTCATCACCATGCCTGCCTCCGGTATGATGCATGAGTAGTTCCACCTTGCACTACGGGTCCATGTAGTAACTAGATGATTGTTTCTCCTCCTTTGTGCTACCATGTTTAGATCTTGTGAGCTCCGTTCATGATCAAGATCATCTATTTGTAATCATGCATGTTGTGTTTGTAGGGATCCGATGGAAATTGAGATTACTATGTCAGATTGGTTAATGATTCTATATTATTGATTCTATCATGTCTGTGTTGTTTGATATCTTGCATGCTCTCTGTTTCTAGTAGCTATCTTGGCCAAGTAGATGCTAGTGACTCCAAGAGGGGGTATTTATGCTTGATAGTGGGTTCATGCCTCTATTTAATCTGGGGAAGTGACAGAAATCTCTAAGGTTGTAGATGTGATGTTGCTACTAGGGAGAAAACAATGATCTCTTGTTCATGGAACAAGTAGATTGTTTACTTTACACACTTTGCTTAAAGCAGTTATCTGTTGCTTGCAACTTAATACTAGAGGGGGTTCGGATGATAACCTGAAGGTGGATTACTAGTCATAGATGTAGTTGGATGGCGGTCTATGTATATTGTTGTAATGCCCAATCAAATCTCATAGGATCATGAATGTCTAGTATTGTATTGTTATGCCTTGCTCTGTCCTGTCAATTGCCCCGCTGTAATTTGTTTACCCGGCATGTTACGTTGTTTATCTTAAGGAGAAAACCTCTAGTGAACTATGGACCCCGGTCCAATATTTACCATTTATACATCTTCCATTGTTCCTGTTTACTTTCTGCAAGACACCATTACCTTCCACACCATACAGTTAATCCTTTGTTTTCAGCAAACCGGTGAGATTGACAACCTCACTGTTCATTGGGGCAAAGTCTTGAGTTTGTGTTGTGTAGGTTTCCAAGTTGCTAGCAACACCTTTGGGTTGTTTCCTTCCTCCTACTGGTTCGATAACCTTGGTTTCTTTCTGAGGGAAAACTTGCTGCTGTGCTCATCATACCTTCCTCTTGGGGTTTCCCAACGAAGCTCTACAGTGATCTGAGCCGCATCAAGTGTGTTGTAAAGGTCGCGATAGGCGATCATATTGTCGCTGACGGCATCACATTGGTTCATTGTTTGCTCTATGACAAGGTTGGAATCGCTGTAGATGACCAGCCAGGTGGCGCCACACACTTTGGACATACACATGCCATGGATCAGCGCCTCGTACTCTGCCTCACTGTTGGAGGCTCGGAACCTCATACGTAGGACGTATCTCATATTTTCCCCTTGTGGGGATGTCAAGATTACTCTGGCTTCGGCTCCTTCACCATGCTTGGATCCATCGAAGTGCATTGTCCACAGCTACGACATGTCTGGAGTATCCGGCAGCTGGAGCTCCATCCAGTGGAGAAGGAAATCAGGGAGCACCTATGACTTGATGTCAGTGTGCCACTCATAGACGATGTCTCACGGATATAACTCGATGCCCCAAAGGGCCACCGACCCATTGCCTTGGGATTGTTGAGGATGTGTGATAGTGGTGCATCATTGACGACCACTATCTGGTGCTCCTGGAAGTAGTGGCACAGTCGACGTGTAGTCATGAACACGCCGTAGGCTAGCTTCTAGTAGCGAGGGTACCTATGCTTTGTGGGTGTCAGTACCTTGGTGAGGTAGTACACTGGGCGTTGCACCCCATGAGTTTTGCCATCTTCAGGTCGTTCGACCACGCGTGCCATGTTGATCACCTAGTGCGTTGCAGAGATGTATAGAAGCATAGGTTCTCTCTCCTTTGGTGTCACTAGCACGGGAGAGGTAGAGAGTAGACGCTTGAGGTCTTCGAACGCCTCGTTGGCTTCGACCTTCCACTCGAATTTGTCCGACTTGTGGAGGAGCTGGTAGAAGGGGAGAGCCTTTTCGCTCATGCGGCTAATGAACCTACTGAGGGCTGCGATCCGTCCGGCTAGCTGCTGGACTCCTTTGACGTTCTTCAGCTTCTCCATGGCCAGTATGGCCTTGATTTTATTCGGGTTGGCCTCGATTCCTCTCTCAGAGATGAAGTATCTGAGTAATTATCCGGATGGGACGCCAAATGCGCATTTTTCCGTGTTTAGCTTGATCCTATAGCGATTAAGGTTGTTGAACGTCTCGCGGAGATCGTAGATCAATGTTCGACTCTCCTTGGTATTTACCACTATGTCGTTGACATATACTTGGATGTTTCGACCAATTTGATTCTTCAGGCAGGCCTGCATGCACCTTTGATAGGTTGCACCTGCGTTCTTGGGCCCAAAAGGCATTGTGTTGTAGCAAAATCCCCGAACGGCATAATGAACGTCGTCTTCTCCTAATCCTAGACTTTTAGTCAAATCTAGTTGTATCCTGAGAAAGCATCAAGGAACGAGAGATGTTCGCATCCCGCGGTGGAATCAATGATTTGATCGATCTGCGGTATCGGTTTCTATTGAAATCTCTAACGCGGTTATTGGATTTTGTGAAGCTCCCTGGGATGGTGATGACACTGTTGGGTCCTAAAATCTTCAACAGGAGGTACACGTAGTGCGGTACGGGCAGGAATCGTAAAAATGCCACGCATTTGAGGATGGCATGGTACTACGAGGGCCAATTGACCACCTCGAACTCAAGCTGCTTGCACCTAAAGTTTTTGGGGTGCCGAAGATGATGTCGAGCCATATTTTGTCCAGGGGTACACCCCTTTACTTGGGACTATGCCGTGGAATGTTGTATCGAATGCCTCCAGGCTGGTGAGCGGGATCCGCATGGCCGCTAAGGTGCTGGCAAACATGAGATTTATGCAGCTGTCGCCGTCCATGAATACGCGAGTCATCTCAAAGCCCCCGATCTGGGCCTCGAGCACTAGAGAGGAATGGACTAGGCGAGGTACTTGATAGGGATAGTCAGATCAGTCGAAGGTGATACATGACTCTAAGCCACTGAGGTACCTAGGTATGGCTGGTGGGGAGGTGGTGGCCAGGTTTATCTGGCGGGTGATCGTCTTCTGGATCCTGTTGGATGGACACACCTTTTGTATCATCATGGTACCCATCGGTCGTGGGTACTATTCTGCTCCGTTATTCTAGGACGGCGTAGCTGCAGGCTGTGTGGGTCCTTCGGGTGGTGGTGGTGGGGCGCCATATGCGATGGGCCCAAGGGCGGAACCGAACCCCTTATTCGCTGCATCACTCCACAACTGGGCGTATCCCTCATGGAGCTTCTAGAATTCCCGACAGTCCTTGAGCAGGTGGCTAGATTTTTTCCCATCATGTTTGTCGATGTAGAAGTGAATGCTGCAGGGACTCAACAGCTTGTCGATTTTGGACAGATCGTCATCGTGAGTGTGACATTGCCACGCCTACGTGGTCTTTCCACTATCGCGGTAGTTGTCGCTGTTGTATCCACTGTTGTGGTTCCCATCGTCATGGCGATCTGTGTAGCCAGCCGCGACCATATCGATTTCTTCGCGATCATCGTAGATGCATGCTCTTCTCTTTCCCCTGGGATCGCATCTGCGACCGGGATCATCCTCGTCATCTGAACGTATTTGGTTGACGACATCTTCACCATCGGCCCAGCGGTTGGTGATGTCTATCAGGTGATCGATGGTTTTGGGCTTGAGGCGGCCCAGCTCTTCTCTGAGTTCTCGACATCTCATGCCGCCGTTGAAGGCGTCAATTGCCCTTTCTCCAAGATATCCTCGGTGGAGTTCTTGATGACGCACCAACACTGGACGTAGGAGCGAATGGACTTGTTGGACCTCTGGCAGCCGGCGCATAGCTCTTCGATTGAGGCTGATCTCTTCCAGGTGCACTTGAAGTTGCAGATGAAGCGGTAGACCAGCTAGTCTCAACTGCGGATGGATCCGGAGGGAAGGTTGTCGAGCCAGGCCCTGGCTGCCCTCTTCAGATGTAGCTGAAGGTATTGCATGGTTGTATTCTTTCTCCCACCATGCAGTTTGACCAACGAGATGTGGTCGTCGAGCCAGATATTTGGCTCCTACAGGTCGTCGAACTATGGATCGTCTGATGGGAGCTTGAAGACTTGTAACACCCTCAGAATCGGCCCTATGCAAGTTTCAGCGATTCCCGCCAAACCCGCATAGAAACGATTCAAAGGTGCCCACCAGGCACTTGCGTGCGGGTGGAAAACGAAGTAATAACATTACACAACAGTCCTAGATGGGACCCACAGAACAAATATATACAACAACAACTCAAAGAGTCAAGAATGCAGATATACAGTGCAAAGATCCAAATCACCTTGAAAATGATACAGCGTCTGACTACGGACAAGATGCAAATGGGGCTAAGAGCCCTGAAGAATAACCAATGGCGTCCATAACCCTGCCCAGGCCAAGCCGGAAGGGCAACCCTGCTAACGCCGATCTCAAAACCTGCTTAAACAAAAAGGGGTGCCGACAAAGGGCAAAGGAAAAGAGAGAGCGGTCAAGATCGAGGCCAAAGACGGCGAGGCTAGAATTCGGTCCTCGCCACATAGGTATGGTGGAATGAGCGGCAGAGAAGATGCACTAAACAACCTATAGAGACTCGATACAACTAGCGGCTATCGAGAGGGGTAAGAAAGACCTATTCGAACCAACGATACTACCACCAAACATACCCATCTCCGTATTTCCCTCGAGACCAAACGAGGAAGTCAACCGAGGAACTCACACGCTGGCGCTTTATTTATTCGTTATCGTTGCAGCAATTACTAGTCGTATAGATGGTCATCCGATAGAATAAGCAAGGCACTTTTAGTTAACCATTCCGTTGTAGTTGCAACACTTACTAGTCAGATACAATTAGCATGAGATATCCCCAAACCCAGCAGTTGTTGGTACTTTTATTTAGCCATTCCGTTGTAGTGAAGCTGATTACTAGTCATATCGGATACAAGTCAAATTATAGCAGTAAACTTTAGTTATAGTTGTCTATGGTCGAGACCTGTGCTCCAAGTCGTCCATAACCACGGACACGGCTTCTCGAAAAGATTTAACCCTGCAGGGGTGCACCAAAGTTTCCACACGCACCTACACCCTTGTTGTCGGATCAGGTAGGTACAAGATCACAAAACATACACCCAACGGTATGTCGACGGGGTTTCGGACACGACGCTTCCTGCACCAAAGCAAGCACGGGGCCACCCCACTAAGCTACCCGCAACGAAGTCGGCGGTCTCGAGACGGACTCGTGGTTTGCGACAATGGATGTAACGATCGGGAACCGAAACTCTCGGGCTTGTCGATATCAAAAACACTCCGCTACCTAAACAGTACAGGTGCAGTACATCGCACAATTTAAATTAAGCAGTAAAGCATGGCATAAGTACAGAATAGTAATAAAGCCCCGAACTACTTTGTGGCCCCTAGTACAGTACTTGGAATCAGGTACTAAATCGATGGGGGTGCCCATACACCCCACCTGTGGTTAGCGCTTCGATCTCTAACAGTGTCAAGAACTCGGGGTCCTACGGGACACAAGTGGACGGTTAACAACCAAATAACATCTATTGCCCACCTGTGCCTCTGCATTACCTACTTTCAATTTTAGTTATTAAACAATAATTGAAGTAAGCGATAATTAAAGCCATGATCATCTGCAACTTTAAACATGCGGCAATACTCCAACAACTGTGGTACTGGACGACACGCAACAGCACTTGAGCAAGCGACTACGACGCGCAAGTCCAACTATCTACCAAACAACAGGTAATAGGATGTGTCCAAGGCAATATAAGTCTGCAAGGGATATCACGGGTACGAAAACTAGAGCATCGCAACACAGATAGCAATAGATCAACAGGAGGGAATAAATACTATAAAAGTAAGATAGGTAGAAAGGGGGAGGTGCTCGCCTGAAAACATTGCCGAAGGTTCATCCAAGATCGGGTCGACACTCGCATCAACTCATCGGCCTAATCCGTGAAGAAGCAAAGCACTAGAAGAAACACCGGATGCAATATTTAATACTACGACATAAGATCGGGCATGATGCATGTATGATGCATGGCATGGCAAAGGTGCGATGCATTTAGGCCATATTAAGCGGAACCGGGGTCCCGACAAATATTTAGGTGGTTCATGTTGTTTAGCTACCCTGCATTTTAAATGTTGTCTCAACATGGCAAAAGATAGCACCGGTTCGCTACACCAATTTAAATGGGACCAATATAAGGCTAGATTTGCCCGCATATGGATCCCATACTTAATTAGTAGGTGAATCTGCATCACGCCCCCAAACCCACATGAATATGTATGCATGATCAATTTAATATGCAACAAGTATGATATATATAAATTTATAAAATAGAGGCTCGGGAGGGGTCACACATTAGAGGGGCTCGACGATCTTGGGGTTCGATGTGGTTTGGGGTCCACTCGTGGTTCGGCAGGAAACGATGAAGTTCGGACTCGCGATGGCGAACTTGAGTGGATCGGGTACCGGGGTCTTCGGATCCGTGAAGTAGATCTTGTCGCACGGTGTCCGGGAAGACGAACTTAGCGTATCCGCGTCGGCGATCTTGGCATTCGGGTCCTCGACGTCGCATCCGGGAAGAAGGTCTTGTTGCATCCGGGGTCGTCGGGTCATGTCGTCGGTTTTGTCGTTTCACGGCGGAGATCTTGGCGTCCCGGGTCTCGGTGTCTTCGGGTCCGAGAGGAAGAGCTTGGGTCGGCATCGGGTCGGTCTTGTCCGTGAGGAGATCTTGGCGACGGGATCACCGGACTTGCTACGGGTCGATCTCGACATGAAAAACACACAGGCATACGCACAACCTGACGTGCAGCTAGTCAAACCCGACGGCAGGCTGCCTGTAAACGCCTCCCTGGAAGTTGTTCTCGACTCGGAGGCACTGACGCCAGGGAGACAGGGGCTTCGGGGCCGCGAGACGACGCATACGCGCAGAGGACAAGGGCGAGGCCGCTGGCCAGCGGCTGCTGCACGGCCAAAGGCGGCGACGGAGGAGAGCTCGGGGGACGCGGGGTCGGGCAAAGGGGAGGTGCGGGGAGGCAGACGCGGGCGGGCGCGGCCTCTGTGGCGCAGGAGAGAGGCATCGAGGCGGCGAGCTGGCGCGGCTCGGGATGGGCCATGAGGCAGGGGACTCAGGCGGAACGGAGGAGGTCCAGGAGGAGGCGAGGTCTCGCTCGACGGGGCCGAGGTCGAGGGCGCGACAGGGCGCAGCGAGGAGGGCGACTGGGCGGTGCGAGGCCGACGGGTGGAGATTGACGGAGGGAGCGGGGTGGTGGCGCCCACGAGAGAGAGGAGAAGGTGGGGCGGCGTCGCGGGCGGCAGGCGTGGTGACGAGCCTGGTCGGGGACGAAGGCCAGCAGAGGCAGGGCTGGCTCAAGCGGACTCGAGGGCGAAGAGGCGGGCTCCATGAGGCGTCGAGGGCCCGACGAGGTGGAGGAGAGGCCGGCAGCTGGCTCGTGGACATGAGCGGAGGCGGGCGGAAGAGAGAGGCAGTCATGGGAGCGACAAGGCGGCGGCGGTTGTGGAGCAGAGAGATGGGAGCGAGGCGAGAGGGAGGGGACGCGGGGCGAGCAGGATTGGGGCAGGGGTGGGGCCTGGCGCTGGGTGGGGTCAGGTGGGCCAGCAGAGGAAGAGAGAGCGTGTGGGGGTGGGGCGTTCCGTGTGTGCGTTTGTGTGTGTTGTGTGTGTGGCGGCAGGTGGGGAGAGGGAGGGAGTTGGGGGTGAGGTGGCGTGAGGTGGTTGGCTGGAGGAGGGAGGGGATTGGATGGGGTGAGGTGGATGAAGGGTGGGTAGATAGGCTGGGTAGAAAAAGGTTTAGGGTTTTCTTTAGATGGGCCGGGTGGTAGGTAGTCTGGTCAGGTTGGGCCTCTGGCCCTGACCGATCGCCTCCCCGACAAAAACATTTTATTATTTATTTTATTTTTAAAACATTTTTGTAAATACTTTTTGGACAAATAAAAGATCTGAACAGACCAAGGTTTTAGTTTGAGATTAAAGGAGAGGGCTAATTAGAAAACAACTTAGGCTTTTACGAAATAGTTTTTATGCAAAATATATGCATGATGTCATGACGATACTCAAATGCAATGCGGCATGATGACATGAGCATGCGGTCATGATGATGCAATGCTCAAAAACATCGCGATTTTCTAGTAGTGGTTTTGCGGGATGCCACAATTCGACACCACTAACAATGGATCTCGCCCTCGAGATCCGCCTCATGGTACCGGAAAGAAGGGCGGCAATCTGAATCTTCTCGCATCGTGTAGATCCTCGCGACACCACTAACTAGAGGTCGTTGTCCGTGATCGTCGAGGGAACACTCCGGGAACAAAAGGTCGAAGGTAGAGGTATCCAAAAGATAAGGCGACCTCTAACTTCCACGGAATGAGTATAATTGCATCGATCCACCGACTCAATGTACAAGAGCGAATGATAAGGGTAGTCGGATGGTGATCAGTCCATCGCGCACCCAAAGCATTACTCTGCACATGAATTTAAGAATTATGCAACCAACTCTCCGAATTCAGACTGAAGCTCTCGACAAACGAGGTTCAGAAACAAAGGAGTGATGCAGACTCTGCATCGGATCTGGCGTAGATGATGTCGTCGCGTCGGAAAACACCGGAAGGCACGAGAAGGAACAAAGAGAAGTCCACCAGACGAAGGATTCCTCGGATAGCATGAAGACCAGATGTAGCAACACCGTTACCAAGGGAGGAAGCGAAACCCTGAAGGTACGATGGAACCCAGCCACGAGAAATCCTGGACTCGAAGAGAGAGAAGAGAGCGGATTCAAAACACGCAGAGGTGAGAGGAGAGAAGCAGGGGGTAAGGAGTAAAATCAGACCTAATCAGAACTATCCAACCGATTTTGCAAAAATAGTTTTGACACTCTACTTCGGCCGTTAGCTAGGTTATCCTACAGGCTGGACTTGTGGGGTATCGCAATCACGAGCTCGGGTACCACTCAGAACACCTCAGAATCGGCCCTATGCAAGTTTCAGCGATTCGCCAAACCCGCATAGAAACGATTCAAAGGTGCCCACCAGCACTTGCGTCTTGGTGGAAAACGAAGTAATAACATTACAACAGTCCTAGATGGGACCCACGTAACAAATATATACAACAACAACTCAAAGAGTCAAGAATGCGATATACAAAGCAAAGATCCAAATCACCTTGAAAATGATACGTCATTCGACTACGGACAAGATGCAAATGGGGCTAAGAGCCCAAGAATAACCAATGGCGCCCATAACCCCGTGCCAAGCGGAAGGGCAACCCCGCTAACGACGCCGATCTCAAAACTGCTTAAACAAAAGGGTGCCGACAAAGGGCAAAGGAAAAAGAGAGCGGTCAAGATCGAGGCCAAGACACGGCGAGGCTAGAATTCGGCGGTCCTCGCCTACATAGGTATGGTGGATCGAAGCAGCAAAGATGCACTAAACAACCTATAGAGACTCGATACAACTAGCGGCTATCGAGAGGGGTAAGAAAGACCTATTCGAACCAACTGATACTACCACCAAACATACCCATCCGGTATTTCCCTCGAGACCAAACGAGGAAGTCAACCGAGGAACTCACACCGCTGGCGTTTTATTTATTCGCTTATCGTTGAGCAATTACTAGTCGTATAGATGGTCATCCGATAGAATAAGCGATGGGCACTTTTAGTTAACCATTCCGTTGAAGTTGCAACACTTACTAGTCGATACAATTAGCATGAGATATCCCCAAACCCAGCAGCTTGTTGGTACTTTTATTTGGCCATTCCGTTGTAGTGAAGCGATTACTAGTCATATCGGATACAAGTCAAATTATAGCAAAGAACTTTAGTTATAGTTGTGTATGGTCGAGACCTGTGCTCCAAGTCGCCCATAACCCGGACACGGCTTCTCGAAAAGATTTAACCCTGCTGGGTGCACCAAAGTTTCCACACGCACTACACCCTTGTTGTCGGATCGTAGGTACAAGATCACAAAACAAACACCCAACGGTATGTCGACGGGTTTTGACACGACGCTTCCTGCACCCAAAGCAAGCACGGGGGGCCACCCCACTAAGCTACCCGCAACGAAGTCGGTCGGTCTCCGAGACGGACTCAGGGTTTACGACAATGGTTGTAAACGACTAGGAACCCGAAACTCTCGGGCTTGTCGACTGCTGAAACACTCGCTTACCTAAACAAAGACAGTGAAGACATCGCACAATTTAAATTAAGCAGTAAAGCTTGGCATAAGTACATAATAGTAATAAAGCCCCAAACTACTTTGTGTCCCCCAGTACAGTACTTGGAATCAGGTACTAAATCGATGGGGGTGCCCATACACCCCACCTGTGGTTAGCGCGCTCGATCTCGGAACAGGTGTCAAGAACTCGGGGTCCTACGGGACACAAGTGGACGGTTAACAACCAAATAACATCTATTGCCCACCTGTGCCTCTGCATTACCTATTTTCAATTTTAGTTATTAAACAATAATTGAAGTAAGCAATAATTAAAGCCATGATCATCTCCAACTTTAAACATGCGGAATACTCCAACAACTGTGGTACTGGACGACACGCAACAGCACTTGAGCAAGCGACTACGACGCGCAAGTCCAACTATCTACCAAACAACAGGTAATAGGATGTGTCCAAGGCAATATAAGGCTGCAAGGGATATCACGGGTACGAAAACTAGAGCATCGCAACACAGATAGCAATAGATCAGCAGGAGGGAATAAATACTATAAAAGTAAGATAGGTAGAAAGGGGGAGGTGCTCGCCTGAAAACATTGCCGAAGGTTCATCCAAGATCGGGTCGACACTCGCATCAACTCATCGGCCTAATCCGTGAAGAAGAAAAGCACTAGAAGAAACACCGGATGCAATATTTAATACTACGACAGAAGATCGGGCATGATGCATGTATGATGCATGGCATAGCAAAGGTGCGATGCTTTTAGGCCATATTAAGAGAAACCGGGGTCCCGACAAATATTTAGGTGGTTCATGTTGTTTAGCTACCCTGCATTTTAAATGTTGTCTTAACATGGCAAAAGATAGCACCGGTTCGCTACACCAATTTAAATGGGACCAATATAAGGCTAGATTTGCCCGCATATGGATCCCATACTTAATTAGTAGGTGAATCTGCATAACGCCCCCAAACCCACATGAATATGTATGCATGATCAATTTAATATGCAACAAGTATGATATTTATCAATTTATAAAATAAAGGCTCGGGAGGGGTCACACATTAGAGGGGCTCGACGATCTTGGGGTTCGATGTGGTTTGGGGTCCGGTCTCAGGGTTCGACAGGGGAAACGATGAAGTTCGGACTAGCGATGGCGAACTTGAGTGGATCGGGTACCGGGGTCTTCGGATCCGTGAAGTAGATCTTGTCGCACGGTGTCCGGGAAGACGAACTTAGCGTATCCGCGTCGGCGATCTTGGCGTTCGGGTCCTCGACGTCGCATTCGGGAAGAAGGTCTTGTTGCATCCGGGGTCATCGGGTCATGTCATCGGTTTTGAAGTTTCACGGCGGAGATCTTGGCGTCCCGGGTCTCGGTGTCTTCGGGTCCGAGAGGAAGAGCTTGGGTCGGCATCGGGTCGGTCTTGTCCGTGAGGAGATCTTGGCGACGGGATCGACGGACTTGCTACGGGTCGGTCTCGACATGAAAAAAACACAGGCATACGCACAACCTGACGTGCAGCTAGTCAAACCCGACGGCAGGCTGCCTGTAAACGCCTCCCTGGAAGCTGTTTTCGACTCGGAGGCACTGACGCCAGGGAGACAGGGGCTTCGGGGCCGCGAGACGAGGCAGACGCGCAGAGGACAAGGGCGAGGCCGCTGGCCAGCGGCTGCTGCACGACCAAAGGCGGCGACGGAGGAGAGCTCGGGGGACATGGGGTCGGGCAGAGGGGAGGTGCGGGGAGGCAGACGCGGGCGGGCGCGGCCTCTGTGGCGCAGGAGAGAGGCAGCAGAGGGCGACGCGAGCCTGCGGCGGCTCGGGGATGGGCCAGCGAGGCGGGGACTGGCATGAACGGAGGAGGTCCAGGGAGGAGGCGCGAGGTCTCGCTCGACGGGGCCGAGGTCGAGGGCGCGACGGAGGGCGCGGGCCGGCGGCGAGGGAGGAGGCGACCGGCGGTGCGAGGAGGCCGACGGGGTGGAGATCGACGGGAGGGAGCGGGGTAGGTGGCGTCCACGAGAGAGAGGAGAAGGCGGTGGGGACGGCGTCGCGGGCGGCTAGAGGCGTGGCGACGAGCTCGGGGAGTCGAGGCAGGCTGGCTCTGAGGCAGGACTCTGAGGGCGAAGAGGCGGGCTCTAGGAGGCGTCGAGGGCCCGACGAGGTGGAGGAGAGGCCGGCAGCGTCGGGCTCAGGGACATGAGCGGGAGGCGGCGGAAGAGAGACGGCATGGGAGCGAGGCAGCCAAGCGCGGTTGTGGAGCAGAGAGATGGGAGCGAGGCAAGAGGGAGGGGACGCGGGGTGGTCAGGGGTGGGCTGGCTGGGTGGTGTCAGTGGGCCAGAGGAAGAGAGAGCGTCTGAAGGGCGTTCGTGTGTGCGTTTGTGTGTGTTGTGTGTGTGGCGGCAGGTGGGGAGAGGGAGGGAGTTGGGGGTGAGGTGGCGTGAGGTGGTTGGCTGGAGGAGGGAGGGGATATGAGGTGGAGGGAGGGGATTGGATGGGGTGAGGTGGATGAAGGGTGGGTAGATAGGCTGGGTAGAAAAAGGTTTAGGGTTTTCTTTAGATGGGCCGGGTGGTAGGTAGTCTGTCGTTGGGCCTCGGCCCGACCGATCGGACTCTCCCTGACAAAACATTTTATTATTTATTTTATTTTTAAAACATTTTTGTAAATACTTTTTGGACAAATAAAAGATCTGAACAGACCGAGGTTTTAGTTTGAGATTAAAGGAGAGGGCTAATTAGAAAACAACTTAGGCTTTTACGAAATAGTTTTTATGCAAAATATATGCATGATGTCATGACGATACTCAAATGCAATGCGGCATGATGACATGAGCATGCGGTCATGATGATGCAATGCACAAAAACAACGCGATTTTCTAGTAGTGGTTTTGCGGGATGCCACAAGACTTTAGGCATCCGTGTCTGTTGTATGGCTTGCCTAAAGCATATGGCACCGTAAAACTCCGTATCTTCATATTTCGACTCCATGGAGCACACGCGTTTTGCGTGTGATTTTTCGATCTTGCGCCGCGCGAGTTCATCGCGAGCATCGTAGTTGTGAGTCCTCCGCTGTGGTCTGCGGCATCGCCATGAAAGATCGTGGTCCTCCTCGTCGGATGAGGGCGTGTGGTTCCTCGTGAACTTCACCGCGACCTTTTTCTTCGGCTCCGGAGTCTCTTCTCTGGTTAATACGGCTCCAAAGACCCGAGATTGCGAATTTATGGATGGCGGATCGCGGATCCTCGACTGGTGGTTGAATGGCGAGCAGGTATGTAGTAGCTACTATGATCGCGGCCTGCGGAGTTTTCGGCATCATGTTGCCCTGCGAGTCCATTGACATGAAGGACATGTCGAGTGCCTTAGTGGCCTTGCGTCTGGCGCCTAGGTCCATGTGCTCCAGTCGAGAGCGACTTTTGTAGACATTGTGGCCGGCATAGTCCTTTGAGGAGGACCCGCTGAAGGGAATATGCCTGAGAGGCAATAATAAAGTGGTTATTATCGTATTCCTTATTTATGATAAATTTTTATGTTGCATGCTATAATTGTATTAATACGGAAACGTTAATACATGTGTGTTTAATAAACAAAAAGGAAGTTCCTAGTTATGCCTCTCTTATAAACTAGCTCGTTGATTAACAAGATGATCAAAGGTTTCCTAATCATGGACATTCGATGTTTTTAATAACGAGGTCACAACATTAGGGTAATGGTGTGATGAACATTCATCCAAAGTACAACATTATGATCAAGGTCATTGTGTTTATATTGCTATAACATCATACGAAGAAATCTTAGTCCTTAGACCATGAGATCATGTCAATCACTAACACCGGAAGAGTATCTTGATAACATCAAACGTCACACCGTAACAGGGTGACTATAAAGATGGGTTCAGTGCTACGAAGGTGTTATGTTGAGGCTCATGGATCAAGAGTGGAATTTTTCCATCCCGATGACGGATAGATATACTCTGGGCCCTCTCGGTGATATCACATTAGTTTGCTTGCAAGCAAGTGATTTGATCACTAGAATGTTATATCACGGGAACGAGAAAAGAGTACATGTCGGCAACGAGATCAAACTAGGTATGGAGATACCGATGATCGAATCTCGGACATGTAATATATCGCGAGACAAAGGGATTGAGTTACATGCGTATAAGGTTCACACGATCACAGAAGTCATCGTTGAATATGTGGGAGTCAGTACGGATCTCCAGGTCCCGCTGCTGATTATTGATCGAAGAGGGGTCTCGATCATGTCTACATTATTTGCGAACTGTAGGGTGACACACTTAAGGATACCAACACTATTCGGAGCAAATGGTATGCCAGATAAAGAAAAGAAAGCGCATGAATTTATTTCACTAGACACCGGAATTGTTTCGGTTGAAATTGCTGAAACTGGTTCTGCATGTGAAATGGAATACTAGCAAGGGGTTCTATGTGAATGTTTGTTAATTGAAGTAATTAACAAAATTCTGAATAAATAAATAAAAGAGTTTTATTTAAATGAGAGCTTGCATTAAATTTGGTGGAAATTTAATGCATGTGAGTGGATTTTTGAGTGGGGGCTCTTTTATGGGAGTGGAGGCTTTTCATTTTGAGTGGGAGCTCCACCCACATGAATGTGGAAAAGGTGGGGTCAGCCACCATGGCTGGGCGACATGCCCCTTGGGGTGCCCCCCTCTCCCTATAAAAGGCCCCCCTCTCCTCCTCTCAAAGCACACCTCCTCGTGAAGGATCCCTCTCCCCTTTTATAATTTCCCCATGGCCTCGGATCAGCGAGATACATGTTCCCGGTGGATTTTTCTAGAAGGATTTGTTGCTTTCGCTGCTTCGCTGGAGCGAGGGCGCGGAGGTTGTCGGGGTACCCGGACATGTGTGCGATCACGGATGCACCACTACTTTGCGGTGCTGGATGTGATGGTGCTGGACCGGCTGGACCAGATGGACTTGATCACGATTTTGAGATTGGCAAGCGTTCGACTACATCATCCACGAGTACAACCTCGTTAACGCTATACGGTCTTCTAGGGTATGTATTCTATGGATGTATATCCATCCATTGCTTGTATCTAGTAGATAGATCTAGGTATCAGAGCCATCGTAGGAAATTTTTTGTTTTTTATGTTGCGAACCCTATAGTGGTATCAAAGCCGGATCTATGCATATATGCTTTGCACGGGTAGTACACTGTCACATCCCAAGATTTTCCAAATCTTGTTATGTGAAAAATAAATGAATAAAATAAAACTTTGTTGATTTTCAGGGTGAGAAGAAACTTTTTGATTCCAATTGGAAACCTTCAAACCTATTTTGACCAAACAAATCTTAAAGGGATCTGAAAAGATAAACAATTAATAAAGAAAGTTTTAATAATTAGAATCACTATTTTTGGATCTTTTAATAAAAATATTTGGGTTCAAATGAAAAGGTAGAAATATAAAAAAGGACTATTTTATAAAGCCAAATTAAAACTTGGCCAAGCTTTTGAAATAAAATATTTCTATTTGATAAAAAGTATAAAGGTCTATTTAAATAAAATAATAAGGATTCATTAATATCCCATTTTATTAAAGTAAGGACTTTTCCCATTTTAATTAAACATTAAAACTTGTTATTTTATTTTAAATGAGTTTTCCAAGTGTTTTATATATTCAAATAAAACTTACTAAAATGATTTTGGGATTATGTAAGTTTCAAATGGAGTTTTAATAATCAAATCCTATTTGAATCAATAACTAAGGACTATTTTATTTAATTATTAAATAGATCCTAAAAGAATAAAAATATTATTTTTATTTTGGGACTTGGTATATGGTTGTTAAACAGAACTAAACTCAATACAAAGTGTGGTGGAAGTTTGATTGATTTGAATGTTTGAATTGTTTGATTGAATTTCAAAAACAGAAAATCAAATGGAAAAAGGAAAAAGATTCAGTGCAAAAAAAAGAAACAAAACAACCCAACCCAACAGGCCCAGCAAGAACCAGTCCAGCCCACCAACTCTCAAATAAACGCTTTTCCTACACTCGCCTCGCACCCGAGTCGCAGACAGTGGCCCTCTCCTCTCTCTCTTCCTCGCCGACAGCACGCCCATCGCCACCTCACGATCGTCTTCAACCCCAAACCACGCCCGCTGCTTGCATCGTCGGGCGATCAATTGGCGTTATTGCCTGCTTTAACTCCCCCGGTGACCACGCGTGCATAAACGCCTCCCTCCCCTCTCTCATTTCCCCCAGACAGCTCCTCCCCTCTGCCTCTAGGCTGCCCCAATTCGAGCCCGCGCCCTCATTGCTCCGACGAACCCCTGCTCCGATTCCGGCCAGCACCCTCACCCCCGCAAGCTCTGCTTCACGCGAGAGTGATCCCCAGCCCCAGGCGCATCTTCCAGTGCCTCGAACTCGCCTGCTAGTGCCCCTGAACGTCGACTTCGTCTTCCTCTGAGCGCCACCGCGTCTGCCCCTTCACCGGCGACCTCCCCCTGGTAAGCCAGACCACCCCCAGCCCTCTCAATCATGCTCACATGAACGCCACACTCGCCCGCGTCTAACTGTGTCCTTGTTTTGCCTCGGAGTGAACCGCAGCCTCACCTCCGACAGCAAACAGAGCCACCTGACATTGCCACCCACTCCGGCGAGGAATTGCCGCTGTCCCTGAGCGCCCCTTGCTAAGCTGACCACGCGTTGAGCATCACCTCAACCTCGCGATCACGGTGAGCACCCCCGTTTCCTTCTTTGCTTCCTGTAGCCGCCGCAACGCCTCTAGCCGAGCGTCGCCGCCGTCTGCCGCCGCACAGCGCCGCCAGTTCCTGGTAGCCTCGCTGTAGCCGTTAGATCGAAATCGTCTGGTTAAGATTAGATTGTAACGAAGGGGTACGAAACGATCTACACCGTACGATTTAAGTGAGATATAACACACCGCATCAGTCGATCCACCCGAATCGGTACCGACCAATGAGGTTGAGCCACGTGGACTGGTTTTGATTTAAAACAAAACTCTGAATCTGATTTAGATACAAACTTGTAAATTGCATAACTTTAAATCTACACGTCCAAAATTTGCAAATTTTATATCAATGGATTCATAAAAACAAGCCCTAGCCAACCATGCACTTTGTTTAGTAAAAAGCTTCTGGTAAAATGTTTGTTTTTGCAGAAACTTGTGTATGCTTGTTTAGGATATAAAACTTATTCCAAAATGATTTTGGGGTTGAAATCTTTGCAAAATGGTTTGATTTGAAACTACTGACCCTAGGAACCAACTTATGGATTTAAAAATGTATTTTGTGAAGATTAGGATTGAATAATTGAATTAGCTCATTTCTAGTCAAATAAAAATATTGATTTTGATATGGAAATGATTTTTGATAAAAAACTTTGGAAAATGTGTTGATTCAAACCTACTGACCCTAAACACCAAGTTTTGTGAATTAACAACTTATTTGGTGAACAACATGAAATTGTTGCTTTGCTAAAAACATTTTTCACCACATGAAATAATGATTTGATTTAAAAGTGGTTTATAGATAAAACCCTTTTGCAAATGGTTTTGCCACTTTAGAAAATGACCACTTTGAACCTTACAATGTGTAGAGCCTAGTAGAAACCACCTTTGCAAATAAAACTATCTTTTGCATGCTTGCATGCATGACCTTGTTTCTATTATTTTATGTGTGTTAAATTGTTTGAATATTGGTTGGAATGCTAGTTGAATCTATGTTTGCTTGATTGAATTGTAGTGAAGTTATAAGAGTGTGATATTAGCAAGATCAAGAAGTGATCCAATCTTCTCTACCAAAAAAAAGGCAAGTGACACCATCATCTAAGTCCTACTATTTTCATTACACTTAGTGAATTTTGAAACATGCATGATAAGGACTACTATATTTTGCTATGCTAAATCCTAATAGGATACCCTTATACATTCCTTAGTGAAAACAATGTAGTTGTAATATGCTTAGCCATGCTATATATATTGAGATGAGATACATGTTGAGATTATATGAAGTTGGGAAAAGACTTATGTTTTATATAATAAAACAAGTACTCAATGAACCACCTGGGTGGACAAGGATACTCAAGTTTTGGACAAGGTGGCAACAAAAGGAACCATGTTTATATGGCAATCTCTTTTTGTTTGTGCACTAAAAGAAAACCACCTAGGGACTTAGAGATTGAACATGTTTCTCGTACAGTGGCTTCCGTGTACAGCCACATGCTAAATGGGCACTGGCTTAGTCAACTACATAGTGGAAGACCCATGTATTGGCCTCTTCAGGTTACTAGAATGAGGGAACTTGGAACCCTACTTTGGTGCCTGAAGACAAGCTAGCATTGTGTATTGGGAGGACCCTATGGAAAGACTTCGTCACATTCTCAATCTGCCAGTACTCCATCTTGGTGAGTACTTATCCAGCGGCCACTGGTGGCATCAAGATGAGAATGTGTCATGTGGGTAAAGTGTACAACTTCTGCAGAAGATCAAAATTCTAAGTACTTAGCCGTGTCCCCAGTTATGGACAATATTGAGCAACTAAGGCCTGAAGCTATGGGAAATCTCGACATTCCAATTTCTAAAAGTAAAACTTGAAGGTGACAACAAGAGACTTGAACACTTGGTGGATTCCAAGTAGTTCAGAAAGATTTGACAAAAGATCAAAACCATTTTGAAAAGATAGGATAAAGTATACTGCTTTCTGCAAAAGAGCCTAAAACCCTACTTAGCCAAATATGCATGTAATGTTAGGATCCAGTTATTTCTACATAGTAGTGAAACTTGCCAATACAATTCAAATGTATTAACCATTGTGGCTGTAACTTGTAATGTTGCAGGTTGGTTTGGTGTTATTGAAGTTTATTGATTAGGATTACAAGTCTACAACCAACATGTTTGCCTGTGGCACTTTGAAGATGAAGGACCCCATGCTTATAGATATTCTGCTGCAATGTAATGTAATAGCCAAATGAGCTATGTAAGATGTAATGAATTATTTTATTCTTGGTTATAAAGTTGTATTATGACCTTTGTTTCTTGATATTACATCTTAACTGTGGATGCTAGCTATTGATCCAGGGACTAGCATTGTAAATACAGGGATCTCTACCTTATTAAAGGTTGGGACCTCTAGAGATGGTATCAGAGCATTGTGTTGCCTGTAGGATTCGTAACCCTAGGATTGGACAAAACCCTTAGAAAAATAGGAGTTGCATTTGTTCCAAAACTTATTTACAAACAATCTTGTAAACTCTTTCCTCAACCATTTTTGGTTTTGACTCTACATATCTTCTCAAACTTGATGGAAAAACCTACCCCATGGCCAAAGACTTCACCATGAGCTAAGGACTTCATCAACTCTAATGACTTCAACATCTTATACTCTAATGACTTCAACATCTTCAGCATTTTCACCAAGGACTTCAACCTTGGATATCACTAAGGACAAGTGAGACAAGAAATCTTGCTCAAGATTTGGAGACTAAGGAAACACAAATTATAAGGAGCCATCATCACCTTTGAAGTTTTGTGACCAAGAGATTTCCCCAAGGAAACCATTATCTCATGCAAGAAGAATCAACCAAGAAGGATGGAAAGATCACAAATGAACCATATAGATGGACCACCATATTTTGTTTAAGTCAAACCCACCAACTTATGTGGTGTAACAAAAATATTTTTGGTTGCCTAAAAATATGCTTGAAACTTGTTGTTTGAGTATTTGTTTGTGATTGCTTGCACCTTGCTTGTGTGAATTGCGATGTGTGTGATTAGAATTGATTCCTTAGAAATATTTTGCCTATTCTAATCTCAATTCAACCCAAACAGATGACTACTCCAAGAGACTCCAACATCAAGGTTGATGACACCAACAACAACCAAGAGGACAACATGAGAGAACTTTTAGCAACCCAAAACCAGTTGAACCAAGTGACAGCTCAATTCATAGCCAACACCAGTGGGGAAGATCCAACCTTGCAAAAGTTTTTGGAAACCCAAGCCCAAATGTTGCATAAGGTGACAGATCAAATGATCAACATGGAAGGCAACTCTTCCAAAGGAGTTTGTGACAACAAGGATGACAAAGATGTTATTCTAGAAGGAACCAAAGCTTGCAATATTTGTGGAGACAAGGATCACACTTCCAAGGAGCATGGAGATCAATGCCCCAACTGTGAAAAGAAACATCCAGTTGGCCAATGTCCCACCTCTCAAGTTACTTGTTACCTATGTGAAGGAAATAATCATGTCCCTATCCAATGCCCCATCTATTCCATAGTTGAACAAAGGAAACAAGGTGGAGTGCAACAACTGATTGCAGACTACCAAGAGGGAGCCAGGTCTACTAAGAAGGATGAGGACAAAGGAAAATCTCCACTTGTACCTCCATGCAATACAACCCAATTTAAAGGACCAAAGAAGAAGCATATTAATTATCCAAGGAGCAATAGAAGGTCAAGGAAACCAGTAGACATTCCTACCTATGAGATAACATATGAAGAACATGAACTAGAAGCACTCCTAGCTTTGGAGAAACCCAAGAAAAAGAAGGACAAAAGCCATGTGCAATGTAATCATTGTAAAGAAATGGGACACTATTCTAGTGAATGTCCAGAGAAGAATAAGTATAAGGAGATTGGCCAAGTATGGTGCAACAACTGCAAAGAGCTAGGCCATTATGTGGCAACCTGTCCACAAGAGATACGTGAAGAACTCAAACTTATCACATGTTACAATTGTGGTAACCAAGGACATTATGCAGGCAACTGTCCAGAAAAGATGAAGCACAAGATAAACAAGCCTATGAAGGATCTTAGCCTTGTCACATGTTTCAAGTGTGGAAACAAAGGACACTATGCAGATGCTTGCCCAGAGAAGTTTCCCCAAGATCCCAAGCAAGCCAATATGTAATTTAGTTGGAAATTTTTTAAGGGTGGTAGTACCCTAGATGCTTTGAGCCAACTTGTAACCCTAGCCTTCCCAAATCTCGGGACGAGATTTATTTTAAGGGTGGTAGCCTGTCACATCCCAAGATTTTCCAAATCTTGTTATGTGAAAAATAAATGAATAAAATAAAACTTTGTTGATTTTCAGGGTGAGAAGAAACTTTTTGATTCCAATTGGAAACCTTCAAACCTATTTTGACCAAACAAATCTTAAAGGGATCTGAAAAGATAAACAATTAATAAAGAAAGTTTTAATAATTAATTAGAATCACTATTTTTGGATCTTTTAATAAAAAGATTTGGGTTCAAATGAAAAGGTAGAAATATAAATAAGGACTATTTTATAAAGCCAAATTAAAACTTGGCCAAGCTTTTGAAATAAAATATTTCTATTTGATAAAAAGTATAAAGGTCTATTTAAATAAAATAATAAGGATTCATTAATATCCCATTTTATTAAAGTAAGGACTTTTCCCATTTTAATTAAACATTAAAACTTGTTATTTTATTTTAAATGAGTTTTCCAAGTGTTTTATATATTCAAATAAAACTTACTGAAATGATTTTGGGATTATGTAAGTTTCAAATGGAGTTTTAATAATCAAATCCTATTTGAATCAATAACTAAGGACTATTTTATTTAATTATTAAATAGATCCTAAAAGAATAAAAATATTATTTTTATTTTGGGACTTGGTATATGGTTGTTAAACAGAACTAAACTCAATACAAAGTGTGGTGGAAGTTTGATTGATTTGAATGTTTGAATTGTTTGATTGAATTTCAAAAACAGAAAATCAAATGGAAAAAGGAAAAAGATTCAGTGCAAAAAAAAGAATCAAAACGACCCAACCCAACAGACCCAGCAAGAACCAGTCCAGCCCACCAACTCTCCCCAGCGAAACGTTTTCCTACACTCAGTCTCGCACCCGCAAAGTCGCGCATGTGGCCCTCTCTCTCTCTCTTCCTCGCTGACAGGCATGGCCCACTGCCACCTCACCGTCGTCTTCAACACCCAAACCACGCCTGTTCTTGCCGCTATCGCCGATCAATTCGCGTTATTGCTCGCTTAACTCCCCGATGACCACGCTGCATAAACGCCTCCCTCTCTCTCATTTCCCCAGACCGGCTCCTCTCTGCCTAGGCTGCCCCACCGAGCCCGCACCTCACCGCCCGACGAACCCCTGCTCCGATTCCCGCCAAGACCTCACCCCGCAAGCTCGCTTCACGCGAGAGTGATCCCAGCCCAGCGCATCTTCCAAAGGCCTCGAACTCGCCGCTAGTGCCTGAACGCCGATTGCCTTCTCCTCGAGCGCCGCCGTCGCCTTCACCGACCTCCCCCTGGTAAGCCAGACCACCCCCAGCCCTCTCAATCATGCTCACATGAACGCCACACTCGCCCGCGTCTAACTGTGTCCTTGTTTTGCCTCGGAGTGAACCGCAGCCTCACCTCCGACAGCAAACAGAGCCGCCTGACGTCGCCACCCACTCCGGCGAGTAATTGCCGCTGTCCCTGAGCGCCCCTTGCCAAGCCGACCACGCGTTGAGCATCACCTCAACCTCGTGAGCACGGTGAGCACCCCCGTTTCCTTCTTTGCTTCCTGTAGCTGCCGCAACGCAGCTAGCTGAGCGTCGCCGCCGTCTGCTGCCGCACAGCGCCGCCAGTTCCTGGTAGCCTCGTTGTAGCCGTTAGATCGAAATCGTCTGGTTAAGATTAGATTGTAACGAAGGGGTACGAAACGATCTACACCGTACGATTTAAGTGAGATCTAACGCACCGCATCAGTCGATCCACCCGAATCGGTACCGACCAATGAGGTTGAGCCACGTGGACTGGTTTTGATTTAAAACAAAACTCTGAATCTGATTTAGATACAAACTTGTAAATTGCATAACTTTAAATCTACACGTCCAAAATTTGCAAATTTTATATCAATGGATTCAGAAAAACAAGCCCTAACCAACCATGCACTTTGTTTAGTAAAAAGCTTCTGGTAAAATGTTTGTTTTTGCAGAAACTTGTGTATGCTTGTTTAGGATATAAAACTTATTCCAAAATGATTTTGGGGTTGAAATCTTTGCAAAATGGTTTTTTGTGAACCTACTGACCCTAGGAACCAATTTATGGATTTAAAAATGTCTTTTGTGAAGATTAGGATTGAATAATTGAATTAGCTCATTTCTAGTCAAATAAAAATATTGATTTTGATATGGAAATGATTTTTGAGAAAAACCTTTGGAAAATGTGTTGATTCAAACCTACTGACCCTAAAAACCAATTTTTGTGAATTAACAACTTATTTGGTGAACAACATAAAATTGTTGCTTTGCTAAAAACAGTTTTCACCACATGAAATAATGATTTGATTTAAAAGTGGTTTATAGATAAAACCCTTTTGCAAATGGTTTTTCCACTTTAGAAAATGACCACTTTGAACCTTACAATGTGTAGAGCCTAGTAGAAACCACCTTTGCAAATAAAACTATCTTTTGCATGCTTGCATGCATGACCTTGTTTCTATTATTTTATGTGTGTTAAATTGTTTGAATATTGGTTGGAATGCTAGTTGAATCTATGTTTGCTTGATTGAATTGTAGTGAAGTTAGAAGAGTGTGATATTAGCAAGATCAAGAAGTGATCCAACCTTCTCTACCAAAAAAAGGCAAGTGACACCATCATCCAAGTCCTACTATTTTCATTACACTTAGTGAATGTTGAAACATGCATGATAAGGACTACTATATTTTGCTATGCTAAATCCTAATAGGATACCCTTATACATTCCTTAGTGAAAACAATGTAGTTTTAATATGCTTAGCCGTGCTATATATATTGAGATGAGATACATGTTGAGATTATATGAAGTTGGGAAAAGACTTATGTTTTATATAATAAAACAAGTACTCAATGAACCACCTGGGTGGACAAGGATACTCAAGTTTTGGACAAGGTGGCAACAAAAGGAACCATGTTTATATGGCAATCTCTTTTTGTTTGTGCACTAAAAGAAACCACCCAGGGACTTAGAGATTGAACATGTTTCTCGTACAGTGGCTTCCGTGTACAGCCACATGCTAAATGGGCACTGGCTTAGTCAACTACATAGAGGAAGACCCATGCATTGGCCTATTCAGGTTACTAGAATGAGGGAACTTGGAACCCTACATTGGTGCCTGAAGACAAGCTAGCATTGTGTATTGGGAGGACCCTATGGAAAGACTTCGTCACATTCTCAATCTGCCAGTACTCCATCTTGGTGAGTACTTATCCAGCGGCCACTGGTGGCATCAAGATGAGAATGTGTCATGTGGGTAAAGTGTACAACTTTTGCAGAAGATCAAAATTCTAAGTACTTAGCCGTGTCCCCGGTTATGGACAATACTGAGCAACTAAGGCCTGAAGCTATGGGAAATCTCGACATTCCAATTTCTAAAAGTAAAACTTGAAGGTGACAACAAGAGACTTGAACACTTGGTGGATTCCAAGGAGTTCAGAAAGATTTGACAAAAGATCAAAACCATTTTGAAAAGATAGGATAAATTATACTGCTTTCTGCAAAAGAGCCTAAAACCCTACTTAGCCAAATATGCATGTAATGTTAGGATCCACTTATTTCTACATAGTAGTGAAACTTGCCAATACAATTCAAATGTATTGACCATTGTGGCTGTAACTTGTGATGTTGCAGGTTGGTTTGGTGTTAGTGAAGTTTATTGATTAGGATTACAAGTCTACAACCAACATGTTTGCCTGTGGCACTTTGAAGATGAAGGACCCCATGCTTATAGATATTCTGCTGCAATGTAATGTAATAGCCAAATGAGCTATGTAAGATGTAATGAATTATTTTATTCTTGGTTATAAAGTTGTATTATGACCTTTGTTTCTTGATATTACATCTTAACTGTGGATGCTAGCTATTGATCCAGGGACTAGCATTGTAAATACAGGGATCTCTACCTTATTAAAGGTTGGGACCTCTACATACACATATGAGTATGTGGGCGATGATGATCATTTTATTGCTTCTTAGTTATACTTTGGATATTGGTGGCATAGTGGGATGAAGCGGCCCGGACAAACTTTACATGTCCTCGCACATGAGACATCTTCCACGCTTGACATGCAACTAGTTTTGCATAAGTGGCTAGCGGGTGTCTGTCTCTCCTACTTTAGTCAATATCTAATTTGCAACGAGTTGTCAACAATTTGATTATCCTCGTTGTGGTTGATGTTCGTAGGTAAGAACGGTTCTATCTTCGAAAGCCCTAAGCCACGTAAAACTTGTAATGGATAAATTAGAGGCGTCTAGTTTAGATTGTTGCTGGGCTAGTGTCATGATATGGTGATGTTGTAAGTAGAAGTATAAGTCGATACTCTTACACCACACATAACTTGTAAGTTTCATAGACCTTGGCCTTACACATAGAGGTATGATGGCGATCATACCATGATGCACATGATGGAGATCAAGTGCAAGACCATATCATTTCACTTATTAACATAAGATGTTTGTTGCATCTTATATTGTTTGTTTGGTGTTTTATTAGCATAATAAGATGATCCCTCATTTAGATATCAAGATAAAAATGTGTTCTTCCTTAAGTATGCACCAACAATGTTTTGTCGCTTCAAGACATCACGTGATGATCGGGTGTACTTGAATCCACGAGCATATCTCGGGTGTAAGACAGTTACACACGCGAATACTAAGGTTCTTACTTGGCGAGCCTAGCATGTACAAACATGGCCTCGGAACATGGACCGAAAGGTTAAGCATGAGTCATATGTTTTGATATGATGACCATATGGATGCTCGCCTTTGAAGCTACACCGACTCACGTGATGATCGGACTTGGTGTAGTGGATTTGGTTCATGTAATCACCAAAAAGACGCGAGGGGTGTCGTTTTTGAGTGGGAGTTAATTTCTAATTTGGATTAGAAGAACTCAATTTATCATAAATTAAATCAAAGTGAATTTACATAATTTGTTGTAGTCATTGGAATTCGTTCACCACCTTATGCATATTTGTAATTGAGATAATAGAACTATAGAATTCTGGATATTTACTTTACGAACTGGTATCCTATTGTGTTGAGTGTCAATCTAAAGTTTAAAGTCCTATTGCAAACTTTCAACAAACTCTGTTTACTCCATGAAATTTAATAATTAGTATTAAATCGAGAGTAACAATTCCAGTGTTAGTATCTTAAGTATCATGTTTGCCTCTATGATTCTTGATTGCTTTAATGTCAAGTTTATCTAGGAGCTGAAAGAATTGCTTCAGAAACCATCATGTGTGGCAGATATAACGATATCTGAAACAATGTTTTTGGTTGCAATATGATAGAGTATAATATATGTTCTCATATTGGATGAGAATTTACAAAGGTTGGAGATGCTAGACATCCTAATCATCCAAAAGGGTTTTGGAAAGTAATGTTATACTCACGATTCTCCTTTATAAGCTACATTAGCTTGATCATGAAATTTGTCATGATAAGGGTGAATAGAATATGTATGTAAAGTGTTTACTACACTAAAAATATTACTAAAGAATGGATTTTGAAAGAATACCGATCATTTGATGATGGTGATCTACTTCAAAGTACAAGTCCAAAGGTATTATTATTTGAATATACACGCTTTGGACTATGTGTCATGTATATGGCGCCATTGTTGATGTTGATAGATTCTTTTAAAAGAAAGAGGAAATGCTGAAAGAGAATCTATAAAATATATTTGGCAGAAAAGAAAAGATTCGAAATATCCAATTTAGGTATATAGATGATATACATGTTATGGTTGTATTCTTTGCTTGTTAAACAATGTGGTTCTTGGGTATTGGATACCGAATTGGTTGATATGAAATTTCATACAGAACGACGCAATTCATGAACCACAATGGCCTAATAAGTAACGAGCAAGAGAATATGTGATGATGTTCATCGAAAACAAACAAACCATTGTTTGTATTTCTCGTTGACATCAAAGCTTGCCTTCAAGATTTGTTTTAATAATAGTTATTTAAATCAGGTATTATGAGAACAAAGGTTGTTCAAATAATTATCTTATTCCATGTAAGATGGATGATTTAAAAATCTAGTTGGAGAAATCACATCCATAAAAACTAATGCCAAAATGTTGCAAGACAAATGATTAAAAGATCACTTACAAAGTGACATCGCCGTTTAAATTATATTGGAAAGAAAAACATGAAGAATCTCCATTTTCATGGATTTTTAGAGTCTTTGATTTGATCAAGTGACGCTTGTGAGACTTTCCTCGGATAATTAAAACTTCGTTCAAAGGCCAAAGAAGAACGATCGACTAAATTATTGGAATTTATACATATCGATGTATGTAGTCCATTATGTGTAGTCGTAAGCGATGGACTTCAACTTCATATGCTTTCTCCGGAAATTTGAGTGAATGTTCACTTAATGAGAAAGAAGTATGAAATATTTGAAAATGTTCTAATACTTTCAAGATGAAGTGGAAAATCATTGTAACAAGAAAATAAATGATTTATGATTTTATCATAAAGGGATTTATTTGAGTTATAAGTGTGACAAGAAAAATAAATGAATTATGATTCATCATAAAGGGATTTATTTGAGTTACAAGTTTAGAAAAACACCTAGATTTACATCTCCCGAAACACCATAGGAGTATGGAGTGTTTGAGATTTGTAATGAAACCCTGTGTGACATGGTTGGATTAAAGGTGTTATTTATAAAACTACCATTATGTTTTAAAAAGATTAAAGCTTTAGAGACTACCGCTTTTACACTGAAAAGAGATCCATCTTGATCCGTTGAAATGACACCATATGAGTTATGGTTTTAGGTAAAACCCAAGTTTTCATTTCTTAAATTTTGGTATGCTAAACATAAGTAAGATGTTTACAACCGAAGTCGGATGAGCATGTCTTTGTATGTTATTTCGAATAACAATTGGTTATTCCTCCATAACACCAAGGACAAAAAGGGTTTGTCACTTGAAACATGAAGTTTCTTGAAAAAGGATTTTTTTCATAAAAGTTAAGTGGGGGGGACAATAGAACTTTGATAAGGTTAACGAACCTTAGCTAAATGTGCTGAGTTGCGCAGTGCCGGAAATCGTTCCGGAGGCTTCCATAATGCTCATAGCTTATGTGCCTCAAAGGTTGTGGTCACGAAGATCTAAGTTCTTATTGAACCAAGTCGGTCGGATAAACAATCAAATACTAAGATTTGAGAGTAAATCATTATTGTTTGACAATGATGAACGGAATACATGCAAAGAAGCGATGATGGGACCTGACTCCGTCAAATGGCTTGAAACCATAAAATCCGTGATAGTTCCATACACGAGAAATCAAGTTTAGAACTTGGAAGACCCTCCGGAAAGGTGTAAAAACCTATCGGTCGTATTTGGATCTATAAAAAAATAGACATGGATGTTTCACATCTATGAAATACTCGACATGCCGTAAAGTATTTTATGACAATGTTCAAGGAGTTGACTATGAAAAGATTTGATCTTTCATAGTGATATTTAGTCTAGACGGATTAAATTAGCAACCACTACATATAATTTGGTATATGGTAGATGAATAAACAAAACAAAGTTCTTCTAATAGAATGGTTACCTAGGAAGTGTACATGACACGGTCCAAAGGGTTTTTTAATTCAAAGGATGCTAAAAAGGGCATGCAAACTTCAATGGTTGAAGTAAGCATCGCGGAGTTGGAATCTTCACCGTGATGAAAAGGAGTTTTCATCAGGAGACGATGAAGATGCTTGCATTTGCAAGAAATTAAGTGGGAGCACTGAGACATATTTCTAATACAGTATATGGAGGACATCTTGTTGATTAGAAATTATGTATTTTTTATTGACAAATGTTAAGAATTTCACTTCGATAAAAGACTTAGGCAAAACCCGAATATTTAGCATGAATGTCTATAGTGGATAGACCATGACGCTAATATGGTTGTGCCAAACGTACATATATGAGATATTGAAGGAGTTCAATATAGAAACGACAAGAAACGGTTCTTGTTGCATGGAAAGGAATTGAATCAAGATTCAAGTGTATCGACACTTGATAAGTGAAACAAGATTCAAGTGCTTTGACACTTGATGAGTGAAATCATAAGGATGTTTTGATCAATCATACCATGATATGTACACATCTAGATATGTACTATGCTCTAAGTGTTATGAGCATATACCAGAATGAATCATAAAATGATCATTGGACGATAGTGAGGATATTCTTATGATGTTTTGGAAAAACTAAGAATATATTTGTGTAGAGGTGACAAACAATTACAAATAGTTCATTGTAAAGTGTTACATTGATACTAGTTTTGTCACAAGATAAAAATTAAGTTTATCTTAATTTAAACTATGGGTGGCACAATGTAATGGAAATGAGATTCCATGATGTATTTGGATGAAATCCATAGTTAATACATTGTGACGAATACTACAACAAAAGGCTAAGTATATGAATGCTATAGTAGTAGCCAATGGTAAGGAAATCGGTAATCGTTAACTGCTGGGTTGGCTTGGGAGTAGCGACTAATCGGAATTCGGACGATTAACTGATTTAATCGGTCGGCTATTAATCGGTGCAGCCTACAAAAATTAGCACCTAAAACACATATGAATCATCTTGCATCTTAACCATATACCCTATTAAACGCAACCTTAAGCTCCCAGATGAGATTCTCAAGGCGCTCGAGCTCTTGTACCTGAGGTCTGGTCGACAACTACGAGGAACTAGTCAACAACGACAAGGAACTGGTTGGTGATGGCAAAAATCAAGCTCCTGGAGCGGGAGCTTCACAAAACTTACTTCATTGGGGCGAGCTAGCGGGTTGATGGGCGATATGTGTTGATAATTTTGCAACTTTTTTGACCAAGTGTAATGGTTAATCGGGAACATACCTAGTAATCGGAGTGTCAGGCCTATTAATTGGGATAAACGATTAATACAAAGGATTAGTGGTATTCGACACGGTCAGGTCCCTAGTAGAGATTAATCGGCCGATTAATCGCTGAGTCGGCCTATTTTTTGATCAGTGGTAGCAGCAAAGGAGGGAATTTGTGTCAAGTAGTTTGTTATCAAACTAAGGTCTGGTTCGCAACGGGCTAACACTAAATATATATTGTACGACAATAGTATCGACATGATTTAACCCCAAGAAACTAAAGGTCTTACCAGAAGACCAAATTTATACAATGCCATCTCACTGGAGAATGAGTGATGCGTGGAGACGCAAAGACATGCAAATATACACGGACCTGAAAGCGTCAGATTCGTAGAATATGTTAACCACTTGCAATTGTGTATATGGAACACCAGAAAGCCATAGGTGTTCAATACGCAAAGTTTTCAAACTAGATTATTGTCTCTAGTGCAAGTGGGAGACTGAAGGGAATATGCCCGAGAGGCAATAATAAAGTGGTTATTATCATATTCCTTATTTATGATAAATGTTTATTTTGCATGCTATAGTTGTATTAATATGGAAACATTAATACATGTGTGTTTAATAAACAAAAAGGAAGTTCCTAGTTATGCCTCTCTTATAAACTAGCTCGTTTATTAACAATATGATCAAAGGTTTCCTGATCATGGACATGAGATGTTGTTAATAACGAGGTCACAACATTAGGGTAATGGTGTGATGAACATTCATCCGAAGTATATCATTACAATCAAGGTCATTGTGTTTATATTGCTATAGCATCATATGAAGTAATCTTAGTCCTTAGACCATGAGATCATGTCAATCACTAACACCGGAAGAGTATCTTGATAACATCAAACGTCACACCGTAACAGGGTGACTATAAAGATGGGTTGAGTGCTATGAAGGTGTTATGTTGAGGCTCATGGATCAAGAGTGGATTTTTTCCATCCCGATGACGGATAGATATACTCTGGGCCCTCTCGGTGATATCACATTAGTTAGCTTGCAAGCAAGTGATTTGATCTCTAGAATGTTATATCACGGGAACGAGAAAAGAGTACATGTCGGCAACGAGATCAAACTAGGTATGGAGATACCGATGATCGAATCTCGGACATGTAATATATCGCGAGACAAAGGCATTGAGTTGCATGCGTATAAGGTTCACACGATCACAGAAGTCATCGTTGAATATGTGGGAGTCAGTACGGATCTCCGGGTCCGGCTGCTGATTATTGATCGGAGAGGGGTCTCGATCATGTCTACATTATTCCCGAACCGTAGGGTGACACAGTTAAGGGATACTGACACCATTCGGATCAAATGATATGCTGGAGAAAGAAAAGAAAGGGCAGGAATTTATTTCACTAGACACTGGAATTGTTTCGGTTGAAATTGCTGAAACTCGTTCTGTATGTGAAATGGAATACTAGCAAGGGGTTTTATGTGAATGTTTGTTAATTAAAGTAATTAAAAAAATTCTGAATAAATAAATAAAATAGTTTTATTTAAATGAGAGCTTGCATTAAATTTGGTGGAAATTTAATGCATGTGAGTGGATTTTTGAGTGGAGGCTCTTTTATGGGAGTGGAGGCTTTTCATTTTGAGTGGGAGCTCCACCCACATGAATGTGGAAGAGGTGGGGGCATCCACCATTGTCGTGGTGGTGTCACGGCATATGCCATGGGTAGGCTAAAGTTGGGGCCGATGGACGTGGAGGAATCCGGGGAGGGATGATGCAGTGAAGACCGCACTCATATGAACAAAGAGAAATTCAATGTATAGTGGATTGAAGCTCTCAAGTGGTGATAACACCTCCTTCTCTTTATCTAATCTCTTACAATCTGGCCATACTTGTGGCTACAATCATGCTCCTTGAGTTGTTTATCCTATACCTCTATCTAGATCTCTCTATGAGAGTGGAGGAAGAAGAAGAAGGAGAGCTCCTATTGAGCTGTGAGGGGAGGAGCCCTTCCCGGGGGCCTCTCCTAGAACGATCCCCCTGGTGCTCCTTATAAAGGGGAGCCCAGGGGACAAGTCTTGTGCTACACGCTTAGCATCTAGATGGCATATTCTGGGTATCTTCTAGAGATGCTCAGCATATGCCTTGGCATCTTTGGAGATGCCAGGCATATTCCCTAGCATCTTTTTAGATGCCAACGGCATATTCTATACATCATGTGCCAGTCTGAGCAGGTGGGCTCCCAAGACTGACACAATACTTGTTGGTCTTGTCTTGATCCGCTGGCGCGTGTTCGTGGAGTCTGTGAGGGCATCTGGAGGTGAATAACAGGGCGTCCAGGTCAAAGTAACTCGTCCCAAACGCCCTGGGCCAAGAGGAAACTCGGCCTGAGGGAAACTTGATTCGGCCTGTCAGCAGAGAGATTCGGCTGCATCAGAGGCCCACCGGTCGATTACCTTCACCGAATAAAGAAAATAGGTCCACCGGGTCTCCTGATTCGGCCCGCCGAATACACTGGGGTCAGCCCACCGAGTGAGTTGGTCCAATGAGCCGGTGGCGTCGACCCCCGTGGTGGGCCGAGCTAAGCCTCATTCGGCCCAGCCGGACGACGGGGTGATGGAGCTGGAGCTGTGTCCCGCGGTGGGCCGAGATGATCCTCGTTCGGCCCACCCGGGCGACGAGGCGAGAGAGCGGGGAGTCTCGAGGGAGGCGTTGATCCGCCAAGGTTGCTTGGGGAAGAGCGCGTCGAGGTACTTCGGAGGGAGTCAGTCGCGGGTCTCCAGTGAGCGAGCCATTTTCCTGGGCGACATATTGGAATTCGCCCAAGGGTTTAGTTCGGCCTTGAGCCTCTTACTCATCCAATTCGGCTTGGGTGGATCCTGTCCAAGCCACGCTTTGGTTATCTCGGCCCAAGCCGAGTTTGCTCTTGTTTTTTATGTGTTCCTTCTTCTATTTCTTCATGTTATTTATATTCAATGATTTTCCTTCTTTCTGTTATGCAGACGACATAACTCTAGGGTACCTGGGGTCATATCCCCGACATTAGTCCCCGAGGCTATGTGGGACTCATAGAGTTGCTCATAGCCTTTACATCAAACATTCCCAGAGTTATTATCTATTACATGTTTTCTTTGTCATATATATCTTAGCCATATAACCTATTTGGGTAAATTATTAATGTCTTGCTATTTTCAGCATCGCTCTTTTAACCTCCTTGGGTAAGTTTTAAGAGTTCCGGCCTTCTTGGGCACTTCTCTCTTAGCCCCTTTGGGTAATATATAAGTTCCGGCCTTCTTGGGTAATCCTCTCTTAACCCCTTTGGGTTATATATGAGTCCTGGCCTTTTTGGCACTGCTCTTTTAACCTCTTTGGGTAGGTTATGAGTTCAGGCCTTTTTGGGCACTGCTCTTTTAACCTCTTCGGGTAAGTTATGAGTTCTGGCCTTCTTGGGCACTGCTCTTTTAACCTCTTTGGGTAAGTTAAGAGTCTAGGCCTTCTTGGGAGCTGCTCTTTTAACCCCATCGGGTAAGTTATGAGTTTAGGCCTTCTTGGGCGCTGCTCTTTTAACCCCATCGGGTAAGTTATGAGCTCTGGCCTTCTTGGGCACTGCTCCTTTAACCTCATTGGGTAAGATATGAGCTCTGCCTTCTTTGGCATTGCTCTTTTAACCCCATTGGGTAAGATATGAGCTCTTGCCTTCTTTGGCATTGCTCTTCTAACCCCATTGGGTAAGATATGAGCTCTTGCCTTCTTTTGCATTGCTCTTTTAATCGCATTGGGTAATATATGAACTCTTGCCTTCTTTGGCATTGCTCTTTTAACCTCTTCGGGTAAGTTATGAGTCTTGGCTTTCTTTGGCACTGCTCTTTTAACCTCCTCGGGTAAGTTATGAGTCTTGGCCTTCTTTGGCACTGCTCTTTGGGTAAGATATGATCCGAGTCATCTGTTTCCAAATCCGAGTTATACGATTCAAATCCGAGTTAACTCAACTCAAATCCGAGTTACTTTTCTCCAAAATTGACTTTATGTCTTAAGGATGAGTCATCTGGCTCCAATCCGAGTTATATGATTCAAATCCGAGTTAACTCAACTCAAATCCGAGTTACTTTACTCAAAATTGACTTTATGTCTTAAGGATGAGTCATCTGGGTCCAATCAAGTTATATGATTCAAATCCGAGTTAACTCAACTCAAATCCAAGTTACTTTACTCAAAATTGACTTTATGTCTTAAGGATGAGTCATCCGCTCCAATCCGAAGTTATATGATTCAAACCGAGTTAACTCAACTCAAATCCGAGTTACTTTACTCAAAATTAACTTTATGTCTTAAGGATGAGTCATCCGCTCCAATCCGAAGTTATATGATTCAAATCAGTTAACTCAACTCAAATCCGAGTTACTTTACTCAAAATTAACTTTATGTCTTAAGGATGAGTCATCTGGCTCCAATCCGAGTTATATGATTCAAATTCGAATCATCTATCTTCCACGATATAACTTGATTTGGCGTGATGACGATAATTTGCCTTTGATATGGATCCGAGATATAGATCCAAGATTAAGCTTTGGGATATGATAATAGGGATAACCGCTGAGAGATCTGATTCGAGATGTAGATATGAGATATAGATTCGAGATATGATAAGATAGCCAATAGTCGTCCGAGATATGGGATAACCTGGCAAGATGGTGAGATATCAATCCGAGTCATAACATAACCTGGCAATCTGGTGAACTGAATAAAGCTTCGGCCTGAATCAGAGATATGATTAGTACTCCGAGTCTGAATACCAATCCGAATTATAATATACCCTGGCAAGCTGAATCAAATGTTAGTCCGAATCAGAGACAATCTACTGAGCTGAGTTAAAGGTTAATTAAAAGCATGAACAAATTGACTTCAAGTTATATCTAAATCAACAATAAGTCGGCCTAAACCGAGTTAGAGGACAATCCAAAGCATACATAAACCGATTCAAATTGTCCGACTCATAAATAAGCCGCTCAAATTCTACGGATCATAAAAAGATGACTCAACTTCGAAAGTTATAGATAAGTCGGCTGAGCTGAGTTACAGGATAACTCAAAACTTAAACTAACTGAGTCAAAATCTATCTGAATCACAAATAAGATGATTCAACTTATGGCCGAGTTATAAATAAGTTGGCTGGAGTATAGATCTAAATCACCATAAAGCTCTCTTAATCTAAAGGTGACTCTACGGATAAGATGACTAGTCCCCGGGTTGAGTTATTTTCTCCCTGGGATGAAGTATTGAGTGTAGGTGGTTGAGTTACCTGGCACTTACAGCATACTTGCAGAAGTGTTTGGGTGAGTTTTGCTAGGTCATACCTGCCCTGCTGAGTTACTTGGTACTTACAGTAGGCTTGGAGTAGTGCTTGAGTCCTTCCTGCTGAGTCTTACCAGCTTTGATGAGTTAGACTTGGTGAGCCTCTGCGCTTACCTCTTTGTTCTCTGTTGACTTGGTGAAGCTGAATGAGTCCTATGAGGAAGAAGTTGATGAAGATGTTCCCGTCCGGATGGAAACCCAACCAACGCCGCTAGAAGGCCCCACGGTGGGCGCCAAATGTCGTGGTGGTGTCACGGCATATGCCATGGGTAGGCTAAAGTTGGGGCCGATGGACGGAGGAACTGGGGAGGGATGATGCAGTGAAGACCGCACTCGTATGAACAAAGAGAAATTCAATGTATAGTGGATTGAAGCTCTCAAGTGGTGATAACACCTCCTTCTCTTTATCTAATCTCTTACAATCTGGCCATACTTGTGGCTACAATCATGCTCCTTGAGCTGTTTATCCTATACCTCTATCTAGATCTCTCTATGAGAGTGGAGGAAGAAGAAGAAGGAGAGCTCCTATTGAGTTGTGAGGGGAGGAGCCCTTCCCGGGGGCCTCTCCTAGAACGATCCCCCTGGTGCTCCTTATAAAGGGGAGCCCAGGGGACAAGTCTTGTGCTACACGCTTAGCATCTATATGGCATATTCTGGGTATCTTCTAGAGATGCAAGATATGCCTTGGCATCTTTGGAGATGCCAGGCATATTCCCTAGCATCTTTTTAGATGCCAACGGCATATTCTATACATCATGTGCCAGTCTGAGCAGGTGGGCTCCCAAGACTGACACAATACTTGTTGGTCTTGTCTTGATCCGCTGGCGCGTGTTCGTGGAGTCTGTGAGGGCATCTGGAGGTGAATAACAGGGCGTCCAGGTCAAAGTAACTCGTCCCAAACGCCCTGGGCCAAGAGGAAACTCGGCCTGAGGGAAACTTGATTCGGCCTGTCAGCAGAGAGATTCGGCCTGGTACTGTAGAGGCCCAGCCGGGTCTGATTACCTTCACCGAATAAAGAAAATGGCCACCGGGTCTCTGTTGATTCGCCCATCGAATACACCGGGGTCAGCCCACCGAGTGAGTTGGTCCAGCGGAGCTGGTGGCGTCGACCCCCGTGGTGGGCCGAGCTAAGCCTCATTCGGCCCAACCGGACGACGGGGTGATGGAGCTGGAGCTGTGTCCCGCGATGGGCCGAGATGATCCTCGTTCGGCCCACCCGGGCGACGAGGCGAGAGAGCGGGGAGTCTCAGCGGGAGAGTGCGTTGATCTGCCGAGGTTGCTTGGCGGGAAGGGGAGCGGGCGTCGAGGTACTTCGGAGGGAGTCAGGTCGGCGGGTCTCCAGCGGGAGCGAGCCATTTTCCAGTGGGCCGACATATTGGAATTCGGCCCAAGCAGGTTTAGTTCGGCCTTGAGCCTCTTACTCATCCAATTCGGCTTGGGTGGATCCTGTCCAAGCCACGCTTTGGTTATCTCGGCCCAAGCCGAGTTTGCTCTTGTTTTTTATGTATTCCTTCTTCTATTTCTTCATGTTATTTATATTCAATGATTTTCCTTCTTTCTGTTATGCAGACGACATAACTCTAGGGTACTGTAACACCCTCAGAATCGGACCTATGCAAGTTTGAACAAAATTCGCCAAACCCGCATAGAAACGATTCAAAGGTGCCCACCAGGCACTTTCATGCGGGTGGAAAACGAAGTAATAACATAACACAACAGTCCTCGATGGGACCCACAGAACAGATATATATACAGAGGCGACTCAATGAGTCAAGAATACAGATATAATATACAAAGATCCAAATCACCTTGAAAACGAGAGTGCGTCCAGCTACGGACAAGATGCAAATGAGGCTAAGAGCCCTGAAGAATAATCAATGGCGTCCATAACCCTGTGCCAAGCGGAAGGGTAACCCCGCTAACGACGCCGATCTCAAAACCTGCTTAAACAAAGGGGTGCCGACAGAGGGCAAAGGAAAAGAAAGGAGCGTCGATCGAGGCCAAGACAGCGAGGCTAGAATTGCGGTCCTCGCCTACATAGGTATGGTGGATCAAGCGGCGTGAAGATGCACTAAACAACCTATAGAGACTCGATACAACCTGGCGGCAATCGAGAGGGATACGAAAGACCTATTCGAGATAACCTGATACTACCATCAAACAAACCCATCTGGTGTTTCTCGATACCAAACGAGGAAGTCAACCGAGGAACTCACACGGTTGGCGCTTTACTTATTCCGTTATAGTTGCGGCACTTTACTAGTCGGTTTAGGTATTCAGTCGATAAAGTAAGCAGTGGACACTTTTAGTTAACCATTCCGTTATAGTTACAACACTTACTAGTCAGATACCATTAGCATGAGATAACCCCAAAACCCAGCATTTGTTGGTACTTTTACTTAGCCATTCCGTTGTGGTGAAGCTGATTACTAGTCATATCGGAAACAAGTCAATTTAAAACAATAAACTTTAGTTATAGTTGTCTATGATCAAGCACTGTGCTCCAAGTCGTCCATAACCGCGGACACGGCTTCTCGAAAAGATTTAACCCTGCAGGGGTGCACCAAAGTATCCACAGCACTTCACCCTTTTGCGGATCGGTTAACATACACCCATCGGTATGTCGGCGGGGCCTAAGTCACGACGTTCCCGCACCAAAGCAAGTACATGGGGCCACCCACTAAGTACACATAGCAAGTCGGCCGGTCTCGAGACGGACTTAGGGTTTCGACAATGGTATGTGACGGTATACCCCCAAACGGGACCGTCGATACCACAAAACATTCCGCTTCCTAAACAAAGCAGCGTGCTCCTCACACAAACGTAAATACATAAGTAGCATGGCATAAGTACAGATAGTAAAACACCTCAAACTAGTTGTGGCCCCAGTACAATACTTTGAAATCAGGTAATAATCGATGGGGCCCATATCTCCACCGTGGTTAGCGCTCGATCTCGGAGCAGTGTCAAGAACTCGGTCCTCACGGACACAAGTGGGCGTCGGAAAACCAACATTACCTATCACCCATATGCCTGCTTAATTCAATTTTAGTTGTTAAGCAGGAATTAAAGTGAAACAATAATTAAAGCCATGATCATCTCCATCGTCAACATGCAATCCTCCAACAATTGTGGTACTAAATGCCGACAAGCAACACACTTGAGCAAGCGACTACGACACGGGTCCAACTAACTACCAAACAAAAGGTAATAGGATGTGTCCAAGGCTATATATGGGCTGCAAGGGATATCACGGCGAAATCTAGAGCATCAACACGTAGCAAAGATCAATGGAGGGAATAAATACTAGCAAAGGAAGATAGGTAGAAAGGGGAGATGCTCGCTTTGAAAACATTGCCGAAGGGTTCATCCGAAGATCGGTAAGCTCACATCAACTCAACGGCCTTATCGCGAAGAAGCAAAACACTAGAATAAACACGGATGCAATATTTAATACAAGCGGAAGATCGGCATGATGCATGCATGATGTATGACATGGCAAAGGTGCGATGCAATTAGGTCATATTAAAGCGGGAAGGTTCCGACATTTAATTAGATGGTTCAAGTTGTTTAGATACCCGCAATTTAAATGTTGTTATAACAAGGCAAGATACGATGGGTTACTACACAAGTTTAAATGAGGCCGATATGAGACTAGATTTGCCGCATATGGGCCCCATATTTAATTATTAGGTGAATCGGCATAAGGCCCCCAAACCACAGATATGCATGCGAGAATGACAATTCAATATGCAACAAGTTGTTATTATGTTATAAAATAAGGTTTCGGGAAGGGGTTCACACATTAGGGTTCTCGGCGATCTTGGGTTCCGGGGTTCGGGGTCGGTCTCAGGGTTCAGGGTTCGGCGAGATCGTTCTCGGACTCAGGGGTAGGTCTTGGCGCATCCGGGGTCTTCGGGTCACGTTGTCGGTCATGGCGTTCGGGACGAAGCACTCGTCGCATCGGGGACTCGGTGTCCGGGGTGAAGCACTTGTCGTTTCATGGCGATCTTGGCGTCGGTCCTCGGGCGTCTATGCGGAAAGGAGTTCTTGTCGGGGCCGCGCAGTTGATCTTGGTGTTTCCGGAAGATCTTGCCGACTCCTTGCGAAGGCCTTGGCGCTCTAGATCGGTCTTCGGGGTCCATGTAGTAGACCTTGTCCGTTCCATGTCGTCGACCTTGGGGTCGCGGTGACTTCGGGTTCTGGGTAGGAGTCCTCGACGTCCGTGAAGGAGTTCATGGCGCCCCAAGATCGGTCTTCGGGTACCGCGAAGGAGAGCTTGGGGTATCGAGGCTTCAACTATCGATGGCGAACTTGGTCTTGGCAGCGCATGTACGGATGGCTTATCGGGGTACTAGTCCGTCTTGCAGCTCTTGCTCACCGGAAGGATTGTATGCCGAGATTCCATCTTGCAGTACCATCAACACCACCGAAGGACCCCTGTTGACAACACCAGAAAGGCGCCCGTGTGTCTTGTCGCTGCACACGCACGGCAGCGGGCGGCAGGAAGGCGAGACCGTCCAACGCGCCGAGGCAGCGAGACACGGGCAAGGGGCCGAGGCGGCTTCGCCGGGCGGACGCGGAGGAGGGTGGCCGGCGGGCCAGGCAGGCGGCAGCGGGGCTGGGCCAGCCGAGGGGACCGAGCTCGGCGGGCAGAGGCGGGTCGGGGCTCGACCGTGACGAGCCGGGCGGCGGGTGCTCGAAGCCTTGGGCGGCAGCAGCCTGCTGTGAGGGCGGGCGGGGCTCGCGGTGAAGGCGGCTTGGCGGCGTCGAGGCGGTTTCTGCCTCGGTCAGGCGGTGGCGCCAGGCGAGGCGGCGTCGGCAAGGCGGGCGAGCGTCATGGACGAGGCAGCGGGCGGAGGTTGGCGGGCGCAGGGTCGCGGCGAGGTGGGCCTGGGCGCTGGGGTCGGGGCGGGGCCGGTGAGGGCAGCTAGGCGTGCGCTGGAGGCGGGCACGAGGACGCGGGCGGGCGCCTGAGGAGAGGCTCTGCGCCAGGCGGGACCGCAAGGAAGCGGCAGTTACAGCGAGGACAGGCGAGAACCAGCGGAGAAGGGAGCACCTTGGCGGGCAGACTGCTGGCGAGAGGACGCAGGCGGCGAGGAGGAGGAGGCGGGCGGAGCCGGCTCGCAGAGGCGGAGGCGGGGCGGCTGGCATGGCCGGAGGCCATGGCCAGAGGAGGAGGAGGGCGGAGAAGGCGAGCAAGCGGAGGGGCCGAGGAGGAGGGCAGCCGTGGCCGAGGCGGTCAGCGAGGCGGCGGGGAGGAGGGCTGAGGAGGAGCGGGCGGGCGAGCGCGCCGGGGATGCGGGCGAGGGAGGCGGTTGCGGGAGGTGGAAGATGGGGTCGGTCCGGTCGCGTGGGTGGTAGGTGGGACCAGAGCGGTGGGCCGGGTGGTGGGGTCGGCGGAAGCTGGCTTTGACCAGGGGGAGGGAGGGGCTGGTGCGGGCCCAGGGGAGGGGTAGGGGCCACGGGTCAGGGGGCTGGCGTGCGGGAGGCTTGGGTGTGTGCGTGTGACGGTTTGGGAGGGGTGTGAGCTGGAGAGAGAGAGGAGAGAGAGGGGGTTGGCTAGGCCAAGGTGGCAGGGTGTGATTGGTTAGGGGAGGGGAGAGGGTGAGGTGTCAGGATCTGAGTGGTTGAGGTGATGTGGCCAAGGGGAGGGTGGGTAGAATATCTGGTAGGTTTAGGATTAGAGCGGACCGATTTAGTTTTTCTGGGGCGGTCGTTCGGTCGGTTCGGCCCGTTCGACTGCCCCACCAAAAATAATTCAAGCTTCAATTTAATTTGAAAAGAACTTTGCGAATAGTTTTTAGACAACAAAATATCCGGCAGCACCTGGGGTTTGGCGTTTGAATAAAGATGGGGCGTTTGGAAAACAAAACGGGCTTGCGAAAAATAGTTTTATGCAAACAATGCATGATGATGACGATGCAATGCACAAATTCAACGCGATTTTCTAGTAGTGGTTTTCCGGGATGCCACAATTCGACACCACTAACAAGGGATCTCGCCCTCGAGATCCGCCTCATGGTACCGGAAGGAAGGTCGGCGATCTGCGTCTTCTCGCTTCGTGTAGATCCTCGCGACACCACTAACAAGAGGTCGTTGATCCCGTTCGTCAAGAGAACACTCCGGATAAACAACGGACGAAGTTAAAGGTAAGGCCACCTCTAACTTCCATGGAAGGAGTAAAATTGCATCGATCCACCATTCAATGTACATAAGCGAATGATAAAAGTAGTGGTATGGTCGCGACTCCATCCCGCACTCAAAGCATTACTATGTACACGAATAGACAGATTATGCAACCAACTCTCAAGATTCAGACTGAAGATCTCGACAAGCGAGGTTCGGAAACAAAGGAGTGATGCAGACTCTGCATCGGGGCTGGCGTAGAGGATGTCGTCGCGTCGGAAAACACCGGAAGGCACAAACAAGGAACAAAGAATGGTACCACAGTAGACGGATTCCTCAGGCAGCTTGAACACCGGATGATAGACCACCGTTATCAGAGGAGGAAGCGAAACCCTGATGCACGGAAACCCATCCACGAAATCACGGACTCAAGAGAGAGAAAGAGCGGATTCAAAACACGCCGAGATACGAGGGGAATAGCAAAGGGTAAGTAAAATCAGACCTAATCGATCTATCCAACGATTTTGCAAAATAGTTTTGACACTCTACTTGCCGTTAGCTAGGTTATCCTGATTTGGACTTGTGGGGTATCGCAACTGCTGCGCTCTGATACCACTCTGTAACACCCTCAGAATCGGACCTATGCAAGTTTGAACAAAATTCGCCAAACCCGCATAGAAACGATTCAAAGGTGCCCACCAGGCACTTTCGTGCGGGTGGAAAACGAAGTAATAACATAACACAACAGTCCTCGATGGGACCCACAGAACAGATATATATACAGAGGCGACTCAATGAGTCAAGAATACAGATATAATATACAAAGATCCAAATCACCTTGAAAACGAGAGTGCGTCCAGCTACGGACAAGATGCAAATGAGGCTAAGAGCCCTGAAGAATAACCAATGGCGTCCATAACCCCTGAGCCAAGCGGAAGGGTAACCTCGCTAACGACGCCGATCTCAAAACCTGCTTAAACAAAAGGGGTGCCGAAGAGGGCAAAGGAAAAAGAAGAGGCGTCGATCGAGGCGATTGCAGCGAGGCTAGAATTGGTCCTCGCCTACATAGGTATGGTGGATCAAGCGGCGGCAGCATGCACTAAACAACCTATAGAGACTCGATACAACTGGCGGCAATCAGAGAGGGATACGAAAGACCTATTCGGAGATAACCTGATACTACCATCAAACAAACCCATCCTGGTGTTTCCCCCTCGATACCAAACGAGGAAGTCAACCGAGGAACTCACACAGTTGGCAGTTTTACTTATTCCGTTATAGTTGCGGCACTTTACTAGTCAGGTTTAGGTATTCGTACTGATAAAGTAAGCAGTGGGCACTTTTAGTTAACCATTCCGTTATAGTTACAACACTTACTAGTCAGATACCATTAGCATGAGATAACCCCAAAACCCAGCATTTGTTGGTACTTTTACTTAGCCATTCCGTTGTGGTGAAGCTGATTACTAGTCATATCGGAAACAAGTCAATTTAAAACAATAAACTTTAGTTATAGTTGTCTATGATCAAGCACTGTGCTCCAAGTCGTCCATAACCGCGGACACGGCTTCTCGAAAAGATTTAACCCTGCAGGGGTGCACCAAAGTATCCACAGGCACTTCGACCCTTTTGCGGATCGTTAACATACACCCATCGGTATGTCGCGGGGCCTAAGTCACGTTCCTGCACTCCAAAGCAAGTACATGGGGGCCACCCACTAAGTACACCCCGCAGAAGTCGGCCGGTCTCGAGACGGACTTAGGGTTTGCGACAATGGTCATGTGACAAGATACCCCAAACGGGGATCGCGATACCATGAAAACATTCCGCTTCCTAAAGCGATGCGTGCTCCTCACACAAACGTAAATACATAAGTAGCATGGCATAAGTACAGGATAGTAAAAACACCTCAAACTAGTTGTGGCCCCCAGTACAATACTTTGAAATCAGGTAATAATCGATGGGGGGCCCATATCTCCCCACCTGTGGTTAGCGCGCTCGATCTCGGAACAGGTGTCAAGAACTCGGGTCCTACGGGACACAAGTGGGCGTTCGGAAAACCAACATTACCTATCACCCACCGATGCCTCTGCTTAATTCAATTTTAGTTGTTAAGCAGGAATTAAAGTGAAACAATAATTAAAGCCATGATCATCTCCATCGTCAACATGCGGCAATCCTCCAACAATTGTGGTACTCGTCGACAAGCAACACACTTGAGCAAGCGACTACGACACGCGGGTCCAACTAACTACCAAACAAAAGGTAATAGGATGTGTCCAAGGCTATATATGGCTGCAAGGGATATCACGGGTACGAAATCTAGAGCATCGCAACACAGGTAGCAAAGATCAACAGGAGGGAATAAATACTAGCAAAGGAAGATAGGTAGAAAGGGGGGAGATGCTCGCCTGAAAACATTGCCGAAGGGTTCATCCGAAGATCGGGGCGAAGCTCACATCAACTCAACGGCCTTATCCGCGAAGAAGCAAAACACTAGAATAAACACCGGATGCAATATTTAATACAACGGCAGAAGATCGGCATGATGCATGCATGATGTATGACATGGCAAAGGTGCGATGCAATTAGGTCATATTAAGCGGAACCGGGGTTCCGACATTTAATTAGATGGTTCAAGTTGTTTAGATACCCCGCAATTTAAATGTTGTTATAACAAGGCAAGATACGATACCGGTTCGCTACACAAGTTTAAATGAGGCCGATATGAGACTAGATTTGCCCGCATATGGGCCCCATATTTAATTATTAGGTGAATCGGCATAAGGCCCCCAAACCACAGATATGCATGCGAGAATGACAATTCAATATGCAACAAGTTGTTATTATGTTATAAAATAAGGTTTCGGGAAGGGGTTCACACATTAGGGTTCTCGGCGATCTTGGGTTCCGGGGTTCGGGGTCGGTCTCAGGGTTCAGGGTTCGGCGAGATCGTTCTCGGACTCAGGGGTAGGTCTTGGCGCATCCGGGGTCTTCGGGTCACGTTGTCGGTCATGGCGTTCGGGACGAAGCACTCGTCGCATCGGGGACTCGGTGTCCGGGGTGAAGCACTTGTCGTTTCATGGCGATCTTGGCGTCGGTCCTCGGGCGTCTATGCGGAAAGGAGTTCTTGTCGGGGCCGCGCAGTTGATCTTGGTGTTTCCGGAAGATCTTGCCGACTCCTTGCGAAGGCCTTGGCGCCTAGATCGTCTTGGGTCCATGTAGTAGACCTTGTCCGTTCCATGTCGCCGACCTTGGGGTCGCGGTGACTTCGGTTCGGTAGGAGTCCTCGACGTCCGTGAAGGAGTTCATGGCGCCCCAAGATCGGTCTTCGGGTACCGCGAAGGAGAGCTTGGGGTATCGAGGCTTCAACTATCGATGGCGAACTTGGTCTTGGCAGCGCATGTACGGATGGCTTATCGGGGTACTAGTCCGTCTTGCAGCTCTTGCTCACCGGAAGGATTGTATGCCGAGATTCCATCTTGCAGTACCATCAACACCATCGAAGGACCCCTGTTGACAACACCAGGAAGGCGCCCGTGTGTCTTGTCGCTGCACACGCACGGCAGCAGAGCGGGCCCGGGAAGGCCGAGACCGTCCAACGCGGCCAGGAACGCGCAGGACACGGGCAGCGGGGCCGAGGCGGCTTCTGGCCGGAGGCGGACGCGCGGAGGGGAGAGTCGGCGGCGGAGCTGGACAGAGCAGAGGGCGACGGGCTGGCCGGAGCCGAGGGACCGGAGTCGGCGGGGCAGAGGCGGGGCTCGACCGACGACGACGGGCCGGGCGGGTGGTTTGAAGCGGGCGGCAGCGTCCGTCACATGTGAGGAGGGCGGCGGGCTCGCGGTGAAGGGCGGCTTGGCGGCGTCGAGGCGTGCTCGGCCTCGGTCGCGTGGCGCCAGCGAGGCGCGCGGCGGCCGAGGCGGCGCGTCATGACGGGAGGCCGGGCGGAGGTTGGCGCAGGGTCGCGGCGAAGGGCCTGGGCGGCGCTTGGGGTCGGGGACGGCCAGCGGCCGCTAGGAGGGCCAAGCGCGCGGAGGCGGCGAGGACGCGCGGCGCCTGGGAGGAGAGGGCGCTCCGCAAAGGACGCAAGCGGCGGCGGTTACCCAGCGAGGACGGGCGAGAACCAGCGGAGAAGGGAGCACCGCCGGAGGGACGCGCTGGGCGAGGAGGACGGGCGGCGAGGGAGGAGGAGGCGGGCGAGGCGGCTGCAGAGAGCTGGCGGCCATGAGCACCAAGGCTGGAGGCATGGCGCCAGGATGAGGAGGGCGGCGAGGGGCGAGCGAGCGAAGAGGGGCCAAGGGAGGAGGAGGAACGCTGCCAGCGTTGGGCGAGCTCGCAGGAGGCGAGGCGGGCGGGAGGAGGAGGAGGAGGAGCCAGGCGGCCGGGATGGCGAGGGAGGCGGTTGCGGGAGGTGGAAGATGGGGTCGGTCCGGTCGCGTGGGTGGTAGGTGGGACCAGAGCGGTGGGCCGGGTGGTGGGGTCGGCGGAAGCTGGCTTTGACCAGGGGGAGGGAGGGGCTGGTGCGGGCCCAGGGGAGGGGTAGGGGCCACGGGTCAGGGGGCTGGCGTGCGGGAGGCTTGGGTGTGTGCGTGTGACGGTTTGGGAGGGGTGTGAGCTGGAGAGAGAGAGGAGAGAGAGGGGGTTGGCTAGGCCAAGGTGGCAGGGTGTGATTGGTTAGGGGAGGGAAGAGGGTGAGGTGTCAGGATCTGAGTGGTTGAGGTGATGTGGCCAAGGGGAGGGTGGGTAGAATATCTGGTAGGTTTAGGATTAGAGCGGACCGATTTAGTTTTTCTGGGGCGGTCGTTCGGTCGGTTCGGCCCGTTCGACTGCCCCACCAAAAATAATTCAAGCTTCAATTTAATTTGAAAAGAACTTTGCGAATAGTTTTTAGACAACAAAATATCCGGCAGCACCCGGGGTTTGGCGTTTGAATAAAGATGGGGCGTTTGGAAAACAAAACGGGCTTGCGAAAAATAGTTTTATGCAAACAATGCATGATGATGACGATGCAATGCACAAATTCAACGCGATTTTCTAGTAGTGGTTTTGCGGGATGCCACAGGTACCTGGGGTCATATCCCCGACAACCATGGCTAGGCGCCATGCCCCTTGGGGTGCCCCCCCTCTCCCTATAAAAGGCCCCCCTCTCCTCCTCTCAAAGCACACCTCCTCGCGAAGGATCTCTCTCCCTATTTTAGAATTTCCCCATGGTATCGGATCAGCGAGATACATGTTCCCGGTGGATTTTTCTGGAAGGATTTGTTGCTTCCGCTGCTTCGCTGGAGCGAGGGCGCGGAGGTTGTCGGGGTACCCGGACGTGTGTGCGATCACGGATGCACCACTGCTTTGCGGTGCTGGACGTGATGGTGCTGGACTGGCTGGACCAGATGGACTTCATCACGATCTTGAGATCGGCAAGAGTTAGACTACATCATCCATGAGTACAACCTCATTAACGCTATACGGTCTTCAAGGGTATGTATTCTATGGATGTATATCCACCCGTTGCTTGTATCTAGTAGATATATCTTGGTACTTAGATGTTCCCATCGTAGGAAATTTTTTGTTTTCTATGCTGCGAACCCTACACCCGCCGGTGGAGGAAAGAGCGGCTCGTCAAGCGCTTGATTCGACGGCTGACCTCTGATGTTGTTCGAGCTCTTTGTCGCATCTTGGAGCCGGCTGCCCTCCTTCAGGAGGAGCCAGTGGTAGCCCATCAGCATGTCACATGAGGCGTCCAGCGGTAGAGGGTTACCCTACACGACATCTTGGACCCTATCCCACTCGGCATCACTGACGTAGATCTGCTGCCGAGTCACTTCGTCACCATTGGTGGAATCAGGGTTGCGAGGGGCGGTCCTGTAGGGATTTAAGTGAGCACCCCCGTTGGCATTGGTGCTCGGAGGAGGACCTCCATTCGCAGCGTTAGGAGCCTGCGGATTGGCTCCGTTGTCAACATGGGCGTCGATGACGACGACACACATGAAGTGCTGGGGAAGATCGTTGCTCCCACAACTCTCAGATCCGGAACTGTAGGTTCCTTCCTCCGTAGGAGGGTCGCAAAGATCAGAGTTACAACTATTGTTGTCATCCGAATCGTACGTCGGCGACGGTGCGCCGAGCACGTCGATGGGTGATACCCACGAAGTAGGTGAGATCACTGGAGGAGCCACTTGCTCGGGGAGGTGAAGCATGCCCACCTGGCCGACCTGGAAGCATAGGCTCCGAAGCATCATGTCGACTCCATCTCCCACAGAATCAAAGTCTTGGCGGGTCGCTGGTGAGTGGACGATGAAGTCGATGGTGCCAAAGAGGAGGTGGTTCTCCGATGCAGAGGAGTCGAAGATCATGGTGGATGGGGACGTCACGACCGCAACATCAGCATCCCAGTTCCCATAGATGGCACCAATTGATGAGGGTTCGACTCGTCAATGCCCATTGTTATGGACTTGGGTTTTGGAGAAGGAGGGGATGCTGGAGATTATTGAACGGCTAATAGACAAGCAACACAGGACATGATCTTTACCCAGGTTCAGGTCCTCGGAGGGAAAACCTTACTCCTGCTTGTCTGCTCTCGATTAATGGCGAAGCCGAAGGTTATAGAGGTTCGCATATTGGATCTGGCGGTGTGTATGCTAGGGTTATGATGTATCCTCCTTGTCGTTCCCTCCCGACATTTATATAGATAGGCCAGGCCTATAGGATAGGCCGAGTCGGTTATAAGTTTAGGGTTTTCCCTTTAAGTTTCTATCTAAAGAAAACGTGTCCTCCAAGGAGTCAAATACTTCTGGGTCACCCGAAATCCTCCTAGGCTTCGCGATTAGGGGTACGTCCTCTTCATGCGCTTCTGTCGGGCCGGACCGGGTAGACCAACATTAGGCACCCGTAGGGCATACCCATGTCATCGGCCTTGGCATGAGAGCACAAATACTAAGTGCCGAGTTAGAAACAAGGTCGACCGACACATATAAGTCAGATGAGAAAGATATGTTCCATGTATATTAAAGGAACCTGCCGAGGCCTTTCAGCTAACACTGCTAGACATCGACAACTTTGGGGACTAATGTCAGGGGGATGACCCTCAGTAGGGTCAAGAGAGGTATAAAGATAAGGTTGACCCGTAATAAGGTTAACCAACATAGGCCGACATATCCAAGCCGGCATTGACCAGCATATTTAAGCCAACATATAATGTATGTCGGCATAAACATATGGATGCTTCTAATATGCAGGTACATCAATGCCGATTATCAAGGCAAATGCTAACTTATGGAGTGGGCATATGGTCACAGAGTATATGTCGGCCCCTAAGTCAATGGTTCTGTTCATCTCCAGGAATTCGAGAGGTGATAACAATGCATCTAACAAGCGTGCCCCTAAAACCTGGATGCCCATCCCGTCGAGGATTTCCCGGAGGAAACAGTGTCATAGAAAACGCTGGAGGTCATGGGCACGTCAAGTCCCATCACTGAAAAGAATGGTAGTTGGGCCCAATGTATGACTTTTGCTACGGTATATTCTAGGCATATTCCTGCCAAGTCAGCCCTAACTTGTAACCTGGGCACCCCTTTATAAGGTGCACTAGGGCGTTCAGATAGAAGGTCGATCAATTGCTAGTTCATTTCCCTCCTTGCGCATAGAGAGAGGTAGAGTACTTCTTCTTCCTTATCTAGCATACATCTCAAGGAGCATCTATAATCACTTATTGATCATATATGAGATCTAGTAGGCATGAGTAGGGGTTTCATCTCTATAGGAGAGCCCTGAACCTGGGTATATTATGTGTTCTTGTGTTTGCTTGTTCTTGTTCGTGTGTATATTCACTTCACTCTCCCTCCCCGGATTCCACTTGCATTCATCTAACCCCGAACTCCTCCTCGAAACAGGCATATGCCCAGTTATATAAATATAGCAACCAGTTGAGACCGCTGCTGGGCCAGACAGCGCATCGCCTAAGAAATAACAAAGAGAAACACAAAAGAAAAAGAAAAGAAAGCAAAGCCGATAACAACAGCTTGACGAAAACGATGACGACCCGCAACCGTTGCACCCTCCAACGCTTCACCAAGCTCGTCGCCCGCCAATGCACGCCCATAGTCTTGCAGCCGCCACCGCCGTCGCACCGTGACCCACGAAGTAAGGCCGGTAGGACAGAAAAAAGCAAGCTTCAGCGGGGTTGCCGGGACAACAATGTGCGGGAGGGAACTACCTCCACCACCAGAAGGTGGTAGCCAACCGGGTACAATTACAGGGCAAACCAGGCCCACCTAGCCCGGCCGAGCCCCCGAGGGCCCGTGAAGACCCACCGCCATACTACAGCAAGGGAATCGTCATCCACGCCAACCCCACACTAGCCCCTACTGATCCGTCCACCCGGGGAACAACTGCCACTGTCAATCCTTGCCGCCAAGTGGCAGCACCATCACCACCGCTCTCACCGGGACTTCCGGACCACCATCGGTCTGAGAAACACCACCTAGACCCGCAAGGGCGCGAAGAGACGAGTGTGACGAATACAGCAGCTCCGTGCTGCCCACGAGACCCCCCAGGCACGAAAACCAGGAGACCACCAGATCCAAGCCCGTCTGACCTAGATCTGGAATCCCAGCCACCTCGTAGCCCGGAGGAGGCGCCTACCCGCTTGTGACCAAGGGGCTCGCCTGGACCAGATCGGGCCTGTCAAGGGCCACCGATGGGAGCACCCGCAACGCCTTTGTCCCCCTCCATGCCGAGGGGCCCGCTACCATGCAACCACCATCGGGGGTCTTGCTGCTGCTCGCCGCTTGCCGGCGACTGAGGGCCCTGGCCAGAGCCTGCACGACCCATATCGGGCCCAACCTGGCCCAAATTGGTCCCTACTGAGCTCAACGTCGGGTCAACCTGTGGCCTCGCTAGCCACGCAGCCGAGCTACCACCACCCCCGCACCATGGAGCCGCCACAGACGCCGCCGCCCCGTCCTGCAGTACCCCCGCTGAGCCCGCCATGGCGCGCCGCCGCCAGTGAAGGGCCCTGGGCCCCCTAATCGCTGTCGGGAAAGAACGCCCGCCGCCGCCAGTCCTGCCCGAGCTTTGCCCGGCTGTGCGCGCCGATGACAGTGGGAGGAGGAGGTCAGGGGAGGGAGGCGCGGATGCACTCGCCCCGTCGCCCGCGGGAGGACGAGACGAGACGAGCGGTCTTTTTTTCTGACCCCGAACCCAGGCCTACACATGGCATCTTCCCTGACACCACCACGACACTCCTTTGCACAAAGTTGCTTCTTGTATTCCTGGTATAATCCTAAGAATCTTTATATCTTGCTCACAATGGTATAGTAATGTAGGAGTTCACATGAGAAAACAATGATTTTTCTATCTATCATACGCCAAAACTGACAAGATCTATCTAAAAGTAATGCTATAATGGAAAGGTGTCGTTGACATATACCCTTATAAACCGAAAGTGTTTAGCGTTTACGATGAACATAGATGATATAGTCGAATGTCGTAGCCGACCTCAAGGTCGCGTTGATCCTTGTACGACGACAGGTGCCACAACTGGCAGTGGCTTCGTCGTCTCACACATGTACAGTGCTTAACAATAACTCCTGGTTCTCTGATCTAGCCGATATTTATGGCTTTCCAGTTCTAGTGATCTCTTTATTTTTACAAGTTCAAACATTATGTTTACAAGTTTTTAAAAATTGTATGTAAAATTTTGGATGTACAGAATAATGTATCCTACAAGACGTGTGAAATCTCAATCTAAAACATTTTGTATTCTGAACTACACAAAATTAAAAAAATGGATCCGAGTATAGCAAATGCGCATATTTACAAAACTCCAAAATCTACCCGATTTTCCTTCTTTTTGTAGCCTAGAATTTAAATAATCTACCATCTTGATCCATGTTTGTAGCCGGAACACCACCCCTCTCCCGCGTGTCACACACCAGGGCAACACCGGGGGCACCGCCGCGCCGCCAAAGCTCCGCTTGCCGCCGATGCTATCGGCCTGACCACGGTGGCGGCGGGCCCAGCCGACGAAGGTGGTCTAGGATGGGTGGAGGCCGGAGTTAGACGCCATGGATGCTGGGGCAGAGATGGCCGGATCGATGACGACTAGCGACCAAGACGGCGCCCCTGGTTGGGTGGTGGCAGAGGTCCCTCCCGACGGCGCCATGACAGGAGGTGGAAGTCTAGGGCCAAGCCGGCTGGTGTTGGAAACCCTAGATCTTGTGATCTGGGGCTTCGATGTTGCCTCCCCGGACCTCTTCGTTGCTGGTAGGGCCGGATCCGGTGGGGGTAGACCCTGCTCTGCTGTCATCTCTCTCGTTAATAGCCTAGTCGCGGGGCTACTGGTAGAGTTTGGTGCGGCAAAACTTATAGGTTGCCGGCGGGTGGCGAGGGGGCTACAGGCTCGGTTTGAATAAAGGGAGTGGTCCTCGGATCCGTCTTGCACCAAGACAAAGTTCTACTTGATAGCGTGTCTCCATTGATCTGGTCGGAGTGTTTGATTCTGGAAGGCTCCGCCGGCAAACTCTCATGGACGCATATGCTTGAAGCTTGCTGGATCGAAAAGAATTCGGTCATGCGCACCTATGTTTTTTTGTTGGCCGTTTGGTTTCAGTGGAAGCGTGGTGAAGCTCTGTTACTTGTTACCATCATGTGTGTCACATCCTAAATTTTAGATTTGGTTCTGCATATCATTCATATCATTGCATCATGTTCTTCCATGCAAAACTTTCGATCGTAATGATTCGGCGAAACGTTATTTTCAAAACCCTATTTTATTTTACTACAATGCTCCTGCGGGAGAGTATACTAGGGCTTGTGTTATCCACCCTTTTAAACTTGTGGATTCACCTACCACATGACCCTAGGTTGATCCCCTGGATTTTACAAAATTTTAGAGACAAATTTCGTTCGATTCGGAGCCCGTATGAAAAAGTTAAGGGGGTTTTACTAAATAGAAAAATTGGAAAAAGAAAAGAGATAAAAATAAACGCAGCTGGGTCTGCTTGGGTCAGCCCGGCCTTCAGTATGCCGCTGACTCACCGCCATGGATTCGATCCGCCCGCTCACACCGACAAAGGGCCCACTGTCGGCCGACGTCGCCGACCGCCGTCTCAAGCAACTGCCGTCGTGTCGCCTCGAACTCGCGGGCCCCTCCTCTTAATCTCCCAGCGCCGCCCCTGCTACCCCGCCACCATGCTCGCATCATGTAGTCGCCGCCGCCGGAATCACGCGTCGCTCCTTCTCCGTATTGCGCTTGCCGCCGCCCTCTTCCTCTTCCCTTCCCCTCCGCATGGCGCTGGGTCCATAAGCCGACCGCCACCTCCTTTTCTTCCGCAGTTGCCGCCATTGTCAGCCGCCGCCGCCTTGATGTCGCCGATGTCGCCCGGATGCCTGCTGCACGCCGAGGAGCCCCACCCGACCACGACCACGCCTCGCCCTCTTGCCGCCGCCAGACCTCGGTGAAGCCGCCAAGAAGACTCCTGGCCGATCTGCGATCCAACGGCCCAAATTAGGGCGTGGACTAGTCAGACCCCGCGGTTGACTGGTCAACAGCCAGTCAACCCGCGCTGAGTCAGCAGGGAATATTTCCAGAATATTCCCCTCTGTTTTAAATTGATTTAGAAATTGCAGAAATTTGTAGAATCTTGTAAATTGCGTAGAAATTAATCTACTGGGCCAAAAATTGCAAATAAAATATGTGTAGGTTCAGTAAGTCGTGTAGAATCTTGCTGTATCATTGTTTCACACTTTTGCAGCAAGATTTTATCCAGGTTAATTAAAAGAGTTAATGGTCTTTTTGGAGTAACTAATTCGTAGAAAAAGATCTGTAACTCCAAAAATTGCATATAATAGGTCCCTGGATTCAGTAGAACAAGGGGAATCTCAAAGTGAATTAAAAAGATAGGCTTACGGTAAAAACTTTTGCAGAAACTGTTTAGTGGCTTTCTACAGTATTTTAATTACTCAGGGAGTTTTATAGTTCCCTTTTGAGTAATTCCAATTGGTACTGTTCCTAAATAGCAATGCCTTTACAGTAGAATTTTCCCAAGATTTTACAAACAGTATACTATCGGTAGTGAATTATTTGGGTTCTAGCTCTAGTTTTGAGCATTATATTTTGCATAATAGTTTTCCTTGCGCTAAAACTATTCTCCATGCATGCAATCAGTAGATTTACTGAATAGGATTATGTGGTGCTGCTGTAGCATCAATCCACTTGTCATGCATGCATTCATACATCATCTTTGTTGCATATGACTGTGGATGGTTTGTTTATGATTGCAATTGTATCGTGTAGATTGTGACGAGTGCAATGTTTGCTCGTGTGTGGATTGTTCTTCCGACCGCTACAACCAAGGAAAGTAGATGCTACTTTTTCCATGATATTGTCCTACTATTTTCAATGCATTATCGTGTATTTTGTAGATGCATGTGTAGGTTGATACTATCGCTATGCTATGTCCTATTATGTGGTAGGGCTTTCCCTGTAGATGAACCACCGTTGGTAGATGTGCTTAGCCATGCTATGATGAACGAGGGCTGGGTTACATCACTGAAAGTTGTTTCTAAATGTGTTGGTTTGCGAAAACTAAAACAACTTAATCAATGAATCTCCTGGGTGTGATGGGATTGATAAATTTTGGTGGTATCATTGCGGAAAGGCACCCAGGTATCAAGAGAAAATGATTGGCTTCTTTATTCTGTAGCTTACGTGTATAACCATGTGCCAATAATGGAATGAGCGGTTGGTTGGACTTAGTAGGTTGTGGTAACTCGAACCCGCGTATCCAGAGATGTAGAATTTTGGTAGGTTGGACCGGTGCGCGTCGGAATTGGGGAGCTACTACCCGAACAATCTCTTCTTGGACTTCTCCCTATCATCACCCAAAATGAGAGTGATGGTGCAGTGAAATTTGGCCAAGTCACATGGGTAAAGTGTACTAACCCCTGCAGGGTGTATAATCTAATCGATTAGCCGTGTCCCCGGTTATGGACAACTGAGTTGCTTGATATTGATTTCATGACATGTTTCTCGCTCATTCTAATTTCATAATTGCTTTAATGTTGTTGGGTTAACTTAATTGGGATCTTTTCAAAGGAAATCAAAAACTGTTTATGAAAGTAGGACAAAGGTATTTGCAAATGCAAGCTAGCCACAGCTCCACTTGCCAAATATGCATGTAGATGTTAGCACTATTGTCTCCTTTACTAGCTCTACTTGCCATACATTCCATATATTGACCCTTCGGGGCTGCTACATTTCATGTTGCAGGATATTCCGATTCTGAGTAATCGATATAGGTCACGGTACTCCACTCGGCACTTGTTCACTTGTGGGCAATTTGAAGAATGGAGGATTTACTTTATTTATGTTGCTACCTGAATAATTTGAGCTAGTCTTGAGCTAAGCTTTTATTGTAATAATGGTACTCTGGATCTTCGTTATTTATGATACACGGATATTTTGCTATGTTATTCATCTTATTCTATTGTGGGCCAATGAACCGATCCAGGGATTGGCATGTCACATAGAAGCTACGGTCTTTTCAGAACCGTGGTGTTACAATGTGACATGCATTTGACGATACATATGGTGAAGTCAGATGCGAAGAATGTCATAAAGTCTGAGACATGTGGGCGAGCTATGATGGATTGAGTCTTTATGGCGATGAGGATCTGGCTTGGTTATCCGTGACTCGTAGCAGCGTCTATTAGAGGGGGGCGATATCACATGAGGAGTTTACGGTCTTACCTTGCAGGGTGAAAACCCAAGGTCTTGCCTTCATTGGTTGTGTCTGGCAAAGGTCTTGCAGAAGGCATTGTTTTACGCCGAGGACTTTCTTCAGGGTGAAAAGCTAAAATCTTTGTCCGAGCGATGAGCGCTTGTGTACTGTTTTCTTTTTGGAGGTGTCGCTTTTGAAGGGGTTGGACTTCTGGTATTATTTTGGTGGTGGCAGTGTCGCTGCTAAGGACAGCAGGACTTTTCTTTTTTTTATTTTTCTTCCTTTTTTATTATTATTGCCAATAGAGTATACGTTGTTGCGGAGTTTGTGTGTAATTGGTATACGTGTGATATTAATATGTACTCTTTTCAAAAAAAATTGTAGATACATCGTTAGCTACATCCAATTATCTTCCAGATTTTATTGTGCATCTGATTTTAATTTTTTAACAATAAAGGATCACTGGTGCTGGGAGCCCAAAGAGGGTTTTCGTTACTATACGCCGTACAAAAGTATTCTGTGCGGTATTGATGAGCGGACACAGCCTAGGTGCAGGCAGGGAGGCAGACATCAAACCTGCACCGCACTGCATAGAGATACACTAGGCAAGACCGCCAGCCGGGCACCACCACCAGCAGCCCGGCACCACCACCGCCACACGGGGGATCAGTGGCAGTGCCACCAGCACCGCATAATCACACCGGTCGTGTAGGCGGGCCAATAGATTAAGCTGGGATCCTGCGGAATTTTAACATGGGCTGTCCGCCCGCCGCGGACGCCGCGCCTCGCGCGGCGCGACCGGCAGCGCGTGCTGCGCTAGGCACGTCTTTTACGGCGCGAAAAGGCGCATCTGCACTGCACTGCACTGCAAGCCCCTGCGCGCGTATCATGCCTGCCTAGCGCCTACCCCGAGCGCGCGCGCGGGATTCACCGCGCCTGCCCTGCTGCCCCTCCACGGGGGACACCCCTGCCTTTCCTCGCGGACGCGACACCCAGATCGAGCGCGCGCGGCCTCGGTCTCGGTCTCGGTCTCGGTCTCGGCCTCGCCACCGCGCCCGCGCCCGCGCGCTAGCTTCCCGTTGGCCAGAACGCTCGTTCGTTTGTCCTGGTTTTCGCATTCCAAGTTTGGCATCGTCGACCTCCAGTCGTTGGCAGACCTCGATGGATTTGGATTGTTTGCCTGCTTTACTCTCATGCCATATATACACGCACTGCCGTGGGCGGCGTACGCGCGCGTGTCCAAGGGTGGTAAGTTTGAACTTTGAGCCGCAACGCAGCAGCACCAGCAGAGGCAGAGGCAGAGGTCATGCATGTGTGCCTGTAGATCATTTCTTTTCTCTACTTTCATTTCATATATACGGCCGGGACAAGAGAACTACTTTTGCGAGCTGCACAGGCTACCATATGCACGGTTATGTACTTGGATTTTATGAGGTAGACCATGCCGGTCCTCTAGATCGCGTGTACTCGCAGGTGCTCCGCGCGCGTACGCGATCATGGAAAAAGTGGAACACCCAAGGTGAAGCTGCATGTCAGGTCAAGAGTTGAGTCTACCGCTACACCACTCGTTCCTACGCGCGGCTAGATAGCTAGCTAGCTAGGCTGTGAACTGTTGGAGAAGAGATACAGTGCATCATGTTTTCTTTGGCGACGAGAGGTACACGGAACATAGATACATCCATGCATGGTTACACTTGCACACCACAGAATTACAGGTCCTTTTCTAAGAGACAGTAGTGCGAACCAGCTACCCACACATGCATTTGTCGCCAAGCTAGCAACGCAAGCCGGGCGCGCGTCCGTCGATCTCATCAGCGAATTCCAGGTGCAACAAAACAAGCAGTGGCCATCGATCCGTACGCGGCACTGCTGCTGAACAGTAGTACTAACTCATACGACACAGTGTATGCCAGCAGACCAGATAGCCATCGATCGATCGATCGATCCCAAGTCACGACCATCAGGGAACCCTAGCTACAACCATTTGAGCCCTTAAGCCCCACGTACGGCAGTGACACCTTGTCACGCCCTGGGCAACCACATGTTGACACCATACGTACGTCCGTTCCCAATCGAGTCCCAACCATAAGGTTGCCCTACAGCGATTCGAGCCCTTGCGTATATAAGTACCATTAGCACAGGTCACTCACAACAGTGACACCCTGTCATGTTGAGTTGAGCTAGCTAGCAGATAGATAGATCGAGACCATGCGTCCATATATACTCCACACCATACTATTACACAGAGCAAGCGGAGCCAGCGAGATTAAAGTACGCTCTACCAGGCCATCCTGGCCCTGTCTGCCATTGGCCGGGGAGGGATTGACTCACGAGCGTGGCCCAGCCTTAGCGCACCCCGGCCACATGCGTGCATGTGCAATGCTCGGATCGGATCCATCGCTCGATCGCTCACGGTGTACGTCCGTCGGTGGCCAGCCTCGCATCACATGCATGATCTCATTACTAAGCATGCACATGCTGATGACTGGCTGATGAGCATATGAGCTGCTCCACCTCCGCTGCGCGCCCCGCTTAAATGCCCGTCCGTACGTCCATCGCTTCCCCCCCTCTGCCACGCTATCACTGGCACTACGCTGCGCGAAACACGAGCCGCGAGAAGAAAAAAACTGTAAGGGCCGGCCGCTTCATCTCTGTCGATCACATTGGCAAGCAGCCCCGGCTGGCTCCATGCATCTGAAACAGAAGACACGCTCTCTGAATTGGAACTGCATGCATATGGACTGCGCGAGCGAACAGTGGCGCTAGCGCCGTGCCTCGCCATTACTTGATTCATGTGATTCCTGCGTGCTGATGCGCGCGAACGGGCGACGAATTATGATGCTCGCTGCGTCGTCAGCGTTGTCATCATGGCGATCCGTCGTCCGGCCACACCTCCGAACGCGCTCTGGTCCAAAACAATCGAGTGGTGCGAACGCATGTACGCGCGCGCGGGGGCGACGCAAGCGCGCGCATGCATGCACGCCGGCTGTCCGTCCGTCCGTCCACCTGCCGGCGCCGCGCGCGTGCGTCATCCGTGCTTGCCTTCACCTACTACTCGCTTCTCTTGGCGCGAAGCAGAAACCGCAGAGAGAGAGAGGCAGCCGGAGGACGCGCGTGAATCCGCTGCAAGCAGCCAGCAGTCAACCAACCCAGCAGGCACCGCGCGCGTGCGAGCACATGCGGGATCGCAGACCCTGCGCGCAGCCTGCATCGGGTCAATGATCCATTGTCGCCACCCTGAATCATGGGGCGAAAGAAAAAATATATACTCACTCACTCACCCAGCATGGTACGACTAAACCTTACTGATTTGATCCTGACCGTCGATCGGCTCCACGATCGGACGACCTTTCATTCCATCCCCTTTGTGTAAAGGTAACATCAGGGCCGTTTCTCCACGGTGAAAAAGAAACAAGTTTGCTGCAGCGGAAGTGGCACCCATGTGGCTCCCCGATACGAAACAAAGCAACCGAGTGCTCCGAAAATTAGTAAACGGATAGTGCAGGCGACTGATCTACAACTGTTGACGCTAGGTCAACGTGCCATGCCAAACTGCCAATATACTACTGTATCGTTCGGTGGAGGGTAGTAGTAGCAGGTGGATGAGTTTGTGTGGAGTATATTTGACCTTCAAGACAAGTTCTATAACAAGCCCGTATAGTGATTTTGTGAAGCTAATCTGGTCAGATCACCACGTATATACGTTTCTCTATATATCAGTCCCCGGCCTGCTCCATTTCATGAGTGAACCATGATTCAGGCTCAGTACTAAATATTTCGAAAAAGAAACAGAAGGCACAGAGTAACAAGGGTTAATTTGCTTTATTACATGAGACAACACAGATTACAGGGAGAAAAGATCAGTCGCCCAAGTTCGATCAGCTCCGTTGAGAACGAACGTGGAATATATTGTGGGAGTAAGAAATTTAGCTAGAACCTATTTTGTTCACAAAAAAAGGGAAAGGAATCTTATGTGCTCGAGCCCCTTTCGATCGTCCCTCCGCTTTGGAAAGCTTGTCCCCCGTAGCCGCTGCAAGTGCACATGAGAGGAGGACTGTAGTAGAGTTTAGCTGCCAGCGTCTTAAGGAAGCAAACAAAGCGAGCATGCAGCCTAAGCGGATAGGCTCCAAGATTTTTTAAATACGTCTCTGACAGAACATGCAGATGCTTGCTTAAATACTAATAAAATGCTGGAACCACGAGACGGCCACGTAGTATTTCGAGCGGCTCTCTTTCAGCTAGTTTACGCTTGCCAAGACAGCGATTTGACTTTGAGCGGCCATTAAAGGGCTTCGCAGCCGCCTCGCAGAACGTGGACGAACAGGTTCATTCATTTTTCTATCCGCAGCGGGAATCTTTTACACGGCCAAGCAAAGGGCTTTGTGTACGGTGGGACGCACATGATCTGATCCCCGGTATCGCGTGGCTGGAGCCCAAGCAGGAGTGACGCGTAATCTGGGACTCCGGTACCACTGTCGTCCATAATCAATCTACATATACTATTCAAAATAATCAATAGATTAATCTTAACATATTTCGTCCGTACAAATGTGGCCGCATATAGCAGTCGATGCAGAGGATAGGGCTGCCCCTCTTCAGAAAAAAAAATCTGGGCACGCTCCATAGAAGTAACGACATCATTTTAGTACTCCCTCCGGCCCGATTTAGATGACGCGCCCCTGTGTATTGGTTATTTTGCGAAAACCCCCTAGCAGATTGAATTCTTCTCGAACGAAGTCCTCAAATCAAATTCAAAATCAGAAACCCAACCCGACGGAGGAGCTCCGTCCAATGGAGCTGGTCATTGGTCGACGCCCCCAAGACTTCGCTTAGCCGATCGTCCGCTTCGATGAGCAGAGGAGGCGAGGCCTCGAGGCGAGAGGCGGGGCCTCGACAATCATGAGCTCCCCGCCGGCCGCCCCACCTCGAGCGGCTTGGCGCCTCGCCGCTCGGCCTCGCCATCGACCTGGGCGCTCCGCACGCCGCCCTTGGGAATCCGCTCCGTGCTTGACAAGCACCTGGACAAGGCCGCCTCCGCTGCTGCCTCGCCCTCCATGTCTAGGGGATCGGCTGCTATCCGAGGTGACCACATGTAACACCCTCAGAATCGGGCCTATGCAAGTTTGGGCAAAATTCACCAAACCCGCATAGAAACGATTCAAAGGTGCCCACCAGGCACTTTCGTGCGGGTGGAAAACGAAGTAATAACATCACACAACAGTCCTCGATGGGACCCACAGAGCAGATATATATATAACGACTCAAAGAGTCAAGAATACGAATATATTATACAAAGATCCAAATCACCTTGAAAATGATCGAGCGTCCGACTACGGACAAGATGCAAATGGGGCTAAGAGCCCGAAGAATAACCAATGGCGTCCATAACCGCCGTGCCAAGCCGGAAGGGAACCCTGCTAACGGCGTCGATCTCAAAACCTGCTTAACAAAAGGGGTGCCGACGAAGGGCAAAGCAGAAAATAAAGAAGGAGCGTCAGTACTGAGGCTAGTACACGGCGAGGCTAGAATTCGGCGGTCCTCGCCTACAAAGGTATGGTAGACTGTGCGGCAGCGGCAGCGTGCATTAAACAACCTATAGAGACTCGATACAACTGGCGGTTATCAGAGGGGGGTAAGAAAGACCTATTCGGATCCAACCTGAAGCTAACACCAAACAAACCCATCCTGGTGTTTCCCCCTCGAGACCAAACGAGGAAGTCAACCGAGGAACTCACGCGGTGGGCAGTTTTATTTGTTCAGTTATCGTTGCAGCACTTACTAGTCAGGTATAGATGATCGTCCTGATAAAATAAGCAGTGGGCCCTTTTAGTTAACCATTCCGTTATAGTTGCAAGCGATTACTAATCGATCTGAGATAGCATGAGATAAACCCAAAAACCCAGCGGTTGTTGGTACTTTTATTCACCAATTCGTTGTAGTTGCAATACTTACTAGTCGAGATACATTTGTCGCAAGCGACAACCAAACAAGCAATGGTGGGCGTATTAATTAGCCATTCCGTTATAGTGAAGTTGATTACTAGTCATTATAAGTCAAATTAATAGCATAAACTTTAGTTATGCTTGTCTATGATCGAGATCTTGTGCTCCAAGTCGTCCATAACCGCGGACACGGCTTTGAAAGATTTACCCGGGGTGCACCAATAGCAACACGCTCGATCAACCTCGGAAAAACCAAATCAAAACCCAACAAGGCTTTCACGGTGAACAATCACGATTCGAAATATTTGGGGGCCACCCTTAGAGTAGAATCCATAGCGGAGTAAGCAAGCTCAGACGGCCTCAAGGTTATGGGGACCGGTGTGAACGATCGGGAACCCGAAAGTGTGGCTGGGCTTGTCGACCGCTGAATCGTGCCATTGATCCTAACAAGATGCGATTACTGCACAATCGTAAATAAAGCGATAAAGCATGGCATAAGTACAGATCGTAATAAAACCCCAAACTAGTTTGTGGCCCCAAGAAATAAGATGAATCAAGCTCGCTCGGGGGTCCCATATACCTCCCGGATGTGGATAGCGCGCAAAATCAAGGAACAAGTATCAAGTACTCGGGGTCTTACGGGACACAAGTGGGCGTTCGGAAACCAAATATTATCTATCACCCACCGATGCCTCTGCTTATTCAATTTTAGTTGTTAAACAGAAAATAAAGTGACGATAAGTAAAACTAGAATCATCTCCAACATCAACATGCGGCAATACATCAGCAACTGTGGCATATGGCGACACACATCAGCACTTGAGCAAGCAAAAACGACGCGCAAGTCCAACTAGCTACCAAACAACAGGCAGTAGGATGTGTCCAAGGCAATATACGGCTGCAAGGGATATTCGGGCACGGAAACTAGAGCATCGCAACACAGATAGCAATAGATCAACAGGAGGGAAGTAAATTACTATAAAGTAAGATAGGTAGAAAGGGGGAGATGCTCGCCTGAAAACATTGTCGAAGGTTCAACCGAAGATCGGGCGAAGCTCACATCAACTCAACGGCCTTATCCGCGAAGAAGCAAAACACTAGAAGACACACCGGATGCAATATTTAATACGACGGCAGAAGATCGGCATGATGCATGTATGATGCATGGCATGGCAAAGATGCGATGCAATTAGGTCAAGATTAAGCGGAACCGGGGTCCCGACAATTAGTTAGATGGTTCAAGTTGTTTACCTATCCCGCAATTAAATGTTGTTTTAGCAAGGCACGATAAGATACCGGTTCGCTACACAAGTTTAAATGAGGCCAATATGAGACTAGATTTGTCCGCATATGGGCCCCATATTTAATTATTAGGTGAATCGGCATAAGGCCCCCAAACCACATGATAAGATGCATGCATGAACAATTATTATGCGCCAAGTTGATATGTTATAAAATAGGGTTCGAGGAAAAGGGTTCACACATTAGGGTTCGGCAGATCTTGGGTTTCCGGGGTTCGGGGTCGGTCCCGGGGTCCAGGGTTCGACGGATCGGCGAGGTTCGGGTCTGGTGTTCGACGAATCGTTCTCGGCATCCGGGGGTAGGGTCTTGTCGCATCGGGTTCTCGATGTCCGGGGGCAGAACTTGTCGTTACGAAGATCTTGGCGTTTGGGGTGCAGGGATTGGCGTCCGGGCGGAGCACTTGTTGAACCGGTGGCGATCTTGGCGTTCGTCGGGTCCGGAAACGTCCGTGAGGGGATCTTGGAGTGTCGCGGTTCTCGGTCTTCGGATCGGGCTTGAGGTCTTGGGGTCCGTGAACGAAGCCATGTCGTCCGTGTAGACGACCTTGTCGGAACCTTGAAGATCATGGCGTCCGGTAGGTCTTCGGTTTCTCTCAGAGGCTTGCTCAGAAGCGTAGATCATGGCTCATCGGGGTCCGGGTTCGCCGCTCCGGGTTCGACGAGGATCGGTCTCAACGTGGATCTTGAGGTTTCGGGATGGCGGTTTTGGCGTCTCGTGTTGGGCTTGTTGGGCACCACCGTGCCGCGTGGATCCCGTTTGCAAACAACCGATGCCACCAAGACATCACAAGGCCACCTCGGCACCTCGAAAGCGGCGGGGGCGATGGGCGCGGATGGCGGAGGCGGTTGCGGGCAGGGCCAAGCGAGGTGGCTCGGGCCGGCGGGGCTCGCGGCGCGGTGGTCTGAGTGGAGGAGGCGAAGCGGCCAGCGGAGGAAGCGCCATGGCGGAGCAGCGGCGGCGGGAGGCAAGCGCCCAGGCGGCGGGTCGAGCGACGGACGGGCGGTGAGGAACGGCGGACGGAGGCTGCGGGAGGCTCCGGCAGACGGGCGGCGCTTGGCGGTGGAGGCGCTCGGCAGACGCACCAGCGAGGGAGGCCGCGCTGGGAGGAGCGGGCGGAGGAGCGGGCGCAGATGGCGGTGGCCTTTCGAAGCGGCGGGGCAGCTCGGGTCTGTGATCGCGGAGGAGGCGGCAGCGTCGTGGTCACAGCGTGGCGGCCGGCCCGGCGGAGGAGCGAGAGGAAGGGCGGCAGCGGCGTCGGGCGTGGCCGGGAGGCGGAGCTGGGAAGGAGGCGAGGCGAGGTGAGGAGAGCCAGGGGAGGAGAAAGCAAAGTGAGGAGGAAGACGATGGGGAGGAGGGGGAGGAGAGAACCCCGCGTGCGGGCGACGACGGGGTGGGTCCCGCGGGGGCCCAGGGGTTGGTGGGGAGGGACAGGGTGGACCGGCGGGTCGAGATAGAGGGGGCAGGCGTCTTGCGTACTGCACGTCTTTGAGTGGTGGGGGGCAATTTGGGCTGGGATAGGGAGGAGGGAGTAGGGGTGGGACAAGTGGCCAGTTCTGGTTGGTTGGGGGTTGGGGCAAGGTTGATGTGGCAGCAGGGGATTGGTCCGGGTGATGTGGAAGGAGGGGGTGGGTAGACTTTTGGGTAGAATAGGATTTAGAGGGGCAGGACTGGTTGGACCGTTCTGAAAATATGGGGGTGGTCGTTCGGGTCGAGACGGCCCGTTCGACTGCCCCCGCAAAAATAATTATAATTTTTATTTAATACAAACAAGGTTTTTGCGAACCGATTCCGGGCAAAACAAAATATTCCGGGGACCCGGTTTTGAGGTGTGAATAAAGATGGGGCGTTTGGAAAACAAATCGGGGTTTGCGAAATTAGTTTTTGGCAAACAATGCATGATGATGACGATGCAATGCACAAATTTAACGCGATTTTCTAGTAGTGGTTTTGCGGGATGCCACACCACATCCTCCTCGTCGTTTGCTCCCCCGTCGCCAAGGACCACTGCTCCAAAGGTGACGCGATCTCCACTCCTCCCCCACCTGAGATTTCAGAGTACATCAGACAACAATATCAGGAATCGCCATTTCTTGATGCCTCTGTTAACACGCCATTATATTACTCTAAGATTCAAAAACAATATCAGGAGTAACACTATCAGACACTATACATCAGAAACCATTTTAACAATATCAGGAGTAACCCTATACATCAGACCATTTTCTGAAATTTTACCTTGCAAAATCATTTTACGAAATTTTGCCTTGCAAAATCATTTTCGATGGACGGACGACATTTGGTGCCTTCTAAAAACAGGCTTGATAATTTGACAAACCGCATGATTGGCTACAAATTGCTAACTCAAGATTATAACAGGGAAACAAATGGTGCCTATACCAATCATTTAACCCCTGAGCATACAGCTACAAAGCCTAAACAATATTATTCCCACGAAAAAATCATAGTACAGTTGGTACCCCTGAGTACTAAATTTGAAGTGTGCAATCAAAACTTGAAACACAGCCATTAAAGTACATAACTGCGGGTCTGCAAAGGTTACTGCAGATCATTGTGTGTAGTCACCTTGGGGTAAAATTGAGATAAAGCAAGCCAGATATATCATAAATAACAGCGAGAGTTCACATTCAAGGTAGCTACAACTACAAGCCGCAAGATCATTGTAGAATTTCGTTTGGCACCGCCATGGTCATGGACATGTAGTAAAATTCAGACCAACCAAGCACTGTGTTTAGAGATAACAACTGAAAAGACCACAAATTCTCAGACACTAAAATTTTCAGAGAAATTACGACAGATTCTCAGGCACTCAAAAATTTCATAGATTCCAAGGCTAATTCCAGTTGACATATGAACAACTGACAGTCATTTTCCAGTTGACATAAAATGATTCCAGTTGACATATGAACAAATGTGTTCCTCTTGGTGTGCCAATGGGCCATCATCAATTTCAGTTGTCTCTTCTCCTATGCCCTGATAAACTGACAGAGTACTCATAAACAAGAAACTGACAGAGTACTAGGATATGCACTGTCACACTAGATGACACTCACTTAATATAGCCTAGGATATGCACTGTCACACTGTCTAAATAAGAAATTCATGTCCCACTGTCTCTATCAGTTCAATATATACCATACTATACTAAACAAGAAGATATATACTGCCTTCAGTCTCTATCAAACATATGAACAATCATTTTCTGAACTACTGAAGCATACATACTTCAGTCTCTGTCAAACAAGCAATTCTCTGTCAAACAGGCAATTCTCAAGGATACAGTAGACTATTCTTGTTTTCACTTTGAATTCAATTGTCTTCTTAGTGGAGTAACTTTATTCACTTGTTTGTTCAGGTTCAAATGCCACGAGCACTTCTGGATCTCAACTTGAGTCCACAAGAGGAAGAGGAAGAAGATGTAAAAATACAAGAAAAAGAAGATGCAGAAATACATGGTGACCAACATGCACAAATGCAAGAAGAACATATGCAAATACAAGAAGAAGATGCACAAATACAAGAAGAAGAACATGAGCAGGCTGACCATAGAGAGCTACCTGCTTCTCACAGATTCGCGGCATACATTGCATTGAAAGCTCTCGGTAAAGGCGGGAAAGTTGAGAAGGCAGATAAAAAACTTGTAGCTGCTCTTTTAGAGACAAGTCTCAGCACAATTGATAGAATATGGAAAAAGGCAATAGGTCAAGAGAAGAAAGGGCTACAGGTGGATGTTTCAAATCAAAAGAAGGGGAGGGTTGGACAAAAGAGAGCAAATCTTGGTCTATCAAGAATGACTTCCATTCCTCTAAACCAAAGGTCTAGACTGAGGTCCCTAGTAAGAGAATTGGGTGTCGTTTATTCTACCTTGCAGAGAAGATTCCAATGGGGTAAAATAAAGCGCCACACAAGTACACTCAAACCATCTTTGAAGCCTGAAAACAAGATTGAAAGGCTCAAGTTCTGCACTTCAATGATTGATCAAACAACGATAACCGAAGAAGAGCCATCATTCCTCAGTATGGAGAACATAGTTCATATCGACGAAAAATGGTTTGACATGACAATGCGGAGCAGAACATATTATCTACTGCCTGAAGAACGCGATCCCGTGCGAACTATTCACAACAAGAATAGCATTGGAAAGGTGATGTTCTTAACAGCGGTTGCCAAACCAAGATTCAATGAGAAAAGAGAAGTCACGTTTGATGGAAAAATCGGAATCTGGGCTTTTGTCAAAGAAACTGCAGCCAAATACAACTCCAAGAATAGGGTCAAAGGAACGATGGAACTGAAGACAATAATAGTTACGAGAGATGTAATGAGGGAATACCTTTGTGAAATGGTAATTCCAGCAATTGCATATCTATGGCCAGACAATGAGGGAACCATCTATATCCAACAAGACAACGCAAGAACACACGTTCTTCCAAATGATCCAATTTTCTTAGCTGCTGTGAAGGAATCGGGACGAGATATTAAGTTGTTGCAACAACCTCCAAATTCACCGGACTTGAATGCCCTGGATCTTGGATTTTTCAGATCCATTCAATCCCTCACGGTTCGCTATGCACCAAACACACTGAAGGAACTAATTGAGTCGGTTGAGCAACCATTTGATGGGTATGACGTGGACACTTTGCTCAAAGTGTTCATTAGCCTCTAGTCTGTCATGATTCAGATTATGAAAGTTGAAGGAGACAACACGTACGCAATAACACACATGGGCAAAGATCAGCTGCTAAAGGAGGGAAAGTTGCCTATGGTTCTAAGATTTGATGGTGAATGCTATTGGAAAAGCTTGGAGATTATAGAAGATCATGTGGCGACATTGGCTCAACAAGAGGAGGAGAAGATGAAGGAAAAACAAACAACCAAAGCATCAAAGAGAAAAGCCCAAGTAATTTTGGATGATCACATAATTATCCCAGGAAGTATATATGAGACATGGTTGAATGACCCAACAAGACTTATCCGTAAAAGGCGTTGAGTCAAAGGTGTGGATACCGACACCACTATTTACAAAAAATTAATCAGCGTTGGTTCGACCATTTTTGGACCAAGGAATATCCAAACCAAAAGCAGAATGAGTGAGACTCAACAGTAAAATCTCATGTTAGTACTATATAGAGAGATCATGTATTTGTTCCTATGTAGTATACATTGTATTGTAGACAGGATGATGTGTGATGATGTAATATCTGATGGATAAAAATATATAGCTCCATAGAGTGTATCAGAAAACTTGGGTTATATAACATGATATAACCTGATATTTGTGTGATACTGTAAAGTGCTACAGGAGTATTTGTAAAGTCAGTCTACATATTATTTTTTACTCCATAGGTGCAACTGAGTCAGCAGGAGGTTGAAATTCTGTGGATCTAATATTATTTGTACTATAAACAAGTGGTTTATTCAGACAAATCAATGTCCCTTATTTTGGGACAGAGGCAGTAACTAAGATATGCATGTCATTTGCACCATGTTTGCACTGAATGATTACTTATAAACAAACTCATAAAAGGATGTATGAATGTCTTCTATCTTATAGGTATGTAAATATTTTGATGTGTATAAGCCATCTTCCAAGAGTTGATCATATTGGTATTACTGTTGCTGGTTGGAACATACATGGACTTCTAATGTTACAGAGCTAATATTGTAGTGTTTCTACTTTTCCATTAAGATAAAGAAAAAACTCACTACTTGAGGAGGCATTTTTTCCTATGTCAGGTGTGAAGCTTTCTCTACTTATCCACGTACATATGACTTGATACATGCTAATGGAGTATTCAGCTTGTATATCGACAAGTAAGTTACTCCTTGTAATTATCTTTGTGGAAGTATATGCCACTGTGGTTCACTTAGTTTCGGTAGGGACAAACTCTGACTGAACATCAGGAAACACCGACCATATCAACAGAAAAAATGAGATGCAGGATTAAGATCCACTATATCAGTCATTGCCAATATATCAGAAATAAGAAAGCAGTATGGTACTCCAAGAATATTAAGCATAACTAAAGTCTGTACTAGTTCAAGTCTCAAGAATATTAAGCATTTATCAAGAAGCTGTTGTTGCCATCCAATATATCATAAAGGAAAGAAGGAACGAAGGAAGGAAGGAGGATTGACCTTGCGGGAAGGAGACGACGGGGATGTCCTCCAAGGGCCTCCATATCTCCAGGAGTTGTGGCTAGGAGGATTGACCTTGAGCATCTAGGAGGGTCTCCATATCTCCAGGAGCTGCGCCTGCGCCTGCGCCACCACCCACCAGGTACCTTGCGGGAAGGAGCTAAGCCTCCATATCTCCGGGTGCCCGATCTCTGCCTCCACATCTCCCGCCCTCGTCACCTCCAATATCCTCCTCCTCATGTATCCCCTCCCTCCTGAACCTGGATTTCTCCTATAGCTCCAAGAATCGATTTTGAGTCAAGAATCTGTCGCCAAGAACTGATTTTCAGGCAAGAATCAGATTGGGGACTTGACATGGGGAGCTGCGTGGGGAATCGGTCAGGAGGAGTGTGAGGAGCTCCACTTGGCGTGGGGGCGATGTACGCGAGAGAGGCAGGCGTGACGCAGACGAGCGGCGGCGTGAGTGGAGCGCCAGGAAGGGGATAAGGACGACGAGGATCGTGGAGCTTGTCGGAAATTTGCCGAGGACTTTTTTGTATAAAAACCACCGCGTCAAGCAAATCGGGCCGGAGGGAGTACTATTTTTGGATTTCAAAATTCCACGGATCTATTAAAAATCATCAATGACAGTACAAATAGACCCGGAACTAAAAAATATAAATAAGTCTGTAGACCATGTAATGACGATTACAATCACTAGCTCGAGCTGAAGAGACAGACTCGAAAACACACCAAAAGACATGAAAATCGACCGGATCCAGAAAGATCCGCCAGATATACGACTCCATGCATCTTTGGCCGGCGCTAGATGCACCACGAAACGAGGATAGAGAGATGAGGGCCCTATTCTTACTTGAGGATGTAGTCGCCGCATTACCATTACCATCGCAAAAAAAGACACTAAAAACATGTTGCACAAAGAACGGAAAAATCGCCGACAAGAAGCCGCTATCCGACACACCTCCAATGCCCCAAGGCTCCAGAGACGGAGCGAACCAGCAGCGTTGCCGGCGTGAGAAACGAAACCCTAGATGGGTTTGGTTGTCGCCTCCTAGTCATCTTCTCCTTGGCTTTCGTATCAATCCGGTGGATACTTTTTCGTACTCGCACTTACATATTTGTGTTACAGTCAAAATCTATCTTGTAAACCAGTTATTCCCTCGGTCCATAAATTCTAGTTGTTGTCTAAAGTAAAAATAACTTAAAATTTGACAGACTTTGCAGAAAAATTTACACAACATACACTTGGTATATTATGAAACCACATTTCAAAACACATATTGTACGGTATTAAATTTAAAATTTATAAAGTTTGACCTAAGACAGATGTTAGAAGTATACTTATTTATGGACGGCTGAGTATGACGTAGAGGCCATTCAAAAAAAATACATCCGAGCTAAACAACAAAGTGAGAAGATAATCACGGGTTTGTTCTTAAAAAAACCGGGTGGGAACAGCACATCCGAGGAACAAGACACGAATGATTCAGCCCAGTTGCACAGACGCGAGCCGGGCCGCGCGCGGGGTTGCTTGCGGTGCGCGACGTCCTCCCTCCTCCCGCCCATCCCATGTGACCTTCCCCCTGGCTCCATGTTACTACTCCAGTAGCGATTCGCGGCACGATCGATCGGGTAGGCAGCGCCCATGAGCCGGTCAGAGGAAGGAGAACATGCTACCACCACCTCCGTATAGCTAGCCAAGGCCGGCCCTAATGATGGCTATGGTGGTAGCACTAGCATCGGATCACTCGCCCGCCCGCCCGCCCGCAGCCTGCCCCGATTAGTATACATCGCCTACACCCAAAAATAATGCGACGCCTAGGTTGCGGCTGCAGCAGCACTAGCACTAGCACTGCGCGCCTCCCGCTTTACGTGGTGGATCCACATGCGTACGCACAGGCCCGCGCGGCGCGTCACGTTGTTAACAAGATTGTTAATCTTGGCATTTCCCGGTGTGTTTCCTTTTGAGTGCTTGAGTGTTGGCATTGGATCACTCGCCCCCACTGAAAAACAAATGCAGCGGCAAAGACGCATGGTTGCAAATCAGACCAAAGGCTGGAGAAACAAGTTAGTATTCTGAAATTTCAGAGGAATAATGATCAGGCACACAAAAAGAGTAGCCTGATTTATGTTTCATTTCAAGACAGAACTAATAGGCAGATAGAATCGGGGATAAAACTTCACCACCCAGGAACTTACCCTGACTCCGCTAGTATATCTCATATGATGCATTGGTTTCGTTTCAGAAATAAATAAAGCAAGATACTAGTACACTGATAGCTTCAGAAGAAAATCAATAGATCCACTGTTGATTATTCAGTGATTATCCCGGTCCCATGGCACCAATAACCATGTTACACGGGACCGTTGTCATTCAAGGGCGATCTACAATGGGGAGGAGGACCACGAAACAAAAGTAGAAGAGCAGATCTCTGCATTCCCTCTCGATCAAAAAGCACTATGCCATCTAGCCGCCGTTACCGGCAGCGGCAGGCGCCGCTGGCGTCCATTTCGGCTTGTTTCTTTTTTTCCATTCTATTCGTAAGAGCAGTATCATGCATGTTTTCTTGTAAAGGCTCAAGCAAAATACTCCCTCTTTCAAGAAATATACTCCCTCCGACCATATTAGTTGACTCAAGTTGAGTCAACTAATATGGGTTAGAGGGAGTAAGTGTTTTGTATTTATCTTGATTTCCAGAAAGTACCTATCTCTTCTCGTCGCAGGAAAAAGAAGTGTATTTTCAAAATTCAGTGCGTCAATGCAGGGCCGTCGGCCGAGGGTGTTCAGGTATGGAGAAGTCACTGTCAAGGAGATTTTGCTGCTCGTCGACGACCGGTCACGTAGTATATACGGCATTCTACATCAACCATATTTAAGCAATTAAGTAGTACCGCCACAGGTGCAACTGAAATGCCGGCCGAGAGGGCTCCGAAGTGACGGTCCCAGATAATCTGTGTGCTGCTCGGCTCCGAAGTGACGGTCCCAGATAATCTGTGTGCTGCTCGGCACCATTCTACATCAATGAGACACCATTTCTCTCTCAAAAAAAATGAGACAGCATTAATTTGCCATCGAGCGTCATGTGCCAAAATAAACAGTCTACTTGTGTCTGAGATCAGTGAAGCAATTTTAAGGTCTTTGCGTCTACATCTCACAAGGACCATTGGATATTTGGATCATATGAGCAAAGTCGTTACACCTGTGTAGAATAATTCTTATGACCTCTGCTTCATTCAAAAAACCTGAGCCACATGTCTAATGGCAGTGGCATCATTATTAGCCGCTTGCACCGTGTATCATACGAAATAAATATGAACAAAATAAATACTTTCACCTTATTTTTTTTAGATAAAAAAATAGGGTATCACCTCAACAAAATAGTAGCAACCATACTCTGCCATGAGCAAGCCAGGAAACAGAGCAAGAAGCCTCCGGCTCCCTGATCCAGTTGGTGGACACGGAGCCACAAAGTCCAAACCCAGTGGACCTCATAATTAGCTGCTTGCACCCAGTGTCACACATGCAAAATGGATAGACCAAAAGCTAGCAAAGAAAAATCATACACACTCAACTACTAACACAAATAAGAAAATAAATTGATCCCAAAAATCCAAAAGAGTCACATGACTAATGCGGGGGCGGCACCACTATTGTCATTCGCCGATACCGCCCCCTTTATATTGCGCAACCTCTCCCACATCCCCCATCCCACCACCTCCTCTTTCTCCCCTCTTCCCCTGCCTCCCTCCGAACGCAAACCCAGCTCGAGACAGAGGGAGGAGAGAAATCCTCAGATCACAGGCTTCCTGATCTGCTATCGCTTCGCGGTTCCTGTGCAGGCCCGCCGGGTTCCAGCAAGAGAGAATTGTTATTCCACGATTGCAATGGCATCCACGTCGAGCTCGACGGCGGTGGATGAGAGGGAGCGCAAGCGAAAGCGGGCAGCCGGGGGAGACTCCACGGCGTCCGCGGGGGCGGGGACGGAGGCGCAGCCTTCCAAGTGGCGGACGCGGCGCGAGCACGAGATCTACTCGTCCAAGCTCTTCGAGGCTCTCCGCCTTGTCCGCGGCGGGTCGGCGGCCGCGTCCCCGTCGACGGCACCCGCGCGCGGCCGGGCCGTGCGGGAGGCGGCCGACCGTGCGCTCGCGGTGGCTGCCCGCGGACGCTCGCGCTGGAGCCGCGCCATCCTCGTTTCCCGTCGCCGCCGCCTCCAGGCCGCCCACCGCGCGCGTCTCCGCTCCCCAGCTGCCCCGCCTTCGCGCCAACCCTTCGCCGCCTCCGCCGCGTCGTCATCGGGGAAGGCCCCGGTGCTGGCGAAGAAGGCGAAGGTGCTCGGGCGACTAGTTCCCGGGTGCCACAAGCTGCCGTTCCCGGCGCTCCTCAGCGAGGCCTCCGACTACATCAAGGCGCTCGAGATGCAGGTGCGCGCCATGACGGCTCTCGCCGAGGTCCTGGCCAGCGTCTCCTCATCGGCTTCAGCGTCAGCCTCCGGCAGCTCCTCCTCGCCGGCATGACGCAAGGCTCCGTGAATGATTCGTGTATTTTCGTTGTAAATTTCGCCCCCTTTCCCCCCCCATTTAATTTTCCTCCTGGCCCCTGGGATTAGTTAGTTAGCCTCTCTAGTTTGTGCTGTTCTTTCTCGAGTTGGTTGAGCGGTTAGTGTGGTGGTGGTGGTGATAATGATGGCATTCTGGTGATCGCTGTAGTAATGCCTACAAGGCACATTCCTTCGTTTTGTTCGCTTCGCTTTCTCCTCGGGATACTTTCCTTCTCATTCGATCCGGTCTCCGATAAATGCATCAGCGTCAGGCATTCAGGCGTGAAATGTTCAGATCACTTCGTCGTCGAGTCCCCGTCTTTTCTTTTCCTGCGCGCGGTGCATGCCTTTTCTTGCTTTCTGTCGATGGAGAAAGCTAGCTTAACCTCCCGGCGCGGGGAGTAATCTTCATCATCTCGTAATCATGCTTACCGGCGTGCGTGATTCAACGATAGAAGCCTGAAGATGGTGCCATGACCATGAGTTCTCTCTCGCAATCTCGGCAACGATGTGTCCTGGATCCCGTGCTTAACAAGCTGTGTACTGCACGATCAAAGTATCTGAAGTATCGACCAACTTGGCCCTAATCGGTAGCAGTACTGCATTAGGCACAGATTCTGTGTACAAAGATAAGCAGCAGAGCTTTTCTCTCCACTGGCCATGGCTTGGTGTTCCTGGAAACAAAAGGATAGAGCCCTGCCTGCAGGAATGGAGTGCTGGATTGTTTATTTCGAAAGTGCGGGGCAGTAGTAGTAGTAACATGGAACGGGAAGCGTGGTGGCAACGTGGGGGGAATAAATGGCACGTGGCCGATCTGAGCAGCACGCCGCCGTGGGGACCACACTGCAGTCACGAACCAGGCCGGGCCTCGCAGTAAAAAACATCTCGCGGCTTGCGCAGTTCGGACAGAAGAGTCCGTGCCCGTTTTTCACTCGCGTCGCCCTCACAGGCCCCACGCCGTTTACAGCCTACTGCCCCACGGTACGGGATCGAGGAGGAGGAGGGAGGTGGAGTGACGAAACTAGGGCTCTGCCCCTGCGCTACGCGACAGGAGGAGCGGCGACCATACGCCGGCGCACCGTCGCGGCTGCGGACGAAGCCGGGACAGCGGGCCGCGCGGTGAGCTCGCAGGCAGAGCATGCAGGAGGCTGCTTGCTGAGCTGGCTCATAAATGGATCCGCGGGCCTGCGCTCCCAGTCCCAGAACGCAGGGCGCGCTATAGCTGTGGCGAGACGGCGTGGTGTCCCTCGCTCGGGGCGGGACGGGCTGGCCTGGGTGCCCCGCGGGTCAGCGAGCCCATGCGCTGCTTGGCGCCTTTGCCGCTGTGCGCCGGGACGAGGCCTCCACGTGGTCCGTACGTGTGGCAGGGATGGGCTGTGTGACGTGGCGCGGCCATGATTGGTCCGTCGCCATCGGCGCTCAGGTAGGAGGTGTGGGTGCGGCCGCTGCTGCTGCCACACTCGACTGCTAGGCTAGGCTGGCTGGCTGGCTGTGCGTGTGTGCGTGCCAGGGGCTACGTGACAAACCGTATGTATCATGTCTCTCATGTGCCGCCCTGTACGTTTGTCCTTCACCGCCTTCCTGTATGAGGTATCCAAGTGATCTGTCGCGTCGAACGGTCGCTCCAAGTACCCTACCTATGCCGTGCGTCATCAGATCCATAGCTCAAACTGTATGGTACAAAGTTCTGTTTCTCTTTTTACAGTCTGCTACCAGTATGACTTGCTCCTTGCGTGCTTCGGTGTGGTGGCACTGCCACTCCACGCATGTTTGAGATAGTTAGTTAAAAGATTGCTCATAGAAATAAGACAGTTTTGGATGAAGCATATCTGAAGATTGTGCCGCAAGCAGGGCACTACTGCTTGCAACGCCGACTCGCTAGTAGGCTAAATCAGTTTAGTAGATGAAAGCAAGGAAGGAAACAAAACAATGAGGTGGGATGCCTTTTTTTAGGGTTGAGTTACGAGGACACTTCTCGTACATGTGTTGAGTTGATTGTGAAATAGGTTTATAGTTTCATTCATATTTATTTTATATATGTGGTATGAAATGCATGTTTCCATTGCCAGCAAAATGGTAAACAAAATATCATTATGAACATTAACCAATATTATTGATTGATGTTTCCATTATGAGCATTAACAAATATTGATTTTTTACATAATTGTAAGCAAACACATAGTTGAAGTTCAGACCGAGAGACGAATGATACTTTTCGTATGTCTTAAATCAGTATCATAGGCCAATGGATATAGACCTACACACACACAAAATTCGCCCCCAAAAATATTCTATATCCACCTGAGCAATGACCTAATGACATTTACATAATATTCACTGCAGCAAAATAGATTTTCTTGTATTCCCAGTAATAGGTAGACTAACGGAACAGTAAGAGTATTTTGTATTTTTTTTCTGGGTCGCTCTGCTGTCATTTACTTAAGTGGTTATGAAATGCATGTCATCTTCCTCTCTTCTCCAACACGACCATCAAGAAATGGGCAATCTCTAAAATGCAACTTTGACCACTATTTTGTTTATCAATATGTCCAAAATTAAAAGAAAAGTGTAAATAGAAGCTCAACTTGATTAGAAACTGACCAAATATCATTATTTTGTAAAGTTCAGTTAAAATGAATTATCTATTATGCACCTTGGACATTTAAGTTACTTTGTTTAGGATGAGATCACTAGTGCAGGCCCCCCCCTTTAACTCCGGTTGGGAGGGCCCTCTAACATGATTCAACCGTTGAGGGTTCGATGTTAGAGGGTTTTTTCTGCCGGTTCTTATGAACCGGTGTTAAAGGGTGGCGACGCTGTATGAGACCTCAGCCCACTTTAACACCGGTTCATTCGAACCGGTGTTAAAGGTTCTTCGTGGCAGATTTAGGCCGTTTTCTGCCATGGAACTTCTCGCCTGCCTGTTCGCGTATTTACCGGGAGGGGGAGCGAGGGGGAATCGATCGGGAGCGGTATACACATAAATCGTCATCGGTACATACAAGTACATGAATAATTAAGCAACTATTATTATACACAAACATCGTCATCGACACATACATCGTCATCGGCACATACATCGTCATCGTTCATTTTGGTGGATATCTAAAGAGTTCTCCGCCAGGCGTGACGACCTCATCAAGTATGAATCCCGCCAATTCCTCTTGAATGGCTCGTATGCGTTCAAATGGTAGGAGTTGGTCCCGCATCCGTTCGATCTGAATATATATGAAGAATGGGCCGTCAATATATATATAAGAATAAAACTCAACACAATTGATGGTAATAAAATAATGTTGTGGACTTTATTTACTTACTCTAAGTTGTTCTAGTGCGGCTTGGCCGTCACATATCGTGTTGCGAATGAATTCGCAAACATAGTACCCACATAAGTTATTGCCGTGTCCCTGATGCGCGCACTTTACGAGAATAGAGGGTTCAATCAAAATAATAATCAATAAAGCATGATATAATGGAATTGGAAGCTAGCTAGTATTACTTACATTTTGGTCTACAAATTTTAGTTCTTCTGACCATTCACCCACGGACCTGCCCGTGAACCTTTTCCAAACCCTGTCCGACAAAGAAAATGGATAAAGGAGTAATTAATTACTTATTGTCACGAAAGTTGCTGATCTAGTGCGATAATATGATTGAAATTACCTCTGGAGCATCTCTCTAAAGTTTGCCCATATCTCTTTTTCTTTTCGTAACGAGTCCATGACAAGGACTTTTCCTGAGTCGGGTTGAATGACTAGTAGAATAAAGTGGAACCTACGCACACATAACTCATCATCAGTTACACTTAACATCGAGTAAGCTGAAATAGAATGTGTACAAGAGAGAGGGTAACAGTACTCACGAGAAGTTGTAAGGCAATAGTATTTCCCTTTTGGTTTGTTGTCTCAGTAAAGACGTTAGCAAGTAATCTTCTGTTTGCCCGGGTTTGGTTTCTACCACTTCTTCATGAACTCTATTTGGGTCAACGAACCCAATGTCAAAAGGGCCTCCTTTCCTGCATTCCATAACCTTTTTCCTGCATAATAGTATATACATATATGGTGAGCATATATATATACATGCAATTAATAAAGTGAATGAGATGAGATATAAATTATAGAAATAGTACTTACACACAATAAAGACTGATGCCAGCTTTGTCGAGTTCCTTCTGATTGAATAGAAAATGCAAGTCTTGAATGTTGAAGTCAATCGCGTCATCTCCGCAGAAGAAAATATCATCTCTTATATGCGACGTGATCCATTCTACCTTTCTCGTCTTGCAGAAATGAAGGTACCACTTGTGCAATTTTCGCATCTTTGTTGGTAGAGTCTTGAGCTCCTCTTTCTTGACGAGATTCTTCCCATACTTCCATGGCTGTATGGGGTTGGCATCGCATTTGGGCAAGTTGTCTCCCATGACGTTCAAGTATGCAATGTAAGTCATCCCCATCTCATTGGCCTTTCTTTGTAGCTCTGCCTCATAATCATTTACGGGAGGAGCGTCTCGTGTGTCGAACATTTGGAGCGGGGCACATGATTGGTTTTCCTTCTCCGAGCATGGGAATTGTTTTCTGGGTGCCTCACGATCTACTTCAGCCTCCCTCGGCGCCTTGCATCCGCCTTCAAAATCTGGCGCTCGTAGTCCGGCACAAGTGGGGTTTCAGGTTTCAAAAGATTATTGTAAAACTTCTCCACCACCGGATATATTTTCTCCTTTGGCTCGCCCGCCTAGGTGCAAAGAATTTCTTGACCTGTTCTTCCGAGATCCTATTGGTCTCCTCGTCGCTGCGATTCCACGGTAAAACCGGCAATGGCTTGGCGGAAGGTCTGGGGACGTAGTTTTTGAAATCTTTGGCGACGGTTTCCTGCGGATTTCTTTGTGGCAAGCCTCCGATGCTCCTCGTGGCAGTACTTTTTGCTTCTGTTGAGGAGATGGTCAAGCACCGGAGATGGTGATGGGCGGAGATGGCTGCCTTAGAGATGGCCGACGGGTCAAGATGGCTTCCGCAGGAGATGGTCGACGTGCTCGCACCCCATGGCCACCACCGAGCTTGCACCCACCTAGGCCGCCGCGAGAGGGGAGGCCGTCCCTGCATCGCTGGGCCTGGGCCTCCCACGAATCCACCTCCTGCACCCATCCCTCCACTTCCCATTGGCCCCAATCAACTGTGGACGCCACTGAGCCGGCCCGCCCGCCACACCCGATGACGCGAGCTACCACGCCGTCAAAAGCTGTCCTCGTGTCCGATTTGATCCTAGCTACTACTAATAAGTACAATGGTTTGAAATCATACTTTCTACAAAGTTTGTTCGATTTCATCTTGGTACATCTGTTCGGAGGTTCGATTTCATCTTGGTACATCTGTTCGAGGGCCCCAATCCGTGGGCCGCGAGAGAGCTCATGGCGTGGGGGCCCGGCGAGGAACTCGGGGGCCACGGGAGGCACGGGCGAGCACGGGCGAGCACGGGAGGCAACGGCAGCACGGCGGCACGCAGCTTCTAGCGGACAGAGGACCGGGTAGAGGCGGCCGGCGACGTGGCAGAGCGCAGCCTGCTGCAAAGGGGCCGGCAAACAGAGAAGGGAGGAAAGAGAAGGAGGAACAGAGGGACGACCAGCGCGGTCCGCTAGCTCACCACGGTCGGGTTCTTGTAGGCGCCGGCGTCGTGCCGGCGGCCTTGGCTTGTGGCGGTGATGGCCGGCCGGTGGCCTTGTGTGATGTGATCGTCGGCCGGTGGCCTTGTGTGATGCGGTGGCGCGGCGTGATGGCGGCGGCAGCGAGGCTGGAGGTGGCGAGGCGGCGAGGGTTTGGGGCTCTGGGCGGTGGCGATCTGGCTCTGGGGGAAGAAAGGAGCGAAGGATGGCGCTATTTCTTTAACACCGGTTCGGTGGAACCGGTGTTAAAGAAATCGTTGCCACAGATGATATTTCTTTAACACCGGTTCCACCAACCGGTGTTAAAGGGTGCTTGAAACGAATAATGCCCCTTTAACACCGGTTCCTGTCTGGAATCGGTTTTAAAGGGGGGGGGGCATTTATTTCATGCATTAAAGGGGCTTTTTTAATTCAAAAAATATGATATGAATTTAGAAAATTCATATCTTTTTCATTTCAACTCAGAAAAATATGAATAATATATCATAATTTTCAGAAAAATAATATCTATCCATTCATGTAAATCATTTTATATTTACTTTACATGAAAATTTTCAAAATAATTAAAACACTTACATATAAATTTTGATTATTCAATTCAAACAAAAATAAATTGTTAAATCCTAAAAATTTGAACATAAGAAATATTAAGCATCTAAAAAATGATTTTTATTAGATCAAATCATATTTTAATGCCGCATCTTTTGTATTAACATTTTTGAATTGATTGGATATTTAAATGTCGCATCTTTTGTATACACTTGAATCTCACCAAGCCTCGCTCAACTTGCATTGTTTTTTGATAAAATAGCATATTGTGAACCTAAAAATGATTTTTGTAAAAAATAATGAGCATCGTATCATGTACTTGTAGTTCATAAGTGACCCACTTCCCGCCGATTCGGTAGGAATTTGTCTTTTTCACCAGAGATGGACGGAAAAGTTTCAGATCTCCCTGTTGGTACATTGTGCATATAAGGTGGTCTAGTATTTTTGTAAAATGTGTTGGTGGTTTTTTGAATTAGCCATTTGGTGGTTGCTTCACAAAACCGTCCGTTTTTTATGCTCGGAAAATGGAAAATGCCTTTTCGGTGCGATAAAAAGGAAAACTTCCTCTTGCAACATTGCTTGCCATGCCATGATGCACATGTATGCACAATATGGCCATATTATCACAAACTATGCCTTGATTCTAGCCATAACATTGGTCATTTGACCCGAAAGCCAAGAAACCTCGAATGAGATAGGTCATTTTGAGACAGTTACATAAAGCCGAACTGGAACTGAAAATTAAGATACATAAAAGAACTGAAAATTAAGATACATGGCCAGATTAAGTAACAATCGGCCGAACTGGAACTGAAAATTAAGATACATAAAAGAACTGAAAATTAAGATACATGGCCAGTTTCAGGGAGATGCCGATGGAGCCCAGTCCTCCGCCATCTCCGACAAACTGGTCATAGAGGCACTCCCTAATATGTGAAATTAGTTAGCTCCCAGGTGTATTGATCTAGTTAGAGAAGTTACAAAGCTGCAAGATGGTTTTCGAGAGCAGGGACACCACTACGGCCAGTTTCAGGGAGATGCCGACGGAGCCTAGTCCTCCGGCATCTCCAAGAAACTGGTCATAGAGGCACTCCCTAATATGTGACCGGCGCGTTTGGAGATCAGATCTTAATGGTAAGTACGAATCGGGACAACTTCTTCTCATAGTCCCGGTCCATCCACAAAACATGACTAACACTCAAGACATGTATTAATATTAAAAACATGAACTAGAGTTACATAATATGAGCATGAACTTCTTGGCATATGTACTTCCTTATGATCGCTTCAGACGTAACCATGGAGCATCTTCTTTACTTAAAGGAATGCTTGGGTCAGTTTTCACTGTGAAGGGCGGAATTTCATCAGACTTATTATAATCTTCTGACATGTCTGTCTTGTCCTCGATTCCCACGATGTTTCTTTTCCCTGAAAGAACTATGTGACGCTTTGGCTCATCATATGATGTATTCATTTGCATATTTTTTCTATTTTTTGGTCTGGAGGACATGTCCTTCACATAGAAAACCTGATCCACATCATTGGCTAGGACGAATGGTTCGTCTAAGTTCTTCATAAGATTGTTGAGATCCACCGTTGTCATTCCGTACTTCTTGTCTACCTCAACCCCTCCTCCTTTTAGCTTGACCCATTTGCATCGAAACAAGGGGACCTTAAAATTAGGTCCATAGTCAAGTTCCCATATCTCCTCTATGAACCCATAATACGTGGTCTTTTGCCCATTGTCTTCTGCTGCATCGAAGCGGACACCACTGTTTTGGTTGGTGCTCTTTTTATCTTGGCCTATCATGTAAAATATATTCCCATTTATCTCGTACCCTTGGAAAGTACATACAGTCGAAGACGGTGTCCCGCCAACAAGTACAAATTGATCCCCAACAGTGGTGTTATTCGTGAGAAGTCTTTGCAGCCAGCCGCCAAAACTCGCCATGTGTTCACTTATAATCCATTCATCAGACTGTCCCGGGTGTTTGAGGCGTATTAAATTCTTGTGTTCATTGATACACGGGGCAACCAAATAGATCTTTGTAAAACCGTGTAGTGTGCTTGATTGAGAGAATGCCCATCCCTACATATCATTGCTTTACATCCTAGGGTGCCTTTTCCACCCAGTCTCCCCTCATGTCGTGATTCTGGAACACCAATTGCCTTAAGGTCAGGAATAAAATCAACACAGAACTCAATGACCTCCTCTGTTACATAGCCCTTGGAGATGCTTCCTTCTGGCCTAGCACGGTTATGAACATATTTCTTTAAGACTCCCATGTACCTCTCAAAGGGGAACATATTGTGTAGAAATACAGGACCGAGAATGGCAATCTCTTCTACTAGGTGAACCAGGATGTAACACCCTCAGAATCGGACATATGCAAGTTTTAGCGGAACCCGTCAAACCCGCATAGAAACGATTCAAATGTGCCCACCAGGCACTTTCGTGCGGGTGGAAAACGAAGTAATAACATTACACAACAGTCCTCGATGGGACCCATGCAGAGCGGATATATACAACACGACTCCATGAGTCAAGAATACGAGATACGTAACAAAGATCCAAATCACCTTGAAAATGATAGAGTCCGACTACGGACAAGATGCAAATGGGGCTAAGAGCCTCAAGAATAACCAATGGCGCCCATAACCCCCGCCTGTGCCAAGCCGGAAGGGTAACCCTACTAACGACGCCGATCTCAAACCAGCTTAAACAAAAGGTGCCGACAAAGGGCAAAGGAAAAAGAGGAGCCAAGATCTTGAGGCCAAGACACGGCGAGACTAGAATTGGCGGCCTCGCCTACATAGGTATGGTGGATCGAGCGCAGCGCAAGATGCACTAAACAACCTATAGAGACTCGATACAATGGCGGCTATCGAGAGGGGTAAGAAAGACCTATTCGAACCGGTCGATACTAACACCAAACAAACCCATCCCGTGTTTCTCGAAACCAAACGAGGAAGTCAACCGAGGAACTCACGCCGCTGGCACTTTTATTTATTCATTATCGCTAGCAATTACTAGTCAGGTTTAGATAATCATCCTGATAAAGTAAGCAGTGGGCACTTTTAGTTAACCATTCCGTTATAGTTACAACACTTACTAATCAGATACAAATAGCATGAGATAACCCCAAAACCCAGCAGTTGTTGGTACTTTTACTTAGCCATTCCGTTGTAGTGAAGCTGATTACTAGTCATATCGGATACAAGTCAATTTATAACAGTAAACTTTAGTTATAGTTGTCTATGATCAAGCACTGTGCTCCAAGTCGTCCATAACCGCGACACGGCTTCTAAAAGATTTAACCTGCAGGGTGCACCAAAGTATCCACAAGCACTTGACCCTTTTTGCGGATCGGTTAACATACACCCATCGGTATGTCGGTGGGCCTAAGTCATGACGTTCCTGCACCAAAGCAAGCACGGGGCCACCCCACTAAGTACACCCGCAACGGGTCGGCCGGTCTCGAGACGGACTTAGGGTTTGGGTGACGGTGAACGACAAAGAAATCCCAAAATCGGGACCGCTGACACAAAACGTGTCCCGATCCTAAGACAAAGTAGTGCTATATCCGCACAATTTAAATAAAGCAGAAGCATGGCATAAGTACAGATAGTAAATAAAACCTCAAACTAGTTTGTGGCCCCAAGACAATACTTTGAAATCAGGTAATAATCAATGGGGGCCCATATCTCCCACCGTGGTTAGCGCGCCGATCTCTAAGCAGTGTCAAGAACTCGGGTCCCACGGACACAAGTGGGCTCGAAACCAACATTATCTATCACCCACCGATGCCTCTGCTTACTTACTTCAATTTTAGTTGTTAAACAGTAATTAAAGTGAACGAAAAGTAAAGCCATGATCATCTCCAACATTGAACTTGCGGCACTTCTCCAACAACTGTGGTACTTGACGACACGCAAAAACACTTGAGCAAGCGACTACGACGCGCGGGTCCAACTATCTACCAAACAACAGGTAATAGGATGTGTCCAAGGCTGTATATGGTTGCAAGGGATATCACGGGTACGAAAACTAGAGCATCGCAACACAGATAGCAAAGAGCAACAGGAGGGAATAAATACTAGAAAGTAAGATAGGAAGAAAGGGGGGAGATGCTCGCCTAAAAACATCGCCGACGGTTCAACCGAAGATCGGGTCGACACTCGCATCAACTCAACGGCCTTATCCGCGAAGAAGCAAAACACTAGAAGAAACACCAGATGCAATATTTAATACTACGGCAAAAGATCGGGCATGATGCATGTATGATGTATGGCATGGCAAAGATGCGATGCAATTAGGCAATATTAAACGGAACCGGGGTCCCGACAATTAATTAAACGGTTCAAGTTATTTAGGTACCCCGCAATTTAAATGTTGGATTAACATGGCAAAAGATAGCACCGGTTTGCTACACCAATTTAAATGAGGCCAATATGAGACTAGATTTGCCCGCATATGGGCCCCATATTTAATTATATGGTGAATCGGCATATGGCCCCCAAACCACATGACAAGGATGCATGCATGAACAATTAAGATGCGACAAGTTGTATTATATTATAAAATAGGGTTTCGGGAAGGGTTCACACATTGAGGGTTCTCGACGGTCTTGGGGTTCCGGGGTTCGGGGTCGGTCTCAGGGTTTAGGGTTCGACGGGGTCGGTCTCGGCGGAAGCGTTCTCGGATAACGGAGGTAGGTCTCGGCGTTCCGGGAGGAAGTCTTGGTTCGGCGTCGGGGCGCATCGGACTCGCCCTGGTCGGTGTCGAACTTGTCGGGTCCGCGTAGACGGCCATGGCGTTCCCGGGTCTCGGCGTCTTCGGGTTGGAGATCATGGTGTTTCGAGAGGTAGATCTTGTCGGTTCCACCCCCGAAGGCCTTGTGGTTCCGTAACGGAGATCTCCGGGTTCGGACTTGCCATGTTGGCGAACTTGGCGTTCTGGATCGGTCTTCGGTTGATCTTGACGTTGTGACAGTTCCCGTCTTGCGGCGCTTCAGCGACACCACAGACCTCGAGCAGATCAGCAACAACTTAGGTTACACAAGTGTACAAGGTTGAACACAAGCACACAACCGTTGAAGGGTGGCAAACACAACGACACAGATATACACGCTGCGCTAGCAGCAGGCATGAGGCGGAGGGCGAGGATGGTGAACGCCGAGGCGGCGGCGGATCGGGCGGTGGCGCCATGGCCGGGGCGGGCGCGGCCGAGGCCGGGGCAGGCCGGGCGGCTGGGCGGGGACGACGCGAGGGCGGTAGCGCGGAGGTCGACGCTGTGAGGAGCCTGGCTGGGGCCAGCGGGAGGCGCCCGCCCGGCTAGAAGGAGGCTGGCGGGAGGCGGCTCGGCGACGCTGCTCGCAGAGGAGGCGGCTTGGGAGCGGCGCCTGGGCGCGTGAGGGGGCCTCGCGGCTCAGGGCGACGGGAGCTGAGGCAGACGCGACGGCGGCTGAGGCGGGCGAGGCTTAGGGAGGAAGACAGGCGGCCAGGGAGGAGGAGGAGGAGGCCTTGGAGGGGACGGGCCGACGGGAGGTGGTGGCTAGGGGAGGCGGCAGGCGGGCGAGGAGGAGGCGCGAGAGGCCATGAGGCGAGCGCGAGGCGAGGCGGAGGAGCGTGAGCGGCGGAGGCTGGGAGCGGGAGGAGCACGCCGAGACGGAGGAGGCGCCAGTGGGATGGGTTGGTGGCTGTGGAGGTTGGGGAAGGAGGCGGTGTGCGTGCGTGAGGACGAAGAGGGGCTGGGAGAGACGGGTGGGGAGAGCAGGGGTGGGCAGCGTGGTGGGTCCACGCGGTCCGGGAGTGGGGTGGGGTGGGGGCATGTGTGGCGCGTGGGTGAGTGGGGAGAGAGGGAGAGAGGCCAGGGGGTGGGGTCGGCCTGCGGTTGGTGGGTAGGATAGATTTGGGTGGGGATAGGATTTAGAGGGGGCTGATTTAAAAGGTGTGTTTGTTTTGTCTTGTCTATTTTAAAACAAGGCCACTTGGCAAACAGTTTTTAGGTAAATAAAATCTCCGATGCGATCGGGGTTTTGCATTTGAAAATAAGAGGGGTTTCTGTACAAAGTAAAACTAGGTTTTTCGAAATAGTTCAGACAAACAATGCATGATGATGACGATGCAATGCACAAAAACAACGCGATTTTCTCGTAGTGGTTTTGCGGGATGCCACAATTCGACACCACTAACAAGGGATCTCGCCCTCGAGATCCGCCTCATGGTACCGGAAGGAAGGTCGGTGATCTGCATCTTCTCGCTTCGTGTAGATCTTCGCGACACCACTAACAATGGTGCTTTCTTCGTCTTGAAATCGGCGACACCACCAACAAGACGTCGTTGATCCCGTTCGTCAAGAGAACACTCCGGATAAACAACGGACGAAGTTAAAGGTGAGGCCACCTCTAACTTTCATGGAAGGAGTAGATTGGCATTGATCCACCATTCGATATACGAAGCAAATGATAAGAGTAGTGGTATGGTCGCGACTCCATCCCGCACTCAAAGCATTACTCTGTACACGAACAGATAGATTATGCAACCAACCCTCAAGATTTAGACTGAAGATCTCGACAAACGAGGTTCGAAAACAAAAGAGTGATGCGCATCAGATCGGATCCGCGTAGATGATGTCGTCGCGACGGAAAACACCGGAAGGCACGAGAAGGAACAAAGAGAAGTCCACCAGACGAAGGATTCCTCGGATAGCATGAAGACCAGATGTAGCAACACCGTTATCAAAGGAGGAAGCGAAACCCTGAAGGTACGACGGAACCCAACCACGAGAAATCCTGGACTCGAAGAGAGAGAAGAGAGCGGATTCAAAACACGCAGAGGTGAGAGGAGAATAGCAAGGGGTAAGGAGTAAAATCAGACCTAATCAGAACTATCCAACCGATTTTCAAAAATAGTTTGACACTCTACTTAGGCCGTTAGCTAGGTTATCCTACAGGCTGGACTTGTGGGGTATCGCAACTGCTGAGCTCTGATACCACTCTGTAACACCCTCGGAATCGGCCCTATGCAAGTTTTAGCGAAACCCGCCAAACCCGCATAGAAACGATTCAAAGGTTCCCACCAGGCACTTTCGTGCAGGTGGAAAACGAAGTAATTACATTACACAACAGTCCTCGATGGGACCCACAGAACAGATATATATATACAACATGACTCCATGAGTCAAGGATACAGATATACAGAACAAAGATCCAAATCACCTTGAAATTGATAGAGCGTCCAACTACGGACAAGATGCAAATGGGGATAAGAGCCACAAGAATAACCAATGGCGCCCATAACCCCCGCCCAGCAAGCCAAGGGTAACCCCGCTAACGACGCCGATCTCAAACCTGCTTAAACAAAAGGGTGCCGACAAGGGCAAAGGAAAAAGAGGAGTCGATCTTGAGGCCAAGACACAGCGAGACTAGAATTCAGGCCTCGCCTACATAGGTATGGTGTCTTGAATGCAGCATGCACTAAACAACCTATAGAGACTCGATACAACTGGCGGCTATCAGAGAGGGGTAAGAAAGACCTATTCGGAACCAGACTGATACTAACACCAAACAAACCCATCCTGGTGTTTCCCCTCGAAACCAAACGAGGAAGTCAACCGAGGAACTCACGCCGTTGGCACTTTTATTTATTCAGTTATCGTTGCAGCAATTACTAGTCAGGTTTAGATAATCATCCTGATAAAGTAAGCAGTGGGCACTTTTAGTTAACCATTCCGTTATAGTTACAACACTTACTAATCAGATACAAATAGCATGAGATAACCCCAAAACCTAGCAGTTGTTGGTACTTTTACTTAGCCATTCCGTTGTAGTGAAGCTGATTACTAGTCATATCGGATACAAGTCAATTTATAACAGTAAACTTTAGTTATAGTTGTCTATGATCAAGCACTGTGCTCCAAGTCGTCCATAACCGCGGACACGGCTTCTAAAAGATTTAACCTGCGAGGTGCACCAAAGTATCCACAAGCACTTGACCCTTTTTGCAAGATCGCGGTTAACATACACCCATCGGTATGTCGGCGGGGCCTAAGTCATGACGTTCCTGCACCCAAAGCAAGCACGGGGCCACCCACTAAGTACACCAAGAATAAAGTCGGCCGGTCTCAGACGGACCTATGGTTTGGGTAGACGTGAACGACAAAGAAATCCCAAACTGGACTGTCGACACCGGCAACGTGTCCCGATCCTAAGCAGACAAAGCTATCATCACACAATTTAAATAAAGCGGTAAAGCATGGCATAAGTACAGATAGTAAATAAAACCTCAAACTAGTTTGTGGCCCCAGACAATACTTTGAAATCGGTAATAATCAATGGGGGCCCATATCTCCCCACCGTGGTTAGCGCCGATCTCGAACAGTGTCAAGAACTCGGGTCCCACGGGACACAAGTGGGCGTCGAAAACCAACATTATCTATCACCCACCGATGCCTCTGCTTACTTACTTCAATTTTAGTTGTTAAACAAGAATTAAAGTGAACGAAAAGTAAAGCCATGATCATCTCCAACATTGAACTTATGCACTTCTCCAACAAGCGTGGTACTTGACGACACGCAAAACACTTGAGCAAGCGACGACGCTGGGTCCAACTATCTACCAAACAATGTAATAGGATGTGTCCAAGGCTGTATATGGTGCAAGGGATATCACGGTGCGAAAACTAGAGCATCGCAACACGTATAGCAAAGAGCAACAGGAGGGAATAAATACTAGAAAGTAAGATAGGAAGAAAGGAGATGCTCGCTTAAAACATCGCCGACGGTTCAACCAAGATCGGTCGACACTCGCATCAACTCAACGGCCTTATCCGAAGAAGCAAAACACTAGAAGAAACACCGATGCAATATTTAATACTACTAAAAGGTCGGGCATGATGCATGTATGATGTATGGCATGGCAAAGATGCGATGCAATTAGGCAATATTAAACGGAACCGGGGTCCCGACAATTAATTAAACGGTTCAAGTTATTTAGGTACCCCGCAATTTAAATGTTGGATTAACATGGCAAAAGATAGCACCGGTTTGCTACACCAATTTAAATGAGGCCAGTATGAGACTAGATTTGCCCGCATATGGGCCCCATATTTAATTATATGGTGAATCGGCATATGGCCCCCAAACCACATGACAAGGATGCATGCATGAACAATTAAGATGCGACAAGTTGTATTATATTATAAAATAGGGTTTCGGGAAGGGTTCACACATTGAGGGTTCTCGACGGTCTTGGGGTTCCGGGGTTCGGGGTCGGTCTCAGGGTTTAGGGTTCGACGGGGTCGGTCTCGGCGGAAGCGTTCTCGGATAACGGAGGTAGGTCTCGGCGTTCCGGGATGAAGTCTTGGTTCGGTGTCGGGGCGCATCGGACTCGCCCTGGTCGGTGTCGAACTTGTCGGGTCCGCGTAGACGGCCATGGCGTTCCCGGGTCTCGGCGTCTTCGGGTTGGAGATCATGGTGTTTCGAGAGGTAGATCTTGTCGGTTCCACCCCCGAAGGCCTTGTGGTTCCGTAACGGAGATCTCCGGGTTCGGACTTGCCATGTTGGCGAACTTGGCGTTCTGGATCGGTCTTCGGTTGATCTTGACGCCAGACGCTCCCGTCTTGCGGCGCTTGGCGACACCACGGACCTCGAAAGCGTATCAGAACAACTTAGGTTACACAAGTGTACAAGGTTGAACACAAGCACAATCGCTGAAGGGGTGGCACAAACACAACGCACACAGGACATACACGCGTGCCACAGACAGGCATGAGCGGCAGGAGGCGAGCAGGGATGGTGAACGCCGAGGGCGGCCGGCGGGATCGGGAGCGGGGGCGGCCGCGAGCGGTGGCGCCATGGCCGGGCGGCGCGGCCGAGGCGGGCGGGCGTGATGCGGCTCGGGGATGACGCGAGGCGTGTAGCGGTGGCGGAGGTCGACGCCGGGAGGAGGCGCTGGGCCACAATGAGGCGGCCCGGCGCTAGCGAAGCTCGAGGGAGGCGCGCCGGCGCGACGCTGCTCGCAGAGGGAGGCGGCTCGAGGGCTGGCGCCGGGCGCGAATCCCGGTGAGGGCCTCATGGCTGGGGCGACGGGGAGCGAGGGACGCGACGGGTCGGGAGCTTGAGGGGCGGCAGGCGGTGAGGCGGGGCTTAGGGAGGAGGACAGGCGCGGAGCGGAGGAGGAGGCGCGCAGGGAGAGGGACGCAGGGCCGACGGGGAGGTGGCTAGGGAGGCGGTCAGGCGGGCGCCGAGGAGGAGGCGAGCGGGGCAGGCGTGAGCGGCGAGGAGGACTCAAGAGCGGAGGCGGAAAGGGCGCTGGGAGCGGAGGAGCCAGTCAGCGCGGACGGTTGGGGTCGCAGGAGGCGCCGAGACGACGCTTGAGACGGAGGAGGCCAGTGGGGTGGGTAGGTGGCAGGAGGTTGGGAAGGAGGCGGTGCGTGGCGTGCGTGAGGAGGAAGAGGGTGCGGAGAGACAGGTGGGGAGAGGCAGGGTGGGGCCAAGCGTGGTGGGCCACGGGGTCCGGGGATGTGGGGGTGGCAGGGTGGGGCTGTGTGTGTGGCGCGTGGGTGAGTGGGGAGAGAGGGAGAGAGGCCAGGGGGTGGGGTCGGCCTGCGGTTGGTGGGTAGGATAGATTTGGGTGGGGATAGGATTTAGAAGGGGCTGATTTAAAAGGTGTGTTTGTTTTGTCTTGTCTATTTTAAAACAAGGCCACTTGGCAAATAGTTTTTAGGTAAATAAAATCTCCGATGCGATCGGGGTTTTGCATTTGAAAATAAGAGGGGTTTCTGTACAAAGTAAAACTAGGTTTTTCGAAATAGTTCAGACAAACAATGCATGATGATGACGATGCAATGCACAAAAACAACGCGATTTTCTCGTAGTGGTTTTGCGGGATGCCACACAGGAGATGCGTCATAATATTGAAGAAGGATGGTGGGAACACCAACTCAAAGCTGACAAGACATTGGGCCACATCTGTTTGTAACCCTGGTAGGCTTTCTGGATCGATTACCTTCTGAGATATTGCATTGAGGAATGCACATAGCTTCACAATGGGTACTCGAATATTTTCAGGTAGAAGCCCCCTCAATGCAATCGGAAGCAATTGTGTCATAATCACGTGGCAGTCATGAGACTTCGTGTTTTGGAATTTTTCCGCCATATTTATTATTCCCTTTATATTCGACGAGAAGCCAGACGGGACCTTGATATCGCCGACATTCAAAAAGATTTCCTTCTCCTTTGGTAAGAGCGTGGCGGGGAGTTAAGTGGCATCGTTTACCCTTCTCGTTCTCGGGATGCATAGGCTCTTCAGGGCCTTCGACGTTCTGGTCTGTCGTGCTTCCGGTGTATCTTTTGTCTTCTCATACACTCCTAGAAAGCCTAGCAGGTTCACGCAAACATTCTTCGTCACGTGCATCACGTCGATTGAAGAGCGGACCTCTAAGACTTTCCAATAGGGTAGGTCCCAAAATATAGATTGCTTCTTCCACATGGGCGTGCGGTCCGCATCGTCATTCGAACAGATAGACCGGGACCTTTTCCAAAGATTACTTCTAGGTCCTTGACCATACCAAATACCTCCTCACCGGTGCGGAGGAGCTTCCTCCCGGGTTACGCCAGACGTTTGAAATGCTTGCTTTTCTTTCATCAGATGGTTCGGAAGAAATCGGCGATACCCTAGGTACACAACCTTCTTACATTTATCCAAATATACACTTTCGATCATCTAAACAGGTGTGCATGCATTGTATCCCTTGTTTGTCCGCCGAAATGTTACTAAGAGCAGCCAATCATGGTTACAAAAGCAATGCTCAGAGGTCAAATGGCTCCCTTTGTGCTCATCCCATACGACACCTGGTTTGGCCCACAGTGTAAAAGTTCTTCAACTAATGGCCTTAGGTACACATCAATGTCGCCGGGTTGCCTCGGGCCTTGGATGAGCACTGAATCATAATGAACTTCCTCTTCATACACAACCAAGGAGGAAGGTTATAGATACATAGGGTCGCAGGTGTGCCGTGATCGCAGCTGCTCACCAAAAGGATTCATGCCGTCTGTACTTAGACCAAACCTTAAGTTCCTTGCGTCACGCAAGGAAGTCCGTACTCGCCGAATTTTCTCCACTTTGACCCATCAGCGGGGTGTCTCAACATCGCGTCTTTCTTACGGTCTTCCATGTGCCATCGCAACAACTTGGCATGCTCTTTATTTCTGAAGAGACGTTTTAACCGTGGTATTATAGGAGCATACCATATAACCTTGGCGGAACCTTCTTCCTAGGGGCTCACCTCAACATCGCCAGATCGTCTCGTCGATCTTATATCTTTGCAAAGGTGCATACCGGCATGCATCCAAATTCTCGCATTTCACCGCGGTAGAGGATGCGATCATTAATGCAGCATGTATCTTCCGCACGTCTAATCCTAGAGGCGACAACCTTCTTTGCTTGGTATGTACCGTCAGCAACTCATTATTTCTTGGAAGAAGATTCTTCATTTTACCAACAACTTTGAAAATGCGTCACAACACACCATTCTCTGCCTTCCATTGCAGCAAATCCAAAGGCGGCACCTAGCTTTTTGTGGCCATCTTCGCAAGTTGGATACAACAATGTCTTATGATCCTTTAACATCTGCTCCAGCTTCTCCTTCTCCTTTTCAGTTTCACATTCTTCCTTTGTATCAGTAATGGCCCGCCCAAGATCGTCATCAGCGGCCCATCTGCTCCTCTTGATCTTCATTATCTACCTCTGTTGCATTATCATCATATTCGGGATACATATTATGATAGTTTTCATCATCCTCTTCTTCGTTGTCTTCCATCACAACCCCTTTTTCTCCGTGCTTGGTCCAACAATTATAGCTGGGCATGAAACCGGATCGAAGTAGGTGGGCGTGAATGGTTCTGGTATTTGAGTAGTCTTTCTTGTTCTGACAGTGAACACACGGACAACACATAAAACCATTGTGACCACGGTTTGCATTAGCCACAACGATGAAATTTTGGAGGCCCGTAATGTACTGGAAGTGCGGCGGTCACCAGACATCCATTGCGATTCATTCATCTGCATTAATATGTAGTATATATCAAAAATAATAGGGAGATGATCATTTATATATATAGTACATCAATGACACAAGAAACTATAGTTGCCGACCTCGACCGAGACGGAAAGAGCAACAAGAAAGCTTATTTTGAGCTCTCGGACATTTCCCCGAACACCTCTAGTGCATATGAAAAAACACAAACTAGCACTCTTCACACCTCTTGCTAGACTCCAAAATGTGAAAGAATGGAAGAGTGGGGTGTGTGGGCTGGGTGGTGTCTTATAGCCCTCTTTAACACCGGTTCATGCCACGAACCGGTGTTAAAGAAGTGGTGCAGCCACATCAGGGCCTTTAACACCGTTTCGTACGAACCGGGGTTAAGGGACTCCTTTTGCCACAGGGCCACGCCAGTACGCCTTTAACACCGGTTCGTAGAAGAACCGGTGTTAGAGCCCCTTTTCGGGATCAACAAAAGACCTCGTTTCCACTAGTGGATACAATAGAGCAGGGCACTGTTCCCATCATGAAAGAATAACCTCTTGCATTTTTCTTCTTGCGTACTTAGCTTCTCCGTGAATACTTTTCTCCTGTAATTGAAATCTCCCTTTTCTAATGAATTGGCTGTACCACCTCTTCGTTCTTCAAAAAAGAAAGTTTCATAATGGAAGGATAACTTGGTTCTCCCTCATGACATTGCAGTTTAAGAGCAAGAACCATATGAGATCCTTCATACATATAAATTCTGTAGGCACATATTTTTTCCTTTCCATACACAACTTCAACTCTAAGAATAGCTTATGTAAATGTTACTTAATTCATCACGAAGTTGTAGTTGGAGATATCTGTTATGGTTCTTTTGCTCATGTGTGTCGAGCTAACGTTGATGATTTTCCTCTTTTTAAAAAGATCCTGGTTGAATTTGATTTTGGTCTCCATGGAACTCAACTTTGCAAGCATATGGGTTGACCCAGTTTTCTTACTTTTCACCTGTTATATGTCAATTGCAATTTAGATTGGTACAATAACGTGGTCGAGTTGTGTACGTGATATTTTTTTTTTGAAAAAAGTACGTACATGGATCTCTTTTGAAAAGGCGTTGAATTTTCGTCCGGAGGCCCAGAGTGTTTCATGTTTATAGGACTGACATGCAATTTGGACTCGGTAATGTTTTTGGAAGTGCGTACGTGAATTTTTTATTTTAGAAAAGTATTTACACGAAAGTATGTTACAAAAAAAGTACTTGAATCTTGTTTGAAAAAGCGTATATATAAGTAATATGTCCATTAAATCCTAGCCATATATTTAGATCTAACTCCTTAAAATAATTAAGAAGATGTGGATCAACGCACGTGACTCGAAACAATCCCTTATATTGCTTTTAGTATATAATAGATAGAAAAATGGGCTGATTGGGGTGGTACACTTACCAAAATCCACATCCCCACCGATAGAAAAACCCTCTTTTCATAGTTGGAAGAACACAAAATAAACTAATCCTCGGTCCCGGTCTCTAGGTCTTTCACGTATTGTTAATTTGACCTATAAAATATAAATCACATGACATAAAAATTATACCAATAAAAAGTATAACATCTAATGTTTCTAATGATAAGTCTTTTGTAATATGTATATTATGTATTACGTTAATTGAATTAAAAATCTAAGGGCACATGCAAAACTCGTAAATCCGGGTGAAGGGGGTATGTCTTTCTACTGTAAATTTAATTGCAAGCTGTAATGGACGAGGGATGAGGGGTCAAAAGATATGTTTTCCTCTCGTTTGCATACTTTTTGTATTGACAAATTTTGTTTTTATCATATTATTTTGTTTATGATTTCCTTTAAATCTGTTGAAATTCAATGACATGGTGAAATGAGGTGGTCCAGTTCAGAAGTCTGGTGTTAGGATATTATCGTAGAATGGAGAAATATGCTACCAATATAAGATTAAGTGCATTCACAACCCTAAATTACACATTAAGACGGTGACATTGGGTCTTAGTTTTCATTTACTCTTCCAAGCATGGAATACGAATCTGTTAATTCCAACTAAATGTTGAAAATTTTACTTTACCTAAAATTTGACATATGAACTAATAAAAATAATTTATATCGCCTAGTATATCTGTACTAAACTTGGTGGTGCGCTACGTGTTTCTTCTCTTAGCACCGACCTTCACATCTTTGTAGCAATGTCATGAGGTAGTGAACTTCTCTCACTATTGATTTTTGATTAGCTCCTACAGATGTCGATGCTTTTGAAAGAAAATCTCAGCAGACACACATTGTGATTACGCAAACCAGGCTCTAGCCTATACGCAAACCAGCAGTGTTCTTAGCTCGTTGCCATGGTCCTTTTTTTCCACTTTCCTTTTATCAGTGAAATATGCCGTGGCAGCATGTGTCCACATCGTCCCCGTCTCTTGCAATTGTGTTGTCATTGGAAAGGTCCAAGATGGCAATTCTTGTACCATCTTGGAATCTTCCATATCTATGTCGGCTAGGCCTCTCAATCGCGTTGTTCTTATTTTCTTTAGGCTCAAGTGGCTCCATTTCCCTGAATTTAGAGAGGCATCAAGTCCATTTTCTCCTGGCTGCCATGGGTCGCCATGTCTGATGCTCAACCGCTCGGAGCTCAAAGCCGAGGTTCTTCGATGAATCCGTGGCTTGATGACTGAGCAGTATCAGTAAGAACGTGCATACATATGATACAATCGTGATATGTATCAATGGCTGTCGGTAAAATTGTAAAACCATAAGATACTATAGTATACATATTGCTTGCGTGTCGCCTAAGATCCTATGTGTAGTTTTGTTTTTCGTTGTGGCCTGTAATGTAACTCATATTCTAGATTTCCAGAGGTTTGTTTGAAAGAAAATACAGGACTCTCCCGACCCGTAAATCAGACGAGGCGCGTTTCATCAGGTCGACACTTGCCATCGGGATTTGGGAAGCCTTCATTCTCTCTGCTCGCTCCACGGCTGGGCCCGGCGCTCGAGTGGACGACGCCACTGACCACTTGGGTGGCCCAAAACGCGGGCTGTCCCGGTCCTCCCTCTCCTGCTCCGTTGCTCTCTCTCTCTCTCTCTCTCTCTCTCTCTCTCTCTCTCTCTCTCTCTCTCTCTCTCTCTCTCTTTTCCGACGGGTTTGGTATGGCCACGCCGCTTTACTTTGCTTGGTCTTCTCTTTTCTGCTCGCTGCATGTAGGGCATGCACGTCCTAATTTTCTCTTTCTCTAGTGAGTCGTGCCTCGAAAATGAAACCAGAACCTAAACCAGGAAGAGGCCCACCACGTGGGTTGGTAGTTCGCCCAGTCGTCCCGCCGACTATTTGCTGCATGCTGACGTGGTCGATCGAGAACGCCTTCACTCCAGGTTGGGTAGTCTACGTAGCCTACTATCTATATATCCCTCCTCCTTGGAGATACTAGGATCTGAGTAGTGTGCACTCCGGAAACGCGAAAGGATGATCGACTCGTGCGGATCTTACCACCGCGTACGTTGTACATGGACCGATTAATTAGGAGCAAGTTGTTTGAGTGGCAGTATGGATTGGCAATTATAGTGTTCACTTTCTCTTCCCCTGCCTACGATTCTACGAACTGAGCCTGAGGTTCAGTCTGGAACTATACGCATCAGATGTAAGCAGAGCACACGATCTCTCTGTTCTGAACACATGTGTACCGCATCGACCGCAGATAGTAACAGCTAGCCGCTGCTTCGTCCATACATAGGATCCGGCGGACACGCGGACGGACGTGTCTGCCACGCTGTCGGCCGCGCGTTGATTTGGCGCATGCCCCGGTCGGACAGCGCTAGCTAGCTGCTCGATCGTAGTAGTACCATACAAGGGTAAGCAAGCACTTACTACGCCCGTCGATCAGCTGGGACCATCCAAGCCCGGGTAAGCATGGTGTGTACGTCCGTCGATCTGGGACGTGCGTACGCTTGATGAGGCCGGTCTCGAACCGCTGCATGCAGCATGCGCTAGCTAGCTGCTGCGACCGGATGGAGCTAGCGTCGCGTGGCTTTCGGACGCACGTTGCATGTTGGCGATGGCGTTTCCAGCAGGAGACGGGAGGGGTCCGGCCCGCGCGCGGCATGCACGTGAAAGCGAGTACGGTGTGGTGGCAATAATGACGATGATGATGTTCTCCGGGTGCGTGGAAACGGCGTCGTGCCGGCGATCTTTTCTTCCGGTCGTCTGCCCCGTGAATTCGCGACAGCGGAGCGAGGGAGCGATGTGACGTTGAGCCAAGGCCCCTAGCCCTAATCAATTAGCCAAAGATCCGATCTGACGTCTGATCGAGTATTTCGCGACGTACGTCATACATGCGTACGTCTACGGGAGCCAAGCAAAACGGCGCGACCTAAGGTCTCCGTTTGTTCGTTCAAATTCCCCGTTATTACCATTTGAGGCACTACGTACCGGCCGGCTGGGCGCTAGTGCGAGAATAGAGAAGCTCGATCGGGATCTCAACATGGCGCCGGTGGGTCCGAATAGGCGCGCACCACACCACACGGCCCAGATCGATCAAGTGGGCGGCGTCAACTTGCCAAAAAGAGCTCCAGTGGCAGCGAGGAGTGACGGCGAGTCATGTGCGCGCGATGGCTCCGATCCACGGTTGGGTCGATCGGTCGGTTGCCATACGATGGCAAAATTGATTGTTGGCCGCCCCCTACGCAACGCCATGGCATGCATACGGTCCAGTTATTCATGGCCTGCCGTCTGCCGAGCTAGATAGATAGCTACCAACAAAGCGGGTAAAAATCTCTCCTCTGAAATTTCGTCTCGCTGTGAATAGAAAGGGGGCCGGAAGAAAACCTTGCCGTGTTAGATACTGTTGCCGTGCCCACCGCCACCGGCCACCACCGGCCACCGGCCACCAGGCAACGCCAGACCTCTCTCTGTTCGATCGCATGTTGCTCGTCAGTATTTTTGGACCTGTGCTCGCAACAGTGCGTATGTGTATTCTGTGTGGGAATTTACCACCCGCTATTTCGAGTGTCGCCTTTTTCTCATGCTTTGCTACGTTTGTCGTGTCTGCTTGTCGGCACATGCATTGAGACACCGGCCGAGACATGTGGATGTCTGAACTCTGAACCAATGTGTACACCATCTGTAGGATGAGACCTTAAACCCAGGCCCGCCAGTGCTGGTTAGGCCCAAATAGCTAGTAATACATTAAATGTACTCCTACTTCAATGTCTTCGTTTTCATTTCCAAACTCTATGACATAATCTACGGCTCCGGAAAAATCAGGTTTCTCGTAGTAGGACCTTCCATTTTTCGAGTTCTTCTGAAATAGATTCGTCTATCTTCTTAGTATGTCAGCAAAGGGTTTAGCAAGATATGGTTAAATACGAGCGTACTCAATATGTGGTTATTTGATGCATTATCTATAGCCATGGATCGGTGATCTTAGGCTTATGCATGTTTTCAAAATTGGTTTTTAGGAAAAGGTAAGTTTTATTTAGAAAACTATGTCCGTCAGTCTTTACAAGCTATGAGAACTGCATGGAGTTTCTTTCCACGCTATTATCGTAATACTTTCGGAGGAAAGGGAGTAACATGTCACGTTTGTACACTCTCAAGAGTTATGCTACTTTTTTCACAAATAATCTTAAGCGTGAGTGCACAATAGGGTGTGCACATGTTTAACAGACGTGTCAATAGTTGGTTTGGGTTGCTCCTAGATTGTGGGCTACTGTAACTAACCCGAACATGTGTGACATGGACTCGTTCCACGTGGTGTCTGTTAGAGTTTTCCCAAGTTGCTCTATATAAGCGCATGTGCAGCTTCCCGTGATGCACATCGAAACCAATCTAGGATTTTTGCCATCTCTATGCTTGCGCCGCCGACATAGTCTACTCCATCCAGAGCGTTGGCGTGCACCAACGAATGGGGGAGAAAGTCTCGAAAACCATTCGCCTTTGTGACCCTGTACAAGGAAGGGTGAATAAGGTTCTTCGTAAGCATCCAGCGCGACTGCTCAAGTTCGTCATCATGGCTCGTCTTCCCAGTCGTTCTATTGAATCACGTGTGTACCATCTTCTTCGATCGGTCTCAGGAACCTCTGCACCCATGCCTTTCTATCTATAGACGATCAGTACGAGTGTTACGTTCCGATCTTCTCTTTTACTATGGATGTCGTACAATTTGTACTCCTACTATTTATATTGATTAGTACATCTAGTATGTTAGACTTTCACACGTAGCTGCTACTTCCTCCATCTCATATTAGGTTGCGCATAATTTTGCGTGCTAGTCAAACTATACAAAGTTTAACCAAGATTATACAAAATAATATAAATTTTTATGATGTAAAATTTATATAATATGAAAGTATACACTAAGTCAATTTTAATAATATTATTTTTGTATTTTATAAATTTATATTATTTTGTATAATCTTGGTCAAACTTTGTATAGTTAGACTAGTACGCAAAATTATACGCAGCCTAATATGGGATGGAGGGAGTATAAAGTTTGCACATTCACTATTCATGTTAATTGCTACATCTAGTATGTTAGAGTTTTACATGATTGTAGCTATTGTAGTCATGAATTATATTTTGAAATTAATTACGAGATATTGGCTAATAATCCAATAGACCCCATCCTTCTCCATTCTGAAATCATGACATCATCTTCGTCATCGACCAGTTGTATTGTCGATATACAGTCCCACACAAGAAAGAGCTCGCTAAGTCCACATTGAGGTTGTCCACAGGCTCTAGGCCACACGCTATCCTGGGGTCCATCTCTGACACTTCACGACCGCACTAAGGGCATCTCCACCGGGCCGACCAATCCGGTCATCCTAACCGGTCCGTTTCTGTCTGCTTGGGTTGGGCCGTGGTCGATTTGGGATCGTGGTTTGTCACGTCCGCATGTAAGCGACCTAAACGAATAAAAGCAGACCAAGAGAAGAAGAAGAACCATATGTACGCATTCTGGGCCTATGTCAGGTGTCTGTCCGAACAGACACATCCGTACATCAGATCTAGGTCACGAATGTGTCGGTCCGACCATATTAGTCTGGATGGGTCGTGCCGCTGGCGCACCCCACACGTCCCACGCGTCCACGCGTCCACGCGAACCCATTCTGACACGCTCGAACAAGACCCATCCATGCATCTGGGCCAAAACGGACGGTCGCCAAGAGAAGCGGCACATGCGATCGCATCCGGCCAATCGTGTCTGTCATCTGCATCATCAATGCATCAGATCTGGGTCACGAATGGATCGGTCTGAACAAATAGTCTGGATGGGTCGTGTCGCTGACGCGCCACGCATATCCCGCGCATCTGTGCGGATCTATGCTCGAACCGTTTGAATAGACCCGGTGAAGATGCCCTAATGCGACCATTGTCCCCTGGAGAGGCCAATTTGTTCCACGTCACTAAGCCAACTTTGGATACTGTTATACTCTCTCTATCCCAGCGATTAAGGCGTTAAAATCTTGGCACAGTTTTTTAGACAGGAGATCAATGAAGAGAAAATAAGACATCTTTCCCCTTTTGCCCCTGCATGCACGCGCATTAATCTTTGCATGCCTCGCTCGCCTCCTGCATGCACGGCAGAAATCAGGGGCAAACATGAGAGTTCTGGCTAGCAACGAACCTTGCGCCTTGTTCCTTTGGAAAAATTGAGTTTTTTTTAACGCCTTAATCGCTGGGACGGAGGGAGTATGGTTTTTTCTGGTATAGAAGCTATTCCAGAAGTCTTGTAATAAGAAGCTTAAATCTCAGAAATCACGTAATCCTCAAGAATCTTAAGCACAATTTATCATCTTGGCCCGTGTCAAATCTGCTTGCCCATCAAAAATCTTGAGCAGTCGGGACACCTACAGTTGATGCCAATCACCGTCACCTTCGCATGCAAGCAGGCTCTGCGGCGGCCGGCGGTGATTCCTAGACCACCCGAGAAACGACATTCACCGCGTCCCCATCAGTCATGGCATGATTGTGAAATAATTAAAGTGCACGCCTCCATTAGACCATCAGATAATATATGTGCAGTCTGCAGCGAGCCACGTACTCCTAGTATATAAGCTCCTTAATACTAGGAGTATTGAACAGACTATATATGTACTATACATACAGTTAAAAGAAGCCCTCGCGCGCGTGTCGCGTCACACCATCACATCGATCGACCCCCTGGCCCCTGCCCGTTCATTATACGGCGTGGATCGGCTGGCGGTGGAGCACATGGGAGACTGGCCGGCCGGGGACAGGACGTGACACGGCTCGTCGGCGCGAGGCGAGGCTGGCCGCTGTACTACACCAAAATGGCAAAGCGAACATGGCTCGCAAAAGCCGAGCTGGGCAGGAACCGATCGAGATCGATGGATGGATCGACATGGCCATGCCATGCCTGATGCCTCCCTTGCTATGCTAGCTTTCGGTTTGGTTTCACATCACATGCATGGGGACGGCCGAGGGACGAATGCCTGCGCGCGACCGACCTAAAGCTGTATGATTGATTGGTGCGTGCGTCGATCGTGGGTCTGGCCCCTACGTACGTACAGTACAGTTCCACGAGCGCCTGCATGCATGCATGCATGCGCAGACGATCGATCGATGGCGTTGGCATGGCTGCGCATGTGGCGTGTCTCGACCGACCGACCGGTAGAGTAGAGTAGAGTAGAGTAGAGGGGCAGGACAGGAGCGCGCGCGATGGATCGGCTTCGCTTCGTTCTGGCTTTGGAGTTTGGACTCTCGATCCAGGCTCTGCACTGGAGTCACTGGACCACCAATAATGGACAAGGACACATTTCCTGCAGCTAGCAGAGAGCAACAGTACGTGTTGTGCTCGATTGTGCGCGCGGCTTTGCACATGCGCTCCTCTCCTCTGACCTCTGCATGCCCACCACACTCGACTCGATCCCCTACGATCTAGCCTGCCAGCAACTCTGTTTGCATCTTTCAAGCGCATACGCATGCACTTATCCCTTTTTTTTTCTTCATCTGGTTGATATGTGGATGTAGCTGCTTAATTGTTTCTTCGGTAGCTTGCTACTCCTTTTTTTTTTTGAACGAACTTGCTACTCCTTGGATAGCTTGCTGGCCGAGGAGAGGCAGCTCGGTCCTAGCACGGACGTCTCGCGTAAGCGATCGACCGGGCTTTTTGGTGGTCTGCAGAGTGTCTGTTGCTCGCTAGCTCAGGTCCAGTTTCCCGCTTCACTACATGCGTGCGGCTGTGGGCTGACAGTTGGGAAGCTTTCGCTGTTCTTTTGTATCTTCGGTGTCTACCACAGCTTATTAGCACAACAGAAAACGACACAGTATGTTTGTTGCCACTGTGACACTGTTTCGTGCTATATTACTCAGCAGTAGGTTTGAGTGGAAGGAATCCAGGCCATCTTGTAAAGCTACCTAGGCGAACCGTCGATAACCAGCTAAACGATACTACTCGAGCTAATGAATGTCTGTTGAGCAGAAAAAACAGAATCCAAAAGCGAGAAACATCTCCACATGGACGTACTCTTGACCGGTCTCATTCTCGGTTCAAACGACAAACGTTCAACGTAGAATGACAGCATGGTACGCAGCAGCAACAAGGGGACATCTTTCTCGCGCCCGCTGGCCGTTGATTAGTAGACGTACGGCGGACGACAGGCCCTGCCCCGCCCAGAAACCTCATCGCCAGGCCTGTCGCAGACCGACCCCGAGCCGTCGATCCCGAGATCAGCGGCGCAGCAGCCGCGAGAGAAGGCTCCCCTGCTCCCGCCGGACGCCAGGGGGAAGATTCCCCCTCCGCGAGAGCGACTCTACACTGGGCACGAGCATGAGAAAGCTGGCCGCTGCATTGCTTCGCGTTGCGCATAGTGATCGAGCGACACTGACGCCTTCCAGTGGCCGATGGCGACTGAATGGATGGCTCGTCAGAGAAAGCGGCCGCGCTTTAAAGGAGGGCATGCACGCACGCCCGAACGGCACTGAGTCTAGTCTAGTCGCCGGCCACCGTATCGATCGGGACATGCACGATAGGGCCATGCATGGCTCCATTGCTCCTGCATCCTGTCGTCGACATGCATAGTCCCGTGCGCGCACATGCATGAGTAGAAGGATTTTTCCCAGGAGACAATCGAGGAACCCTCGTCGAAAGGGATCCGAATGTCGAACTGTCTGAGTTTTCTCTTTCTCTGATGTTGGGCTTTGCATCGCCCAGCGTAACTTGCTGTCGGTGCTCACTGATCGACTGGACAAGGTGGTTGCCCTGTTACGCCTGATGATTCCTTTACCGTTTTCAGGCGGGGCAACGCAGGCTTGGATTGGTATTTGGGCCGCTGAATGGCGCGTCAAGTGGGGGTATCAAGAGCGTCTCGCTCAGACTAGTAGTCCCAACTAGCCTGTCATTGTTCATATGGGCCATGGATGACTCCTTCTCTGTACCTCTCAGAGTCGACAGCCCAGCAGCTCGTTTGCTACTGTTAACGTGCAGCTTCCGAGCATGAGCTATCAGACAGAAAGCAACATTGAAGCACACCACAAGATGTACTAATAAGCAAATTTATATTTATCAATTCAAGTTGATGTTGTAGCTTCTAAATGGTAGTATTACTAGGCAAGAGCAGTAAAGAGCTGGACGCTTCAATACACGAGATAAAAGAAATGGAATTTGAACTCGTAGTTGTGATGCTGAAAAATCGGCTACTAAGAAAAAGCAATCAGAAAGACGTCCCGGTGGCTTGTCACTCAAAAAGCTAAGTACTACCGCCCGTTTCAAAATATAAGATGTTTTACCTTTATGAAACAAATGCATTTAAACTACTTTTAGTATGTGGGTTCACTCAGTTTCGAAGCGAATCTGGACACTAAAATAAGTCTAGATATATTTTCTTTACAAACCTAAAATATCTTATATTTTAAAATGGAGGGAGTAACTTATGTGGATATTTAGTAGAGGAAGAACAAAATAGGGGACCTCGGATTCAAAAGGACCGTCGAGTTTGTAGTGGAGAAGTTGCACATTTATGGTCGTGCATCTCGGAGAGGGTGTAACACATGTTCACGTTAAAAAAAGTCTTAAGTTCTTGATGAGAGACATGTTTTTGAATACAAGAAGTCTTCGCGCCATGGCTATACATACATCATTTTATTCCTGAATCTAATCAGGAACATATACATGTTGGAGTTTCTCACCTTGATGGGATAGGATGGTTCGATTTTTTTCAACCTCTACCTTGGTGCTAGGTTAGGCTTTGCATGTCACTGTCTATCTCCACATGGTAGGCGGAGTGGCATTTTGCTAGGAATAAATATGGACGTTCTAGATAGTCAGGCGGTCAAAACGGGAGACTAATGTTTTTTTCTTTTGAACGGGAGGGAGACTAATGTGTTAAAGTCCGCATTAGATACAAGGAAGATGGTTTTGATTTCGTGTTGATATGAACTATGAACGTGTTTGGTTCACGTTTTTGTAACTTAACCTCATTACAGTGGTAATCGATTCCGTTAAAGCACGTTTGGTTCAAACACCCCAGAAACAGCTACCCTGGAAACAAAATCTTACCCCTATACTAACTCGTTACCGGTCTGCCCCCTCCGAAAACAACTCCGGTTTTCGGCCGCATCTGGATCACGATCTCATTCTCGTTCCCTCCTCCTGCCCCTTCCCCCGGCGAGTCCCATCGCCGGCAACGCAGGCGCCGGGAGTGATTCAGGATAGCGATCCATCCCTTTACATCCTCTATTTGATCTGCATCGGCGCCACGCGAGGGCAAGTGAGAAGCGGCGGCGACACGGGAGGAGCAGCTTCGTCCACCGATCCCCAAGCTTGAGGTATGTACTGCCCTTCTCTGGATCCCTCCTCCTCCTCTTTTCGGATGTCCTAGAGGTCTTCCTCCAAATCTTTGTTTAGATTAGGGTTTTTTCTTGAGTAGAACGATGTTCTTGAGGTCTCCCTCCAGATTTTTGTTTGGATTAGTTCCACCATTGCCGTTATACAGATAGTGAAAAGGCTTATACCAAATGACTGCTCCCTTCGGTCCTTTGCTCCCGTAAGGCTACAAGTCTACAAAAGAATGACACTCAGTGCATGTCATGCCATGCCATTGCCATTAGCAGCACACCACGATTACCATTACTAGGACGTGTCCGTTTGGAATTAATTTGCACTGCTCACTTATCTGATCAACACTTATTTACCGAATGAATTTGTATCGAACTACATAATAAAGTGGTCTTAAATTTGCACTGCTCAACTGCAACTCGATAATTTTGATCAAAGTGGTCTTAAATTGGTTACACCACTTACTATTTTCCTTTTGGAATGATTAACTATAACCAGCCTCCATTATTCAATAAACTAACCTCACATGATCTCTCTAGACGGCTAACAAATTCTATTTAATACCTAAAAATAAAGCTTATCGAACATTTTTAACAGCAATTACTTCTATCATGATTCTATATTGTTCTTTCCTTACTTCTACTTCAAGATAATTTATCAAGTACTTGTCATATTTTCACCTACATCATGGTTTCGAAGCTAATCTCACCATGATCTTATTATGATTTACCTATTCATCTTGATTTAAGGCCTAATTTCCTATTGATGTCTCTCCTTCTTATTTTGTTATTGTTAAGCCTTAGCAGAATTCCACTCCATCATGCCATATTCTCAAGTGAATCCCACATGATTTACTTCCCATTCAATCTACATAGGCTCTAATTGTCTTCATTACGTTGTTTATTAATATCAACTAATGATAGGATTCTATTACCTTATATAATTTCTCTTTATCGAACTACACCATTTATATTACTCCAAATGATATTCCAAACTTGATCCCAATCTATTGTGACCAACTAGCTTTCCTAAGGTATATTAGTAGGTTATATCTCCTTCGAAAGACACTAAATAGCACTTTATAGAGAGAAGATAGATAACCACTCCTAAGAATGATGACTAAAGCACCCAACTTAACTGTGAAAAGATTATCCTCAAGTGGATACTCATCCCAGTTCAAAAGAATATTCGGTTTAGATAAGATGGCTCACTATCCGACCTACAGATCTCCTAAAAGGGTTTTAATCCTAAGGTCAAAGCATATGCTTTGATACCAGCTAAAGTGACCCAACATACCATTGTAGGGGTTCGTAGCATGGAAAACAAAAAAAAATTCTATCGCATGAACACATGATACGTTGGAAATGTATCTATAATTTTTGATGTTCCATGCTTGTTTAGTATCTACTTTGCTTTGCTTTGTCCACACTTTGAGGTGTTTTTATATGTTTTCTGGTACTAACCTAGTAACAAGATGTCACAATGCCAGTTGCATGTTTTCTACTGTTTTTGGTTCCAGAAAAGCTAGTAAGGAAATATTCTCGGAATTGGAAGGGAGAAAAGCCAAAGTCAATATTTCACCGAAAGTACACGGAGTCCATAGGAGAGACGAAGGGGAGCCACAGGGCAGCCGCACCCCCCAGGCGCGGGTCCACCCTAGGTCGCGCCTGGGCAGGGTGTGGTCCCCTGGCCGCCTCCCTGCCTCGCCTCTTCGCCTATAAGAAGCCCCCGATGCCTAAACCCTAAGCACCCGATCAATATTCCACGAAACCGTCTGTAGCCGCCGCCACCATCGTCCCTGGATCGGGGGGATATGAAGCTCTTCCCGGCACCCTGCCAGAGGGGAGATCATCATGGAGGCCTTCTTCTTCATCATGCCAGCCTCCGGTATGAAGCGTGAGTAGTTCCACCTTGGACTACGGGTCCATGTAGTAGCTAGATGGTTGTATCTCCTCCTTTGTGCTTTCATGTCTAGATCTTGTGAGCTCCGTTCATGATCAAGATCTCATCTATTTGTAATCATGCATGTTATGTTTGCGGGGATCCGATGGATATTGAGATTACTATGTCAGATTGATTAATGGTTTTGTTTTATTGATTCTATCATGTATGTGTTGTTTGTGATCTTGCATGCTCTCCGTTGTTAGTAGCTATCTTGGCCAAGTAGTTGTTAGTGACTCCAAGAGGGGGTATTTTATGCTCGATAGTGGGTCCATGCTTCTATTTAATCTAAGGGAAGTGACAGAAATCTCTAAGGTTATAGATGTGTTGTTGCCACTAGGGAGAAAACAATGGTCTCTTGTTCATGGAACAAGTGGATTGTTTACCTTACACACTTTGCTTAAAGCAGTTGTCTGTTGCTTGCAACTTAATACTGGAGGGGGTTCGAATGATAACCCAAAGGTGGACTTCTAGTCATAGATGCAGTTGGATGGCGGTCTATGTATCTTGTTGTATTGCCCAGTCAAATATCTTAGGATCTTGATGTCTAGTATTGCATTGTTATGCCTTGCTCAGTCCTGTCAATTGCTCTGCTGTAATTTGTTTACCCTGCATGCCATGTTTGTTTATCTAAGGAGAACAACTCTAGTGAACTATGGACCCCGGTCCAATCTTTACAATTGATACATCTTCCACTGTTACTGTTTACTTTCTGCAAACCACTACCACCTTCCACACCATATAGTTAATCATTTGTTACAGCAACCGGTGAGATTGACAACCTTACTGTTTTTTGGGGCAAAGTCTTGAGTTTGTGTTGTGCAGGTTTCCAAGTTGCTTGCAACACCTTTGAGACGTTTCCTTCCTCCTACTGGTTCGATAACCTTGGTTTCTTACTGAGGGAAAACTTGTTGTTGTGCTGCTTCACACCTTGCTCTTGGGTTTCCCTACGAAGCGCTCTTACATCAACGAAGTGTCAACATCAACACATACAAGCCAAGATCTATCTACTAGATTGTAGCAACGAGTTGGTAGAGTACTCACCCTTGAAGATTCCAAAGAAGTTAACGATATCGACTTCTCGTGGGTGATGTAATCGTTCACTTGCTGATCTCAAGATCGCGCAGACGATCCTTCCAGCGTCGCGTTTCGGCAGCACTCCCATAGTCGGTCACACGTTCGGTACTCGATGAAGACCTTCATCTCCCATGTTCCAGCAGTCAGCATAGGTTGTAGATCTCTCCTCGTGATTCCGGCAGCACGGCGGCGTGGTGTTAGAGTTTAAAGGGGAAATCCCGCAGGGCTTCGCCTAAGCCGGAGCGAGTATGGTGGAGTAGAAGAGGGCCTCGGCGATCTAGGGTTTAGAGGTGAAAGTATCGACTTGATACGACTAGAGGGGGGTGAATAGGCGTCTACCCAATTTTCATTTATTTCTCACTTTTAGACTAGAGGTGTCGGGGCCACACAAGGTCACCCGAGTGCCACAAAGGCCTCACCTTCTTCTCCGGTGAGCTCCCCCACAAAGGAGGCCTCACAATCCACTAACCCGTGACCTTGAAGGCGCCAACCGAAACCTTTACACCAAGGTTGAGGGGGAAGCTCCACAACTCAATTGGAGACCCTCAACGACACCTCAAAGCTTTACAACACAAGCCTTAGCTCCGAGGATGCCCTACATCATCTAGGGTTTCAAGAAACCCAAGAGCAACAAGATCCACAAAGGATGGGTGGGGGAAATCAAATCTTCTTTGGTAGAAGTGTAGGTCTAGGTCACATCCCTCACCTCTCAAAAGATCAAGTCATTTGAGTGGCTAGAGAGAGAGATCTAGTGAGGTGAAGCTCAAGCATTAATGGAGGAGAGAGAAAAATTCGAAGTGAGTGGGAGGAAGAAGGAGGCGCCTTAAATAGGCCCCCTCCGCACTGAACCGTTACAGCCCACGCGACTTCACCAGAACTTCCGGTGAGGGGCCGGAAGTTCCGCCCAGCACGGCTCCAACGGTCATCAGCCCGTTGACGCCCGCTCCAAAAGTTCGACCGGAAGTTCCGGCAGAACTTCCGATGCAAGTTCCGGCCCAAGTTCCGAAAAATAGACCACTTCATACAGAAGGGTACTGACCCTTCAGCGGAACTTGGAGCGGAACTAGGGGCGGAACTTCTGGGTCACGAACCAAGTCTAACCGGAAGTTCCGGTGGCTGGGTGGTAGTTCCTCTCAGGAACTTTCTGGCAGGAAAACTTTCGATGTAACTTCCGGTGGAACTTCTGGCAAATAGAGCATACCAAAAAAGAGAGTTTTGGGAGCTCACCGGAAGTTCCAGCGGAACTAGGATCGGAACAAAGGTCAGATCCATGAAAAAGACAGAGGAACTTCCGGCGGAGGAAGTTCGATCGACAAAGAAGGCTTCAATAGAACAGAAACTCGCTCTCTCACGGGAAAGTAGGATGGATGTGGCGGTGCATATGGGGTTTGTGCAAGAACAAGTGATTTCCCACAGCCTTCTGAGATGGACCCCCTCTTAATAGTACGGCGACCTAAAACAATAAAAGGAGAGAAACTAGAAGAAAACTACAGGCCGCCGTCTTCATGAGATCCCAAAGAGAGCATCCACGCATATTAAGGAAACATCAACAACATTTTTCCTGAAACTCAAGCACACCGTTAGAACACAAATGGGATTGTCATTATCACCAAAAACGGCATGGGAAGATATAGTCCTTTCAATCTCCCCCTTTTTTGTGTTAGATGATGATCCCAAAGATTTGCATGATATAGAAGCAATATTTGCAATGGATGGGACGAGCTCCCCCTATATGTGTGCAAGGTAGAGAAAAAACTCTAAGAACAAGACTGCACACATACAAGGAGGCTCCCCCTTCCAATTGCAAAGATAGCACAAGTGCAAGGAACAAGAAAGGATAGAGATCATACCAGGCACCAACCAAATGTGGTGGAGACAAAAAGAGTAATAATAACAATAATATCTATGAGGCTCCACCACCATAAGCAAATGCCAATAAGATGACAACAAGAATAACACATACTCAGCATGTATAAGATACCACATAGATACCACATAGTCTCAAACATAACATGGTCCACAAGCACACATAAGTTCACAGACATAAAGAGGTCCACAAGCACACAAATACAAATAAACTAGAGAGTTCGCGAGCTAGAAAAGATCAAAGGCAAGAACAGGCTCACGACTCAACCCATGCAAATCCCCGTAGACAACCTAATAGACATCTTTCTCACCCTTTGGCATCGAGACACCAAAAAGGAAGACAAGATCACTCTAATCGCCCCAACCATGAAAGGGAGGAGGAGCGGGCTTAGGGACCCAAGAATCCCATGCAGGCGGCGGACCAGTGACCTCCTCCTCAGATTCATCCTCAGACCAACGGCAGTTGTCGCGAATCCAATCATCCCTGGGAGCAGTGACAGAGCTAGTGACCGGAGAGCAAGGAACGTTGAGAGCAGTCATGATGGCCTTCTGGCACTGAAAACTATGACGTTGGTCGACATATGCCTGATACTCGCGGTCCTGGAGAAAGCAGAAAGTCTTCTTCACTTTCCCAAGCAGCTTCTTTGCCCAAGAGGGTTGCCTCTGGAGAGAAGGACCACCAGCACTAGAGCCACCAGGAGCATAGGAGGGACCACCAGCTTCATCTTGAGCCTTTTGGAGTGCTTCTTCCCTTTCTTCTTGAGAACGATACTTTTGGTGTTTACTCACTCGCAGCTTCTTCTCCTCATGAATGGTGATGTTGTCTTCAGAGTAACAAGTACCAGTCACTTCAAGCCACTTGTGATTGATGAGTGTCTGAACATAGGGAGCATAGGGGCAAGAGCTCTTGACAACAATAGCCTGCCACATTTATGTGTAGATAAAGTGCATAACATCCATTGGTCTGTCAGTGTCACAACGGAGATAAGTCTGATGCATGAGATCAACCTGATAGGCATGAAATTGATCAAAGTTGCCAGCCTTGGGAGAAATGGTGTTCAAGTACACCCTACGCATGATGTCATAAACTGGCAGCAGATGATTCATAAGACCAACAGTGCCCCAACCTTCAATGTAGAGAGGCTCCAGGACCTCAGGATCAGCAGCTTGGGCGGTATGAACAGGCCAACCATTTGCCCCTTTGCTAGGCTGAATGGGATAGCCAAGGAGCTCAGCAAACTCGAACCAATTGGCGGTAAGAAGCACGCCCTTAGTCACCCACTTCATCACACCTTCAGTAGAGGAGCTCATGTTCAAATGAAGGGTAGTATAGAACTGAGCGATAGCAGCCTCATCAAAGTTCTGACGGTGATCCATGAGGGGAATCGGCCCAAACCTCCTGCAAATATCTAGAGCCTCGCCAAAATATGCATGTTTTTCTTCCATGTGAGACACATTGATGTAGTTCTGAGGAGAAACCACAAACTTAGTCTTCGTTGCATAGATGTCAGCAAAGATTAGTTCCTGACGGCAGTTGTGGAAGAGAGGATCCAAGCAGAGACGATCACGAGGAATGAGGTAGGGATCCTTACGCCTGAATTCAGAGTAGGCCTTCTGAGTCCATTTGGAGATTTTGGCCTTGGATTTATCAGGCCCAGCAGCAGTGGTCTTCTGAGAGGCAAGAATAGGCCTCTTCCCTTCAGCAGCAGCAGCACGACGAGCAGCAGCAGCCTTCTGGCGGCTAGTCTGAGTGGTTGGACGCACTACCTCAACATCTTTTTCATCGATCTTAGGAGGAATATCAGAGGAAGGTCGACGGAGACGCTTGCCTTTGCGGGAACCACCTTGCCCTGAGAACAAAGCAAAAGAATAGGGAGGGAAGGTGGGGTAAGTGCACAAGTTCGGAAGCAGAAAAAATAGATTGGAAAAATATAGTCAGGAAGAAATTGCATTATCGCCGGAACTTCCGGTGAAAATGGTCCACCGGAAGTTCCGGTCATGGCTCACCGGAAGTTCCGGTGAGACCACGAACGGCGGTTCAAAGCAGGCAGTTCACAAGATTTAGATCTACAAGCCACAAGTAAAAAAATTTCCAAGAATGTATTGGACCAATCTACTCTAGCACGATTCCCTAGGCCTACCAAGATCTCCCAACAAGTTCTAGCCAAAGAACTAGCCTAGACACGGTGAGCCCTAACTCAAGAAATGGTGAGAGAGCTAGATCTCCATTAATGGAGGGAGTTGAGGGAAAATACCGGAGTCCATGGCGGGAGATTGAGGTGGGGAAGGTTCCCACGCAGCAGATCTGCGGAGGGATGGCCGGAGGCGAAGGGGCCGAAGCAATGGTGAGAGAGCTAGATCTCCATTAATGGAGGGAGTTGAGGGAAAATACCGGAGTCCATGGCGGGAGATTGAGGTGGGGAAGGTTCCCACGCAGCAGATCTGCGGAGGGATGGCCGGAGGCGAAGGGGCCGAAGCACCTTCGCGGAGGAGTTCTTGCCGGTGGCTGCTCCAAATGGAAGAGGGGTCATGGGGGAAAAGGAAAGAAGATCCCGTTTTCCCCCAGGGCCCTCCTTATATAGGACACAGAACACCACCGGAAGTTCCGGTCAGGGACAGGAAGTTCCGGGTCAGGCTGAAAAATTCCAGGTCAGCAGGTGGTTCAAACGAACAACGAGCAGACCGGAAGTTCCGGCAGCTGACCGGAAGTTCCGATGATGCCAGAAAGACTTTCTCAGGTTAGGAAGAAAACAAGGAAGAACTTGTGAAGGGAATAGAGAGGGCTTGAGGAAAGGAACGGCTTAGGATAGAGAACTCAAACTATGAAGAACCAAAGCGAACAAAAACCAAGAAAAACAGATCAAACACTCAAATAAGAACGGATCGGTGGCGAGGCCACCTTATATAAGAGTAAATGGCTTGACACCACGAAGATATATCTTGGGTTCATTACCAACACTCATCATGAAGCTCAAATGGTCTCCTTTAGAGACTATAGAGTATGAAAACTTTAATGTGCGCATAATAGGGGTAGTGTTTGTTCATAAAAGGAACTACACTCCCCCTAAATCCATGCCTACATCCAAACAAGATACACATTGAAACACGGGTAGGTCTGCAAGATACTCAAGAAACATTGCTCGAATCAATGATATTTAGCTCATGCCTTAACTCTCGGAACCTTGCTTCATCAAGAGGCTTCGTGAAAAGATCCGCAAGATTTGCCTTGGTGGGAACATACTCCAAAGAAATATCTCCACTAGCAACATGGTCCCGAATGAAATGATGACGAATCTCAATGTGCTTAGTCCAGTTGTGTTGCACGGGGTTGTGAGCAATAGGAATGGCACTCTCGTTGTCACAAAGAAGAGGCACCTTGTCAAATGATAGTCCGAGATCCTTCAAAGTTTGCTTCATCTAGAGCAATTGAGCACAATAACTTGCGGCGGAGATGTACTGAGCTTCGGCAGTGGACATAGACACACATTTTTGCTTCTTCGAGGACCAACAAACCAACGATCTTTCAAGAAACTGACAAGCTCCGGAGGTTGACTTATAAGCCCACAAAGCGTCATTCAACTTTTTAGCCCAATTTTTCCTAGATCTATTGACAGTCTTCTGCAAGGTATATTTGATCTCCCTATTGGAAAGTTCTACTTGACCACTAGTTTGGGGGTGATAAGCTGAAGCTATTATGTGGTTTACATCATACTTAGCGAGAGTTTTCCTAAAACCCCCATGAATAAAATGAGAGCCTCCATCAGTCATGCGATGTCTAGGCACACTGAACCTAGGAAAAATAACATCTTTGAGCATTTTCAAAGAGGTCTTACCATCAACACTGCTTGTAGGTATGGCTAATCAACAGCAACAACAATATGAGTATACCCTTTTGAAGGAGGAAAAGGCCCCATAAAATTAAATCCCCAACAATCAAAAGATTCAATAACAAGAGAATAATTCATAGGCATTTCACTGCGTCTAGAGATGTTACCTACTCGTTGGAATTCGTCACATGATAAGATAAACTTCCTTGCATCTTTAAAAAGGGTAGGCCAATAAAATCCAGATTGTAACACTTTTTGTGCGTTCCTATCCCTAGCATGATGTCCTCCATAAGGACTGCCATGACATTTTATTAATATCTCTTGTTGTTCAAATTCTGGAACACATCTTCGCATAATACCATCTACTCCTTCTTTATATAAGTGTGGGTCATCCCAAAAGTAATGCCTTAGATCATAAAAGAATTTCCTTCTTTGTTGGGCTGTAAAGGTTAGAGGTAAAAACTTGGAAACGATAAAGTTAGCATAATCAACATACCAAGGACTCTCATGTGGACTTACCCTTATTGCAGCTAAGTGTTCATTTGGAAAACTATCATTAACAGGCAAAGGGTCAAAAGAAATGTTTTCCAAACGGGATAAATTATCAGCAAAAGGATTATCAACACCTTTCCTATCCACAATATGCATATCAAACTCTTGCAAAAGCAATACCCACCTTATAAGCCCAGGCTTAGCGTCCTTATTTGTCATAAGGTATTTAATAGCTGCATGATCAGTATGAATAGTAACCTTGGAATCAACAATATAAGGTCTAAACTTATCACAAGCAAAGATTACAGCTAAGAACTCTTTTTCAGTAGTAGCATAATTCTTTTGAGCAGCATCCAAGGTCTTGCTAGCATAATGAATGACATTTAACTTCCTGTCAACACGTTGTCCCAAGACAGCACCCACAACAAAATCACTAGAATCGCACGTAATTTCAAAAGGTAAACTCCAATCAGGTGGTTGGACTATAGGAGCAGTTGTCAAAGCTTTCTTTAGAGTTTCAAAAGCTTCCTTACAATCATCATCAAAAACAAAAGGTACATATTTTTGAAGAAGATTAGTAAGGGGCTTTGAAATTTTGGAGAAATCTTTAATAAACCTCCTATAGAAACCAGCATGAACAAGGATACTACGAATACCTTTGATATCTCTAGGACAAGGCATCTTCTCAATTGCTTCAATTTGGCTCTATAAACTTCAATGCCTCTTTCAGAGATCTTATGTCCAAGAACAATTCCTTCATTAACCATGAAATGACATTTCTCCCAGTTAAGAACAAGGTTGGTTTCTTCACATCTCTGCAAAACTTTATCAAGGTTGTGCAAATAGTTATCAAAAGAATTTCCATAGATGGAAAAATCTTCCATGAAAACCTCCACAATTTATTCACAAAAACCATGAAAGATAGAAGACATGCAAAACTTTATGAAGGTCCTGTGCTTTCACAATGATTTGAGAAAACCCAGAATATCCATCAAGAAAGCAAAAGTGAGTCTTTTTGGACAGCCTCTCAAGCATTTGATCAATAAAGGGCAAATGATAATGATCTTTCTTAGTAACTTTATTAATCTTTCTAAAATCAATGCACATTCTATACCCAACCACTACTCTTTGGGGTATAAGCTCATTATCCTCATTAGGCACAACAGTTATTCCCCCTTTCTTGGGAACACAATGAACAGGGCTAACCCATTGACTATCAGCAATAGGATAAATAATACCATCGTCAAGGAGTTTTAATACCTCATTTCTTACCACATCCTTCATCTTAGGATTTAGACGGCGCTGGTGCTCAATAACTGGTTTTGCATCAGGCTCAATATTGATAGCATGCTGACATATAGTGGGAGAAATTCCTTTTAAATCATCAAGAGTGTAACCCATATCTCCTCGGTGCTTCTTCAATACCTCCAATAGCCTTTCTTCTTCCTTCCCTGAAAGTTTAGAACTAATAATAACAGGATATATATTCTTATCATCAAGATAAACATATTTAAGATCATCGGGTAAAGGTTTTAGTTCGAAACAGGATCCTCTTTAGGTGGTAGTGTGGTACCCAAATCTTCCACAGGTAAATTATGCTTAAGTAACTCAGGCTGACGGATGAAAACCTCATCAATATCATTTCTTTCCTTCATAAAGGCATCACTTTCATGATCTTCCATGAACTGTTGCAAAGCTTTGTTAGGAGCAAGAAAAATAGTAGACAGTTGTTCAACCCTGAAATCCTCATCGGGTAATTCATTTTCATAAGGAGTTTTGGCAAATTTGGAAAAATTAAACTCATAAGATTCTCCAGCAAACTTAGTAAAACCTTTTTCCTTCCTACAATCTATGATAGCCCCACAAGTATTAAGGAAGGGTCTACCAAAGATAATAGGATAGGTTTTACTAGCTTCTTTACCAAGTACTAGAAAATCAGCAGGATATTTAATCTTACCACAAAGGACCTCCACATATCTTATAATACCAATGGGGCAAACTTGCTCTCTATTAGCAAGGTGAATAACCACATCAATGTCCTCAATCTCACAAGGACCAATCTCATGCATAATTTCCCTATAAAGCTCATAAGGAATAGCACTAGAACTAGCACCAATATCACATAAACCATAGTAGTTATGACTACCAATTTTAACAGAAAGCACATGAACACTAGATTTTCTAACCTTCTTAGGATGAGAAATAACATTAGTGGCGTCTTCACAGAAGACAATATGCTCATCCTCTATGTTTCTAGTGACAAGATCCTTCACAATAGCTACCATAGGCTCGATATCAATAAGCTCATCGGACCCTATAGTTTTCTTTGCGCTTTTGCTAATCACATTGGCCATAATAGAGTGTTCCCTTACCTTGGAGGGAAAAGGGACCTTCTCAACATAAGGTTCAGGTAAAATAGGATCAACAGTACAAACCTCTATACTGGCAGGAATGTGGGTAACAATGTCTTTATAAGGAGCATGGTACTTGTACCACTCTTTCTTAGGAATCTCAATATAAGAGGCAAAAGCATTAAAACATTTTGCAAGGACTTTAGGATCAAGGCCAAACTTATTGCTAATATCATGGAAGTTATCAGTTTCCATAAAATATTTAATGCATTCATAATCATAGTTTATACCTGACTTTCTTCCTTTGTCATTCTCCCAAGACTCAGTATTATCTTAAATACGATCTAAGAGGTCCCATTTAGCTTCTTCCTTCATACTTGTGAATGATCCAACACAATAAGCATCTAGTAAATCTTTATCATGAAGAGAAAGCCTAGCATAAAAGTTATTGAGAATAATATTGTTAGGGAGTTCATGAATAGGACATTTAATCATTAGTAACTTCAATCTCCCCCAAGATTGAGCTGTACTCTCTCCATCAAGAGGCCAAAAGTTATATATAAGACTTCTATCCTTATGGATTTCACTGGGAGGATAAAATTTAGAGTAAAAGAGAGATTCCATATCCTCCCATTCCATGGATTATACATTCTTCAGCAGCTTATACCATGCCTCAGCTCTCCCTTTCAAGGATATGGAGAGTAACTTCTTCTTCACCTGTTCAGTTGTGATACCTGCACACTTAAACAACCCGCATAATTCATGGATAAAAAGCAAGTGATCACCGGGATGGATAGTTCCATTCCCAAAATAATAATTATCCATAACACGATTAACAATACTTGTAGGTATCTTAAAATGATCTATCTCAACAGGTGGTGGTTCATCTACTACCCTAGCAGCGGTAGTAGTTTTCCCAAATAGAAAACCAAGTGGGTTATCCATATTTGGAAACAAAGTAACAAGCAGTAACAAAAGCAATACTCACAGCAAAAGTTTCCTTTACCAATTCCACTCTTCAATAACGCTTCACTCCCCGGCATCGACGCCAGAGAATAGTCTTGATGACCCACAAGTATAGGGGGTGTATCGCAGTAATTTCAATAAATAGGAGTGTCGATCCCAACAAGGAGCAGAAGGTGCTGAACAGTGGTATGGAGCAGGAAATCCCTATGAATACTTAGCAAACGGGTTTTTAGTGGTTTTTCTGACCAGGCAACAAAACAAAGAGCAAGTAATAGAAGTAACGAACAAACGGAGCAAGTGGCCCAATCCTTTCTTAGCAAAGGACAAGCCGGTGGAAATACTTATAAGGACCAAACGTTCTCGAGGGCACATGGGAATTCTGTCAAGTGCTTTCGCTTCAAATAGCTGAGTACTCTTCTCTGGTGTTTGTAAGTGTTGTGTGGGTGAACCTGTGCTAACATACCGCCCTTCCTAGGACTAATACATACTTGTGTTTAAACCCCCTGCAAACATCTGTAACTACATGAAAGTAATTAAGATATAAATCTAACCAAAGTTGTAAACTCTCAGATTCTACACACCCTTGTGCAAAGGTGTCCTAACGGGGGTTCAGGTTTCTGTCACTCCGGCAACCCCACGATTAGTATCCAAATACACAATGCATTCCCCTAGTCCCATAAATGGTGAAGTGTCATGTAGTCGACATTCACATGACACAACTAGAAGAATAACACCACAACTTAAATATTAAACCCTAATCATCACAGATTCACTATTAACAACATGACTTCTCCCATGTCCTCAAGAACTAAACGGACTACTCACAAGACATCATATGGATCAACATCAAAGATGATATGATAATGGATAACAATCTGAACATAAACAATAATCCAATGGTTCCACTCACAAGCATCAACTACAATAGTAATCAACACCGGGAAAGTTTCCTCTAAGAACTAAAGCAATATCCAACACAATTGTTATAGCGGGACGGAGTGGTGGTGATGGTGCTGGTGGATATGATGGTGCTGGTGGATATGATGGTGTGGATGATGATGATCCCGATGAAGCCTAGCTTGATGACGGTGTTGATGGCAACGGTCTCCCCTCTCCGGGAAGGAATTCCCTCGGCAGAAATTTGTCTGCTGGAGAGATCTTTCTCTCTCGGTGTTTTCCATCCCCAGAGGCGGCGGAAATCTATCTGTGGTCGCTCCCCTGGTATTAGGGTTCCGTAGGGAAGATATAGGAGAAGGGGCGGAGTCGGAGGCCGGGCAGGTGGGCCACACCTGCCCTAGGCGCGGGGTCAGGTGGGCTCGCGCCTAGGGGGTGTGGGCCCCCTGAGGCCCATCACCGTCCCTCCTTCTGGCTTCCTTCGTCTTCTGGTAAAATAATATGTTTCCATATTTTTCTGGTATTTTTCTGATCTTTGCGAAATTGCACCGAAACGCCTTCTTTTCCATCAGAATCTAGACTCGGGCAGTCCATCCTCCAGGAATCATCCAACATGCATAAATAGATGAAAATCCATAAGTAATACCTCATAATAAGACAAATATCAATGAATAGAGGTAAATTATGATATAGAAAGGTGATGCAAATTGGGCGTATCAATAGAGAATGGTTTTCTTACCATAAATAATTTATGTAGGGAATGTGATAAAGCTTTATATATATACTCTTGCTAAGTTTTTTAATAATAATAATCTCACTTGACATATTGGTGAGAATCAAGCTTAGCATTTACTAAAGTGACTCTCCATCATTTTATGTGTGATTTAACTTTGAATATATCTTTATCATGCATTTATTTGTAGTAAATATTACTTAAATGATAATTATGACTCACATGCCATGCAATAATTGCTATGTGGTGAGTGTTTCCATTTCCATGTATTTCTTATAATTCCTAGAGGATTTCCTACACCCATAATCCTTCTTTGATCTTACCAGTGAGTAGGGTTTGAGAATTTTGACTTATAGTCATGGATGATATCCAAAACTAGAGTAACATATCAATTTAGCCTTCTAAAAGGATTTATAAGAAAATGTGTTCTTGATAATTATCTAGTAACTTTTCCTTAGGGTTTAGAAGAATAAAATAGGCATAGGACTAGCCATGACTTGACATAGTCTTGGTTAAGGGTTTATCAGGAATCCTCCCTTTAATATTTCACTAAGATTGGCTTTAGTTAAGGAATTCCTTTCCTATATACTCTGTATAAATCTCTCTTCTAATTCACAAAGATCACATCTTCCTTAATAAGTTAATCTTCTGACTCCACTATATCCATCATCATATGATGACATGATCATGTCACATCAACAATACTCCATTCTTCCTCTAGTATAACTTCCATTTCTTAGTTATCCTTAATGAATTCATTTATGTGGTTATTTCTAACTTCTTTAATCAGCACTCTTAGCATTCTTCTTTCATCTACCACCAAGGCTTGCAAGGTTACACTCCTCACTATATCATAGGTGATATCAATCCACTGGAAGAGGTATGGTATTGTTCCCCATAATACAAGATTGTTCTTGTATTAACTTGGTTAAGTTACCATGACTTCAACTACTCCATTCAACTTAGGTTCTATACTTCATCATACACTAGCTTGACTTCTCATGATCAAGATAGAGGACTTAACTAACTAAGGTTTAGCTTGTCTTGGAATAATAATATCAACTCTTCTTCACCTAGTCAATTATCCTCAAGTGAATTGAGAATAATGACCAATATCCATTAAGTACACTAGACTTAGACTTCTACTTGTCTAGTCCAGATCTATCCTCAACTAAGTAGTAGGCTTCTACTACACCTGGTCTTTTTATTGGGTTTATATTTCTAATGAATCTTATCTTATGGTTGTACCTTCTTGGCTTAACAATATTATGTTTTGATACTCTATCATTACTAGCTTTATTCTAACTTCTTAATTACTAGTTTAACTCTTAGATCTAGATGCTTCTTCTAGTTAACTCATGAGTTAACTCCTACAACATCAAATGGTTTGATCTCCACTAAGGATATCATCCCAAGGATGATGGCACACTCTACCATAACTTGTTCCTTTTTCTTATTAATTTCCTTTAGGACTTTGGAAAGGCCAATATGATATATCAAGGGCTAAAGGTCAACAATTGCTAGGTCAAAGATTAATCTCCCAACAATGATGATTCAAGACACTAGAACATGGTTCAATAAGAATGTCATCTATTAATAGGGTTAATAAGTATATGTGGTGAATAGTCTTGACTTGGTTTCTTCCTACTCAATATAACTAAAGAGTTAGGTTTAATTATTACCATGATGCTCATGGTATGATTAGATAAGAATAAGATAGATCAAGATTTAACTACTGAATTCCTTTTACTTGAGTTATATACTTAACTTGGTATCCTTGATTTGTTATATTGAATACCATGTTATGATCTCTAAAATATTTGGTATTAATCATTATAAGTAATGTGTTGTGGTTTAGTCTTATTACATTTGATCTACCCTTAGATCAAATCATCTTTACTCAAAATATGGTTTTAGCAAAGGCCATATTGAAACTTATCGCAGTCAACTTGATGTTCTACTTCAATTCCATCAAATTAAGAGAAGCTTTAATCGCTTTGACAAGTTTTGTTCAAAAGCGCAAATTTTTTTCAGATTTTCTATGCATGGATGCAATGCACACACCTGAGCTCAGCTTATTTCTAAGCTCTAATGCCAGGATGTTACAAAGAAGACCAGGGATCTAATTGCGTTTTCACTCTTTTTCCCAGGGTCTTTTTTTGTAGAAGTGGTAGCGTTATCTTCTATTCCCCTTTCTCTTAGGGGTCTCGATGTAAACTTGTACCCACCGCTTAGTCAATAAAAGATTCTAGCGCCTTCAGGCACCTACCTGTTCAAAAAAACTTTCTGAAAGTATGGTTGTTTGCATCAATCGATACAGAGCCTGGGATATCCCATGTAAAGAAATAGAATCATAAAAAGTTAGAATTGATAATTTCTCACCACATGAAGCTTCTGAAAAATAATGTTGCATGATATATTAGTTGTGATTTCATTTTTTATTGCTTGAAAGTTGAAACTAATGCTCTTCTACGGTTCTACCAACATGTCAATTACTCGTAGGGCATCGTTTGTTCAACTACCACTACACGGTCATAACCATGATACCGAATCTCAGTTAAATATTAACTCCATAACAAAAATGATTGAAATTCACCGAATGCCAATGATTTTGATTTTCGATTTCATTAGATGGGTGAGATTGGCATTCGAGGTCTGTCCAAACGCTGACTAACAACTGACCAAAAACTTGTAAAATTTCACTCAAATTTATATCCTAACAGGCCGTTCAGACATGAAAAATAGGACAGGAAGGGGCAGAAAAAAAAACACCCAGGAGATTAGCAGATTCATTCTACCTTTTCGAGAAAAAAAAAGCAGATTCATTCTACATCCGAGAAAATCAAAAACCTGCTTAATTATCATAGTTCACCCTCATGAGTCATGGCTGGATGACACACAAAAGTACAAGCTTGAACCTCCAATATAGTTGGGAGTAAAAGATGTTGAGAACATAAACTAGTGAAGAGAAAACAACAAGTCAGAATTGACGATTTCTTCCTAGACAGCAAATATACAATGAATATAAGAGTTTTCCCTGCGGACTCTAATTATCCAGTCCAATAATACTGATCGCGAGCTAATAGTGGTTAGGCCGGCCTGATGCTCCCCTGTCTCCGCTCTTAACCAACTGCTTGCGCTGGAAGAAGATACGTGCGGGCCACTACAATGCTCACTTTTGCAGCTTGCCGCCACTGATGCACGTGGGGACATGATGCAAAAGCTAATTAATACACTAGCTTAGCTTGTTAACTGATTCCCTCCTAACCCCGCTCCGAGCTCCGACTAAACTATGTATTCCGTTTCGGGGAGATGCATGATCACCAACCCGGCCGCCGCGACATCCTTATCCTAGCAATGAGAATCTAGGTATTATATATGAAAAGCTTGTGCATTTTTAATTGTTTTGCATAGACATTGAAAAGCTTGCATGCGCATATATGTATGTACGTATATAGGGAGCATCATATATTGGAGCATAATGATAAGCCACTAGCTTTGTAATGGTTTCTTGTACGGAAGCACAGGCTCCATCAATCTCTCATATAACAAGCATCAGTTTGAAACCAACATATGCACTGGGCGGGGACGGAAAAAATCTGATGTAGGGTGAACTCCAAAAAAATGATGTAAAAAACTAAAATAGTCTCGAGACACATCACTTGATGCAACAAAAATAGTAACATATTTGAGTACAAGTAAAACCAAAAAACATACCAATTGTGAAGCTTTAATGACGTATATAAGAGTCCTAGGAAATGGCAAAAGCTCTACTTTCCTTTGTCAAAATATTCCGTAATTTTACCGATGAAGAATTTTACCAACCATGGTTTGTTGGGAAACAAGGTCTTGATGATCTTTGCCATTGAGAATGCCCTTTCATATTTTGTTGTCGCCACTAGTAAAAACAATGCCAACTCAACAAGGCGATAAATCATATGAAACATGATGTATCATTCAGATATTAACATGATATTCAAAGTCTTTAATTCTTCGCATATGAATAATGAATATCTCTAGGTTGTCTTATATAGGATCGTGCACAAGATAAGATAAACCACCATCATAAATCTCTCTAAGACAAGAAATCTTATTCACATTGAACCTGTAAAATGAGTCACTTGAGTCAAAGCAAGAAGTTCTGAAAAAACTCTAATGATATCTCATAAGAGCGATGGTAAAAATTGGTTGTAGTAGAGTCTATAGTTAAATAGAAGGTGTCCACACTCTGAAAAATCAATAGTGACCTAGTGTCTTCTCCCTTTCAATGATTTTTCCACTTATTTTGTTACCACTTCATCCATACTTAGGATCGTGATATCATTTTTTGTGAGAATTTGCATCCTTCAGAAGGGCTCTAAACCACCATTCCTTGAATTGAGCAAGCATGTCCTCACATCCTTAACTAGATATTAACTAAACTTATACAGATAGAATTGTGGATCAACAGTATATTCAAAGCCAAAGTAGATACATAAAACATAACCCATCACATAATTAGAGTTGGTTTCGGCCACATGCCATAAGGTAGCCAAAATACTCTAAGGTCCTCCTTAGATACCCATCTAGGACATTGTTTAGAGTTAGGTTTTATTAGATTGAGAATTAGCTATCGCAAAGAATAAAGTTGGTTTTAAACTAGAATAATCTAGTCCTTATTTCACACCGGAATCCGTTTTGTACAGTGTTCACTAAAACAAGTGTAACTTCTCATACGAAGTCTATTTTCAGCGTATGACCACTCAAATTGTTCAGAAAAACATGCGTATCTAAAGTTTTTTCCAAGAATCATGGTAGGTTCCCTACCTTTCCCTGGACCTTGTAATATCTTGACATCCCTTATACTCCCTCTGTCCGAAAAAGGTATGTCTTTCTAGACTCCCTATTTGTTTGGGGACATCAGAAATTCAAACATGAGAAAAGGGGATCATTCCATTTTGAACATACCCATCTATCTCATCTGACCTCTCTAAATTCCTGAGTAATGAACCATGGCCTATAAATGGTTCGGATGTTGCAAATTTGTCTAGATTTACATGCATATCGATGTGTTTTAGTGTATATATACATGCGAATGTAAACACATATGTGATACTATTTTCTGTGATACTCTTTTCCGGACTAAGGGAGTAGATATTGTTAGTCCATGTTCGATTTTGATGTTCCTACTTTAGTTGGATCAATCGATTCTTAATTAGTACTTCCTCTGTTTTATAATATAAGCCTTTTTAACAAGCTGTTTTATTACTAAAAAGGCTTATATTTTGAAAGCTCCACGGCTCGATCGGTGCAATCACGCACCTGCTCAATTAGCTGCAGCTCAGCTAGCTAGAAACGGAGCATCCTGAGCTGGAAGAGTATATCCTAATTAAGGCTGGCGATTAGGAGCCTATCCTGATCACACCAAGCTTTCCTAACGTGCTAAAATATGTATGTATAGGTTGCTCGATCATCGATCGGTGCAAATAAAAGCTAGGAAGAGAAAGGGAGTAGACGTGTGTGATGGAGAGAATAATCCAGGGTGTTGTGTGGTGACAAAAGCAGGGTATGGAAGCTACACGAGTACTTGACACTACGCACGCATTCATTTGCCTGCCGATCGAGAAGCTGCTCATATAATAGCGACGGGTCTATATGTTTCGAGCTAGCTGGTGCTCAGTTTATTGGACGGCATCATGTGGGTGCATGTGCCCGGTGCAACGAGAGAGAGAACAAAATAAGGCTAACCTATATAGCATATGCACGCCTGCTCTATCTACTCACTGATCTACACCCCCTCGAAAGACCATATCTGCCGACCACACAACGCATATGCAAGCTAAGCTTTCCTCGAAGCCAGCCAGGCGCGCTGCGTCTCGCTCGATGACGTCGCGGCCGTGTCTCGCCAACCGCAGGAACGGTGCCATTAGAATAGGCCGCGCTCCCGTCTTTCTGTAGGTGGTTCGTGGTGACCGCTCGGACATTCGCATATGGAGAGCGAGGCACTACTACGTCTACGTGCCTGCCTTGCCCTGCCCCGGACTGCCGGCCGGCGCATGAATGCATGATTGCGGCGTAGCCATGTTCTCCCCGATATATCCCTATCAAAGTATCAATCGTAGTGCGAAAAACAACAAAGATTGCGGCTATATATGCGCCCCGCAGTTATTGCCCCGCACGGCACACAAGTGATTGATGCCAGCTTCCGTCCAAGACTAGCTAGCTAGTCTTCTTCTTCGGCCTCTTCCGTCGGCCTCTCTCTCTTTCCACTCCTTCCAGTCGAGAGCCGACGACGAAAGAGAAGGAGAGAGGTGGATCGATGAAAGGGAACAGGAGCAAGAAGGCGAGCGAGGACACTCTTGAAGATTCTAGGGTACTGGTGAAGCAGGTGAGGGAGCTGAGGAGGCTGGTGCCCTGCCGCGAGCCGTGCGGGCTCGGCGAGCTGTTCCACGACGCGGCCAGCCACATCGAGGACTTGCAGGTGCAGGTCAAGGTCATGAGGATGCTGCTCGACAAGCTCTCCGACTCCGACCCCCACGAGTGAATATGCAATGCCGCCGCCATGATTCGTGCGCTTGCGCTCGACCCATGCATCGATGCGCCTGCAATGCATTGCGATTTGTCAACTCTCTAGCTCTGTCGATGCATGAACCGATTGATTTGGCGGGGACATACATGTAGTACGATTTATAATCCGATTCATTTGTTCGAGTTATCATTGTTTTTTTTTTACATTCGCACGACACCGTGCCCTACCTTTTTAGAAGAAAATGGAATGCGCAATACTTATCCGTTATACTACTCCCTCCAACACATATTACTTGACTTGGATTTGTCAAAATTTAGATAAACTATATACTAAATAATTTCTAGATTCATATAAATCTAGACAAATGTAAGTCAACTAATATGAGTTGGAGGAAGTATCTGATTCCGCTATTGTTATTTCGTTGCACTGAACAATATCTGCGTTACCATATACGGAGTGATTATACATTTACAGTTTGTTTTTTCACAGTTTCTATAGCTGCAAGAATGAGCACATTTCTTTCTTTCTCCGTGTAGTTGCAAGAATGAGCACATTTCTTTCTTTCTCCGTGTAGTTGCAAGAATGAACACACATATGTGCAGTTTGGCCTTAAGGGCATGTCTAATCGATCCCCTAAATTTTAGAAAAGTAAACGGATGAGTAAATTTTAGAGAAATAAAAGTACTCCAAAGATCGGCGGTTCCTAACCGAACCCCTAAATTTAGATGAGTAAAACTTTTTTGTCCCATTTATTTCTAGCACTCCACATATGCATTCATATATCTTACATAGAGTTCATACGAACAATTCAAACATACGGACAATTAAAATACAAGCAACACAACACTTAAATAACATACATAGCATAGTTCATCGAATCGAACACATCGAAATAGAACATGCATAGAGTTCATTCAAAAGTAGACTCTATCACCACCATTGATCAAGGTCACCAAAAAGAAGCTATTGACCTTATTTGATCCCAAAAAAACACCAACATATCACCTCATATGTTGTGGACCATCTCCGAAGAACTCAAGTATCATCTCCGAAGAAGCCATCTCCTCCTCCTCCTCCTCCTCCTCCTCCTAGGCCAACACCATCATCACCACCATGAGAACCTCCTCGGCACCACCACCATCACCACCATGAGCACCACCACCATAACCTCCTTGGCCATGAGAATCTCCACCAAAAGATCTTTGAAGGATCTTTGCTCGAGTGAGCTCCTAATATTTCCTAGCCATGGCATCCATGTTGCTTGGGTCCACGAACATGATAGCACACTCATCAATCTCTTTCTCTTTTGTTATTCCCTCCTCCTCCTCCTCTCCTCGGTGGCCATATTTTTCTTCCACTTCTCCTCCTCCATGGCCTTGAGCTCGGCCCACCTTGTCGCCTTCTCATATCTCCTCTAGGCCGCCAAGGCTTTCTTGGTCTCAACCATAGTACAAAGTTCTTCCCTGTATCCTCCTCCTTGGGCACCTCTATTTTTCCTCTCCTTTGCAAGATTTTTTCCTTCGGGCATCTTGTGTAGGCCTTCATCTTCCTCATCATTGGCCTCAACGGAGATGCTCACCCTTGACCTCTTTGGAGTGGTCTCCCAATTCCTCCTCACCCACTTTTCATTGTCAACAAGCTCGTTGTAGAAATGGTGCAAGGTGAAAGTTTTTCTGCCATTCTTCTTGGTGCATAGCTTGTAGAGGTCTTGGATGAGTGGCACATACTCCTTCACGGGCACTCCACTTGCTGGGTTGGTGTGCACTTGATCAACACAACCAGACCATCGGTTGCATTGCTCAATAATGGCACCCACCGGTGGCCGACAGAGCCTTGTATCCGAGATCAGCATGGTGACGGTGTTGTTGTAGTAGCCCTTGATACGAGACCAAAACTTGTCCTTCGATTGGTCGGTGCCAATTGATCCATCGAGTGACACATTCATCCAAGCATAGCACAATACAACGCCTTCTTTCTTGCTATAGTTGGTGTCTCTTGTCATCTTTGTGCTTCCTTGTGTCTCCTCCACCTCCTGTTCCTCGGCGGTGACCTCAAACTCTTCCTACTCCACATCTCCTTGCTCGGTGGTGACTTTAACCTCTTCATCATCGAAGTGGAGGTCGTCGATCCCGGCGGCATGGCTACTATCCAATTGTGCCATGAAGTTGGACCCTCCTCCTCCTCCACACTACAAATCATCAAAACAATATCACCGTGTGTCTACGAACTGTCAACCGATTAGAGACAAGGAGAAAACGATTTTTTATACCTTGCCTATGATCCATCGAACACCTCTCTTTCATCAATGTTGACGACGGTCGAACAGGGTGGCCGGCCTCGGGGAGGGTTCGCCGGCGAGGCCTTGCGTGTCGAAGGGGTCGGTGTAGACTTCGGAAGCACCACCACAGGCTTATTCCTCTTCTTGTTGGCCACCGCCTCCGCGAGTGCCACTTTGGTCGGAGTCGGCTTGCTTTGTCGCCGGTCGGCCACATGAGCTAGGGGACGACGAGGCACCACCTCGAGCCTCCACATGGTTGCTGCGGGACTTGCTGGAGGCCTTGACGGCCGTGGCAGCGGGGCGTACCACATTGTTAGCCCCCAACCTCTTCCTACCGGCGGTCACGACGGAGATCTCCAATTGCGGTTGAAATGGATTGTATGGGAACCTAGAGGGGGTTAGGTGCTACTCCAAATTTTAATACTTTTTCAGATTTTAGGCTTGACACAAAGGTAATTTCTCTATATATGCAACTACGGAGAATTTTCCTATATGCAAACCTATCTACTAAACGAGTAAAGGCGGAGAGATGAACAAGGTAATCATAGTGGAGCACGCAGAGACACGGTATTTGTTTTACCGTAATCATAGTGGATTGTACCGGAAGTATGTCTATATTGGAGGGGTAGGCGGTACTAAGACCACCACGCCACAATAGGCCACACCCTATTATCCAATGGATCTCGCCACCAAAGGCCTGATCCACCTTTCCACTATTTGGTATCCTTCAAGGCGGGAACCGATGCCTTTACAACACTAGCAGGGCACACATCCACAACTGAATTGGAGGCTCCCGTGATGACAACAAGATACCACAAGAAAAAGTTAATCAATAACCAAAAATGAAGATCTAGATATTTGCAAGAAATACTAGATCAAGAATCCTCCAAGTGAATGGAGGGGAATTGAAGAGCTTGATTGGTGTAGATGTATATCGAAGCCTCCTCCTTCGATTCCCCAAAGATCGGAGTCTTAGGGTAGTTGAATGTGGAGATCTTGTGAGTATTAGGATGAATAGCACAACACTTTTTCGAATGAATCAAGAGGTCTGACATGAGGATCAATTGGGGTATTTATACCCCATGTCAAAATCCAGCCGTTGGAGAAAAAGGGGGCAGATTATCCGGCCTAAGTGGGGTCCGGATTATCCGGCCGGGACAAACATTCGGCCCTAAATCGAATTTTCCGGGCAAAAAACCCGCACCCATACCGCGTGACGCACCTTGGCTGTCTTTGACAAAAATTCCTGGGAGCCGGATTATCTGGCCCCCTAGTGGGGCGGATTATCCAGCTCGGGAAAAAACTCTGGCCAGGCCCGGGCAAAAACTCCAGCACTGGCCAGACAATTCGTGGGAAAATCCGCCCCCCATACCCTCAAAAAAGAAAATCCCCCCCATACGGTGTGAGACGCCTTGTCCCCCTTTGTCGATCGACCTAGGGGAGGATAATCCGGCCCTTGGTAGGGGCGGATAATCCGCCCCCGAAAACTCTGGTTTAGCTGCATTTGAATGGATAATCTTTTGCAGCACTAAACACACATTAAATAATCCTTGGTATTGTTATCTAACACATAAAACACTAGGGATCATGAAATGTTCTTCCAATCTGTAATCCCCTGGAACCTACACTCTAAACACAAACCTATATAAACCAAAAGTGGATAAGATGTGCTACCATGGAGGCCGAAGGCCACCTACATGTAGACCCGTCAAGCGCAGCAGGGCACGGTACCGGCCAACCACCCTACCCTTCCCACTTCCCATGGTTATAGATTCACGTGTAAGAGACGTAACCTGCTGGACTACGAGTCAAGCATATACAAATGAGCATGAATGCCAACGACATACAAGAGTACATCAGAGCCAAACCATCTAAAAGAAGTAGAAATATTGCAACGCCATACAGCAAGATCCAAATATCCTAGATAGATATAATAGTTTAGGATACATCCTCATACATCAACCAATATAGTATCAAGTGGAAGCGATAGACAAGATCCGAGTATGGATAAATAAGAAAATTGGCATAAGATGCCCATAAATAAGCACATTCCCGTACACAGATCTCAGAGATCTCTATCCCCGAAATCTCTATGCAAGAGGGTCGTTGCCACCATCATCAGACTCCTCGACCTAGTATCCTTCCTGTGGGTATACCTATCCATCTAAACAATATTTATCATGTGAGACCCTAAGGGCTCAGCAAGTCTTTATGCATCTAAAGGGAATGACGTAAGGGTGACGCAGTTGCAGCAAAAATAAAGCCTAGATGTTCTATAGAGACACGTTATAACATCCGCCTAACCAAAGATAGACGGACGTTTGTTAAATAATCAACATTTAAGTACCTCGACAGATATATCAACATAAATAAGCATCGCTCGCCCTCCTTCCCGTTTACCGAACGAGAAGGCGGAAGAACATTCCACCCGTTGGCAAGTTTATTAATCATTTCATGAATGTTTCCATATTTACTAGTCATGTTTAGTCAACTTAAAAGCGGTACTTTAGTTATAATTGTCTATGATCGAGAAATTGTGCTCCAAGTTGTCCATAACCGCGGACACAACTTTCAGAAAGTTTTACCCTGCAGGGGTGCACAAATAGAAACACACACATGATAAACCCCGGGAAGAATCAAATGAAAAGCAATGAGGCATCATGACAGAGCATTCATAAGATTTAAAAATGATTTCAAGGGTCCACCCCACTAAGCTGCCCGCTACAAATTCGGCCGATCTCCGAAGGCGGACCCAGAGGTTGCGAGATCGGCCAAGAGATCGAAGGCCATATGTATAATCTTCAACATAACGACCCACATCATAAACAGTGCATTAGTAAATGCTCATCGAGCAATAGTTAATAAACATGGCATGCATGGCATAGTTCAGAATATAAAGAAAACCCCAAACTAGTTTGTGGCCTCGAGAAATAAGATGTGCATCAAGCTCAGGCAAAGGGGATTCATGGTCCCACATGTGGATAGTGCGACAGTCAAGTAACATGTATCAAGTACTCGGATCCTACGGGACACAAGTGAGCGGGTAAAAAACCCAAATAATAGCTATTGCCCACCTGTGCCTCTTTCTTTAGTTATCACATTACTACTCAATTTAGTTGTTTAGGTACCTCATTATTCAAAGACTCGCACAAACCCTACACATGCAGTTCTACGAGTCACATGGCTCAAACAACTCCTGTAGTAGTGGTTGATAGGATCGAGGATACAAGTTTCGGTGGGGTTTAAAAGTAAAAGTTATCCAATACTTGGGATTGCAATTTTATTCAGAACACGACTTATGATGCAAGAATAAGATATATGCAGTAGTTACCATATATAGTGCAAGCATGGGGAATGCTTGCCTGATATCTCAGTTGAAGAATAAGTGCGATCCGGGTAATACTCCTGATTCTCCCGATAAGTCCCTTGCTCGACGTCTATTCGGAATAAAAATCAAACACACAAGGGCCATAATGAATAACTTGTGTAATCATATGAAGCATATGCAACAAGGAAAACAAATCATGCCATGATGGAATGATTCACAATTGTGTTGTATAATATAGCATGTCAAGGGAGAGGTTTAGGAACAATAATAAAGCACTTCTATTAATTATTTAGGCATGTTTTTATCTCATAAACCTTGCTGGTTATTTAATATTTATATTATTCATGCTTAAATTGATACCGAGGATGCATAGTTGGAAAGGCCTTGTCGCGTTGATCATCTTAGACATATTATTTGCCAAATTCGGAGTTACAGAATTAAAGTTATGGATTTATTAAGAAAAGCAATTTATTGGTATTTAAATTATTTTGAAATTTGAAATTGCCCGAATAATATTTTAATTGGCATATTCATATTCCTGGAATTTTCCCGATCACAAAACATATATCATACATTATTTTGGAATTAGCCAATTTTAAGTTATTATTTAATAAATGGCGTGAGGTTAAATATGTATAGGTTTAGATATATGCAATAATCTAAACAAGAAACGAATTATATATTTACATTCAGAAAACCAAACAAAACAACTTTCATATACAAAGTTTTTGAATTTGACTTATATTCTGAGAGCTATGATTATCCAAAACGAGGGGGGTTTCTGTAAAAGCAGGATTGAACTGTCTATCTGAAAACAACTCATGAAACTGAACCTGGCGAAGTGTCCGTCTTTGAAACTTTCAAAGAGGCCGCTCACGGCGCTTCGAGATGACAGGGAACGTCACCTGGGCGTGATTTGGGTGACGTTGAGGAGTGAGGGAGATGGGCGAGGTCGAGGCCAACCAGAAACAGGCGGCGTGTGGCCCAGGGGAAGCTACGGAGGTGACACCGACGAGGCTCCTATGGCGTGTCTGGGCGAATTGGAGGCTCGAGTGAAGGGGTTCATAGCATGGAAAAAAATCTATCGCATGAACACACACAAGCCAAGATCTATCTACTAGATTGTAGTAACGAGTCAATTAGAGTACTCACCCTCGAAGATTCCAAAGCGGTTAACGAGAGCAGATTATCGTGGGTGATGTAGTCGTTCACTTGCCGATCTCAAAATAGCGAAGATGATCCTTCCGACACCGGGTTCTGGCAGCGCTCCCGCAGTCGGTCACATGTTCGGTACTCGATGAAGACCTTCCTCTCCCTTGTTCCAGCAGGCAGCAGAGGTTGTAGTTCTCTCCTCGCGATTCCGGCAGCACGACAACATGGTGTCGGAGTTAGAGGGGAAATCCCGTAGGGCTTCGCCTTAAGCCGGAGCGGGTTATGGTGGAGTAGTAGGGTTCCATGGAGTCTAGAGTTTAGAATCCGGAGAGGAGGAGATGGTCGACGGTGACTAGGGCGGCGGCGATGACACGTGGCTGCTTGGTGGGGTTGGGTTTGTGGTGGTCTTGGGGGGCACCCCCTACCCTCTATTTATGAGATGAAGGGGAAGCTAGGGAGAGAGGAGTTTGAATTCTTCCCCAACACCCTCTCCTACTAGGTGAGTGGTGGAAGGAGAGGATGTTTTCTCTCCTCCCTCCACCAGGAAACATTGTCCCAGTTTGACTTTTCAAACATGCCTTTTGACTTTCAATTTCGGAATTTAATTTCTTTCTTTCAAATGCCCAGCCAAGTGACCTAGGACATGATGCAATCATTCCACTTAGTCATGACACATTCATGTGCCCTTGCCCTTCCGGTCTGGTGAACCTTCTAGACCCTTCTAGATCATTCCGGTGAAAACACCGGAATCATTCCCGAACTCCGGAATTGGACTTTCCTTATATGAATCTTATTCTTCGGACCATTCCAGATCTCCTCGTGATATCCCGGATCCCATCCGAGACTCCAAACAACATTCGATCTTCCTACTCACATTCCATATCTACTAAACAACATCGAATCCTTAAGTGTGTCTCCCTACGGTTCGTGAATTATATAGACATGACCGAGACTCTTCTTCGATCAATAACCAATATAGGAATCTAGAAATTCATATGGCTCCCACATATTTCTATGATTACTTTGCGATCGAATGAACCATTTACATATGATACCAATTTCCCTTTGTCTCGCGATATTTTACTTATCCGAGGTCTGATCGTCGGTATCTCTGCATACCTATTTCAATCTCGTTACCGATAAGTACTCTTTACTCGTTCCTGTGATATGTGATCCCTTGTGAGAAAGTCACATGCTTGCAAGCTAATTGGATGACATTCCACCAAGAGGGCCCAAAGTATATCTATCTGTCATATGGATGGACAAATCCCACTCTTGATCCATGTGCCTCAACACATACTTTCTGAACACTCAATGCCACCTTTATAACCACCCAGTTATGAAGTGGTGTTTGATGTTATCGAAGTATCCATCTGGTGATGATGATTAGCATGATCTCATGGTTGAAGGAATTAGATTACTATGTATCAGAAAGCTTATAGCAAACTAACTATTAAAATGACTTGATCTTTATGCTACGCTTATCTATAGGAGTATGTCCATCATACCATACTCCTAATGATACGATCTTGTTGTTAATAACATCTCAATGTTTCATGATCAGGAAACCATGATCATCTATCAACCAACAAGATATTATTATAAAGAGGCTTTACTAGGGACTCCAATAAGTTTACAAATCACACAAGTATTAATGTTTCTGGTTAATACTATTATAGCATGAATGTAAACATTTATCATAAACCCAAAGATATAATAATAACTACTTTTATTATTGCCTCTGGGGCATATCTCCAACAGTCTCCCACTTGCACTAGAGTCAATTAATCTAGATTACATGGTAATATACCGAACACCTATGGCAGTTTGGTGCTAGTCATGTTTTCCCCTCGAGAGAGGTTTGCTCAATGGATCTGCCACATTCAGATATGTGTGTACTTTTCAAATCTTTATGTAACCATCTTGTACATGCTCTCTAATAGCGTGAAAACATAGCTTGATATGCTTTAGCTTCTTGTGTGACCTTGGTTCTTGTGCATTGTCTATGGCGCCCATGTTATCACAGTAGATAGACATTGGGTCCAGCGCACTAGGAACCACACCGAGCTCTGTAATAAACTCCTTCATTCATATTGCCTCTTGTGAAGCCTCTGAAGCAGCTATGTATTCTGATTCAGTTGAAGATCTCGCCACAACACTTTGTTTTGCACTCCTCCAGCTTACTGCTGCACCATTCAAAGTAAATACATATCCAGATTGAGATTTAGAATCATCCGGATCGGTGTTCCAACTAGCATCGGTGTAACCATTAACAATGTTCATCACCTCCATAAGAAAGAACCATATCCTTAGTTCTTCTCAAGTACTTAAGGATGTTTTTGACAGTTGTGTAATGATCCACCCCTGGATCACTTTGATATCTGCTAGTTAAACTAACAACATATGCAATGTCGGGTCAAGTAGATAGCATGGCATACATGATACATCCTATGGCTGAGGCATAAGGAGTCTTACTCATTCTCTCTCTATCTTCTGCCGTAGCAGGACTTTAAGTTTTACTCAAGATCGTACTGGGAAACATGGGCAAGAACCCTTTCTTGCTATCTTCCATTCCAAACCTCTTTAGAACATGTACTCTGTGACAATGATATTAGGTGTCTCGATCTATCTCTATAAATCTTTATGCCTAATATTTAAGCAGCTTCGCCAAGATCCTTCATTGAAAAACTATTATTCAAATGATTCTTGACACTTTTAAGAAGATATATATCATTCCCAATCAATAATATATCATCCACATACAGTACTAGGAATGCTACAGAGCTCCCACTCACTTTCTTGTAAATACAAGCTTCTCCATAAGTTTGTATAAAACCAAAACTTTTGATTACCTTATCAAAACGTTGATTCCAACTTCGGGATGCTTGCTTTAATCCATAAATGGACCGTTGAAGTTTGCATACCTTGTTAGCATCTTTAGGATCGACAAAACCTTTGGGTTGTACCATATATAACTCTTCATCAATGTCTCCATTGAGGAACGTTGTTTTGACATCCATCTGATATATCTCATAATCGTAATATGCAGTGATTGCTAACAAAATCCTCATAGACTTTAGCTTCGCTACTGGTGAGAAAGTCTCATCGTAGTCAACTCCTTGAATTTGTCGAAACCCTTTTGCGACAAGTCAAGCTTTATAGACGGTAACATTACCATCAGCATCTGTTTTCTTCTTGAAAATCCATTTGTTCTCGACAGCCTTTCGGCCATCCGGTAAGTCCACCAAAGTCCATACTTGGTTTTCGTACATGGATCCAATCTCGGATTTTATGGCTTCTTTAAATCTGGGATCATCATTGCTTCCTCATATGTCGCAGGGTCGTCGGTGTCGTCCACCAACATGACATTCATGATGGGATCATACCAATCGGGAGTGGTACGAGTCCTCGTCAACCTGCGAGGTTTCGTAGTAACTTCGACCGAAGTTTCATGATCATGATCATTAGTTTCCTCTCTTATTGGTGTATGCGCCACAGGAACTTATTCCGGTGTTGTGCTACTCTCAAATCCGAGAGAATGTTTGACAACCTCGTCGAGTTCTACTTTCCTTCCAGGCACTTCTTTCGAGAGAAACTCCTTCTCTAGAAAGGATCCATTCTTGGCAACAATTTTTTTTACCTCAGATCTATGATAGAATATATACCCAATAGTTTCCTTCGGGTATCCTATGAAGATGCATTTTTCCGCTTTGGGTTCAAGCTTGTCGGGTTGTAACTGTTGGAGATATGCCCAAGAGGCAATAATAAAGTGGTTATTATCATATCTTCATACTTATGATAAATGTTTACATACCATTCTATAATTGTATTAACAGGAAACATTAATACTTGTGTGATTTGTAAACATAAAAGAGTCCCTAGTAAAGCCTCTTGTTAAACTAGCTTGTGGGTTAATATATGATCATGGTTTCCTGATCATGAACATAGAGATGTTATTAACAACAGGGTCATATCATTAGGAGAATGATGTGATGGACATACTCCTATAGTTAAGCATAGCATAAAGATCAAGTCATTTAATATAGTTCATTTTCTATAAGCTTTCTGATACATAGTAACCTAATTCCTTCGACCATGAGATCATGTTAATCACCATCACCGGAAGGATGCTTTGATGACATCAAACACCACACCGTAACTGGGTGGCTATAAAGGTGGCATTGAGTGTTTGGAAAGTATGGGTTGAGGCACATGGATCAAGAGTGGGATTTGTCCATCCATATGACGGATAGATATACTCTGGGCCCTCTCGGTGGAATGTCATCCAATTAGCTTGCAAGCATGTGACTGGCTCACAAGGGATCACATATCACGGGAACGAGAAAATAGTACTTATCAGTAACGAGGTTGAACTAGGTATGCAGAGATACCGACGATCAAAACCTCGGTTAAGTAAACTATCGTGAGACAAAGGGAAATTGGTATCGTATGTAAGTGGTTCATTCGATCGCAAAGTAATCGTAGAAATATGTGGGAGCCATATGAATTTCCAGATTCCTCTATTGGTTATTGTTCGGAGAAGTGTCTCGATCATGTCCGCATAATTCACGAACCGTAGGGAGACACACTTAAGGATTCGATGTTGTTGAGTAGTTATGGAATGATGAGTAAGATACCGAATGTTGTTCAGAGTCTCGGATGGGATCCGGGATATCACGAGGAGATCCGGAATGGTCCGGAGAATAAGATTCATATAAGGAAAGTCCTGTTTCGGGGTTGGAGAATGGTTCCGGTGTTTTCATCGGGAATGTTCTAGAAGGTTCCGGAATGTCCGGCAGTCCGAAGGGGAAGGGTACATGAATGTGTTATATCAAGTTGGTATGATTGCATCATGTACTAAGTGTCATCGCTGAACAAAATAGAGGGTTTAATCAAATCCTTGTTTGAAAAGTCAAACGCCAATTTGAAAGTCAAACGACTATTTTTGGGAAGTGGAGGGGGAGGTGGAAACCGAGTTGGGAAGGAGTCCCTCCTCCACCGCCGGCCCACTTGGGATCCGAGTTGGGGAGGGATTCCCCTCCCCTTGGACGGCGCCTCCCTCCTATAAGAGGAGGGGCAGGGCTCCCCTCCTAGCACACAAGATCCCCACCTCTAAACCCTAGCAGCCGCCGCCCTCCATAGCCGCCGCCCCCTAGGGTTTCTCCCCTAGCCTCCGACTTGGGCACCTCCAAGCCCTAGCCGCCAGCCCTAGGACCTCTTCATCGGCGTGTCTAAACCCTAGATCATCGAGGGCTCTCTCATAGTCCACCATACTTGCTCCGGCTTAAGGCGAAGCCCTGCGAGATCTCCCCTCTACTTCCTGCATTGTCACAGTCTTTCCGAATCGCGAGGAGAGTGCTAGAACCTCCATTTTCACTGGAACAAGGGAGAGGAAGGTCTTCATCGAAAATTCAACGCAGTGACCGATCAGGAAGCGCTGCCGGAACGCAGCGCCGGAAGGATCTTCTACGCGATCTTGAGATCGGAAGTGTACGACTACATCACCCACGAGAATCTGCTCTCGTTAACCGCTTTGGATCTTCGAGGGTTAGAACTCTATTGACTCGTTGCTACAATCTAGTAGATAGATCTTGGCTTGATCATAGATTAGATCTTGATTGTGTGTTCATGCGGTAGAAAATTTTGTTTTCCATGCTACGAACCCCTACAGTGGTATCAGAGCCGTGTCTATATGTAGATATGTTACACGAGTAGAACACAATGGTCATTGTGGGCGTTGATGCTTTTGTTGTCGATTGCTTCTTGTGTACTTTGCATCTTGCGGGATGGTGGGATGAAGCGTCCCGGGCTAACCTTACATGACATCGTTCATGAGACTTGCTCCACGCTTGACATGCAACTTGTATTGCATAAGTGGCTTTGCGGGTGCATGTTTATCCCAACATAGTTAAGATTCAATTTACAACGGGTGATTGACAATACTAGTATCAATGTTGTGGTTCTTGTTCGTAAGTTAGAACGACACTTATTGAAAGCCCCAAACCACGTAAAACATCAAAGAAAATTAGAGGCGTCTAACTTTGTTTTGCAGGGGTGTGCTGTGATGTGACATGGCCATGATTGTGATTATATTTGATGTATGCAATGTTACTTATTGTAAGTTGGCAACCGGCAGGAGCCATATGGTTGTCTTTAAATTCTGTTAAGACCCGCGTGTCTATTCAAAGTAGTTGTAATAGTTGAAGCTGGTGGAAGACAACCATGGAGCAGCATCATTGACTTTGATGCAATTCCGGTGATGATGGAGATCATGTCCGTGCTTGAAGATGGAGATCGGAAGCACAAAGAAGAAAGGCCATATCATATCACATATTATGAATTGCATGTGATGTTAATCTTTTTATGCATCTTGTATTGCTTAGTTTACGACGGTAGCATTATAAGATGATTCCTCAAGCACACAATTTCAAGTTTTAAAGTGTTCATCCTTAGTAAGCACCATTGCTAAAGCTCGTTGTTTTGAAGCACCACGTGATGATCGAGTGTGTTAGATTCTGCGAGTGTATACAACGTGAGCAAGCCAGATTTGCTCATGCGGAAGCTAAGGTTTGATCTTGACGAGCCTAGCATGTACAGACATGGTCTCGGAACACGGATCACCGAAAGGTAAAGCATGAGTCATATAGTAGATATGATGAACATGTTGATTGTTCGCCATTGAAGCTACATCAACTCTCGTGATGATCGGTTTTGATGTGGTGGATTTGGTTCGTGTGATCACTAAAACAATGTGAGGGATATTGTTTTGAGTGGGAGTTCAACGACAATATGATTAAAAGTTGAACACTATTTATCATAAATTAAATCAAAGTGAATTTGCATAATTGTTGTAGTCATTGGCATCCGTTTACCACCTTGCGCTTAGTTTTAATTGAGATGATAGAACTATAGAATTCTGGTTAGTTACTTTACGAACTGGTATCGTATTGTTTTTTAAGTGTTAATGTAAAGTTTAAAAGTCCTATTGCAAACTTTCAGTAAGTTTCGATTACTCCATGAAATTTAATAGTTGGTATTAAATCAAGAGTAACAATTCCAGTGTTAGTATATAAGTATCATGTTTATCTTCATGATTCTTGATATTCAAAGGATTGTCTTAATATCAAGGTTATCTAGGATCTGAAAGAGTTGTTTTAGAAACCATGATGTGTGGAAGATATTGTGATATCTGAAACAAAGTTTTGGTTGCAACATGATAGAGTATAATATGGCAAAACTCATGTTCTCATATTTGATGAGAATTTGCGAAAGGTTGGAGACACTAGTTGTCCTAAACCTCCAAAAGTTTTTGGAGAGCAACATTATACTCGCGATTCACCGTTACAAGCTAAAAGTAGCTTGATCATGGATAATTCCATGATAAGGGTGAATATTTGATGTAGGTAAAATGTTTACTACACCAAGAGATTACTAAAGAATGGAATTTGAAAGCACACCAAACATTTGATGATGGTGATCTACTTCAAAGTGCAAATCCAAAGACATTTGTATTTAATTATACACGCTTTGGACTATGTGTCATATGTATGACTCCACTATTGATGTTGATAGATTCTTTCAAACAGAAAAGGAAATACTGAAAGAGAATCTCATAAATATATGGCAGAAAAGAAAAGACTAGAATTATTCAGTTTAAGTATATAGATGATATACATATTATGGCTATATTCTTTGATTATTAAACAATGTGGTTCTTAAGTATTTGATACTGAATTTGTTGGTGTGAATCGTCATACGAAACAACACAATTCATGAACTACAATGGCCTAAGTAACTAGCAAAAGGATATGTGATGATGTTCATCGAGAACAAATAAAGGGTTATTGTGTTGCTCGTTAAACATCAAAGCTTGCCTTCAAGATTTGTTTTATCAGGTATTATGAGAACAAAAGGGTTGTTCAATTAATTGCCGTAATCCATAAAAGATGGATGATTCACAAATATCGTTGGAGAAATCACATCCATAAAACTAGTGCTAAAAATGTCGAAAGACAAATTGATTGAAAGATCACTTAGGAAGTGACATCGCCGTTTAAATTATATTGGAAAGAAAACATGAAGAAACTCCATGTGTATGGAATTTTGGAGTCTTTTGATTTTTGATCAAATGACGCTTGTGAAACTTTCCTAGAGATAATTAAAACTCCGTTCATAGGCCAAAAGGGAACGAATGACTATCTTATTGGAACTTGTACATATTGTTGTACGAAGTCCATTATGTGTAGTCAAGAGCGATGGATTTCAACTTCATATGCTTTCTCCGAAAATTTGAGTGAATATATGAATATTTACTTAATAAGGATGAAGTATGAAACATTTGAAAAGTTCAAAGATTTTCAAGATGAAGTGCAAAATCATTGTAACAAGAATATAAATAGTTTATGATAAGATCATAAAGGAAGATATTTGAGTTACAAGTTTAGCATAATACCTAAGATTTAAGGAATCGTTCCGTGGATTTGAATTTTTCCCGAAACACCATAAGAGTATGGAGCGTTCGAGATATGTAATTAAACCTTGTTTGACATGGTAAAGATCGAAGGTGTAAATCATAAAACTGCCATTATATTTTAAAGATTAAAAGCTACAGAAACTACCATTTTTCCACTGAAAAGAGCTCCATCATAATCCGTTGAAATGATACCATATAAAGTTATGGTTTGGGATAAAACCCAAGTTGTCCTTTCTTAAACATTGGTATGCTATGCATAAGAAAGATGTTTGCAACCAAAGTCGGATGAACCTACCTTTGTATGTTATTTCGAATAACTGTTAAGTAATCCTCCATAACATCGGAGACAAAAGTATTTGTCACTTAGAAACGTCAAGTTTCTTTGAGAAGGAATTTTTCGTGAAAATACAAGTGGGAGGAAAATAGAACTTTGATAAGGTTAAAAGAACCTTAGCTATATGTGCAAAGTTGCGCAGCGCCTAAATATGTTCCGGAGGCAGCAACAATGCTCATGGCTCACGTGCCTCAAAGGTTGTGGTTACGAAGGTCAAAGTTTCTATTGAACCAAGTAGGTCAAGTAAACAATCAAATACCAAGATTTGAGGGTTGAATCATTATTTGAGAATAATGTACGTACTACATGCAAAGAAGCGATGATGGGCCCTGACTCCGTAAAATGGCTTGAAGCCATAAAATCCGTGATAGTTCCATACACGAGAAATCAAGTTTTGAACTTGAAGGACCCTCGAGAAAGGTGTAAGACCTTACAGTTGTGTTTGGATCTATAAAGAAATAGACATGGATGTTTCGCATCTATGAAATAGTCGACATGTTGGGAAAGAGTTCACAACAATGTTCAAAGATTGACTATGACAAGATTTGATCTTTCATAGCGATATTTAGTCTAGACGGATTAATGTAGCAACCACTACATATAATTTTGTTATGTGGTAGTTGAATAAACAAAACAAGTTCTTCTAATAGAATTGTTACCTAGGACATGTGCATAACATGGTCCATAGGGTTTTGTTAATACAAAGGATGCTAAATGCATATGCAAACTTCAATGATTGAAGTAAGTATTACGGAGTTGGAATCTTCACTATGATGAAACTGTTAAAGGAGTTTAAATTCGTCGGAGACGATGAAGATGCTTGCATTTGTAAGAAATTAAGTGGGAGCGCTAAGACATATTTCTAATACATTATGTGGAGGACATATTGTTGATTGGAAAAGTAGTATCTTTTATTAACACATATTAAGAATTTCATCCTGATGAAAGAGTTAGGCAAAACCCAAATATTTGGCATCAATAGACGCCAATATGGTTGTGCCAGAAGTACATAGATGAGATATTGAATGAGTTCAATATAGAAACTACAAGAAAGGTTTTTGTCGCACTGCAAGGATTGAATGAGTTCAATATTGATGATATATTCAAGTGTATTGACACTGGGTAAGTGAAACAAAGATTCAAGTATAGATTGATACTTGATATATCAAATCACAAAGAGTATTTATATCAACCATACTGTGATATGTACAAATCCAGATATTTCCTATACTCTAAATGTTATGAGCATATACCAGAATGATTCATAAGATGATCATTGGACGATAGTAAGGATATTCTTATGATCTTTTGGAAGAACTAAGAATATATTGTTTTGTAAAATTGACAAATAGATGGTTAGTTCATTGTAAAAGTACTACATTGATACTAGTTTTGTCACAAAGTACAAATTAAGTTTATCTCAATCTAAACTAAGGGTGGCACAATATAATGGAAAGTAAGTTCCATAATGGATTTGGATGAGTTCCAAAGTTAAGACATTGTGACAGATACTACAACAAAAGGCTAAGTATATAACTGCTATTATAGCAGCTAAAGAGGGCATTTGTGTCGAGTAGTTTGTTATCAAACTAGGTGTAGTTCATAGTGGGATAGTACTATGAAGATATATTGTACGACAATATTATCAACATGTTTTAACCCCAAAGAACTAAAGGTCTCACCAAAGGACCAAATTTATACAAAGCCATCTCATTAGAGAATGAGTGATGCGTAGAGACGCAAAGACATGCAATTACACACGGACCTGGAAGTGTCAGATCCGGAGATCAGTTGACTACTAGCAATTGTGTACATACAACACCGGAAAGCCATAGGTGTTGAATACACAAAGGTTTGAAACTAGATCATTGACTCTAGTGCAAGTGGGAGACTGTTGTAGATATGCCCAATAGGCAATAATAAAGTGGTTATTATCATATCTTCATACTTATGATAAATGTTTACATACCATGATATAATTGTATTAACAGGAAACATTAATACTTGTGTGATTTGTAAACATAAAAGAGTCCCTAGTAAAGCCTCTTGTTAAACTAGCTTGTGGGTTAATATATGATCATGGTTTCCTGATCATGAATATAGAGATGTTATTAACAACAGGGTCATATCATTAGGAGAATTATGTGATGGACATACTCCTATAGTTAAGCATACCATAAAGATCAAGTCATTTAATATAGTTCATTTGCTATAAGCTTTCTGATACATAGTAACCTAATTCCTTCGACCATGAGATCATGTTAATCACCATCACCGGAAGGATGCTTTGATGACATCAAACACCACACCGTAACTGGGTGGCTATAAAGGTGGCATTGAGTGTTTGGAAAGTATGGGTTGAGGCACATGGATCAAGAGTGGGATTTGTCCATCCATATGACGGATAGATATACTCTGGGACCTCTCGGTGGAATGTCATCCAATTAGCTTGCAAGCATGTGACTGGCTGTCACATCCCCAGATTTTCCAAATCTTGTAATGTGAAAATAAATGAATAAAATAAAACTTTGTTTGATTTTTAGAGCCAGAAGAAACTTTTTGAATTCAATTGGAACTCCAAACCCATTTGAATTAAAATAAAAACCTAAAGGGATTTAAAAAGATAAACATTTAATAAAGGAAATTAAAAATGTTTTGGAATTACTAATATTGGATCCTTTAATAGAAGATTTGGTTTTCAAAAGAAAAGGTGGAATTATAAATAAAGATTATTTAATAAAGCCAAATTAAACTTTGACCAAGCTTTGGAAATTAAAACATTTAGTTTGAATAAAAATAAACAAAGGTTTATTTAAAATAAAATAATAAGGAATTAATATCAAATTTTATTCAAATAAAAGGTTTTACCATTTTAATTAAAACATCAAAACTTATTAAATTGTTTTAAATAGGTTTTCCAAGTATTTTATATTCTCTAATAAAACCTACTAAAGAGTTTTGGCTTTATTTTAGATTCAAAATAAATATCTCAAATAAAATAAATCCTATTTGAAATAATAATGAAAGTCTATTGTATTTAATTAATAATGGACCCTAAAATAAAAGGGTATTTTGTTTTGAACAAGATTTCCAAATAAATTTTATTTTCAAATAAAACCTACTGAATTGATTTTGAAAATATTGGGATTTCAAATGAAGATTTTGTTAATAAACAACAAAAACTCTATTTAATTAATAAACCATGGCCTACTTATTTAATTAAGGATGGAACCTAAAAGGATTAAAGTATTAATTATTTTATTTAGGATTTTGGTTCAGGTTACTAAACAGAACCAAATTCTTAGTTACAATGTTTGGTAAAAATTTGAATTGTTATGAATGCTTGAGAATTGTTTGAAATAACAAATGAGGAAATAGAAATAGAAAAAGAAAAAGAATTAGACGGAAAAAAATAGAACAGTCCACCAGTCTGGCCCAACTAACCCAGCAGCAGCCCATCTAGCTCAGCTCCCTTCCCCGAAAGAAAACGTTTCACACTCCTTTTTAAACCCACGAAGCAACTGACATGTGGACCTCCCCCTCTTCCCTTTCCCACTGACCGCTGGACCCCTTTTCCACTGTTCTCCTTCCCCACCCGCGCGACCAGTTCCTCCCCTCCTCGTCGTCGTTTCTTGCTGTAACTTCGCGGCATCAATTCGCTTTAACACGGCCACCTTAACTCACAGCGACCACGCTCCCTTAAAAGCCTCCCTCTCCTCTGTCATTTCCCCCAGACGTCGCCTCCACTCTGCCCCTAGGTTGCCCTCAATTCTCTCTATACCGCCGCCGCTCCGACGACTTCTCAAGCCAATTCCGGCAGCCCCTCACCGCCCCTCTCCTCCCCGACCAAGCTCACAGCTTCCCCACTCTCAGGCGCATCTGCTAGTGCATCAAACTCGACCGTGGGTACCCTGTAATCTCGCCTTCGACAACGACCACCATCGCCACCGTCTGCTTCATCTCCGACGAGGCCCACAGGTAGTATCTGACCACCCCGCGCCTTCTCATTCACGCACGCACATTCGCTGTGTCCTTGCGCATCTAACCACATCGGTTTCTTGCCCTCTGGTGGACAGCAGCCCCATCCCGTTGTCGCGAAGCTCCGACGCCACGAACTCCGGTGAGGAATTGCCGAGAACCCGAGCGCCTCGTCCGACCAACACTTCTCGAGCAACGCGTCACCCTGAGCCGGTGAGCAACCCTCCTTCTCCCTCAGAAGCGCCGCCTCCGTCGTCGACCGCTCCGCCACGCCGCCAGCCCATTGCTTTTGACCAAGCGATAGGAACCGTAGGATGCAGATCCACCGGCTTGGATAGAATGACTAACCGAAGGGGTAAGGATGGATATGTGCCGTGCAATCTAACTTAATCTAACGTTCCATAGAGCCGATCCGACCTAAACGGTATGGACCAATAAGAACACGACGCGTGGCCAGGTTTAAAACTAAAAAACAGATTTGAATCTGATTTAATTGCAAACTTCAAACCCTTGTAACTTTCAAACCACACGTCCAAAAATTATAAATTTTATGTCGTTGGATTCAGGAGAACAAGCCCTAGCCAACTGTGGCCTTAGTTTAGAAAATAGTATCTGATAACTTGTTTGAAATTGCAGAATCTTTTGTATGCTTGTTTAGAGTAGTTAAATTGTTTAAAATTGATTTTAGGATTAAAACTTTTGCAAAATGGATTTATGTGGCCATACTGACCCTAGGAACCAACCCTTGGTGTTAAAAATGATTTTGGCAAAATATAGGTTGAATTATTTAACTTAGCCATTTTCTAGCCAAATAAACTCATTGATTTTATTATGGAAATGTTTTTGCAAGGAAAACTTTGGGGAAAATGTTTTGGACCAAACTTACTGACCCAAAACACCAAGACTTGCCAAGGGCAACTCACTTGGTGAAAAACATAAAGTTTTGCTTTGATAAGAATAATTTTCATCACATAAAATGATGAATGAATTTTAAAATGGTCTTGAGATAAAACCCATTTGCAAATGACTTTGCCATTTTGGTAAATGACCAATTTGGACCTTACAAAGTTTATAAACCTAGTAGAGACCAACCTTGCAATAAAACCCTCTTTTGCATGACTTAGATTCCATTGCTTTGTGAATGTAAAAAAATTGTTTGTTTAAACCTTGGTTTGGAATGTTAGTTGACTTTGTGTCTTGCTTGATTGACTTGTAGTGAATTTAGAAAAGTGTGAGACTAGCAAGATCAAGGAGTGAACCACCATTCCCTACCAAAAAGGCAAGTGTCACTATCATTCAAAGACCTACTATTTTCATTATACTTAGTGGATTTTGAAAACATGCATGGAAATGCTTTATACTTATGCTATGCTAAATCCTAATAGGATTCCCTATACACTCCTTAGTGAAAATATTGAAGTTGTACATGCTTAGCCATGCTTTGTTTTGAAAAGAGATACATGTTGAGATTTTTCAAAGGTTGAGAAAAGGACTTGTGTTTTACATAATAAAACAAGGACTCAATGAACCACCTAGGTGGAGGATACTTGAAGTTTTGGAGAAGGTGGCAACAAAAGGAACCATGTCTATGGCAGTCACTTTGTGTTGTGCTCCAAATGAAAACCACCTAGGAAACTTAGAGATTAAACATGTTTCTCCAATTGTGGCTTTCGTGTGCAACCACATGCTATTATGGCTCTGGCTTAGTCAACTACATTAGGAAGACCCATACATTGTCTTTAGTTACCGGACATGGGGATCTGGAATGCTTCATGGGGGCTGAAGACAAGCTAGCAATGATGTATGGGAGGACCTCTTGGAAAGACTTCGTCACATTCTCGATCTGCAAGATTCCATCTTGGTGAGCACTAATCCAGAGGCCAGGTGGCAACAAGATGGGATTGTGTCATGTGGGTAAAGTGTACTCCTTCTGCAGAAGTTAATAAAATCTAAGTACTTAGCCGTGTCCCCGGTTATGGACAATACTGAGCAACTAAAGTTTGAACTATGGGAGATCTCGACACTCTAATTTCTAAAATAAAAACTTGATGCCCTTGTGTGTCTACCAAGGAATTCAAAGAGATTTGTTAAGCTTGTTGCACTTGGGGAGTTACCAAGGTGCTCAAGAGTATGATGTACTTGGAGTTACCAAGGAACTCATGGGTTTTGATAAAACTTGTTGCACTTGGGGTTACCAAGGTGCTCAAGGGATGTTGACAAGGACTTGAACACTTGAGTTTCTACCAAGGAGTTCAAGGACTTGGAAAAGAAATTTGACAAAGGACTTAAAAACCCTTTTTGAAAAGTTAGGATAAAACAATGTTTTATGCAAATAAGCCTTAAACTCTACTTAGCCAAATGTGCATATAATGATAGGATCCACTCTTATTATACATAGAAGTGAAACTTGCCAATACAATTCAAAATGTATTGACCCTTGTGGCTGTAACTTGTAATGTTGCAGGTTCATTGTTTTAAAATGGAGATTGTTTGATTGACTAGAACTACAAAGTCTACAACCAACATCTGCCTGTGGCATTTTGAAGATGAAGGACCCATGACTATAGTTATTCCGCTGCAATGTAATGTAATAGCCAAATGAGCTATGTATGATGTAATAGAATTATGTTATTCCTGGTTATAAAGTTATAATATGACCTTTGTATCTTGATATTACATCTTACCTGTGGATGCTAGCTATTGATCCAGGGACTAGCATTGTAAAACACAGGAGGACTCTACCTTGTTCGGAGAAGTGTCTCGATCATGTCCGCATAATTCACGAACCGTAGGAAGACACACTTAAGGATTCGACATTGTTTGAGTAGTTATGGTATGATGAGAAAGAGACCGAATGTTGTTCGGGGTCTCGGATGGGATTCGGGATATCACGAGGAGATCCGAAATGGTCCGGAGAATAAGATTCATATAAGGAAAGTCCCGTTTCGGAGTTGGGGAATGATTCCGGTGTTTTCATCGGGAATGTTCTAGAAGGTTCCAGAATGTCCGGCACTCCGGAGGGGAAGGGGTACATGAATGTGTCATTGTAAGTTGGAATGATTGCATCATGTACTAAGTGTCTTTGCTGTCCAAAATAAAGGGTTTATTCAAATCCTAAATTGAAAAGTCAAACGGCTAGTTTGAAAGTCAAACGGCAAGTTTTGGAAAGAGGAAAAGAGGAGGAAGGTGAAACCGAGTTGGGGAGGGACTCCTCCTCAAGCCAAGACCACCCTGCCGAGTTGGGGAGGGACTCCTCCTCCCTTGGCCGCCCTCCACCTATATAAGGAGGGGCAGGGCTCCCTCCTAGCACACACAAGTACCTCTCCTCAAACCCTAGCTTGGCGCCTACCACCATAGCCGCCGCCCCCCTAGGGTTTTGCCCTAGCCGCCGGCTCTAGCATCCCCTCCTTGGTGTGTCTAAACCCTAGAACACCGAGGAGCTCTCTCATACTCCACCATACTCGCTCCGTCTTAAGGCGAAGCCCTGCGAGATCTCCCCTCTACTTCTGGTACCACGCCGTTGTGCTGCCGGAATCGCGAGGAGAGTGCTACAACCTCCATTTTCTTTGGAACAAGGAGAGGAAGGTCTTCATCGAAAATCGAACGTGTGACCGATCATGAAGCGCTGGCCGCAGCCAGCCGTAAGGATCGTCTACGCGATCTTGAGATCGGAAGTGTACGACTACATCACCCACGAGAATCTGCTCTCGTTAACGCTTTGGATCTTCGAGGGTTAGTACTCTATTGACTCGTTGCTACAATCTAGTAGATAGATCTTGGCTTGATCATAGATTAGATCTTGATTGTGTGTTCATGCGGTAGAAATTTTTTGTTTTCCATGCTACGAACCCCTACAGTAACTTCTTTACATAAGCTTCGCAACCCCAAACTTTAAGGAACGACAATTTAGGTTTCTTCCCAAACGGTAATTCATACGGTGTCGTTTCAACGGATTTAGATGGTGCCATATTTAAAGTGAATGGAGTTGTTTCTAATGCATAACCCCAAAGTGACAAAGTTAAATCTATAAGTGACATCATAGAACGAACCATATCTAAGAGAGTTCGATTATGATGTTCGGACACACCATTACGTTGTGGTGTTCCTGGCGGTGTCAATTGTGAAAGTATTCCGCATTTCTTTAAATGCTCGCCAAACTCGTAACTTAGATATTCGCCTCCACGATCATATCGTAGAAACTTAATCTTCTTGTTACGTTGATTCTCCACTTCACTTTGAAATTCCTTAAACTTCTCGAAAGTTTCGGACTTATGTTTCATAAAATAGATATACCCATATCTACTCAAGTCATCCGTGAAAGTAAGAACATAACGATAACCACCACGCAATGCTACACTGATCGGGCCACACACATCGGTATGTATGAATTCCAACAAGTCCGTAGCTAGCTCCATCATACCAGAAAATGGAGTCTTAGTCATTTTACCCATCAGGCATGCTTCACATCTTTCAAGTGATTCAAGAAGTCCATCAGGATGGAGTTTCTTCATACGCTTCACTCCTATATGACCAACACGACAGTTCCACGTATAGGTTGAGTTATCGCTTAATTTCAAACGTTTATCTTCAATATTATTAACATGTGTATTACTACAATCGAGATTCAACAAGAATATACCATCTATCAAAGGTGCATGTGCATAAAACATATTACTCATATGAATTGAACAACCATTATTCTCGGACTTAAACAAGTAATCGTCTCACAATAAACATGATCCGGATATAATGTTCATGCTCAACGCAGGCACCCAATAACAATTATTTAAGTATAAAACTAATCCCGATGGTAGATGAAGAGGTAGCGTGCCGACCGTGATCACATCAACCATTGATCCATTTCCAATGCGCATCGTCACCTCGTTCTTCGCTAGTTTACGTCTATTCTACAGCACCTGTTTCAAGTTATAAATATGACCAACCGAACTGGTATCAAATACGCAGGCACTACTACAACTACTAGTAATATACACATCAATAACATGTATATCGGATATACCTTTCTTCTTGATGTTGCCGTTCTTCAGATATGCCAAGTACTTAGGGCAATTCCACTTCCAGTGACCTTCTCCCTTGCAGTAAAAGCCTTCAGTATCAGGCTTAGGCCCAACCTTGGTCTTCTTCGCCGTCGCGGTAGCTTTCTTACCGCCCTTCTTGAAGTTTCCCTTTTTCTTAGGCTTGCCTTGATTCTTGAAATTGGTGGTCTTATTGACCATCAACACTTGGTGCTCTTTCTTGATCTCTACTTCTACAGACTTCAACATAAAGAAGAGTTCTGGCAAGGCCTTATCCATGCGCTACATGTTGTAGTTCATCACAAAGTTCTTATAACTTGGTGGTAGTGATTGGAGGACACGGTGAATCCCGAACGCATTAGGAATTATTATGCCCAAGCTCTGGAGCTTATTAGCGTGCCCAGACATCTTAAGAACATGCTCACTGACAGAGCTGCCCTCCTCCATCTTGCAGTTAAAGAACTTTTCAGAAGCTTCATAACTCTCTATTGACATGTGAGCCTCAAATATCATTTTGAGTTCACCGAAAATATCATGTGGGTCAAAGTTCTCAAACCTCTTTTGAAGCTCCGATTCCAAACCATACAAGATAGCACACTAAACTGTGGCGTACTGATTCTTCTGAGAACGGAAAACATTTTTCTCATCATTGGTAGCATCTTCTACAGGTGGGTCACCTAGCGATGCATCCAGCACATAGGTCAACTGACCCGCAATGAGGACACTCCTCAAATTGTGGAACTAATCCACAAAGTTTCTTCCATTGTTTCTCAACTTTTCTTTCTCTAGGAACGCATTCAAATTGATGGTAGGGGCCGCCATTGATATACAACATATTTGCAATAGTTTAGACTAAGTTTATGAAAAATTGAGTTATAATTCATAGTTAAATTAACCTAGGTGAACTCCCACTCAAAACAACATCCCTCACGTTGTTTTAGTGATCACACGAACGAAATCCACTACATCAAAACCGATCATCATGAGAGATGATTGCGGTGACCCAGCATACCACTGCATGATATAGTACACTATAGTCGTTGACATAACACCAATGAAACACCGTTCACTAGTATTACATCCCTCAAAGTGGTACAACAGAAACACAGCAGGCCAAGACATGACTATAGGTTACAACTCAACTCTTTACACAAGATCCAGAGAACACTCTAGGTTAAAGAGAGAGAAAGAGACCTCTTACAAAGAAGAATCAGAAATAAATAACTCCAAAACTATCATACTATTAAGACTAGTATCTTAACTAATGGTCTAGCATTGCTGATATTGCAATACACTACAGAAGTAGGTTCTATGGCTAGAGATTCTATTTTTATCTAATCCACAACTTTGTCTTCACTTGAGTGGATATATATGTTGACTTCATTGAAGAGCTTTAGCTTTTGATGATGATTCCTGCAGCATAACTTGATGTAGTCATCGTCTGTACTGGCTTTATAACCTAGCAAGGGTTAATAAGATACTTTGAGTACAAGCGTACTCTGCAAGTACACTAGAAAAGGAGTGTTTGATGCACTATATCTACAGCCACAGACCATAGGTCGTAGGAAATACAAGTTTTTGTAAACATTTCTTCAAAGGTTCCTTTTATTCTGAAAAGCTATGTCCGTCAGCCTTCACGGGTTTACCAGAAATTTCATGGAGTTCCTTGTTGGAGATATGCCCTAGAGGCAATAATAAATGTAGTTATTATTATATCTTTGTGTTTATGATAAATGTTTACATTCATGCTATAACAGTATTAACAAGGAAACATTAATACTTGTGTGATTTGTAAACTAAATTAGAGTCCCTGGTAAAGCCTCTTCATAATACTAGCTTTTTGGTTAATAAATGATTGTGGTTTCCCTATCATGAACATTGAGATGTTATTAACAACAAGATCATATCGTTAGGAGAATGGTATGATGGACATACTCCTATAGATAAGTGTAGCATAAAGATCAAGTCATTTTAATAGTTCAATTGCTATATGCTTTCTGATACATAGTAACCTTATTCCTTCGACCATGAGATCATGCTTATCACCATCACCGGAAGGATGCTTTGATGGCATCAAACACCACACCGTAATTGGGTGGTCATAAAGGTGGCATTGAGTGTTCGGAAAGTATGGGTTGGGACACATGGATCAAGAGTGGGATTTGTCTATCCATATGACGGATAGATATACTCTGGGCCCTCTCGGTGGAATGTCATCCAATTGGATTGCAAGCATGTGACTGGCTCACAAGGGATCACATATCACGGCAACGAGAAAAGAGTACTTATCAGTAGCGAGGTTGAACTAGGTATGCAGAGATACCGACGATCAAAACCTCGGATAAGTAAACTATCGTGAGACAAAGGGAAATTGGTATCGTATGTAAGTGGTTCATTCGATCGCAAAGTAATCGTAGAAATATGTGGAAGCCATATGAATTTCCAGATTCCTCTATTGGTTATTGTTCGGAGAAGTGTCTCGATCATGTCCGCATAATTCACGAACCGTAGGGAGACACACTTAAGGATTTGATGTTGTTGAGTAGCTATGGAATGATGAGTAAGAGACCGAATGTTGTTCGGAGTCTCGGATGGGATCCGGGATATCACGAGGAGATCCGGAATGGTCTGGAGAATAAGATTCATATAAGGAAAGTCATGTTTCAGAGTTGGAGAATGATTCCGGTGTTTTCATCGGGAATGTTCTAGAAGGGTCCGGAAGGTCCGTCACTCCGGAGGGGAAGGGTACATGAATGTGTCATAACAAGTTGGAATGGTTGCATCATGTACTAGGTGTCATCGGTGAGCAAAATAAAGGGATAAATCAAATCCTAGTTTGAAAAGTCAAAACACCAATTTGAAAAGTCAAACGGCAAGTTTGCTTGGTGGAGGGAGAGTAGGAAACCTACTTGGGGAGGAGTTCCTCTCCATCCACCCGCCGGCCAAGGAGGCCGAGTTGGGGGAGGACTCTCCTCTCCTGGCCGGCGCCCTCCCACCTATATAAGGAGGGGCAGGGGTGCCCCTCTAGACACACACCTATCTCCTCTAAACCCTAGCCCTAGCCGCCGGCCCTCCTGCAGCCGCCGCCGCCCTAGGGTTTGCCCTAGCCGCCGACATGGGGCTCTCCCTTTGCCCTAGACGCCGGCCTAGCCCTCTCTCCTTGGTGCCTCTAAACCCTAGATCACCAAGGCCTCTCTCATAGTCCACCATACTCGCTCCGGCTTAAGGCGAAGCCCTGCGAGATCGCCCCTCTACTTCCGGTACCACGCCGTCATGCTGCTGGAATTGCGAGGAGAGTGCTACAACCTCCGCTGTCTGCTGGAACAAGGGAGAGGAAGGTCTTCATCGAGTAGCGAACGTGTGATCGACTGCGGAAGCACTGCCGGAACGCAGCGCCGGAAGGATCGTCTACATGATCTTGAGATCGGCAAGAGTACGACTACATCACCCACGAGAATCCGCTCTCGTTAAACACTTTGGAATCTTTGAGGGTGAGTTATTCTATCGACTCATTGCTACAATCTAGTAGATAGATCTTGGCTTGTTTGTTTGTATGCGGTAGAAATTTTTTGTTTTCCATGCTACGAACCCCATCATTCCTTTCCCGCCGTGTTCGCAGCTCCTTCCCGGAACAGGGAGTAACAAGTTACAGTTCTTACACGCTGCAGAGGTGCGTCACTTTACCCATGAGAGACCTTAGGTTTTGCTGCACGGCCGGGAGTATGTCCCCGTTCAAACTTCCTTGGTTTGAGGCCCAACCTAAGATCCAAGCCAATCACTGCCTTCTCCGCGACCCCGCATGTCTCCTTGGTGTACACAATGCCCACCTTTTGAATTACGGCAATGGTTTGTATAGACCGTTCAAATGCTGGAACTATCGTGGGATGTTGAGGGCTCCCACCCATATGCTACATATCCTCTACGAATTACCATATAATATGCACGCTATGAGTGATAACAGCCACGACCCGCACATCCAGCTCCATGCGAGAGGGAAAAGATACAGCTGACTTCGTCGTCCCATTCCAAATCTCATGGTCAAAACGTAATATACGGCTCAAGAATCACTGGTGACATTGGTTGTTAAGTCCTAGATAATATGTTCCTTTACCACCGGAACTCTTATAGTAGGTTATTACATCATGGTAAATAACCTATAATCACATTATTATGAAAATAGTGTTTTCTAACCTTTTTCAAATGCAGGTGATGACAACACTGGATTTATAAAGTACTTTACAGAAAATAATCAAAGGACATGAGCAAGTGTGAACTTGCCTTTTGTGATTGCAATATTATGCACTCACGGTCTTCAAGACAATATAAAAGATCCAATATCTGAAATTAGCATCATTGGTCTGGTAAGGACTAATGTTTAAAAAAGCAAGATGCTATTATGCATAAGTAATGTAATGCAATTTCGTAAACTCGAATCCCGAGGTAACGTTGTTCTAGGGTTTGGATACTGGAAAGTTTTTCCTTGGAATGTGTTGCCCTTTTAGATTAAGTTTCACATAGGTGCTTCTTATTAAGGCTTGTGAATGTGTGTGAAACAACATGTAAACATAATGGCCTACAACAATAAGGTATATGAATGAGATGTGCTACTCAAGGACTGATTATATGTGAATTATCTTATCTTCAAGTTTTACCTTGCAAGTGATGACATTTATAAAGAACTGAAGTGTTAACAATCCTAGATATATAAGTAAAGCATAATTTAATGTGATTATTATTAATTGTCATTTATTGTTTAAAGTGGCAAAAAGAATAATATTTGAAGAAAATCTTACTCAACTAAGCAGAAGCATTTAAGCTTTTAAGTTAACCTTATGAGGGGTTCTTTCTAGTTATAGTTTTTAAGTAAGAATGAATTACTCCATTTGAATAATGACAGCATTTGTATTTGAGACTTGTCTATCTTGGTTTTTAACTTGATTGGTTTGGTATTAAGATACTTTATAACTTGATTATAACAGACCAAAGTTAACTATAAAACATATAATAAAGTATTTAGTATTATATATAAAGTTTGGTAGAGTAAAGTTAACTTTAAAACATAGATGGATTTAGGTGTAATGCTTGTTATACTTATGTCTTGTTCACCTTATAATGTTTCTTTAAAGTTACTTAAGAATGGCATTATTTTTAGTTGGTAATGGTTTCTTTACATTATAAATGCATAAATGGATTTATCTCCCTATAAGGGTGTGGTTAAGGTTTATGAATAAGTAAACACTATTATTTACTACTTATGAACTCACTATAGTGTTTTCATTTGTTTATAAACTTGTGGTTAAAGTAAAGTAAAGGAATGGTTTTTATCTTATTACAATTATTCTTGGAGATTTTAGATTGGATAAGGATCCTTTTATAAAATAATTTACATTAATGGTTGAGAGATAATTTAATAAAATTGTATTTAAAGTGTGTTCATTCTTTTTGAATGCACATAACCAATATTCAATACTAATAATATTTATTAAACTCAATTGACTATTTTTTAGAATTATTAACAAATTTTATTTACCTTATATGAATTCTCAATTAAGGAAATAGGTTTAGTGGAATATTATATTTTTAACATATATGTATTATTTTTGTGATCATTTTGGTATATTATACTTATTTTTGTGACTTACAAATAATAAGATATGATTTTGATAATACTTATTATTTTATAAGGACTTAATAAATAACAAATATTTATTTAACTATAATAATAATGCATGATTATAGTTTTAAATTCTAATTCTAATTTTTCTAGGATTTTTGGTATTTTATTTATATTTTTAATATTTACTAATATTAAAATATGATTTATCAAAGTTTTATTACTTATATACTTTTATTAAATTATATTTATTTAAATAATCATCATAATAATATTTGATAATAGTTTTAAGTTGTAGGTTTTATTTTTCTGAAAATTTTCATATATTAAATGTATTTTTCTGATTTATAAAACAAAAGATATCAATTTTACAAGATTTAATCAATTTATTACAATATTTGTATTTGAATTACTATTGTTTTGTATATTTATTAGACAGAGAAAACCCTTTCATACCAATATCTAACCTACCCTAGACACTGAATCGTGGGGTCAGGTCCACGTCAGATGCCACGCGGGTGGTGGACCAGTCAAAAGTGGACTTGGTCAAAAGATGACGCAGGCGTGATGCCACGATGACATCAACACGAACCTGTAATATTTTTACACTCCTAACTATCCTAGCCAGAGAGACCGGCAGATGGGCTCGTGGCCACGTTGACTGCCATGCGGGCTCACCGGAGTACGTCTCGCCGGAGACACATTCGGAACGACGACAGAGAGGGTTCTAGGAAGCGTGGATTGAGGTTTTCGATGGAGGGGAGTATGATGAGCATGGTTGTGGCAGCGCCGCTCCTATTTGGTCATCGAAGATAGCTCAACGGAGAGCAACTACGGCGGTGTCATGCAGCACACGTCGGCAGAGCCAACCAGGAAGCAATCAACGGTTTAGAAGGGTGCTAGAGTCTTAGAAACTCACAATGAAGCTCGTTGGAGAGTCGGTGACGCGATTCGTGACTGGAATTGAGGTAGACAACGGCGGCCGAACCTCGGGAAGGATGTCTCGATTCATGGTACTGTGACCGCTTTAGGTTGCGTGGTTTGGCAGGAAGGATCAGGGAGACGAGGTGAAGGAAGGAGTGTGCTCGGTGGTGCCTGGGGTGATGCAGAACGGCGTCGATTCATCGGCTTCTAAAGCTAGGGTTCAGGACAGAGGGAAAACTCGGGAGGAAGAAGAAATAAATGGGGATAAGGATGTGCGAGGCAGCGCCATGTCCTTCTTATCCCCTTCTGCTGACGACAGCCTCGGCAGGAATCATGGCGACCACGGCGGACGGCGGAGCTCGAGCCAGGCAGCTGCTTCGCCGGCGAGTCCTTCTGTCGAGAGGAAGAAGAAAAGAATTAAATCAAAAGGGTACGCAGGCTATTGTTGGGCCTCTGTGGGCTGCTGCGGAGCGAGCGGAAGAGAAAGGCTGCTCCTGCTGGGCAGTGGATAGGTAGTAGAGAAAATGGGCTGAGGCCTGTTTTTTTTTAATTTCACATTTTTATTTCTGTTTTCTTTCCTAGCTTTGTATTATTCATTTGTTTTAACTTTCTAGGAATTCTTATTTAGAAAATTGTAAGTTTATGGAAATATACTTAAGATTCTGGTATTAATATTTTTTTATAATAATATATTTTATTGATTTACCTTTTTATATACTTTCATATTCATAATTATATGAAGGTTATTATATCAAATATAATAAGTAGAAATTAGGGTCTTAGGTTTTAGGATTTGTTTAGGATCTTATAAAATTGATGTTTTGATTCTTATTGATTTATAATATTAAAGAAACTTTTATATATCTTGATCCTTCATTATTATTTGATACAAAAATTTTGAGGACTTAATATGGTTAATATTATTCTCATAATTTAGGAAATAGCAATGTAAATATTTTATTATTACTAACATAAGGGTTAGAGGCTTGAGATTATAAATGTCTACCATAAATTTATAGGAGTTTTAATATTTGTATATCCTTATATAAATGTGAATAAAGGTGAATGGTGAGGACATATTATCTTTATGTTTATGATCATGAATGATATCACCATTTAGAGTAAAATAATGGGATTGTGTTCTAGGCTAACTTATGAGAAAGAATTGATAAATATAGTTCTTAATCACCTGAGATAATGTTGTGCTTAAGTGATTTGCTATAGGAATTATTCCTATAAACCATTGTGGAAACAAGATGATTAAATCAATCATTTGCTATGGATATTATGTTTGGTTAGAGATTTAGGGTTTAGGTTTTATCCAGAATTTCTTCCATTCATATTTCAATAATCCTGGACTGCTAATTAAGGAATTCCTTTCCTAGATATACTACTCCTTCATATCCATCATCATATGTTAACATGATGAGCTTTACTTCACAAGAATGTTCTTATCCATAATTTCTTCTCCTAAATTCATTTGTAATTCTAATGAGCTTGACACTAAAGCTCAATATGATCTTCTCATAACAATAACTCTCATCACTAGAGTACTCTTCTAATTCTAATTCCCCTTGAATAATCACCTTCTTACTTCTCAGATTACTTTCTAATCTCTCTTAAAAATCTCAGAAGCTTGTCACTGAATCCTTTCCTAATCTTCACATAGCTATACTTGGTTATATCAACTACTCTACTGCTGATATCCTCCCATCCAACAAGTAGTTACTTCTAATTCCATTCATACTCTTCCTTAATCATCCATCACTATATTACTCTAGTAGTTGTATATATATACTTTACTTCACCTCAAGAGTTAGTATTTCCCAAGAGGAAACTACTACTTCTCTAATCCAATGTTACTCTAGCATCATCTTAATCATACTTTCTTCTCTCTACTTAACTCTAGTAACTCATACTCCAATCTTACATTATATTAATGTGACTTGTCATGGCTATCTTAGGATAACATATCTATACTAGGGTTCCAATCATGTTTTATCCACCAATGCCACTTATACATGATATAAGCATTCAATCTTGGTGAGTAAGGCATGATCATTATAATCTTTTGATCCTTTATGGTTTACGTTTCCAGTTGGCTAACCAAGGCCTCATCAATACAACATTACAATTGTATTATATTTATCTTCTTAGTATCTCTATCTAACTATGAGATATTACTCATTAACTATACCTACTTGATCCAATAGGATTACTTCTTGGTAACTATCTTCAGAATTCATCCTTATAATCTTCTTTGTTACCACATATAATTATGTCTTCCAGATAACTCTTCTATCCATTTAGGAGTGAGTTAACTCCATCAATTATCATAATGATCTTATTCTCTTCCAACACTCCCATCATATAGATGATACCTAAAACTAGCATTACTATTTACCTCTTCTTACTTCTTATTTATTTATAGGTCTTAAGTGGATGCTATAATAAGGACAAGAGTTGATAGGTCAGGAATTGATAGGTTAAGAATTGGTGAGTCAATAGTTGATTGCTTAACATTGATGAACTAAAGATATTGGAATATGATTCCAATAGGAATGGTAAAGATTGATATGGATAGAAAAATACATGGTGCCTGATCTTGACTAGGTTTCTTTCCTACTCAATCTCATTAAAGAGTCAAGGTTAAGTGTTACCATGATACTCATGGTATAAGTAGATGAGATTAAGATTTATTGGTTCCATTCCTATTACTTAAGTTATGTTTATAACTTGGTATTCATGAGTGTGCAATGAATACTAGGATATGATCACCTAAGGATCAAATATAATCCATTAAGTAATGAATTAGGGTTTAACTTTTATTACATTTGATCTACCCTTAGATCAAATCTCCCTTACCCAAAATAAGGTTTTAGCAAAGGTCATATTGAAACTTTTCGCAGTCAACTTGATGATCTACTTCAATCCATCAAGTTAAGAGAAGCTTCAATCACTTTGACAAGTTTTTATTTAAAAGCATGAAAATTATTCAGATTTTCTATGCATGAATGCAATGCACACAACTGTGCTTAGCTTATTTCTAAGCTCTAATGCTGGGATGTTACAATGATGTAGTTTCAAAGGCGAACAATCAACATGTTCATCATATCTACTATATGACTCATGCTTTACCTTTCAGTGATCCGTGTTCCAAGACCATGTCTGTACATGCTAGGCTCATCAAGATCAAACCTTAGTTTCTGCATGAGCAAATCTGGCTTGCTCCCGTTGTATACTCTCGCAGAATTTAACACACCCGATCATCACGTGGTGCTTCGAAACAACGAGTCTTGGCAACGGTGCCTACTAAGGATGAACACTTTATAACTTGATATTTTTGTGAGAGGGATCATCTTATAATGCTACCATCATGAACTAAGCAATACAAGATGCATAAAAGGATTAACATCACATGCAATTCAAAATATGTGATATGATATGGCTTTTCTTCTCGTGCCTCTGATCTCCATCTTCAAGAACGAACATGATCTCCATCATCACCGGCATGGCGTCAAAGTCAATGGCACCGCTCCATGGTTGTCGTACACCAACATCAACTATTACAACTACTTTGAATAATAGACACGGAAGTCTTAACGAAATTAAAAGACAACCATAAGGCTCCTGCTGGTTGCCGACTTACAATAAGGAACATTGCATACATCATATATAATCACAATCATGGCCATATCACATCATAGCACACCCCTGCAAAACACATTTAGACGCCTCTAATTTTCTTTGCATATTTTACATGGTTTGGGGCTTTCAATAAGTACCGTTCTAACTTACGAACAAGAACCACAACGTTGATGCTTGAACTATCAAGTGCCTATTGTAAATTGAATCTTTACTATGATGGGAGATACAGACACCCTCAAAGCCACTTTGTGCAATACAAGTTGCATGTTGAGCGTGGAGCAAGTCTCATGAATGATGTCCTGTAAGGTTAGCCCGAGCCGCTTCATCCCACCAAACCGCAAGATGCAAAGTACACAAAAACCAATTGATAATAAAAGCACCACCGCCCACAATGACCATTGTGTTCTACTCGTGCAACAGATCTACATATACACACGGCTCTGATACCACTGAAGGGTTTCGTAGCATGGAAAACAAAAAAATTCTACCGCATGAACACACACAATCCAAGATCTATCTACTAGATTGTAGCAACGAGTCCATTAGAGTACTCACCCTCGAAGATTCCAAAGTGGTTAACGAGAGCATATTCTCATGGGTGATGTAGTCGTTCACTTGCCGATCTCAAGATCGCGAAGATGATCCTTCCAGGGCCGCGTTCCAGCAGCGCTCCGCGGTCGGTCACACGTTCGGTACTCGATGAAGACCTTCCTCTCCCTTGTTCAAGCAGGCAGAAGAGGTTGTAGTTCTCTCCTCTCTATTCCAGCAGCACAACGGCGTGGTGTCGGAGTTAGAGGGGAAATCCCGCAGGGCTTCGCCTTAAGCCGGAGCGGGTTATGGTGGAGTAGTAGGGTTCCCTGGCGTCTTGGGTTTAGAAGCCAGAGAGGAGGATATGGTCGGCGGTGGCGCTGGCGGCAGCTTGGTTGGGTTGGGTTTGTGGTGGTCTTGGGGGCACCCCTCCCCTCTATTTATGAGAGGGAGGGGCAGCTAGGGAGAAGGGAGTTTGAATCCTTCCCTAACTCCCTCTCCTACTAGGCGCGTGGTGGAGGGAGAGGAGGTTTCCTCTCCTCCCTCCACCGGGAAACATTGTCCTAGTTTGACTTTTCAAACTTGCCTTTTGACTTTCAATTTCAGATTTAATTTCTTTATTTCAAACGCCCAGCCAAGTGACCTAGGACATGATGCAATCATTCCACTTATTCATGACACATTCATGTACCCTTGCCCTTCCGGTCCGGTGAACCTTCTAGACCCTTCTAGATCATTCCGATGAAAACACCGGAATCATTCCCGAACTCCGGAATTGGACTTTCCTTATATGAATCTTATTCTCCAGACCATTCCGGATCTCCTCGTGATATCTCGGATCCCATCCGAGACTCCAAACAAAATTCGGTCTTCCTACTCACATTCCATATCTACTAAACAACATCGAATCCTTAAGTGTGTCTCCCTACGGTTCGTGAATTATATAGACATGACCGAGACTCTTCTTCGATCAATAACCAATAGAGGAATCTGGAAATTCATATGGATCCCACATATTTATATGATTACTTTGCAATCGAATGAACCATTTACATACGATATCAATTTCCCTTTGTCTCGTGATATTTTACTTATCCGAGGTCTGATCGTCGTATCTCTGCATACCTATTTCAACCTCGTTACCGATAAGTACTCTTTACTCGTTCCTGTGATATGTGATCCCTTGTGAGCCAGACACATGCTTGCAAGCTAATTGGATGACATTCCACCGAGAGGGCCCAGAGTATATCTATCTGTCATATGGATGGACAAATCCCACTCTTGATCCATGTGACTCAACACATACTTTATGAACACTAATGCCACCTTTATAGCCACCCAGTTATTAAGTGGTGTTTGATGTCATCAAAGTATCCATCTGGTGATGGTGATTAGCATGATATCATGGTTGAAGGAATTAGGTTACTATGTATCAGAAAGCTTATAGCAAACGAACTATTGAAATGACTTGATCTTTATGCTACGCTTATCTATAGGAGTATGTCCATCATACCATACTCCTAATGATATGATCTTGTTGGTAATAACATCTCAATGTTCATGATCAGGAAACCATGATCATCTATCAACCAACAAGCTAGTATTATAAAGAGGCTTTACTAGGGACTCCAATCAGTTTACAAATCACACAAGTATTAATGTTTCCGGTTAATACTATTATATCATGAATGTAAACATTTATCATAAACCCAAAGATATAATAATAACTACTTTTATTATTGCCTCTGGGGCACATCTCCAAAATCAAGGAGGACCACAGACTCATGGCGCACACATGGACGTTCTCAGAGCGACCGGGGATGAACTAACACGACGGGGCCATGGTGGTACTATGGGGGAGGCGCTCGGGATAGGCAGGTAGGAAATAGAAGAAGCTAGGGTTCAGGATGGCGTGGCGTGAGGATAAGGGATGCGCCCATGAGTTGTGCGGCTGCTGACGCGAACGATGGTGGCTGACGGTAACCTGCTCGCTCCCATGAGTTGAAGAGAGAGGAAAGGAACGGAAGAATATGACCATGATGCTGGGGAATGCTTCCGTCGAAACGGTACGGTCTAGGGCTGACGGAAGTTATGGGTCAGCCCAGGAAGTGGAGAGGAGGCACCCCGGGTGGGCTGACCTTCTTCTGGGCTCCTTCGACGGGGTGCGTTGGTGGGTTGCTGCCAGGTAATTTCCTTCCCTTTCTATTTTCTGTTTTTGTTTCCTTTTTGAGTTTTTTCAAAAAAAAATCAAGCTGCTGATTTAAAAATATTTGTAAAAGGCCAGAACAATCAAGATAAAAGGCAGGGGTAACTCCCTATAAGAGGAAGCTAGAAAGTAAAAGAAGAAAGGTAACTTAAGAGAGGGTTTTCTTTATTAGGTGATATGCATAAATGTTTGGAAAATAATCAACAATAAACCATATTCCCAAGAACTCTCAAAACCCCAAAGGAAACAAGAAGAGATGAGGGATTTGTCTCGCATGGGCCATGCATACTTGCTTGATGTGGTGGTGGTAAAAATCCTACTTTCCTTAACAATTCCACATACCAAGAAAACTTCCTCTCATGAATATATTTAGAAATGGGTATATTTGAAATAAAGGCCAAGTTTAGTGTATGTGCCACTATGTTTCAATATGGCTCCATAGTTCAAATATAACCACAACTAGAGTAACACATAACAAGAATTCAAAAAGATTCTACTACTTCATGGCATGTAAAGGTGGCCATGTAGGCTTCCATAATTTCATATTGTGATGACAACGTGTATCATATATGGGGTCATGTAGAAATAAAACTGGATTCATCCCAACACATATGAGCTGGATTTAAATAGCAATAGAAATTCAATGGCTCATATATGATTAATATGGTGGAATTTATATAGAAGCAAATAAATGTGATGGAGTTGAAAATATATGCCCCTAAACTAACTTGGGCATCAACCAATATATTAATAACCAACTACAATGTATCAAGAGGAAAATACAATTAATAAATTCATGCATATGAAGGAAGAACCAAATAATAATGACATGTAGGAAGTAGTATTATGTAGAATAAACCATGTAGCATTACAATTGTTAGACAATTGGGATGCTACACAATCTCCCCCTTTTTGGTGTTAGATGACAATACTAGGATTTGAAATATAGCCCTACTAACAACATCATTCCAAGTATAAAAAGAATCCTCCTAAAAATGTGTGCATAGAACAAGTTTTCATTTGAATACAAATGCACATATATATGTACAAGACTTTTCATGAATTGGAAACTAATATCAAATGATGTGTTAGGGAGAAGTGTATCATACCACCTGAAAAGAAGTCCTCAATAATATAAAGATAGAAACTATAATAATCCCTTATTGAGACTTCGGGGAATAATAACATTATGATGCATCCATAAATATAGTACTGGAATTCCATAGGGATGAATCCATAATTCCAGAGATAATCGGGATAGATAAATCAACTACTCTCAAACAACCACAAACCAAATAGCAAATTTAAAAGTTCAATGCTAAATGGGAACAAGCAAGGATAAAGAAAGTGATAAAATGGAAAATGTGCTTGTGCCCAACCCATGCAAATCCCCTTGGCAACCTAATAGAACTACTTCTCCCCCTTTGGCATCAAAACACCAAAAAGGGAAAAGAGAGATGCTAGCAGCCCGAGAGATCATTCCTCGTCCTCATCATAGGCCTCCCCAACATCATCATACTCCTTGTCCTCATCCTCATCATCAGCAGCCGGCGGAGTAGGCTCCCTCGCGAGGGCAGGAACAAGTGACGCTCGAGCTCACCGTAGCCAAACTAAGATGGTACTACACACCCAAAATTGCAAAATTCAAATCAAGGAAAAGCCAATATTGGGTGTGTTTTCCATAAGAACACAACATATGCAATAAAATCCAATAACATCCATAAAGAACCAACTCTTCTCAGGGAAGAGTGTGGTGGCCGAAGCCACCATGTTGGAGTGAATGGTATGACACCGCGAAGATATAACTTGGGTTCATGACCAATACTCATCAATAAGCTCACATATCACACAATGATATTAAGAGAAATGAATTGTCTTACTTTTTGCATTATGGGGAGGGTTAGTACAATCAATTAGGACCACACTCCCCCTATGTCCATGCCCACATCTAAAACAAATAGAGGAAGATAAATAAGTGAGTAGAGGAAGATAAATAAGTGAGTATGTGAAAGAACATGTGGGCCCCCATGTGTGGTTTTGGTAATTAATGACAATCTTTATGGACTAATGTGTGTATTAAGTTGCACTTGTAGGATTTGTCAATTGGCATCGCTTGGAGTATGTGTTGGCTTCAAGATAGATGAAATAGGAAGAAGATGTGTTTTGCAATATCAAATGCGCCATCTATAGAAGATATCATGTTTGAGGCTTGCCATCCTCGGTGATCATGGATCAATGATGAAGAATCAAGAAAGGCGTTCCATCTTGAGAAGGGAAAGATCGTCTACATCGAGCTCAAGCGGCATGCTCAAGGCAAAGGTATAGTCTTGATAGGTTTTACCTTTTGCCGGTCTCACGTTGTGTGTGGGAGACCAGGTTTAGGATAGATAATCGTACTATCAAGAGGGGCTCTCGTATGAGTAACTAGATCATATCGTTCGGAGAGAGCTCAAACCTTTGCATACTTGCATAATCGTATTTGGTTGTTATTTGGTCTTATCCATGTGAGGATATAGAGCTTGTGTTAATCTCCATAACAAGCTCTTGTTCATCAAAATCAGATCTCCCGTATATATCTTGTTGCGATTTTGATGTTGGTGTTTTTTCGGTTTCTCACCAAGTGTGGTATCTCACATTATAATACATGATACATTCTCACTTGGTGATAACCAATATTTTCATCCTCTTTCCAACGCAATTGGAATCGGGTCAATCGGAGCTACCAATCAAAAGTTATTGACGCTTGAATATTGGCTATTATTCGGTTTAAAAAGAAAAAGAAAAAGTTGTTTTCTGGGCCGTCCAGTACTACCGGGCCCAGTACCGGACGCGCCTGGCGCACGCAGCCCATTCTCAGTCTGGCCCGGCACCCGCATCCGGTTGTACTGGTCTGTCCCGGTAGTACCGCCCGGGTGTGCCGGTACTACCGGCCGACCCACCTTGCTTCCCAGGAAAGCTGGCCCCGCGCCGCCATAGTTGGGCTCTGTCCCGCTCGCTAGACCACTCCCGCATAGCTCCTGCACGCGCCTCCTCTCTCTCCCGTGCTTGCTGCCTCGCTAGGGCCCGCCAGGGTTGCTGCTCGCATGCGCTTGCGCGCTCGCTGCGCGCACCGTACGGCCCCGCGCGCTGCAGCCGCCAAATTCCCGCGCGCGCCTTGCATCACGAGACCTGGCCCGTTGACTTCCCATCGCGTGCCACTCCCGCTGCACTGCCTGTTGCTCGCTCGCGCCAAGACGGGCCCCATTGGCTCCCTCGCCAAGCGTCGCTGGCTGTTGTTTCTCTTTCTCTCTGCGCTGTTGTGTTTGTTCGGTCCGGTAGTAGCGCTCCGGTCCGGTACTACCGGTCCGTTCAGGAAAATCGTCCCAACGGCCATATTTTGCCTAGCCCTTTAAATATGCTTTGTCCCTTTAACTTTTGGGTCGCTTCTTCCTCTTCTATTAGTCTAAGCTTTGCCCACATTTGCTCTAGATTTAAAAGCTTGATTAATCTCTTCCCCTCCAATGATTCTTGCCCATATTTGAGTGGAAGAGAGAGGAGATATAGATCCACGTTTTGACCTAACCAATTCATCTCTTTGTGAGTGTATCTTTGGGGATCTAGACTTTGGGGATTTTGTGTTCCCTTTGTGTTCTTCCTCTCTTGTTCCACCAATAGCTTTAGTAGCTTTGTTGGATCTTGAGAGTGAGGGATTTGAGCATCTTCGTGGTGTTCTTGCCATTTGCATTAGGTGCATCGGTTTGTGTTCTCCTCGGGGGATTTGAAGCTAGTCCCTCTTGGGTTCTTGGAACCCTAGACGGTTTTCTGTCCTTGGTGGCGTTTGTTGGGAGCCTCCAATTAAGTTGTGGAGAAGTGCCCCAACCCTGTGAGAGGTTCCGGTTTGCCACCGACAAGTGCACCGATAGTGGAAGTGTGGATCGATCCCGTTGGGGTGAGATTCACCGGAGAATAAGGGAGGCCTTTCGTGATGTTGGTGGTTTGATATCACCCCCTCTCCAAACAAGACGTACTCCATGTTGGGAGGAACTTGATAAAATATCGTCGTCCACGTGTGCCTCGGTTATCTCTATACCCGAGCTCTTTACTTATGCACTTTACATTGTGATAGCCTTCGTGCTTGAAGTAATCTATATCTAGCTATCACATTGTTGCTTGTATTGCTTAGCATAATTTGTTGGTGCACATAGGTGAACCCTAGTTGTTCTAGGTTGTGGTTGACAAAGTAAACGCTAGTTTAATTCCGCCTTTGTCGAGCCACTCTTAGAAAAGTTTTAATCGCCTATTCACCCCTCCTCTAGGCGACATCTGTATCCTTTCAGTATGCAAGGGTAATCAAGTCAAGATCCTTGAATCCACGATATTTAGCTCATTCCTCAAGTAAAAAATCTTGCTTCATCAAGTGGCTTCCAAGTTGATTCTTCGTTCTCACAAAAGATAAGTCAATATCACCACGAGCAACATGATCCCGAACAAAATGATTACAAATCTCAATATGCTTCGTTCTTGTATGTTGCACCTGATTGTAAGCAATTTTGATGGAACTTTCATTGTCACATAAAAGAGGCACTTTGTCACAATTGACGCCATATTCCTTTAAAGTTTTCCTCATCCATAACAACTGAGTGAAATCAGTAGCAGTAGCACATATTCAGCTTCGGTAGTGGAGAGAGATATACAATTTTGTTTCTTCGAAGACCAACAAACTAAGGATATTCCCAAGAATTTACAAGCTCTAGAAGTTGATTTTCTATCATCCTTATTATCATCCCAATTAGAATCAGGATATCCACATAGAGAGAAATTAGAGCCCTTGGGATACCATAAACCAAAGTTTGGGTAATGAACCAAATATTAGAAGATTCTCTTGGCCGCCACTATGTGGATTTCTTTAGGAGTCGGTTGATACCTTGCACACACTCCTACACTCAACACAATATCGAGTCTAGATGCGCAAAGGTAAAGGAGAGAGCCGATCATGGATCGATATACCTTTTGGTCCACATCTTTACCATTGGGATTTAACTCAAGATGACATTTAGTTTGCATTGGTGTAGCAACACCATTAAGATCCGTCATCTTGAATCTCTTGAGGATGTCTTGGATGTATTTTTCTTGATTAATGAAGGTTCCTACTCTTAGTTGCTTGATCTCGAATCCAAGAAATAACCTTAATTATCCCATCATAGACATCTCGAACATGTCAGTCATAAGCTTTAAAAATTCATCATTAAAAGCTTGGTTAGAAGAGCTAAAGGTAATGTCATCTACATATAATTGGCACACGAAAAGCTTCCCCTTAACCTTCTTAATAAAAAGAGTGGGATCGATGTACCCAACATCGAAGCCACGGTCTAACAAAAGCTCTTTAAGATGCTCATACCATGCACGTGAGGCTTGTTTAAGGCCATAGAGCGTCTTATGGAGTTTGTAGACATGGTTCGGGAAGTCGGGGTCCTCGAAAACCGGGGATTTCTTGATATACACCAACTCACGTAGAGGGCCATTAAGAAAGGCACTCTTAACATCCATTTGTTCTAATTTAAAATTATGATCTGCTGCATAAGAAAGGAGGATACATATAGACTCAAGACGAGCCAGTGGAGCATAAGTTTCGCCAAAATCGACACCTTCTACTTGAGAGAAACCTTGTGCCACCAATGTTGCCTTATTTCTTACGATAATCCCATTCTCATCTTGCTTGCTCTTGAAAATACAGTTTGTGACAATAACATTGCGGCAATATTTGGGCTTCTCTACTGATACGTCGAAAACGTATCTATAATTTTTTATGTTCCATGCTTGTTTAGTATCTATTTGCTTTGCTTTGTCCACACTTTGAGGTGTTTTTATATGTTTTCTGGTACTAACCTATTAACAAGATGCCACAGTGCCAGTTGCCTGTTTTTGGTTCCAGAAAATCTAGTAAGTAAATATTCTCGGAATTGGACGGGACAAAAGCCAAAGTAAATATTTCACCGAGGAGAACATGGAGTCCAGAGAAGAGATGGAGGGGAGCCACAGGGCAGCCGCACCCCCTAGGCATGGGCCCACCCTAGGCCGTGCCTGGGCAGGGTGTGCCCCCCCTGGCCGCCCTCCTGCCTCGCCTCTTCGCCTATAAGAAGCCCCCGATGTCTAAACCCTAAGTACCCGATCAATATTCCATGAAACCATCTGTAGCCGCCACCATCATCCCTAGATAAGGGGGATCTGAAGCTCTTCCCGGCACCCTGCCGGAGGGGAGATCATCCCGGAGGCCTTCTTCTTCATCATGCTAGCCTCCGGTATGAAGCGTGAGTAGTTCCACCTTGGACTACAGGTCCATGTAGTAGCTAGATGGTTGTATCCCCTCCTTTGTGCTTTCATGTCTAGATCTTGTGAGCTCCATTCATGATCAAGATCTCATCTATTTGTAATCATGCATGTTGTGTTTGCGGGGATCCGATGGATATTGAGATTACTATGTCAGATTGATTAATGGTTTTGTCTTATTGATTCTATCATGTTTGTGTTGTTTGTGATCTTGCATGCTCTCCGTTGTTAGTAGATATATTGGCCAAGTAGTTGCTAGTGACTCCAAGAGGGGGTATTTATGCTCGATAGTGGGTTCATGCCTCTATTTAATCTAAGGGGAGTGATAGAAATTTCTAAGGTGTAGATGTGTTGTTGCCACTAGGGATAAAACAACGGTCTATTGTTCATGGAACAAGTGGATTGTTTACCTTACACACTTTGCTTAAAGCAGTTGTCTGTTGCTTGCAACTTAATACTGGAGGGGGATCGGATGATAACCCAAAGGCGGACTTCTAGCCATAGATGCAGTTGGATGGCGGTCTATGTATCTTGTTGTGTTGCCCAATCGAATCTCATAGGATCTTGATATCTAGTATTGCATTGTTATGCCTTGCTCAGTCCTGTCAATTGCCCTGCTGTAATTTGTTTACCCAGCATGCTATGTTTGTTTATCTAAGGAGAATACCTCTAGTGAACTATGGACCCCGGTCCAATCTTTACCATCAATACATATTCCACTGTTATTGTTTACTTGCTGCAAACCACTATTACCTTCCACACCATACAGTTAATCCTTTGTTACAACAAACCAGTGAGATTGGCAACCTCGCTGTTCATTGGGTCAAAGTCTTGAGTTTGTGTTGTGCAGGTCTCCAAGTTGCTAGCAACACCTTTGAGTCGTTTCATTCCTCCTACTGGTTCGATAACCTCGGTTTCTTTCTGAGGAAAATCTTGCTGCTGTGCTCATGATACCTTGCTCTTGGGGGTCTCCCAACAAGGTGTTGATCAAGCCATCATCTACTAACTTCCAAACCTTGTTACGCTCGAAATTATTAAGTTCTTCTCATGCATAGCAACAACCCAATCTGGATCTTCAAGAGCTTAAAAAACTTTCTTAGGTTCCACCATAGAGATATGAGATTGATGATCACTAAAGATTGCCAACTATCTTCTCGTAGACACCCTTCTTCTTAGGTCACCCACTACTTTATCAAGTGTATGACCTGTGAGTTCAAGATTTCTTTCAGCACGAGATTTGCAATGAGTTTCAATTTACTTGTTGTTTCTCGGAGGAATTTCTTCATCATTCGGATCCCCGTCTTGACCACTAGCTTGACTTTGATCAACATTTTCTTCAGTATTGATAGTTGAAGAAATGACTTGCCTTGATCTTGGTTAACAGCCATAACAGGAGGCTACAGTTCTGGACTTGAGGGGCCGGATAATCCGGCCGAGTGAGGGGATGCATCATCCGGCATAGGAGTTTTATCTTCTTCTTGATAATTGCTGGTGCGAAGTGGATTAGTAGGTCCAGATAATCCGCCCCTAGGAGGATAATACGGCTTGGGACTTCTAGCTTGATCATTTGATGGATGATCTTCAGAAGATTGTTGTGTCGGTGCTATAGTTGCTTCAGCAGGTGGAGCTTGTTGATCTTGTGTATATTAGGGCTCTACATGTATAGAGTGTCGTCCTTACCAATCCGCCACAAGGAGTTCCTCAACGGGGCAGAAGAATCCCACACCCATTCTTATTATGGCATCTTCGGGTATTTCAACATCTGTATCACAAACATCAACTTGACCCCACATTGGAGCCATCATTTTCCTCGAACACCACACTATAAGATTCTACAACAGTTCTAGAGAGCTTATTATAGACTCTATAAGTTTGGGATTCAGCACCATAACCAACAAAAATACCTTCTAAAGCCTTAGACTCAAATTAGATAAACAAACTCCTTTGATGAGAAAGAAACATTTAGAGTCGAACACCCGGAAGTATGAAATGTTGGGCTTGTTACTGGTAAGTATCTCATAAGGTGTCTTGTCCAAGATTTTGTGGAGTTAAAGCCGTTTTGATGAGTGACATGTGTTGGATATATCTTCAACCCAGAAGTTGTATGGTGACTTGAATTCAGCCAACATAGACCTTGCCATATCCATTAACGTCCGGTTTTTCCTCTCGGCTACACCATTTTGTTGAGGGGCTACGTAGAAGAATATTGATGTCTTATCCCCTATTCACTTAGAAATTCATTCAGAGTGTAGTTCTGGAACTCGGAGCCGTTATCACTTCTTATTACCAATATATGGACATTGTGTTGTCGTTGGACCTCATTGGTGAAGTCGATGATCGTTTGTTGATTCTCACTTTTTTGATGAAGAAGTAGACCTATGTATACCTTGAGTAGTCGTCAACAATGACAAGACGGTACTTCTTACCACCAAGACTTGCATGAGATGGAGGACCAAAAATATCCACATGAAGAAGCTCCAAGATCCTCTTTGATGAAATAATTTCTTCCTTCGATGGAAAGAGTCATGCATCTTTTCTTCAACACAAGCCCTGCAAACACGATCTTTGGCAAAGGAAAAAAATTCTTTTAGTCCAAGAACGTGGCCACCCTTGTGAAGACTTTGCAAAGTTCTCATGTTGACATGGGCTAGACGGCGATGCCATAATCAGCCCCCGTCAGCCTTTTCAAAAAAGCACATCGGGCCTGCAGTAGTTTTCCCCGATAATTCCACCACATACAGGTCATTTTTGACGTACCCAATGAAAGCGACCTTTAGAGACTTGCTCCACAAGAGTACCAATAAATTATCATAAATGAAAACTACAAAGCCCATCTTACCAAGGCACGAACAGAAAGTAAATTATAACCAAGGGTCTCAACAAGCATGACGTCCATGAGAGAGATTTCGTGAGCAACCATAACCTTGCCAAGACCAATACCTTATAATTTGACTTATCACCATAAGAGACGGTTATATGATCATGATTATGCCTCATCTCCATTATGATATCCTTCCTTCCGGTCATATTACTTGTGCATCCGCTATCAAGCTCCCATTTTGACGCACCGGAAGCATAACCCTACAAGAAAATTATTTCTTGGTTTTAGGTACCCATTTTTCAATGGGTTCTCTCATGTTAGTAACAAGGGTCTTTGGAACTCATATAGACCAAGAAATGTAATTATCATAAGGACCAATATAACTAGCATAAACATCACCATAATAATCACGAAATAACTCATATTGAGGATTATTAGACCCTACAAAACCATCATAATCAGTTTTGTCCTTCATGATGTTATTTTCAGTGGTGCTTGTCTTTGCTTGAGCATTCTTGGTCTTCTTCTTGTTCTTCTTCTTCTTCTTCTTGGTTTTGGGGAAATATCCAAGTCCCTCCTTTCCATTGTTTGTCCTTTGCTTACTAAGTACCTCATTGAGCATTTCCTTACCTTCGGGAAGTGATGCCTTGGCAATCTCATCTTTTAATGTAACATTTTCTTCAAGTATTTCTTCATGAGAACACATTGAAGTAGAAGTGCTAAGAACATCATACTTGGTCAATCGAGTTTGGAGCTCACCATGAGACTCACTGAGAATATAGTATTCACTCTCCAATGCCTTGTGAGCAATGTCAAGTTTCTCTAGCTTCTCGGAGAGTCTTGCATGAGCAGCCCCAAATTCAACATACTCCTTATTTAGCTTGTTTGCCTTTGCAATGGAATGATCATGTTCCTTTGCAAGTTTGGCCAGAAGTTCATCATATGACTCCTCAATAGACTCAAGCCTATCCTCAAGAGAAGCCTAAATCTCTTCTTCTTCAAGAGAAATCTTCAAGGAGCTATCTCCATTGCATCCTCTCTTTCAATTTTACCCTTTTCTTCAAGGAGCTCTTTCGAGTGAACAAGTTGGATCATGAGAGACTCGAAGTGCATCTAGTGCTCACCTTGCAGGTTAGTAATAAAATGGTCCAAAGCAATAACTTCTTCCTTAACCTTAAGACTAGTGGAATCATCCATATCAGCATTCATATTAGTCTCAGAAAAGGAAGTGGTGGAAGGTGATACCTCGGAACCTCTTGCCATAAGACAAATGGCGTTCTTGTTGATGATGTTCTCATTTGGAGAGTCAAAGAGCGAAGTATCAGGTGTAGATGTGGTGGCTATGGCAGCCACCTCTCGTGAGCTATCATCATCCTCTTCGTCTTCACTTGCGGATGAGTACTCCTCTTGAGATACCAACACTATCTTTGGTTGCTTCTTGTAAGGAACATTCTTCTTGACAAATGGCTTCTTACAAGGTTCCTTTCACTTCTCCTTGAGAACCAGCCTACCCCATGATCTTCTCTACTTTTATAGGGGCACTCAGCTAAAAAATGCAAACAGTCTCCACTTTTATAGGGGCACTCAGCTACTTTTATAGGGGCACATGAGTCCATTACTCTTGAACCAATTGTGCCTGAAACAACTCCAACACCAACACCAAAGAAGAGGGGAATGATTGCATTAAATGATGAAGTGATGAAAGAAGCTAAAAAATGTCTTAAGGAGAAAGGTATTAGATTTGAAGATGTGAAGAATTTACCTCCTATAGAAGAATTATGTAAGCCAATTCCCCACTCATCCACTATTGAGGTACACTCTCTCCAACACTTTGATGAAGGTGATATTCCCTATGGTAAACCTCCTAATCAATGCTTAGAGGAACTTGACATTTTTATTGTTAAACAAAGTAATTTTAATAAACAAGTTCAGAATCATTTATTGGAAAACTCTAGAGCTATTAATGAGTTGAAAGATATTGTGGAAAGAACTACTAATGATGTTAAAATGCTTTGTAAACACTTCCAAATGGTTCAAACTCAAATTGATCAACTTGCTAAGGTACAAAAAGATATGCTAGTTAATGCTTCTAGAGATAAACATGCTTATGTAATTAGAACTAGGGTGGTGCAGCCACTCAAGATCCTTCATATCCTGAAGGACATCCTAAAAGAATTGAGCAGAATTCTCAACAAGTTGAAAGTAGTGGTAGTCATCATAAGAGAAAGAAAAAGAAACATAAAACAGTTGAGGAACCCTATGAACCAGCTGCAGATCCTAATAGTATATCCATCTCTGATGCTGAAAATAAAAGTGGTAATGATAAAAATGATGCTCCCTATAAGAAATTGAGGAATAACCTGAGCACACTAAGAACACTAGGTACACTAAGGAAGATTTTATTGGTAATGAACATGGTAGTGAAAGAGAACCTTGGGTGTAAAAACCAATGCCTTTTCCCAATAAGAAACACAAGTCAAAGGAGGAAGAACACTATAACAAGTTTTATGAGTGGATGAAACCTTTATTTTTTCAAATTCCTTTGACTGATGCTATTAAGTTGCCTCCTTATTCAAAGTATATGAAGGATATTGTCTCTAATAAAAGGAAGATTCCTAATGAGGAAATTTCTACTTTGCTTGCTAATTATTCCTTCAATGGTAAGGTTCCAAAGAAACTTGGTCTAGGTATTCCAACTATTCCTTGCTCTATTAAGAATAATTATGTTAAAACTGCTTTGTGTGATTTGGGAGCTGAATTTAGTGTTATGCCTTTTTCTCTCTATAAGAGACTCCACCTAGAAAATTTGATACCAACTGATATATCTTTGAAAATGGTTGATAAGTCTACTACTATTCCTATTGGTATATGTAAAGATGTTCCTATTCAAGTGGCTCATAATTGCTTGGTTTTAACTCATTTTTTTGTGCTTGAGATGCTTGAAGATGATAATATGTCCATTATTCTTGGGAGACCTTTTCTTAATACTATAGGTCTTGTCATCAATTGTAATCAAGGAAAAATAACTTTTAATATTAATGACAAAGAGCATACTGTTTATTTCCCCAAGAAGATTGATAAGAGCTATTGCCTGAATTCAATTGAAAATATTGAGAGCATCAAAGTTGGAGAAATATATTGTCCCATTCCACAAGAAAGTTTTGAAACTATTATGATTGGGAAAATTTCTATCAAGTTTGAGGTAACATAATCATTTAGTGAAATGCAAAGTTTTGTTTCACATAAGATTGTTTTGGTAACAAAACTTGATCAACCTTGTTAACAAAGGGATTTTAATGAACAAAACAATGCTTTCACAATGGTTATACTTGCTCACTTTTATTTTTCTCCTTCCTAGTCTTTGCTTTTTGTCTTGTTAGTCTTAGTTTTGCTAGTTGTTTGCTTGTTAGAGTGTCTTAGATCTTCTATAATTTTGGTTTTTGTTTTGCTTCGTGTGTCTTTCAAAAATCTTTTTCTGTGAGAAAATCAATTTTCATAACCTGAAAATTGGCCAAAAATAAAGTTTCCCGAAAAATTCCAGAACATCCATATTAATTTTTCCTCGAAAAAAGAGGCAGAGGGACACCTGGAATGGCCCAGGGGGACCCACTAGGATAGCACAACCCTGGTGGCGCGCCAGCCCCAGGGCACGCCTGGCCTAGGTAGGGCCCACCTGTGGCCCTCCAAAGTGTCTCCTTCCAGCCACTTCTTTCTCTCTCCCGAAAAACACCAGAAAAAATTCTCAAGCTCGAGTTCCTGTTGTTCTTGCTCCCGATTTTCGATCTCCTTGATCAACCCATCTTTGCTGCTGATTTTTGGAGGGATTTCTCTCTGGTATGTGCCTCCTCTGCTTGTCCAATTAGATTTTTTATTGGTAGATTATATCTTGAGTATTTTTCTACTTTAGGTGACAGGTTGTGTAAGCTTGCATGCTTGTTCTATGCTTAGAGATTTCATATTGATGCATGTTTAGCCCTCTAGCAAGTTCCTATAGTAGTTCCTCGTCATGTTCCAACTTGAAAATTACTTGGTTTGATGTTTTTCTACAAATTTCAGAAAATAAGATGAGTGCATACCAACTGAATCAACATGATTTGATGATACCCGAACCAATGAAAGTCCATCGTGAGGAGGAAGTCTTCCCTTCCATATATCCATGCCCTGAATTTATGAGAGTTGCGGGAATCTTCCAGGATTTCCAAACTATGATTACTAATGCAGGGTTGGAACACTTTGTTGAAGAGGAACCATATCAATATGTTAAGATAACCATGGTTGTGGTGTAGGACTTCCGGTTTATTTGGTCCTTGTCTAATCCCATGGTCCATTATAAAATTTACAATATAGCTGCCGACCTGCCTTTTGCTGATTTTTGTGCAGCTATTAGAGTGCCACAGTGGGGTGCTTGTGAGAAGATTAGAGAGAGGCCTAAGCCACTCATAGATTTATATGCTTAAATTTTCCAAGGTTGTGACTTCTCAAATAAAAGTGCTAAAATTCGGAACATTCAGCTCCCATCCATTAGATATTTTGCCTACTTCATTACCAAGTGTGTTCTTGCTAGAAAAACTGCTAGAAAATTATCTTCATTTGATCTAGCTTTTATCTCAGCTGCTTTGGATAGGGATAGATCTTATAACTTGGGTGCTTTGTTAGCTTACCGTCTTACCACCAACCGTGAGAAAGGTGGAGTTTGTGGAGGTCTCATTGCCTCTCGTTTGCTATCTTTTGATGGTTTAGACCCTCATCATTCAGATTTTTGGTTCCCCATAGAGATACTCGATCTCGATTCCATGGTTCAGCATAATTTAGTTTCTTCTTGGGCTACTTTGAGAGATTTACTATATGAAATATCCTTTGTCAAGAGTGGTTGGAGAGGGGGTAGGACTGAGAAAGTAGTCTCTTTGCCTGCACCTGCTTTGTTTAATTTTGATAACAGGCAAGGATGGTCTCTCATGGAGGAAGAAGTTGACACATACGTGGTGGAGCTCTCCTAGCAAGAGGAGAATGTTGGAGAGGATGCCGAAGATGATTCGGTTCATCCCTCCAACATGGGGGAGTCTTCATACCAGCAGCCCTCCTATGATTGGAGCGCGTCTTCTTCTTCATCGCGAGGGCCAGATTATGATCATTCCTACGATGACCCACCAGCTTGGGGTTACTACCCGCGCCATTGAGCCCCACTTAGGCCAAAAGCCTAAGCTTGGGGGAGGTATACCGGCATCACACTCATCTTTATATAATGTTCAGTCGGTTCTTTGTATATCCATGTTTCGCTTTCTTTTTGGTTTTTGTTTCTGCTTTCCCAAAACATAAAATACCAAAAATATTTTCGTTGTTTCTCTTGGTTTGTTTCTTTGCCTTTTAGCTTTGGTTTGCCTTAAGAAAAATCCAAAAATATTTTGCTTTGTTTGCTTTTGCTTTGAGTGCTTGCTTTAAAATTTCGAAAACACCAAAAATATTTGCTTCTTTTCTTTGGTTTTGTGAAGTTTTTTGCAGGGTTCAACGATGCTCAGTGGAGTTTGGTTTCATGTTATTATTCAAGCCACACAAGTGAAGGGCAATAATAAAGGTTGATGACAACTCGAGGTGTGGTAAGAGGCTGTTAATGAACTCTATTTGTCTTATTTTTTTACATGTACTCATCATTGTGGGCATGCTTAGTCTGTTCATGTAAGGCATATGTATTTATGGATGCTTAGTAGTTCTTTCTCTCTTATGATTAGCTCCAGCTTGCTAATAATTTGTAGCATGTCACATGAATGTTTGCTTGCATTATTCTATTCATAACTTGGTATGACATTATGGTATCCTCCTCTGAATGTTTCATTTGAATCGACTTGGCACATGCTCACACATGCATATGACTGAACAAATTCAGTTAAGCCTCGATGATTTATTTTGCCTCAGAGTTATTGTATCACTTTTATGCCATAATTAATTCTGTTTTGTTGCAAGCATGATTATGATAGTTATTGCTCTCTCGTCTGTTGCTCCCTCTCTATTGCCAGCCTTCACTTGCACTGAGTATGAGCTCTACTTGTGCATCCAACTCCCCAAAACCAATATTGCCAAAGTTTCCACCATATCTACCTATTAGCATCATTTGCTATTCCGTGCATATTTATTATGCCTTGTTTACTTCCAAATAAAATGTTTGCTTGTTATGAGAAATTTAGTTAGTAAAGCTCTCACGAACTTGATGGCACACTTTATTTCTTGCACTTAATAAACCTGAACCATTGTGACTGTCCATGAAAGTTATATGCTTGCAAATTATAGGCTGAGAGTTAGCAGAACCGTGCTATCACGGGGAACGCTTTCAACATTGCACTTGTACATTGTACCCAGTTGATATCATGCTCTTTTGTTTACGGATGTCATTGGTGTGAAATAAAAGTGGAGTTTGTAAGTTCATGGAGTTATATATATGTGTGTTAGAGAAACGCCTGGGCCGCTAGCCTAAGCCATGCCTAATCATGGTGGAAACTTGCATCATAACCATAATGAGCAACTGTGAAGCATCCTCAATAAAAACCTATGCAAATAGCAAATAAAAAGATCGCTGAGATGCTCATAGTCTGCTTGCCTTGACATTTTAATATGGGATAGCTCCTGTATCATGTGCAAGGGGTACCCCGTTGGCGGTTCTCTATGATATGCATGTATTTACTATGACAAGAACTTGCTGGTAACTAAAGTTGAGTAGCATGAGGAGCGACCCTCGTACTCAAGGGACATAATATTTCCAGTTTATGGTCTGTCAAGCATATAACTCATATTGGACCTCACTTTCACCTTAACCATCTAAAGATGCCTATGATAGGGGCAATGAGAGCTCAAAGCTAATGAGTACCATACTTTCAACATTTGGAAGCCTTTCAAACTTTTCAAAACCTTTTCACTTCTATGTTGAGTCACCACTTATTTTATGAGAACCTTCTTGAGAGCATAGTTATCATTCTTAGTGTAATGTGCTTGTCTAAAAAATTGGTTAATTATGTCATAACTTTGATGCTTGCATCTCTGATATCTTTACTTCTAGTCTTAACTTGAACTTCAGAGGTGCCTTGGCATTTATGTTTGCTTCACCATCAAAGGCAAGCGAGATACCACTCTATCATACCTTCTTATGAGCATTGCAATGTTGCTTATGTTTATGTTTCATGCTACTTATTATTATTGAGTTGGAATCTCTTCGTAGCTTGCAATGACTATTAAGTAGACTTAGTTTCATACTCCTTATTATGAATTGTCTAAGTATCTACTCATGTGCTGAGAATATTTACATCACATGAAGCAAATGTGTTTGTGAAAGTTCTTTTATCGCACTCAGTTTTCAACTGGATTGCTTGAGGATAAGCAATAAGCTAAGCTTGGGGGAGTTGATACGTCCAAAGTGTATCTTCTTTCCCGAACAATTTTGCTATTGTTTCTCCTCTAGACTTGTGTGATTTGGATACAACTAACACGGACTGACGATGTTTTCAGCAGAATTACCTTGGTGTCTAGTTTTTGTGCAGAAAATCAACTATCAGGAAAAATCCCGGAAAATATGCCAAAAATCCTATTTCACCAGAAGACGAGGCGGAGGTGGGCCACGAGGGGACCACACCCCCTGGCAGCACGTGCCAGCACAGGCCATGCCTGGGAGGGGTGTGGCCGCCTCGGGCATCCCCTCTGCCTCCCTCTTTGCCTATAAGATGCCTCTTGACCTAAAAACTCAGGGGGTTCGACGTTTTTCCAAAAAGAGTTCCGTTGCGCCGCCACCACCAGAAACCACGACTCGGAACCAGAAACTCCGTTCTGGCACCCTGCCGGGACGGAGAATTTGGAGAGGATCATCGCCATCATCATCACCGATGCCTCTCCATCAACCATCCATGTTCCCCCATCCATGAGTAATACCTCGCTGTAGGCTATGGGGATGGTAGGGATTGGATGAGTTCTATCATGTAATCGAATAAGATTGTTAGGGCATGGTGCCTAGTATCTCTAATAGTGCTATTTGACTTTGTTGCAACTTGTTGTGCTTAATGCTTGTCACTAGGGCCCGAGTGCCATAATCTCAGATCTAAACATGTCATTGATTCATGATGATAGTATTGTTTGTGCTCTTATCTGCAAGTTGTGTACACATATCATTGTCCGGATCCAAAGGCCCCGAAGTGACAAAAATTAGGACAGCCGGAGGGGATGGCTTTGATATGAGGATCACATGTGTTCATGGAGTGTTAATGCTTTACTCTGGTGCTTTATTAGAAGGAGTACCTTAATTTCCAGTAGATTCCCTTGAGTCCCCGTTGCAACGGGCTGACTGGACAAAAGATGTTATGAAAGTTCTCATTGCGAGCATGTATGAGTATAGATGGAACACATGCCTATGATTTTTTAGTACTTGGATGGTTTATCTTATTTATCTACAAATACCCTAGATCTTGAAGTTACATCTTTAGACTTGTCCATGCAACGCCCGTCCATCCATCTCTATGCCTACCCCACTCATATCCTACTGTTTGCTACTATTGTTACTACTGCCTTTGTTTTACTGCTGCTATTACTTTGCTATTGCTACTATAAAACTGTTGCTACTGATAAACTGCTGTGAGCAAGACTATTTCCAGGTACAGCTGAATTGACAACTTAGTTGTTAAGGCTTATAAGTATTCTTTGGCTCCCCTTGTGTCGAATCAATAAATTGGGTAATACTACCCTAGAAGACTATTGCGATTTTCTATACTTGTGGGTCATCAGTATATCATATTAATATTAGAATGTGATGCCCATATTAATTCCTTTATCAAGCACATATAGAAAATTCCATGAATCTTTATCATTGATGAATTGTTTTGTGATCACCACAACCTAAAAAGAGAGTAGACAAGTGAACCCATGAACCCTGGTCCAATTTTTATCATAAGGAACACCTTTCCATTGCATCTACTATCCTTTTTATTTTTTGCAATTTATTATTTCGAAAATACAAAAATACTTTCCTACTTGCAATCACTCATAAAACCCCAAAAACAACTCTACTATCTTCCATATCATATAGTTTGGATTTCTTTACTTTACTTTATTTACTTTAGTTTGTTTTATATTTTATTTCATATTACTAATACAAAACCTTGTGCTTGACGACCACTTGGTGGAGTTGGGAACACAAGGAAAAATATCTTACTTTATAGGTTGCTTGAAGAGGAGAAGACAAATATCCACACAATTCCCCCGAAGTTTGATATAAAACCTCTAGTCACCCTTGTGGGGAAAATAAGCTTGTTGCAACACTCTACACTTGGAGTCCCAACGAAAAGTGGCAGTCTTTGTTGCCATCAAGACCCAACAAAAAGTCCCAACTAGTTCATTGTAAAGTGTTACATTGATACTAGTTTTGTCACAAGATACAAATTAAGTTTATCTCAATTTAAACTAACGGTGGCACAATGTAATGGAAATGAAGTTCTATAACAGATTTGGATGAGTTTCAAAGTTAAGACATTGTGACCGATACTACAATAAAAGGCTAAGTATATGACTGCCATTGTAGCAGCAAAAGAGGGCATTTGTGTCAAGTAGTTTGTTATCAAACTAGGTGTGGTTGCGGGCTAGTAGTATGAAGATATATTGTATCACAATTGTATCAACATGTTTTAACCCCAACGAACTAAATGTCTCACCAAAGGACCAAATTTATACAATGCCATCTCATTAAAGAATGAGTGATGCATAGATACGCAGAGACATGCAAATACACACGGACCTGGAAGAGTCAGATCCTAAGTTTGTGTTTACCACTAGCAATCGTGTATATACAACACCAGAAATCCATAGGTGTTGAATGCACAAGTTTTTCCAAACCAGATTATTGACTCTAGTGCAAGTGGGAGACTGTTGGAGATATGCCCAAGAGGCAATAATAAAGTGGTTATTATTATATCTTTATGTTTATGATAAACATTTGCATCCCATAATATAATTGTATTAATAGGAAACATAAATACTTGTGTGTTTTGTAAACATAAAAGAGTCCCTAGTAAGCCTCTTGTTAAACTAGCTTGTTGATTAATAGATGATCATGGTTTTATGATCATGGACATTGGATGTTATTAATAACAAGATCATGTCATTAGGAGAATGATGTGATGGACACACTCCTATAACTAGCATAGCATAAGATCAACTCATTTATAGTTCATTTGCTATAAGCTTTCAAATACATAGTAACCTAATCCTTCAACCATGAGATCATGTTATTCACCATCACTGGATGGATGCTTTGATGACATCAAACACCACTTCCGTAACTAGGTGGTTATAAAGGCGACATTAGGTATTCTGAAAGTATGAGTTGAAGTACATGGATCAAGATTGGGATTTGTCCATCCATATGACAGATAGATATACTCTGGGCCCTCTCGGTGGAATGTCATCCAATTGGCCTGCAAGCATGTGACTAGGTCACAATGGATGTCATATCATAGAACGAGTAAAGAGTACTTATTGGTAACGAGGTTGAACTAGGTATAGAGATACCGACGATCGAACCTCAAATAAGTAAAGTATCACGAGACAAAGGGAATCGGTATAGTATGTAAATGGTTCACTCGATCACGAAGTCATCGTACAAATATGTGGGAGCCATAATGGATTTCCAGATTCCTCTAATGGTTATTGATCGGAGAGGTGTCTCAATCATGTCCGCATAGTTCACGAACTGTAGGGAGACACACTTAAGGATTCGATGTTGTTTAGTAGATATGGAATATGAGTTAGAGATCGAATGTTGTTCGGTGTCTCGGATTGGATCCAGGACATCACGAGGAGTTTCGGAATGGTCCGGAGAATAAGATTCATATAAGGAAAGTCAATTTCCGGGGTTCGGAAATGTTTTCAGTGTTTTGACTGGAAGCTTCTGGAAATTTCTGGAAGGTCCACAACCCTGGAGGGGGTACTTGGAATGCATCATACCCTAATGGGGTAGAAGCATATACCACTATGTCAAAGTCGGCCAAGGATATGGGAGAGATAATCAAACTCTAGTTTGAATAGTCAAACTCTAGTTTGAATAGTCAAATCCCAATTTGAAAAGTCAAAGTCCTAGTGGAGGAGGGAAAGGAAAACTACAAGGGAGAGGTTTCCCTCTCCAACCTCTCAGGTTTCCCTCTCCAACCTCTCCCTCGCCAAGCCGCTGACCAAGAGGGAATTGGGGGAGGACTCAGCCTCCCCTTGCCGCCTCCCCCCACCCATATAAGCAGGGGTGGGGCGCCTCCTTGGCCTCCACCCAAAAACCCTAGGCCGTCAGCGCCCTAGCTCCCCTAGTCGTCGCCGCCTACACCCCAAGTCACCGGCGCCTCCTCCCTCGGCTCCTATGCCCTAGCCGCTGAGGTCCTCTCTCCTCCACCATACCTTTTTCGGCTTAGGCGAAGCCCGGCAGAATCTACTCCTCCACCTCCACCACCACACCGTCGTGCTGCTGGAACCGCGAGGAGATCTACAACCTCCGCTGCCTGCTGGAACAAGGGAGAGGAAGGTCTTCATCGATTACCGTATGTGTGACCGACTACGGAAGCGCTGGCGAAACATGGCGCCGGAAGGATCGTCTTCGTGATCTTGAGATCGATAAGTGAAGGACTACATCAACCACGATAATCCGATCTCGTTAAATGCTCTGGATCTACGAGGGTTAGTTCTCTACAATCTTGTTGCACCAATCTCGTAGATTAGATCTTGGCTTTGCCATAGATTAGATCTTACTTTTGTGTGTTCATGCGATAGAATTTTTTTGTTTTTCATGCTACGAACCCCTACAATAGCATCACTACCATCTCCCTTAGTACCCATACTCTCTTAGGCGGTAAATTCCGAATAAAGAGGCGATGCTCTGATACCAATTGAAATTTATTGTATGGGCACCTAGAGGGGGTGAATAGGTGCTACTCAGATTTTAATACTTTATTAAATTTTAGGCTTGACACAAAGGTAAATTCTCTAGATATGCAACTACAGAGAATTTCCCTATATGCAAACCTATCTACTAAAAGAGTAAAGGCGGGGAGAGGAACAAGGTAACATAGTGGAGCATGCGGAGACACATGATTTGTTTTGCTGCAATTCCTTCCTTGTTAAGGAAAGTACGTCTGCGTTAGAGGGATGAGCGGTACTAACACCATCACACCATAATAGGCCTCACCCTGTTCTTCGATGGATCTCGCCACCAAAGGCCTTATCCACCTTTCCACTATTTGGTACCCCTCGAGGCGGGAACCGGTGCATTTACAACACTAGCAGGGCACACAACTAGAACTGAATTGGAGGCTCCCATAATGACAACAAGATGGCACAAGAACAAGTTAATCAATAACCAAAAATAAAGATCTAGATATTTGCAAGAAATACTAGGTCAAGAATCATTCAAGTGAATGGAGGGGAATTGAAAACCTTTATTAGTGCCGATGTAGATCGAAGCCTCTTCATTCGATTTCCCAAAGATAGGAGCCTTGACGTGGTTGAATATGGAGATCTCACAAGTATTAGGATGAACAACACAACACTTTTTCATATGAATCAAGAGGTCTGACAGAAGAATCAATTGGGGTATTTATACCCCTGTCAAAAGCCAACCATTGGAGAAATAGAGGCCGGATTATCCAGCCTAAGTGGGGTCTTGATTATCCGTTCGTGACAAATATCCGCAAATCGGATTTTCTAGGCCAAAAATCCGTCCCATACTGCGTGACGCGCCTTGACTGTCTTTGACAAAAATTTCTATGAGGCGGATTATCCGGCCCTTGGTTGGGCGGATTATCTTGTCCGGACAAAAACTTCGGCCATGCCTGGACAATTCGTGGGAAAATTCGCCCCATAACATGTAACGCGCTTTGTCCCCCTTTGTCGATTGAGTCGGGGATGGATAATCCGCCCCCCTAAACTCTGGTTTAGCTGCATTTTTGAATGAACAATACTCTACAACACTAAACACACATTAAATAATCCCTGATACTCCTTCGGTCTGGTTTATTAGGCACGCACATAGTTTAAGAATAACTTTCATCAATAATTTTGGTCAACACATTTTATAAAATATGTCACAAAAATTATACCATTGGATTCATCTTCAAAAGTAGTTTTCGATGATATATTTTTTGGGACATATATTGCATATTTTATTGGTTAAAATAGATAGTCACAGATTTTATTAAACTACGTGTGTGCCTAATAAATTAGACCGGAGGAAGTATTGTTATCTGAAACACAAAATGCTAGGAATCATGAAATGTTCTTTCAGTGGTGGCATCGGGGGTGCCGAAGACGTTGGGGATGGCCGTAAAAAATGCAGCGGAGAGTTGTATGTCGATTACGAGCGAAGTCGGCAACATCGACCCGGACGGGATGGTGGACGGGAAAAAAATGGCGTAGGACGAGATTCTCGGTAGTTTTTCTCAAAAATGATGGCCGATGAATAAATTTATTTAGGATCTTTCAATAAATAAAAATTTACTACTCTAACTGAGTTTAGGAACCGGCTAACTGATCATAGGGATCCGTTAGAGATGGCCTAATTGGCGCTGAGAGCACTTTGAGGCCACCAGCCCATCACCGTCTTAGCTAGACCGTCCTATCACCCTTTCTTTCTGGCTGTTTTTGACCGATCTCCATCTATTTCAAATTGGGCCAATGTTCCTAGGGAAAGCTATTCTACAGGTAAAATTGACCCACTTGGTTCATTTGGGCCTGAATACAGCTAAAGCCCAACTAGGCATAGCGACCCCAAACGAACACCCATCACCCACCGCTGCGGGCTCCCCCTTTTCTTCCTCCTCGGTCACTCAGCGCCTCCCGAGCCCTAACACCACCATCGCCGCCCTTCCCTTAGTCGCCCCTCCGTAGACCCTTCTCATCTCCCCCCTACCCACCGGAGTTCGCCGACGTCTCTCGAAACCACCCGAGCCTCCGATGGAAGTTGACCCCGACCCTTCCGCCGAGAGCAAGCCCACCCAGATGGACCTCGAGGACCAGGTACGCCGCCGCCCAACTGATTCCCTGGGGGAATTTGTTTCCCTTTATTGTGGTTTTTGTACGTAACTGTTTCGTGGCCTTCGTTCATGGCGTGCGCAGGCGGACGCGAAGGGGAAGGAGATGGCCGATGCCGAGGAGAAGGAGGATGGGAAGGGGAAGGGCGAGGAGCTCGCGGACTCAATCGGGAACCTATCCATCGGTTCGGGGCGCACCAATTTCAAGAAGAAGCCGGTGATCATCCTCGTCATCGGCATGGCTGGTGCGTAGATTTCCTTTGCCAATATTAATGGCCACTTTAGTAGTATGGATTGCGCGCTGAATCGATGATATATTTAGTTAATATTGAGAAATTTCGGGATTAAAAGCTTACAGATTTGGTCTTCGTTGTAGGGACGGGGAAGACCACCTTCATGCACCGTCTGGTGTGCCATATGCAGGCAAAATCAAACATGAGGGGTTATGTGCTCAACCTTGACCCTGCGGTGATGACGCTGCCATTTGGGGCCAACATTGATATCCGCGACACTGTGCGTTACAAGGAGGTGATGAAGGAGTACGGACTCGGTCCCAATGGTGGCATCCTTACCTCACTCAACCTGTTCTCAACCAAGTTTGATGAGGTACTCGTCATACTTTTATCTCTGTATGTTTTGAATGGTGCTCCTATGTTTTATAATGCGCATTGACACACTATTTAGGCTAGAATGTGAAATAGTACAAACTTACAACCACAGTCAAGCTGAATTGATTTATGTCAATTTCCGTCATTCGGTGTGAGCTGTTAGAGAAATTCTGCTTAACTGTTAGCTTAGTGTAGACTTTATAAATTTATTTGATTGTGCACTGAATAATGCCCACTTCGTTTTAGGAAGTTTGTGTGCTACATTTGGTGGTGTCAGGGACATGTTTTTCTACTCCCTCCGTTCCAAATTATAAGATGTTTTTTTCTTTTTCTGAAATGCATGTACCTAGATGCCTTTTAGTGTGTAGGTTCGGAGCAAAATGAGTGAACCTACACGCTAAAAGGCATCTAGATGCATGTCTTTCAGGAAAAGACTAAAACTTCTTATATTTTGGAATGGAGGGAGTACATTCTTGTGCCATTAAGCTAATATATGTCAAATATTCGTCCTTACAGGTTATATCTGTTATTGAAAGGCGAGCAGACCAGCTGGATTACGTACTTGTCGACACCCCAGGGCAGATTGAGATTTTCACTTGGTCGGCTTCAGGAGCTATCATAACTGAAGCTTTTGCATCAACATTTCCAACGGTTGTTGCATATGTTGTTGATACTCCCAGGTCGACGAACCCTGTAACATTTATGAGTAACATGATGTATGCATGCAGTATCCTCTACAAGACCCGTTTGCCTCTGGTTCTGACATTCAACAAGGTTGATGTAGCCAAGCACGAGTTTGCTCTTGAGGTAGGTACACCCTTGTGATGATTGCAGTTTCACTGTTCTTATTATGTATACTGCTATTGCATTTAGCTACTATCATGTATCTACATTGTGTTGTATGCAGTTCAGTAGTTCTGTTTTGGTTGTAGTTTTGTCAATATGTCCATTTGAATTGCCATTCTGTGGCATATGCTTTAGATTTATTGGACATTTGTAGTAGGAAAAATGAAATATGCTTATGCAAAAAGGGTTTTCGTCGATGGCATGTGTCCATGACGTTACTCAGTTTTGCTGTTGGTTTGCATTCGTTCTTCAAATGTTGGTAACTTGGCGTTCATTTATTTGCTGGACCAGTGGATGCAAGACTTTGAAGCATTTCAGACAGCTTTGGATTCTGACTCATCGTACTCCTCTACATTTACCCGGAGTCTCTCTCTTGTGTTGGATGAATTCTACAAGAACCTTCGTTCTGTCGGAGTATCTGCGGTATCTGGCACTGGAGTTGATGCATTTTTTGAAGCTATAGAAGCAAGCGCCAATGAATACATGGAGACTTACAGGTTTGTCCCTTGCAATGTAGTTCTGTGATTGGTCAATGAACTGTATATACTTCCTCCGATCCAAATTACTGGACTCAGATTCGTCTAGATTCGGATGTATCTGCACTAAAACATGACTAGATACATCTGAATCCAGACAAATCTCAGTCCATTAATTTGGATCGGAGGGAGTACTAAATATATTATTGATCACTCTTGTCTAACAATCTTATCAGGGCTGACCTTGACAAGAGGATTGCTGAAAAGGAGAGACTAGAGGCTGAGCGCAGAAGTGAGAACATGGAAAGGTTGAGGAGAGATATGGAGAACTCCAAAGGACAAACTGTGGTGCTCAGCACTGGTTTGAAGGACAAAGTTCCCTCTTCAGAAATGATGGGTGATGCGGATGAGGAGGAAGAAGAGGAGGAGTTGGAGGATTTCAGGATTTCTGAGGATGATGAAGATGAAGATGAGGGAGAAGATGAAGAGGTGGCTCATTTTGGCTTTTAAGGTAATATAGCGTCAATCTGTTTATAATGTGCTTTAAAAGTGTCCTCATTTGCGGAAATCTATTTATATAGTCAGGATCAATGTTGTGCTACCTATCTAGGCATTTATTTAAACCTGGGTTTGTTAATGTAACATTACCATGCTCTGATTGGGGTCGGAACGGCTATGCTGTTTTCTTAAGGGATAGATTCCATGTAATGTCCAAATTCACACTCAATGTGTAATTTCTTCCAAATTTGAGATCTCAAGGAGGGTGATATTGCATTGCTGTTATAATACCAACTTGAGATGCTATTGTTGTTGATAAGATCACCAAATCGTGACATTAGTTTTCCTCGAAGGTCAATGAACAGTAATAGTTTATTACAGTACAAGATTCTTTTATTTCATTCTGATATCATCATGCTTTGTTGACAGGTGGTTGGACTGGACAGGGCGTTTACCTTGGGAGTGTTCTGGACGACCTCATCAAGCTGGTGCTTCTTTGATTGTCAAAAAAAGAGGAGTGGTGCTTCTTTCCAGGTTATTTCAGTGGGAAATGAAGAACTGTTGATATCATTAGGTTGTTGACCGCTATTAGTCTGTAAACTGACTTGCACGTTGAGCTCGAATCCCATCGATGAGCTGAACTGTTCTCACTGACTGATTCGTATGAATTGTTCCTTGCCGTGCTCTGCAAACTTATACTCCCTCCTATTCTCCTATCCAAATATAAGATGTTTTGGCTTTTGTGAAATGAATGTATCTAGACATCTTTTAGTGTGTAGATTTAGAGTGAACTTACATACTAAAAGGAGTCTTTGATACATTCGTTTCACAAAAGCTAAAACATCTTATGAATATATAAGCTAAAAGATGAGATGCATTTGTTTCACAAAATCTAAAACATCGTATATTATGGAACGGAGGGAGGACAAAGCTACAACTAACATTCTACCATGTAATTTTGTTTTTGCTGGGCAAAACCTTAACTTGCGAAGCAAATGAGAGGAGATTTTTTGGCTCCCTATCTCCAGTGTTAATTTTAAAAAGTTCAAAATCATATTTGTGTGTTACAAAAAATATTTAAAAAAAAATCTGGATGTACCCCATGATTTATCCCACAACCATGAAAAAACAATTTCAAAATACCTTTTACCTGAGCTGTACAAAAATGACAACAGTGTAGATCTGTAAGATATCATTTCAAATTCTCAATTTTATTAAATTTATCATTTTTTCTGTAGGCCAAAATACAAAGAATTTTATGTCATGATTTTACATGCTTGTGGGATACTACATTGATTATGTCTTTGAAACATGTAAAATATGATTCTTATTTTTTTAAGTAAAGAAAACACCGGTGCTCGGGAGCCAAAGACACTCTCCGCAAGCAAATGTGTTACTCCAAAAGATTTATCAACGACCATGCGTATGGTTTTTCCATGATGATGTTGTCATGACATTTCACAAAAAATATCACATTTTTATTGTAGGGCTTTTGTCGTGGTGGTGGCACGGCAGATGCCATGGGTAGGCTAAAGTATGGGGCCAATGGATGCTAGTGGGATCTGGGGAGGGAAGATGCAACTGTCTTTACACTCAAGCTGCCAAAGTGAAGAACTTTATTTCTCTCGATGTGTTACAAGTGCTCCTAGAGCTGTTTCACAGGGAACTATCCGAATCTCCCACCTAACGTTGCTCAAAAGACTCTCTTCCTTTCCTCGTGGTCCACCTCCCTTATAAAGGGTGCCTTGGGTGCCCTTAGGTCGACGGGCAAGCATATTCGAGGAATATGCTTGTCCCAAAGTGGTAATCGCGGCCTCCTTTCCTGTCTCCTTCCAATGACGGCAAGAAGTTCCAGCCGCCCCTTCAAGGTGCCTCGGGCTCCAAAGACTGCCACCTCCGTGACCTCCTTCGCCCCTCCGTCCTGCGCCCTTGTCTTGGCCCTGTTTCAGATTCCTTTAGCCTGCAGCTATGGTTTGACCCTAAGCTTCTCCTTCTCCGCAAGCTTCAGATAACTCGGCCTTACCTTGTGTTATTCGCCTGCTCCTCACCGCATGAAGATCATTTGTGTAACCCTACCGAGTTTCTCATTAACTCGGCCAGTAACCACTTTATATCTATACGTGAGCTTCTTGCCTCCGCTCATCGGCCGACATATACATGATTCGCCGACCTAGGCCAGTAGCTCGGCAATCGACGGGACAAGACTGCCTTTTCCCTGCCTCTCGACCTACCCGAGGTTAACCCCGACATTAGTCCCCGGGTGTGGCCTCACAATTACTTTGGCCGGGTTATATCACTTCAACACCTTCTTTAGTCTTGTTTCCGCTACGGCCTCGTCCGAGGTTCTCTGTTCCTTCCATCATACGCTAAGTCCCACGTGTCACCCCATCATTGCTTTTCTAGTTTTTAGGTCCTCTTATAATACTTCTCGACAAGCTACAATAAACCTCAGACTGCCGCGCCGCCACGACGCCTCGTGAGCCGCCTCCGCCAGATTGTAACTACTTTTCCATTTCGTGGCCTCTGGTGTGGCTCCATTCACCGTCAGCGTCGCGTTACTCCACGATCTACGCGGTAATCGCCACACCCACGATCCCACTCCCTTGTTCATTGCTTTGTCTATAAAGTGGGGAAATGCGCCCTTCAGGGTTCATCTTTCCCATTACCGTTCGCGTCTGCTCTCCTTCTTCCTTTCGCCTGTGTGTTTCCTTGCCGCTCCGCCGCCGCTCACCAGCCAGAGTTTCCGCCGGCGAGGACTCTACCGCGCCGTTCGGCCCTTCCTTGCCCGCGTTCTACGGCTGTGGCCCCGCCGCCGGTGAGTTCTCTCTGGCCATCTCGCCCTAGATCGATCCAAGACTGCTCCGTCGGCCGGTTTCTCCTCTTCTCGCCATTGTTTTGCTAAGCTCGACGGGCCTCGTAGCTCTAAGCTTTCCTCCGCCGATTTTCCTCCCATGATCTCTTCGCGACCTATGTCTAGTTCGCTCAGTGCTCTAGTTGAGGACGATGACGCCGGCTCGGCCCGGCGTGGATCGTGGCGGGGCTCTTCGCCACACGCGAGATTGAGTGGCTCCTCGAACTCGTCGGATTCTCGCCGAGGTTTCGCCGTCTACCCGCAATAATCCTCTCCGTTCTCGAGAAGGCGAATATGTGGTTTTCATGTCCCACTTCGCTGCTTTGGTCTCCTCTTAGCGATTTTGCGAGAATTTCTTGATTACTTCGCCTTCACCCGCATCACCTTCCCGCGAACGCCATAGCTTCTCTTTCCGCTTTCATCTCAGCTTCGAGGGTTACTGACTGTGGCCATCAAGACATGTCCGGTCGAAATTCTTCCATTCGCCCAACGTGCTCCCGATAAATCTCTGCATCCTTCCGAGAAGTTGCTCACCCAATGTGGGAGGCATCCATCACACCTCGGAGGCAATCCGTGTTCCCCGTGTTACCGGGTTGGAGTCGTAAGAAATGGCACAAGTCGTTCTTCTACGCCAAGAATGAGGGTGGAAGACAAGATTCGGCTCCCCATTCTCAATTGGCCCACCTTCCAAATTGAACTGGCTCTATAATCCGAAGAAGACTCATGCCTGCCGAGGCCTTCGATATTCGGGTCAAGGAGTTGATTCGGCCGGGTTATGGAGAAGACCGATGGCAACTTTTATTAGTAGCCGGATCGCCCTTCCAACAAAGGTCCCACAAGCTACATGAGTGGTCCTCGGACCCTAACCGAGTCTCGACCGTGGAGTTGGACAACTACCTTATCTGTAAGCTGCTCGAGCTATTTTCAAGACGGAGATGCTCGATGATTGGACCTGGGGTTGAAACCGTTCACCCGCGACAATCCGCCTCCCGAGGTAAGCCCAATCTTCATCACCCTATTTTTCCTCAGTTTTAGAGTCTGGTTTTCATGATTTTCTCCTGTCATGCAGAGGTTCACGAACAAAAAGACGAGGATGCAAGTTCTGCAGCCTCGGCCCGCAGATAGGAGTACCGGATCTTGCGAGCCGGACTCGAGGAGTTCGTCCCTAAGTCGATCCCGCCTCGAGCTCTCAAGCAAAACCTCAGCAGGAGGAGGAAGGTGATTCTGACGAGGTCCAAATTCTTGAGGTAGTTGCCGCCATGCCTATTTCTTATGCATTTCCGCTCGCTTTCCAGCTAATCCGCCGCCAGTTCATGACGCCAACCTATTGCTTCGGCCTCCTTACCTGGGAAACGCAGCTCCCGCCATGCCTCGGATGCGGTTCCTAAGAAGCGAGTAAAGAAATCCGCTCGAATCCTCCCAGCGCAAGACTATGCCCGGGTTCTGGGTAAGTTCTTTTGCCTATATTTCTCGTTTCTTCTTCTGCTTCTCATTCCACGAATCTTCTTTCTTATTTTGCAGCGCTCCGTCTGTTAAACCCGGTCCTAGTATGACTAGCCGTCCGATTCGCCGCCATCTCCTCCTCCCGCCGATGACACGAGAGTTCCTAGTCCTATTCGTCACTGCTCCCCTGCTCCTAATAATTACGCTATTCGCCGTGATGCCCCGAGATCTCTCCCATTGATCTCGATCCGATCCGCCCTCCGACGCTTTCGTTGAGCCAGCCGCCTCTATGGGCCCCAAATACAATTGAGCTTCCATCTACTCCGGCAGTTCCTTGGTCACTCCGACCTCTGCCGAGAAGATCGCTACCCGGCGCCTCTGCGAGCTTAACCTCTCGATCCTAAGGATTCCGTCCTACCTCGGAGGCGCAACTTCTGCCGGTGCCTCTTCTAAGGAGAAAGCGTTATTGCCGCCAAGACCTCTTCTCGAAAAGTCTTGCCGCACCTCTCACCAAGTATTGCAGAGGCATGCCAAAAGGAGTCATTCCAAAGGCACCTCGACTCTGGCGGCAACTTGCTCTTCATAAGAGTCCCGCCATCGTGGTTGGACCTTTGCCCGGTAAAGTTTTAACCGGACAGCTAGCGTAATTGAGCTGGTTGAATTTGCCAATAATCGGAATGTCATCGGTTTGAGGGCAATCCACCAATCAACCCTTCCAAATTTCGACATCGGGCGCTCGACCAAGCCGCCCAGTTTATCATTGATACGAACAAGATGAATGCGGTAATTGTTTTATCTCCGGGTCTTAAATTATTTTCCACATGTTATCCTACTCTCTAGTCCCCGAAACTTGCAAGGAAATAACTTGTTGTATGCTTGGAAGTTTGACGTATTTTTATTTCTAAGGTTTCATTAGTTCGGCCACCTAGTTCATAGTTTGTTTAGTTTTGACGTAGCTTTGAATTTCCATTCTCATAGAGCCGAGTTAAGTCCTTCTTGACTCGGATCTGGCGTAGTTTTGAATCTCCAGCCACCTAGATCTGAATTAAGTCTTGCTTGATTCTGATCTAGTTTAGCTTTGAATTTCCAGCCACCTAGAGCCGAATTAAGCTTTGCTTGATTCGGATCTGTTAAAGCTTTGAATATCCAGCCACCTAGATCTGAATTAAGTCTCACTTGATTCGGATCTGGTATAGCTTTGAATATCCAGCCACCTAGAGCCGAATTAAGCTTTGCTTGATTCGGATCTGTTATAGCTTTGAATATCCAGCCACCTAGATCTGAATTAAGTCTCACTTGATTCGGATCTGGTATAGCTTTGAATATCCAGCCACCTAGAGCCGAGTTAAGTCTTGCTTGATTCGGATCTGTTAAAGCTTTGAATATCCAGCCACCTAGAGCCGAATTAAGCTTTGCTTGATTCGGATCTGTTATAGCTTTGAATATCCAGCCACCTAGATCTGAATTAAGTCTCACTTGATTCGGATCTGGTATAGCTTTGAATATCCAGCCACCTAGAGCCGAATTAAGCTTTGCTTGATTCGGATCTGTTATAGCTTTGAATATCCAGCCACCTAGATCTGAATTAAGTCTCACTTGATTCGGATCTGGTATAGCTTTGAATATCCAGCCACCTAGAGCCGAATTAAGCTTTGCTTGATTCGGATGTGTTATAGCTTCTAACTTTTGTTTTATCATTTTGCTCCATTTCTCAGGTTGCACATGATCGACGGACTGCCGAATTCCAGAGGTTGCTCTTCTTGCACCGCAAGTTGGAAGAGAAGTATGAGAAAGTTACGCTGTCACAAGAAAGCCGGTAAGTTGATAGTTTCTTTTCCTTATTCCCAACTTTCTTATATACTTGTCCGCGGAGCGCCGGCTTACTTCTTGCTGAATAGGTAATATCAATAATCTCAATATCCGCCTTGAAAAGAAGGTCAAGTCCTTGGAAGGTTAGTTTCCTTTTCCCCTTGCTCCTTCTTCTTTTAGTATCTATGCTGAGTTTTCTTATTGCGTTGGGTTGTGGTAAAGCCGAGTTGCAAGACTTTGCAGCGTCGCAACAAGATTGCGTGCCCATGCCCGACGTGATGCTTCATTTTTAGAACAAAGCGCAGTTCATTCAAGCAACTACAAGAGAAGGATGATGAGATAACTCCTTTGAGATCCGAGGTGAATACACTCAAGCTCTCTAAATCCGAGCTAGAAAAGGTTGATCAAGAATTCTCTTTGGAAAAGAGCCTACCGACTGGATCCGGAGAAGAACAAAGAACTCCTCAAAGTCGCCGAACTTAAAACTCGCGGTTTGAGCGAGGAAATTGCTCGTTCGAGAAGAGTAAAGCTATTTGGGCTAAGGATCTTCAAATAATGATGAACTATATCCATCGTAGTTATTTGGCCCGGCCGAACAGTATTTTTCCTTTGTCGCCGTTACTATCCTTTGACATGTCCGTGTTTTATGTAGATCACTTCCCGAGGCCAAACCCGTGAGTGCTAGAGCTGTTCTTGCAGCCGCGCTCGTCGAGGTGAACCTAATCTTTGTGACTTTGAATACTCGATGGAGGATTTCTTGGTTGCCGTTGGTGCCGCAGCTTGGTCCGATGAAAATCATGGGCGGGACTTGGTGCAGACGCTATCAAAGCTTACCATGCACTCGCCGAATACCTCGTGGTCTCGATATTGACGAGGTCAAGTTATTGGTGACCCGTGAAGGCATCCGAGAGACGATTGAGTCTTTGAGAGAAATCTGCTGCGTCTTTGGTGCCGACATGGCCCTTACGTAATCATGTCATGGTATGAAGATATCTCTTGACATTCGATGAATCACAGACGGCTCCCGGTGGGTTGAAGATCCCACCTTTGTTGCTCTTCGCAAGCTCGAGCTTTCAGCTCGCCGAGTATGCCGATGTGCACACTTGGAATGAAGGGCCGAGTTTTCTCCGATCCGGATGAGGAGGCCGCGTGAAGATGCTTTGGGTGATGACTCACGAGCACGGGAAGGTGAAGATGATTCGCCACATCCAATAGCTCTAGCTCAAGCTCGATAGCAATGGTGATGCACGATCCTCCTCCAAAGGCACCGGCATTCTACCACGCTGCATCGACGCCTCTGAACAACCCCGTGATACCGCCAAGTCACTCCTGGGTCGGCGAAGAGGCAACAACCGAAGTTCCTCCTACTTGAGTGCCCCGCACCGATCAAGTGGTTCCTCCTCCAACGAACGATGCCTAGGTTATTCGTGATCCTGGTATGCCGGTGTTCAATGTAGACGAAAAATTTGTCAACTCGTATGATTCGAGGTTCTTTTGCTATGTGCTTTTGAGACTCTTAGTTAAGTGGATGCTCGTCAATTCTTGCCTTGTTGGCTCATAATTTCTTCATCTTCAGATTTACTTTTTTGCCTTGTTGGCTCATAGTTTCCGAGTCGTTGGTTTAGGTGCTAAAGTTTATGTGTCCATGAATTTGACAATCCTATGATAATTCCTGAGTCAATGCTTTGAGCACCAAGGTGCATATTCGTAACATGAAAGGAAAACAACATGTGGCACTCTCCGAGTTACTGCTCTGATCGCCGATGTGACGCGAAAGAGATAAGTATACGATATGGCAGTCCCCGAGCTATTGCTCTGGATGCCAAGGTCTAAACATATAACACCTAATAATCATTGCATATGGCAGTTCCCGAGTAATCGCCTCAGGTGCCGAGGTCCAAAAATCAAATATGAAATAACATCACATATGGCAGTCCCCGAGTAACTGCTCTGGGTGCCGAGGTTTAAATATCAAACATGAGAAAACATCACATGTGGCAGTCCCCGAGCAACTGCTCTGGGTGCCGAGGTTTACATATCAAACATGAGATAACATCACATATGACAGTCCCCGAGCAACTGCTCTGGGTGCCGAGGTTTAAATGTCAAACATGAGATAACATCACATATGACAGTCCCCGAGCAACTGCTCTGGGTGCCGAGGTTTAAATGTCAAACATGAGATAACATCACATATGGCAGTCCCCGAGCAACTGCTCTGGGTGCCGAGGTTTAAATATCAAACATGAGATAACATCACATATGGCAGTCCCCGAGTAACTGCTCAGGGTGCCGAGGTTCAAATACATCATTGGTGACCTTGAGACATAACCCTATGAGTAAAATGGCCGAAGTAAAGCCACATTCCAGGGGCGCTTCGTTTCTTCGCCAGCTTTGTTTGCCTTGCCTTCTTCAGGTGATTGAGCATCAATCAGATAGTATGCATCGTTGTGCAATGCTTTGCTCACGATAAATGGTCCTTCCCATGGAGGTGACAATTTGTGCATGCCGGCCGTGCGTTGCACCGTAGGAGGACCAAATCTCCTCTTTGAATACTCTTGGATTCACTTTCTGTGTGATACGCCGTAAGTTCTTGATAAATGGCCGATCGTGATAATGTCAATTCCGCTTCTTCAAAGGTCTCACATCTTGCCGAGCTACTTCATTTACCTCAAGATGTATATTGAGTAACTCTTGGCGAGTCATGTATTATGTCGGTTGGAAGCACAACCGCTCCATATACCAAAAAGAATGGTGTGTAACCTGTTGATCTCTCGAGTAGTCCCGAGGCTCCATAATAATCTTGGTAATTCCTCAATCCAACATCTTGCCGACCTTTGCAATGGTTCGACTAGTCGTGGTTTTATTCTGATAAAACCAGTCCATTAGATCTTTCAACTTGTCCATTGGATCTTTGGGTGAGCCACGAGGCAACATCTAGTCTTATGTGTTTCTCTTGGCAAAATCTAGCGAAGGCTCCTTCGCAAATTTCGTGCCATTATCCGTAATAATGCTATGTGGGTATCCGTATCTCAAGATGATATCCTTGAGGAATTTCACTGCTGTGTGCCCATCACACTTTTTGATTGGTTTTACTTCAATCCATTTTGTGAACTTGTCTACCATGACCAAGATGTGGGTCATTCCTCCTCTTCGGCTTGAAAGGTCCTACCATGTCTAAACCCCATACAGAAAATGGCCAAGTAATGGGTATTGTTTTTAACTCGGCCGACGGCATATGTATTCTGGTTGCATATCTCTGACATCCATTGCACTTCTTAACTAATTCTTCTGCCTCTTTTAACGCCGTTGGCCAGTAGAATCCATGCCTGAATGCCTTGGCTACTAAGGCGCGAGATGAGGCATGGTGCCCACATTCTCCTTGATGTATATCTAGAAGGATTTCCTGACCTTCTGTGGGACTCACGCATTTCTGCAATATGCTCGTTACGCTTCTTTTATATAACTCATTGTTTATGATTGTATAGGCCTTTGCTCTTCCGGACGGTTTGTCCGCTAGTACTTCATTACTCGGCAAGATCGCGTCTTTTAGGTACGAAAATATGGGTTGCGCCCATATCGGCGTTGCTTTTCTGCAGTGATTTCACCGTCATCTCCATTTCTTCCGCCGACGATTTACCTCGGCCCTTTCCATGATTGTTATTACCGGCTGTCCCTCTCTTTAGGGTTCCGAATCTTTCTGGATCTACTTCCATTGGCGTATGATTCTCTGCAGAATTTGCCGGATAAAGATTGATTCGATTCGGTGATGGGTTTATTGATGGTTTCTGAGGTGCTCGAGGCTATACCGGCGAATTGCCGGGTTGATCCTAACTTTGACAATGTGTCAGCGGCGTCATTTTCTGCTCGTGGTACGTGATGAAATTCACATCCTTCAAAATATCCACTGATCTTTTGCACATGGAATCTGTATAAAGCCATATTAGCATCTAATGCGTCCCAAGTGCCCGATACTTGTTGCACTACTAGATCCGAGTCACCGTAACATATGATTCGGCGTATTCCCATTTCTTTTGCCACCTTTAATCCATGGACTAGTGCCTCATATTCAGCTACGTTGTTGGACGCTGCAAAATGTATTTGCGAGACATATTTCAATTGGTCTTTTTTAGGCGAGGTCAGCACTATTCCTGCTCCCAAACCGTTCCTTAGTTTGGAACCATCAAAATGCATTGTCCAGTAATTTGGATCTGGCAATGGCGGCTCATATTGCACCTCGGCCCAATCCACGAGAAAATCGGCGACCGAGATTTGATTGCATCTCTTCTATCAAATTATGAGCATACGGTGATAACTCGATCGCCCATTTTGCTATTCGGCCACTTGCATCTTTGTTGTTCAATATGTCGGCTATGGGTGCCTCACATATTACTCTGATGGGATGCTCTTCAAAATAATGCTTAAGCTTTTTTGCCGACATATATACTCCATAGGCCATCTTCTGATAATGCGGATAATTCTGCTTTGAGGTGGATAATACTTCACTTAGATAATATACTGGCCTCTGAACTGACTTACCCTCTTCAAGTCGTTCCACTACAACCACAGTGCTAACTACTTGATTGGTAGCCGCTATATAAAGTAGCATAGGTTCTTTTGATAATGGGGAAACTAAAATGGGTGCCGTAACTAGCATCTTTTTCAACTCGTGAAACGCAAGGTCGCGGGAGTCCAAATTAATTTGTCCGACTTTCTCATCACCGATAAAGTGGCAAGTTTTCTCTCTAGCCGACATACAAATCGACTAAGCGAGGCGAGGCAGCCCGTGAATTTTGTACATCATTCAAACATCTCGGCAATTCCATTTTTCTATTGCTCTTATCTTCGGATTAGCCTCGATACCTCGGTGGACACAAGGAACCAGTAGTTTTCCTTGCACGCCGAACGTGCATTTCTCGATTAAGTTTCATTCGAACCTTCTCGTGTTCGCAAAAGTTTGCCGATATCTTCTAGCAAGGTTCTTTCCTTAGTTTTGATGACTACGTCATCCACATATACTTGAATATTTTTCCTATCGATCATGTAAGCATTTTTGCATGCACCTTTGACGTTGCTCCGCATTTCTTAGGCGAATGGCATCGTGCGATAACAATAAGCCCGTGACGGGTAATAAATGCGATCTTTATTTGATCGGCCGGATTTAAGGTATCCGGTGGAAACCGAATACGCGTCTACAAATGATAACAACTCACGGCCGGTCGAGTCAATGACTTGGTCTATTCTAGGCAGCGGAAAGGATCTTTTGGACACGCCTTGTTCAGTTAGTGTAGTCGATACACATTCGCCACACAATGGCTACATTGGGATCATCTTTTTCTTTTCTACTAGCACGGATTTGATAACCAATCCGTAAAGCACCTCCATGATAAACCCGGCGAGAAGCCGAGTTATTTCATCCCCTATTACTTTTCTCCTGTCTTGGCGACGGAGAGGTTGCTTCACCGCCGTGCTCGGCCCGACGTTTAAAGAGTGCTCACCAACTCCTCGGACACCTTGCGGGTCTTGTGTTGACCATGCAAATATGTCCCGATTCTCACGGAGGAAGTTGGTGAGCTCGCCTTCCTATTTAGCGCGTCAAGACCTGCACCAATAGTGACAAGGCGCTCGGGAATTGCTCATCAATCTGAAATTTCTTCGTCTCTTTGGTTGGTTGGAAAGAAACGCTGCCATGAGGGTTGGCCAAACCCGGCATGCTTAATTGTGCTGACTGTGCGAGGGCTGCTACCTCTTGAATCCTTTTCTTTTCTCTCGCTATGACCAATGATTCGGCCAAATTTGACCCGGCCGAGGCACACTCCATTGACTTCTTGTAATCCCTGAATGTTATCACCCCTTGTGGTCCGGGTAATTTCATCTTTAGATACCCTATATGACAATCGCTCATGAATTTGGCCAAGGGTCAGTCCGAGTAGAGCATGATAACAGCTTTCCAGATCAACCACCTCAAATTCCAAATTTTCTGCTCTGCAGTTATCTCTTGTACCGAATAAGACGTCCACTCAGACTTTACCAATGGGCTCACATGAAAGCCCTGGTACTATCCCATGGAAAATTGTCCTTGTGGATCGCAGATGTTCGTGATATACCGAGCTTGTGCATGGTATCTTTGTACATGATGTTAATATCGCTTCCATTATCAATGAGTACTTTTGAGAATTTCACATTGATGCTTGGTCCCACAAATGTCGGGTCCAACACAAGTGCGTATGATCTGGACTCGCATTATTCTCGATGATCTTTTATGCTCCAAGTTATATCTTGATCGGACCATGGCTGGTATCTTGGCACCGCTGGTACAACCGCATTCACTTCCATATGTCGGCCGCACACTCGCTTGTCCTCATTGCTCCGTGAACACGCAGTAAGACCGGTGATGTTCCTGTAATCATTGCGTCCAAAGATTTGCCGGATTTATCCTTCCGCCCCGCCTCGGTTCATTACTTGATGCATCGCATCCCTCCGATCCGAGTTATCATACCTCGGAGGAGGGGCGCAGATCGCTTGTTGTGCATTTGCTCCGATTAATCGGGCCGATGTCTTGTTGCATCCGATGGGAGTCGAACTCCGCCGGTTACCCATCGCATTTTTCATCCAAGCACCGCCGGGTTGTGTGATTGGCTGGTCTAGACGGGTTTGATGTGAAATTTACACCGATCCAACATGGATTCAAATGTATACTTCTTCTCTTGCCATTGCTTCTTTTGCTCGGGGTCCATTGCCTCTTTCCGTCATTTCTTGCGGTCCACCTTGAGGTCCATTTTTCGTCGTTGAGTTACTCCGTGACTCGGCCGATCTTGAGCCACAACCACCGGGCCGAATTATACCTATAATCCGCCTCTTCTCTTCTTCTTCCTCCAAATCACGCCTAGATGACCCGCCAATTCTCTCGTGTATTGGTCTTGCTCACGATGATCTGCCGACATTAACTCCGGTTGGGTTGGGTCACCCAAAGCATAGGAGTCCGCTATTCGATAGTTTCGCTAGTGTGGTTGGCATATCTCTGCGGCGCTACACAACACACCGTCAGAACGGCAGCCTTGCGCGAACCAAGCGATCGCTGCGATTCAATAACTCCTTCACATGAGTTTCTCAAGTTACACCATCGAGTTAAAAACTCTCTATCTGTTTCATTCGGCCTCGCTTGCACATGGCCGATTGTCGTGGTCTATTCGGTCTCTTGTATGTGCCGGTAAAGTTGTGAACATCTCTTCAAGTCTAACCAGCAGTTGATACCGCTGGTTGATTATTCAACCATACCCGGCTGGTCCTTCCAACATCTGCGGACATACCGCATGCCCATCTCAAAGTTGCCACCCGCTATCTTCACCGCGTAGCATAATCAATTAACCGTCTTGTGGCTTGGTACTTCCATTGTACGTTTTGTGCCTCGCCAACGAAAATTCGATGCGGTGGTTCGCCCATGATCCGTGGTCCAAAACACGCCGGACCTGTGGACCTTGCTCTTCCAATAGCTCGGACCGTATAACCGATCCAATTTACTCTTGCATCATTCATTGGCAAATCTCGACAGATTCTATCCTCGCATCCCATAGTGATGGTCCCACCCTGGTTTGCGTATTCTACCTCGGAATATCCATCATTATACCTTTCATTCATCCGATTATAGCGAGCTGGCCTCACTTCTCTTCCCGCCGAGGCTCATGTCTTGGCAGCGGTGGAGCGGCACTTCTCTCCTTACTTCGCGGAGCTTGGTTTTCATGATTGTCTCGCGGTTCTTTTCTCCGTGCTCCCCATTACCTCGACCGCCGTCCTTTTCCATACGGCCGTGGTTTCTCCCCGCTATTACCTCGGCTTGCATTTCCTCTGCTCATTTGCCTTTCCACTATTGCCGGTCATATGGAACGATCTGCTTGTTCCTCTTCCCGAGGTTACCGCTCTTTCTTTTCTTGCATTGTTTCCGGTGAAGATGTCATTGCAGATAATGCAGTGCTTCACCGAATGAACCATTCGCGAGGCCCCGCCTTGCCGGGTTAGTTCGAGCATTTCATTCCTCATTCGCTGGCGCGCACTCAGTTCATTCACTCTTTCTTGCCTCTGCCGAGCTTCTCCTGTTAACCCTTCTAGTTCCAATGTCACGCATTTGCCGCTCTTAGGTTTTTCGCCGGTACTATACCTCGCAAACCCAAATCGCCCGATTCGCCTGTGAGCTTCATGCTCTTTGTTAATATCACTCATGAGGTTCTTTCCTCTTAATCTCAGTTCATCCACCCGCTCGGTGCGATATCGCTTATTAGCTTTTGCATATTCTCTCGTGGTCCTGTTCAAGGATTTCAGGTCGATACTTTTGGGCCTCTACCAAGACTTTTGCCCGGTTTACTCTAACTCTGCTCGAGCATTTGCGGATCAAGTATCGGCCACAGTGTAGTTAAGTTATCTATAGTTGCTCAAGAATGTTCTCTGGTCTCCAGAGGTGGTCCTCTCACTCTTGGTGCCTTTGGGGTGGTGTCATGTAGTTCGCCGTTTGCCACCGCGGAATTACCTCAGCCGGCTTTGCAGTAACCTGCTTGGCGTTACTGCACTGCGGCGGGCTCTGCTTGACCCGGCCAATCTTGCTCCCGCTGTGCCCTCTGCGACCATCACCTCGACGCCACCGCCGACGTTCTCTCGATGGATTTCGCGGCCGAGGCGGTTCCCTCAACAACAACCCGGTGAGGATAGACGTCGGAGACGCCGACGCCGACGAGATCCTGTGCTCGCCAGCCGATGAAGATCCGTTGCGGCGGGAGTTTTCCCCGAAGCTCCTCGCATTGTCTCTCGACATAGTCACAGACCAAATCTGGACCACACCGTAAACAACGCTGGCCGGTGTTGATGAAGTTTCCGTCCGGATCACAACTCCAGCTAAGATCGCTGGCCCCACGGTGGGCGCCAACTGTCGTGGTGGTGGCACGGCAGATGCCATGGGTAGGCTAAAGTATGGGGCCAATGGATGCTAGTGGGATCTGGGGAGGGAAGATGCAACTGTCTTTACACTCAAGCTGCCAAAGTGAAGAACTTTATTTCTCTCTCGATGTGTTACAAGTGCTCCTAGAGCTGTTACAGGGGAACTATCTGAATCTCCCCAGCCTAACGTTGCTCAAAAGACTCTCTCCTTTTCCTCAGGGTCCAGACCTCCCCTTATAAAGGGGTGCCTTGGGTGCCCTTAGGGCTGACGGGGCAAGCATATTCGAGGAATATGCTTGTCCCAAAGTGGTAATTCATGACCTCCTTTCCTGTCTCCCTTCCAATGACTCAAAGTTCCAGTGCCCCTTCACGTGCCTCGGGCTCCAAGACTGTCACCTCCGTGACCTCCTTCTCCCTCCGTCCTCAAGGCCTCCTTGTCTTTTTGGCAGCCTGCTCAGATTCCTTTTAGCCTGCAGCCTATGGTTTGACCCTAAGCTTCTCCTTCTCCCGCAAGCTTCAGATAACTCGGCCTTACCTTGTGTTATTCGCCTGCTCCTCACCGCATGAAGATCATTTGTATAACCCGCCGAGTTTCTCATTAACTCGGCCAGTAACCACTTTATATCTATACGTGAGCTTCTTGCCTCCGCTCATCGGCCGACATATACATGATTCGGCCGACCTAGGCCGTAGTTTCGGCAATCGACGGGACGATTCCTGCCTTTCCCGCCTCTGACCTACCCGAGGTTAACCCCCCGACAGCTTTAAAAAAAAAAGAACTCCAAAAGTTGCCATAAAATTCGCTCAGTAAGTTCGGTTACGAGTGAAGCAAATCAGGTCAAACATTCCACAGATTACATGGTAGACTGGGAGTAAAAATCGATATTGTTGAAATAACATTAGAAAAATGATGTACATCTCCCGATCCATCATCCGGGTCATTCGTATGCACACGCGTCTCTGCACGTCCACATAGCCTGACGATCGATCGTGCGACATGTGTCTGCAAAGCAGGGCCCCACCACTTTCTCTTTCTCCATCGGTAGTTCCTTATCCCCATGGCATTGCTGCCTACGGTATAGTTCCTTATCCCATCGTATCGCTACCAGAGCACGATGTTATGTGGGTGTGCAGAGACGCGTGTGTGTGCGAGCGACCCGGATGATGGATCGTTCGCGCTGCCTTTGCGAATCTCTGGCGTTGCCGCTATCATAGGTACCGCACCCCCGTTGTTTCAGGCCTCCATCCACGCAGCGCGTCGCCTAGATCCTCTTCGCGTGGCCGTTGGTTCGTTATTGCTGCGTTGCCGCTCTGCTTCGGAGAGCAGCCACCGGCCACATGAGCTGCAAAGGAGGTCGTCGTTTGATGTGAAGCCAGGCCGCCGCTGCTACAGAGCGAGCGCCTCCGACGTTGCTGCAAAGCCCTGCCGCCATTGCTTGAGAGCGCCACCCGCGTTGCTACAGAGCGCCACTGGCAGTGCTACAGAGCGAGCGCCACCCGCGTTGCTACAGAGCACCGCCGACGTTGCTACAAAGCACTGCCGCGCATATTGCTAGAATGCACCGCCGCCGTTGCTACAAAGCTCCGCTGCCGTTGCTACAGAGCGCCACCGATGTTACTGCAAAGCCCTGGCATCATTGCTACAAAGCACCACCGCCGTATTGCTACAATGCGCCGCCACCGTTGCTACAAAGCACCACCACCATTTCTATGAAGCGCTGCCGCTGTTGCTACAAATGGAGAGGCACGTGCTGAAACGGCCTTTGTCATCGGCTACAGAATCAATCAGCGGAGCTACGTCGGCACCAACGACTTCTCTTTTTTCTACTGCGCATGCTCCTAGGCGAGGGAGTATTCGAGTGTTTTTCTCGTGAAGGTGGAGCCGTGGAGGCGAAGGAATCATGAGGTGTTGAGGGGCCCATGGGGTCCACCCACGTGAGGATGTGGGGAAGCATATTGGACGAACGTCGTTGCCTGATTGGACGGCACATGAGGCGGACTCGATTGATTCACGCGATCGTTCGAGGGACGCTCAGCACCTGCCGTAACATTATGCTTTGAAAAATCGAACTGTATTCTGCAGTGAAAAGTTTGAAGAAACGCACTCGATTTTGTTTGTTTTTTGAGAAGACGCACTCGATTTTGTTTATTTTTTTTTGAGAAAACGCACTCGAATTTACTGTATGACCACTTCCAGACAAAGGCCTCCAGAAGATATATATTAGGCCCAAACAACAATAAACTTCCGCATCGGTAGCCCATTCAAGAACGAGCAAGTGGCCCACGCCACCATCTCCAATTCCCCCATCCATTGAAGCAGCTGCCTCACACTCACACGCGCACGGTCGCACCCGTACCTCACCAGACAGAGAGAGACGCCACCAGCAGAAGAAGACGGCGGCGGGATGTTCCTGCGGCGGATCCTCAGCGGCGGGGGCGGGCTGGCGGCCCTGTGCTCTGCGCGGGCGGTGAAGCAAACGACGGGGATCGTGGGGCTCGAGGTGGAACCGAAGGCGCGGGAGGTGCTCATCGGGCTCTACACGCGCGCCCTCAACGAGATCAAGGCCGTCCCCGAGGACGAGGGCTACCGGAAGGCCGTCGAGTCCTTTACGCGCCACCGCCTCCAGATCTGCCAAGAGGAGGAGGACTGGAAGCGCATCGAGGACCGTATCGGCTGCGGCCAGGTCGAGGAGCTCATCGAGGAGGCCCAGGACGAGCTCAAGCTCATCGGCAAAATGATCGGTTCGTAGCCCCCTTTCTGCCACCGCATCCCCTTAGACTCGTTCCCATTTTCTCTACGATCACACTCTATTTGCGTCGAGTAGTTGGGTTTATGCTACATCATTGTCTGATCTATTCTGTCTTCCGTTATTCTATGAGTAATGGAATTCGATCCCCCTGGTGGGTCGCTTGGGAAAAAATCATTGTCTGATCTATGAGGAATAATTAGGGTAATCGATGTGAGGGGCTACTGGCGATTTACTGACATGGACACGAATATTTGTAGCAATTGGTGTGATTTTCTACTCCCTTAGTTAGCACTCCGGCACTGTCTAGTAATTTTGGGATGAGCTAAGCTGATTGCACTGGTGACTGGTAGGACAAATGACCACGAATACTAGTAGATTGTTTGCCCGTTTGGTGACAAGGATGTCTTCTCTTGAATACACGAAAATGTTCTTTACCTTGTGGGATGTCTCCTTATTGGTGTTCATTTAGTGTAAATGATTTGGGTTGCATATGAGTAGGTAATGTTTACTGTTCAAGTACTAGTGAATTACCCTCTAAAAAAGTATTAGTGTTCATTTAGTGCAAATGGTTATGCTTGCATATGTGTTGGTAATGTTTGCTGTTCAAGTCTTCTTGTGGGAAGTCTCCTTATTGGTGCTCATTTAGTGCAAATGGTTAGTGTTACATATGAGCAGGTAATGTTTGCTGTTCGAGTACTAGTGAATTACCCTCGAAATAAGTATTAGTGGATAAACCTCGGTCAACAGATAAAACTTTGTATGAAATTGATTGACGTCCATGATCACATTGGTTTATACAAGCCGGAGCGTTCACTAATGCATCATGACTTTCACATGTCTGGTCTCACAGTGAATTGTTATGCTGTTAAAATCGATTGATCGTGAATCCAGTTCAGGAGCTCAAAGTGTGCCACATGAGGGAATACCTTGTTCTTTTCCCAGTGTCCTCCCATTAGGAACCGTGCATTGAAGGGATGTACTCCCTCCGATCCATATTACTTGTTACTAAAATGGATGTATCTAGACATGTTTTAGTGCTAGATACATCCATTCTAATGACAAGTAATATGGATCGGAGGAGTATTTGTTTTGTCAAATTCAGGCTAAATGCATCATATCCTATTATAGACTGAGATAGTAAGAAACTTATTCAACTGTTCTTCAAGCCTAGGACCGATCTTGATAGTAAGGACTGCATTCTATTTTCCAGAGTCTCTCTCACTGATAAATAGCCTCAATTCCCCTCCGATTAAGAAATAAATGGAACCATTTAGACTTTTGGGAAAGATATGATTACTGCATACGCCTGCTTTTGTGTAGCTCATACTAAAATATGAATGAGTTGCAAATCTGGCTATGTTATTGGGTCGATGCTGAACATTTGTGGCCTGCTGTTTCCACCTTAGCTCCCTTTCTTTTGAAATGATGACACAGGGAGGGAGGAATCTGATGAAGTTATCAGCAATGATCCATAAATACCTCAATTTGAAGTATTCTTAGTAAAAAAGGTCTAGATAACCCACAACCAGGGAATGGTTGTTCTACCATAGTTCCAAACTGATGTCATGGGCACTTTAGCAAGTGAGATTGGTTGATTACATGTATTATGCTCTTTATGGCAACAAATTTTCTCATGTCTGAGTTACCTTCTCTGAAATTGGGAATTCCTATCTCTGCTCACATGCTTGCTTGTTTTATTCTAGTTCGTTTTGTAGATGGGAGTGATCAGCTCAAAGTAGAAGAAATATATTTGAGCAAACTAGATTGCATATGGATAGCAATGAGTTGTAGCATTTACGCATAAAATTGCAAGCATGTAATGATATTCTTCTGTAGGCTATTTGATGTTTAAAGCAAACATCATACTTTCGAACTTTCAGTCTGTCACCATATATGCTACGTACCAAACAGTTTCTTTTGGTGTGATAAATTGAAAATCAACCTGTTAGTTGGTTGTAAGATGATTTGTTGAATACTTGAATGCAAGAACAGAAGCAGTTTCTCTTCAATCACTGATTTGCCAAGTTACTATTACTGTGCATGCACTTGTTGCTTTTTGCCTAAGATCGACTATGTGTATGTCTGCAATGCTGCTTTTATGGCGTGAGATGCTTCAGGCTATCATCTAAAATATGTGAATCTCAGTTGATACAAAAACCACCACTATCAGAAGTTCTGTTTCTTCGTTTCAAAAAAAAGTTCTGTTTTACTTACTATATTGCAATGCATGGCAGAGTGGGATCCATGGGGCGTTCCTGATGACTACGAATGTGAGGTGATTGAAGATGACACACCTATTCCCAAGCATGTTCCGCAGCACAAGCCTGTTGCACTTCCTGAGGAGTTCTTCAAGACATTAGATGCTATCAAGTCAGATCCAGCACTGCAGGGTGATTCCCCTCCACAAGTGAAGGCATAAAAACTTGGAACTCTTTGAGATGCATGCACCTTTTGCAGTGTGTAGTGAGACTAGTTTCATGTTTACTTTGCCTGCAGTATGCTTGTTGTAGCAAGCAGAATAAATTTGTTTCTATGAATGTGAATGCGTTTTTAACGCAGCGCTTCAACAGAAGAATTCGTCTATTGACTTGACACTGTGAACACTGTTTATTACTTTTCTTTAATTGATGTTGACGAAAGATCAAAAGCTCAAATGCTAGTTTTTTTAGTTGTGATTGCATGTTCTATAGAACCATGAACTTCCTTTATTGACATTGCCTAGTGGTTGCCTGAATATCTGTATTTGGGATTACTTAAGCATAAACACCATTTTTTTCTAGATTTTAGGCCAATTTTCCTGTAGTTATAGTACAGTATTTCTTCTTACTGTATTCATGAAGTAAAGCCTGATTGTGTGCTTGACCTGATGAAGTAGAAATTATGTAAAGTCAACTCTGAAACTGTATTTTTCTTCCAAAAAAAATCAAACAAGCTATGTTATAGATCATATACGTAGTAGAAAATAATTGGACAATTGTTGCAATTACTGGGTGACACAGCTGAGCCGAGGCATGGTGTAGACAGGCTGATGAACTGACGCGGGGAAGAAAGCATGGTCCTCCAGACTCCAGTGAAACGATTTTCACCCGCAAAACTGATACTTACGGACCAAAATAAGCGTGAGAATGGAGATACCACCGGACGTATCCCCGGTGACCGCACTGGCATCAGCTGCAGATTAGGGCCACCTTTAGGAAAGGATGGCAAACTGGAATACAGAATTTGCCCCTATCACCTGAATCCTCGCAAGAGAGCAGCATAGAACATGTGCAAAAAGGGCAAAATGGCCGAGGTGATGGAACGCTGCTCTGGAGGAGTGAAGGAAACAAAAACTACATTATTGTAAAGACAAACAAACAGATGAGCATAACCTCTCCAAACCAAGAACTTACCATTCTTGTTCAAAAGAACCCATTAACAGATAACTTAGCCATATCATTCTGAAGTGCACCACAAATTTCATTTCGGTGGCGTCGAAGGACCTGCTCTACACAGCTGCCCACACCCAGTAAACTACTCCCCTCCCAAGGCTTGGAGCTTCGCCCTACAGTCGCCATCACTTATCAGAAGCAGCATCTAGTCAAGTTCACTAGCTGTCTTGAACCCATCTTTAGACATAAAGAGGACAGATTAACCAAACACGGCACCGCTATACCCTATGTTCAGGTGGTCAGTTCCACACCACATACCAGCAACAGCAAAAGATGGATCACCTCCCAGCTACACAGCCAAACTTAAAACTTCCACGAACCTCCAAAAACACCGGGGATGATCAGGATCCAAAGGCTACACGGCAGAGTTGGCAAGCTGAAGGATACCATCCACCACCTCCATCTTGCTGTCGTCGAGCTGCACCTTCTGCTCCGCGTCGCCAAAGGGCCAGTGGAAGCTGGGCTCTCCGACGACCCCATAGCTCGACAGCGGCAGAGCGTGCATGGGCGCAGAGGGCGGGAGCTGCAGGAGGCTGTGGAGGAGATAAGGCGACACACCGTTGCTCAGCTGCTGCTGGGGAAATGGAGGAGCGGAGGCGGTGAAGGTGATCTGCCCCTGCTGCGCTTCTGGTGTTGCTGGCTTGTAGTTGTAGCTGTTCAGCCGTCTTCCGGGTCCATTGATCGGAATGTCGCTGTGGGCGATCGCCTCCAGGTTGTACCGGCTGGGCTCGAAGTTGGTGACGGCGTTGTCGCCCCTGAACTTCAGTGCTGCGATGTCGTACGCCTCCGCAGCTTCTTCCTGGGTTGCTGAAAAAAGCAATTTGGTTTAGTGCACACAGGCTAATTAAACCACTTGATCATTTCAATTTTCACAAGGAACAACACTGGGAAAGAGCTTTGCAGTATACATCTGTAAAATCTCGATCACCAGTGCATAGCAAACCAAACCATGTAACGAACTGTTGATGGTAAAACAATTTTAGCAATTAATACAATGGATTACTTGGAGATAAAAAAGACACATCAACACTAGCAGTGCAACCAAAGTTCATGTCCTGGCATCAGAAACACTAGGGTATCTTCCTTTCTATTCATGAAAAATAGTTAATACAACCATAGATCTCATGTGTCAGCAACTCAGCATTGCACATCTAGTCATCTACTCCGTCCGTTTCAAAATATAAGATGTTTTAGCCATTTTTTGAAACTTATGTATCTAGTCAGCATGTGTCATCTAGTACTAAGGATCACTTTGGCATGAAGAGCTATCAGGTGCTTACCAAAAGTCCCAAGATACAAGTCCTTGTTGCCTGCAACACGACCAATTCTTGCCTGCCAGCGTCCATGTTGGTGGTGCCTGACAAGACATATAAAGGACTAGGTTGAGCATATTGTCAATGATACTGATCAAACTGAGGGGTTCGTGTAGTACAAAATTACCTTGTGACACCTCTGTACATGGATGCACCTCTAGAAAAGCCACTGCTCTTCCTGCATATATACACCAGATAGTTGTAAGCACAAATATAATGCCTGACATGAGTACGAAGTTATAAGCACGAACCTCCTCAGTGAAGCTACAAGTTCCTGCCTGCTCATGTTTTGCATCTCCTCAATCTCTCTGATGTAGTTTTCTCTCTGAAAAGTGAAGATACCCAGCTTAAGTCCATCGTAAGCAAAGATGTCAATATAAGTGAATACATGAATGTGTCCTAAAAATAAAGCGATGAATATGCATGAAACTCCACAGAAGGATAATCCCATATTTCCGAGTTAAATATAATTATATGCTTAAAGTAAACTTAGTAAACCTACAATGTAAGGTGCAACTGAAAAAGCATGACCTGAATTTATGTCTTTCAATCTGTACTAGAGCATGAGTTCAGAGATGTGACAGGACAACTGAACAAGATGATATATTTCAAAGCAAGTACAGAAGGAACAGCCTCATTCAAGTTAATACCCCTATTAGGTAGCTTAAGACTCGTAATATCTTTCTGAGCAATAAAAGTAGCAACATCTAAACTGAACTATGTAGGGAATCAGGAAAAAGACGACACTTACAGGGAAGTTAATGGTGGCATTAGCACCCCAATATTTCAGAGCAGCAAGATCATATGCCCTAGCAGCCCTATCTTCCTTTTCATAGCCACCTGCACAGTACCACATATTTCTTTCACATTTCTACTAAATGTGCTGCTGAAAAGATACTACCAAGTACTATAATAAGCAGGAGGTCACTGTTCATACCCAAGTAAACTGAAGAGTGTCCCACACAGTCGGCAGGATAGCAAGCACAAGAAGAGTAGACATTGGAAGGCACGTTAGTTTAAACCAATAGAGAAGGGAAAACAGAAATGCTTGCATAGACAAAAGTTGTGTAACTTTATCATGTAATTCCTATAAGGAAAATCGATGCATATTAGTTAGTATACCTAACTGCGCAAAATATACATGACGTTACACACTTATGGCCGTTCATGCATGCAATGAGATACCCTTAATTAATTAAGACCAAGTACCCACAATGAGCCAAATAGTTCGATAATTAAATGTGCTACATGTTTCTGTATTAGGTACATGGTATAGTTGACAGCAACATTATCATGTGATAATCCATGCCAAATTCAAAGAAAAACTACTGTTCTGAAGTTATGGCTATGGTAATACCCAAACTATGCTGCATACTCCTGACAACAAAGCATATGTCCACATTTCAACTCATTTAGAGCAGTGGCCTCTCCAGACAAGAAAGCATGGCCCATGTCCGCATTTCAACTCACAATGTTAATTCTCCCAACATATAACAATTTCGAAATGCAGCATTGTGCTCGCTCTTGCTTGCACTGCACGTTCTGACTGCAAGACGTATCCCTCCACACACGAACTGCAACAAAACTCTCCTGGTCACTCAACAAGGAGCAGGACACATTGAAACAACAGCAGCGGAAGAAGAAAGTAATTCCGGAACCAGTTTTGTGGGTTGGTGATTGCTTATTAGCTGTGTCCATGCTACCACCTTTCTTGTGTTGCGGAAGTGGTCAGAACCAGTTGATCCAAATAATGGCAGGAGCATGTAATGTATGCAGTCAACAACATGTGAAGAAGAAAACAATGAGATTCCAAATAAACAAACAAACAAACAGCGTGTAGGCGCATCAACCACGCTCCCTTGTTCTTTTCGTTGTCTAGTCTACGGTATACGCAGCAAATGGCACTGAACTCCTCGTGATCCCGGTGGCGTTTTGCGCAACTTCCGTCGCGTAATGGCACTCCTCGTTGCCGATAGATTTGTAGGTCCCTCCGTACCTTGGCCTTCCACCCCACGAAGATCCACCGCATCTCCTCTTCACTCCTTTCCCTGTATGGTATGTGGATGTCCGCCGCCATGGGGCCATGAGAGCCGTGGAGCTCCTCATCACGAGGCCAACAAAGGGTGTGTCGTGAGTAGTAGATGGAAGAGAGGAGGGGGACTCAATCACTGCAATCCGCCGGAGTCCGGGGACACGGCAGTGTACATAATCCCTCCACACCACCCACACGCGCACTGCAACAAAACTCTCCTGGTCATCAACCAGGAGAGCAGGACAAACACACGGACACAACAGCAGCGGCGAGAAGAGGAGAGGCATTCCAATTCCATGACAGGACCACTTTTGGGGCTGCAGCCTGCAGGTGATTGTTGCTTAGCTGTGTTCTACCACCCGTGCCTTGCCAGCGTTGCAAAAGTGGTCAACATGCATGCCCGTTTCAAAATTCGAAACTCACCCCCCGTGACCGTGCGTGGAAGAGGCAGACGAAAACAAAATAGATTTCTGGCGGATGAAACAGAAAAAAACGGAAGGCTTGCAGCGGAAGAAGAAAGACAAATTGAACCACACATCAGGTCAAAAAAAGAAAATTGAACCACACATGAACTAGAAACAAAACAGCAAAAAAGCTGCGGGGCGCTGCACTGGCAAAGCTGGCGTAACCCGCGACCGCGACCTATCCGCGGAAGAATTTTGACCAATAATAGAAGATTACCCCGGTAATTGTTTCGTTCACTCTGAAATAAAATGGTTTACCGGGAAATGGACGAAGAACCTTTTCGTTTGGAAGAGTAAAAAAATGGAGGTGGTCAAAGAGGTGGCCCACCCGCCGGGTCCGCAGAGAATCCGGGAGCGAGTAGTCTACCTCGTCATCATCATAAACGGAGATGCTGTGTCACCTCACGCACGCAGCACGCGATCTCTCTCCTACCCGAAACGACGCCACCCCCCATGATGTACCCCCCAGTCGCAAAGAATTCGCTAGCGGTAATCGCCACCGTTGATGTTCGGAACTTCAGATTAGCAGGTAAATTAAGTACGGAGTAGTATTAGATGTTGGACTAAAAAGGGTAAGGTAATCACCTTGTCGTCCCTTGCGCTTCTGGCCTTCCCTCCGGCACGTGTTGTCCCACAGGTGCGCCTCGTACCGCCCCGTCCACCTGTGCCTGCGACGCACGTGCGACCAGCGCCAGCAGCAGTTAGCGGATTGCTAATCACGTGACGAATTAACTACAGACTACTTAATCACACACTCCCTAACCACACTTAACACTCGCTAAGCGGAGGTACGTACCTGGTCACCCCGCGGTAGCACGACGTCCTTTGCCCGATGTTCGGCATCAGTGGAAGCGACGGCGACGGTGGCGCGGAGGAGCTCCCGGAGGTGGCCACGGTCGACGTCGGCGGCGCCACGGCGAGGACCTCCGGACCAGAGCTGCTGCTGCCGTGGACGGCGTGGTTGCAGGAGGACGGCAGCAGGAGGAGGCGGTTCGGGTCGGCGCCGGGCGGAGGAGGAGGAGGCGGGGCGGTGGTGAAGAAGTCGTCGGCGGAGAAGCCGTCGAAGGAGAAGAGCAGCGCGTCCGGCAGGCCCGCCGCCATGGGCGGGAAGCCGAGCGAGGTCGGCGGCGACATGGTCACCTCACCGAAAAGAGAACTCGGTCGTAGCTAGGGCTTTGATGACGAGTTCTTTTCCGTGGAGAGAGAGACGACGTGAGGTGAGGGGGCCGGGAAAGAGGGCGGCGCGCTCTGGCCGGGACACGGAAGCGGGGGCGGAGGAAAGGAGGAGAGGCCGAGGACGCGGGGCTGTATTTATAGGGGAGGCGGGTGATGATGACGGCCGAGACGGCCGCGCACTTCTCTCCTCGTCTCGTCCCGTCCGAGTCTTCTTTCCGGGCGCTTGAATGGAATTTGGAGAGAAGGATGATGGGGTAGATGGGGCCAGCCCGTCAGCAGCGCTGTGCTGTGCTGTGCTTTTTTGTCCCTAGTGCAGCCCCGGAGCCTTCTTTTGTTCGCCGGTTCGAGCAGTGGGTCTCCGCGCGGCGGTCTCCATTTTAATATTTGAATGAGAATTGGCAGCGTCCATGGTGGAACGGATATGCATCAAAATTCATAAATCAACACTCGACGTAAGAAAATTCAAGGATGGGAGGAAACCCCCTCCACGTGTCTTCTTCTCGGTCAGAAGACAAAAAAATAAAAACTCGGCGTGTCTTACAGCTTAAGAAAGAGCGGAAAGCATGATGTTTGTTTGTTTGGTCATCTTCTTTTAGAAATTTTGACAGCAAAATAAATTTTGTCCTTATAAAGACTATGGCATCTTTTCGAACAGCTTAGTAGAACTTTTTAAGCCTTCTCCTGAATCTCATCTGTCAAAATCGTTTATACTTTTAAATTGACATTGGAACTACTAGTTAAGAAGTTTGAATGAATTTTGAAGATAAGATTCTGGGAGAAACTGGTCGACGGTAGCTTCTGGGAAAAGCTGGCCAAGAAGCTGAAAAGAAGGGGGCCTATAACCGAAGGGTTACGCACCGCTTGACCAGCGTCAGTACAATCCAAATCTGCTCCTTTACCCCTTCTTTTTTAGTGAACTGTCTGTTCTTGTCTTGGTGTGACGGCAAGCAATGAGTAGTGACATCAAGACAATGAAAAACATGCACTAACGCAATAAAGATTAGAGTTGCAGCCTTTTTGGAAGAGTAAAAATCTTTCAAATTTGTACTGTATAACCGTATGTCCATTGTTAAGCAAGAAAATTTCTGTGTATGCCATTTTGAATTTATATGTCCGCTGCTTCGAAAGCCTAATTGCAGTAGTGCTATAACAGGTTTGAGACAAATGCGTAATGCATCACTTTTTACCAATGAGAAGACATCGGCACCGGTCAAATCTCCACCCCAAGGAGTGGATCTATTTTAAATGTTTGTCATTTTGAATGTATACAAGCTTTTTTTTTAACTCATCATATTGAATGTATACAAGCTAGTAACTACAAAATGACAAATATGGTAGTACCATAAAAACCTTGCGAGGGAAGGATAACACATTAGGAAAAAACATCAATGACACCCAAATCACAGCTGGCGACGTGCATTTAGTGAGTAACATCAAGACAACGACAAACATGCACCAAAAGATCAGAGAGTATAATTACAAACCTTTTGGTAGGTAGAAAATAGGCTTACACGTCATTTATAATTTACGTGTTTGGCTCTTCAAAAATTTAATTGTGATAATGCTATAAAGATTTTGAGACATCATGGAATTCATCTTGAATAGTGAAAAGGCACCCATAACACTAAAATCTCACCCTCTCCGATAGTGAATACCACTAAATCTTGCCCATTCTTCCTCATTTTCGAGTGAATTACTTGTTTTTGTGTGTGTGTGTGGTGATGGGTATTGAAGCGAGTTATATCTTCAATGACAAGCATGGACAGATATATTGTTGCGGGATTAGCTAACTCCTCCCACGAGTCACGACTCATCCCGTTGAACATATAATAAACCAAGTGCGATCAAGACCAAGTCATCAGAAGCCCAAGTTTCTACCATGCCTAACAAGTCTAGAAAAATTCAAAGAAAGGCCCAAGATAGAGAAATGGATTAAGGTGGAAAGAAGCCCAATAAGAGAAGTCCAACTTAGGAGAGGGAAGAGAGGGTTTGGTATTATGGATTCACCCTCCTACTTAGTCCACCATAGGCTAGGTAAACCATATTTTACCAAAATACCCTCCAATCTACCACTCATAAAGTGAACCCTTGGTATTTCACCAAGCCCCTCAAACCTATAAAAGTACTACTAAGGGCATGTATTCCGTAGATAATCACTTGAGTCAAAGTTAGGGAAGACACTAGAGTTTCAAGACTCGTTCAGATAGTTCTAGGATCGATTCCAAGAAGTCTTACACGACTCAGATTGCCGTTAACAAAGATAAGTTTAGAGTTGGCCTCAAAAAGTCACGTACAACTCGAGCCTTAAATCAAGCCTCACTCATTACCTTCCCAACATAGGAGTAGTTTGTGCTCCATCGAGGAAACCAATATATTCAAAAATCATTGTGGTGTGACCTTTGCAAATGTATGCCAATACTCGCTATAAGGATATCGTACACGCCCCTTCTAACACTTGTTGAGACTATATGGCTAACAACATTGTTGGGGAACATGCTTAGCAAAATATATTTTTAATGTGCATGATATAAACAGGTGACTATCGAGGTGCAAAAACCGAGATCATACCATCGACGAACACATCACTGCAATGGAGTTTATGATGTTGTGGATGATGACCTTCGACTCCTGCGGCTAGGTTATACCTCCTAGCCGCCAATTTTTTTGCTTCGTGAATATCCACACGATCAAGCATCTAAGTAGATGATTCCTCTGAAGTATCCACACGTTTCGATGTGGTATCACCGGGTGCTGTTGGGTTCGCATCATAAAAAACAAAAAAATCCTACGATATAAACAACCAAGCACCAAGATCTATCTATCTAGATACAAGCAACGAATGGATATACATCCATAGAGAACTTATCCTCTAAGATTGAAAGGCTTTACGAGATTGGTTCTCATGGATGATGTAGTCATACACTTTCCGATCTCAAGATCGCGTTGAACTCCAGCACCTCAAACCAGCAGCGCATCCGTGATCGCACACACGTCCAACACCCCGACAACCTCTGAGTCCTCGCTCCAGCAAAACAACAAAAGCAGTAGATCCTTCTAGAGAAACCACCGAGAACATGTACTTCGCTAACCACTAAAAACCAACACCCCTCGTGTCGTTTTAGTGATTATATGAACCAAATTCACTACATCAAGACCGACCATCACGTGAATTGGTGTAGCTGCAAAGGCGAACATCTATATGGTCATCATATAAACTATATGATTTATGATTTACCTTTCAATTTGTGTTCCTAGGCCATGTCTGTATATGCTAGACTTGTCAAGTAAGAACCTTAGTAACCACGTGTGCAAATTTGGCTTACACTCGTTGTATGCGAATGTAGAGTCTATCACACCCGATCATCACGTGGTGTCTCGAAATGACAAACTTTCTTAACGGTACATACTAAATAAAGAACACATTTTATCTTCATATTTAAATGAGGGATCATCTTATTGTTGGGAATATGCCCAAGAGGCAATGATAAAAGGTGTTATTGTTATATTGTTTGTTCATGATAATACATATTGTCCATGCTATAATTATATGAAGTGGAAACATAATACATGTATGGATTAATAAAAGATACATATGTCCCCGGTGAGTCTCTTATGACTAGTTTGTTAGTCAAGAGATGGTTATGGTTTCCTAGCCATGGACTTGGGAAGTCACTTGAAAACGGGTCAAATCATTAGGAGAATGATGTGATGGAAAAACCCAATTTAGAGCATAGTATTTGATCGTATCACTTAGTTGTTTACTACTTTCTCTGAACTGAAGCAGCGGCTGAGAGTCACCTTGAGAGTCGCCTGCTCCGCCTCGGCTCCTCTTCCCCTACTCTCCGGCGGCCCAGCCGGCCGGAGACGGCGGGGGAGAGGAGGCCGACCCTCTCCTATGTATAGTAGTAGCTTAGGTCTGTGTTCGTCCTACGTGGCGATTGGCATGATGCCGCGGGGGTTGTGTTCGTCAGAGCTCTCGGGCGGCTTTCGGCGACAGGTGGTGGCGGCGATGCTGCTCGTGGTGCTCCCGTGGAAGGAGCCGAAGGCGAGCAGTGGGGTTGCTTCTTCCTCCCCTGGAATAAATAAGCTCGGTAGGATCCTTCTTTTCTTGCAGGGGTGCGCTGCCGTTCTTCCTCTTCTGGCCGGCCATGGCGGCGAGGAGGAGAGGCTTAGCGGCAAGGCGCATGGCGTGGCACTACTTCCCCCGGCCGGCCGTGGTGGCGAGGGGGTGAGGTGGATCTCGTCTTCTTCATGCCTTCTGCAAGCTTTTGGAGGTGCTGTCCATGGCGTCAAGCAGACCCAGCCGTCGTCTGTTCTGGCCACGGAGGTGGTGGAAGAGCAAACGCGGTTTGATGCTTTGCCTGGCGTCGAGTTCGTGAAGCTGCGTACTGGAGATTCCAAGCTTCGCTCCCGACGAAGCTATCCGCGGTCAAGAGAGCCGCCTTGTGCTCGGATGAGCCCGAGCCCCATCTTCCATGAGGCCAAGTCTGCGCATGTTCGCAGCAAAGAGCCCAAGAGGAAGATCTTCCGCTCCCGCCACGACGCTGGACCAAGTGGTTAGTCCCCGGAGTCAGCGTCCTCTCTGTGGCGGAGCAATTCGACGGCGAGGTCCGTTAGCAGCGGTGCAGAGCTCGGCGGAGGACCCGATTGCTTTTTACCAATCTTTTCTAGGGTCTTCTTTGTAAGAGTTTAGTCCTTATCCATCAAACCCCTAACTTTTAGGGGCTTTGATGTAAAATGTAGCCACCACTTTGGTTAATGCGAGCAGCTTCTGGGGTCTTCGGACCCTTTCCCGTTAAAAAAAAAACTTAGTTGTTTACTATCTCTTTATGAATGTCAGTGTTGTTTCCTTAGACCATGAGATAATATTACACCCGGATATTGGAGGAATGCTTTGTTGATTATAAAGATGTCTTTCAGGTATCTCTAATTGTGTTTTGTTGGGTTGCATGTATCAATAGTGGGATTTGTCACTCCATGTGATGGAGAGATATCTTTGCTCCCTCTCGGTAAAGTAGCATCCTAAAGTTTGCAAACAAGTGACTAAATAGTTGGTCACAAGGATCCTATATTACGAAACGAGTAAAGAGACTTGTCAATAGCGATATTGAACTAGGTATTGGGATACCGACAACCGAATCTCGGGCAAGTAATATATCACGAGATAAAGGGAATCGAATACCGAATTATTTGAATCCTCGACATTGTGGTTCAATCGATAAAAGAACTTCGTTGAATGTATGGGAATAAATATGGGCATCCTGGTACCGCTATTGGTTGTTGATCAGAGAGGTGTCTCGATCATGTCCATGTGTTCTCGAACTCGTAGGGTCACACACACTTAAGGTTTCGTGTCGCTAGGTTTTGCCAGGATAAATAAATGGTTTTACCGGATATTGATTCAGAGTCTCGGATAAGATCCTAGATATTATAAAAAGTGTTTTCGGAGAGTTACAAAAATATTTTGGAAAGTGGACTAATGTTTATTAATTATTTGAATTGATAAATATAAAATAATATTTATTTAGAAGAAATAAATAAAGCAAATGGGATTAATAATTGTTAATTGGTTGAATTAATAAATATTAAGTAATATTTATTCAGAAGAAATAAATAAAGAAAAGGTAAAGGAAAAGAAAAAAAGGGGAAATGTTCGCACACGAACATGTCATCATGTACCCTTGCCGCCGAGCGCGATGCGCGGCAGCCCACACCGAGGAAGGCTCGCCGAAAGCGCGGTACGCAAGATAGTCCGACGGGCGATTTTGAAGACCTGAAACCCCGCTCGGCCGGGAGGGACCCCGTCAGGACGTCACGACGGCTATGGGCTTCCCTAGGTCGGCCTGACCGCCCCTAGAGCCTCGTGGATTCGTAACCTCCAATCTTGAAGAACGATGAAGAATGAGAAGTAAGATATAAAGGGAGAGGGATAAAAGTAGATGAACACAAAAAGTAGTAGATGTGTTTGTTTGAGTGGTGTTGGTTCAATGGATATGCACCCCTCACGTATATAAGGAGTGTATGGAACTTTCCGTGTAAGAAAGAGGCTTGGAATTACGTCTAAAACCCTAGTTGGGATCAAAATTCGGATGGTCTGGTCCGAACTTCCCGTAACTATTCGGCCAAAAACTTGCCTATACTTTCTCAACCAATTTTGAGGTAGTAAACAAGCTCAGATAAAAATATCGTAAAAAGCAAATTTGTTCGTATAAAAAAGTCAAAGAACTTTGATTTTGGCTACTTTTCTATCCAACGTGATCTTGATGGTCGTTTCTGCTTATTTTCGTATCAAACTCGAATTTGGGTCGAACAAATTCTGACCGTATTTTGAATCTGGAATTCGTATACTTGCTCAGATGAAGACGACTCCGAAAGAAAAATTGTTTGCCTTGAAACAACAAAGAACTTTCATGTTTTGCATTTTTTCATCCGAGTTGATCTTGACGGATGAATTTAAGTCGAACTGAGTTAGATATATCCAGCTCGCGGGAGATCCTTTAGCAAATTTATCTATGCACTTAATCAGACATTAGCATCATCCATGTGTGATGAAAAGTGCAAAATAGTATTTTAGCTCCAAAATCTGCATACTATCTCGGCTCGTGATGACTCAAAAATCAAACTTGCTTGTATTTACGAGACACACAACTTTCGTGTTCGATACTTTATCACTTGAGGTCATCTTAAAGGAGTCATAATTTAAGCCTCCATATATCAGTATCCGAGTCTTCTCTGAACACTAGCATAATCGGCTATTAATCCTGATCATGGCTTGACTTGATAAGGTGCCTCTTTGATGATGATTAATATTCTCCAAGTAGACCTTTCCGAGTGTCTCTTATCATTTGCCTTGATTAGTTACGAGCCCAAAACGAGTGCCAGCACATGCCCCCTGTTTTTTGGCAGAGCTTGAGTAGCAGAAAATAACTTGCTCCAGTTTTAGTCTAAGGACGATGTCAACACTCCATCGGCCACTGGTTGTCTGAGGGCGATAACTCTATATCGGTCATATCTGCTAAGGGGGATACATATATATCGGCCATTTTATGCCCAAGCTTGTTGTTGAAATGGATCGTATGGGCACCTAGAGGGGGGGGGGGTGAATAGGTGCTAACCAATTTTTAATACTTTTTAAATTTTAGGCTTGACACAAAGTAAATTCTCTAGATATGCAACTACGAGAATTTCCCTATATAAAACCCTAACTACTAAGCACGTAAAAAGAGGAGCGAGGAAACCGTAGTGGAGCACGCGGAGACACAGGGATTTGTTTTACCGCAGTTCCTTCCTTGTTAAGGGAAGTACTCTGCGTTGGAGGGGTGGGCGGTTCTAAGACCACCACGCCATAATAGGCCTCACCCTATTCTTCGATGGATCTCGCCACGAGAGGCCTGATCCACCTTCTCCACTATTGGATCCCTTCGAGGCGGGAACCGGTGCCTTTTACAACACTATCGGGGCACACACACCCACAACCGAATTGGGGGCTCCCGAGATGACAACAAGCTGCCACAAGAACAAGGTTTATCAATATAAACAAAAACAAGGATCTAGGTATTTGCAAGAAATACTAGATCGGGGGTTCTCCAAATGAATGGTGAGGAGATGAAGTGCTTGATTGCTGATGATGAAGATCGAGTTCTCCTCCTTCGATTCCCCATGGGACGGGGCCTTTGGGTGGATATAGGTGGAGCTCTCTTGGATGAAGGTTGCAGATCAGATCTCGTCTTTTTCGAATGCATCAAGAGATCTGGCAGGAGGGGGAAGGCTGGCTTAAATACCCCTCCCCAGATCTGGCCGTTGCACAACTTTGGGGGCGGATTATCCGCCCCCCACTTGGGGAGGATCATCCGCCCCCTGGGAAAACTCCGCCCCTAGGGCGGATTCTCCGGGGGAAACTCCGCCCCCTCTCTCGGGCTGGCACCTACAAAACTTGGTGAAGATCTTGGGGGGGGGGGGATAATCCGGCCCCCTCTAGGGGCGGATTATCCGGCCAACCCTCCGCCCCCTCTCTGGGGCTTGCGCCTTGGCGATGAGGATGGGGGGCGGACTATCCGCCCCCCTGAGGGGCGGATTATCCGGCGGGGCCAGAAAATCCGGCCAAAACTCCGCCCCCCTTCTGGGGCCTGCGCCTGCTTGGGAAGAGGGAGGGGCGGATTATCCGCCCCCAAAGGCAGAATCCTTTTCCCTTTTTCTCAAAGAGAGGTGCAACACTTCAACACACATTAAATAATCCTTGATATTGTTATCTAACACACAAATCACTAGGGATTATAAAATGTTTTTTCAATCTCCCCTTTTTTGGTGTTAGATGACAATATTAGGATTTGCAATGAAACCGGATAATGCCACCTTAAATAATGAAAGATGCTCCCCCTAGATGTGTGCATATTTAAAATTTGCATTTGAATACAAATACACACACTAGAGAGAACACAACTTCCACAACAAAGATAATTGAAACAAGGTGGTTTGGGAAACAAGGTCATACCACTGGGATGAGAATATAACCAAAGAACATAGTTTGTTTGATAGCCTCCAAGCACATCCCAACAATACCGATGCATACATAGATAATCCCATGAATCCATATGCCATCAAATATGCTCCATAATTCCAGAATTCCATGAGATCCACAATAGATAAATCCAGAATTCCATGAACACCAAACATAGTACCAAACATAGTGGAGCACGACATAGTCTTACATAATCAAACACAAATAGCAAATAAGTTCACGCTAAAAAATGCACAAGCAAGCAAATAAAACGACTAAAAGAAAAATGCTTGCGCCCGACCCTTGCAAATCCACGATACCTAATAGAACTACTTCTCCCCCTTTGGCATCGAAACGCCAAAAAGGAAGAAGAGCGATGCTAACGCCCCTGTAGATCACTCCTCCTCATCATCATCGTAGTCATTCCCGTCCCCTTCCTCTTCATCATACTCATCATCATCGTCATCAGCTGGAGGAGTGGGTGCCCTCGGTGGAGGAGGAAAGAGGCAACTCTCGAGCTCGCCATAGTTGATCCCTGAGGTGTTCCACTGAGCATACCGATCCGGAGCAGTGGGAGGAGGTGGATGGCCAGTGGCACCTGAGACATGGTGGAGAATAAGCTGCTGCGTGTGATCCCTCTCATGATCCCTGTGGTAAGCCTCATATTGGCCCTTGTGAGTGTCAATGCCCATGCAAAGAATGTGCCGCTGGAACCAAGTGAGCTGCTTAACCTCGCGTGCCATTGGGGACACCGTGGAACGACGACCACTAGCCCAAGCATCACGCATGAAGGACTCCGGGGCAGTGGAAGGGTGATGGGTCTTCTGAGCCTTGTTGTAGATTTTCTTGGGCTTGTGAATTCCATCCAGAGGAGTGCCAAAATCCTCATGTGGCAACATATGCTTGACGAGCATCATTATAAAAGGAGCATAAGGAATAGAGATCCTATTGATCATAGCATCCGTCATCTCATGATAAATATAGTCCATGACATCCAATTTGTAACCTGTGGCTGATCTAGAGTTAGTGGCACACTCGTGAGCAAAAGCAAGGAGTGGAACCAGGTGGCCACGGATCTTGTCATTGTTGCCACCACTAGGAGCGATGCAGTCCCTAAATATGCCAACAAGGGAGGCATACAAGGGAGAGAGGCCAGCAAAAGTACCAGCAACACCATCAGAAGAAAGGCAATGAGCAAGTGCAGTATCCTTGGATGGCTTCAGAGGAGAAATGATACGGTGGCCTGAAGGAGTGTCACGGCCATGGAATGCATAACCAAGGACCTGCCAAAAGGTGCGAACGTTCGACTGAATCATGGTGGTACCTGTCATCCACTTCATAGTACGACGCTCATCACCGAAAATCAGTAGAGTTGAGAAGAACTGCCGCACCACAGAGGAATCATAGTTGCATTGGATAGTCATGAGGTGGTGCAGCCCCATCTTGTTGGTCACATCTAGTGCTTCAATGAGCCTTGTCTTGGATTGAGCCTCAGTAAAATTGATGGGACGCATAGGGCGAAGCTTGAGAGTAGAATATACATCATCATGAATAGCCCGAAAGTGGGCATTCCAAAACATAGAGTCCTCGGGGGACCATCACTGTCAGCCTCATCATAATAATCAGTCTGGCGAATGGTGGCATACTGAAGACTGTCCATAGCCTTGTAATTGGGCCGAGAATATTTGCCCTTGCGAGATGCTGTCCTCTTAGTTTTCTTACTTGCCTCTGCCATCCGTTCAGCCTCTCTTGCTGCTCTGCTGACCTCGGTCTCGTCAATGAACTTCCCTTCTGCAGTAGGCTTGAGATAACGGGCACGGGAATGATGGACGAAGGTCTTGGTAGGCTTGGAACCACCTGTGAAAAGCATTAGAGGGATAGCATGGAGATAAGCATACACACAAGTCCAGGAAAGAACACGGAGAAAGAGTAGCATTGCAACCCATAACCAATGATGTGTATTGCAGAAGCAGGACCAAAACAGACCAGGATTTAATCTCCAGGCCGGATTATCCGGCCCTGGCAGGGGCGGATAATCCGCCCCCCGCAGAAATTTTCTGGATTGGCCCAGATCTACCATGGCAAAACAGATCGGGTACTAGGGTTGCAATTCTACTAATTCTAGCATGTAAGGAACAACACCAAGGACCTTCTACAACGAGATTTCCACCAAATAAAATGCATCCCATACAAAATGAGAGAGATGAGGGAGTTACCCTCACTCATTGGAGGAAAATCGCAGAGGAGAAGATACCCGGAGGCGAGGTGAAGAAGATCCGAGGAGATCCCGAAGAATCCGGTGGTCGAATCAACTCCGGGAGAGGCTGATGCTCCGGCGACGGCTGGGGGCAGAGGTAGGGTTGGGGGAGGGCTGGCTGCTCTGTTTGAGCCTGCCCTCCCTGACCCAGCCTATAAGGGGCCGATTTCGCCCGTGGCGGATAATCCGCCCCCCACTTAGGGCGGATAATCCGCCCCCCTGAAATTCTGTAAATTACAGATTCAGGCCAGAGCAACCTAGCAAACCCCTCGATGGTGTTTTAGAGGACTTGTGTGCAAGAATAGATGGTTCAAGGAGGGAGAGAAAGGCTTGGGTTGAGAGCATCAAACTAAGATGGTACTACACACCCAAATTTGCAAGAATCAAATCAATCAAAAGCCAAATTTGAGTGTGTTTTCCATAAGAACATGAGATATGCAAGAAAATCCAACTAGACCCATGAGAAACCAACTCTTCTCGAGGAAGAGGGCGGTGGCCGAAGCCACCATGTTGGAGCGCATGGCATGACACCGCGAAGATGTATCTTGAGTTCAAAACCAATGCTCATCGATGACCCACATATCACAAAATGATATTAAGGGAAATGATTTTACTTGCTTTCGGCATTATGGGGGGAGGGTTGGCCCAATCAATTAGGACCACACTCCCCCTATGTCTATGCCCGCATCTAAACCAAATACATGAATAAGAGCAAGTGGGTGTGCAAGGGTAGTCAAGCCAAGCTCCTTGAATCTATGATATTTAGCTCATTCCTCAAATAACAAAATCTTGCTTCATCAAGAGGTTTCGTGAAAATATCAGCAAGTTGGTTCTTCGTGCTCACAAAGGATAGGGCAATATCACCACGAGCAACATGATCCCGAATAAAGTGGTTGCGAATCTCTATATGTTTTGTTCTTGTATGCTGCACGGGATTGTAAGCAATTTTGATAGCACTTTTATTGTCGTGATAATAGAGGCACTTTGTCACAATTGACACCATATTCCTTTAAAGTTTGCCTCATCCATAAAAATTGTGTACAAGCACTTGCAAGCAACATATTCAGCTTCAAGGTTGAGAGTGAAATACAATTGCTTTCTTTGATGACCAACACACTAGAGACCTGCCCAAGAATTGACATGCACCAGAGGTTGATTTCCTATCATCTTTGTCACCAGCCCAATCTGAATCAGTGTAACCACATAGAGAGAAACTTGAACCCTTGGGATACCATAACCCAAAATTTGGGGAATGAACCAAATATCGGAAGATTCGCTTAACCGCCACTAATTGGCTTTCTTTAGGAGCGGCTTGGTACCTTGCACACACTCCTACACTTAACACGATATCGGGCCTAGATGCGCAAAGGTAAAGGAGAGAGCCGATCATGGATCGGTATACCTTTTGATCCACGTATTTACCCTTGGGATTGAGCTCAAGATGACACTTTGTTTGCATTGGGGTAGCAACACCATTGAGATCCGTCATCTTGAACCTTTTGAGCATGTCTTGAATGTACTTAGCTTGATTAATAAAGGTTCCCTCTCTAAGTTGTTTGATCTCAAACCCAAGAAAGAACCTCAGCTCACCCATCATGGACATCTCAAACCTGTCAGTCATAAGCTTTGAAAATTCATTGTTAAAAACTTGGTTAGTAGAGCCAAAAATAATGTCATCTACATAAAGTTGGCATACAAAAAGCTACCCATTAACCTTCTTAGTAAAAAGAGTGGGATCGATTTGCCCAACTTCGAATCCACGGTCTAGCAAAAGCTCTTTAAGGTGCTCATACCACACACGTGGGGCTTGTTTAAGGCCATAGAGTGCCTTATCGAGTTTGTAGACATGGTTCGGAAATTTGGGGTCCTCAAACCCCGGGGGCTGCTTGACGTATACTAACTCATGTAGAGGACCATTAAGGAAAGCGCTCTTAACATCCATTTGTTGTAATTTAAAATTATGATGGGCTGCATATGCAAGAAGGATACGGATGGACTCAAGACAAGCCACAGGAGCATAGGTCTCGCCAAAGTCAATTCCTTCCACCTGAGAGAATCCTTGAGCCACGAGTCGTGCTTTATTCCTCACAACAATGCCATTTTCATCTTGTTTGTTCTAGAAGATCCACTTGGTGCCGATAACATTGCGACAATCCTTTGGTTTCTCTACGAGCTTCCAAACTTTGTTGCGTTCGAAGTTATTTAATTCTTCATGCATTGCAACAACCCAATCGGGGTCTTCAATAGCATAAAAACCTTCTTCGGTTCAACCATGGAAATGTGAGCTTGATGATCACAGAAGCTTGCAAGTTCTCTTCTAGTGGATACCCTTCGTCGTAGATCACCAACAACCTTGTCAAGAGTGTGACCCCTTAGTTCAAGGTTCCGATCAGCACGAGCCTTGCGACGAGCCTCAATGTCCTTATTGTTTCTAGAAGGAGTTGAATCAGTATTTGTATCCTTGTCTTGATTACTGCCTTGACCCTGATCTTGGTCTGCGTTAACACCAGAAGATTGCTGCTGAGTTTGTTCTTCAGGTCCAGATAATCCGCCCCTTGGAGGGGCCGGACTATCCGGCCTAGGAGGTGAAGTACCATAGCCTTCTTCCTGAGAGTGTCTGACAGGAGTTGGAGACCCAGGGCCGGATAATCCGCCCTCGGGGGCCGGAGAATCCGGCCTGGGAGCTTCAGAGTTGTTGGCTTCTGCTCCGGATCCTCTAGAACGAGTTGGAGTGCCAGGGGCGGATTGTCCGCCCCTTGTAGGGGGCGGATAGTCCGACCTGGGACTACCAACTTTTCCAGGGGACAGATGATCTTCAGCAGATTGTGGTGTTGGTGTAGGAATTTCTCCAACGATAGGAGCTTGTTGATCTTGTATAGATGAGGGCTCCACATGTGTGGAGCATTGTCCTTCCCGATCCGCCACAAGGGGTTCCTCAATGGGGCGGAAAAATCCCACGCCCATTCTTCTTATGGCATCTTGGGGTATTTCAACATCTGCATCACAAACATCAACTTTCCCTACAAAGGAGCCGTTATTTTCATCGAACTCCACACTACAAGATTCTACAACAATCCCAGTGAGCTTGTTGTAGACTCTATAAGTGTGGGATTCAGCACCGTAACCAACAAAAATACCTTCTAAAGCGTTGGACTCAAATTTTGACAAATGGGCACCTTTAATAAGAAAGAAACACTTACACCCGAATACCCTGAAGTATGAGATGTTGGGATTGTTACCGGTAAGAATTTCATATGGAGTCTTGTCCAAAATCTTTTGGAGGTAGAGCCGGTTCGATGAGTGACAAGCAGTGGATATGGCTTCAGCCCAAAAATTATAAGGAGACTTGAATTCAGCCAACATTGATCTTGCCATGTCCATCAAAGTCCGGTTCTTCCTCTCGGCTACACCATTTTGTTGAGGGGTGTACGCAGCGGAATATTGATGTCTAATACCCTCTTCGCTCAAAAACTCATTCAAAGTGTAGTTCTTGAATTCGGAGCCGTTGTCACTTCTTATTGCCAAGATAGGAACATTGTGTTGACGTTGGACTTCATTGGCAAAGTCAATGCCAGTTTGTTGAGTCTCACTTTTCAGCTTGAAAAAATAGACCCATGTGTATCTTGAGTAATCATCGACAATGACCAAGCAATATTTCTTCCCACCAAGACTTGCATGAGAAGGAGGACCAAATAAATCCACATGAAGTAATTCCAAGATCCTCTTTGATGACACAATAGTCTTCCTCTTGTGGGGAGAGTCATGCATTTTTCCTTCTACACAAGCCCTGCAAACACGATCTTTGGCAAAAGAGACATTGTATTTTAGTCCAAGTATGTGGCCACCCTTCTGGAGACTTTGCAAAGTTCTCATGTTGACATGGGCTAAACGGCGATGCCATAGCCAGCCCACATCGGCCTTTCCGAATAGACACATCGGACCCGAAGTGGTTTTCCCTGAGAAGTCCACCACATACAGGTCATTTTTGACGTATCCAACGAAAGCAACCTTTAGAGACTTGCTCCACAAGAGTACCGCCAAATCATCATCGACAAAAACAGCAAAACCCATCTTGCCAAGGGCACGAATAGAAAGAAGGTTGTAACCGAGGGTCTCAACAAGCATGACGTCCACGAGAGAGATATCGTGGGCAATCACAACCTTGCCAAGACCCAATACCTAAGATTTAGACTTATCACCATAGGAGACTGTGATATTATCATGATTTGGACGCATCTCCATCATGATCTCCTTGCTTCCGGTCATATGACTAGTGCAGCCACTATCCAGCACCCAATTCGACCCACCGGAAGCATAGCCCTGCAAGAAAATTACTTCTTGGTTTTAGGTACCCATTTTTCAATGGGTCCTTTCATGTTAGTAACAAGGGTCTTTGGGACCCAAATAGACCAAGCAATATATTCATCAACGGGACCGACATAATAAGCATAAACATCGCCATAGACATCACAAAAGAGTTGATAATTCGGATTGTGAGACCCTGCAAAACCAATATTGTTAGTCTTGTCTTTTGTGATATTCTTCTCAGCGGTGCTTATCTTTGATTGCACATTCTTGGTCTTGTTCTTCTTGGTTTTCTTATTCTTGGACTTGGTGACATACCCGAGTCCCTCTTTACCATGATTTGACCTTTGTTTGCCAAGGACTTCATCAAGCACACCTTTATCCTTGGGAGTGATGTCCTTGATCACTTCTTTTTCCACACTAGCATTTTCCTTGTTACTATATGTTGAGTTGGATGATCTAGGAGTATCATATTTGGCCAGTCGACTTTGAAGCTGATCATGTGACTAATTGAGAACAGAGAACTCGTTTTTCAATTCCTTGGAGAGTCTATCATGAGCAGCCCCAAAGTCAATCTTTTCCTTCTTTAACTTCTTTGCTTTGGTGACAGCATTGTCACGTTCTTTAACAAGTTTAGTCACAATTTCATCATGTGACACTTCAATAGACTCAAGCCTCTCTTCAAGAGAGACCCGATCCTCTTCCTCTTCTTCAAGAGCATTTTTTAAGGATGCAATTTCCATTGCATCATCCCTTTCAATTCTGCCCTTTTCTTCAAGGAGAGCTTCGTTTTGGGCTAGCTGATCCATAAGAGCTTCAAAACAAACTTTGTGCTCACCTTGCAAGTTAGTATAGAAATAATCCAAAGAAATAATCTCTTATTTAACCTTAAGGCTAGTAGGATCATCCATGTCAATCATAGCCTTAGGAAAAGAAGAGTTAGAAGAAGTTACCTCAGAGCTCCTTGCCATGAGACAAGTAGCATTCTTGTTGATGATGTTTTCGTTCGGGGAGTCGAAGAGAGAAGTTGATGTAGATGTGGTGGCTATAGCAGCCACCTCTTAAGAGCTATCGTCCTCGTTCTCATCTTCACTTCCCGATGAATATTCTTCTTGAGCCACTAGAACAATCTTTGGTTGCTTCTTGAAAGGAGCATTCTTCTTTACAAACTGTTTCTTGCGTGGAGCCTTTGACTTGTCCTTGAAAATGAGTCTTCCTCCATTATCTTCCCTACTTTGATATGTACACTCAGCTACGAAGTGCAGCCGGTCACCACAGTTGAAACATGTTCTCAGCTTGGGACCATTTTCTTTTCTTCCATATGCTCCACTCTTGCATTCCAGTTCAGCTTTAGCCTTGGCTGGATCTTTCCAGAAGTTTCTAGCATAAAGAGCCAAGTATTGTCCATGAATCCTTTTTATATCCTCAGGACAATCCAAACCTTCTAGAGCATATTCATCATGATCAATCACACTAGTCTTCAAGGCCACGTTGACCCCCTTTTTGCATCCCCATAGCTCGAGCACGAGCATCTTCGGCATTCTTGGAAGCCACTTTGAAGGTGGACATTTCTTGCATTACCTCATTGGATGTCATGAGGTGATATTTATGCCTACCTTGGAGACTTTTCAAATCTGTGGGCTCAAATGGCATAAGAGCACTGACATACTTGCGCTTGATCCATGCATCATCAACATGAGCGGCACCATGATTTCTGAAATTTGTGGCTATAGCCTTAAGCCTCCTATACATGTCTTCATGGTCTTCTCCATCCAACATATAGAATCCTTCAGCTTCGTTGCTCAATGCATCATATCTATTCCTCTTCATACTTTCATTTCCGATGAAGAGCTCGGTGAGAGCATCCCAAGCTTCCTTCGCTGTACTAAGATGCTGAATGTGTGGCATATCTTTGTCAGCCACACCAAGCTGTATCATGTGTAGAGCTATAGCGTTGAGTTGGCTATCGACCACTTCTCTTCTTGTGAGATTGTTGGGGTTTCCAACATGAAGACCATTTTCGATGATCTTCCACAACTCTATGGAGGAACTGCACACATGAGATTTCATCAAAAATTGCCATTGAGTAAAAGTAGATGCAAAAAGTTTGGGTGGATCACCCCTATTATGTATATGTAGGTGAGGAATAGGTGGATCAGGGGAATACACATGAGAAACCTCATTGTATCCGTCCTTACCACTATCATTTTTCGAGGAGGAGATCTTGATAGTGTCATCACCAACCACTTCGTTATCTTTGGAAACAGTTTTACCCGTTTCCTTGGATTGCGGAGTGGTATCCTCAGAGTTAGATGGAGGTGATGCTGCGGATGTGGAGAGACGCATTATCAATTGATGCATCTCTTCCATCTTAGCCTCCATTGAATTCACCAAGGTTGTTTCCAACGTATTGAGATCGTTCATGGTGACTAACTCCGGAGCATCACTCCCATCTACCTTGTAACCCATACTTCTCTTAGTCGGTTAAGCCCGAAATAAGAGACGAGGCTCTGATACCAATTGAAATGGATCGTATGGGCACCTAGAGGGGGGGGGGGTGAATAGGTGCTAACCAATTTTTAATACTTCTTCCATTTTAGGCTTGACACAAAGTAAATTCTCTAGATATGCAACTACGAGAATTTCCCTATATGCAAACCTAACTACTAAGCACGTAAAAATTGGAGCGAGGAAACCGTAGTGGAGCACGCGGAGACACATGGATTTGTTTTACCGCAGTTCCTTCCTTGTTAAGGGAAGTACATATGCGTTGGAGGGGTGGGCGGTTCTAAGACCACCACGCCACAATAGGCCTCACCCTATTCTTCGATGGATCTCGCCACGAGAGGCCTGATCCACCTTCTCCACTATTGGATCCTTTAGAGGCGGGAACCGGTGCCTTTTACAACACTATCGGGGCACACACCCACAACCGAATTGGGGGCTCCCGAGATGACAACAAGCTTCCACAAGAACAAGGTTTATCAATATAAACAAAAACAAGGATCTAGGTATTTACAAGAAATACTAGATCAGGGGGTTCTCCAAATGAATGGAGAGGAGATAAAGCGCTTGATTGCTGATGATGAAGATCGAGTTCTCCTCCTTCGATTCCCCACGGGACGGGGCCTTTGGGTGGATCTAGGTGGAGCTCTCTTGGATGAAGGTTGCAGATCATATCTCGTCTTTTTCGAATGCATCAAGAGATCTGGCAGGAGGGGTAAGGCTGGCTTAAATACCCCCTCCCCAGATCTAGCCGTTGCACAACTTTGGGGGCGGATTATCCGCCCCCTGGGAAAACTTCGCCCCCAGGGCGGATTCTCCGGGGGAAACTCCGCCCCCTCTCTGGACCTGGCGCCTGCAAAACTTGGTGAAGATCTTGGGGGGGGGTGCGAATAATCCGGCCCCCTCCAGGGGCGGATTATCCGGCCAGACCGGAAAGTCCGTCCAACACTCCGCCCCCTCTCTAGGGCTTGCGCCTTGGCAATGAGCATGGGGGGCGGACTATTCGTCCCTCCTGAGGGGCGGATTATCCGGCAGGGCCGGAAAATCCGGCCAAAACTCTGCCCCCCTTCTGGGGCTTGCGCCTGCTTGGGAAGAGGGAGGGGCGGATAAAAGCAGAATCCTTTTCCATTTTTCTCAAAGAGAGATGCAACACTTCAACACACATTAAATAATCCTTGATATTGTTATCTAACACACAAAACACTAGGGATTATAAAATGTTCTTTCAGTTGTCACTTGGATATAACTTCTAAAAATGTTTGCCTTCAGGAACAACCACTTTTATCTTGATGATTGAGGGATACAATGAATGTCTTAATGAACAACTCCAACAATGATCCTCGCCTAGTCTTTATGCTAGTGCTCAAGAAGAATATCACCAATTGTTCGGCAATAAAGATCATTACCTATTAAAGAGTATGTGACACCCTGTGATTAAGCTAGACAAATCCCAGACCTTCATCTGAACATAAGCCTAACCTAATCTTGAAAGCGTACAGAGAAAGAATCGGCAACACAACAGTGGCCCTACGACACAAAAGTTATTACAGCAAGCTCATAACTGAGCGAAGAACCAAAATATTACAAGCAAAGGTCACTAACCACAAAATCAAACAATGGAAGGCAAGTTATGCTATTAAGTATATCAAACGTAACAAAATGGCCTAAGAGGCCTGGAGCATAACGATGACGTCTCAATCCATAGATCCCAGACTGCTGGCTGGGAACCCCAAGCTACTCGCCGATATCGATGCCGTAAAGAACTCATATTCTATGATAACAATTACTCTACTGCAAAAGTATCAACAAAGCAAGGGTGGGTATAGTGTGTACTCAGCAAGAATTATGGCTGGTGGAGTTATTTTGCATAGAGCCATCCTAGTTTGTAAAACAAGAGGGAGAAGAAGCTCGACTAATCAGAATATTTTAAAAGGGGATAAGAGAGCGGGATCTCCAAAACATTGATCATTTTATTGATATCCACCAAGTCATCATCATCTGAACCTCAACTAGGACCACCCCCTCGTATCCATGAGGAAACATCCTTAAGCACACATTGATCTACCAAGTTTTACGATTAGGTTAAAATTCTCTATGCTCTTAGAATCCGTTCCAAAGTCGTCCATAACCGCGGGCGCGGCTTTTCAAAAAGATTAATACCCTGCAGGGGTTTACAACTTTACCCACACGTACCAACCAACTCTTAATGCCAGATATATTTAGCCCTCTTCCTTGGAAGGCCGCCAGAGGGTGGTTGGACACGACCTTTATCTTGCTTTCGCCGAGACCATGAGTCACGCACTAAGGAGATTCCACCGTAACGGGTCAAGTCCCGAAGCCAGTCCGTAGAGATGTGAACAAGGTTTGAGATTACGGAGGCCGGGCCTCTCCCATTCCCTGCCACGCTTACCTACCTGTATGAATGCACCTCCTTCACCTCCTTCGAGAACAACAAGGATGCATATGTCTAACGAAATGCCTAAACTATGTGACTCATGGAATCTACTAGGAAAATTAGTTGGTCGAGGAGGTTTCTAGGCCCCGTGTGGTTCTACGCTCATCTTGGTTCAAGAGGTAAGAACTCAGGTCCTAGTAGTGGCAAATATGGGACTGCAAAAACCACAACCCACCATGGCCTCCCATACAAGCCTTAGCATGTTTAACTGTCATCTCTGATCATACCACGTCATCCTGTCATACTAGGTTCATTCATAGCTCTGATTCATCAACCGGATGTACCAGCAGTAACAACTAAGCATGGCTAAGCACAACATGTATAATATCTCTAACAACGCTTTACAAGCCAAACCCTAGTTATGCTAGGAGCAGTGGATCAGGGAATATAGGCTACAAAGGTAACATGCATCAGATAGGATTACTCTATATATCGATAAAAGACTTTGGAATCATATGCACATGGCAAGAATTGAAATGCTTGAAATCATAGGAATATATCATGTGTGGGGCTTTGCTTGCCTTTGCCTGTTGTTACTCAATTATAGGTCTTTAGGTACATCAGATAGACTTGTTCGTCAATGGTCCATTACTTCTCTTTGATGGTGTTGATCTCGGTCTTTGATATTGATATTGATATTGTATTCTACCGGGAAGAACCAAAACACCGAAAAGAAAGGGAAACAATCAACACATGGCATCAATGTAATGCTCAAGCAAGAATGATGATATGACAAGTTAAATAAAGTTGTAATATAACCCTAAGGCATGCTTGGCAATTTAAGAGGCGTCCGAGAGGCGCAAACCCTAATTCGGGAGGAACCTCAGAGTCACCTATGGGGTTCATTTTGTTCTTCTAATTAAACTTGTCATTAAAGTTGCTTAAAAATGAATTATTATGACTCTATTGTGTAGATCTTATTTTCTGAACATTTTGATATATTATTCATATTTTTCTGATTTAAAATGAATTAGTTATGTATTTCTCCATTTTTAATTCATTTTAAATAATTTTGGGAATATTATAAAATATTTACATTTTGGAAATACTTATACATTTTTATTAAACAAAAAAATTCTAAAAAATGTTTATATCACTTACAACAGGGGGCCACATGTCATACATCTATCTATTACAAAATAATTACAGAGAAAGGGATGCAAAAATTATTTACTTAAAATAGAAAAGGGTAAATATGACGCCAGCATGACGTCATCAATGGAGCCCTTCCTAGATGGAGCGCGGGGCCGATGACAGAGGGCGTGCGAGGCAGCGAGGAGGTCCGTGTTCGACGCGGTCGACCCTGGTAAACCAAAAGGTAGAGGAGCCACCTCTTTTTGGTCACCGGAGCACGGCCGACGATGAAGATGAACGACGGCGGCAGTAGGTGATCGACGGGGCGGCAAACCAGAGGTATAGTGACGAAACAGAGGGGCGCCTGAGCACTAGTGGCTCATCAGGGTTACGGTAGAAGGGTCGGTGAGGCTCGGGGAGGCCGAACAGCGACAGATCAACGACGGAGAGCTTCGTCAGTGGTGGAGAAGACGGCGACGTGGGTCTCGACTCAGAGCACCCCGACTCGATTCCTTTTATGAGGATCACCAGCGAGACGAGGCAGAGCCGGAAGTGGTCTCAGATGAGCAAAGGGTGGTTGGGAGCGGAGGGAGGCGGCGATGCCTGCAGCTAGGGTTTCGGCCATGGCATGGAAACAAGAGAGGGAGAGGGATAGGGGAAGTGGCACATGGCTAGGGTTACTCGCGGCGACGCAGGGGGTCTTGTAGAAGACCGGGGCGGCGACAAACATCGCAGCGGCGGGGGACGATCGATAGCAACGCGCTGGACACGTATCTACTTGCCGTCGTCTGCGAAGACGACGAACAGAGTGCTTCAAAGCGGTACGGGGCCGCGAATAGGATGGATTGGGCCCGCTGCTAGGCTGCTGCAAAGCAAGGGCAGCAGGCTGCTGCGGTGGCACTATGCGGCAGTTAGAGAGAGAGGGAGAGAGATGGGCTACAACCCAGTTAGGTTAGGATCGATTTTTTTTTACAGAAATGTTTTCCTATTTCTGTTTGTGTTTTCTATTTGTACATTCAAATTCTTTTCTATTTTGAATATTTCCCAAAATACAAAAGCTTTCGTAAACATTTTGAAATACTGCAGGGGCCCTTTTAATCCATTTGGGATCCATAGGTTTTGGGGTTTTCAAAATTCAAAAGCCATTTTGAATATATTTCAAATAGAGAGGTAAAGTTAGGTTTTAGGGTGTTGATCTATTTGTTGCATACTTTTTAAGTATATGATGATGCTCATGAGTGCACAATCAAATCCTAGTTACCATTTAATAAAACTAGGGGTGTTAAAGAGTATCTAAAGAGCATGCGAACTATCATGTTCACCCTTTAGTTCAGATTTTCATGTATAAACAATGTGATTCCTCTGTTCTTCATATTGACATGCACTCGATCTTTCATTAGTGTCCGAAGTGGTAGTCTCCAATCTAGCCTTACATATGTTAGCAAAACAAAGCATCGACTCTTATGGAATATGAAATATATCATGAATGACACGGTAGCTGGATGTTTGTTGAGCCTACTCATTTGCACTTAAGTTTTCATATCTATATATGTGAATAATGATAAATTAATCCAAGATGAAATTTATATCTATACATGTATCAATATAAATCATAAGTGATTCGTCGAAACTTTGGTAAACCATTGACATTGTTGCACTACTCACAACGAATCACTAGAAGCCTCAATATGTGTAGCACCTACAGCAATAAAAAGTTCTAGCACAAAATAGTAAAGCTACATATTCAGCCTGATTCTTTGTGCAAGATATTCTAAGCGGCATGAGACATCATAAAACAGTACCATAAGGAGATAAATAAACAACACCAACGCATTGGCTATTGCTTTAAAAACTGAACAGTCAAAATGTATTTTTCCATGGTACTATAGAGACAAGATCAATATCAATATCATGCTTACCATATATAATGAAAGACAATTTTGCCTTTCATAGATTTCGAAGATTTATAAGCCAAATTATCTACGCATACACATAAGCACAATTGCTAGTGAATACATACCTTGTCTCGGTCTCAAGTAACACTAAGGACGATATTAGAACACCACATCGGCCATGATTGGATAATGATCTCAGGGCGATAGAATAAATATCGGTCATATATCTTTGCCCCAATGGCATGCATAATCCATCCACCAAAGTATGTATAGCCGAAGTAAACAAAACAACAAATCTGATTATGAACTTAAAGTATTTGACCTCTTGGATTAGCAACAAAATTGTAACTAATCAAATGAATAATGATTTGGTAATACCCTTTCATGACATATAGAATTATGGTGTATCCAGGGATAAAAATAAAACCATGGTGGGTAACCAATTATACCTGGGGATGAATTCCATGGCATAGACATTACTGGTGAAGTAGTATAATATGACGTGCTGGCTAAAGTTTTTGACAATGATACTGAATTCTTTGGTTTGGTCGCTCGTTGGCTTTATTCTTTCCGTTCTGCACACTTGCTGCCCTTCTTATGACAGGATTTCACACATATTCCTTGCCTTGAGGGTTTACTTTGGGAATCCATGCCATGTTTATTTTCTTTAGCTCCTCGGCCCTAAGACGATATAGCACATCTTACTTTCCTTGACACTGTCATTGTTGGCAAGTCACGTGGTGATCGGATTGGCAAAATAATTATGCTTCCACATACATTTCCTGGTGGTGACCACGACATGCAACGGATGGCAATAGTTCAGCGTTGGGTAAAACCAGACTATTTCATCACGATGACTTGCAATCCCTATTGGGAAGAGATAACTGAGAAGTTGTTGCCTGGACAACTGCCACAAGACCGTCCTGACCTGGTAGCAAGAGTATTCAAAGCAAAACAACGAGATATGATGGAGTTACTGACTAAGGGTAAGCATTTCGAAGAAGTGGCTTCTTATGTACATGTCACAAAGTTCCAAAAACGAGGGCTCCCGCATGAACATATACTTATAATCATGAAAGCAAACAACAAGTTAGCGACCTGAGATGACTATGATCAGGTGATATCTGCAGAGATACCAGACAAACAAAAATACCCAATCCTGCATGAACTGGTTGTCAAACACATGCTACACGGACCATGTGGTGAGATGAGGAGAAGTTGTCCATCCATGATTGACGAACAATGTCGGTTTTGTTACCCCCGAGACTTTTGCAATGCCACACAACAAGGGAAAGACTCATTCCCATCTATAGGAGGAGGGACGATGGACGTGCAGTAAAGATCAGAGGAGCAGATTTAGACTATAGATGATTCGTCCCTTACAAACCATTTTTTCTTATGAGATACAACTGCCATATTAATGTTGAAGAATGCTTGAGCATCAAGGCCGTGAAGTACTTGTTCAAGTACATCTACAAGGGCCATGATCAGACATCCTTTGCATTCGAGCATGATATTATCAATGATGGTGGAATCATCAATGCAATTTAACAAAATAGGGATGCACGCTATGTAACTCCTCTAGATGCTATGTATAGGCTTTATGGTTTTAAATGTTTGGTGTCAGCCCATCTGTGCTGCAACTCCAGCTTCATTTGCCAAACATGCATACAATCGCATTTGAAGCCAGTGAAAATCTATAAGATGTTGTCGCTCGACCATTTTCTTCAAAGTTCATGCTTACTGAGTACTTTGAGATGAACCGGAAGTTTCCTGAGTCACGGAAATGGTTGTACAGAGAGTTTCCTGAACATTATAGATGGTTTGCTGGGAAAAAGTGGCAGAATAGAAGAAATAAGAGATCACAAATTGGAAGACTTGTGTATGCACACCCTGCTAAAGGAGAAATGTACTATTTGCGAGTGCTCCTAAGTCATGTGTGAGGTGCCACTTCGTTTGATGATTTGAAAATGGTAAATGACATGCTATGAAGTTCCTTCATGGAGGCATGTGAGCATTTAGGACTCATTCAGCACGACAAGAGCCTTGATGATTGCCTGTCGGAGGCGGACACATTTCAGATGCCTTGTGCCATAAGACGATTGTTTGCCACGATACTGGTATTTTGCGTGGTATAGAAATCAGAAAGATGTGGGACAAACATCTAGCATCAATGTGTGAGTATTACCGCCTTAATCAACCTAATGAGGCAGCACTTGAGCAGATGGTCCTTAGAGATATCAGGGATATGTTGTAATCCATGGGAAATGATATTATAAGATATGGACTTCCGAATCTGGTTGAGACTGATGGATCTTATGATATTGAGAATAAAGAAGTAACAGAGGAAAGACAAGTCACCGCAGACAAAGAACATCTAAATTTAATTAGCACTTTGAACAATGAGGAGCTGGATGGTTTCAATGATATAATGGATCATGCGATGAACCAAACAAGCAATGTATTCTTTTGTAACATCCAAAAAATCATGATTTCAAAGTTTGCATATCATTCATGCATTCATAATCATATTAGGATCATTTTCAAATAAGATTTCAAAATAGAAGCATTTGTGTCTATTTTTTTATGTAAGCAAGCAATGGCCTTATTGCTACTCTCTATTATGAGAACACTTGTTTTAACCGGAAAGGATTTGAACATAGGTTTGATTTATATTTCCAAAGCTTGGTCAAAATTTTCAAAACAAAATATGATTTCAAAACCATTCATGAGCCTAATATAAATAAATAATTAAAGCATGATTTATTTCTAAAATCCAATGGGCCAAGGTATTTTTGAGTGAACAACATTATTTTATAGCCAAATATGTGAAAGGACCACTTTACAAAAATCCAGAAAGTGTTTGAATTCAAACTCTTTTAAAATCATTTGAAAAGGATTCCTAGAAAATCAAACAGAAAAAGAAAAAGGGAAAAGAAAAGGAAAAGGGCCGGCGCCACTTATTCGGCCCAATAGTGGATGCAACCCACTCGGGTTTGGCCTCTCCTCTCTGTTTCTCACTCTGCCGCGTGCACCCACTCGTTGACGCCTTGGACCCACCTGCCCCGTCAGCATCGTCCTCAATCACCGCGCGACGACCCTCTTCGCCGTTACCTCACCGTAGTGACGCCGCGATTAATCATGGCTTAAATCCCATTGATACAGCGCGTGATTCTCGTCCCCGCTCTGGCTATTTAACCACCTCCCCACGCTGCTCATTTCCCCTCACTCAACTCGCTCGCTCCGCCACCAGGCTGCCCACAATTGCTCTTACACCGCCACAGTACCGATGAACTTCGACGATGAAATTCCGGTGAGCCTGACCACCCATGTCCTTCTAGTTCATAGGAGCGTTTTCCTTGTGACCTTGTGCATCTTCTGACATCATTCGTTTGGTCGCAAGATGACCCAGCCGCTCCTGCTCACGCAGCAGCGATGAGCCGCCGCTCAACTCCGGCGATCGATTACGGTAACTACTGAGCGCCCCTTGACCTCGCATGCATACGATCAGATTCGCCTTGTCCTTGCACAGCTATTGACACCACTGGCTCATGCTAGGGCGATCCAGAGCCTCGACAAAGACCTCGTCTGCAAGGACCCAATGCCTCCAGCAACTCCGACGAGCCCTAGGCCCCGCTACAGCACGCCCCCTGCCCAACTGCGACCACGTTGAGATCCCTCGTGCGCGTGCGAGTCTGGTAAGCATCTTCACCACCCCTAGGCCTCGCTGGAATCGCCGTTCCGCCGTCACCAGTAGCGCCGCCGCCGCATCACCGTCGCAGCGCCGCTCGATTTTGGTCTGTTAGATTTAGGCCGTTAGATCTAGATCCAACGCGTACGATAGATAACTTAAGTCAAGCGGTAAAATTAGATCTGAGCCGTGCGATGCACTTTTAATCTGACGATCCAGAGAGCCTGATCCGCGCGAACCGGTACCGTCCAATCATAAGCTGCCGCGTGGCTAGGGTTAAGATTTAAAATCTGAATTAGATCTATTATATGTTCAAACTTGCAAAATTCATAACTTTTGATCCACACGTCCAAATTTTGCAAATTTTATATCATTGGAATCATCATAAAGATTAATTTCCAACCATGCACTTTGTTTAATGAATTTCTTATGTAAACTTAGTTGTTTTTGCAGAGACATTTGTAAGCTTAGTTTGTGTATAAAAATTAGTTGGAAAATGTTTTAAAGGCCAAATAAAGTTTATTTGATGTATAAATGCTTAGTTTATCAATCAGTACTATTTACTTGCCTTGTTTGGTTTAGAAAAATCATCACATGGCATTTGCATGCATTCATATATTTTTGTTTGATTATTATGGAATGTGAATTTGGTGCTATCATTTTATGTGTAGATTTTGGTGCTGGTGGTGATTGTGACTGTGAGGATTTTTGTTACTCCCCCAACTACCAAGGCAAGTGGTGCTTCATACTTTTGTCCCAATATTTTGACTTTGCATTAGAAATATTTTGTATAGGGCTTGCATGAATATTTTTGCTAAGTATCTATATGCTATGCTTGGGAAATCCTAGTAGTTGTAGAATTGTTAGAATTTTCTCTAAGTTAAGATACTTACTATTGCCATGCTTAGCCTAGTTAGTAGCAACCAAGGGTGGATTATATACACATGCTATGGAAAATATTTCTAAGTCTTTGCCTTATATTTTTGCTTAATAAAACAACTAATTGAATGAAACACCTAGGTGGAATGGTTTATGTTGAGTGGTTACACAAGGCCAGAGTATTGGTGAACCTTGTGTATCTCACTTCTGGAATGCCACCCAGGAACAAAGGTATTTGAGATGCCATATGTTAAGAAGCTTCTAGTGCAGCCACATGGCATTATGGGCTCTGCCTGGATCATATAGGTTGCAATAACTTAGCCAAATGGACAGTTGGTGGTAGGGGATGATAGGTTTGGAGCGCTTCCATTTTGGTCTAAGGGAAGGCTTCTGAAAGGTCATGTCTTGGTGAAAATCAAGTCTTGTGGGGAAAGTGCACCACCTCTGCAGAAGGGAGAAACTAAGTACTTAGCCGTGTCCCCGGAAAAGGACAGTTTGAGCATCAAGACATGGAAGCTATCAAGAATCTCCTCATCCCAATTTCTAAGTTAAAACTTGTGGTAGAACAAGGGTGAAGGTTCACCAATTTCTATTGGTGGTTCCTTGGGGAGTTTTTGCCAAACAAAAACTTAGTGTTTTCAACTGATAGGAAAAACCTATTTTTGAGCAAAGCAAGCCTAAGCTACACTTAGCCAAATTCATGTAGTAACTAGATGCTAATATTCTACTAAGGTATCACTTGCCAATAATATTCCAATGTATTGACCCACTGTGGCTGTAACTTGTGATGTTGCAGGTTACTCTGATGATGATTAGGGGTTATGAGTCTACACTCAACATGCTTGCGTGTGGCACATGAAGATGAAGACTTTTATTTATATTGTTAAGTTAAATTCTTGTACTAGCCTATGACTGTGGAGTTGTAAAAGACTATGTTATCTCTAGAATGACGATGTAATAATGACCTTTGTTTCTGTGTACTTCATATTAAACTGTGGATGCTAGTAATTGATCTAGGGACTATCATTGCAATCACAGGGACCTTTACCTTTATAAAGGTGCGGTCTTACTGATGGTATCAGAGCACGGTGTTGCCTGTAGAATTATGACCCTAGGATTGGATTAGAAACCACTAAGGAAAAAATCAACACTTTGAAATTTCCACACTTGTCTTTTCTTCTCGTAAACTTTTCTAATCTTATTTCTCATCTCTATTTGTAGATGAACTCCATCAACGAAGCCGTAAGGAAGGGACCACTCATGACCATGACTTTGGAGTGTGAGACTGAATTTCCCAAAGACTGAGGCCTGCAAAGTTCTCAGGAACCACTGATCCAATGGTGGCCAATGATTGGATACGTTCTGTGAACAAGGATTTAGTGACTGTCGGCTGCACCGACGAGGAAAAGGTCAGGTTTGCAGCACATCTACTGGAAGGGCCATCAGCAACCTGGTGGGATAACTTTCAGATCACCACTCCCATTGAGGATGTGACTTGGGCTATCTTTGAGGATGGATTCTATATAGCTCACATCTCATCCGGGGTGATGAATTTGAAGAAGAAGGAGTTCCATAATCTGAAGCAGCGTCACCGCAGCGTGGCAGAATATATTGAGGAGTTCAACAATCTGGCGCATTATGCACCGGATGAAGTCGATACTGATGCCAAGAGGAAGGCGAAATTCCTCGAAGCACTGAATGATGAACTGAATCTGCATCTATCTGTTGCCAATGTCCCAACCTACCAATCACTTTGTGACAAGGCTCGAACTTGGAGAACAAGATGAAACAAGTTGAGAGTAGGAAGAGGAAGCACAACTTTGATAAGCACAGCTCGGGATCGTCTCACAAGCGTTCCCATCATGATGATAGTGGGAGTTCTGGATCCCACAAACATGGAAAATACAACAACCACCACAGCCACAACTGTCATCATGACAACAAGCATCACCGCAGTCATGATAACGACAAGTATAAGAACCACAAGAGTGGATACAAGAGCCACCACAATGGAGGTGGAAGTGGTAGTGGAAGTCAGCCTGTCAAGAAAGATCTTAGTCAGGTTGAATGCTTCAAGTGTAAGAAGATGGGACACTATGCTAATGAGTGCCCAGAAAATAAAGTTGAAGGAACCACCAAGCCCAACCCTTTCCAGAAGGGACAAGTAAACCACATCAATGTGTAAGAGATTTATGAGGAATCTGATGCTGTGGCTGGTAAGTTCAAACTCAATTCTATTCTAGCACTTTTTCTTTTTGATACTGGTGCATCACATTCGTTCATATCAAAAGCATTTGTTGATAGAAATGGGTTTCCAACTGAAAATATTGGGTGTCCAATAAAAGTAAGTTCTCCCGGTGGAGATATGATAGTAAGTCTTGGATGTCGTGATCTAGTGCTAGAATTTGGAAAGCATAAGTTTCCAGTTAGTGTGATAATCTTAGATTCCCAAGGACTGGATGTAATTTTGGGAATGGACTGGATGACCAAGTATGGAGGAGTACTATATTGTGCCAATCGTACTGTCGCACTCACAACCCCGAATAAGAAACGGTTTAGATTCAAGTCTAACTTTGAATCAAAAGGGAGTAAGCTAAATTCTCTTAAGGGGGTTAGCATAGATAGTGTGCTAATTGTGAGAGAATACCCAGATGTGTTTCCGGAGGAATTGTCGGGAATGCCACCGGATAGAGATGTGGAGTTTCTGATTGAATTTTTACCAGAATCAGGACCAATAGCAAAGAGACCTTACAAGATGTCAGTTGATGAGTTGAAAGAACTCAAGAAACACCTTGGAGAACAGTTGCAGAAAGGATTTATTCGACCAAGTTCTTCATCTTGGGGGGCACCAGTTTTATTTGTAGAAAAGAAAGATAGAAGTCAAAGATTGTGCATAGATTATCGTTCACTCAATGAGGTGACTATCAAGAACAAATATACTTTGCCTAGAATCAATGATTTGTTTGATCAGTTAGAAGGAGCCCGTGTGTTCTCAAAGATTGATCTCCGGTCAGGCTATTTTCAACTTAAGATAAGGGAACAAGACATACCTAAGACTGCTTTCACCACTAGGTATGGACTGTATGAGTACACCGTAATGCCGTTTGGTTTGACAAATGCACCAACTTACTTCATGAATATGATGAACAAAGTGTTCATGGAGTTTCTTGACAAGTTTGTCGTTGTTTTCATTGATGAAATTTTGATCTACTCCAAGAGCAATGAAGAGCATGAAGGACATTTGCGTTTGATACTTGAGAAGCTTAGAGAGCATAAACTGTATGCCAAATTCAGCAAGTGTGAATTCTAGCTAAATGAGGTTGGATTTCTTGGACACATTGTATCAGGAGATGGTGTAGTAGTTGATCCCACAAAAGTGTCAGCTGTAACTGAATGGGAATCTCCTAAGTCAGTGAAAGAAGTTCGTAGTTTCCTTGGTTTGGCAGGATACTATAGAAGATTCATTGAGAATTTCTCCAAGGTAGCTAAGCCAATGACGAAATTACTCAAGAAAGACAAGAAATTTGGTTGGACTGAAGGATGTGAACTCAGTTTCCAAGAGTTGAAAAAGAGACTAGTGACAACACCGGTCTTATGTTTGCCAGATTTGGATAAGGATTTCCAAGTTTATTGTGATGCATCTCACCAAGGATTGGGTGCAGTTATGATGCAAGAAGGGAAAGTTGTGGCTTATGCCTCGAGACAACTCAAAACTCATGAAGTGAATTATCCTACTCATGATTTATAGTTAGCCTCTTTGTCCATGCACTCAAAACATGGAGACATTATATTTTGGGAAAGAGATGTGAAGTGTTCACAGATCACAAAAGTTTGAAGTATATCTTCACTCAAAAAGAAATCAACATGAGACAAAGAAGATGGCTAGAACTCATCAAGGACTACGACTTGATCTTACAATACCACCCGGGTAAAGCAAATGTTGTAGCGGATTCATTAAGACGTAAGGTTTATGTGAATGGCCTTACTAAGGGAGAGTTGCTAGATGATCTGTGTGCCCAATTCAAAGATCTCAGATTGGAGATAGTGCCTGAAGGACATCTCATGTCATTGGATGTTCAACCCACCTTGTTGGAAAAAATCAAGGAAGCCCAAAAGACGGATAAGGAAATTGATGAGATTAAGGAAAAGATTGGCAAGGGAAAAGCCAAAGGATTCCATGAAGACGAACATGGTACTTTATGGTATGGAAAACGTATCTGCATTCCGCAAGATCCGGAGCTTCGGAAACTGATTTTACAAGAAGCACACAACTCACCATATTCCATTCATTCGGGTAACACCAAAATTTACATGGATGTAAAGGAAAGATTTTGGTGGAATAATCTCAAGAAGGACATCGCCGAACATATTGCTTTGTGTGATGTATGTAGTAGAGTGAAAGCGGAACATCAGAAACCAGTAGGATTGTTACAACCACTACCTATTCCTGATTGGAAGTGGGACAAGATTGGCATGGATTTCATCACCGGATTGCTAAGGACCAGGTCAGGATATGATTCTATTTGTGTAATAGTGGATCGCCTAACTAAAGTGGCTCATTTTATACCCGTGAAGACAACATATACAAGTGCTAAGTTGGCCAAGATATATATGAATAGGATTGTGTGTCTGCATGGAGTACCCAAGAGTATTGTGTCTGATAGAGGAACTCAATTCACTTCTCATTTTTGGAGGCAACTGCATGATTCATTGGGAACGAGATTGGAATTCAAGATCGCTTTTCATCCTCGTCGATGGATGACGTAAAGGACCAACCAGATTTTAGAGGATATGTTGAGGGCATGTGCCCTAGATTATGGTGCTAGTTGGGATGAAAGTCTGCCCTACGCAGAATTATCTTACAACAACAGCTATCAAGCCAGTATTGAAATGACACCGTTTGAGTTTCTCTATGGAAGAAAGTGTACTACACCATTGCTATGGAATGGTGTTGGAGAAAGGAACTTGTTCATGCCAGAATTAATCAAGGAAGCTAAAGAGAAAGTCAAGTTGGTAAAGGACAGATTGAAGATAGCACAGTCCCGACAGAAGAGCCACGCAGATCCTAAGCGTAGAGAAGTCACCTATGAGGTGGGTGATAGAGCATATCTTAGAGTATCACCACTTCGTGGAGTGAAGAGGTTTTGAGTCAAAGGAAAATTGGCCCCAAGATATGTTGGACCATTAAAGATTCTGAGCCGTAAAGGAGAAGTAGCTTATGAGATTTAATTGCCTGAGTCATTGTCTGCCGTTCACAATGTGTTTCATGTGAGTCAGCTAAAGAAATGCCATCCGGATATGGAAGAGACATCTTTGAAGGATACAATACCTTTGGAGAAGGTCCAATTGGAAAGTGATGTAACCTATGAGGAAAAACCTATCAAGATTCTTGAACTGCAGAAAGAGTTACTCAGACAAAAACTATCAAATTCTGCAAAGTTCAGATCATTCCAAAGAAGAAGCAATTTGGGAAAGAGAAGACGACCTTCGGAAAGACCACCCTCACCTATTTGCTAGCCAATCCGAATCTCGAGGGTGAGATTCACCTTAAGGGGGTTAGATTTGTAACATCCCCAAAATCATGATTTCAAAGTTTGCATATCATTCATGCATTCATAATCATATTAGGATCATTTTCAAATAAGATTTCAAAAACAGAAGCATTTGTGTCTATTATTTTATGTAAGCAAGCAATGGCCTTATTGCTACTCTCTATTATGTGAACACTTGTTTTAACCAGAAAGGATTTGAACATAGGTTTGATTTATATTTCCAAAGCTTGGTCAAAATTTTCAAAACAAAATATGATTTCAAAACCATTCATGAGCCTAATATAAATAAATAATTAAAGCATGATTTATTTCTAAAATCCAATGGGCCAAGGTATTTTTGAGTGAACAACATTGTTTTATAGCCAAATTTGTGAAAGGACCACTTTACAAAAATCCAGAAAGTGTTTGAATTCAAACTCTTTTAAAATCATTTGAAAAGGATTCCTAGAAAATCAAACAGAAAAAGAAAAGGGGAAAAGAAAAGGAAAAGGGCCGGCGCCACTTATTCGGCCCAATAGCGGATGCAACCCACTCGGGTTTGGCCTCTCCTCTCTGTTTCTCACTCTGCCGCGTGCACCCACTCGCTGAGGCCTTGGACCCACCTGCCCCGTCAGCATCGTCCTCAATCACCGCGCGATGACCCGCTCCGCCGTTACCTCACCGCAGTGACGCCGCGATTAATCACGGCTTAAATCCCATTGATACAGCATGTGATTCTCGTCCCCGCTCTGGCTATTTAACCACCTCCCCACGACGCTCATTTCCCCTCACTCAACTCGCTCGCTCCGCCACCAGGCTGCCCATAATTGCTCTTACACCGCCACAGTACCGACGAACTTCGACGATGAAATTCCGGTGAGCCTGACCACCCATGTCCTTCTAGTTCATACGAGCATGTTCCTTGTGACCTTGTGCATCTTCTGACATCATTAGTTTGGCCGCGCATGACCAAGGACGCCGTTCCCGTTCACGCCTGCAAGCGACAGAGCCGCCGCTCAACTTCGGCGATCAATTACGGTAACTACTGAGCGGCCCTTGACCTCGCATGCATACGATCAGATTCGCCTTGTACTTACGCAGCTACTGACACCACTGGCTCATGCTAGGGCGATCCAGAGCCTCAGCAACGACCTCGTCTGCAAGGACCCAACACCGCCAGCAACTCTGACGAGCCCTAGGCCCCGCTACAACACGCCCCTGCCCAACTGCGACCATGTTGAGCTCCCTCGTGCGTGTGCGAGTCTGGTAAGCATCTTCACCACCCCTAGGCCTCGCTGGAATTGCCGTTCCGCCGTCACCAGTAGCGCCGCCGCCGCATCACCGTCGCAGCGCCGCTCGATTTTGGTCTGTTAGATTTAGGCCGTTAGATCTAGATCCAACGCGTACGATAGATAACTTAAGTCAAGTGGTACAATTAGATCTGAGCCGTGCGATGCACTTTTAATCTGACAATCCAGAGAGCCTGATCCGCGTGAACCGGTACCTTCCAATCATAAGCTGCCGCGTGGCTAGGGTTAAGATTTAAAATCTGAATTAGATCTATTATATGTTCAAACTTGAAAAATTCATAACTTTTGATCCACACGTACAAATTTTGCAAATTTTATATCATTGGAATCAGCATAAAGATTAATTTCCAACCATGCACTTTGTTTAATGAATTGCTTCTGTAAACTTAGTTGTTTTTGCAGAGACATTTGTAAGCTTAGTTTGTGTATAAAAATTAGTTGGAAAATGTTTTAAAGGCCAAATAAAGTTTATTTGATGTATAAATGCTTAGTTTATCAATCAGTAATATTTACTTGCCTTGTTTGGTTTAGAAAAATCATCACATGGCATTTGCATGCATTCATATATTTTTGTTTGATTATTATGGAATGTGAATTTGGTGCTATCATTTTATGTGTAGATTTTGGTGCTGGTGGTGATTGTGACTGTGAGGATTGTTGTTACTCCCCCAACTACCAAGGCAAGTGGTGCTTCTTACTTTTGTCCCAATATTTTGAATTTGCATTAGAAATATTTTGTATAGGGCTTGCATGAATATTTTTGCTAAGTATCTATATGCTATGCTTGGGAAATCCTAGTTGTTGTAGAATTGTTAGAATTTTCTCTAAGTTAAGATACTTACTATTGCCATGCTTAGCCTAGTTAGTAGCAACCAAGGGTGGATTATATACACATGCTATGGAAAATATTTCTAAGTCTTTGACTTATGTTTTTGCTTAATAAAACAACTAATTGAATGAAACACCTGGGTGGAATGGTGGAATGGTTTATGTTGAGTGGTTACACAAGGCCAGGGTATTGGTGAACCTTGTGTATCTCACTTGTGGAATGCCACCCAGGAACAAAGGTATTTGAGATGCCATATGTTAAGAAGCTTCTAGTGCAGCCACATGGCATTATGGGCTCTGCCTGGATCATATAGGCTGCAATAACTTAGCCAAATGGACAGTTGCTGGTAGGGGATGATAGGTTTGGAGCGCGTCCATTTTGGTCTAAGGGAAGGCTTCTGAAAGGTCCTGTCTTGGTGAAAATCAAGTCTTGTGGTGAAAGTGCACCACCTCTGCAGAAGGGAGAAACTAAGTACTTAGCCGTGTCCCCGGAAAAGGACAGTTTGAGCATCAAGACATGGAAGCTATCAAGAATCTCCTCATCCCATTTTCTAAGTTAAAACTTGTGGTTGAACAAGGGTGAAGGTTCACCAATTTCTATTGGTGGTTCCTTGGGGAGTTTTTGCCAAACAAAAACTTAGTGTTTTCAACTGATAGGAAAAACCTATTTTGAGCAAAGCAAGCCTAAGCAACACTTAGCCAAATTCATGTAGTAACTAGATGATAATATTCTACTAAGGTATCACTTGCCAATACTATTCCAATGTATTGACCCACTGTGGCTGTAACTTGTGATGTTGCAGGTTACTCTGATGATGATTAGGGGTTATGAGTCTACACTCAACATGCTTGCGTGTGGCACATGAATATGAAGACTTTTATTTATATTATTAAGTTAAATTCTTGTACTAGCCTATGGATGTGGAGTTGTAAAAGACTATGTTATCTCTAGAATGACGATGTAATAATGACCTTTGTTTCTGTGTACTTCATCTTAAACTGTGGATGCTAGCAATTGATCTAGGGACTAGCATTGCAATCACAGGGACCTTTACCTTTATAAAGGTGGGGTCTTACAGATGGTATCAGAGCACTGTGTTGCCAGTAGGATTATGACCCTAGGATTGGATTAGAAACCACTAAGGAAAAAAATCAACACTTTGAAATTTCCACACTTGTCTTTTCTTCTCGTAAACTTTTCTAATCTTATTTCTCATCTCTATTTGTAGATGAACTCCATCAACGAAGCCGTAAGGAAGGGACCACTCATGACCATGACTTTGGAGTGTGAGACTGAATTTCCCAAAGCCCTCAAGAACCTTATGGTTACCATGGGGATACATGGTGCAGCTGTGTACAAAGGATTCCCTGTGATGGATGAAGGAGAGGAGTATTGGTGGGTGCAACTTCACTTGTACAAAAACAAGGAAGACAACCGCAAGGAGTCAGGATTCTGCATGTTCACCAACTCAGAAATGCAAACAACATTCTTTGAATCTGCAAGAAATGCAGCTTGGAATGATATCAAGGAGCTTGGTGATAGACTCAAGTGCAGAATGCTCAACACCCAAAATGACCTGAGAGAAGAAAAGAAGCATACCCAAGAATTAGAGACTACCAACCAACAGCTAAGGGGAGACATCATAGATTTAATATGGGAGTCTTGTGAACAAGATAGACAGACGCCTACTAAGGATGCCCTGATAGCTATTTTGTCTACTGAGTGAGAGTTATAACGAACTTCGTTAGTTGGACCTCCACACTTATCGTTTTTACTTCCAAAAATTTGTCTAAGATATGTTGAACCTTTGATGCTTGTAATGGATTTTTGTATGCCATGACTTGTGTGATTGTTGCAAAAGATGTGCTTGTGATATTTTGTCTTGTGATTTTCTCTATTGATGCTGATTCTAACTTTTCTCTATCTTATAAAAATAGATGCCTAATGTTACTATCAACATGACCGGGGAGTTTGAGGGAACTCGTTTTGGTACTCGTCTCATTGAGCTCACTAGTGTGCTCAACCTTCCACTTCCTAGCATCATGACACTTCCACTCACCAAGTTTGAGAGGAAGGACCTTTGGGGCTTCAGAGTCACTCAGCCGGGACGCCAGACAGATCCAACCACGGAGACCATCACTTTCAAGCTGATGCATGACGACAAGGAGAAAGGCTTAGATGTAGTCATGCAGGAGTTACTCGGGCGCCTGGTAGGGAGACACTCCACCGAGCTTAGAGGTCTTTACTTTCACCCCTTCGGGAGACGCAACAAGGAGGGTGAGGCAATAGAGTACGAGGATGATGCTAGAGAGACGCTGGAGCCGATTCGTCTGTACCTTCAGGACCTAGAGGGTCTTATTAGACACCTAGATACTGATATGACTAACGTCATGCTGAGCAATGACGAGCTTCAGGTTCAGCTCCGAGAGAAGGATAAGATCTTCACGGAGCAAGACGAGATAGTCAAGGAAATGGAGGCCAAGTTTGAAAGCCAGGACAAGAAGTTCAAGAGCCAGGAGAAAAGGGTCCAAGACAGGAACAAGAAGATCCGGGAGATGAAGGAAGAGTTAGAGGCCAAGGACTTCGAGCTCGAGCATCAGCAGGGAGTGATCGAGAGGCTTCGCTCACAGAAGAGGGCTCTTAGGTCCAAGATCGAGGCCTTGACTACTAGTGTTGATGAGTACAAGACCTCCATGGAGAGTGCAGGTCTTACACTTGTTGACGAGGATATTGATGCGGAGGAGTAGTGTAGACTATCGATTATCTTTCATCTACCGTACCTTGTTTCTTGAGTCGCAATGACCATCCAACATGTGGATGGCTTGCTATCGTGTGTTTGCTTTTTCCAAAACTTGTTGTTTATGTCATTCAAACTCTTTGTTATTTTGGTCCTTAATTATTGTGATAGTCTATGTGATGTATTGTGCATGTTAAGCATCTATGGGTATCTCATTCTTATCCTTATGAAAACCACAGATGCCTCCTCGACGTGCCAACCCCAACCCAAACAACAACAATGTCACTCCCGAGATGCAGCAGTTGATGACAGCACAGGCACAACTGATGCAGATGATGACCACTTTCATGTAGAACCAGAATCAGAACAACAACAACAATAACAACAACAACAACCAGAACAATCCGCCAGGATTTGACATGCTCACCAGATTCCTAAGACTGAGGCCTGCAAAGTTCTCAGGAACCACTGATCCAATGGTGGCCAATGATTGGCTACGTTCTGTGAACAAGGATTTAGTGACTGTCGGCTGCACCGACGAGGAAAAGGTCAGGTTTGCAGCACATCTACTGGAAGGGCCATCAGCAACCTGGTGGGATAACTTTCAGATCACCACTCCCATTGAGGATGTGACTTGGGCTATCTTTGAGGATGGATTCTATATAGCTCACATCTCATCCGGGGTGATGAATTTGAAGAAGAAGGAGTTCCATAATCTGAAGCAGCGTCACCGCAGCGTGGCAGAATATATTGAGGAGTTCAACAATCTGGCGCATTATGCACCGGATGAAGTCGATACTGATGCCAAGAGGAAGGAGAAATTCCTCGAAGGACTGAATGATGAACTGAATCTGCAGCTATCTGTTGTCTATGTCCCAACCTACCAATCACTTTGTGACAAGGCTACCATCTTGGAGAACAAGATGAAACAAGTTAAGAGTAGGAAGAGGAAGCACAACTTTGATAAGCACAGCTCGGGATCGTCTCACAAGCGTTCCCATCATGATGATAGTGGGAGTTCTGGATCCCACAAACATGGAAAATACAACAACCACCACAGCCACAACTGTCATCATGACAACAAGCATCACCGCAGTCATGATAACGACAAGTATAAGAACCACAAGAGTGGATACAAGAGCCACCACAATGGAGGTGGAAGTGGTAGTGGAAGTCAGCCTGTCAAGAAAGATCTTAGTCAGGTTGAATGCTTCAAGTGTAAGAAGATGGGACACTATGCTAATGAGTGCCCAGAAAAGAAAGTTGAAGGAACCACCAAGCCCAACCCTTTCCAGAAGGGACAAGTAAACCACATCAATGTGGAAGAGATTTATGAGGAATCTGATGCTGTGGCTGGTAAGTTCAAACTCAATTCTATTCTAGCACTTGTTCTTTTTGATACTGGTGCATCACATTCGTTCATATCAAAAGCATTTGTTGATAGAAATGGGTTTCCAACTGAAAATATTGGGTGTCCAATAAAAGTAAGTTCTCCCGGTGGAGATATGATAGTAAGTCTTGGATGTCGTGATCTAGTGATAGAATTTGGAAAGCATAAGTTTCCAGTTAGTGTGATAATCTTAGATTCCCAAGGACTGGATGTAATTTTGGGAATGGACTGGATGACCAAGTATGAAGGAGTACTAGATTGTGCCAATCGTACTGTCACACTCGCAACCCCGAATAAGAAACGGATTAGATTCAAGTCTAACTTTGAATCAAAAGGGAGTAAGCTAAATTCTCTTAAGGGGTTTAGCATAGACAGTGTGCTAATTGTGAGAGAATACCCAGATGTGTTTCTGGAGGAATTGCCGGGAATGCCACCGGATAGAGATGTGGAGTTTCTGATTGACTTTTTACCAGGATCAGGACCAATAGCAAAGAGACCTTACAAGATGTCAGTTGATGAGTTTAAAGAACTCAAGAAACACGTTGGAGAACAGTTGCAGAAAGGATTTATTCAACCAAGTTCTTCATCTTGGGGGGCACCAGTTTTTTTTGTAGAAAAGAAAGATAGAAGTCAAAGATTGTGCATAGATTATCGTTCACTCAATGAGGTGACTATCAAGAACAAATATAATTTGCCTAGAATCAATGATTTGTTTGATCAGTTAGAAGGAGCCCGTGTGCTCTCAAAGATTGATCTCCGGTCAGGCTATTTTCAACTTAAGATAAGGGAACAAGACATACCTAAGACTGCTTTCACCACTAGGTATGGACTGTATGAGTACACCGTAATGCCGTTTGGTTTGACAAATGCACCAACTTACTTCATGAATATGATGAACAAAGTGTTCATGGAGTTTCTTGACAAGTTTGTCGTTGTTTTCATTGATGACATTTTGATCTACTCCAAGAGCAATGAAGAGCATGAAGGACATTTGCGTTTGATACTTGAGAAGCTTAGAGAGCATAAACTGTATGCCAAATTCAGCAAGTGTGAATTCTAGCTAAATGAGGTTGGATTTCTTGGACACATTGTATCAGGAGATGGTGTAGTAGTTGATCCCACAAAAGTGTCAGCTGTAACTGAATGGGAATCTCCTAAGTCAGTGAAAGAAGTTCGTAGTTTCCTTGGTTTGGCAGGATACTATAGAAGATTCATTGAGAATTTCTCCAAGGTAGCTAAGCCAATGACGAAATTACTCAAGAAAGACAAGAAATTTGGTTGGACTGAAGGATGTGAACTCAGTTTCCAAGAGTTGAAAAAGAGACTAGTGACAACACCGGTCTTATGTTTGCCAGATTTGGATAAGGATTTCCAAGTTTATTGTGATGCATCTCACCAAGGATTGGGTGCAGTTATGATGCAAGAAGGGAAAGTTGTGGCTTATGCCTCGAGACAACTCAAAACTCATGAAGTGAATTATCCTACTCATAATTTATAGTTAGCCTCTGTTGTCCATGCACTCAAAACATGGAGACATTATATTTTGGGAAAGCGATGTGAAGTGTTCATAGATCACAAAAGTTTGAAGTATATCTTCACTCAGAAAGAAATCAACATGAGACAAAGAAGATGGCTAGAACTCATCAAGGACTACGACTTGAGCTTACAATACCACCCGGGTAAAGCAAATGTTGTAGCAGATGCATTAAGACGTAAGGTTTATGTGAATGGCCTTACTAAGGGAGAGTTGCTAGATGATCTGTGTGCCCAATTCAAAGATCTCAGATTGGAGATAGTGCCTGAAGGACATCTCATGCATTGGATGTTCAACCCACCTTGTTGGAAAAAATCAAGGAAGCCCAAAAGACGGATAAGGAAATTGATGAGATTAAGGAAAAGATTGGCAAGGGAAAAGCCAAAGGATTCCATGAAGACGAACATGGTACTTTATGGTATGGAAAACGTATTTGCATTCCGCAAGATCCGGAGCTTCGGAAACTGATTTTACAAGAAGCACACAACTCACCATATTCCATTCATCCGGGTAACACTAAAATGTACATGGATGTAAAGGAAAGATTTTGGTGGAATAATCTCAAGAAGGACATCGCCGAACATATTGCTTTGTGTGATGTATGTAGTAGAGTGAAAGCGGAACATCAGAAACCAGTAGGATTGTTACAACCACTACCTATTCCTGATTGTAAGTGGGACAAGATTGGCATGGATTTCATCACCGGATTGCCAAGGACCAGGTCAGGATATGATTCTATTTGGGTAGTAGTGGATCGCCTAACTAAAGTGGCTCATTTTATACCCGTGAAGACAACATATACAAGTGCTAAGTTGGCCAAGATATATATGAATAGGATTGTGTGTCTGCATGGAGTACCCAAGAGTATTGTGTCTGATAGAGGAACTCAATTCACTTCTCATTTTTGGAGGCAACTGCATGATTCATTGGGAACGAGATTGGAATTCAGTACTGCTTTTCATCCTTAGACTTATGGACAGACAGAAAGGACCAACCAGATTTTAGAGGATATGTTGAGGGCATGTGCCCTAGATTATGGTGCTAGTTGGGATGAAAGTCTGCCCTACGCAGAATTATCTTACAACAACAGCTATCAAGCCAGTATTGAAATGGCACCGTTTGAGTTTCTCTATGGAAGAAAGTGTACTACACCATTGCTATGGAATGGTGTTGGAGAAAGGAACTTGTTCAGGACAGAATTAATCAAGGAAGCTAAAGAGAAAGTCAAGTTGGTAAAGGACAGATTGAAGATAGCACAGTCCCGACAGAAGAGCCACGCAGATCCTAAGCATAGAGAAGTCACCTATGAGGTGGGTGATAGAGCATATCTTAGAGTATCACTACTTCGTGGAGTGAAGAGGTTTTGAGTCAAAGGAAAATTGGCCCCAAGATATGTTGGACCATTCAAGATTCTGAGCCGTAAAGGAGAAGTAGCTTATGAGATTTAATTGCCTGAGTCATTGTCTACCGTTCACAATGTGTTTCATGTGAGTCAGCTAAAGAAATGCCATCCGGAGATGGAAGAGACATCTTTGAAGGATACAATACCTTTGGAGAAGGTCCAATTGGAAAGTGATCTCACCTATGAGGAAAAACCTATCAAGATTCTTGAAACTGCAGAAAGAGTTACTCATACAAAAACTATCAAATTCTGCAAAGTTCAGATCATTCCAAAGAAGAAGCAATTTGGGAAAGAGAAGACGACCTTCGGAAAGACCACCCTCACCTATTTGCTAGCCAATCCGAATCTCGAGGATGAGATTCACCTTAAGGGGGTTAGATTTGTAACATCCCAAAAATCATGATTTCAAAGTTTGCATATCATTCATGCATTCATAATCATATTAGGATCATTTTCAAATAAGATTTCAAAAACAGAAGCATTTGTGTCTATTATTTTATGTAAGCAAGCAATGGCCTTATTGCTACTCTCTATTATGAGAACACTTGTTTTAACCAGAAAGTATTTGAACATAGGTTTGATTTATATTTCCAAAGCTTGGTCAAAATTTTCAAAACAAAATATGATTTCAAAACCATTCATGAGCCTAATATAAATAAATAATTAAAGCATGATTTATTTCTAAAATCCAATGGGCCAAGGTATTTTTGAGTGAACAACATTGTTTTATAGCCAAATATGTGAAAGGACCACTTTACAAAAATCCAGAAAGTGTTTGAATTCAAACTCTTTTAAAATCATTTGAAAAGGATTCCTAGAAAATCAAACAGAAAAAGAAAAAGGGAAAAGAAAAGGAAAAGGGCCGGCGCCACTTATTCGGACCAATAGCGGATGTATCCCACTCGGGTTTGGCCTCTCCTCTCTGTTTCTCACTCTGCCGTGTGCACCCACTCGCTGACGCCTTGGACCCACCTGCCCCGTCAGCATCGTCCTCAATCACCGCGCGACGACCCGCTCCGCCGTTACCTCACCTCAGTGACGCCGCGATTAATCATGGATTAAATCCCATTGATACAGCGCGTGATTCTCGTCCCCGCTCTGGCTATTTAACCACCTCCCCACGCCGCTCATTTCCCCTCACTCAACTCGCTCGCTCCGCCACCAGGCTGCCCATAATTGCTCTTACACCGCCATAGTACCGACGAACTTCGACGATGAAATTCCGGTGAGCCTGACCACCCATGTCCTTCTAGTTCATACGAGCGTGTTCCTTGTGACCTTGTGCATCTTCTGACATCATTCGTTTGGCCGCGCATGACCCAGGACGCCGTTCCCGTTCACGCCTGCAAGCAACAGAGCCGCCGCTCAACTCCGGCGATCGATTACGGTAACTACTGAGCGTCCCTTGACCTCGCATGCATACGATCAGATTCGCCTTGTACTTACACAGCTACTGACACCACTGGCTCATGCTAGGGCGATCCAGAGCCTCGGCAACGACCTCGTCTGCAAGGACCCAACACCGCCAGCAACTTCGACGAGCCCTAGGCCCCGCTACAGTACGCCCCCTGCCCAACCGTGACCACGTTGAGCTCCCTCGTGCGCGTGCGAGTCTGGTAAGCATTTTCACCACCCCTAGGCCTCGCTGGAATTGTCGTTCCGCCATCACCAGTAGCGCCGCCGCCGCATCACCGTCGCAGCGCCGCTCGATTTTGGTCTGTTAGATTTAGGCCGTTAGATCTAGATCCAACGCGTACGATAGATAACTTAAGTCAAGCGGTACAATTAGATCTGAGCCGTGCGATGCACTTTTAATCTGACAATCCAGAGAGCCTGATCCGCGCGAACCGGTACCGTCCAATCATAAGCTGCCGCGTGGCTAGGGTTAAGATTTAAAATCTGAATTAGATCTATTGTATGTTCAAACTTGAGTGAACGAGAGAGAGAGGTGGCCCGGGTGGGCTAGTTTGGCTGCGTCTGTTGCTGGGTCAAATTCCTGGCGCCGACCCTTTTCCAATTATTTTCTCTTTTCTTTTTCTAAATTGATTTTCAGGAATGGTTTTCAAATGATTTCAAAAGCTATTTGATTTCAAATCTTTTTGGGATTTTTGCAGTGTGCAATAGTCACAAAACTTGGCATAAAACTATGTGGTCACTTTGAAAAGGCTTGGTCATTTTTGGAAAAACAAAATAACAGGAACATTGCACTAGGTTTGCAAATGTTTGAAAATGGTTTTTGAAACCATTTCTATTTTGTAAGATTTTGTTCTAACTTCACACTCAAATCAATCAACAAGGGAGACAAACAATCTTGGTTTAAAACATTCAAACTCTCAAATGGGGATGACCATTTGATTTAAGTTTGCTCACATAAAATGATAGCACTATGTGCTTCTGTTTTCTTGAAATGAGTTTGAAATTGATCTCAAAACTACATGCATGAATGAATGATATGCAATATTTGAAATCATGATTTTAGGGATGTTACAAATCTAACCCCCTTAAGGTGAATCTCGCCCTCGAGATTCGGATTGGCTAGCAAATAGTTGAGGGTGGTCTTTCCGAAGATCATCTTCTCTTTCCCATGTTGCTTCCTCTTTGGAATGATGATTCCATTGCACTTTGCAGAACTTGATTGTCTTAGTCCTTGTGACTCTTTCTGCAGTCTCAAGAATCTTGATAGGTTTCTCTTCATAGGTGAGATTACTTTCCAATTGAACCTCCTCCAAAGGTATAGTATCCTTCAAAGAAGTTTCTTCCATTTCTGGATGACATGTCTTAAGCTGACTCACATGAAACACATTATGGACAGCTAATAGAGATTCTGGAAGTTCAATTTCATATGCAACTTCTCCTTTGCGACTCAAAATCTTAAATGGCCCAACTTATCTTGGTGCCAATTTTCCTTTGACTCCGAATCTTTTCACTCCACGAAGTGGCGACACTCTAAGATAGGCTCTATCACCAACTTCGTAGGTGACTTCTCTACGCTTAGGATCTGCGTAGCTTTTCTGTCGGGACTGTGCTATCTTCAACGTGCCCTTAATTAATTTGACCTTCTCTTCGGCTTCTTTGATAAGATCTGGCCCGAATAAACTTCTTTCTCCCACACCATTCCATAACAATGGGGTGGTACACTTTCTTCCGTAGAGAAACTCAAACGGTGCCATCTCAATACTGACTTGATAGCTGTTGTTATAAGAAAATTCTGCGTAAGGCAGACTTTCATCCCAACTGGCTCCATAGTCTAAGGCACATTCCCTTAACATGTCTTCGAGAATCTGATTAGTCCTTTCTGTTTGTCCATCGGTCTGAGGATGAAAAGCAGTACTGAATTCCAACCTTGTTCCCAATGACTCATGTAGCTGTCTCCAAAAATGGGAAGTGAATTGAGTTCCTCTATCAGACACAATACTCTTGGGAACACCATGTAGACATACAATTCTACTCATGTAGATTTTGGCTAACTTAGCACTTATATAGGTTGTCTTCAGGGGTATGAAATGAGCCACTTTAGTTAAGCGATCCACTACTACCCATATGGAATCATATCCTGACCTGGTCCTTGGTAATCCGGTAATGAAATCCATACCAATTTTGTCCCACTTCCAATCAGGAATAGGTAGTGGTTGAATCAAACCTGCTGGTTTCTGATGCTCCGCTTTCACTCTACTACACACATCACACAAAGCAATATGTTCGGCGATGTCCTTCTTGAGATTATTCCACCAAAATCTTTCTTTCATATCCATGTACATTTTGGTGTCACCGGGTGAATAGAATACAGAGAGTTGTGCGCTTCTTGCAAAATCAGTTTCCGTAGCTCCGGATCTTGTGGAACACAGATACGTTTCCCATGCCGTAAAGTACCCTGTTCGTCTTCATGGAATCCTTTGGCTTTCCCCATGCCAATCTTTCCTTTAATCTCTTCAATTTCCTTATCAATCTTCTGGGCTTCTTTGATCTTGTCCAAAAAAGTGGGTTGAACGTCCAAAGACATGAGATGTCCTTCAGGCACAATCTCTAATCTGAGTTTTCTAAATTGGGTACACAGATCATCTGGCAATTCTCCTTTGGTAAGGCCATTCACAAAAACCTTACGGCTTAGAGCATCTGCTACAACATTTGCTTTACCGGGATGGTACTGCAAACTTAGATCATAGTATTTGATAAGTTCTAGCCATCTTCTTTGTCTCATATTAATTTCCTTCTGGGTGAAGATATACTTCAAACTTTTGTGATCTGTGAACACTTCACAACGCTTTCCCAAAAGATAGTGTCTCCATGTTTTGAGTGCATGGACGACAGAGGCTAACTCTAAATCATGAGTAGGATAGTTTACTTCATGAGTTTTGAGTTGTCTCGAGGCATAGGCCACAAATTTACCGTCTTGCATAAGTAATGCACCCAAACCTTGATGAGATGCATCACAATATACTTGGAAATCTTTTTCCAAGTCTGGCAGACAAAAGACTGGTGCTGTCACAAGTCTCTTCTTCAATTCATGAAAGCTGAGTTCACAACCTTCAGACCAAGCAAACTTCTTGTCTTTCTTTAACAATTCAGTCATGGGCTTAGCTACCTTAGAGAAATTCTCAATGAACCTTCTGCAGTAACCTGCTAAGCCAAGGAAACTACGAACTTCTTTCACGGATGTAGAGGTCTCAACCTAATAAGGTAGATTCCTCCTGTGGTTACAATGCTAGTCCCTGGATCAATAGCTAGCATCCACAATTAAGATGTAATATCAAGAAACAAAGGTCATAATATAACTTTATAACCAGGAATAACATAATTTTATTACATCAAAACATAGCTCATTTGGCTATTACATTACATTGCAACGGAATAACTATAGTCATGGGTCCTTCATCTTCAAAGTGCCACAGGCAGATGTTGGTTGTAGACTTTGAAATACTAAACAATCAATCTTCTCAAAATCAATCAAAACCTGCAACATTACAAGTTACAGCCACAAGGGTCAATACATTTGAATTGTATTGGCAAGTTTCACTTCTATGAGTAATAAGAGTGGATCCTATCAATACATGCATATTTTGTTAAGTAGAGTTTAAGGCTTATTTTCATAAAGCAACATTTATCCTATCTTTTCAAAAGGGTTTTGGTCCTTTGTCAAATCTCTTTTCCAAGTTCCTTGAACTCCTTGGTAGAAACTCAAGTGTTCAAGTTCTTGTCAAAATTCCTTGAGCACCTTGGTAACCCCAAGTGCAACAAGTCTTATCAAAATCTCATGAGTTCCTTGGTAACCCCAAGTACATCAAGTGTTAAGCAAAATCTCTTGAGCACCTTGGTAACCCCAAGTGCATCAAGCTTTAACAAAATCTCTTTGAATTCCTTGGTAGACACACAAGGGCATCAAGTTTTTGTTTTAGAAGTTGGAATGTCGAGATCTCCCATAGTTCAAACGTTAGTTGCTCAGTATTGTCCATAACCGGGGACACGGCTAAGTACTTAGATTTTATTAACTTCTGCAGAAGGAGTACACTTTACCCACATGTCACAATCCCATCTTGTTGCCACCAGTGGCCTACTGGATTAGTGCTCACCAAGATGGAGTACTGGCAGATTGAGAATGTGACGAAGTCTTTCCAAAAGGTCCTCCCATACATCATTGCTAGCTTGTCTTCAGCCCCCATGAAGCATTCTAGATCCCCATGTCCGGTAACTAAAGACAATGTATGGGTCTTCCTAATGTAGTTGACTAAGCCAGAGCCATAATAGCATGTGGTTGCACACGAAAGCCACAATTGGAGAAACATGTTCAATCTCTAAGTTTCCTAGGTGGGTTTCTTTTGGAGCACAACACAAAGTGATTCCCATAAACATGGTTCCTTTTGTTGCCACCTTATCCAAAACTTAAAGTATCCTCCACCTAGGTGGTTCATTGAGTCCTTGTTTTATTATGTAAAACACAAGTCCTTTTCTCAACCTTTGTAAAATCTCAACATGTATCTCTTTTAAAAATATAGCATGGCTAAGCATGTAAAAACTACAATATTTTCACTAAGGAGTGTATAGGGAATCCTATTAGGATTTAGCATAGCATAAGTATAAAATATTTTCATGCATGTCTTCCAAAATCCACTAAGTACAATGAAAATAGTAGGACTTTAGATGATAGTGTAACTTGCCTTTTTGGTAGGGAATGAAGGTTCACTCCTTGATCTTGCTAGTCTTACACTTTGCTAATTTCACTACAATCAATAAACAAGCATAGTATCAAGTAGCATTCCAAACCAATATTCAAACAACATTTCACACACACAAAGCAATGGATTTTAAGTCATGCATGGGAACATGCTTAAGATGGTTTTATTCATAAGGGAGGTCTCCACTAGGCTTATAACTTTGTAAGGTCCAAATTGGCCATTTATCAAAATGGAAAAGTCATTTGCAAATGTGTTTTATCCTTAAACCATTTTCAAAACCTTTCATCATTTTATGTGGTGAAAAATATTTTCTTATCAAAGCAAAACTTTATGTTTTTCACCAAATGAGTTGCCATTGCAAAACTTGGTGTTTTTGGGTCAGTAGGTTTGGTCTAAACTATTTTCCCAAAGTTTTCTTTCCATAAACATTTTCATAATAAAATCAATAATTTTATTTGGCTAGAAATTGGCTAAGTCAAATACTCCAACCTGAATTTTACCAAAATCATTTTTAACACCAAGGGTTGGTTCCTAGGGTCAGTAAGGTCACATCAAACCATTTTGCAAAAGTTTTAACCCTAAAATCAATTTTAAACAATTTTTATACTCTAAACAAGCTCACAAAAGAATCTGCAAAAACAAACAAACTAACAAATACTATTTGCTAAACTAAGGGTATGGTTGGCTAGGGCTTGTTCTCCTGAATCCATTGATATAAAATTTATAATTTTTGGACGTGTAGTTTGAAAGTTACAGGGGTTTGAAGTTTGCAAATAAATCTGATTCAAATCTGTTTTTAGTTTAAATACCGGCCACGCGTCGCTTTCTAACTGGGCGATACCGGTTCGGCCGGATCACGCGCGGTAGCCCTTGGATCTAGTTAGATCGTGCGGTACTGAGCGCATACCCCTTCGCGGTTTAAGTGACTCTATCGTGCCCGCCCGATCTAGATCGAACGGCTCTCAGTGCTTTGCCAAAAGCTGGCGGCGCGACGACGGTGGCTAGCGGCGGAGCGACCAGTTGATGACGGCGCCGGCGGTACAGGAAGCAAGGAAGAGGGGGAGGATGCTCACCAGGTTCGCAATGCAGCGCTGATACTCAACATGCTCTTGGTTGGTGGAGGGGCGCACGGGGCTGTCCTTGATTGCTCGCCGGAGACGAGCTGGGCTTCGGGCGGTTCAGGAGGTCGTCGAGGGCGAGGATAGGGGGCGTCCTAGGACAAACGGAAAATGCTGTGAGGTTCGCACGAGTCTCTAGATCATCATCGTGTCCACGGGGAAAGGAGGGGAGGTCAGGTTCTACCTGGGGACGTCGTCGGAGAAGAGGGCAGACAGCGGTGCTGCAGGTCGTCGACGTTGCCGACGCTGTAGGGTACCCGCGGATGAATGAATGGCACAGAAAGATGCACCAGGGTGTGGTGAGCGTGCTCGTGTGCTCGGGGAGGCAGGAGGTGGTGTCGAGTCGCCAGAATCGGCTCTAGACTTCGTCGGAACAGAGGGTGCTCGGGGAGAAATTGGGACGGCCTGGGGGCGTGATTGGGGAAGGAGTCAGAGGGGAAATGATGAAGGAATGCTGGCGTTTTATCGAGCTCGGTCAAGGTGAGGTAAAGGCCCGGCATTATGATGAATTGAAGCCGCAGGATTACTGCAGGAAACGGTGACGAGGGGGGGGGAGAAGGGGTCGTGCGGGTGGGGAGGAAGAACAGGAGGAGTGGGGTCCGCTAGTCAGTGGGAAAAGAAACGAGGGGGAGGTCCACCGGTCAGTGACTTAACGGGTTGCTTCTGTGGTGAGGAAAAACGGTTCGGGGAAGAGGGCAGATGGGCTGGACTGGGCTGGGGTGGGCTTTAGCTGGGCTGGTCGTTTTACTCTTATTTTTTTTCTGTTTGCTTTGTTTTATCTTTTCTATTTTCTGATTTGAATTTCATCCAACTATTCAAGCATTCAAATAATTCAACAATTGTAATGAGATTTTGGTTCTGTTTATCAATATAACCAATCTCAAATAAAATAATATTTTTATTCATTTTTAGGATCTATTTAATAATTAAATAAAATAGACCTTTAGTTATTTAATCAAAGATAGGGTTTGATTTATTTAATAAAATTTCCATTTGAAATCTAAATATTTTCAAAACCAAATCAGTGGGTTTTATTTGGAAATAAAAGATATTTGGAAAACATGTTTAAAACAAAATAACATTTTTATTTATGGTCCATTAACAATTAAATAAATGGGCCTTAGTTATTAAATCAAATAGGATTTGTTTTATTTATTTTAAATATTTATTTTGAAATCTAAAATAAATCCAAAATACTTTAGGTTTTATTTGAGAAAATAAAATACTTAGAAATCTTATTTAAAATAATTTAATAAGTTTTGATGTTTCCAATTAAATTGGTAAAACCTTTTATTAAATAAAGTTTGGATATTAATTCCTTATTATTTTATTTAAATAAACCCTTGCTAATTTTTATTAAAAATAAAATGTTTTAATTCCCAAAGCTTGGCCAAGGTTTAATTTGGCTCTATTCTTTATTTATAAACTTCTATTCCATTTGAAAACAATCCTTTCATTTAATTGTTTCAAAATAGTATTTCCAAATGTTTTTATTTTTCCTTTTATTAAATGTTTATCTTTTTAAATCCCTTTAGGTTTTATTTAATTCAAATGGGTTTGGAGTTCCAATTGAATTCAAAAAGTTTCTTCCGGCTCTGAAAATCAAACAAAGTTTTATTTTATTCATTTATTTTCACATTACAAGATTTGGAAAATCTTGGGATGTGACAGGCTACCACCCTTAAAATAAATCTCGTCCCGAGATTTGGGGAGGCTAGCGTTACAAGCATGTTCAAACAACTAGGGTACTACCACCCTTAAAAAATTTCAAACAAAAATTACACATTGTCCTTCTTGGGATCATGAGAAATACTTTCTCTAAGCAAACATTTGCATTGAGTCCTTTGTTTCCATGCTTGACTCATGGGTCAAGGTTGAGTTTCTCCATAGGTTTGTTCAACTTGTTCTTCATCTTTTCTGGACAATTGCTTGCATAGTGTCCTGGATTCTTGCAGTTGAAACAATGTATATCTTGGAGTTCTTTGCGTTGTTCTTGTGGACAAGTTGCTACATAATGGCCTGGCTCTTTGCAGTTGTTACACACCACTTGGTCAATTCCCTTATTTTTCTTGTTCTCTGGGTACTCACTGGAGTAGTGTCCCATTTCTTTACATTTACGGAATTGCACAAGGTGCATGTCCTGTCTTGGTTTCTTGGGTTTCTTTGATCCTTTGAATTGGGTTGTCTTATTTGGGGGTATGAGTGGTCCTTTTCCTTTGCCACCAACATTCTTGGCATACTTGGATCCTTCTTGTTTCCTTTGTTCCACCATGGAGTAGATAGGGCATTGGATAGGAACATGATCATTTCCTTCACAAAGGTAACAAGTAGCTTGAGAGGTGGTACATTGTCCAACAGGATGATTTTCTTCACAATTAGGGCATTGACCTTCATGCTCCTTGGAAGTATGGTCTTTGTCTCCACAAATAATGCAAGATGGGGCTCCATCTAGAACAATATTCTTGTCCTCCTTGTTGTCATAGACTCTTTTGGGATAGTTTTCTTCCATGCTGATCATTTGATTAGTCACCTTAAGCATTAGTTGGGATTGTTCCTCCAAAAACTTCTGCAGTGCTGGATCTTTATCACTATTGTTGGCTATGAATTGAGCTGTCATTTGGTTCAACTGGTGTTGGGTTGCTATGAGCTCCTTCATGCTATGAGCTTGGTTGGTGTTGGTGTCATCAACTTTGGAGTCTTTGGGATTAGTCATCTGTTTGGGTTGAAGGGAGATTAGAATAGGCAAGATATTTCTAAGGAATCAATTCTAATCACACACATCACAATTCACACAAACAATGTGCATGCAATCACAAGTCAAACATTTCACTCAAACAAGGTTCAAGCACGTGCTTTGTCAACAAAATATTTTTGTCCTACCACATAAATTGGTAGTTTTGACTTAACTAGTATATGGTGGTCCATCTATATGGTTCACTTGTGATCTTTCCATCATTTTTGGTTTCTTCTTCTTACATGAGATCAAGGTTTCCTTGAGAAAAACTCCTTGGTCACAAAACTTCAAGTGATGCAAGCTCCTTCTTATTTTGCATTCCCTCAGTCTCTAACTCTTGAGTAAGATTTCCTTGTTTCACTTGTGGTCCTTAGTAGTTTCCAAGTTGGAAGTCCTTGGGGAATATGCTGAAGATGTTGAAGTCATTAGAGTGGAAGAAGTTGAAGTCATTAGAGTTGAAGATGTCCTTTGCACATGGTGTAGTTCTTGGCCATAGGGTAGGTTTTCCATCAAGTTAAAATAGTAGAGAAGTAGAGTTGAAACCAAAATGGTGGAGGAAAGAGTTTACAAGTGTTTTTGTAAATAAGTTTTTGGATAAAAATATAACTCCTATTTTTCTAAGGGTTTTTGTCTAATCCTAGGGTTTACAAATCCTACAGGAAACACAATACTCTGATACCATCTGTAGAGGTCTCAACCTAATAAGGTAGATTCCTCCTGTGGTTACAATGCTAGTCCCTAGATCAATAGCTAGCATCCACAGTTAAGATGTAATATCAAGAAACAAAGGTCATAATATAACTTTATAACCAGGAATAACATAATTTTATTACATCAAAACATAGCTCATTTGGCTATTACATTACATTGCAGCGGTATAACTATAGTCATGGGTCCTTCATCTTCAAAGTGCCACAGGCAGATGTTGGTTGTAGACTTTGTAATACTAAACAATCAATCTTCTCAAAATCAATCAAAACCTGCAGCATTACAAGTTATAGCCACAAGGGTCAATACATTTGAATTGTATTGGCAAGTTTCATTTCTATGAGTAATAAGAGTGGATCCTATCAATACATGCATATTTGGTTAAGTAGAGTTTAAGGCTTATTTGCATAAAGCAACATTTATCCTATCTTTTCAAAAGGGTTTTGGTCCTTTGTCAAATCTCTTTTCCAAGTTCCTTGAACTCCTTGGTAGAAACTCAAGTGTTCAAGTTCTTGTCAAAATTCCTTGTGCACCTTGGTAACCCCAAGTGCAACAAGTCTTATCAAAATCTCATGAGTTCCTTGGTAACCCCAAGTACATCAAGTGTTAAGCAAAATCTCTTGAGCACCTTGGTAACCCCAAGTGCATAAAGCTTTAACAAAATCTCTTTGAATTCCTTGGTAGACACACAAGGGCATCAAGTTTTTATTTTAGAAGTTGGAATGTCGAGATCTCCCATAGTTCAAACTTTAGTTGCTCAGTATTGTCCATAACCGGGGACACGGCTAAGTACTTAGATTTTATTAACTTCTGCAGAAGGAGTACACTTTACCCACATGTCACAATCCCATCTTGTTGCCACCAGTGGCCTACTGGATTAGTGCTCACCAAGATGGAGTAATCTTGCATCGAGAATGTGACGAAGTCTTTCCAAAAGGTCCTCCCATACATCATTGCTAGCTTATCTTCAGACCCCATGAAGCATTCCAGATCCCCATGTCCGGTAACTAAAGACAATGTATGGGTCTTCCTAATGTAGTTGACTAAGCCAGAGCCATAATAGCATGTGGTTGCACACGAAAGCCACAATTGGAGAAACATGTTCAATCTCTAAGTTTCCTAGGTGGGTTTCTTTTGGAGCACAACACAAAGTGATTCCCATAAACATGGTTCCTTTTGTTGCCACCTTCTACAAAACTTAAAGTATCCTCCACCTAGGTGGTTCATTGAGTCCTTGGTTTTATTATGTAAAACACAAGTCCTTTTCTTAACCTTTGTAAAATCTCAACATGTATCTCTTTTCAAAATATAGCATGGCTAAGCATGTAACAACTACAATATTTTCACTAAGGAGTGTATAGGGAATCCTATTAGGATTTAGCATAGCATAAGTATAAAATATTTTCATGCATGTTTTCCAAAATCCACTAAGTACAATGAAAATAGTAGGACTTTAGATGATAGTGTAACTTGCCTTTTTGGTAGGGAATGAAGGGTCACTCCTTGATCTTGATAGTCTTACACTTTGCTAATTTCACTACAATCAATCAACAAGCATAGTATCAAGTAGCATTCCAAACCAATATTCAAACAACATTTCACACACACAAAGCAATGGATTTTAAGTCATGCATGGGAACATGCTTAAGATGGTTTTATTCATAAGGGAGGTCTCCACTAGGCTTATAACTTTGTAAGGTCTAAATTGGCCATTTATCAAAATGGCAAAGTCATTTGCAAATGTGTTTTATACTTAAACCATTTTCAAAACCTTTCATCATTTTATGTGGTGAAAAAGATTTTCTTATCAAAGCAAAACTTTACGTTTTTCACCAAATGAGTTGCCATTGCAAAACTTGGTGTTTTTGGGTCAGTAGGTTTGGTCTAAACTATTTTCCCAAAGTTTTCTTTCCATAAACATTTTCATAATAAAATCAATAATTTTATTTGGCTAGAAATTGGCTAAGTCAAATACTCCAACCTGAATTTTACCAAAATCATTTTTAACACCAAGGGTTGGTTCCTAGGGTCAGTAAGGTCACATCAAACCATTTTGCAAAAGTTTTAACCCTAAAATCAATTTTAAACAATTTTTATACTCTAAACAAGCTCACAAAAGAATCTGCAAAAACAAACAAACTAACAAATACTATTTGCTAAAATAAGGGTATGGTTGGCTAGGGCTTGTTCTCCTGAATCCATTGATATAAAATTTATAATTTTTGGACGTGTGGTTTGAAAGTTACAGGGGTTTAAAGTTTGCAAATAAATCTGATTCAAATCTGTTTTTAGTTTAAATACCGGCCACGCGTCGCTTTCTAACTGGGCGATACCGGTTCGGCCGGATCACGCGCGGTAGCCCTTGGATCTAGTTAGATCGTGCGGTACTAAGCGCATACCCCTTCGCGGTTTAAGTGACTCTATCGTGCCCGCCCGATCTAGATCGAACGGCTCTCAGTGCTTTGCCAAAAGCTGGCGGCACGACGACGGTGGCTAGCGGCGGAGCGGCCAGTCGATGACGGCGCCGGCAGTACAGGAAGCAAGGAAGAGGGGGAGGATGCTCACCAGGTTCGCAATGCAGCGCTGATACTCAGCGTGCTCTTGGTTGGTGGAGGGGCGCACGGGGCTGTCCTTGATTGCTCGCCGGAGACGAGCTGGGCTTCGGGCGGTTCAGGAGGTCGTCGATGGCGAGGATAGGGGGCGTCCTAGGACAAACAGAAAATGTTGTGAGGTTCACACGAGCCTGTAGATCATCATCGTGTCCACGGGGAAAGGAGGGGAGGTCAGGTTCTACAGGGGCGTCGTCGGAGAGGCGAGACAGCAGTCTTGCGGTCGTCGGCGTTGCACTGTAGGGTACCCGCAGATGAATGAATGGCACAGAAAGATGCGCCAGGGTGTGGTGAGTGTGCACGTGTGCTCGGGGAGGCAGGAGGTGGTGTCGAGTCGCCGGAATCGGCTCTGGACTTCGTCGGAACAGAGGGTGCTCGGGGAGAAATTGGGACGGCCTGGGGGCATGATTGGGGAAGGGTCAGAGGGGAAATGAAGAAGGAATGCTGGCGTTTTATCGAGCTCGGTCAAGGTGAGGTAAAGGCCCGGCATTATGATGAATTGAAGCCGCGGGATTACTGCAGGAAACGGCGACGAGGGGGGGGGGGGAGAAGGGGTCGTGCGGGTGGGGAGGAAGAACAGGAGGAGTGGGGTCCGCTAGTCAGTGGGAAAAGAAACGAGGGGGAGGTCCACCGGTCATTGACTTAACGGGTTGCTTCTGTGGTGAGGAAAAACGGTTCGGGGAAGAGGGCAGATGGGCTGGACTGGGCTGGGGTGGGCTTTAGCTGGGCTGGTCGTTTTACTCTTTTTTTTTCTGTTTGCTTTGTTTTATCTTTTCTATTTTCTATTTTCTGATTTGAATTTCATCCAACTATTCAAGCATTCAAATAATTCAAACAATTCAACAATTGTAATGAGATTTTGGTTCTGTTTATCAATATAACCAATCTCAAATAAAATAATATTTTTATTCATTTTTAGGATCTATTTAATAATTAAATAAAATAGCCCTTTAGTTATTTAATCAAAGATAGGGTTTGATTTATTTAATAAAATTTCCATTTGAAATCTAAATATTTTCAAAACCAAATCAGTGGGTTTTATTTGGAAATAAAAGATATTTGGAAAACATGTTTAAAACAAAATAACATTTTTATTTATGGTCCATTAGCAATTAAATAAATGGGCCTTAGTTATTAAACCAAATAGGATTTTTTTTATTTATTTTAAATATTTATTTTGAAATCTAAAATAAATCCAAAACACTTCAGTAGGTTTTATTTGAGAAAATAAAATACTTAGAAATCTTATTTAAAATAATTTAATAAGTTTTGATGTTTCCAATTAAATTGGTAAAACCTTTTATTAAATAAAGTTTGGATATTAATTCCTTATTATTTTATTTAAATAAACCCTTGCTAATTTTTATTAAAAATAAAATGTTTTAATTCCCAAAGCTTGGCCAAGGTTTAATTTGGATCTATTCTTTATTTATAAACTTCTATTCCATTTGAAAACAATCCTTTCATTTAATTGTTTCAAAATAGTATTTCCAAATGTTTTTATTTTTCCTTTTATTAAATGTTTATCTTTTTAAATCCCTTTAGGTTTTATTTAATTCAAATGGGTTTGGAGTTCCAATTGATTTCAAAAAGTTTCTTCTGGCTCTGAAAATCAAAGAAAGTTTTATTTTATTCATTTATTTTCACATTACAAGATTTGGAAAATCTTGGGATGTGACAACGGACTTGGGAGATTCCCATTCAGTCACAGCTGAAACCTTAGCAGGATCAACTGCTACACCATCCTTTGTCATAACATGACCAAGAAAACCAACTTCCTCCAACCAGAACTCACACTTGCTGAATTTGGCATAAAGCTTATGCTCCCGTAACTTCTCAAGTATCAAACGCATGTGTCCTTCATGTTCTTCTTTGCTCTTGGAGTAGACTAAGATGTCATCGATGAAAACGACAACAAACTTTTCAAGGAATTTCATGAATACCTTGTTCATCATATTCATGGAATATGCTGGGGCATTGGCAAGCCAAAAGGCATTACGGTATACTCATACAATCCATACCTCGTAGTGAATGTTGTTTTTGGTATGTCTTGTTCTCTTATCTTGAGTTGAAAATAGCCTGACCGGAGATCAATCTTTGAGAACACACATTCTCCTTCTATCTGATCAAACAAGTCATTGATTCTAGGCAAAGGATATTTGTTCTTGATAGTTACCTCGTTGAGTGAACGGTAATCTATGCATAACCTTTGGCTTCTATCTTTCTTCTCCACAAACAAAACTAGGTCTCCCCAAGATGAAGAACTTGGTTAAATAAATCCTTTCTGCAACTGTTCTCCAAGTTGCTTCTTGAGATCTTTTAGTTCATCAACTGACATTTTATACGGTCTCTTTGCTATTGGTCCAGACCCTGGTACCAAATCTATCAGAAATTCTACATCTCTATCTGGTGGCATTCCCGGAAATTCTTCCGGAAACACATCTGGATATTCACTCACAATTGGCACACTGTCCATGCTAACCCCCTTAAGATAATTTAGCTTACTTCCTTTAGATTCAAAGTTGGACTTGAATCTTATCCTTTTATTTTCTGGAGTTGTGAGTGAGACAGTATGGCTGGCACAATCTATCACTCCTTTGTACTTGGTCATCCAGTCCATTCCTAGAATGACATCCAATCCTTGGGAGTTTAGAATTATCAAGTTAACGGGAAACTTATACTTCCCAAATTCTATGACTAGATCATGACATCCTGAATTCACTATCATTTCTCCACCAGGAGAACTTAATTTTATAGGACACCCAATAGTTTCTACCGGTAGTTCATTTCTTTCAACAAATGCTCTTGATATGAATGAATGAGATGCACCAGTATCAAAGAGTAAAAATGCTGGAAAGGAATTGCGTCTAAACTTACCAGCAACAGCATCAGGTTCCTCATAGACCTCCTCCACATTGATGTGGTTTACCTGTCCCTTCTGGAAAGGGTTGGGCTTGACAGGTCCTTCAACTTTCTTTTCAGGGCACTCATTTGCATAATGCCCCATATTCTTGCATTTGAAGCATTCAACCTGACTGATGTCTCTCTTAACAGGCTGACTTCCACTTCCACTTCCATTTCCACTGTGGTGGCTCTTATGTCCACTCTTGTGGTTCTTGTACTTGTCGTTGTCATGACTGCGATGATGCTTGTTGTCATGACGGTTTTGGTTGTGGTGCTTATTGAATTTCCCATGCTTGTGGGATCCTGAGCTTCCGCTGTCATCATAGTGAGATCGTTTGTGAGACGATCCCGAGTTGTGCTTGTCGGAGTGCTTTCTCTTTCTACTCTCGACTTGCTTCTTTTTGTTCTCCAATATTGCAGCCTTGCCATAGAGCGACTGATAAGTGGGAACATATGCCACTGCCAATTGCAGATTCAGCTCATCATTAAAGCCTTCAAGAATTTTTTCCTTTCTCTTGGCATCAGTGTCAACTTCATCCGGTGCGTAACGCACCAGATTGTTGAACTCCTCAATGTATTCAGCCACGCTGCGGTGGCGCTGCTTCAGATTGTGGAACTCTTTCTTTTTCAGGCTCATTATTCCTGACGAGATATGAGCAGTGCGAAAGCCATCCTCAAAGATAGCCCGTGTCACTTCATCTATAGGAGTGGTGATCTGGAAGTTGTCCCACCAAGTGGCTGCTGGCCCTTCCAGCAGATGAGCTGCAAATCTGACTTTTTCAGCATCCGTACAGCCCACGGTTACCAAGTCCTTGTTTACTGAGCGTAGCCAATCATTGGCCACCATGGTATCAGTTGTCCCAGAGAACTTAGCTGGCCTCAATCTCAGGAATCTGGTAAGCATATCAAAGCCCGGAGGGTTGTTGTTGTTGTTGTTATTGTTGTTGTTATTGTTGTTGTTATTGGGGTTGTTGTTGTTATTGTTTTGGTTCTGGATGAATGTTGTCATCATCTGCATCAGCTGTGTTTGAGCAGTCATCATTTGCTGCATTTATGGAGTGATGTTGTTGTTGTTGTTGTTGTTGGGGTTGGGGTTTGCACGACGGGGAGGCATCTGTGGTTTGTTCAAATAAAGATAAGAATGAGATACCCATAGATGCTTTCATGCACATTACATCACATAAGCAAACACATAGCATGCAACACAAAGATAAAAGGTTCAACAACAAAATAACAAGTTCACAAAGTAAAACACACAAGTAGCAAGCCATCCACATGTCGGATGGTCCAATAACAAGTTCTCAAATAACAAGTATGATAATAAAAGATAAACGAGTAGTCAAGTCTACTCATCGGCATCAATATCCTCCTCGACAAAGGTAAGACCTGCGTTCTCCATCGCGGTCTTGTTCTCCTCAATGGTAGTGGTCAAGGAATCTATCTTGGCCTTGAGAGCCCTCTTCTGGGAACGAAGTCTCTCTATCACCGTCTGCTGCTGCTTTAACTCGAAGTCCTTGGACTGCAGTTCTTCAGTCATGTCCCTGATCTTCTTGTTCCTATCCTGGACACGCTTCTCCTGACTCTTGAACTTCCTGTCCTGGGTCTCGAACTTCGCCTCCATTTCCTTTTTTTTGAGGGTAAAACAGTAGGGTAAAAAACCCCACTGCAATTTTTCTATTTATATATCAAGTAGAGTTACAAAAGATTATTTACAATCATATTCCACCTCAAAAAAGAGGGATAACATTCTAAGCTATATCTCTGTCTAAATTGGTTTCAATCCAATCCTTAAGGCCCTGATAATACTTTTTCTTAATTCTATAAAGAACCCATCTTAATTCCTGGGCTATAATAGCCTTCCAGGTCTCCACCGACGTATGCTGATTGTTGAAAATTTCGTTATTTCTACAAATCCAGATGCTCCAAGTTCCAAGTATCAGAATTTCCATTGCAAAAGGGGCCTTGAGGTCTTTTTTAATACTGGCTAGAACTTCAAAGATGCTTTGATCAGCCATATTGACCTGTGAGATTTCAGCCCAGCAGGCTCTTACAAAAGGGCATTCCCAAAAAAAATGTAAACTAGTTTCTTCACTGTGGCGATTCCGAAGACACGGTCATAAGATGCTAGAGAAAACATTTCCTTTTCGAAGATTCCTTACATTGAGTGTATCAAGCGAAGAAGCCAAGAAAAATTTGTGCTTTTGTTGACAAGAAGATTTCCAAATCCAAGAAAAGTGTGGTCGAACCGTTGGTAGCCAACTAAAGAGCGATAAGCCTTTTTACCGAAAAATTACTACCCCAAATGTAAGACCAACAATCGATTCCCTTCCCGCCATAATTGAGAATTTGTTCAAGACTTTGATATTCTGATACGCTTGTTGAGACAAAGGGAGATAAAAGAGATCCCGAGTATTTGCAAGATGCGTGAACTCACCATGTAAATGTGAGGGTTTTTGCAAATGTAAGAAGGTGAGGAAGCTTATGTTGTGACAACTATCATTCCACATATCACGAATAGTGTAGATTCCCATTTCCAACCAAGCACTTTGCAAGTCCTTTAAAAGTGTCAATCAGCTTAAGATGAGCTTTCCACCAAAAGGATCCTCAACTCTTCTTCCGTGGAGCTTATCATTACAATAGTAGGTGTTCCATACCAAATGAACCTGGGAATATCCTTATGATTATAGAACTTATCCAAATTCTTCAAGAGAAGAGCGAATTTTGAACATTAAGGTCAAGAACTCCCAATCCTCCTTGATTCTTGGGTCTACAAACTTTCTTCCATGCTACAAGAGCAGACTCTAGCTTGAACATCAAGTTTTCTTTCTCCACAAGCATTGCCTCATATATTTAATCAACTGCTCTTTGATAGTGACAGGGAGATCAAAGCAGCTCATGTAGTATATGGGGAGGGAAGATAACACAGATTTAACTAACTGCAATTTCCCCCCATAATTCAGAAAGTCAACAATTCCACACAACCTTCTTTCAATTCTCTGAACAATAGGCAAGAAGTGTTCCACAAAGGTTTATTCAAGCTCGAGGCGTACCAAGATAAGTAAAAGGCAAGGACCCAGTGAGGCAAGAAAGTGTATTAGCAAAGTGCCCAAGCCTCTCAGAATCCATATTAATTGGCATCATGCTGGACTTGGAATAATTGACTTTAAGTCCAGTGGAGATAGCAAAAGTATGCAGGATTGCTTTAAGACATAAGAGTTGCTCAGAATCAGCCTTCAGGATTACTAAAGTGTCATCTGCATACTGAACCAAAGGGAAGTCAGGGCAAAAAACATTCTCAAGCAAGGCAGAAAGTAGACCCGTGTTCATTGCCTTATTGAGGATGCTTTGAAGAAGATCGTGACAAAGACAAACAACAGAGGAGACAAAGGATCACCTTGCCTGACACCCCTTCTACAGTAATTTTTTTTCCCAGGCACACCATTTAAAAGCACAGAGGAAGAAGCAGACCCAAAGATCATCTGAATCCAAGAAATCCATTTAGCTCCAAAACCTTTGGCTTTAAGGATATCAATGATTGCAGAATGCTCAATTCTGTCAAAAGCCTTCTCAAAATCCAACTTTAGAATTAAAATTTCCTCCTTTGACTTGTGGCACTGATCAAGAAATTCAAATGCCCAACCTAAACAGTCTTGAATAGATCTTTGCTTGAGGAAACCATATTGATTCTTGTGAACAAGTTTAAGAATGACTTTTGCGCCTATTGGCCAGAAGCTTAGTGATAATCTTAAGGACACTATTTAGCAAGGAAATAGGCCTAAAATCAGCAGGAGTCAAAGGAGCAGCAATTTTTGGAATGAGGGTGATGAAAGAGGAATTAATGCTCTCTAAAGAGACATTCCCTTCATAGAACTCAAGAAGTAGATGCTTCACATCATCCTTGATAATAGGCCAGCAAAGCTTCATGAATTCATTATTAAAACCATCAGGGCCAGAGGACTTATCATTAGGCAAATTTGTGATGACTTCATCAATCTCCTCATCAGAGAAAGGCTTTTCCAAAGCTTCCTTTTCCTCCTGGATTAAGCAATCACCAGCCAAGTCATTAAGATTGAAATGCATTTCAGGCTTATCAGAAGTACCCATTCTATCTTTAAAGGAATTCCAAAGAAGATTTGCTTTTCCATCATGATCATAGATCTCAAGATCAGAATCACCTTTGAGCATGGAAATGTAGTTATGTCTAAAACTAATGGTAGCTTTGGAGTGAAAGAATTTGGTGTTCTCATCCCCCAGTTTAACCCATTTGATTTTCCCTCTGCTTCCAATAAGTATTCGGTTTTGTAGAAGAGAAATAATAAGATCCTTCAGGATATCCCTAAGATTCCACTCATGAACAGTAAGAGTTCTCATTTCCTCCATGATATCAAGCAAGTCAATGGTGGCATTAACATTACAGATTTGCGTCTTCAAACAAGGTAGCTGTTTGGCCCAAAGCTTCAGCCCTCTTCTCACATTTTTGAATTTAGCATTTATTTTTTTTGCAGAATCCAGGAAACCCACAGGAATGTTCCAGGCATTTTGAACAATAGCTTTAAACTCCTTATGATGTAACCAATGGTTTTCAAATCTGAACACCTGGGCTTTTGGAATCATTGTGCCAATGGTAATGACACAGGGAAGATGATCAGAAGTAGGCTTAGCAAGAGGAGCAACAAAAGTGGAGGGAAAACTTTGAGTCCAGACACCAGAAGTAAAAAACCAATCCAGTCTTTCCAATAGAGGATCCTTCTGCATGTTACTCCAAGTGAATTTTCTACCCTTAAGAGGTAATTCAATGAGACCCAAATTATTAATAGCTTCATTAAAGAGAAGCATACCATTCACATCCCCTCCCAATTTGTTTCTATCAGAAGGCTGCCTACAGAAGTTAAAATCTCCCACAATATGCCAATCCACATCATCTGGCATATCAATACTACCAAACTAGTCTAGAAATTCAGACTTTTTTTCAGGTAAACATGGCCCATAAATGTTGGAGAGGATCCAGGATTTATTGGACAAGAGAGATGTCAAGGTAATGGAGATAGAGAACTCATTAAGGAAAGAAAGTTGTCCATAGAACAAGGAGCCATTCCAAATGATGATTAAACCACCAGATGCACCTCTGGAGGGAAGAAATTCAAAGTTGGTAAATTTGGAGGGGCAAAATTTTTTAATGAAGGAGCTATCAAAACCCTCACGCTTAGTTTCTTGAAGACAGATAATGTCACAGCCAGACTCCTCAATTTTGCTTCTAAGAGCAAACCATTTTTTATCAGAATTAATTCCCCTGATATTCCAATTCAGGATCTTCCAAGTTCTGTTGTTATTCATTAAGAAACCAGGAGCAAGTATAGATGTGGGGTGATGTAAATAATGTAATCACCGAGAAGAGAAAACAGCAGGTACAGAGACAAAAGCTCAACCAAAATAGAGTACCACATAGATGATCCACAACAAGTACCCACCACATTGCAATATCACAAACACAGAACACATAACAGGGAGTCAACAAGACCCCAGCAAAAGATATAGCTTGACACATTAACACACTTAAGAGGAGGTCTTCTTCTTGGCTTGTACCCAAAGCCCTGGCTTCTTCTTGCCACCAATCCCCAAGCTGGAAGAGAGACCACCTTTAATATTGCCTTTTGTAGGAGCCTTAATAGCCACCTCATTGATCTTCCCTTTCTTGAGTAACCTCTTCTCCAGGTCTCCATCTTTAACCTTGCAGAATGAAGCAGCAAGATTTTTAACCACTTTGGCATTCAGGCAAGGAGGGGCAGCATTACAAACCAGGCAATCAACAATTTGACAATGTAAGTGACTTTTAAAACCCCCATTTAGTTCAACAATCCTAGGACTTCTCCTCACCTCAGATTCCACAAGAGGTTCCTTGCCCTTTGTCTTTCTAGCAGGGGTAGAGGGAGAGCCTGAAGATTTATTAACTTCAATACCCAGGCAAGAAGGGGCCATCTGGGAAAATTTCTCATTAGAAATGATGAAAGATATTGAACTTTCCTCAGCAATAGGTTCTTTAATAATTTCCCATAAAGGAGAAGTAAGAAATCCTTTGACCCAATTAAATTTCTCAGGAGTAGCAAGCATGAGAGTGATGAAATTAAACCAACTTACAGGAATATCACACTTAAGAGAGCCCTGTGAAGAAGATTCCTTCTAGATATGGGGAGCAAAATAATTCTCCCAGAGCTCCTGGCCTTGCTGAGAAAAACCCTGCTTGGCAATATGCACATCAGGAATGGTAATGAAAGTTCTCACCATCCCAACCTGAAGGTGAGCCTCATTTGGGGAAAGAAGGTGCTGATCCTCCAGCATCCAATCCTCATTCTCAGGGGCAACAGCACTAGAATCCATAGGACTTCCAGTCTCCTCCTCAGCAGCATCATTAGGCTCCTCCTCATCAGCCAGATAGTTTTGAAAGATATTTTGCAGGCCTTCCCCAATGCCAACCCCCTGAGGTGCAACTACAACACCAGGCTCCTCCACATCCTCAGGCTCATTAACAGATTCCTCATCATCAGACTCCCAGTCCTGAACAATGACACCAGTAACTCCACTGTTCACATCCTGAGGTGGAAGATGCAGATTGTCAATAGGCATGTCCTCTCCAGGAGCTATGACAGGCCCTTGAACAGGAGCAGCAGCAGCCTCCCAGGGACCCCAACCTTCAGCATTCCCACCATCAGGAGCAGGGTTCTGCACAGGACCCATCCACTGACCCCAATCACCCCCAGGAGCAGGGGGGAGGGGGGGAGGTGGCACCTGAGGTCCAAAGACTGGCCCATGTGCAGGAACAGGGTGAGGGTCCACATTATCATCTGGCAGTGGGTCCTCTTCAGGTGGGCCCCCACCAAGCAAGTGACTCTGAAGAACTTCAACAGAAAAAGTCCATGACTCTGTCTCCACCAGGTCACCAATGGTAAACCGCACACTCTTGGGGATATCAGCCAAATCAGTCACACGAATTTTAGCAATAATCCTACCCTTATGATCAGTGTCCCTCTCCCACAGGAGAACTTTCCCAATGTCAGCAAAGATAGCATTCAGGTCCTCCGTATGCCAGTGGTCAAGGGGAGGCCCAACCAGCATCACCTAGCACTCATTGTTAAACTGCATCCTACGCCAGTTATCGCCCTCATTGTGCTTGACAAAAGAAACATGCACATCTTGAAATGGAATCGGGCTCGCCGCAATGAGTCTATCACGGTCACTGACATGGTTGAACTGCACATATGCAGACCCAAAGGGACAATCCTGAATATCTCTGAAGTGCACTCCAGCCTCATTGTTGAAGAAATCAACCAAGACACCATGAATATTTACGAACGGAACCGGACCAGGAGGGAGGGGAAAAATGTTAGCAATAGCATACTGTTCATGTGCTCGTGACCTCCGAGGCACCACCACCCTTTTAACGCGATTCCGCCCTGCCACTTGCATAATCTGGAAGCCATTCGGCAGGAAAGGCGCAGGGTCAATCGGGATGTTCGCCATTGCGACGCTTTTCGCCGGCGACGAACAGGAGGGGAATGGGGTTTCAGCGGGCGGGGGAGTTGAGGAGACAGGGGAAGTGGAAGTTGTTTTTTTCAGCGAGGAAGTGAACTCGTGAAAACTGACGTGAATGACGGGCCTGGAATGAGAAACCACCTGGGCCTTGAACCAACCCTCATACGATTTGTCGGGCCAAGTACAATTAGGGAAAGAGGGAAATTTCAGAAAAGGAAGGAGCCCAGGCAAATTAAAAGCAGTGCTATTAGCGCCCCCCCCAGACCTGACCGGCGTTACCTTTGACTTAAAACCCTCATCAGTGAGCACCTGAGCATAGGATCTGCCTTGATGGCCTAAGTTCAATCCCTCATTAATATTATGCTCAATCACAGGCGAAGGACCCTGAGGTGATGAAGGAAATTTGAGTCTTTGAAAAACCGAACCACCTTTACCGGGAGGCTTTAAAGAAGGAGATTTTTTTGCACTTTCTTTTTTGTACGTGACAACTTTCCATTCCTTAGCAGATTCTTTGTAATATTCCTTTTCTTCATAAATCCAGTTCGGACCCCCATTTCCCCAAAGATTGACATGAATCACAAAAGAATGGCAGGAAAACTTGGAGATATTGTAAATCTCAAAACCCACTGCGCGAGAAGCAACCGAGAAACGAAAAGTTCTATCTTGCAAAAGCTTCACCTGGAATTTAGAAGCATTACCACCAAAACAGGCTTGAAGAGCAAGACTGACAGTATGAAAGTCCAACTTAAAATTTGCCCTCCCAAAATAACACACCAGATAAAAAGGTCTCTTCCTGAACCCACCAATGAAGTTAACTTGATGCCTGAATTTATCAAAGATCCTCTTCTCAAAAACACGCCCAAAAGAAAAATCTAGGGCGACAGGAAGCAACATCTTTGGAAGCAACCTCTTTGGAACCTGAGGGAAGCTTTTCCGAGAAATCCAGAGACCTGGGCGCCAATCTCTCAACGTTGGTAGATTTTTTTTTAACCAAAGGGCTTGGTAAAATTTGAGAACCAACCACAACCCTCTTCACCTGTAGATCAATGGAGATACCCGCGGCCACCACCTCACCATGAACCAAATATCGAGCATCAATCACAACCTCATTATGATTGAGGAGGACAAGCCTTTTAGAACTAGGAAAAAGCATGAGAAAACCCTTGGAAGGCTCAAGATCATCAGCTGGCAAGGAGTAGCAAAGGGCCTGCCATTTCAAACCAGTGTCTTCATCCGATCCAGTGATGGTAGGAGATCTACCAAGAAATCCAGAAGAAGGATCCAAAGAATCATTAACTTGAGAGATGAGAGGGGAACCTCAAGACAGATCCAACAGAGATCTTCTCCCCATTTTCCAAACATCGACCCTCAAGAGGAGAGCCTTTTGCATTGAGAAGAACGAGCCAAGAATCAGCCGAGACAACGAGAGAGCCTTCCAGAAACTTACCACCCGTGGTCACACCAGAGTAGGTGACCTTCCAGCAACCTCCAGAGGAATCCATGCAGATCCTACGCCGGCAAGACGCCGGCGAGAGCCGGAGGGCGACCACCGCCTCAGAGGAGCCTCATGCCTCGGAAAGCGTGCGGGTTTGCTGTCTAGTTCTGTATAGGTTGGCTTAGTTTTCGCCTCCATTTCCTTGACTATCTCATCCTGCTGCGCGAAGAGCTTGTCCTTCTCGCGAAGCTGCACCTGGAGCTCGTCATTACTGAGCATGACATTGTTCTTGTCCGTGTCCACGTTCCTAATGAGAGACTCTAAGTCCTGGAGGTACAGGCGTATCGGCTCTGCTGCGTCCCTCGAATCGTCCTCGAAGTCAATGGACTCTCCGTCCTCATCACGTCTTCCGAAGACGTGGAAGTGGGTGCCTCTAACCTATCGGGAGTGTCGTCCTAGCAGACGTCCTATCAGATCCTGCATCACTACCTCCATGCCTCTCTCCCTGTCATCGTGCATAAGCTTGAAGACGATGGCCTCCGTAGTAGGCTCTGTCTGGTGTCCGGGCTGGTTCACCTTAAGGCCCCAGAGGTCCTTCCTCTCGAACTTGGTGAGGGGATGCACCATGATGGTGGGAAGAGGGAGATTGAGCAAAGTGGTAAGCTCAACGATACGAGGACCAAAGCGGGTAACCTGGAACTCCTCAACAGTGCTGATGGTAATATGCATCTATTATAAGATAGAAAAGTTAGAACAATACAATTCAAGATAAAACAAAAGACAAAACATCACATACATATCCTTGGGAAGTAAAACACACAAGTCATGCATACATGAAACCATTACAATAAACAAGGTTCAATCTTATTTTAAAGCAACATTTTGGAAAATAGGGTGATAGGTGGTGGTCCAACTAACGAAGTACGTTTACAATCCTATCTCACTGGATCTGTTGGCTAACACAATGTTTCTAGAGGCAATCAACCTATCTTGCTCACATGATTCCATCACTAAGTCTATAATGTCTCCTCTTAAGGTTTGGTTGGTAGCTTCCAACTCTTGAGTATGTTCCTTCTCTTTCTTCAAGTCTTTTTGGAGGTTGAGCATTCTGCACTTGACTCTAGCACTAAGTTCTTTGATAGTCCTCCAAGCTGCTTCTCTTGCTGACTCAAAGAATGTGGTGTGCACCACAGTGTTGGTGTACATGCAGAATCCTGTTTCTTTGTGGTTGTCTTCCTTGTTTTTGTACAAGTGAAGTTGCAGCCACCAGTACTCAACTCCTTCATCCATCACTGGAAAGCCTTTGTACACAGCTGCACCATGTATTTCCATTGCCACCATGAGGTCCTTGAGAATTTTGGGAAACTCTTTCTCACACTCCAAGGTCATGGTCATGAGTGGTCCTTTCCTTATGGCTTCGTTGATGGATTTCATCTACAAATAGAGATGAGAAAGAGAAGATTAGAAAAGTTTACGAGAAGAATAGACAAGTGTAGAAGTAGTTGAAATTTTTTCCTTAGTGGTTTCCAATCCTAGGGTCATAATCCTACAGTCAACACAGTGCTCTAATACCATCTGTAAGATCCCTCCTTTGTAAAGGAAAAGTATCCCTGTGATTGCAATGCTAGTCCCTGGATCGTTGCTAGCATCCACAGTTTAAGATGAAGTACACAGATACAAAGGTCATTTATTACATCCATTCCAGAGATAAAACATAGTCTATACAACTCAAGGCCACAGGCCTAATACAAGAATTTGGAATAAGTAAATAATTATAAGTCTTCATCTTCATGTGCCACAAGCAAACATGTTGAGTGTAGACTCATGACACCTAATCCTCATCAGAGTAACCTGCAACATCACAAGTTACAGCCACAGTGGGTCAATACTTTGGAATAGTATTGGCAAGTGATACCTTAGTAAAATTTAGGTGGACTATATTACTATATGCATTTTGGCTAAGTGTGGCTAGGCTTGCTTTGCTCCAAAATAGGTTTTCCTATTAGTTGAAATCACTAAGTTTTTCTTTGTCAAAAACTTTTCCCCAAGAAACCATCAATAGACATTGAGGTCCTTCACCCTTGTTCACCCACAAGTTTTTACTTAGAAGTTGGAGTGATGAGATTCTTGATAGCTTCCATGTCTTGATGCTCAAGTTATCCATTGCCATGGACTTGGCTAAGTACTTAGATTTTTCCATCTGCAGAGGTTGTGCACTTTCCCCACCAGACTTGGTTTCCCAAGACAGGACCTTTCAGAAGCCTTCCCTTAGCCAAATGGACGCGTTCCAACCTATCATCCCACTACCACCAACTGTCCAAATGACCAAGTTCTAGCAACCTATGTGATCCAGGCAGAGCCCATATTGCCAAGTGGCTGCACTATAAGCTTCTCAACACTTGGCCTCTAAAATTACTTTGTTCCTGGGTGGCTTTCCACAAGTGAGATACACAAGGTAAACCATATCCATGGGCCTTGTGTAACCACTCAACCAAAAACCACCAATCAAGTCCCTTTCCACCCAGGTGATTCATTGACTTAGTTTTTTTTATTAAGAAAACATAAGTCCAAAGACTTAGAAATATTTTTACCATAGCATGTATATTTTACCAACCCTTGTTTTCTACTAGCTAGGCTAAGCATGGCATAGATAGTACTTAACTTAGAAAATTTCCTAGCAATTCTACAACTACTTAGGATTTCCCCAACATGGCATTTGGCAAAAAGTAACATGCAAGACTTAGCAAAAAAATTCTAATGCTTGTATAAAATATATAGGGATGGAAATATTCATGAAGTACCACTTGCCTTGGTAGTGGGGAGAGTAGCACTATTCACAATCACAATCACTAGCACCAAAATCTACACATAAAATATAGCCACAATCACATACAAAACATATACAATCAAAAATATATATATGCATGCATGCAAGATGCTAAGGAATGATTTTTAAAACCCAACCAAGAAAGTGCATAGTACTGAACCATAAACAAGTCAAAAACTTGCTAAAACAAATTTATTTAACACTTAAATAATTTCCTAAACAATTTCTATACTCAAAATAGTCCTAAACAAGTTTCTGCAAATAAAATCATTTTAACAGAAACTAAACATTAAACACATTGCATAAACAGAAAGGGCTTGTCTCCCTTATTCCAACGGTATAAAATTTGTCAAATTCTAACGTGTGGATCAAAAGTTATTGCTATTTCAAAATTGGATCTAAATCTGATTCAAATTATGTTTTTAAACTAAACCCTAGCCACGCGTCGCTCTCTGATTCGTCGGTACCGCTTCGCGTGGATCGACTAGCGTGGACCGTCAGATCTAACTTACGCGCACGGCTCAGATTGTCACTTACCCCTTCGATGCAGATCTAATCTAGAGCGCTGGATCCAGATCCTACGGCTGCTAAGCGCATGACCATGGATGGGCGGCGCAAATGGCTGCTGGCGGCGGCGGCGCTACTGGCGGTGATGGTCCGGCGAGTACAGGAAGGGTTGGGGTGTGTGGCATGGTTTACCAGACTCGCACGGTCACGAGGAAGCTCAACGTGGTCTTTGCTTGGACATGGGCGTACTGGCACGGCCGGAAATCCTCGTCGGAGTTGAGCATGGCGTCAGGTGGTTGCTGTCGAGTTGGTTGCCGAGGTTTCGCGTCGCCCTAGCACGAACCAGAGGGATTAGAAGATGCACAAGATGAAGGCGAACAACCTAGTATGCAAGAGGGGGCAAGGGGCGCGCTCTGCTTACCATAATTGGTCGCCGGAGTTGAGCGGCGGCTCGTTCGGTTGCGGGCGCGAACGGGGACGGCGTCCTGGGTCACGAGCAGGCAAGCGACGGGTGTCAGAAGATGCACGAGCTCATGCTGAGCATAATCGTTTCAATCAGGGGCACAGGGGCGGTCGGGACTCACCGAAATTGCTGCCAGAGATCGTCGGGACAGCGACGGCGTCTGGCGAGTTTCGAGCAGCCTGGTGGCGTGGAGAGGGAATTGGTTGAGGGGAAATGGCCGCGAGAGAGAGGGGATTAAATAGGCAGAGGCTCGACAAGAAACGTTCAGTGATTCAATGCCAATTACCTCGCGGAATCAAAGCAGCAACGAGCAGCGGCGGAGTTCATGCGCAGAATTTTGGGGAAGACGATGACGTCGTGGACGGGGCCCGCTTGTCAGCGAATAGACCAAAGGGGAAGTGGGGTCCGAGTGTCAGCGACTTGCTGGGTGTGTCTGCACGTGCGAGAGAGAGAGAGAGAGAGGTGCCCCGGGTGGGCTAGTTGGGCTGCGTCTATTGCTGGGCCAAATTCCTGGCGCCGGCCCTTTTCCAATTCTTTTCTCTTTTCTTTTTCTAAATTGATTTTCAGGAATGGTTTTCAAATGATTTAAAAAGCTATTTGATTTCAAATCTTTTTGGGATTTTTGCAGTGTGCAATAGTCACAAAACTTGGCATAAAACTATGTGGTCACTTTGAAAAGGCTTGGTCATTTTTGGAAAAACAAAATAACAGGGACATTGCACTAGGTTTGCAAATGTTTGAAAATGGTTTTTGAAACCATTTCTATTTTGTAAAATTCTGTTCTAACTTCACACTCAAATCAATCAACAAGGGAGACAAACAATCTTGGTTTAAAACATTCAAACTCTCAAATGGGGATGGCCATTTGATTTAAGTTTGCTCACATAAAATGATAGCACTATGTGCTTCTGTTTTCTTGAAATGAGTTTGAAATTGATCTCAAAACTACATGCATGAATGAATGATATGCAGTCTTTGAAATCATGATTTTAGGGATGTTACAGATTCTGAGCCGTAAAGGAGAAGTAGCTTATGAGATTGAATTGCCTGAGTCATTGTCTGCCGTTCACAATGTGTTTCATGTGAGTCAGCTAAAGAAATGTCGTCCGGAGATGGAAGAGACATCTTTGATGGATACAATACCTTTGGAGAAGGTCCAATTGGAAAGTGATCTCACCTATGAGTAAAAACATATCAAGATTCTTGAAACTGCAAAAAGAGTTACTCGGACAAAGACTATCAAATTCTGCAAAGTTTAGTGGAACCATCAATCCGAAGAAGAAGCAATTTGGGAAAGAGAAGACGACCTTCGGAAAGACCACCCTCACCTATTTGCTAGCCAATCCGAATCTCGAGGGTGAGATTCACCTTAAGGGGGTTAGATTTGTAACATCCAAAAAATCATGATTTCAAAGTTTGCATATCATTCATGCATTCATAATCATATTAGGATCATTTTCAAATAAGATTTCAAAAACAGAAGCATTTGTGTCTATTATTTTATTTAAGCAAGCAATGGCCTTATTGCTACTCTCTATTATGAGAACACTTGTTTTAACCAGAAAGGATTTGAACATAGGTTTGATTTATATTTCCAAAGCTTGGTCAAAATTTTCAAAACAAAATATGATTTCAAAACCATTCATGAGCCTAATATAAATAAAGCATGATTTATTTCTAAAATCCAATGATCCAAGGTATTTTTGAGTGAACAACATTGTTTTATAGTCAAATTGGTGAAAGGACCACTTTACAAAAATCTAGAAAGTGTTTGAATTCAAACTCTTTTAAAATCATTTGAAAAGGATTCCTAGAAAATCAAATAGAAAAAAAAGGGAAAAGAAAAGGAAAAGGGCAAGTGCCACTTATTCGGCCCAATAGCGGATGCATCCCACTCAGGTTTGGCCTCTCGTCTCTCTTTCTCACTCTGACGCCTTGGACCCACCTGCCCCGTCAACATCATCCTCAATCACCGCGCGATGAGCCGCTCCGCCGTTACCTCACCGCAGTGACGCCGCGATTAATCACGGCTTAAATCCCATTGATACAGCGCGTGATTCTTGTCCCCGCTCTGGCTATTTAACCACCTCCCTACGCTGCTCATTTCCTCTCACTCAACTCGCTCGCTCCGCCACCAGGCTGCCCACAATTGCTCTTACACCACCGCAGTACCAACGAACTTCGACGACGAAATTCCGGTGAGCCTGACCACCCCTGTCCTTCTAGTTCATATGAGCGTGTTACTTGTGACCTTGTGCATCTTCTGACATCATTCATTTGGCCGCGCATGACCCAGGCCGCCGTTCCCGTTCACACCTGCAAGCAACAGAGCCGCCGCTCAACTCCGGCGGTCGATTACGGTAACTACTGAGCGCCCCTTGACCTCGCATGCATATGATCAGATTCGCCGTGTCCTTGCACAGCTACTGACACCACTGGATCATGCTAGGGCGATCCAGAGCCTCGGCAACGACCTCGTCTCCAAGGACCCGACGCCGCCAGCAACTCCGACGAGCCCTAGGCCTCGCTACAGCACGCCCCCTGCCCAACCGCGACCAGGTTGAGCTCCCTCGTGCGCGTGCGAGTCTGGTAAGCATCTTCACCACCCCTAGGCCTCGCTGGAATCGCCTTTCTGCCGTCACCAGTAGCGCTGCCACCGCATCAGCGTCACAGCGCCGCTCGATTTTGGTCTATTAGATTTAGGCCGTTAGATCTAGATCCAATGCGTACATAGATAACTTAAGTGAAGCGGTACAATTAGATCTGAGCCGTGCGATGCACTTTTAATCTGACTATCCAGAGATCCTGATCCGCGCGAACCGGTACCGTCCAATCATAAGCTGCCATGTGGCTAGGGTTAAGATTTAAAATCTGAATTTAGATCTATTATATGTTCAAACTTGCAAAATTCATAACTTTCTATCCACACGTCCAAATTTTGCAAATTTTATATCATTAGAATCAGCATAAAGATTAATTTCCAACCATTCACTTTGTTTAATGAATTGCTTCTGTAAACTTAGTTTTTTTTGCAGAGACATTTGTAAGCTTATTTTGTGTATAAAAATTAGTTAGAAAATGTTTTAAAGGCCAAATAAAGTTTATTTGATGTATAAATTCTTAGTTTATTAATCAGTACTATTTACTTGCCTTGTTTGGTTTAGAAAAATCATCACATGGCATTTGCATGCATTCATATATTTTTGTTTGATTATTATGGAATGTGAATTTGGTGCTATCATTTTATGTGTAGATTTTGGTGCTAGTGGTGATTGTGACTGTGAGGATTGTTTTTACTCCCCCAACTACCAAGGAAAATGGTGCTTCATACTTTTGTCCCAATATTTTGACTTTGCATTAGTAATATTTTGTATAGGGCTTGCATGAATATTTTTGCTAAGTATCTATATGCTATGCTTGGGAAATCCTAGTAGTTGTAGAATTGTTAGAATTTTCTCTAAGTTAAGATACTTACTATTGCCATGCTTAGCCTAGTTAATAAAACCAAGGGTGGATTATATACACATGCTATGGAAAATATTTCTAAGTCTTTGACTTATGTTTTTTCTTAATAAAACAACTAATTGAATGAAACACCTGGGTGGAATGGTGGAATGGTTTATGTTGAGTGGTTACACAAGGCCAGGGTATTGGTGAACCTTGTGTATCTCACTTGTGGAATGCCACCCAGGAACAAAGGGATTTGAGATGCCATATGTTAAGAAGCTTCTAGTGCAGCCACATGGCATTATGGGCTCTTCCTGGATCATATAGGTTGCAATAACTTAGCCAAATGGACAGTTGGTGGTAGGGGATGATAGGTTTGGAGCGCGTCCATTTTGGTCTAAGGGAAGGCTTCTGAAAGGTCCTGTCTTGGTGAAAATCAAGTCTTGTGGGGAAAGTGCACCACCTCTGCAGAAGGGAGAAACTAAGTACTTAGCCGTGTCACCGGAAAAGGACAGTTTGAGCATCAAGACATGGAAGCTATCAAGAATCTCCTCATCCCAATTTCTAAGTTAAAACTTGTGGTTGAACAAGGGTGAAGGTTCACCAATTTCTATTGGTGGTTCCTTGGGGAGTTTTTCCCAAACAAAAACTTAGTGTTTTCAACTGATAGGAAAAACCTATTTTGAGCAAAGCAAGCCTAAGCTACACTTAGCCAAATTCATGTAGTAACTAGATGCTAATATTCTACTAAGGTATCACTTGCCAATACTATTCCAATGTATTGACCCACTGTGGCTGTAACTTGTGATGTTGCAGGTTACTCTGATGATGATTAGGGGTTATGAGTCCACTTAACATGCTTGCCTGTGGCACATGAAGATGAAGACTTTTATTTATATTGTTAAGTTAAACTCTTGCACTAGCCTATGGCTGTGGAGTTGTAAAAGACTATGTTATCTCTGGAATGACAATGTAATAATGACCTTTGTTTCTGTATACTTCATCTTAAACTGTGGATGCTAGCAATTGATCCAGGTACTAGCATTGCAATCACAGGGACCTTTACCTTTATAAAGGTGGGGTCTTACATCTTTGTTGATGGTCTAGGAGGAACTGGGAAGACGTACTTATACAAGGCATTGCTTGCAAAGTTGCGAGACATGGGCCTAATAGCGATAGCAACTTCTACATTAGGTATAGCAGTGTCGATAATGCTTGGAGGCTGGACTGCGCACTCCAGATTCAAAATTCCAATCAAGCTCACCGACAACATGTGTAGTTTCACAAAGCAAAGTGGTACTGCGGAGTTGCTTAAACATGTGTGTTGATAATTTGGGACGAAGAAGCCATGACAAAAAGGCAAGCAGTTGAGATGCTTTATAGATCCCTCCAGGATATAATAGAATGTCCTTTGTTGTTTGGTGGAAAGGTTGTCGTCTTTGGTGGGGATTTTAGACAGGTCCTTCCCGTTGTGACACGTGGGACAAGAGCACAAACCACATATGCTACACTTTTAAAATATTTTCTTTGGTCTAAGACACAAAAGATATGCCTCAAGCGCAATATGCGGGCACAAGCTGATCCTTGGTTCTCCGAATACCTCCTAAGGATAGGCAATGGAACATAAGAGACACGTGGCTATAACTATGTGCGTCTACCTGATGACATTGTGATTGGCTACACCAAGGATGAAAATGCTATTAACACGCTCATCGATAATGTCTTCCCATTGCTGGATGCTAATTCTAGGTCAAGAGAATACATGAGAACACGGGCAATTCTTTCGACCAAGAATGATCATGTGGATAACCTGAATGTCAAGATGATCGCCAGGTTTTCAGGCGAAGAAATATTATACCATAGTTTTGACTCAATCAAGGATGACTTGCAGAATAATTACACTATTGACTTTCTGAACTCGATCGCACCAAAATGGCTTGCCCCCACATGTCTTGAGGTTGAACGTGAATTGCCCAGTCATTCTGCTCTGGAACCTCGACCCTCATAATGGCATATGCAATGGAACACGGCTTATGATTAGAGCCTTTCAGGATAATGCAATCTATGCACAGATAGTTGGTGGTCAACATGCTGGAAAGAGAGTGTTCATACCTAGGATCCCTATGTCTCCCTCAGATGACATCTCACTTCCCTTCAAACTCAAGAGAAAATAGTTCCCCATCCGTCTGAGTTTTGCGATGACCATTAACAAGGCACAGGGTCAGACCATACCAAACATCGATATTTACCTTCCCGAGCCTGTAATTTCACATGGCCAGCTATATGTTGCACTGTCAAGGGGTGTGTCAAGAATACGACACGGAATTTTTGGCAAGCCCAACAAGGAGGTAGAAAATCCAATAAAAGCACCAAAAACATTGTTTATAGAGATGTTTTAGAGGGATGAGGCAGGTGCGTGCTTTGTGTTTTGTTTGCATCTTTGATTATGTATATATAAAACTACTTTTAGACCTAACATAATTATTTTTTATTTGTAGGTTTTGCTCAAGATCATGATATATAATAAGCATGAAAGAAGAAATATGTCGATATGATGGCAATATATCTAAAGCAAACTCTCTATGACTGTAGCCCTGAACTTATATGTGGTAGAGATGCTTTCAAGATGATCAACATCTATCCTTGACACCATCTCATAACCTTTCCCTAAACATATCATCTATCCCTTTGCTTGTAATTCCTTGACAATGAGAAATTAAACATCTAAATTTGTAAGAAAGATCTCTGGTGTATGCGTGTGTAAGACAAGCTTTTAAAAGTTTTTGTCTCTAGATTTACTTCTACTTTTTGTTGCTCTCATCCTATATGTTACAGTTTCAGGTCAATGTCATTGTCCATTGCAGATATTACCCGTTCATGTGCTCATGTATCTTTTTTTGTTCAGACATGCTTCACTTTCAATATGAAGATTTTTTTTTAATTCAAACTTATTTCCTAATGTTAAGTTAGTTAGAATGTGAGACAATTAGTCAACATGGTGTTTATTCTTTTGACTCTATATATAGATATATATATATATAATCTATATTTCATATGTATCAATAATATGTAGCATTTACAGGAGATAGGCGCTTCCTTGCGTGATAACACAAATTACATTGTAGCATACATCGTGGATTGGCTAAAGACTGGTCAACAACTAGCCTGGGTTATATTATTATAAATTGCATGGTAAGTTTTCACCGCTCTGCAACATAATTGTCACCTAATTATACTGCCTAACGAGTTAATTCGTGTGAAAATTAAACATAGAAGATTGTCTTACACTCAAATACTCAAGCCCAACTATACATCCAAGCCAAACCAACTCAATAGTCCACTTTTAAAAAAACTATCGCTAAAAAAAGGGTAGAGTAACTTCTATGTATGCAGGGTATATAACCCAAAATAAAAATAAAGAGTGGGACCAGAGATAAATCAGCGGGATTAGCTCAATAAAGGATGATGGAGGCGTGATCCTAGCAATAGTGCTTTCCTTCCTGACACTTGGGGTCTGCTATAAATCAACGGGATATTTATGGGTCAATAATAGATGCGCGATCGTAGGGATTTTTATTTCCCATCCTTGCATTTTGGAATTACTATAAGAACCACAGATGTACATCCCTATGATCGCGATTTAGCCCTAGGGTTTTTGCCCTGATAAAATCCCTCCCATCTCTCCTCCCCAGCGATCTTGTAGCATCCAAATTGTATAAAAATTATAATGCTACTTGCATATTATATATATTGCTATTTTCTACATGTAATTTATTGCATCATCATTATCATACTCATGTCACCATGCCACCTTGTATTTGAGCATCATATAAAACCCATCTATTTGGTTCTTATCCCATAGGAATAATATATTGTGTCACTTGTATTGGCCTCTTGATATATTGTAGTTGGCTTTTGATATATTGCTTCATGCCTAAGTTGAGTTGTGGATATATCTTTTATAACTCCACCACCTTTCTTTGTCACCACCTTATAATTCCCCCATCCAAACTATATATGAGCACTTGCATTTCTTTTGGCTTTTGTCTAGCTCAGATATAATAAGATGAATCCACTTATAAACCCACATGCTTCCATACATGAATTATGTTGTTGTCACAATATCAAATATATGGAGCCACATGGCCACCTCTGCATTGCTATGTGAGTGGAAATGCTTTTAAATCTTACATATGTCTTGTATAAGAGAGTGTAATCATCAATGAATAGCTTTTGGTCGTATGATCACCTAGTAGGACACCCACACTAGCATGCCCAAGTTGTATTCACAAATGACTATACTCCATATATTCCATGTGGTTTTCAAGCTTCCATTTTTTGGCATGGTTTGTTCAACTTTGAATGCATGCATAGATGTATATTGGCCATATGAGATCATAGTTATTCTTACAATTATGAGCTGGTCTACAATTCACATGCATGGCACATGCAAGCAAACTATCACCCCTCTTTTGAATTCTTGGGTTTGTGGATTTTGTTTGATTTGAATGCACCGAAGCTATATCAACATCAGACTGTTCACCATGTTCCATCTCTTGACCTCCTTGATGATCCTCTTTGGTTTTATTGAGTTGGTACCCCATGAAGCTTCTTTGCAATCTCTTAGTTTGTTCAAAATTAAGCAAAACAAGATGACATGGATATGCCCTACGGGTAACTGATATTAGCCTACCTGGTCCAGCCCAGCGGAAGCCCACAGGGAAGGCCTACTACAATTGCGAAGCCCAAGGATATTTCGGGTGGCCCAAGCCCGGTAAAGGCTTGACTCCTTGAGGAACACGACTAGCTTTAGATAGAAAATTGAAAGGGGTAAACCCCAATATGTAACCGACTTGACCTAACCCGAGACTTGGACTCCCCATATAAATTCCAGGAGGATATAGCGGGGAGGCTCTCTCACCTCATACCTAGAACACACCTCATGCCAGATTGCATCTGCGCACCCTTGTAATCATCGGCATTGCCATCAATCAAGAACAAACAAGCAAGAGTAGGGATTTCCCTCCGGGGGCCTGAACCTGGGTAAACCTGATGACTGCAAGTGCATATATCGTTTGTAGCTAGTTTCGAAATATTGATATAGATCCCATAGGGAGCAGCAGGCAAAAGACTAAAATGCTTTTAACTGAAACTAAACGAAGTACTTAAGAAATATTTTTAAGATGCAAGAAAAATAGAATTGTTTTTGGGTTTTTGATTGAGCAAAGCAATTAAATAAACTAAAGTAAAACTTAATGCAGAAAGTAGGAATCACGTATGTAAGAGAGCTTGGAACTACAATAGGGAAAAATGCGTTCTCGGGGAGTGGTGGATACACCGCTAGCAATTTAGACCGAGTAATCAAGATTATCACAACAAATATTATCATGACATATATGTATGTGGGAGAAGATCCATATATGGACGAATAGGCAACAACCACTACACACATCATCTGTCATAACCACAACTGATAGGTAAACGACATCAATCATATTATCTCGCTATTAAGAGATTTCTCCTGTGGCATGGACATTGCTTAATTAGTTATCCTTGCTTCCCCAAGTTAGTACATAAATAATGACAATAACTTTATAGTCAGAATAATTGATATCATACCTCCGTCTACCAACAAGTAATCCCCTTCATCAAGTCCCCACAAGAGGCAAATATTAAGAGGTGCACAACTCTTAACATCAAGATGAAGACAATTAACACATACATATAATGATGTATAACATGATAATCTCTATCTTATCTCAATCATATGCTAGGGTTTCTCCATCTCCCCAAGAGCTAACGATCTACTCAGACATGGAGGCAAACAACATCATGGCAATGATAATAGAAACAATCATAGATGAATAGTTCTTGTATAAATCCACAACTAGTACGAGAATTACAACAAGATCTAGATGGGATGGATGGAGATGTTGGTGATGTAGCGGTTGATGAAGATGAAGATCGATGCCTTGGCCTCCCAGATCTCTGTAGGGCGAAGATGGATCCCTTGGGCAAGTTCCCCCTCCAGACCCCTTCTGGAGTTGAGGTTTTCTGCGATTTCTGGGTGTTCTATATGTCGTCTCTCCGATCTAATTGCACGGGGCGAAACTATTTTAAGAGGCGGTAGCGGCGACAACTATATGGCGGGAACTATACGGTCTAAAAAAGTATCCCCACCATATAGTCGGTCGTTAAAGCCTCTACTTGCTGCGATTGCCGCGAGTTTTCTTCTGGTGTTATTGATATTTCCCAAATTAGCAATTTACGCTGTTTTGACTCCTTTTCGCTCCAGTACAACTAGTCCAAGAATTGTGTCCATCGTATCCATCATATGTCCTGATCCGGGTGAAAACAGACATAAAAGATGCGCACAAACACCGTAAAATACCAAGATCCTACCACTATAGTGCAAAATAATAATATAAAACATGATGCAAATATGCACTCATTAAAACCTCGTGTCCCCGTGATGCGAATCTGTTAGCCATTCCGCGATCTTTGGCTTCACCTCCTTCTTCGAAACCCAAGTCCATAACAATGTGCATTGACGAGTCGAACCCTCGTCACAAGCCAACTCCAATAAAAACCTATCTATTCTAGCCATCTCCCTCTTTGCATAAATCCTCATCTTCTAGTCCCTCTTACCTATCTTTGATGTTCTAAATATTCTCTGTTCAAATTCATCTGCCAAGTTCAAAAGGTTTTGAATTAGTAGCTTGTTTGGATTTGAAACAACCAAAACAAATAAAAGGAAACTAGAGAAAAATATAAAGGAAAAGCCATACCTAGCCACAGCCCTCCTCTTTGCCCAACCCGTGGTAGTCTCAGCAGCCATTTCCCCCATCTCTTTCCGGCCCAACTGCTTCCCCTGGCCTGTCTCCCGCGGCCCGTACCGCTTCGATAGAATCCCCGGTCGCTGTTTGTCTTCTCCCCACCGTTGGTATTTCCCTTCGTCTCTCTGAGTTCTCATGGAAGCGGGCAGGTGGCCGTTCCACCACCGTCATCCTCGTCACACCGCACCAGCGCCCCTCCCTCCTTATCTCTGGCCAAGGAGGCCCCTTCGAACCCTAGCCCCATTTTCCCCTAGCTCTGTGCCGTCCCACCCTTCGCCCTCCTTTTCTGTCACACCCCGCCAGTAGGTTGTGTCGCTTTGCCGTTCCCGCACCATGGTCACTGTCGAGTGACGTCGAGGTCAGGAATCACCTCGATGCGCCTCCACCGGTCGACTGGAGCCCGCAGAAGGAGCCGTATGAGCTTGCCTTGTCACTCGCGAACCTTTCTTGTCCGTGAGCCAGCCGCCGCCGATCCTCGCCGTCACCGTCTCTTCCGGCCTCCACCAAGCCCCCCAAGGCCATCGTTGACTCCGTGGTGAGTCCCTCTCCCCATTCCCCCTCCTCCAGCATCCTCTCCGCCGACCAGAAGCCAGGCCCGGATCTAGCCCTAGGCGACCCTGTGCAATGACCAGGGAGCATGCCAAGGGGGGCCCAAAAATATATACACCTTCATATACCGTGTTGTATACATCTGCTAAAAACATTGGACTGAGGCCCAGGCGACCAGCGACACCACGCCATGATTTCTGGAACTTGCAGGAAGCGCAAGCGGCTGCCGATGGACCCACGACAGAACTAGCGACCGATCTCACGCGATAGACAAGCCTGGCGATTGATCTCATCTCATGCGGTCCTTCTCCAGGGTTCTCCTGTTTGGCGACGAACACCGTGAGACACACGGGTTGACACACATGGGCAGATGCCGACGTGCCGCAGTCCGCAGATGGTAGACGGCTAATTCCCCTCCAGTATATTTAAATGTTGGCCCTACTTTTTTAGGTTTTTATTTTTTATATTCAATTCTAGTTGATTCCTTCGCAATTTAGGTGAATATGGCTCCGAAACAGAAGTCTAGTGCTGCGAAATGGAACAAGAAAGCGAGAGATTGAACTTATTGAATCACAAAAAGGTGTTTAAAAAAGGTATTTCCTGGCAGCAAGTAGTGTTAATGTCAATGATGATAATCAAAGTCAAGAATCTGATCCTGGAAAAGATGATGATCATAATTCAAATGCTAATGATCAAGCCGATGAACAGTCCTCGGATACAGGTTAGTAACTAAATATTTTTTATTTTTGTAGATGCAATTTAGTAACTAAATGTAGTTTATTGAATTTAATTTAAATCTTGATGTTATTGAGGATAATACGGAGGATGAAAATTTGCAGCCTTCGTTTGATACTCTGAATGATGATGAACAAGATTATTCTTGTTTTCTTTATATGATCCCAGAACATGGGATAATCTTGACAATAACAAAAGGGATATTTTGATTAAAAATGGGCATGTGAGAGAATTGGGTCTGGAGTTTCCTACGGATGTTGCTGGTAGACATTTTTCATATTCTCATTACACCAGAAAGTTAGCTAATCGTGAGGTTATTGGCAGGAAGTTTTGGGTTTAGTCTAAAGAGGTTGAAAAAGTTTATTGTTTTTGTTGAAAGTTATTCAAATCAACTCAGAATAGGTCTTTGCTAGAGTCTAATGGACCGAAGGACTAGAGGCGTATAAGTCCAAGACTCAAAGAACATGAGATGAGTGTTGAGCACTTTAACAACATGAATACATGGAATGAATTACGGTTGAGGTTAATTACAAATCAAACAATTGATGATGAGATGTAGCAGAAGGTTGCAAAGGAAAAAAGAGCGTTGGAGACAGGTAATGCTAAGGATAGTTTCTGCAGTGAATTTTCTTACAAAATGTAATTGGCCTTCTGAGAAACAAATGAGAAGTTATATCAAGATAGTAACGGTAATTTTCTAGGCACAGTTGAAATGATTGCTAAATTTGATCTTGTGATGCAAGAGCATATTAGGTGCATTCAAAATAAAGATATACATCATCATTATCTTGGCCACGGTATTTAGAATTTGTTGATCTCACTTCTTGCTAATGCAGTGAAAAAAGTGTTGGGTTCGCAACATAGAAAACAAAAAAATTCCTACGATGGAAACCACTAAGAACCAAGATCTATCTACTAGATACAAACAACGGGTGGATATACGTCCATAGAGAACATACCCTTATAGACCGACAAAGTTTAACGAGGTTGTACTTGTAGATGACGTAGTCAAACGCTTTCCGATCTCAAGATCGATAAGAAGTCCAGCGCTGCAAATCAACAGCGCATCCGTGATCGCACACACGTTTAAGCCACCGAACAATCTTTGCCTCCTTACTCCAGCGATGCAGTGGAAGCAACAACTCCTTCCAGACAAAAAGCCACCGGGAACATGTATCTCACTAGTCCAAGACCATGGGGGAATAATTCTACAGGGGAAGAGAGACCCTTCACGAGGAGGTGTGAGTGAGAGAGAGGGAGAGGGGGACTTTTATAGGAGGACGGGGAACCCCAAGGGGTCTGGCCGACGCATGCGGGCTGCCCCCACCCCTTCCTCCATTCATGTGAGTGGAGCTCTCACTAACAAAATGTCCCTCCATATTCTTCACTCAAAATTCCCATTAAATTCCACCAAATTTAATGTAATCTCTCATTAAATAAAATTTATTTTATTTATTTATTCAGAATTTTGTCAATTATTTTAATTAAAAAACATTGACATAAAATCCCTTTCTACTTTTCAATTTCACATGCAGAAACAATTTCAGCAATTTCACCCGAAACCATTCCGGTGTCCATTAAAATAATTACAGTACTTTGTAATTCTTTCATCTAGAACATATTTGCTCCAAATGGTGTTGGTGTCTCTTATGTGTGTCACCCTACGATTCGCGTATAATGCAGACATGATCGAGACCCCCTCTTGGATCAATAATCAGTAGCGAGACCTGGAGATCCATACTGAGTCCCACACATTCAACGATGACTTCTTGTGATCGTGAGAACCTTTTATGCTAGTAAATTAATCCCTTTGTATCATGATATATTACATGTCCGAGATTCGATCATCAGTATATCCATACCTAGTTTGATCTTGTTACCGACATGTACTCTTTTCTCGTTCTCGTGATATAACATTCTAATGATCACATCACTTGCTTGCAAGCTAACTAATGTGATATCACTGAGAGGGCCCAGAGTATAACTATCCGTCATCGGGATGGACAAATTCCACTCTTGATCCATGAGCCTCTACATAACACCTTCGTAGCACTGAACCCACCTTTATAGTCACCTTATTACTGTGTGATATTTGATGTTATCAAGATACTCTTCCAGTGTTAGTGATTGACATGATCTCATGGTCTAAGGACTAGGATTACTTCATATGATGTTATAGCAATATAAACACAATGAATTTGATCGTAATGCTATACTTAAGATGACTGTTCATCACATCATTCCTATAATGTGGTGACCTTGTTATTAACAACATTCAATGTCCATGGTCAGGAAACCTTGATCATCTTGTTAATCAACGAGCTAGTTTATAAGAGAGGCATAACTAGGAAATTTATATTTGTTTACTAAACACACATGTATTAATGTTTCCATATTAATTCAATTATAGCATGCAAAATAAACATCTATCATATACTTGGAATACTTATAATAAAAACTTTATTATTGCCTCTCAGGGCATATTCCCTTCAGTCTCCCACTTGCACTAGAGACAATAATCTAGTTACATAGTGATAAATGTAACACCCATGGAGTTCTGGTGTTGATCATGTTTTTCCCTAGGGAGAATTTTAGTCAACGGATCTGCTACATTGATATCCATGGTATTTTACAAATCTTTATATCTCCATCCTTGACATGTTCGTGGATGGAGTGAAACCAGCGCTTAATATGCTTGGAATTATTGTGAGACCTTGGTTCCTTGGCATTGTCTATGGCTCCATTGTTATCACAATAGATCACCATTGGGTGAAACGCACTAGGAACCACACCTAGTTCGGTTATGAACTCCTTCATCCAAACTGCTTCCTGAGATGCTACCGAAGCAGCAACATATTCAACCTCCATTGTTGATCCCGCCACCACGAGTTGTTTGGAACTCCTCCAACTAACTACTACCCCGTTCATGAGAAATATATATCCATATTCAGACTTAGAGTCATCTAGATCGGTGTCGAAGCTAGCATCAACATAACATTTAGCGACGAGCTCTTCTTGACCTCCGTACATGAGAAACATTTCATTAGTTCTTCTTAAGTACTTAAGGATATTCTTGACCACTATCCAGTGTTCCATACCTGGATCATATTGGTATCTACTAGTAAAAATAATAGCATGTGCCACATCTGGTCTTGTACATAGCATGGCGTACATGATAGAGCCTATGGCTGAATCATAGGGGATCTTGTCCATTATCTCTCTTTCTTCCGCCGTAGCCAGACTTTGAGTCTTACTCAATGTATTTCCTTGCAACATAGGTAATAACCCCTTCTTACTTTCATCCATTTTAAACTTCTTTAAAATCTTATCAAGGTATGTACTCTGTGATAGCCCTATCAGGCATCTTGATCTATCTCTAGATCTTTATGCCTAATATGTATGACGCTTCACCTAGGTCCTTCATTGAAAATGTGCTGTTTAGATAACTTTTACCATTGTTTTAAAGATCTATATCATTTCCAATTAGTAATATGTTATCCACATATAATATTAGAAATGCCACATTGCTCCCACTCACTTTCTTGTAAATACAAGCCTCTCTATAAGTTTGGACAAATCCAAACTCTTTGATCACCTCATCAAAGTGGATATTCCAACTCCAGGATGCTTGCTTCAGTACATAAATGGATCGCTGAAGCTTGCATACCTTGTCAGCATCCTTAGGATTGATAAAACCTTTTGGTTGTATCATATACAACTGTTCTTCAATGTTGCCATTGAGGATCATAGTTTTGACATCCATCTGCCATATCTCATAGTCGAAATATGCATAAATTGCTAACATGATCCTAACTGACTTTAACATCGCTATGGGAGAGAATGTCTCATCATAGTCAACTGCTTGAATTTGTCGAAACCCCTTTGTGACAAGTCAAGCTTTATAGATGGTTACATTACCATCAGCATCAGTTGTTCTTTTGAAAATTCATTTGTTCTCCACGGCCTTTCAGTCGTGAGGTAAGTCCACCAAGGTCCAAACCTGGTTTTCGTACATGGATTCCATCTTAGATTTCATGGCTTCTAGCCATTTGTTGGAACCCGGGCTCATCATCGCTTCTTAATACGTCGCAGGGTCATCTATTTCATCAACCATGAAATTCGTAACAGGATTTCCGTACAGTTAAGGAGCTACACGTGTCCTTCTTGACATGCGAGGTTTGGTAGTATTGTGGCGCCCCGCAAAAACCACTACTAGAAAATCGCGTTATTTTTGTGCATTGCATCATCATGACCGCATGCTCATGTCATCATGCCACATTGCATTTGAGCATCGTCATCATCATGCATTTGTTTGTCTGAAACTATTTCCGAAAAACATATTTGGTTTTCTAAATACCCCGCCTTTATTTCAAAATCCAAAACCCGGGTCTCCGGATTATTTTGTTTCATCTACCAATGGATTTCAAAAGCCCCGTTTTAAAATATTAAAATATTTATTTTATTTTTAGGGGCAGCCGTACCGGGCCGATCCGACCCAGTCGACCACTCCCAGTGCAAAACCGGACTACCTAAACCCTTTTCCTACCCCACCCTAGCCTACCCAGCCCCTTCCACATCACCCCGACCAACCAAAGCTTGCCACCTCACCGTTTCCTCCACCTCATCACTCGACACAGCCACCCTCACCAACCCCTCCACTCAACTCCTGCCACCTCACCCGCGCGGGCCCACCTTCCCCGGTGGACAACCACCGCGCGCTCTCCCCTGACCCACTCCCCACCGAACACCGCACGCACGCCACCGCTCCCTGGCTAATCGCCACCTGCCCCAACCCCCGCCGCCTCGGATCCTAGCCTCTGCCTGGCCCACCACGACGCGACCCGCTCCTGGCCTCCCCTTCCTCGACGCAAATCCCCACCACCGACCGACCCCGCCCCTTCCTGGCGCCCACCGCCGCCGTCTCTCCTTCCCCCGTCCCTGCTCCCTCTTTCCCCGTCGCCTCCCTCCCCTCATGCAGAGCCCCGCGCCGCCGCCTCGGGGTCCTCCTCTCCGCCTCTTCGGCCAACCGCCGCGCCACCGGTCGCCCTCATCGTCGGCCGTCGTCCGCGTCTCCGTGCTCCCCGCCGAGCCCGGCGCCGTCTCGGGTCCCCTCCGCTCCGGCCGCGCCGTCGCGGGCCTCGGCCTCCGTCGGCCCCACCTCTGTCCCTTGACGCCTCCTGAAGCGATTCGTCTGCCGCGCCGTGGAGCCGCCGCCGCCGGTCCGCCTTCGCTTCCCGAGCCGAGCCGCCGCCCTCCATCGTCCTCTGCGTCGGCACGCCTTTCCTTGCCACCTCCCGGTCCGAGCAGCGTCGCCACCTGGGGCCCAAGCTCCACTGCGCCTCCTCGCGCCCGACGGCGCGCGACCCCGCCTCTGCCGCCAGCAAGCCACCGCTCGAGCCCGTTCCTAAGCTTCCTCCGCCGCGGCCCGGCTGTGACCATCGAGCCGCCAGAGCGTCCGCGTCGGCCTCCTTGTCACCTGTGCCTCCCCGCCGTTGAGCCGTCGCCGACCGCCTCTACCCGCGAGCAGCGTCTCCGCATTGTTCGCCTGCGACCAGCACATCTCCGCCTCGTACGGCCTCCGGCAACTACCTCGCCGGGCCCCACGTCGCCAACCCTGCTGTCCGTCAGGGAGCCGTCCGAAGCCGCAGCTGCATCGTCAAGCCTGCTGCCCCTAAGACCGATCACGACGTCCTCCTCCCTCTCGGATCCGAAGACCGAACCCGAACCCCGACCCCTCGGAACACCAAGATTGTCGACCCCTATGTGTGACCCTCTTTTCCGTGACCTATATTTTATAAATAATACTACTTGTTGCATATAAAATTGCCATGCTTGCATACATATTTGTGTGGGTTTGGGGGCGTTATGCCGATTCACCTAAATTAAATATGGAGGCTATATGCGGGCTATCTTTGTCTTATTCCGGACTCCATTTAAGTTGGTGTAGCGAACCGATGCCATGTTCCGCCCTGTTAACCCAACACTTAATTTGCGGGGTAGATAAATAACTTGAACCTAATAATAAATGTCGGGACCCCGGTTTCCGCTTAATATTGCCTTAATGCATCGCACCTTTGCCATGTCATACATCATACATGCATCATGCCCGATTTTCTACCGTAGTATTAAATAGTCCATCCGGTGTTTCTTCTAGTGCTTTGCTTCTCCACGGATTAGGCCGATGAGTTGATGTGAGTGTCGACCCGATCTTCGGATGAACCTTCGGCAATGTTTTCAGGCGAGCATCTCCCCCTTTCTACCTATCTTACTTTTATAGTCTTTATTTCCTCATGTTGATCTATTGCTACCTGTGTTGCGATGCTCTTGTTTTCGTACCCGTGATATCCCTTGCAGCCTTATATTGCCTTGGACACATCCTATTACCTGTTGTTTGGTAGATAGTTAGACTTGCGTGTCGCAGTCGCTTGCTCAAGTGCTGTTGCGTGTTGTCAAGTACCACAATTGTTGGAAGGCTACCATATGCTTTATGTTGGAGATGATCATGGCTTTAATTATTGTTTAATAACTCAAATTGAAAGTAGGTAAATGTAGAGGCACCAGTGGGTAATAGACAATATTTGGATTTTAACCGCTCACTGGTGTCCCGTAGGACCCCGAGTTCTTGACACCTGTTCCGAGATCGAGCGCGCTAACCACAGGTGGGGTGTGTGGGCACCCCCATCGATTAGTACCTGAATTCAAAGTATTGTACCGGGGGCCACAAGTAGTTTGGGGCTTTATTACTATCCTGTACTTATGCCATGCTTTACTTCTTTATTTACGATTGTGCGAGGAGCACCTGTACTGTTTAGGATCATGACACGTTTTCGCTGTATCGACAAGCCCAGTCACACTTTCGGGTTCCCAGTCGTTTACAGCCGTCTACACAAACCCTGAGTCCGTCTCGGAGACCGGCCGACTTCGTTGCGGGTAGCTTAGTGGGGTGGCCCCCATGTACTTGCTTTGGGTCTGGGAAACGTCATGACTTAGGCCCCGCCGACATACCGATGGGTGTATGTTAACCGATCCGCAAAAGGGTCAAGTTCGTGTGGATACTTTGGTGCACCCTCAGGGTTAAATCTTTTCAAAGCCGTGTCCGCGTTATGGACGACTTGGAGCACAGTTCTCGATCATAGACAACTATAACTAAAGTTTATCGTTATAATTTGACTTGTATCCGATATGACTAGTAATCAGCTTCACCGCAACGGAATGGCTAAATAAAAGTACCAACAAGCTGGGTTTGGGGATATCTCATGCTAATTGTATTTGACTAGTAAGTGTCGCAACTACAACGGAATGGTTAACTAAAATTGCCCATCGCTTATTATATCGGGATGATTATCTATACCGACTAGTAATTGCTGCAACGATAATCGAATAAATAAAGCGCCAATGCGTGAGTTCCTCGGTTGACTTCCTCGTTTGGTCTCGAGGGGAAACACCAGATGGGTATGTTTGGTGGTAGTATCGGATGGTTCGAATAGGTCTTTCTTATCCCTCTCTCGATAGCCGGCGGTTATATCGAGTCTCTATAGGTTGTTTAGTGCATGTCTTGCCGCTTCATCCACCATACCTATGTAGGCGAGGACCGCCAATTCTAGCCTCGCCGTGTACTAGCCTCAGTACTGACCGCTCTTTTTTTCCTTTGCCCTTTGTCGGCACCCCTGTGTTTAAGCAGGTTTTGAAATCGAAGTCGTTAGCGGAGATACCCTTCCGCTTGGCTCGGTGGTTATGGACGCCATTGATTATTCTTCAGGGCTCTTAGCCCCATTTGCATCTTGTCCGTAGTCGGACGCTGTATCGTTTTAAAGGTGATTTGGATCTTTGGTATTGTATATCTGTATTCTTGACTCTTTGAGTCGCTGTTGTATATATATGTTTTGTGGGTTCCATCGAGGACTAATGTGTAATGGTATTACTTCGTTTTCCACCCGCACGAAAGTGCCTGGTGGGCACCTTTGAATCGTTTCTATGCGGGTTTGGCGGGAATCGCTGAAACTTGCATAGGGCCGATTCTGAGGGTGTTACAGAGTGGTATCAGAGCTCAGCAGTTGCGATACCCCACAAGTCCAGCCTGTAGGATAACCTAGATAACGGCCGAAGTAGAGTGTCAAAACTATTTTTGAAAAATCGGTTGGATAGTTCTGATTAGGTCTGATTTTACTCCTTACCCCTCTGCTGCTCTCCTCTCACCTCTGCGTGTTTTGAATCCGCTCTCTTCTCTATCTTCGAGTCCAGGATTTCTCATGGTTGGGTTCCATCGTACCTTCAGGGATTCGCTTCCTCCTTTGGTAACGGTGTTGCTACATCTGGTATTCATGTTGTCCGAGGAACCCTTCGTCTGGTGGACTTCTCTTTGTTCCTTCTCGTGCCTTCCGGTGTTTTCCGACGCGACGACATCATCTACGCTAGATCCGATGCAGAGTCTGCATCACTCCTTTGTTTCTGAACCTCGATTGTCAAGATCTTCAGTCTGATTCCGAGAATGGTTGCACGCTTTTCTACTGATTGTGCAGAGTAATAGTTTGGGTGCGTGATGGAATGGCCCCCATGCCGACTACTCACTCTATTCGCTTGTGTACATTGAAGTGGATGAGAATGCATCGGTTCTCTCTTTCTATCGGAGTTAGAGGTGGCTTTATTTGTTAATACCTCTACCTTCGCCTTTGTTTCCCGGAGTGTTCCCTCGACGATCACGGCAACGACCTCTTGCTAGTGGTGTCGCGAGGATCTACACGATGCGAGAAGATTCAGAACACCGCCCTTCTTCCCGTTACCATGAGGCGGATCTCGAGGTCGAGATCCATTGTTAGTGGTGTCGAATTGTGGCGCCCCGCAAAAACCACTACTAGAAAATCGCGTTATTTTTGTGCATTGCATCATCATGACCGCATGCTCATGTCATCATGCCACATTGCATTTGAGCATCGTCATCATCATGCATTTGTTTGTCTGAAACTATTTCCGAAAAACATATTTGGTTTTCGAAATACCCCGCCTTTATTTCAAAATCCAAAACCCGGGTCTCCGGATTATTTTGTTTCGTCTACCAATGGATTTCAAAAGCCCCGTTTTAAAATATTAAAATATTTATTTTATTTTTAGGGGCAGCCGTACCGGGCCGATCCGACCCAGTCGACCACCCCCAGTGCAAAACCGGACTACCTAAACCCTTTTCCTACCCCACCCTAGCCTACCCAGCCCCTTCCACATCACCCCGACCAACCACAGCTTGCCACCTCACCGTTTCCTCCACCTCATCACTCGACACAGCCACCCTCACCAACCCCTCCACTCAACTCCTGCCACCTCACCCGCACGGGCCCACCTTCCCCGGTGGACAACCACCGCGTGCTCTCCCCTGACCCACTCCCCACCGAACACCGCACGCAAGCCACCGCTCCCTGGCTAATCGCCACCTGCCCCAACCCCCGCCGCCTCGGGATCCTAGCCTCTGCCTGGCCCACCACGACGCGACCCGCTCCTGGCCTCCCCTTCCTCGACGCAAATCCCCACCACCGACCGACCCCGCCCCTTCCTGGCGCCCGTCGCCGCCGTCTCTCCTTCCCCCGTCCCTGCTCCCTCTTTCCCCGTCGCCTCCCTCCCCTCATGCAGAGCCCGCCCGCCTCGGGGTCCTCCTCTCCGCCTCTTGACCAACCGCCACTGCCGGTCGCCCTCGCCGTCGGCCGTCAGTCTCCGTGCTCCCCGAGCCCGCGCCGTCTCGGTCCCTCCGTTCCCGCCACGCCATCGCGGGCCTCGGCCTCCGTCGCCCCACCTCTGTCCCCGCGCCTCGCGGCGATTCGTCCATTGCGCCAGGAGCCGCCCGTTCCGCTCCACCTCCCGGCCTTCGCTTCCGAGCTGCCGCCGCCTCGTCTGCGCTGCACGCCTCTCCTTGCCACCTCTCGGTCCGAGCAGCGTCGCCACCTGGGGCCCAAGCTCCATCAAGGCCTCGCGCCTCGACGGCGCGCGACCCCCGCCCGCTGCCAAGCCACCGCTCGAGCCCGTTACTGAGCTTCCTCCGCCGTGGCCCGGCTGTGACCGTTGAGCCGCCAGAGTGTCCGCGTCGGCCTCCTCGTCACCTGTGCCTCCCCGCCGTTGAGCCGTCGCCGACCGCCTCTATCCGCGAGCAGCGTCTCCGCATTGTTCGCCTGTGACCAGCACATCTCCGCCTCGTACGGCCTCCGGCAACTACCTCGCCGGGCCCCACGTCGCCAACCCTGCTGTCCGTCAGGGAGCCGTCCGAAGCCGCAGCTGCATCGTAAAGCCTGCTGCCCCTAAGACCGATCACGGCGTCCTCCTCCCTCTTGGATCCGAAGACCGAACCTGAACCCCGACCCCTCGGAACACCAAGATTGTCGACCCCTATGTGTGACCCTCTTTTCCGTGACCTATATTTTATAAATAATACTACTTGTTGCATATAAAATTGCCATGCTTGCATACATATTTGTGTGGGTTTGGGGGCGTTATGCCGATTCACCTAAATTAAATATGGAGGCTATATGCGGGATATCTTTGTCTTATTTCGGACTCCATTTAAATTGGTGTAGCGAACCGATGCCATGTTCCGCCCTGTTAACCCAACACTTAATTTGAGGGGTAGATAAATAACTCGAACCTAATAATAAATGTCGGGACCCCGGTTTCCGCTTAATATTGCCTTAATGCATCGCACCTTTGCCATGTCATACATCATACATGCATCATGCCCGATTTTCTACCGTAGTATTAAATAGTCCATCCGGTGTTTCTTCTAGTGCTTTGCTTCTCCACGGATTAGGCCGATGAGTTGATGTGAGTGTCGACCCAATCTTCGGATGAACCTTCGGCAATGTTTTCAGGCGAGCATCTCCCCCTTTCTACCTATCTTACTTTTATAGTCTTTATTTCCTCATGTTGATCTATTGCTACCTGTGTTGCGATGCTCTTGTTTTCGTACCCGTGATATCCCTTGCAGCCTTATATTGCCTTGGACACATCCTATTACCTGTTGTTTGGTAGATAGTTGGACTTGCGTGTCGCAGTCGCTTGCTCAAGTGCTGTTGCGTGTTGTTAAGTACCACAATTGTTGGAAGGCTGCCATATGCTTTATGTTGGAGATGATCATGGCTTTAATTATTGTTTAATAACTAAAATTGAAAGTAGGTAAATGCAGAGGCACCGGTGGGTAATAGACAATATTTGGATTTTAACCGCTCACTGGTGTCCCCTAGGACCCCGATTTCTTGACACATGTTCCGAGATCGAGCGCGCTAACCACAGGTGGGGTGTGTGGGCACCCCCATCGATTAGTACCTGAATTCAAAGTATTGTACCGGGGGCCACAAGTAGTTTGGGGCTTTATTACTATCTTGTACTTATGCCATGCTTTACTGCTTTATTTACGATTGTGCGAGGAGCACCTGTACTGTTTAGGATCATGACACGTTTTCGCTGTATCGACAAGCCCAGTCACACTTTCGGGTTCCCAGTCGTTTACAGCCGTCTACACAAATCCTGAGTCCGTCTCGGAGACCGACCGACTTTGTTGCGGGTAGCTTAGTGGGGTGGCCCCCATGTACTTGCTTTGGGTCCGGGAAACATCATGACTTAGGCCCCGCCGACATACCGATGGGTGTATGTTAACTGATCTGGCAAAAAGGGTCGAAGTTCGTGTGGATACTTTGGTGCACCCCTGCAGGGTTAAATCTTTTCGAAAAGCCGTGTCCGCGGTTATGGACGACTTGGAGCACAGTTCTCGATCATAGACAACTATAACTAAAGTTTACTGTTATAATTTGACTTGTATCCGATATGACTAGTAATCAGCTTCACTGCAACGGAATGGCTAAATAAAAGTACCAACAACTGCTGGGTTTGGGGATATCTCATGCTAATTGTATTTGACTAGTAAGTGTCGCAACTACAACGGAATGGTTAACTAAAATTGCCCACTGCTTATTATATCAGGATGATTATCTATACCTGACTAGTAATTGCTGCAACGATAACTGAATAAATAAAACTGCCAACTGCGTGAGTTCCTCGGTTGACTTCCTCATTTGGTCTCGAGGGGGAAACACCAGGATGGGTATGTTTGGTGGTAGTATCAGGATGGTTCCGAATAGGTCTTTCTTATCCCTCTCTGATAGCCGACAGTTATATCGAGTCTCTATAGGTTGTTTAGTGCATGCTGCGCTGCCGCTTCAGTCCACCATACCTATGTAGGCGAGGACCGCCGAATTCTAGCCTCGCCGTGTACTGGCCTCATTACTGACCGCTCTCTCTTTTTCCTTTGCCCTTTGTCGGCACCCCTTTTGTTTAAGCAGGTTTTGAGATCGACGTTGTTAGCAGGGTTACCCTTCCGGCTTGGCCTGGGCAGGGTTATGGACGCCATTGATTATTCTTCAGGGCTCTTAGCCCCATTTGCATCTTGTCCGTAGTCAGACGCTGTATCGTTTTAAAGGTGATTTGGATCTTTGGTATTGTATATCTGTATTCTTGACTCTTTGAGTCGCTGTTGTATATATATGTTTTGTGGGTTCCATCGAGGAATAATGTGTAATGGTATTACTTCGTTTTCCACCCGCACGAAAGTGCCTGGTGGGCACCTTTGAATCGTTTCTATGCGGGTTTGGCGGGAATCGCTGAAACTTGCATAGGGCCGATTCTGAGGGTGTTACAAGTATTCTCTTTTAGAGTTTCATGATCATTATCATTAGTTCTCTCTTCATTCGGTGAAGTCAACTCCGAAACCACTTCCGGCGCTGTGCTACTCGCCGTTTTATGAAGAGAAGGTTCAATAACCTCTTCGAGTTCTACCTTCCGACTACACACACCTTTTGTGAGAAACTCTTTCTATAGAAAGGATACATTCTTGGCAACGAAAACCTTGCCTTCAGATCTTGATAAAAGGAATACCCAATATTTTACTTAGGGTATCCTATGAAGATACATTTTTCCGCTTTGGGTTCGAGTTTATCAGGCTGAATTTTCTTCACATAAACATCGCATCCCCAAACTTTAAGAAATGACATCTTAGGTTTGTTTCCAAACCACAATTCATACGGTGTCTTTTCAACAGATTTAGATGGTGCCCGATTTAAAGTGAATGAAGTGGTTTCTGGTGCATAACCCCAAAATAACAGTGGCAAGTCAGTCAGATACATCATAGATCGAACCAAATCTAATAAAGTATGATTACGATGTTCTGACACACCATTACGATGTGGTGTTCTGGTAGGTGTGAGTTGTGAAACTATTCCACTCTTTCATATGTGCACTGAACTTTTAACTTAGATACTCACCTCCACGGTCGGACCATAGAAATTTGATCTTTCTATTACAATGATTTTCCACTAAAATTCCTTGAACTTTTCAAAGGTTTCAGACTTGTGTTTCATCAAATAGATATACCTGTATCTACTCAAATCATCCGTGAAAGTAATAAAATAACGATATCCACCTCATGTCGACACACTCATTGGACCACATACATCAGTATGTATGATTTACAATAAATGTTTCGCCCCTTCCACTGAACCGGGAAACAACGTTCTAGTCATCTTGCCCATAAGGCATGGCTCACATGTATCAAATGATTCAAAATCAAGTGATTCCAAAAGTCCATATGAATGGAGTTTCTTCATGCGTTTAACGCCAATATGACCTAGACGGTAGTGCCACATATATGCTGATATATCATCATCAAGTTTAATCCTTTTAGCATTAACATTATGAATATGTGTAACACTATTATCGAGATTCAGTAGAAATAAACCATTCATCATAGATGCATGACCATAAAAAAGATAGCATTCATATAAATCGATCAACCATTGTTTTCAGATTTAAATGAGTAACCACTTCGCATCAAACATGATCCGGATACAATGTTCATGCTCAGTGCAAGCACCAAATAACAATTATTTAGATTTACCACTAATACCGATGGTAAGTGGAGAGGGAGCGTTCCGACGGCGATCACATCGACTTTTGATCCATTGCCGACACACATCATGACCTCACCCCTTGCTAGCGGTCGCTTGTTCTACAACCCCTGATTCGAGTTAAATATATTAGCAACCGATCCAGTATCAAATACCTAGGTGCTACTGCGAGTACTAGTAAAGTACACAACAATAACATTTATATCATATATACCTTTGTTTGCCTTGCCAGCCTTCTTGTCTGCCAAATATTGGGACAATTGCGCTTCCAATGGCCAGTCCCCTTACAATAATAGTACTTTGTATCACACTTAGGGCCAGCTCAGGATTTCTTTTTAGGAGCGGCAAAAGATTTGCCACCCTTCTTTCCCTTATGTTTACCCTTCTTGTTTTTCTTGAAACCGGTGGTCTTATTTATCATCAACACTTGATGTTCTTTCTTGATCTCCACCTCTGCAGTCTTAAGCATTGACAAAAGCTCGGGGGAAGACTTCTTCATGCCCTGCATGTTATAATTCATCACAAAGCTCTTGCAGCTAGGTGGCAGAGATTGGAGAACATGAAGCCGAAGTTAATGGGAATCGTTATTCCCAAGGACACAAACTTATCGGCGTACCCAGACATTTTGAGTATGTCCTCACTAATGGAGCTATTCTCTTCCATCATGTAGATAATTTTTTTCAGAAGCATTATAACTCTCTACAACAACATGGGTATTGAAAATCATTTTAATTCACCCATTGTATCAAAGGCATTGCTGTTTTCGAAACGCTTTCGAAGTTCTGGCTCTAGACCATACAATATGCTATAATGAACTAAGTTGTGGTCCCTCTTGACGAGTCAAATAGATGTTATTTTCCTCGTTAGGGGCATCATCAAGTGGTGGGGGTCCTAGCAGCGCTTCTAGCACATATTGCTTTTGTGCACCAGAGAGGAGAATCCTCAAATTCATGGCCCAGTCGGTAAAGTTGCTACCATTCGTCGCAAGTTTCTCTTTCTGCATGAACACATTGAAATTAAAAGCAGGTGGTGCCATCTACATCATAATTTGTAAAGTTTAGACTAAGTTTATGATAGACCGTGTTCAACTAATCCAAATTATGAATGAACTCCCAGTCAAAACAACATCCCTCATGTCTTTTTGGTGATTACATGAACCAAACCACTACACCAAGTCTGATCATCACGTGAGTCGGTGTAGTTTCAAAGGCGAGCATCTATATGGGCATCATATCAATATATGACTCATGCTTAACCTTTCGGTCCGTGTTCCAAGGTCATGTCTGTACATGCTAGGCTCTCCAAGTAAGAACCTTAGTATTTTCATGTGTAAAACTGTCTTATACCTGAAATATGATCATGGATTCAAGTACACCCAATCATCACGTGATGCCTTGAAGCGGCGAAACATAATCGGTGCATACTTAAGGAAGAACACATTTTTATCTTGATATCTAAATGAGGGATCATCTTATAATGCTACAAAAACGCCAAACAAGCAATATAAGATGCAAAAACATCATATGTGAAAAGTGAAATGATATTGTTCTTGCACTTGATCACTATCATGTGCATCGTGGTATGATCTTTATCATTCCTTTGTGTGTCAGGCCAAGGTCTATGGAACTTACATGTTAGGTGTGTTGTAAGAGTATCAACTATACATCTACTTACAACATTACCACATCATGACACTAGCCCAACAACAATCTAAACTAGACGCTTCTAATTTATCCATTGCAAGTTTTACGTGGCTTAGGGCTTTCAAAGATAGAACCTTTCTTACCTACAAATATGGAACCACAACGATGATAACCAAATTATTATAAACTCGTTGTAAATCATATATTGACTATAACAGGAGAGACATACACCCTCTAGACACTTATGCAAAATTATTTGCATGTCAAGCGTGGAACAGGTCTCATGTGCGAGGACATGTAAAGTTTGTTCGGGCGCTTCATCCCACTATGCCACCAATATCCAAAGTAAAAGCAATAAGCAATAACATGGTCATCATCGCCCACATACTCATATGTGTACTACCCGTGCAAAGCATCTACGCGTAGATCCGACTCTGATACCACTATTGGATTCGCAACATAAAAAACAAAAAATTTCTACGATGAGAACCGCAAAGCACCAAGATCTATCTACTAGATACAAGTAAAGGGTGGATATACATCCATAGATAACATACCCTTGTAGACCGACAAAGTTTAACAAGGTTATACTCGTGGATGATACAGTCGAACACTTGCCGATCTCAAGATCGATAAGAAGTCCAGCGCCGCAAATCAGCAGCGCATCCGTGATCGCACACACGTTCAAGCCACCGAACAACCTCCACGTCCTCGCTCCAGCGATGCAGCGGAAGAAGCAACTCCTTCCAGATGAAAATCCACCAAGAACATGTATCTCGCTAGTCTGAGACCATGGGAGAATAATTCAATAGGGGGAGAGAGATCCTTCACGAGGAGGTGTGAGTGAGAGAGAGGGGGAGGGGGCCTTTTATAGGAGGAGGGGGCACCCCAAGGGGTGTGTCCGGCGCATGGGGTTGCCCCCACCCCTTCCTCCATTCATGTGAGTGGAGATCCACTCACAAAATGTCCCACCATATTCTCCACTCAAAATCCAACTCAAAATTCCCATTAAATTTCCACCAAATGTAATGTAATCTCTCATTAAATAAAACTCCTTTTATTTATTTATTAAGAATTTTTTCAATTACATTAATTAATAAACATTCACATAAAACCCTTGCTACTTCTCAATTTCAGATGCAGAAACAATTTCAGCAATTTCACCCAAAATAATTCCGGTGTCCATTGAAATAATTCCAGCATTTCGTAATTCTTTCGTCCACTCTGTGTGATAATTGGGGCACTGGCATTTTCTTTTAACTGTGGAAGGTTCTATAGGAGCGAGGTGCTTGAGTTAACACAGTTGGTGGAAGTACGAGTTACATCAAGGACCTCATAAAAATGAAAATTACATCCAAGTCCATGCATTTTGCACAAGGTCCCTGAAACTAAGAAGTGAAGTGCGTTTCGAGGTTTGCGCATACTAGGTTTCATTGTACCTGCTAAAGGCTAACAATAGAATCTTCTAGATGCTAAGGATGGAAAAGAATATCCAACGGCTACCAATGTTTAGATCTAACGGTCAATGTTCAAAGTTATCCGTACACTATACTATAATGGAATGGTATTGTAAGGGATAAGACAAGATAAAGATTAGATAAGAAGTACTACTGAGAATGGCTAGTCTTTTAAATAATCTTTCCCTCCTGATGTTTGGGAAGCAAGTGGAAATTTCTAAACAGGAAAAAGTTTGACTTTTTTGCCTCCAAGGACCAAAGTGATTTCCTTCCTATGTACTCATCCTACTCCACACCAAGGAAGCTGTCGAACACGCCAGAAACAGAGCCGCCCTCTCAAAAAAAAGAAACAAAGCCTCCATACCAAGGCACATGTGCGTAGCGTCACACTGTGGACGAGGGAGAGATCAGCCGGGCCGGTGCGCGAGGGAGATGGGTGGGGATATATGAGAGGCAGCGAAGGAGAGAGAAAACACACATTTTTTTTGCGTGCATAGATCCTGAAATTTACTACTAGTAGATGAGTACCTCGTGTCACGAATCCATCATAACTTTGCTCGGTCATCGAACTGCCTCCTCCTCTTCGCTACTCTCGCGCTGCCTCCTTTTTAAAGGTTTCCTGCTTCCCTTTTGTTCCCTTGTTTAGCTCAAGTTTGATCAAATTTCGTTAAATTGTCAAGATGCAAAATCTTACTGTAGCGATCATTTAAACCCTTTGTCCATACTCTCGGTGGCGCATGTACGTCGACCTGCCTTGTTGTTCTATTTCACACCCTGCGACCAGCAGCACGCTGGTTCGAAAGTAAGGAGTTTTTTTCATGCGCGCACATGAGAAGTACGAAGGCTATGGCTCAGCTCTAACTCGAGAACAACCCGATCGCTTTTCCTTGCCTAAATTTAGGGCCCTTTCTACAAAATTTAGGGACCTCTATGTATTTTTCTCTTTTTTCAAGGTCTTCAATGTAAACCGTACTCCCACTTGCCATGTCAAATTTTAACTACAAGTTTTCTCTTAATTTTTTCAAAAAAACTTTTGAAGCCAACCAGGAATTTAGTATATCGAAAGCCATTGAAAAGCTTTTTCGTAGAACTTTTAAAGAAACCTACAATTCACTTGTAGGTCAAATTTGACCTGATTTCAATAAATCGGCATTTGTATGAAAAGAAAGCAAGGTCCAATTTGTATGAAATTTGGGGCTTTGGCATTTTCTTTTAACTGGGGTGGGTCTCGTAGGAGCAATGAGCTTCAGTTAACACCGTAGGTGGAAGTACAAGTTGCATCAAGGATGTCAGAAAATGAAAAAGACATCCTCTAGTCCATCACTTGGAAAATTGAGAATGTTCTTTCCCGATAGTTGGGAACTCGCACCGACGACATTATTTACTAAAAGAAGATGAACTCTCTACCTATAAAATGAAATTTAATTCGAGAGAACTCTATCGCGCTTACCGTGGTAGCTTAGGTTTGACCTAATTTCGTTAAATTGTCAAGATGCAAAATCTTAGCAAGATATTGAATCTGTTGTCCAAACTCTCGATGATAGTTTGTGCTATATTAAATGACCCCCGATGGTTACCTCCAAAAAATCATGAAACTTCCAAAGCAGCCTACATTTTTATTGTAGTTCATATTTAACCTACTTTCGATAAATCGGCATAAAGTCATTCAAGTGGGCAGAGTCAGCTAGGCCGAATCTTAAAAAATCATAAAACATGAAAACCGTAAGTACAACATGTCGGTCCACTATAAATATTTGAAAGCTCTTCTTGTGGCGTTCGGATTCATAGTCTTCATACTTTCTTTACCGAAAGGAACAATATCATCATCACTCGAGAAATTGAGAATGTTCTTTATTATGTGTGTGTGTGAAGCAAGTACAGTAGGACGAATTATATGGCTCAGCTGCTCACGCGAGAAGGGCCCGACCGATTTTCCTTGCTTAACTTTAGGGCCCTTTGTGCTAAATTTAGGGACCTCTATGTAATTTTGTATTTTGTGAGGTATTCGATATAGACCGTACTCCTACCGACCATGTCGAATTTTTACTACAAGTATGTTCTTAAAATTTTCATAAAATCTTTTGAAGCCAACCAGGAATTCAGTATATCGAAAACCACTGAAAAGCTTTTTCGTAAAACTTTCAAAGCAACCTACGTTTTACTTGTAGTTCAAATTCGATCTAGTTTGGATATATCGGCATAGAGTCTCATTCAAGTCGGCAAAGTTAGCTAGGAAGTTTTAAAATTCGCAAAACATGGGAAAATTGAGAATGTTCTTTCCTGATAGTTGGAAACTCACACCAACGACATAGTTTACTAAAATATGATGAACCCATCTACCTTCGAAGAAAAGACAATTAATTCGAGAGGAATCTATCGCGCTTACTTGTAACTCAAGTTTGACCTAATTTTGTTAAGTTGTCAAGATGCAAAATCTAAGCAAGAAGTTGAACCTATTGTCAAAACTCTTGATGGTGGTTTGTGATATATTAAATGACCACCTGATGGTTACCTAAGAAACAAATCGCAAAACTATCAACGCAAAATACAATTTACCCATAGTCCAAATTTGACCTAATTTTGATAAATCGACATAACGCCATTCAAGTGGGCAGAGTTAGCTAGGCCGAAGTTTTAAAACTTTTCAAACATGGGAATCATATAAGTGGTATAAAACATGTCGTTCCACTATATATATGACTGAAAATCTTGGCTTGTATCATTCAGATCCATATTATATTATTCAGACCTACTTTACGGAAAGGAACAATCTCGTCATCACTCGGAAAATTGAGAATTTTCTTTCCTGATAGTTGGAAACTCACACCGACGACATTTTCTACTAGAAGAAGATCCACTCATTCTACCTTCAAAAGGACAATTAATTCAAGAGCAATCTATCGCGCTTAGTGGTACCTCGGTTTGACCTAATTTTGTTAAGTTGTCAAGATGCAAAATCTTAGCAAGAAATTGAACCTGTTGTCAAAATTCTTGGTGGTGGGTTGTGACGTATTAAAAGACCCTCCTCCGGACGGTTACCTCCAAGCGGATTCGTAGAACTTTCAACGCAATATATAACTTACTTGTAGTTGAATTTTGACCTAATTTCGATAAATCAACATATGTCACATCCCAAGATTTTCCAAATCTTGTAATGTGAAAAATATTGAATAAAATAAAATTTTGTTTGATTTTCAGGGCCAGAAGAAACTTTTTTATTCCAATTGGAAATCTTCAAACCTATTTTGAACAAAGAAATCCTAAAGGGATTAAAAAGATAAATATTTAGTAAAGGTAAAATAAAAAAATATTTTACTACTATTTTGAAATCTTTTTATAAAGGTTTTGGTTTTCAAAAGGGAAAAGAAATATTTAAATAAAGATTATTTTATAGAGCCAAATTAAAACTTGGCCAAGCTTTTGGAAATAAAATGTTTTGTTTTGATTAAAAATAGTAAAGGTTTATTTAAATAAAATAATAAGGAATTAATATCCAAATTTTATTTAAATAAAAGGTTTTACCATATTAATTAAAACATCAAAACTTATTAAATTATTTTAAATAAGTTTTCTAAGTATTTTATTTTCTTAATTAAAACCTACTAAAGTGTTTTGGTTTTATTTAGATTTCAAAATAAAGTTTTTAATAAAACAAATCCTATTTGATTTAATAATGAAGGTCTATTGTGTTTAATTATTAATGGACCCTAAAATAAAAGGTTATTTTGTTTTAAACAAGTTTCCAAATATTCTTTATTTCCAAATAAAACCTACTGATTTGGTTTTGAAAATATTTGGATTTCAAATGGAGATTTTATTAAATAAATCAAACCCTATTTGATTAAATAACTAAAGGGCCATTTTATTTAAATTAATAAATGGATCCTAAAAAGAATAAAAATATTATTTTATTTTGGGATTTGGTTTATGTTGATAAACATAACCAAAAACTTAATTGCAAGTATGGTGATTGTTTGAATGTTGTTTGATTGTTTGAATTTCAAAAACAGAAAAAGAATTAGAAAAAGGAAAAAGATTCTGAACAAAAAAAAATGAAACAACAGCCAGCCCAACCATCTAGCCCAACTCAGCCCAATAGCCCAGCAGCCCAGCTCCTTCCCCCCCCCCCGAACCGTTTTTCTTCACCGCAGAGGCAACCCGCTAAGTCACTGACTGGTGGACCTTATTCCCTCTCTCTACCTCACTGACAAAGAGGACCCACAGCCACGTTGGCATCGTCTTCAAACCGCGCGACCAAATCTTTCCCCTCACTCCGGCCGTTTCCAGCATCGTTACTCGTGATTCAATTCGCCTAAATGATGCACTAATTCCGCCCAGTGATTATGCTCGTAAACTCGCCTCCCTCTTCTCTCCCTTTCCTTCCAGTCATCACACCACCGGAGCCCCAGGGTGTCCATAATTTTTGCTCGAAGCCTCACGGCCACCGACGAGTTCCCTGTCAAATTCCAGCGAGCCCTGACCCTCTCCTACCTCCTAGCTCAGACTAGCTTGATCCCCATCATCTCACGCACCTACCCGTGCCCTCCGTTCAACCGCAGATGCCCCAGAACCTCGATTTCGACAAGCTCCGAGCGCCGCCGCGTCTGCAACTATCTCCGGCGACGTTTCCTGGTAAGAACTGACCACCCCGAGCTCTCTCTTTGACGCGAGAAGCTTCGCCTTGATCTTGCACGACTAACTGCGTCTTCATTTTCCCTCGGGGCGAACCACAACTCCACCCTCGACGAGCTCCAGGACCATCTGACGCCGTCCACGTCTCCGGCGAGCAATTAACCGCAACCTTGCGTGCCCGTCGTCGAACCATCAGCACGTTGAGCATCGCCGTGACCCCCTGAGCCCGGTGAGCATCTCCCCTTTCTCCCTCACCTCCTGTAGCATCGGCACCGTCGTCTACCAACAGCTCCGCCGCCGGTAGCCACCGCAGCGCCGCCCATCTGTGGCTGGTGTGCCTAGCACCGTTAGATCGTAATCGTATGGCCACGATAGAACTTAACTGAAGCGGTAAGTAACCTCTGTGCGCCACACGATTTAACTTAAATCCAACGGCTGTCGTAGCGTGATCCAACCGAAACGGTACCGACGAATAGGAAGTCGCCGCGTGTCCAGCTGATGATTTAAAAACAGATAGAAACCAGATTTGAATTGCAATTTGAAAACCCTATAACTTTTGATCCACACGTCCAATTTTTGCAAACTTTATATCGTTGGAATTAATGGAACAAACCCTAGCCAACCATGCCCTTGGTTTAGCAAATAGTATCTGTTAGCTTGTTGGTTTTTGCAGAAACATTTGTATGCTTGTTAAGGATGTAAAAATTGTTTAAAAATGAATTTGGTGTTAAAATCTTTGGCAATTGGTGTATTTTGAACCTACTAACATTAGTAAACACTTTGTGGATTTAAAAATGAATTTGGTGAAACAAAAGAATGATTTTTGATTTAAAACCATTTCTAGTCAAATAGAAATGTGGTTTATTTATTAAAAATGGTTTTGGAAGAAAACCTTTGGAAAATGTTTTGTTTTAAACTCTCTGACCCCAAACACCAAGTTTTGTGGTTTGAAAACTTATTTGGTGAACCCTATAGATTAATGCCTTAGTAAAAACATTTCTCCACCACATAAAACGATACTTTTTTGAAAATGGTTTTTAAAGTGAAACCTTTTGCAAAATACTTTGCCACTTTACAAAATTACCATTAGGTGCTTTCAAATGCTTATGACCCATTAGGAACCTCTTTTTCAAACAAAACAAAGCTTGGCATGCTTGCATGCATTATCTTAGTTCTATGATTTTATGTGTGTTGTTTTGCTTGATTCTGTAGATTAAGTTTGTGCCTTGTTTGATTGGATTGTAGTGACTTGAAGAGTGTGATGGTTGCAAGGACAAGAGGTGAACCCATACTCTACCAAAAAGTCAAGTGATGCTTCATACTTTCTATCCCATTACTTTCACTATGCATTAGTGTTTTTGCTAAGTAAAACTTGCATGGATATTGCTAAGTATAGACCTTGCTATAGGAAAACCTAGTGGATGAAACCTTAGTGGAAATCTTCCTAAGTTAAGATTCCTACTACTATCAAGCTTAGCCTAGATAATAGAAAACATGGGTGGAATATATATTCACACTATGGAAAAATATTCTAAGTCTGAGGACTTGAGTTTTGTTTAATAAAACAACTAAGTTAATGAATCACCTGGGTGGAATGGTAATTGCTTGGTGGTTTTTGGTTGAGTGGTTCACAAGGCCCATGTTTATGGTTTACCTTGTGTATATCACTTGTGGATGGCCACCCAGGAACAAAGAGATTTGAGATGTCAAATGTTGAGAAGCTTCAAGTGCAACCACTTGGCAATATGGGCTCTTCCATGATCATATAGGTTGCAATAACTTAGCCATATGGATAGTGGGTGGTAGTGTTTGATAGGTTGGAGCGCGTCCATTTTGGTCTAAGGGAAGGCTTCTGAAAGATCTTGTCTTGGGAAACCAAGTCTTGTGGGGAAAGTGCACCACCTCTGTAGAGTGTAAAATCTAAGTACTTAGCCATGTCCCTGGTAAAGGACAATTTGAGCATCAAGACATGGAAGCAATCAAGATTCTCATCATTCAAATTTCTGAGTTAAAACTTGTGGTTTGAACAAGGGTTGTTTGAAATCTTCAATCTTTGATTGATAGATGCCTTGGTTAAAGGATCTCCAATCTTTGATTGAGAAAAATGATTTTGTCAAAACAAAAACTTAGTATTTTCAAAATGATAAGGAAATATCTATTTTGAGCAATGCAAGCCTCAAACTCCACTTAGCCAAATGCATATAGATGATATATTCCACTTTACTACCATAGTATCACTTGCGAATACAATTCCAAATGTATTGACCCTTTGTGGCTGTAACTTGTATGTTGCAGGTTTGATTGTTTTTTGTGAAGATTGATTGATTAGGATTACAAAGTCTACAACCAACATCTGCCTGTGGCACTTTGAAGATGAAGGACCCCATGACTATAGTTATTCCGCTGCAATGTAATGTAATAGCCAAATGAGCTATGTAAGATATAATAAAACTATGTTATTCCTGGTTATAAAGTTACATTATGACCTTTGTTTCTTGATATTACATCTTAACTGTGGATGCTAGCTATTGATCCAGGGACTAGCATTGTAAACACAGGGGGCTCTATCTTATTAAAGATTGGAACCTCTACAACATAAAGTCATTCAAGTGATTAGAGTTAGCTAGGACGAAGTTTGAAAACTCATAAAACATGAGAATCTTAAGTACAACATGTCGGCCCATAATATATGTCTGAAAGCTTGGCTTGTGGCATTTAGACCCATATTCTTCAGACTTTTTTTTGAAAAGTAACAATCTTGTCATCACTGAGAAAATTTAGAATGTTATTTCTTGATAGTTGGAAACTCATAGCGACGGTGTTGTTTGCTGCAAGATTATGTACCCATCTACCTATGAAAAGACATTTAATTCGAGGGCAATCTCTCACGCTGATCCATACCCTTCGGCTAGTACCATTTGGTTAACAAAAGAAATAATCATGTTGCTCACTTTTGGCAGAGCTTATTGATGTATTGCATCGAATGCGAAAGGTTTTCATTTTTCATTTTTACTTTATTTTATTTCAATATTTTCGAAACAGGGTCGACGTGCAAATTCTTAGCAAGAAATTGAATCTTTCCAAATCCTCACTATTTTTTCTGCTAATCAACCTAAAGTCATTTCGATGGTCGAAACTAGCTAGAAAGATTGCATAAATCTTTAGAGTTATTCTTAAACATTGTCAACGTTTGCCTAAAAATGGGGCAGTGCCAAGCTCGCGCGCCGAGAGTAATGAGCGCTCGTCTAGTCGACTCGTTTGAGGTTGGTTTATTTTTTTAACGAACTTAGGTAAGCAACATTTTTTGCCCGTTAATATCAACAAAATGAACTATATTGTTAAAGAGTTTATTGAGCTACTTGTTAAGAGCGGTCACAATAACGAACATAGAAAGTGTGTTCACCTAATTTCATGTACACCAGTTATTTATTGTGTACCATGTCGTGTACAAGAGAGAGGGAGAGGGAGCGAGAGCTCACCCTTGGTTGGATGTCTATTACGTACGCGAGAAGTGGTACCCCTAGATCACTAGAGTTCAAACCAAGGGTTTGGAACTTTGGTGTTTCATACAAGGCGGAATATTCTTTAGTGGGAAGCGATGTTCCCATCTATAGCGAGGCGTGTATGCAGACTTCGTCAAGCTCAAGCCCTGTCGGATCAGTCTCAAGACACAATATTTCAGAGTCGGTCATATATAGAGGTTGTAGGGTATGCGTCCATGCGTTTGTCCTTTAGTTTCTACTGAGTTTTTCTTGGTTATCCAGAAGTACAAATAATGCAAGTCAAACCACGTCACTGAGAGTATGTGCAGCGTTGGAATTTTGGGGTGTCTAGAAGAGAATATTTTTCTTCCTAGGCCTAGGTCTAAAACTTGATGGCATCACCTATATATATGGCCAAACCTATCTTTAAGATGGGACCCACTTGCTATACCATAAGCTTGTTGATTGCACCACAATGTATATAGTCAAACATGTCCATAAGATAGGAGTATAGGACCCAATACGTAAGAGCTACCCTCTAATAGTCTTGTGATTATAATTTGTTTTCTATTGCAATGTGTACTAGATATCAATATTTTAAAGCTTATGTACTACCCATAAGCTAAGGGTGGTGACCCTTAAGAATTTAGCTCGTTGATAACTGTCACTACTTTTTTACTTATGGACAAGCTTGTGGACAACATAGTGGATTCCTTGAGAGGGTGAGTCTAGATAAGTTTTTCTCGATCCTAGGTCTAGTACAAGACCCATGTCTAAGGGAATCAAATGGCAGGTTTTCATTATTGGGCATTTCTATCGAGATAAGTGGATCTCCTGTCTGGTCTAAACGGTGGATGTCATTTTATTCTCTTAGAAGCGAGTCTACTAAATTTCTAGCCACGTCTAGTAACGGCTCATTCTATGCTTGCTCTAATATATCGGGCCTATGGGCTAACTACCGTGGGGGACTGTTATTAGTGGTCTAGTTATATCCTATAGCAGCCAACGAATGTTATCTCTGATTCCCCTAACTCTTTGTTATCCACGAAGCCTCGACGCTCGGCTTTGAAGGATCGTTATAAGGGTAGTAGGAGGTGATGTTCTCGTCGATAGCGAGGTGCCTATATATGGTTACTTCGTCAAGCTCAAGCCCCACTAGATCAGACTCAAGAAATAATCTTTTAGTGGTGCTCATAGGGGTAGGGTGTGCATTCTTGCGTTCATAGGGGTGATTGTGTTAGTGCATTTGTGAGCGTCTGCATTTTTAGTGGGTTTTCACAAAGAGAGATATAGAGAGGGGGGCCTTTGGTTTATATTAAGTTTTGCTTGGTTTTCCAAAAGTACCTTTAATGCAAGTCAAACTTGTTCAGTGATGTCTAGGGCCTATCGGCTTACTACCATGGAGCCATGTTATCAGGGCACCCACAATGTGTAGCTAAATCTAGTTCCAAAATTCTCTTTTGGCTTTTAGAACTAGTTCCTACCATTATGAGGGTAGTTCCAAATCAACAAGGCGAGGGAACCAGAGCATGAACATTCTTGGATGCTAAAATGAGAAAAATGAATAAGCAAGTAGTTGTTTGCATGTTGTGGAAGGGTCAAAGGCACTAGAGAAGCGAGATAATGGAGATATTTTACTTTAATTCTTACATGCAGTGGGTCCCATCTCTAGAATTTGTCAAGCAAGCATGTTGTAGAGAAATTAGCAATTTGGCAACGTAATCATATTATCTGTGATGGATTTGGCCATAACACATTGTGGATGCCCTTAGTGGTCTAATTATATCCTATACAAGCCAACGAATGTGAGCTTCGAGTCCCCTAGCCCTTCCTTATCGACGAAGCATTGGCACTTGCCTTTTAAGGATGGTTATGATGGCGGTGTGAGGTGCCTATGGTTACTTCGTCAAGCTTAAGCCCCCCAGATCAGTCTCAAGACACAATATTTCTGAGGTGCTCGTTGGGTAGGGTGTGCGTGCAAGCGTTCATAGGGGTGATACACATTTGTGAGAGTCTCCGTTTTGTAGCCGGGTTTTGCTAAAAGAGAGATAGGGGCATTTGGTTAATTTATTAAGTTTTACTGTGTTTTCAAAAATAATGCAAATCAAACAAGGTCACTGATGTTTGGGGCCTACGGGCTCTCTACCGTGGGCCCCAGTCAGGGATCTAGTTAATCACGAGCGAATGTGAGCACCATCTCCCCTACCTCTTCCTTCTCCATGAAGCCTCTGCGCTAGGATTTGAAGGCGCACACGTTTTTCGAGCAATGTCGACGGATTCAGTCATGTCGGTCCGACGAACCACGGGGGATCCTTATGCGCAAGTAAGTTTGCCGGAGTTCACGGTCTCAGTTTATTTTCTCGATTTTTCCTTATGGGGTCTCTCCTACTTTTGGGATTTTTCTCTATTCCGCCTGTCTCGATCGATGATGTTTCCTGGGTTCAGATGCTGGCATGGATGGTAGACGCCGTGTGGTACAGAATCATTACCGATACGGATATCCCGCTCTGGTGCGACTTGCGCCCTGGCGCGCCCTGTTTCCTAACGGTGTTAGAGGGAACGAACTTTGGCCGCAAGTTCTTGGGTTGCAACTACGAATGTGAGTGATGCACGTTCGTCCACTGGGTCGATCTACCGCACTCACTTTTTCTGCAGCGTGCGTTGATGGCGCTATGGTTATAGCTCGAGATCTGGGATAAGCTCGAAGAGGAGGAGTAGGAGTGCCAGCAGATGCATGCCGAGGATATGGCAGCAAAATTAGCGGATGTCTCCAACTCACTGCGCTCGGTTGTGAATAGGATAGATGCTCTTAGATTTGGGTAATCAGAGATGGACATTAGGTTCTTAACCAAGCACGGTCCGCAATCTAGATATTGAGCATGCTCATGATGCTTTTGGTGGCTGGCTGTAGATTCCACTAATAATTAAGTAATCTCCTTTTGTTTACTAGTACTCAAAATCTCATAGTACTGCCACTTTAAATTACAATAGGTTAACTAAGATGGGAGTAGTTGACAGTCTGCTTACATCATTTCTAGAGTTTTTGGTTACTGCTATCTCTATCTATATATGAATATCGCTACATTTTTTTTGCATATTTGTGCACCTCCCCCATCACGCACCTTCTTTACCCAGCAGCGTCCACCTCTCCATCGCATTAGCGCAATCTTTGGTGAGTACGCAACCATCTGGATAGTTGTTTAGGTGATTGCTATTTGAAATAGTTGATCTATATGCCATATTAGGAATCTGGTATCACCATGGATGTAGCCATGGAATTAGTTATAAGGTACAATGGAAATAGGGAGGTATATGCTACCAAGAAGAGTCTTATGAGGATGGGATCTTGGCCCCTGGCTTTATTTCATAGAGCGGTCCTATGCTGAACAATGCAGATGTAATTTGCTGCATATCATTCATAAACAGATCATTGTTCTTTGGTGTCCTGCATTGCTGAGTTTTTTAAATTATATTTGTTTAGTTAAGGAGAACACGCCAAATCCTCGGCATTAGATTAATGCACATATCCTTCTTTGCATTGTGAAGTTGATGTGTTCTTTCCTAAAATTTATTGGTTTTTCTGCACTTCATTTAGCATCATGCTCATGTCCCGCCTGTGGAGGAGGCATTGCATGAAGACATGCCTTAATCGTGTTTATCGAGTGACAGGTGTTTTGATGTATGCAGCTGCTTTGCTATAATTTCAGTAACCTATGCTTTGTCCCCGATTTTTTATAAAGGGCGCTTGATTCCTTAAAATGTCCCCTAAATATATTGATCATTTTGGTTGCATCATGATTTGCAGACACGAAGTCATTCTGATCTCTTGCCACTTACTAAGGCCAGGACTGCTGATGTGCCAGCTAAGAAGGCAAACCCTGAAGTATGGATCTTCTCATGTCGGTTATGTTTCCCATGTTTGGGAAATATGCCTAATTGGTTCTTTGCCATTTTTCTGCACCACTATGGAGCTTGCACGATGTGTGCAGCTGAATTTGGATTTTTTTTGAAATGTGAATCTGGTATAATTTTCAATTTGTTATCTGCAGTTTCCACCTTATTCATATCGCTCATGGCGTAATGGTGCTAGTCACTACAAGGGTTGGACAATTGTCCGTTTCCGAGAAGAATACAAAGCTCATAGACACATGATTTCATGCCTTCAAAAGAAACAGAAACACCAGGATGAACAGATTAGGCGCCTAAAAGAAGAAGTGGCGACATCCACTAATCGGATAGCTGATTGACTACAGGATGGAATACATCAATTTCAATTGCACATGATGCCGCTGTTGATTTTAAACAGTTTGTCACTGACAACTTAGTTCCTGAATCGTCTGATGTGGATGGCGACGACCAGATTGGCCAGGCGTACCACGGGATCTTTGAACATGTGCAAATACAAGCTGACAATCTTTTCAATTTGGATCTAGAAGCAGATGAGACCCTAACAGAAATTCGAGATTATCCGCGCCCATACAGTCCTAATCCTACAAAAGATGAGGAAATCTGTAAACCATATTGACCGCTCTACTTTCATTTTGGAAGAGTTTGGGATCTCCTGTGAGGATGATGTTTGTTAAGTCAGTACTAAAACTTGTTTTTTTTGCTCTGCTGGTGTGTGGTGTTGACGAATCTATATATTTGATGTACTATTAATACATAATATATGTTGGAGTGGACCCGGTTTTATGTGACGATATTTGCCAACAGGAGTCATCTTATTCTAACTTGTGGTGGTTTTTTATCTTTCATTTTTTTCTTCTGGGATCTTTTAATGATGATGTAAACGCCAGCTGCGAGTGCTTTGTAAGCATATATATGGTAGTAAGTTAAAACTTTTAGTTGTAGATTATGGAATTGCAGGTCAATGTTTGAACTCTAGAACTTGATGTCCTTTAACGGCAGGCTTCTACCCGCTGGAACATTTTATACCAAGCAATTCATTGTATCAGACGAATACAAAACTTGATGCATATAGGCGGGAAACTGAGCAACGCCAAGGCGGGATCCTCACCCGTGTTGTACAACGGGGTTTTTCCACAAAAAAAGTGGGGTTCACAAATATATGTATATATATAGCGGGGCAAAAGTTAGATTCGAGGAAGCCCTCCCTCAACTGCATCGAGACTTCTCCTCCGCCTAGCCGCTCTCCCTCAACCAGATCGTCCCCGCCGCTCCACCATTGAGCACCACCGCACCGTCGTTCGCTGGTATGTACTTCCCCAACCTCCAGCGATTATGTGCTTTCTGATGGATAGAATACATTTATTTTGGGCATTGCGGAGTAAACAAGACGGTGGCTTTTGCAGGAAATGCAATCAGCAGCGGCGAATGCTTTTGCTGCATCAGCTGATGCTTATAAAGCAGAGGTGGATGCTGAAGCAGCACCAGTAGATACATGTGAATCGGATGCGGAGGCCGATGCTTGTACTACATCGGAATCTTGGGCAGTATTGAGTGATGCTTGGAAAACGATGGAGGCGTAGTCGAGATCCTCGTCGGCTACTGTTGGATCAAATTCAGCTATGTTGGCTGCCGCTCCTAAAGCGACGGCTGTGTGGGATGCTAGGAATGCATTAGCTCGTGGCCGTGCTTCTTTAGCATCAGCGGGTATGGCTCGTAATTCATCTGCGGTGCCTGCTTCATCTTCTCATAACTCATCGACCCATTTGTAAGTTCTGCGTTGGAACTTGTCTCCCTGACTCCCTCCCTCTTTTATGTATTCTGCTCCAGGTTTTTTTCTGGAAGAAGTGGATATTGGTTTAAACTATTAGTACTGGGAACAGAAAATCTATTTAATCAAAAACTAGCGATCCGAATGGGATGAAACTTTCACAGGATTCAAACCTAGGCACCTATGATGTACTAATTTTTTTTCAATTTTTTTCGAATAGTTTTACTTTGTAGTTTAAAATCTGAGCTACTGTCATACCTTGAATCTAAGATGGAAGGTGGATCTTGGGGCAAGTCACCGTGAGACCTGGGTTCACCAAGTCACTGAAGATGCGTCTGTTTTTTCTCCCCTTCTTTATGATAAAACGAGAAAATTCAAGTGGGGGCCTTTCTGTCCTCTCAGGTGACTTCTGAAAAAAAGTTCTTCTTTCCCTTTACCCTGTTCCGACATGGTGAAGCATTTTGGTGCTTTGTACTATTCTTGTTTATTCCTTGTGTTGTTTAGGTATTTTTTTGACACACTCTGCTATTTTTGTAGTTTTTTTGGACACGTGCAGTTTATGAAATTTCGATGAGAAATTTTTCTGTCAAATTATATGATGCATTATGGTGTTTAAATAATTCTTTTTTTAGGGTTGTGCATTGTGCCTTTGTAGTTTACTTGATTCTGATGATGCACTTGTGCTATTTTCATCATCCTACCAGCTTCAGTGGAAGAACATATGCAACTATCAACGACTTGCCAAGTGATGTAGTCGGTCAGATTCTTGTCATGCTTCCTCCGCACCCATCCTGCATACTCAGGGCATCAGTCGCCCAAAAACATTGGATGGACTTCATGGGAAGCAACGATTTCAAAAGGCTAACCCTATCACACAACAAAGGAATGTCATTACTTGGATTTTTCACCAATAGCTCTGAGGACGCTCGATTCATAACAGATCATAATCTTGACCAAGCCATCTTCGAGAAGCTGAACAACCTAGTGGAAGTACATAAAGCCTTCAAACCATATTGATGACGGTTCCCAGTACTGTCGTGGGACGCTTCGTTGGAAACCCCAATAGCAAGGTGTGATGAGCACAACGACAATTTTTCCCTCAGTAAGGAACCGAGGTTATCGAACCAGTAGGAGGAAGGAAACATCTCAAAGGTGTTGAAAGCAACATGGAAACCTGCACAACACAAACTCAAGACTTTGCCCCAACGAATCAGTGAGGTTGTCAAGCTCACCGGTTTGTTGTAACAAAGGATTAAACATATGCTGTGGAAGGTGATGGTTTGCAGCAAGTAAACAAGTAACAGTGGAAGATGTATCAATGGTAAAGATTGGACCGGGGTCCATAGTTCACTAGAGGTGCTCTCCTTAGATAAACAACATGGCATGAAGAGTAAACAAATAACAGCAGGGCAATTGATAGGAACAGAGCAAGGCATAACAATGCAATACTAGACAAAAAGATCCTATGAGATTCGATTGGGCAATACAACAATATACATAGACCGCCATCCAACTGCATCTATGACTAGAAGTCCACCTTCAGGTTATCATCCGAACCCCCTCCAGTATTAAGTTGCAAGCAACAGACAACTGCTTTAAGCAAAGTGTGTAAGGTAAACAATCCACTTGTTCCATGAACAAGAGACCATTGTTTTATCCCTAGTGGCAACAACAGATCTACAATTGAAGAGATTTATGTCACTTCCCTTGGAAACTAGAGGCATGAACCCACTGTCGAGAATAAATACCCCCTCTTGGAGTCACTAGCAACTACTTGGCCAAGATAGCTACTAACAACAGAGAGCATGAAAGATCACAAACAACACAGACATGATAGTATCAAATAGACAAAACCATTAATCAATATGACATAGTAATCTCAATATTGTAACATCCCTAAAATCATGTTTTCAAAGCTTTGCACATCATCCATGCATTCATGATCATTTAGGGTTCTATTTCAAAACCATTTACAAAACAGAAGCATTTGGGTGCTTGTTATTTTATGTAAACAAGCATTGATCCAATGCCACTCTCAAGTGAGAGAATAATTGTTTTAAACAAAGTTTTGTTTTCTCTTAAGTTGAATTGGTTGAGTGTTAAAGCTTGGACAAAATTTACAAAACAAATATGGTTTTTAACCATTTTCAAAACCTATTCAAATCATGTGCTAAGGCACTGTTTATTTTGATTTTTCAAAAAGACCAAGCTAGTCTAATGAGACAGCAAGGTTTTATGTCCAATATTATGAGGTTTACACTTTACAAAAATCCAGAAAAAGTTTGGAATTCAAATGCACTTGATTTCATTTGAAAAAGATTCCTGAAATTCAGTATACAAAAGGAAAAGGAAATTAAAAATCAAACTGGTCCTGGCGCCACCATTCCAGCCCAGCAAGCAAAACAGCCCACTTGGGTCCTCCCTTTTCCTCTGTTTTCTCACCGCGCTCACGCACACCCTCCCTCGCTTTCAAGTGGACCCAGTGCCAAGTCAGCTCGTCGTCCCCAAAATCCCGCCCACGACCAGGCCCTCACCGTTTCTTCCTCCCTTCACTGCCGCGTTTAAACTCCGGTTAATTGCCGTTGATGCCGCGCGTAACTCTCGCCCCTGCTCCGGCTACTTAAACCCCTTCCCCTTGCGGCCATTTCCCCCAACATTGCTAGCCAGAAGCGCCGCCAGGCTCCGCAAATTCTTGCTTGCACCTTCGCTGCTCCGACGACTAAATTCGGTAAGCTCCGAGCGCCCCTCGCCTTCTGCTTGCCTATATCGGATTCACCATGTCTCTGTGATTTATCTCATGCCCTTGGTTTGCCCGCGCTTGACCCAGGTCGCCGTCCCCGACCACCTAAACGAACGACAGAACCACCGTCTCAACTCCGACGAGCAATAGCGGTATAAATCGAACGCCCCTTGACCTTGTATGCATACTGTCAGGTTTGGCTTGTCCTTGCGCAGCTATTAACACCACTGACTCGTGCTAGGGCGACGCAGATCCTTGGCAATGTCGACGTCTGCAAGCATCCGACGCCGCGCACAACTCCGACGAGCCCCAGCGACCTCCACTGCGCGCCCCTTCGCCAACGAAGACCACCTCGAGCACCAGCGTCATCACGCGAACTCGGTGAGCTATCCCACTGCCTTTCTCGCTTCCTGTATCGCCGGCAACACCACCGCCCGAGCGCTCCGCCGCCAGCCACACTCGCGCGCCGCCCATCCTTGGTCACTTGCTTAGGAGCCGTAGGATCTAGATCCAGCGCTCTAGATTAGAATTGCATCAAAGCGGTAAGTGACGATCTGAGCCGTACGAGTTAAGTTAGATCTGACGGTCCATGCTAGTCGATCCACGTGAAACGGTACCGACGAATCAGAGAGCGACGCGTGGCCTGTGTTTAAATTTAAAACAGAAATTTGATCTATTAGTTAACCAAACTTGTAAAATTCATAACTTTTGATCCACACGTTCAAATTTTACAAATTTTATATCATTGGAATCAGGAGAGAAAATCCTATCTGTTTATGAAATGTGTTTAATATTTTGCCTCTGTAAAAATGGTTGTTTATGCAGAAACTTGTGTAGGCTTATTTTGATTATACAAATTATTTGAAAAATGTTTTAAGGATCAAATAAGGTTTATTTTGAATATCTTGGATTGTTTATGTTTCAGTACTGTTCACTTGTCTTGTTTGGTGTAGAAAAATCATCACATGGCATTTGCATGCATTCATATATTTTTGTTTGTATATATTTTGTATGTGATTTTGGTGCCATTATTTTATGTGTAGATTTTGGTGCAAATAGTGATTGTGATTGTGAAGATTGTTGCTACTCCCCAAACTACCAAGGCAAGTGGTGCTTCATGATTTTATTCCTATGTTTTTCAACTATGCACTAGAAATATTTTGTATAGGACTTGCATGAATAGTTTGATCTATATGCTATGCTTGGGAAATTCTAGTAGTTGTAGAATTGCTAGAAATTTCTAAGTTAAGATGCTTACCATTGCCATGCTTAGCCTAGCTAGTAGCAACCAAGGGTGGTTATATAATCATCCTATGTGAACTATTTCTAAGTCTTTGGACTTGTGTTTTTGCTTAATAAAACAACTAAGTGAATGAAACACCTGGGTGGAATGGAAAGAATGGTTTATGTTGAGTGGTTACACAAGGCCCATTTCTATGGTTTACCTTGTGTATATCACTTGTGGTAAGCCACCCAGGAACAAAGGGATTTGAGATGTCAAATGTTAAGAAGCTTCTAGTGCAGCCACATGGTATTATCACTGGTAGAAAAGGGCCCATGCGTCCCGGTTGGTAAGGGCCATTAGTCCCGGTTGCCCTACCGGGACGGGGCAATCGGGACTAAAGCTCTAACCTTTAGTCCAGGTTGCCCCACCAACCGGGACAAATGGGGCACACTGCGGCGGCATCGAGGCGCGGGGTGGAGATTAGTCGGTTCGTAACGAACCGGACTAACTTTCTTGCCGCGGCAGAGATTTGCCATTTCTTCGCCATGCGGAGAATTCATTTTGGCACATTTTGTTGCTTGGCAGATTTTCGCCACTTTTTGTGCCGCGAAGAATTCATTTAGGTTGTTTTATTGTTTATTTAGTGTTTTGCACTTATCAACGAAGGAACCTTATATTACACAAGATCATCATGACAACATTACATTCAATACACGGATCGAGTTCATGCACTACATACAAAAGTTGCTATTCGATGCTACCGGCCAATTTCTTGAAAGTTGCTATTTTTACAATTCCTATTGTCTATACACAGCCGAGTAGTATTCCCCTTGTGTGTTTAGGACTTCTGCATCCAAGAATCCCGCCAATTCCTCTTGAATTGCTCGTACGCGATCCTTTGGCAGAAGACCGTCCCGTAGACATTCGATCTGATTTAAAAAAGGAGTCAGCCTATATGAATATGAAACTAAACACAATTTGATTGTAATTAAAAACTATAGAAATTGTTTACGTACGTGGAGTTGATCTAAATTTCTGCCATTCTCATCGCACGTCTGCCGGATGAACTCGCATACATAGTATCCACATAGATTGTTACCTGGTCCCTGCGTCAGGCACTTTACGAGAACAGAGTTCAATCAAAATAATAATCAAGCATGATAATAATTGTATCAAAACTAGAATCAAAGAGATGCACGGATATAGCTAGTGGTGCTTACATTTAGTGGTTGAAATGTAAGCTCCTCTTTCCAAACACCCCTAGCCTTCTTGGTGAACCGTTTCCAAGCGCTGCCCGGCGTAGAAAACGAATAAAATAAGTTATTAAGTACTTGATATCATAAAATTCACGAACGTTGTCGATATAGTGTCGTAATGATTAGAATTACCGCTGGAGAAGTATCTGCATGTCCTTCCATGTCTCAAGGGGTTTATGTTTCGAGTCCATGACTAGTACACGCCCTTTGTCAAGTTGAATGATTAACAGAATATAGTGGTACCTGCGAATGCAGAACTAATCAATTATATACTTAATATCGAGTAAGCGAAATAGAAAGTGTATACAAGACAATAACACTCACTGGAAGTTGTAAGGAAATAGTATTTCCCTTTTGGTTTCTTGAAACCTTAACGTGTGTTCTATATTATCCTCCGTATCCTGGGGGCTTATTTTGAGATTAGCTTCATGAACCCAATATGGGTCAATGAAGCCAATGTCATAGATTTGTCCTCTGCTGCATTCGAGAATCTTCATTCTGCATATTACAGTATGATTATATACATGCAATAAACAAAATAATATAGCTGGAGACTAAATTAATTACAGAATTAGTACTTACGCACAATAGGCATCGATGATCGATTTGTCCAAGGCGTCTTGATTGAATAATTGAAATAGTTCATCAAATTCAATGGATATCATGTCATCCTTATCTTTCCCATGATGCTTTTTGTAACCCTCAAGACTATCCAGATTAGCCCGGCCCTTGTGGCATGCATGTACCAGTTATGCAATCTTCGCATTTTTGTTGGAAGATTGTTTACCTCCTCGACGAGAGGTTTTCCGTCGGTATTTGTATGCTACTTCACTCACGGGAAGAACTCTAATCGGGATAAGTCTTGGGCAATACTCATACCTTGAGCGGCGACTTATCCGTATTGTGCAACTACCTCTGGATCATACTGCTCTTCGGCCCCATATTTGCTCGACCCCACATTGGTTTGAGAAATCACCTTGAGAGGGGCGCAAGTCTGTTTTGCTTGTTCTCCGAGCTGGGCAACAGATTTGCCGCTTGCATCAGTACTGCTCTTCAAGGCTTTTTGTGTCGCATGTGACTTGAGAATAGAACGCTCATAGTCTGATGACAGCTTTGGCTCGGGTTGATGAAGATTCTTTAGCATTTTCAACACTTTGGCTTTTTCTTCTTTGGTGCTGGGGAACTCTGGCTCTTTCGTCCGCCTCAGCTTAGCGAAAAACGCTGTCGTTTCCGCATCAATGATCGCCGCAGTCTCCTCTTCAGTACAATCATAAGCTCTCTTGGGAGGAACCGTTGGTAATTTTGGAAGAGGCTCTTGTTTACGTTTCGGCGATCGCCATTACGCCTGATGTGACGCTTACGCTTTTTATCCCGAGGCGCCGGCGATGGCTCATGGCGATGGCTGCACCGGAGATTGGTGAGGCGACGGAGCCGGGTGAGGCGACGAAGACGGCTGCCGCGGTGGCGACGACCTCGCTGGAGACGGGTGAGGCGGCGGCGAAGATGGCCTTGGCGTGTGATTTCGAAGCACGATACAATCCTTCGGCCATAGAATGGTGACGTTTTTTACGTCACCAGCGATCACATCCCTTCACCAGGGGTAGTGAAGATCCAAAACCTCAAAGGTGGGCATGATTTCATCCACCGACAACAGCGTAACCCTCTCGAACGGACGGCGTGGTAAGTTGGTGTGGGTCCAATTGGTAAGGCATAGCCGACCGCCACCTTCATTGATATGTTCACAACTTTGACATGTAGCTCGCAGTGTGTCATCTATGTGATATCATCCACTGGGTAGCCAACAGGAGCCATCGTCGGTGCATCATCGTCATCGCCATTGTCATCACCCGGGACCTCGGTGGAAGCCACACTGCTTTTTCTATTATTTGATAGGCCGGTAGCATCGAATGCAGTGTGCTGCTGAGATGGGCCGGTAGTACTTTGCTCTTTAAGTGTGTTAATTTCATCTTGTTGTTGCTTTAATCGTTCTTCAATTAAACGCATTCGCTCTTTCTGACTTTCTGCTTCAACTGCCGCCCTGTCCTTACTCCTCTGACGGCTTCTATCAGGATATTTCTTCCTCTCTTCGGGAAACCCAGTCCTCCATGATTGGGAGCCTATTGTGCCTCGTGTTCGTCCATCATGTTCCTTATTTCCAAGGGCGAGTGTGAGCTCATCATTCTCTCTATCGGGAATGAAGTCCCCATCTTTAACAGCCTTTACTGCTTTTCTGATCCTCTCGATTGGCAAGGGGTCTTCTTTATGTCGTATGTTATATATACACCTCCCTTCCAAGTCCAACGTGCCCCATGCCCGTAAAACCAATTCATTGCACGTTCTACCCAATCGTTTGTCTCTGGGGTGATCTTTTTATCACGCAGTTCCTTCTCAAGTTTCTCCCACTTAGGAATGCCAACCCTGTAGCCACCTTGCCCCATAGTATGGTGATACTTCTTCTTAGCAGCATTCAGATTATTCGTTTCAGACATTTTCTTAGCTTTTTCTGATTTCTTGTATTCCACAAACTCAGCCCAGAATGGTTTTATCTTCTCAAACTGAATATTCTTGAAATCGGGAGTCTTGTTTTTCACGACATAGTCAAGGTGCAATATTTTCTTCCAGTTGGTGAAACACTGGGCCATCTTCTTCAAAGCCCACTCCCTGACCTTAGCCTCCATGGCTCTCCCATGTTGTAAGGCGTCCTCAACTGGATCCTCCGCATTTGGATCCAGCTCTATCTTCGGTAGTTTGAAATTAACCATGAGCCTCTTCCACAGTAAATCTTTGGCGTGGTTAGGGACAAATAAACATGTTCCCTCTTCATCCGCATTAGCAGGCCTATTCCAATTTCTAATGGTGATCGGGATTAAGTTCCTAAAGATTACTCCGCATTGTGCCACAAATTTGGTTGCGACAACTTCGGGAGCTGTCGGTTTGCCGTCTTCAGCGACATCTTCGATCCTGAACCTCTCATGGTCTTGCAACTTTTTGGTTGGGCCTCGCTCGCTCTTTTTCGAGATTCCTTCGATCCGGAGGGCTAAAAGAAGAAAGCTCGTCGTTACTATTTCTATATAGATAGCAAATGATTAATTAATGAATTGATTTATATTACATGCACCTCATGGCCGAGCGTCTTCTCGATTACACAAGGCATCGCCTTCTCCCTCGCGGAAGGCAACACCTTCAACCTCAAACAAGTTGTCTATTCCGATAAAAAGAGGATCACCCTCACCGGAGTTGTTCAGAAACGTTGATATGTCTAAATTATCTTCCCCACGGATCACACCTTGGATCAACTCTTCCTTTTCTTCGTCTCTGACGTGTGGGTCCATATTTTCTGCATAGGTGGAAAAACGAATAAGTCAAAGCGGCTAAAGGAGAAAGTTAAGGAGAAACCCTAATATATACATACACAATAATAAAAATGAAGAGAAACCCTAAACCCTAAACCTAGCTACAAAAAGGAAACCGTGTAGTAGATAGGTAACTCTAGCTAAAATCAACTAAAATCAATATTCCGGGGTTCCGAGGGGTGTAAAAGCTAGTTCGGAGAAACCTCGGATGCGTATGAGAGGGGAACATGAGTATAAGGCTACAAAAGGGAAACTATCCAGCAGATAGGTAACACTATATACTAACAAAATACCATATTGGAATCGATTTAAGAGGGTTCAGAATGCCCTGGCGAAGGCACATCGTCGAACCCACATGCACCTAAGGGGTATTAATGATTCCTTATCTAATCACGATGGATCGACAATGTGAATCGGTCAGGGCTACCCACAGTGATCGACTAGTGGGCCAAGACCAATAATACCAAACTAATTAATAAACCTAATAATATCTAACTAATAATAAACCTAATAATCGACACCGAAAGAAAGGGAAACAATCAACACATGGCATCAATGCAATGCTCAAGCAAGTATGATGATATGACAAGTTAATTTGCATTGGAATGTAACCCTAAGACATGCTCGACGATTTAATCGGGGTTCCGACGGGTGAAAACCCTAACTCGGGGAAACTCCGGAACATATGAGAGGGGTGCATTTGTTCTTCTAATTATACTTGTCATTTAAATTGTTGAACAATGCATGATTATAGGTTAAATAGATAGGTTTCATTTTTCTGAACAATTTGATATATTATTTGTATTTTTCTGACTTATAAATAAAAAGATATTGAATTTACAAGTTTATATCAATTTCTGGAATTATTAAATCATTTAAAATTGAATTACTGTCTAAATATGACATCAGCAAAGGGTTGGGTTTTTTGTACCAAGACAGAACCTAGCCACTGTCACTGAGTGCTGGGCCCTAGGCCACATCAGCAAGCCACCGTGGTGGTGGTCAAAGGTCGGCCCGTGGGCCGCACGTGACGCCGCGGCCGCCACACACCTATGATCGCCCAGCCGCGCCGCGCTTAATCGCCAGCGCCGCGCCTACTCAAAATTGGCGGCGCCGTCCTCTGTTGTTCTTGGAGAAGGTGGTATACGACGGCCCGGCGGCGAGCGGAATCTAACGGCGCAGCATGAACTACGATGAGAGGAAGGAAGAAGGCATCCGGAAGGTTCGCTTGCTCACCCCGAGCGCGTGAGGTTGGTCGGAGAAGCGCGGAGGTCGAGGTTGAGCGAATCGGCGCCGGCGGCTGGTCGGTCGAGAAGACAGTCGTGGGCGACGGCCCGTGCGCGCAGACGGGCGGCGGTGTGGCGGATGGAACGCGTGGGCTCGGGCGGCTGACGGCGTCGAGGCTCGGCCGACTTCCGGTGTCGAGGCGGTTGTGCACGCGTCGGTGAAGCAGAGAAGTGATGGGGAAGGGAAGAAGAAGAGGAAGGGCTAAAGGGTTATAACCAAGGCCTTTAGTCGGTTGGTGGCTCAGCAAGGACTAAAGGATATCGTCGGTTGGAGCCACCAACCGGGACCTATACTCCAATATTTTCAGCAGACCAAGGGTTGGCGCGCAGGGGGTCTTTAGTCCCGGTTGGTGGCTCCAACCGGGACATATTCCCCTGTTTTAAAAAAAAATCAGGTATTTTCTCTCTGTTCCCGCCTTATTTTTTATTTTGGGGTTTAAATTTGTAATGTTTTTTAAATGATAATTAATTTGGAATTTAGAAAACTTTAAAGATAAAAAGTGTTTGGATTTGAATAAATAATTCAAAACCATTTTCGGTTTTAAAAAATAATTAATGTAACCATTTAAAATATTAACCATTTACAATTAAAAATGAATTAACTTATATTTTTTTAATATCAATTTGGAATTTAGAAAAACTTTAAACATAAGAAGTGTATGGATTTGAATAAATTATTCAAAAACATATTCTATTTTTAAAAAATAATTAATGTAACCTTTTAAAATGAATTAACTTATATTTTTGAATATTAATTTGGAATTTAGAAAAACTTTAAACATAAAAAGTGTTTGGATTTAAATAAATAATTCAAAACCATTCTCTGTTTTAAAAAATAATTAATGTAACCATTTAAAATATGAACCATTTACAATTAAAATGAATTAACTTATATTTTTTTAATATCAATTTGGAATTTAGAAAAACTTTAAACATAAAAGTGTATGGATTTGAATAAATAATCCAAAACCATTTTCTATTTTTTAAAAATAATTAATGTAACCTTTAAAAATGAATTAACTTATATTTTTCAATATTAATTTGGAATTTAGAAAAACTTTAAACATAAAAAGTGTTTGGATTTAAATAAATAATTCAAAACCATTTTCTCCTGCAACATTGTTCTCCATACCAATGTCCACACACATGCATAATATGGGCACAACATCACAAACTATGTCGTGATTCAGCACATAACATCGGTCATTTGGACCGAAAAAGCCATGAAACCTCGAACATGATAGGTCATTTTGTGAAGGTTTTTTCGAAACATGATCAATATACCAAGTCTGGTATTTTTCCTTTCAACTATGTAACAAAATATGACACCACGCGAAGGATTTTCATTGTTCGGATTTTTTTGAATTTATTATGCCCGTTTTGAATTATCTGAATTTCTAACTATGGTCGAACCGGTGTGCATGAAGATAGGGGACGAGCATCGTTAGAACTTGCATTGGATCTCTGAAGAAACCACATATTGCGAGTCTTAAAATGATTTTTCAAAAATCACGGCGATAGATCATGTACTGTAGTACAAACCGGACCCACTTCTGCCGATTCTACAGACATTTGTCCTTTTACGGGATGGACGAAAAGGTTTGAGATGTACCGGTTGGGAGATAGTCCATGTAAGGTGGTCTAGTATTTTAGGAAAATGGGACGGTAGCATTCTGAAACGGCATTTTGGTGGTTACTTCACAAAACGACCCGTTTTTTGCGCTCGGAAAATGGAAAAGGGCTTTTGCGTGCGACAAAAAGGGAAACTTCCTCCTGCAACATTGTTCTCCATACCAATGTCCACACACATTCATAATATGGGCACAACATCACAAACTATGCCGTGATTCAGCACATAACATCGGTCATTTGGACAGAAAGCCATGAAACCTCGAACATGATAGGTCATTTTGTGAAGGTTTTTTCGAAACATGATCAATATACCAAGTCTGGTATTTTTCCTTTCAACTATGTAACATAATATGACACCACGCGAAGGATTTTCATTGTTCGGATTTTTTTTGAATTTATAATGCCCGTTTTGAATTATCTGAATTTCTAACTATGGTCGAACCGGTGTGCATGAAGATAGGGGACGAGCATCGTTAGAACTTGCATTGGATCTCTGAAGAAACCACATATTGCGAGTCTAAAAATTATTTTTTCAAAAAATCACGGGCGATAGATCATGTACCTGTAGTACAAACCGGACCCACTTCCTACCGATTCGGCAGACATTTGTCCTTTTTACCCGGGATGGACGAAAAGGTTTGAGATGTACCGGTTGGGAGATAGTCCATGTAAGGTGGTCTAGTATTTTAGGAAAATGGGACGGTAGCATTCTGAAACGGCATTTTGGTGGTTACTTCACAAAACGACCCATTTTTTGCGCTCGGAAAATGGAAAAGGGCTTTTCCGTGCGACAAAAAGGAAAACTTCCTCCTGCAACATTGTTCTCCATACCAATGTCCACACACATGCATAATATAGGCACAACATCACAAACTATGCCGTGATTCAGCACATAACATCGGTCATTTGGACCGAAAGCCATGAAACCTCGAACATGATAGGTCATTTTGTGAAGGTTTTTTCAAAACATGATCAATATACCAAGTCTGGTATTTTTCCTTTCAACTATGTAACATAATATGACACCACGCGAAGGATTTTCATTGTTCGGATTTTTTTTGAATTTATTATGCCCGTTTTGAATTATCTGAATTTCTAACTATGGTCGAACCGGTGTGCCTGAAGATAGGGGACGAGCATCGTTAGAACTTGCATTGGATCTCTGAAGAAACCACATATTGCGAGTCTAAAAAAGATTTTTTCAAAAAATCACGGGCGATAGATCATGTACCTATAGTACAAACCAGACCCACTTCCTACCGATTCGGCAGACATTTGTCCTTTTTACCCGGGATGGACGAAAAGGTTTGAGATGTACCGGTTGGGAGATAGTCCATGTAAGTTGGTCTAGTATTTTAGGAAAATGGGACGGTAGCATTCTGAAACGGCATTTTGGTGGTTACTTCACAAAACGACCCGTTTTTTGCGCTCGGAAAATGGAAAAGGGATTTTCCGTGCGACAAAAAGGAAAACTTCCTCCTGCAACATTTTTCTCCATACCAATGTCCACACACATGCATAATATGGGCACAACATCACAAACTATGCCGTGATTCAGCACATAACATCGGTCGTTTGGACCGAAAGCCATGAAACCTCGAACATGATAGGTCATTTTGTGAAGGTTTTTTCGAAACATGATCAATATACCAAGTCTGGTATTTTTCGTTAGCTCCGAGGTGTATTGATCTAGTTAGTGAAGTTACAAGCTGCAAGACATTTATTAATATTAAAAACTGAGACTACAAAACCGGGACTAAAGGCCACAAACCGCGAAAGATATCCTTCGGTCAAGCCACAAACCGCGAAAGACATGAACTAGAGTTACATAATATGAGCATGAACTTCTTGGCATATGTCATTCCTTATGACCGCTTCAGACGTAACCATGGAGCATCTTCTTTACTTAACGGAATGCTTGGGTCATTTTTCACTGTGCAGGGCGGAATTTCATCAAACTTATTATAATCTTCCCGACATGTACATCTTGTCCTCTATTCCCACGATGTTTCTTTTCCTGAAAGAACTATGTGACGCTTTGGATCATCATATGATGTATTCGTTTGCATATTTTTCTTTTTTTGATGCGGAGGACATGTCCTTCACATAGAAAACCGAGACACATCATTGGCTAGGACGAATGGTTCATCTCTATAACCAAGATTGTTGAGATCCTTTGTTGTCATTCCGCACAATTGGTCTATCTTTACCCTTCCCCATTCGAGTTGACCCATTTGCGGTGAAACAAAGGGACCTTAAAAGAGACTCCATAGTCTAGTTCCCATATCTCCTCTATGTAACCATAATATGTGTCCTTTTGTCCATTCTCGTCTATTGCATCAAAGCGGACACCACTATTTTGGTTGGTGCTCTTTATCTTGGGCGATCGTGTAGAATGTATTCCCATTTATTTCGACCCTTGGAAATTCAATACAGTAGAAGATGGTGACGCGCCAACAAGTATAGCCTGATCTCCAACAGTGGTGTCATTCAAGAGATGTGTCGCATCCAACCACCGAAAGACTTCATGTGTTCATCTGTAATCCATGATTCAAAGCTTCCCGGGTTTTGGGCGTACAATATTCTTGTGTTCCTCGATATCTGAGCTTCAAGGTGGAATTATGTAGAAGCGTGTAGTGTGCTTTAGTGAAAGAATCCCGTCCTACATATCATTGCTTTCTTTCCCAGCGTGCCTTTTCCACTTAGTCTTCCCTCATGCATGAGTCGAAACACCAATCGGCTTAAGGTCGAATAAAGTCAACACAAAACTCAATGACCTCCTCTGCTCCATATCCCTTGGAGATGCTTCCTTACAGTCTAGCACGGTTATGAACATATTTATTTAAGACTCCCATGAACCTCTCAAAGGGAACATATTGTGCAGAAATACGGACCGAGAATGGCAATCTCTTCCACTAGATGAACCAGGAGATGCGTCATAATATTGAAGAAGGATGGTGGGAACACCAATTCAAAACTAACAAGACATTGTACCACATCCTTCGTAACCTTGGCGTAATATCTGGATTGATTACCTTCTGAGATATTGCATTGAGGAATGCACACAGCTTCACAATGGGTACTCGAACATTTTCCGGTAGAAGCCCCCTCAATGCAATCGGAAGCAACTGCGTCATAATCACGTGACAGTCATGAGACTTCAGGTTTTGGAAATTTTTCTCTGCCATATTTATTATCCCCTTTATATTAGATGAGAAGCCCGACGGCACCTTGATACTGTAAAGGACTTGAAAAAAGATTTCCTTCTCTGCTTTGGTAAGAGCATAGCTGGCACGACTTAAGTGACGCCCTTTATCCGTCTTGTTATCTGTATGCATGTTCTTTGGGTCTTTCATAATTTGTTGGTCCTCCCATGCTTCAGGTGTATCTTTTTTCTTCCCATACACACCTAGGAATCCTAGCAGGTTCACGCAGAGATTCTTCGTCATGTGCATCACGTCGATTGAAGAGCGGACACGCAGGACTTTCCAATATGGCAGCTCCCAAAATATAGATTTCTTCTTCCACATGGGTGCGTGTCACCTTAGCGTCGTTCGAACTGATTGACCGCGGGACCCTTTCCAAAGATTACTTCTATGTCCTTGACCATACCAAATACATCATCACCAGCAGGAGTTCAGCTTCTTCGGTGATCGCCTCACCTTTGAAATGCTTGCCTTTCTTTCTTACGGATGATTGGTCGGAAGAAATCATCGATTCGCCAGTACACAACCTTATTGCATTTATGCAAATATGTACCTTCGGTCTTATCTAAACAGTGGGTGCATGCCTTATATCCTTTGTTTATACATCACGAAAGGTTACTAAGCAGGCCAATCATTGATGGTTCTGAATAACAACCCTCGTAGATTAAATGGCTCTGTTTGTTCTCATCACGCACGTACACCTGGTTTGCCCCACAACCGTAAGAGTTCTTCAACTAATGGCCTAAGGTACACATCAATGTCGTTGCCGGTTGCTTGGCCTTGGATGAGCACTGGCATCATAATGAACTTACGCTTCATGCACAACCAAGGAGGCAGGTTGTAGATACATAGAGTCACGGCAGTGCTATGACTGCAGATCTGCTCCCCAAAAGGATTCATGCCATCCGTACTTAGACCAAACCATAAGTTCCTTGCGTCACCGCAAAGTCGGGAAGTCTCTCTCGATTTTTCTCCACCGTGACCCATCGTGGTGTCTCAACTTCCCGTCTTTCTTACGGTCTTCTTTGTGCCATCGCAACAACTGGCATGCTCTTTGTTTCGAACATGCGTTTCAACCTTGGTATTATAGGAGCATACCACATAACCTTAGCAGAACCCTCTTCCGGAGGGCTCTCCCTCAACATCACTAGGGTCATCTCGTGCGATCTTATACTGCAAGCGTTGCATACCGGCATTTATCTAAATTCTCATACTCCTTACATGGTAGAGGATGCGATCATTAATGCATGCATGTATCTTTTGCACATCTAATCCCGAACAGAGAGTCTTCTTTGCTTCATAGGTACTCTCGGGAAGTTCGTTATGTTTTGGAAACTTGACTTCATTATTTTCAGCATCTTTTCAAATGAGGAGTCAGTTAGACCACACTCGCCTTCCATCGCAACAATTCCGATTGTGGTACCAAGCTTTGTCTGCCATCTTCACAATTTGGGTACAACAATTTCTTGTGATCTTCTAACATGCCCTCTAACTTCAACTTCTCATTTTCATTTCTGATCTCGCTTTGCATCGAAATGACCCTACCAAGTTCATCACCGGCTCATCGATGCCCGTCCTTCACCTCTTTCCTCTCCATTGTCTTCCATTGCGGTATCAGTATTCAGGAAACATATGATGATAGTTGTTATCATCATCTTCTTCTTCACCATCTTCCATCATAACCCCTCTTTCCCGTGCTTGGTCCAAGAATTATAGTTGGGCATGAAACCTTTCATAATCGGTAGCGCGAATGATTTTCGAGGAAGAGTACTCCTTGTTGTTCGACATTGAACACATGGACAACGTATAAATCCATTCTCTTTGTTTGCCGTAGCCACATCGATAAATTTATCCATGCCTTTGATATACCGGCTACACGGTCACCGTACATCCATTCCGAGTTCATCTGCATCATATAAGTAAGTTTATCAAAAAACAGGACATCATAAATAGTGAAATAACCAATTCACACCGACACATGAATTGTATCAATGACCTAGAAAAGATAAGATTGCTAACCTCGATCGAGGGAAATAAAGAGGAGAAAGATCAAGTGCGTCACGGATACCTTCTATATTTTTGTTCTATGAGAAATTCAGCGGGATTATTCACTCAAACATTTCAACAAACACCTTCAATGCATGCATGAGAAAAAACTAGCACACCCCCTCACACCTTCCACCATTCGAAAAAAGCAGTGGGCGGAGGGGGCTGAATGCATTTATAGAGGCGGGTCTTTAGTCGGTTGGAGCCGACAAGGGACTAAAGGTGCGTCTCACGCCACGTGGTAATGGCCAAACCTTTAGTCGGTTGGTGGCTCCAACCGGACGATGCCTACTACCGGGACGCATGCCCCTGGCCCCGTGCCCGCTCCAACCGGGACGCGTGCCAGCATTAGTCCCGGTTGGTGGCGCAACCGGGAATAATGCTCCGAGGGGTCGCGAACGGATAGCCCTTTTTCCTCTAGTGTATGGGCTCTGCCTGGATCATATAGGTTGCAATAACTTAGCCATTTGGACAGTTGGTGGTAGTGGGATGATAGGTTTGGAGCGCGTCCATTTGGTCTAAGGGAAGGATTCTGAAAGTTCCTGTCTTGGTGAAAATCAAGTCTTGTGGGGAAAGTGCACAACCTCTTCAGATGGAAGAATCTAAGTACTTAGCCATGTCCCTGGTATTGGACAACTTGAGCATCAAGACATGGAAGCTATCAAGAATCTCCTCATCCCAATTTCTAAGTAAAAACTTGTGGGTGAACAAGGGTAAAGGTTCACCAATGTCTATTGGTGGTTCCTTGGGAAAGTTTTGTCAAAGAAAAACTTAGTATTTTCAACTGATAGGTAAATCCTATTTTGAGCAAAGCAAGCCTAAGCTACAGTTAGCCAAAATGCATATAGTACCTAGACCACTAATATTCTACTAAGGTACCACTTGCCAATACTATTCCAATGTATTGACCCACTGTGGCTGTAACTTGTGATGTTGCAGGTTATTCTGATGATGATTAGGGGTTATGAGTCTACACTCAACATGCTTGCCTGTGGCACATGAAGATGAAGACTTATTTATCTTATTCTATATTTGAACTCTTGTATTAGGCCTGTGGCCATGGAGTTTGTAAAAGACTATGTTTGTCTCTGGAATGATATGTAATAATGACCTTTGTTTCTGTGTACTTCATCTTAAACTGTGGATGCTAGCATTGATCCAGGGACTAGCATTGCAATCACAGGGATCCTTACCTTTATAAAGGGAGGGATCTTACAGATGGTATCAGAGCACTGTGTTGCCTGTAGTATTATGACCCTAGTAATGGATTAGAAACCACTAAGGATAAAAAATTTCCAACAACTTCCCCACTTGTCTTATTCTTCTCGTAAACTTTTCTAATCTTCTCTCTCATCTCTATGGATAGAAGGATGCATTGTTAGCCTTTAGACTAGTGAGTGAAAGATGTATTGTGCCTTGTTAGTTGGACCACCACACTTATCATTATATTTCCAAAATTTTTAACTAAGTGATATTGAACCTTAGATGTTTGTATACTATGACTTGTGTGTTTGTTTGCCAATGATATGCTTGCTTCACCTTGTCTTGTGTGTTTCTATTGATGTTGTTTCTAACATTTGTCTATCTTATAAAATAGATGCCTAATGTTACTATCAGCACGGCCGAAGAGTTCAAGGGAACTCGTTTTGGCACTCGTCTTATTGATCTCACTAGTGTGATCAATCTACCACTTCCTACCATCATGATGCTTCCCCTCACCAAGTTCGAGAGGAAGGACCTTTGGGGCTTCAAGGTTACTCAGCCAGGACGCCAGACTGAGCCAGCCACGGAGGCCATCACCTTCAAGCTCATGCATGATGACAAGGAGAGAGGCCTAGAGGTAGTCATGCAGGACTTGCTTGGACGTTTGTTAGGGAGACACTCTCGGGAGATTAGAGGTACTCACTTCCATGCCTTCGGTAGACGTGACGAGGATGGTGAGGCCATTGACTTCGAGGATCTTGCTAGAGGCAGAGCCGATTAAATCTATACCTCCAGGACTTATAGGTTCTTCTTAGGCACCTAGATACTGATAGGACCAACGTCATGCTTAGCAATGAAGAACTCCAGGTGCAGCTTCGTGAGAAGGACAAGCTCTTCGCGGAGCAAGATGAGATAGTCAAGGAAATGGAGGCCAAGTTTGAGAGTCAGGATAGAAATTTCAAGAGTCAAGAGAAAAGAGTCCAAGATAGGAACAAGAGGATTCGAGAGATGACTTCAGAACTAGAGGCCAAGGACTTCGAGCTCGAGAATCAGCAGGTGGTGATTGAGAGACTTCGTTCACAGAAGAGGGCTCTCAAGGCCAAAGTAGAGGCCTTGACTACCAATGTCGAGGAATACAAGACCGCAATGGAGAATGCAGGTCTTACACTTGTTGATGAGGAGGTTGATGAAGAGGAGTAGTGATGACTACTCATTTACCTTTTATTTACCATGATTTTGATTATTGAGTCGCAATGACCATCCAACATGTGGATGGCTTGCTATTGGTGTGTTTACTTTCAAAACTTGTTGTCTATGTTGCTAAACTTTTACTATTATGATGCATGTTTGGTGATTGTTTATGTGATGTATTGTGCATGTTACCACCTATGGGTATCTCATTCTTATCTTTATTGAAAACCCACAGATGCCTCCCCGACGTGCCAATCCCAACCCTAACAACAACAATATCACCCCTGAGATGCAGCAGATGATGACAGCTCAGACACAGCTGATGCAGATGATGGCCACGTTCATACAGAATCAGAACAACAACAACAACAACAACAACAACAACAACAACAACAACAACAACAACAACAACAATAACAACAACAACAACAACAACAACAACAATAATAACAACAACAACAATCAGAACAACCCACCGGGTTTTGACATGCTTACTAGATTCTTAAGACTAAGGTCAGCAAAGTTCTCAGGAACTACTGATCCCATGGTGGCCAATGATTGGATACGCTCAGTGAACAAGGATTTGGTAACTGTTGGTTGTACTGATGAAGAGAAAGTCAGATTTGCAGCACACTTGTTGGAAGGACCAGTAGCTACCTGGTGGGATAACTTCCAGATCACCACTCCTATTGCGGATGTGACGTGGGCTATCTTTGAAGATGGTTTCGGTACAGCTTACGTCTCATCTAGAGTGATGAGTTTGAAGAAGAAGGAATTTCATAACTTGAAGCAGCGCCACCGTAGCGTGGCTGAATATATTGAGGAGTTCAACAATCTGGCGCATTATGCACCGGATGAAGTTGACACTGATGCTAAGAAGAAAGAGAAGTTCCTCGAAGGACTGAAGGATGAACTGAACCTGCATCTATCTGTGGCCTATGTCCCCACTTATCAGTCTCTTTGTGACAAGGCTGCCATCTTGGAGAGCAAGATGAAACAGGTTGAAAGCAGGAAGAGGAAGCACTCTGACAAGCACAGCTCAGGATCATATCACAAGCATTCCCATTATGATGATAGTGGGAATTCTGGATCCCACAAGCATGGAAAGTACAACAGCCACCACAAACACAACCGTCATCATGACAACAAGCATCACCGTAGTCATGACAATGAAAAGTACAAAAATCACAAGAGTGGGTACAAGAACCACCACAATGGAAGTGGTAGTGGAAGCCATCCTGTCAAGAAGGACCTTAGTCAGGTTGAATGTTTCAAGTGCAAGAAAATGGGGCATTATGCAAATGAATGCCCAGAAAAGAAAGTTGAAGGACCCAACAAGCCCAACCCTTTCCAGAAGGGGCAAGTGAACTACATCAATGTGGAGGAAATCTATGAAGAGTCAGATGCTGTGGCTGGTAAGTTCAAACTCAATTACATTCCAAAGACTTGTTCTTTTTGATACTGGTGCATCACATTCATTCATATCAAAAGCATTTGTTGATAGAAATGGGTTTCCAACTGAAAACATTGGGTGTCCAATAAAAGTAAGTTCTCTAGGTGGAGATATGATAGTGACTCTTGGATGCCGGGATCTAGTAATAGAGTTTGGAAAGCATAAGTTTCCAGTGAGTCTGATAATCCTAGATTCCCAAGGACTGGATGTAATTTTGGGAATGGATTGGATGACCAAGTATGAAGGAGTACTAGATTGTGCTAGTCGAACTGTTGCACTCACAACCCCGGAAAAGAAACGGATAAGATTCAAGTCTAACTTTGAATCGAAAGGGAGTAATCTAAATTCTATTAAGAGGGTTAGCATAGACAGTGTGCCAATTGTGAGTGAATATCCGGATGTGTTTGCGGAAGAATTGTCGGGAATGCCACCAGATAGAGATGTGGAGTTTCTTATTGACTTGCTACTAGGATCTGGACCAATAGCAAAGAGACCGTACAAGATGTCAGTTGATGAGTTGAAAGAACTCAAGAAACAACTTGGAGAGCAGTTGCAGAAAGGATTTATTCAACCAAATTCTTCATCTACAACAGGAAAGAGCTTTGGTAACACCGCATTGTGTTACCACATGTCCAAAACAATGTTACTGGACCATGTAGTAACACATTTTGAGATGTGTTCCATTAGGCTATGTTACTAAGAGTTGTTTGTTGTCACACAAAATATTTGTTACTATATGTTAAAAATTATGTTACAATTTCTCTACAGTAACATGCATCGTATGTGTTACACAATGTGCTAGTAACATATTTTTCTAACTATAGGAACACAAGTAGTAACATATTTTCGTAGATGTAGGACATTGGTAGTAACATCTTTTTAACACAACTTGTAACACCTATCTTCAGCGATTGTAACATAACAATCAGGATAGTGTAACACTATAGTTGATAGTTGCTAACTACCCTAGTAGCACATTCGTCTAACTATAGTAACACTACTATATTGGTCTGGCACCCAAATTATTGTAATTTATTTTGATCATTAAACGAAAAAATATGTCGTCATTTATGTAATATATATTTTTAATTCAAAATATGATGCTTGTTAAATTAATTATTGTTCTATGATGACCACTAACATGAAAATAGCAGATAAAGTGAGACGTGAGACATTCAGAAGTTGAAAATATCAATATATTACAACTATACAAGAGTGTAAGACAACGTTACATTAAATAAATACAATTTGTTTTTGAGCAACATAATATACCAATTTCACTAAAGAAAAAACACATTCGTGAAGAATATTACACCATAACATTTGCCTCATTTTGACTAAGGAAAACACGTTTGTGAATAAGATTACATTTTACAATCTATCAATGGAAAACTACAACTATTGGTCAGTGAACATTCGAAATCTATTTGCTTCTTAATCCCGCCGCAATGGAGAACTTAACTGCAACATTAACTCTGTCATCCTTCATTCAAATCTACAAAACAAAATTGGACATTATAGTTATCTTCAAATGTTCACAAATATGATATTGAACATGGTAGAAAAAACTAAGTTACAAAAATCCAAAGACCAAGAAATTAAGAATCTTGAAGTAAAAAGGCATCAACTAGTGCCTTGCAATAACAAGAAATCAAATCTTTATGCCTGGTAGACTATTTAGTCCAGTTTAAATACTTTAGTGGCTTATTAATTATGAAGCATTTGGTTAAAGTAGAACATGACTGTAAACAATGGAAGATGGCCAATTGGAAGTGAGACCATAAGTTATATAGTTTCATTTGAGTGATATGCTGCTACCTTCAGAATACAACTAACAGAATCAGAGTACGTGCAAAATCCTACATGTCCTCGGCATCAAAATGAATTTCAATTGATTTTCTAGGGGAGGGGGTACAGGATCAGGTATGATGAACATAGCAATCAATTATTGTGGATAAAATCTTAGTGGTTCAGTAAGTTAACAGACATGCATTCTTATCTGCTAATAATCAACTTCTAGCAAATGGATCGGTAGGTTACACTAGCAATTCTTATAAGTGTAGTTCTATTCTAATACATAAGAAGGATTACCAAAAAGTCAAGCTATATACATATCAACTTGGCTAAATATTAATGACCTCTTTTATTACCATGAAGGGAGAAAATCCAGATTGAAGCTTGATCACAAATCGAAAACGTGAAGCTGAAAAACTAGTATAGAAAAGGCACCAATTCTATCTCTCCCCTCCTGTAATCAATCGAATAAATAAGTGAACAGACTTTATAATCAATAGTATCAAAGAAAAATGGGTGATGATGCATTTAACAATGAACCATCCAGCCTGACATACTAATATCTTCTGGATAAGCCAAAAACTAACTACATGCAAATTCCAACAGAGATTTTTTTTGAGCAATCAGATATGTTACGAACTGAAAGAGATATTACTAATACCACCAAGTCATGCCATGTAATGATGTAGGGTCAAATACTACTACTCCCTCCGACCCATATTAGTTGACTTGGATTTGTCAAAATTTTGATGAATCTATATAGTAAATAGTGTCTAGATTCATCCAAATCTAATTTAAGTCAACTAATATGGGCCGAAGGAAGTACTTTAATATTGTCAAGTTGTCAATAATTCCATGGATTTAATAAAGTCCCGCTAAAGGTTAACAGGGAGTGCTTGGTACTGCTTGTATTTCACTTAATGCACGAGAACATGTCATACTCGTCACTTACCCATTTGATCCAAAATTATTCTGGTGCTTTATAAAGTTCAAACTCACATTACCCGATTTTCCATTGGAAGTCAATCTGAAATCTACACTGGTGCACGCAAAAGGAAAAAGAAATCATAAAAGGTACTTCCTCCGATCTAAATTAATTGACACAAATTTGTCTAGATTAGGATGTATCTAGACATATTTTAGTATTAGATAAATCCGAATGTAGACAAATCCAAATTAACTAATTTGGATTGGAGGAATAGTAAAACAATGATTATTAGAACTATATCATGGCTCATGCAAAAAGGACTCATGGAGATGAACTTTGCTTGCCTTTTTAACATGTTGGACACCGCCGCCGCCGGATCGCTCGTCGACGTGGTGAGAGATGAAAAAGATGCAGAGGGTAGAGGGCAACTCCCGCCGCGAAAGATGCAATGCATGAACGCGGAGACGGCGGCAAGCATCTCGTTACATCCTAGTCTGCACACAAAAGGACACCAGATCTAGATATAAGAATATATAAGAAGGACGGTCAGAGGAAGAACGGGACCCGTCAGAAATTCGTGCATGGCCATTGGCAGAAGGACGAGCGCCGGAGATGAATATTATAGCATCCAGAGTTGTGGTAGCCTCCGTTGAGGTAGTCACCGGAGGCGAAGATCGATAGCGTCATCGGGGCAGGCAGAACAGAACATCCGCAACCCAACCGGGACACCGAGGAGCGGGCGGCGAGGCGGAGAATACTAAATGGCGGGCGGCGAGGTGGACAGTACTAAATGGCGGGCGGCGGCGGTGGTTGTTTCGGACGGCGGCGGGATCCTGAAATCACGAAAATCTGAGATCTAATCCTTAGAGCAAGGTTAATAATATAACCACCAGCTGGCTACAAGGACATGCCATGTCATCTAAGAGTCATTGTATAGCCAACCCATATAATAGATGAGCTATTAGTTAGCTCTTAACTAGACATCAATTAATATTTAATTATTTAATACATGTATGCTATTGGCTTTAGGCTACATGCAAGCCTTCTTTTCTTGATTCTTGTGCTATAGCTGGGCTACAACATAAGAGCCGGCTCTTCTCTCTTTCCTCCTTTCTCTCTCCTCCAACTAGTACTTTTGATGATGTGGCAAGTACTATAGCCGGCTGACTAGGCTTATTATACTTGTTCTTACGAACGCCGTAACGTACGGTACAGTTACCAACTAACAATTTCGGAATTTGCATCGACAAAGGAGCCAAAAGTTATTTGTAACTTTTATACCAACGTTTTTGGCAGGGTAAAGTTTAAAATATTGAGACAAATGATGAGAATATTTTAAGAATTGTTTAGCACAAAAATGTGAATGTTATTTGTTGTACTCCCTCCTCTGGTCCATATTAACAGATTCAACTTTGTCTAGATTTGCATATATCTAGTTAAGTGTTTAGACTAGATGCATTCGTAGTTAGACAAAGATAAATCCGTTGATATGGACGAGTAGTTAAAAAGGGATATATATATAGAATTTCAAATTGAGGTTTCTTTAAAATTATAGGTGAAATCAACGAAAATTTGAAGACACAATGGACGCCTAGTTTAGAAATTATATGCGAAATCGATGTATGTTATTTTTCAAACCGAAGGCGTGAAACGCCTGATTTTAAATTAATAAATTTATTAATCAATCGTGAAATGAAAGTCGAGTCTAGATGTGGGAGAAGCCACGCACCGAAGAGATCTGCCGCCATCCACCATAGCAAGAGCTTTGTGCTGTCGAGGCACCATCCGTCTCCACTTCCAAAGATGGGACCCTACCCTCTAGCTCTGGTTCGAAGAGCAGCGTACACGGTCAGAGTTGGAAAATCTCACCCAAGAAAACTGATGGATAGGAAACAACAAGGTTGCCAACGCCAGGAGACTAGAAGAACATGACCACCCTACTAGAGCAAAACACATCGAAGAGGGCACCATCGACTCTGCCAAACAACCAAATAAGAGCTACTAGAAGACACTAGGATCCTGAGATGGCGCCTCCAAAAAGGGAGCGATGCCAAAGCGTCAGAATGCTTGATCCGAAAAGATCAAGGCTATCTCTCGGAGCCTACAGATAAAGTGATACAACCCTCAACGACACCTCCAAGGACAAAAAGGGGCGCACAAACACATAGTCGTGGATGGCACCGGCCATCGCTGGGAAAGAATTCCGCCTGGGTACACTAACCACCCCCCGAAAGGCATAGCAACCGAGGTGATTGGATTAGTCAAAGCACCTAGAGATGTGCGAGACCAAGAAGGCGCTCAACCATGACCGACCAACATCAAGCGCATCACCGTCCAAACGGTCAAGGTAGTCAAACTAGCATCGCATGTTGTGGTACCCGTGTTGGAGATATGCCCAAGAGCCAATAATAAAGTAGGTTATTATCATATCTTCATACTTATGATAAATGTTTACATACCATGCTATAATTGTATTAACAGGAAACATTAATACTTGTGTGATTTATAAACATAAAAGAGTCCCTAGTAAAGCCTCTTGTTAAACTAGCTTGTTGGTTAATATATGATCATGGTCTCCTGATCATGAACATAGAGATGTTATTAACAACAGGGTCATATCATTAGGAGAATGATGTGATGGACATACTCCTATAGTTAAGCATAGCATAAAGATCAAGTCATTTAATATAGTTCATTTGCTATAAGCTTTCTGATACATAGTAACCTAATTCCTTCGACCATGAGATCATGTTAATCACCATCTCCGGAAGGATGCTTTGATGACATCAAGCACCACACCGTAACTGGGTGGCTATAAAGGTGGCATTGAGTGTTCGGAAAGTATGGGTTGAGGCTCATGGATCAAGAGTGGGATTTGTCCATCCATATGACGGATAGATATACTCTGGGCCCTCTCGGTGGAATGTCATCCAATTAGCTTGCAAGCATGTGACTGGCTCACAAGGGATCACATACCACGGGAACGAGAAAAGAGTACTTATCGGTAACGAGGTTGAACTAGGCATGCAGAGATACCGACGATCAAAATCTCGGATAAGTAAACTATCGTGAGACAAAGGGAAATTGGTATCGTATGTAAGTGTTTCATTCGATCGCAAAGTAATCATAGAAATATGTGGGAGCCATATGAATTTCCAGATTCCTCTATTGGTTATTGATCGGAGAAGTGTCTTGGTCATGTCCGCATAATTCACGAACCGTAGGGAGACACACTTAAGGATTCGATGTTGTTGAGTAGTTATGGAATGATGAGTAAGAGACCGAATGTTTTTCGGAGTCTCGGATGGGATCCGGGATATCACGAGGAGATCCGGAATGGTCCGGAGAATAAGATTCATATAAGGAAAGTCCTATTTTGGAGTTGGGAAATGATTCCGGTGTTTTCACCGGGAATGTTCTAGAAGGGGTCCGGAAGGTCCGGCACTCCGAAGGGGAAGGGTACATGAATGTGTCATAACAAGTTGAAATGGTTGCATCATGTACTAGGTGTCATCGCTGAGCAAAATAAAGGGATACATCAAATCCTAGTTTGAAAAGTCAAACGCCAATTTGAAAAGTCAAACGGCAAGTTTGCTTGGTGGAGGGAGAGTAGGAAACCTACTTACGGAGGAAGTCCTACTCCCTCCACCCGCCGGCCAAGGAGGAGGAGTTGGAGGAGGACTCCCTCCTCTCAACCACGCCTCCCTCCTACTTATAAAAGGAGGGGTAGGGGTGCCCCTCTTCCCTACACTCTCTCCTCTAAACCCTAGCCCTAACCGCCGGCCTCCACCAAGTCGCCGCTGCCCCTAGGGTTTGCCTAGCCGCCGAGTTGGGGCCCTCCCCTTGCCCTAGCCGCCGGCCTAGCCCACTCTCCTTGGTGCCTCTAAACCCTAGATCGCCAAGGACTCTCTCATAGTCCACCATACTCGCTTCGGCTTAAGGCGAAGCCCTGCGAGATCTCCCCTCTACTTCCGGTACCACGCCGTCGTCTTTGGGAATCACGAGAGTGCTACAACCTCCATTTTCTTTGGAACAAGGGAGAGGAAGGTCTTCATCGAAAATCGAGCGATGTGACCATTGCGGAAGCTGCGAGCCTTGGCCAGAAGGATCGTCTACACGATCTTGAGATCGGAAGTGTTCGACTACATCACCCACGAGAATCTGCTCTTGTTAACCGCTTTGGATCTTCGAGGGTTAGTATTCTATCGACTCGTTGCTACAATCTAGTAGATAGATCTTGGCTTGATCATAGATTTGATCTTGATTGTGTGTTCATACGGTAGAAATTTTTTGTTTTCCATGCTACGAACCCCTACAGTGGTATCAGAGCCGTGTCTATATGTAGATCTGTTGCACGAGTAGAACACAATGGTCATTGTGGGCGTTGATGATTTTGTTGTCGATTGCTTCTTGTGTACTTTGCATCTTGCGGGATGGTGGGATGAAGCGGTCCGGGCTAACTTTACATGACATCGTTCATGAGACTTGCTCCACGCTTAACATGCAACTTGTATTGCATAAGTGGCTTTGCGGGTGCCTGTTTCTCCCAACATAGTTAAGATTCAATTTACAACGGGTGATTGACAATACTAGTATCAATGTTGTGGTTTTTGTTAGTAAGTTAGAGCGACACTTATTGAAAGCCCCAAACCACGTAAAATATGCAAAGAAAATTAGAGGCGTCTAACTTTGTTTTGCGAGGTGTCTTTGTGATGTGATATGGCCATGATTGTGATTATATTTGATGTATGCAATGTTCCTTATTGTAAGTTGGAAACCGGCAGGATCCATATGGTTGTCTTTAAATTCTGTTAAGACCCGCGTGTCTATTCAAAGTAGTTGTAATAGTTGAAGCTGGTGGACGACAACCATGGAGCGGCGTCATTGACCTTGATGCAATGCCGGTGATGATGGAGATCATGTTCGTGCTTGAAGATGGAGATCGAAAGCACAACAAGAAAGGCCATATCATATCACATATTATGAATTGCATGTGATGTTAATCCTTTTATGCATCTTGTATTGCTTAGTTCACGACGGTAGAATTATAAGATGATCCCTCAAGCACACAATTTCAAGTTTTAAAGTGTTCATCCTTAGTAAGCACCGTTGCTAAAGCTCGTTGTTTCGAAGCACCACGTGATGATCAGGTGTGTTAGATTCTGCGAGTGTATACAACGTGAGCACGCCAGATTTGCTCATGCGGAAGCTAAGGTTTGATCTTGACGAGCCTAGCATGTACAGACATGGTCTCGGAACACGGATCACCGAAAGGTAAAGCATGAGTCATATAGTAGATATGATGAATATGTTGATTGCTTGCCTTTGAAGCTACATCAACTCTCGTGATGATCGGTTTTGATGTGGTGGATTTGGTTCGTGTGATCACTAAAACAATGTGAGGGATATTGTTTTGAGTGGGAGTTCAACGGCAATATTATTAAAAGTTGAACACTATTTATCATAAATTAAATCAAAGTGAATTTGCATAATTGTTGTAGTCATTGACATCCGTTTACCACCTTGCGCTTAGTTATAATTGAGATGATAGAACTATACAATTCTGGTTAGTTTCTTTACGAACTGGTATCGTATTGTTTTGAAGTGTTAATCTAAAGTTTAAAAGTCCTATTGCAAACTTTCAGTAAGTTCCGGTTACTCCATGAAGTTTAATAATTGGTATTAAATCGAGAGTGAAAATTCCAAGAGTTAGTGTATGAGTATCATGTTTGTCTCCATGATTCTTGATATTCAAAGAATTGTCTTAATATCAAGGTTATCTAGGATCTGAAAGAGTTGTTTCAGAAACCATGATGTGTGGAAGATATTGTGATATCTGAAACAAAGTTTTGGTTGCAACATGATAGAATATAATATGGCAAAGTCATGTTCTCATATTTGATGAGAATTTGCAAAGGATTGGAGACACTAGTTGTCCTAATCCACCAAAAGGTTTTGGAGAGCAACATTATACTCGCGATTCATCTTTATAAGCTAAAAGTAGCTTGATCATGAATAATTCCATGATAAGGGTGAATATTTGATGTAGGTAAAATATTTACTACACCAAGAGATTACTAAAGAATGGAATTTGAAAGCACACCAAACATTTGATGATGGTGATCTACTTCAAAGTGCAAGTCCAAAGACATTGGTATTTAATTATACACGCTTTGGACTATGTGTCATATGTATGATCCACTATTGATGTTGTTAGATTCTTTTAAAAGAAAAGGAAATACTGAAAGAGAATCTCATAAATATATGGTAGAAAAGAAAAAACTAGAATTGTTCAGTTTAAGTATATAGATGATATACATGTTATGGCTATATTCTTTGCTTATTAAACAATGTGATTCTTAAGTATTTGATACTGAATTTGTTGGTGTGAATCGTCATACGAAACAACACAATTCATGAACTACAATGGCCTAAGTAACTAGCAAAAGAATATGTGATGATGTTCATCGAGAACAAATAAAGGGTTATTGTGCTGCTTATTAAACATCAAAGCTTGCCTTCAAGATTTGTTTTATCAGGTATTATGAGAACAAAAGGGTTGTTCAAATAATTGTCGTAATCCATAAAAGATGGATGATTCACAAATATCGTTGGAGAAATCACATCCATAAAACTAGTGCTAAAAATGTCGATAGACAAATTGATTGAAAGATCACTTAGGAAGTGACATCGCCGTTTAAATTATATTGGAAAGAAAACATGAAGAAACTCCATGTGGATGGAATTTTGGAGTCTTTTAATTTTTGATCAAATGACGTTTGTGAAACTTTCCTAGAGATAATTGAAACTTCGTTCATAGTCTAAAAGGTAACGAATGACTAGCTTATTGGAACTTGTACATATTGTTGTACGAAGTCCATTATGTGTAGTCAAGAGCGATGGATTTCAACTTCATATGCTTCTCCGAAAATTTGAGTGAATATATGAATATTTACTTAATAAGGATGAAGTATGAAACATTTGAAAAGTTTAAAGACTTTCAAGATGAAGTGCAAAATCATTGTAACAAGAATATAAATAGTTTATGATAAGATCATAAAGGAAGATATTTGAGTTACAAGTTTAGCATAATACCCAAGATTTAAGGAATCGTTCCGTGGATTTGCATGTCCCGAAACACCATAAGAGTATGGAGCGTTCGAGATATGTAATTAAACCTTGTTTGACATGGTAAGATCGAAGGTGTAATTCATAAAACTGCAATTATATTTTAAAGATTAAAAGCTTTTGAGACTACCGTTTTCCACTGAAAAGAGCTCCATCATAATCCGTTGAAATGACACCATATAAAGTTATGGTTTGGGATAAAACCTAAGTTGTCCTTTCTTAAACATTGGTATGCTATGCATAAGAAAGATGTTTGCAACCAAAGTCGGATGAACCTGTCTTTTTGTGTTATTTCGAATAACTGTTAAGTAATCCTCCATAACATCGGAGACAAAAGTGTTTGTCACTTAGAACGTCAAGTTTCTTTGAGAAGGAATTTTTCATGAAAAGATAAGTGGGAGGACAATTGAACTTTGATAAGGTTAAAAGAACCTTAGCTATATGTGCAAAGTTGCGCAGCGCCGAAAAGTGTTCCGGAGGCAGCAACAATGCTCATGGCTCACGTGCCTCAAAGGTTGTGGTTACGAAGGTCAAAGTTTCTATTGAACCAAGTAGGTCGAGTAAAAAATCAAATACCAAGATTTGAGGATAATGAACGTACTACATGCAAATAAGCGATGATGGGCCCTGACTCCGTAAAATGTCTTGAAGCCATAAAATCCGTGATAGTTCCATAGACGAGAAATCAAGTTTTGAACTTGAAGGACCCTCGAGAAAGGTGTAAGACCTTACAGTTGTGTTTGGATCTATAAAGAAATAGACATGGATGTTGCACATCTATGAAATAGTCGACATGTTGGGAAAGAGTTCACAACAATTTTCAAAGGTTGACTATGACAAGATTTGATCTTTCATAGCGATATTTAGTCCAGACGGATTAATGTAGCAACCACTACATATAATTTTGTTATGTGGTAATTGAATAAACAAAAAAGTTCTTCTAATAGAATTGTTACCTAGGACATGTGCATAACGCGGTCCATAGGGTTCTGTTAATTCAAAGGATGCTAAAAGCATATGCAAACTTCAATGGTTGAAGTAAGCATCGCGGAGTTGGAATCTTCACCATGATGAAACTGTTAAAGGAGTTTAAATTCGTCGGAGATGATGAAGATGCTTGCATTTGCAAGAAATTAAGTGGGAGCGCTAAGACATGTTTCTAATTCATTATGTGGAAGACATATTGTTGATTGGAAATGATGTATCTTTTATTAACACATATTAAGAATTTCATCCCGATGAAAGACTTAGGCAAAACCCAAATATTTGGCATCAATAGACGCTAATATGGTTGTGCCGAAAGTACATAGATTATGTATTGAATGAGTTCAATATAGAAACTACAAGAAAGGTTCTTGTCACACAGAAAGGATTGAATGAGTTCAATATTGATGTTATATTCAAGTGTATTGACACTTGGTAAGTGAAACAAAGATTCAAGTATAGATTGATACTTGATGTATGAAATCGCAAAGAGTATTTATATCAATCATACGGTGATATGTACAAATCCAGATATGTGCTATGCTCTAAATGTTATGAGCATATACCAGAATGAGTTATAAGATGATCATCGGACGATAGTAAGGATATTCTTATGATCTTTTGGAAGAACTAAGAGTATATTATTTTGTAGAAGTGGCAAATAGATGGTTAGTTCATTGTAAAAGTACTACATTGATACTAGTTTTGTCACAAAGTACAAATTAAGTTTATCTCAATCTGGACTAAGGGTGGCACAATGTAATGGAAAGTAAGTTCCATAATGGATTTGGATGAGTTCCAAAGTTAAGACATTGTGACAGGTACTACAACAAAAGGCTGAGTATATGACTGCTATTATAGCAGCCAAAGAGGGCATTTGTGTAAAGTAGTTTGTTATCAAACTAGGTGTAGTTCACATCGGGATAATACTATGAAGATATATTGTACGACAATATTATCAACATGTTTTAACCCCAAATAACTAAAGGTCTCACCAAAGGACCAAATTTATACAAAGCCATCTCATTAGAGAATGAGTGATGCGTAGAGACGCAAAGACATGCAATTACACACGGACCTGGAAGTGTCAGATCCGGGGATCAGTTGACCACTAGAAATCGTGTACTTACAACACCGGAAATCCATAGGTGTTGAATACACAAAGGTTTGAAACTAGATTATTGACTCTAGTGCAAGTGGGAGACTGTTGGAGATATGCCCAAGAGGCAATAATAAAGTAGGTTATTATCATATCTTCATACTTATGATAAATGTTTACATACCATGCTATAATTGTATTAACAGGAAACATTAATACTTGTGTGATTTGTAAACATAAAATAGTCCCTAGTAAAGCCTCTTGTTAAACTAGCTTGTTGGTTAATATATGATCATGGTTTCCTGATCATGAACATAGAGATGTTATTAACAACAGGGTCATATCATTAGGAGAATGATGTGATGGACATACTCCTATAGTTAAGCGTAGCATAAAGATCAAGTCATTTAATATAGTTCATTTGCTATAAGCTTTCTGATACATAGTAACCTAATTCCTTCGACCATGAGATCATGTTAATCACCATCTCCGGAAGGATGCTTTGATGACATCAAGCACCACACCATAATTGGGTGGCTATAAAGGTGGCATTGAGTGTTCGGAAATTATGGGTTGAGGCTCATGGATCAAGAGTGGGATTTGTCCATCCATATGACGGATAGATATACTCTGGGCCCTCTCAGTGGAATGTCATCCAATTAGCTTGCAAGCATGTGACTGGCTCACAAGGGATCACATACCATGGGAACAAGAAAAGAGTACTTATCGGTAACGAGGTTGAACTAGGTATGCGGAGATACCGACGATCAAAACCTCGGATAAGTAAACTATCATGAGACAAAGGGAAATTGGTATCGTATGTAAGTGGTTCATTCGATCACAAAGTAATCGTAGAAATATGTGGGAGCCATATGAATTTCCAGATTCCTCTATTGGTTGATCGGAGAAGTGTCTCGGTCATGTCCGCATAATTCACGAACCGTAGGGAGACACACTTAAGGATTCGATGTTGTTGAGTAGTTATGGAATGATGAGCAAGAGACCGAATGTTGTTCGGAGTCTCGGATGGGATCCGGGATATCACGAGGAGATCCGGAATGGTCCGGAGAATAAGATTCATATAAGGAAAGTCCTATTTTGGAGTTGGGGAATGATTCCGGTGTTTTCACAGGGAATGTTCTAGAAGGGTCCGGAAGGTCCGGCACTCCGGAGGGGAAGGGTACATGAATGTGTCATAACAAGTTGGAATGGTTGCATCATGTACTAGGTGTCATCGCTGAGCAAAATAAAGGGATAAATCAAATCCTAGTTTGAAAAGTCAAACGCCAATTTGAAAAGTCAAACGACTATTTTGTTTGGTGGAGGGAGAGTAGGAAACCTACTTAGGGAGGAAGTCCTACTCCCTACACCCGCCGGCCAAGGAGGAGGAGTTGGAGGATGAATCCCTCCTCCCAACCGCGCCTCCCTCCCACCTATAAAAGGAGGGGCAGGGGTGCCCCTCTTCCCTACACCTCTCTCCTCTAAACCCTAGCCCTAGCCGCCGGCCTCCACCAAGTCGCCGCCGCCCCTAGGGTTTTCCTAGCCGCCGAGTTGGGGCCCTCCCCTTGCCCTAGCCGCCAGCCTATCCCTCTCTCCTTGGTGCCTCTAAACCCTAGATCGCCAAGGCCTCTCTCATAGTCCACCATACTCGCTCCGGCTTAAGGCGAAGCCCTGCAAGATCTCCCCTCTACTTCCGGTACCACGCCGTCATGCTGCCGGAATCACGAGGAGAGTGCTACAATCTCCGCTGCCTACTGGAACAAGGGAGAGGAAGGTCTTCATCGTACGAGCGTATGACCATTGCATGAGCCGCTTGGAGCAGAGCCGGAAGGATCGTCTACGCGATCTTGAGATCGGAAGTGTACGACTACATCACCCACGAGAATCTGCTCTCGTTAACCGCTTTGGATCTTCGAGGGTTAGTATTCTATCGACTCGTTGCTACAATCTAGTAGATAGATCTTGGCTTGATCATAGATTAGATCTTGATTGTGTGTTCATGCGGTAGAAATTTTTTGTTTTCCATGCTACGAACCCCTACAACCCGCCGCCAGGCCACCACCATGCCCGCCGCTCAGAGCCGCCAACCCGATGAACCAATCATGCCAACCTCGCTCACCACTAAAGAGGCAACAACCCACCCATGCCTAGTTGGTCGACCCAACTACCGCGCACGGCAGCTCCTCCGTGATCCCCAATCCAAGACAAACCCCCACAAGATCCAAGATACCATGGTAGCATTCTCCAACAAGAAAATATGAAGCTGCAAACTTGAGAAGAAGCCACGCGGCCACAAGCGAGCTCCAAACAGCGTCGACATTGGACATCCATCAGGCAGAACCCCAACATCTTGCAGGAAGTTGCCACATTAGAGCCAAGATCGTTGGATCCGAGCCGTCTAGATCCAGGCGAGGGGACGAGTAGCTAGAAGCTCCAGCCATCATGTGGAGGTTGCACCAATGCTTTGGTCCGCATTATTGTCGTGGCCCAGCGTCCTAGAGGTCCTCAAGAGCAGGTAGAACACGCCATGGAGCTGCCATGTTTGCATGTCATCACGGGTGGAGGACAAACAAAGGAGTAGAGAATGGGCGATTGAACACCTTGTCGCAGCCGCTGGCCCCTCAATGGCTCAGGAGAGAGCGCCGGAGAAAAGGGGCTAAGCCAGGGTTTGGGTCGGGCAACCCGGGAGCCCAGGAGGGAGAGGGTCATGTCCCAGTTTGTTTATCAATCTCGGTCAACCAGTTCTCAAATATATTCGTGATATTAGTCGGAGGGGTAGAATAAAAGTAGTATGAACTATGCTCCATATACGGCGAGTAAAGGGACAAGCTGCTAGAGATATTTATGAAGGAATTTAGTATGTCCAAAATATTATCGCCTTGAAATTTTGAAATTCTTATAAATTTACATTTAAATAGTGTTCAAATTTGGTCAAGATTCCTCTAAATTCAATGGAATTGGATTTTTTAGGAAAGTTCCAAAACATCACGGGGTCCAAAATATTTGATTCCACCGAAATCAGCCTATCCTTACCTTTCTCGCGCGAGACAAAAATCACCCGCCTTCTATTTCCAACTAACCTGCGTATATTTTTTCGCAAAAAAAAACCGAATTTATATATTTTCCTAAGGATAACGAAATCTCCGCCTCTCCATTTTCCCAAACCTCTAATTTTCCCCAATGCTTCCGCCTGGCTGGCAAACGACGCGGCCGCCGCCACCCTCGCCGTCACTCCTGTGTCATCTCATATTCTCCTTTATTTCAACGTACATCGTCACCGTCTGCCTGCTCCCTGAAAACTGATGCCCATCTTCATGATTTAGTCGAACATCAAGGACCCCGGAGCTCCCCGCAAGATTATTCTCGGCCGCACCTCGCCGCCTGGCCGGAATAGAAGCATGCATGGGCGAGCGTTTCTAGTGGCCCGACACCGGCAACTACGTCCAATCCGATATGCTCCTTCAGGTGTGTTTCCGTAGGAGGCTAGGATATATACGTTTTCACCAGTGAATGGATTAGGCTAGTAATAGTACATGAACTTTTGTAGGCACATAGATCTAGATCTACCTTCCACCTCCAAATTGAACTACTTGTTCATCAGATATGAACTACTTGTTCAGCAGAACATATTGGAACTTGCAGAGTACTCACATTGAAATCAAAACATCTATTACCAAAAAGATATATTACATGCTACTGTTTTCTTACACTGAAGAAATTAGTTACAGAGATAAGTGGCCAATGTCATAAATAAAAATAACTACCTTGCATTTACATGAAAACAACAAATTATATGAGTTGACATTGAGTAGTATCTGAACAAACAGTAATTTATGGAGTGAGAATATGGGGCAATTAGTCCACTAATATATCACCGCAGTTGCAGTTAAATAATTAGTATCTTGTGTCCCATTTTTAGCACCAACCCAAATTTGGCTTCATTTTGTGTGTTAGTCAACATAAATCTTTTGATAGCAGTTGTAGGAAAGCTCAGCATAAATCCGAAGGTATTTAATGCACACCAAAAACAGAGAAAATGCTATTAGTTTGTCGAGAATATTAGGGAAAAATTTAGACACAACTGAAATAATTAGCATTCAAATAATTATGTGTCGGTTGTTAAGAGTTGTAGTAGTAGCTCTGGGTAGGGCCTCATGTCTTTTACCTTTTTCTGAAAATCCATAAGATGTTGCCTGCTACTTATTTTCTGGAGCTCTACAAGATGTCACCTCCTCTTATCTTAATAAAGATATGATCATTTCCTGGAGCTTTCTATTCCTAGAGCTACATGTGTCATCTCTGCATTAGCTTTATTCTGTACATTTAGTGAAACAGATACCGTCAATATAGTATAAGGTAGGCCTAGGTTTTAATAAAAAAAGTTAGTTTTATTGTATATAGTGAACTATTAATCATTTGCATATTTTGTTATTACCTATACCTTAGGTTTTATCAGTTTTATAATTATTTTGATAATGAATTTATACCAAATTCCCTTGTCTGGTGTAGAGGGAGTGTCCCAACCTTTAAACAATATAAGGTGGAGTCCCCTGTGTTTACAATGCTAGTCCCTGGATCAATAGCTAGCATCCATAGTTAAGATGTAATATCAAGAAACAAAGGTCATAATATAACTTTATAACCAGGAATAACATAATTTTATTACATCTTTCATAGCTCATTTGGCTATTACATTACATTGCAGCGGAATAACTATAGTCATGGGGTCCTTCATCTTCAAAGTGCCACAGGCAAATGTTGGTTGTAGACTTTGTAATCCTAATCAATCATTCAATCTTCTCTAAAACAATCAAACCTGCAACATTACAAGTTACAACCACAAGGGTCAATACATTTGAATTGTATTGGCAAGTTTCACTACTATGTGGAATATAAGTGGATCCTATCATTACATGCATATTTGGCTAAGTAGAGTTTTAGGCTCATTTGCATAAAGCAATAATTTTTTTCCTATCTTTTCAAAATGGTTTTGGTCCTTTGTCAAATCTCTTTATAAAAAACCCTTGAACTCCTTGGTAAAATTTCCAAGCGTTCAAGTCCTTGTCAAAAATCCCTTGAGCTCCTTGGTAACCCCAAGTGCATCAAGTTTTATCAAATTCTCTTGAGCTCCTTGGTAACCCCAAGTGCATCAAGTTTTATCAAATTCTCTTGAGCTCCTTGGTAACCCCAAGTGCATCAAGTTTTATCAAAATCTCTTGAGCTCCTTGGTACCCCCAAGTGCATCAAGTTTTATAAGTTTTCTTTTAGAAATTAGAATGTCGAGATTTCCCATAGCTTCAAACTTTAGTTGCTCAGTATTGTCCATAACCGGGGACACGGCTAAGTACTTAGATTTTATTATCTTCTGCAGAAGTTGCACACTTTACCCACATGTCACAATCCCATCTTGTTGCCACCAGTGGCCACTGGATTAGTGCTCACCAAGATGGAGTACCCCAGATTGAGAATGTGACGAAGTCTTTCAGAGGGTCCTCCCATACACCATTGCTAGCTTGTCTTGATACCCATGTAGGATTCAGGTCCTCATGTCCGAGAAATCAAGACAATGCATGGGTCTTCCCAATGTAGTTGACTAAGCCAGAGCCATAAATAGCATGTGGTTGCACACGAAAGCCACAATTGGAGAAACATGTTCAATCTCTAAGTTTCCTGGGTGGTTCCCTTTGGAGCACAACACAAAGCGATTGCCATAGACATGGTTACTTTTGTTGCCACCTTCTCCAAAACTCAAAGTATCCTTGGCCACCCAGGTGGTTCATTGAGTCCTTGTTTTATTATACAAAAACACAAGTCCTTTTCTCAATTCCATAAAATCTCAACATGTATCTCTTTTCAAAATATAGCATGGCTAAGCATGTAACAACTACAATATTTTCACTAAGGAGTGTATAGGGAATCCTATTTGGATTTAGCATAGCATAAGTATAGAAATTCTTTTCATGCATGTTTCAAAATCCACTAAGTATAATGAAAATAGTAGGACTTTAGATGATAGTGTCACTTGCCTTTTTTTGGTAGGGAATTGTTGGTTCACTCCTTGATCTTGCTAGTCTCACACTTTTCTAAATTCACTACAATCAATCAAGCAAACACAATATCAACTAGCATTCCAAACCAATAATCAATCAAACAATTCACACACATAAAACAATGGGATCTAAGTCATGCATGTAAGCATGCAAGAGATGGTCTTATTTGCAAAGATGGTTTCCACTAGGCTTCTAAACTTTGTAAGGTTCAAGGTGATCATTTTCCAAAGTGGCAAAGTCATTTGCAAAAGGGTTTTGTCCATAAACCATTTTTTAAATCCATTCAACATTTTATGTGGTGGAAATTGTTTTTATCAAATCAAAACTTTTAAGTCTTTTACCAAATAAGTTGCTAATTCACAAAACTTGGTGTTTATGGTCAGTAGGTTTGGTCCAAAACATTTTCCCAAAGTTTTTACTCCAAAAACATTTTCATAAAAAAACCATTCTTTTTATTTGGCTAGAAATGGGCTAAATCAATTAATCCATCCTAAACTTCAGCAAATCCATTTTCAAAACTATGGGTTGGTTCTTAGGGTTAGTAAGTTCACCACAAACCAATTTGCAAAGATTTTAAACCTAAAAACATTTTTGAACAATTTTTCTAATCTAAACAAGCATACAAATGTTTCTGCAAAAACAAACAATCTAATAGATACTATTTACTAAACAAATTCCATGGTTGGCTAGGGCTTGTTCCACTGATTCCAACGATATAAAGTTTGTAATTTTTGGACGTGTGGATCAAATGTTACAAAGGTTTCAAAATGGCATCTAAATCTGATTCAAATTCTATTTTCTAAACGTCTGGTGACATGCGGCACAACGCTATTTGCTGGTACCGGTTCGTGTGGATCACGTGCTATAAGCCGTTGGATCAAGTTGCATCGCACGACACTGGCTGCGTACCCTTTCGCTGTTAAGTGGATCTATCGTGTCTCTTCGATCTAAATCGAACGACTCTTATCTATCTTGCCAAGAACTGGCGGCGCTCACGGCTGCGCGCGGCGGCGATGGTCAGACGACGGCGGAGTCGGTGCTACAGGAAGCGAGGGAGGAAAATAATATGCTCACCGTGTTCGCAGACGTCCTGGGAAGCTCAACGTGGTCTTCTTGGGTCGAGGGGCGCTCTGGTCCGACGTGGATTGCTCGCCGGAGTTCCTGCTGGCGTCGGTTGCGCGTGGTCGTGGTCGAGGGCAAGGCTGCAGAGCATGCCGAAGCAAGGTAGAGGGGAGTTAGACACGCAAAGTCATTGCGGTGGTGCGAGCGTGAAGGAGGAGGCGCGGGGTGGTCTGGACTTACCAGGAGACGTTGCCGGAGAGAGTAGCAGACACGCGACATTCGGAGGTCGTCGAAGTCGACGCTCAGGGACGCCCGCGGTTGAACGAGAGGCACGGACAGATGCGCCAAGAGGTGGGGAGTATGTGTGCGTGGTCAATGAGACAAGGGGCGGCGCTGAGTCGCCGGAATCTGCACCGGAGCATCGTCGGAACAGAGGGAGTGCCAGCTCAATTCGTGGCAGCCTGGGGGCAGGGGAGGTCTAGCGTGTGAGGGAGATCAGAGAGGGGAGAGAGACGCTTAAATGCGCGCGGTCACGGGGCTGATTCAACGCGTGGTTAAGAGGAATTAAGCACGCGGTTATTTGACAGAAATGGCGACGAGGTTTGGGGAAGAAGAGGTCGCGGCGGGTAAGGAGGATGAACAGGAAGGTGGGGTCAGCTGGTCAGTGGGAAAAGGAGTGAGGGGAGGGTCCACCAGTCATTCACTGCACGGGTCGTCTGATGAGTGAGAAAACGTTTCGCAGAGGGAGAGTGGGAGTGGGCTGGTACTGGGCTTTGTTGGGCTGCTGGGTTGGGTCGACCAAATCCTTATTTTTTTTCCTTCAAATTGTTTTTTCTTTTCTGTTCCTGTTTTCTGTTTTGAAAATCAAACAACAAATCAAACAAACAAAACAATTCAAACAATCTCCATACTTTGCAATTGAAATTTGGTTCTGTTTAACACATAAACCAAAGTCCAAAATAAAATAATGTTTTTATTTTAGAGTCCATTTATAATTAAATAAAATGGACATTTAGTTAATAAATCAAATGGGTTTTATTTTAATAAGAATCTCCACTTTGAAACTAAATATTTTCAAAACCAAATCAGTAGGTTTTATTTGAAAATATAAAATACTTAGAAAACTTATTAAAAATAAATAAATAAGTTTTAGTGTTTCTTTATAATAGTAAAAACCTTTTTATTTTTAATAAACTTGGATATTAAATCCTTATTATTTTATTTAATAAAACTTTACCATTTTTATCAAAACAAAATGTTTTATTTCAAAAGCTTGGCCAAGGTTTAATTTGACTCTCTAAAATAATCCTTATTTGAATTTCTATTTCTTTTGAAAACCAAATCCTTTTGTTTAAAAGATCCAAAATAGTAATTTTGAATTTTTTTATTTTCCTTTATTAAATGTTTATCTTTTTAAATCCCTTTAGGATTTATTTGATGCAACTTGGTTTGAATGTTTCCAATTGGATTCTAAAAGTTTCTTCTCACCTTGAAAATCAAACAAAGTTTTATTTTATTCATTCATTTTTCACATTACAAGATTTGGAAAATCTTGGGATGTGACAGGCTACCACCCTTAAAATAAATCTCGTCCCGAGATTTGGGAAGGCTAGGGTTACAAGTAGGCTCAAAACAACTAGGGTACTACCACCCTTAAAATAAATTTCAAACCAAATTACATATTGGCCTTCTTGGGATCCTGGGGAAACTTCTTCTAAGCAAACATTTGCATTGTGTCCTTAGTTTCCATGCTTGACTCATGGGCCAAGGTTGAGATTCTCCATAGGCTTGTTCAACTTGTTCTTCATCTTTTCTGAGCAGTTGCTGGCATAATGTCCTGGGTTCTTGCAATTGAAAAAGTTGATATACTTGAGTTCTTTACGTAACTCTTGTGGACAAGTTTCTACATAATGGCCTAGCTCTTTGCAGTTGTTGCACACCACTTGGCCAATCTCTTTATTCTTCTGGTTCTCTGGGCATTCACTGGAATAGTGTCCCATTTCTTTACACTTATGACATTGCACATGGCTTTTGTCCTTCTTTTGCTTTTTGGGTTTCTCCAAAGCTAGGAGTGCATCCAGTTCATGTTGTTCATATGTTATCTGATAGGTAGGAATGTCTACATGTTTCTTGGACCTTTTATTGCTCTTTAGAAAATTCACATTCCTCTTACTTGATCCCTTGAATTGGGTTGTTTTGTTTGGAGGTATAAGTGGTCCTTTTCCTTTGTCATCAACCTTCTTGGTAGACTTGGATCCTCTTGATGGTTTGCAATCATTTGTTGCACTCCACCTTGTTTCCTTTGTTCCACAATGGAATAGATGGGGCATTGGATAGGAACATGGCTGTTTCCTTCACATAGGTAGCAAGTAGCTTGAGAGGTGGGACATTGGCCAACAGGATGTTTCTCTTCATAGTTGGGGCATTTATCTCCATGCTCCTTGGAAGTATGATCCTTGTCTCCACAAATAATGCAAGATGGGGATCCATCTAGAATAACATTTCTGTCATCCTTGTTGTCACAAACTCTTTTGGAATAGCTCTCTTCCATTTTGATCATTTGATCAGTCACTTTGAGCATCAGTTGGCCTTGAGTTTCCAAGAATCCTTGTAGTGTTGGATCTTCTCCACTGGTGTTGGCTATGAATTGAGCTGTCACTTGGTTCAACTGGTGTTGGGTTGCTATGAGCTCTTTCATGCTGTCCTCTTGGTTGGTGTTGGTGTCATCAACCTTGATGTTGGAGTCTCTTTGAGTAGTCATCTGTTTGGGTTGAATGGGAATTAGAATAGGCAAGATATTTCTAAGGAATCAATTCTAATCACACACATCACAATTCACTCAAGCAATGTGCAAGCATTCACAAACAACTTTTCACCTCAACAACAAGGTTCAAGCACATACTTAGACAACAAAATATTTTTTTATTACACCACATAAGTTGGTGTGTTTGTCTTAACTAAAATATGGTGGTCCATCTATATGGTTTACTTGTGATCTTTCCATCATTCTTGGTTGCTTCTTCTTACTTGAGATCATGGTTTCCTTGAGAAAAACTCTTGGTTACAATAACTTCTAGTGATGTGGGCTCCTTCTAACTTTTGCATTCCCTCAGTCTCTAAGTCTTGAGCAAGATTTCCTTGTCTCACTTGTAGTCCTTGGTGATATCCAAGTTGGAAGTCCTTGGTGAATATGCTGAAGATGTTGAAGTCATTAGAGTTGAAAGTGTTGAAGTCATTAGAGTTGGAGATGTCCTTTGCACATGGTGTAGTCTTTGGTCATGGGGTAGGTTTTTCCATCAAGTTGAAGTAGAAGAGATGTAGAGTTGAAACCAAAATGGTTGAGGAAAGAGTTTACAAGTATGTTTGTAAATAAGTTTTTGGAACAAGTACAACTCCTATTTTTCTAAGGGTTTTTGTCCAATCCTACAGGCAACACAATGCTCTGATACCATCTGTAGAGGGAGTGTCCCAACCTTTAAACAATATAAGGTGGAGTCCCCTGTGTTTATAATGCTAGTCCCTGGATCAATAGCTAGCATCCACAGTTAAGATGTAATATCAAGAAACAAAGGTCATAATATAAATTTATAACCAGGAATAACATAATTTTATTACATCTTTCATAGCTCATTTGGCTATTTCATTACATAGCAACGGAATAACTATAGTCATGGGGTCCTTCATCTTCAAAGTGCCACATGCAAATGTTGGTTGTAGACTTTGTAATCCTAATCAATCATTCAACCTTCTCTAAAACAATCAAACCTGCAACATTACAAGTTACAACCACAAGGGTCAATACATTTGAATTGTATTGGCAAGTTTCACTACTATGTGGAATATAAGTGGATCCTATCATTACATGCATATTTGGCTAAGTAGATTTTTAGGCTCATTTGCATAAAGCAATAATTTTTTTCCTATCTTTTCAAAATGGTTTTGGTCCTTTGTCAAATCTCTTTATCAAAAACCCTTGAACTCCTTGGTAAAATTTCCAAGTGTTCAAGTCCTTGTCAAAAATCCCTTGAGCTCCTTGGTAACCCCAAGTGCATCAAGTTTTATCAAATTCTCTTGAGCTCCTTGGTAACCCCAAGTGCATGAAGTTTTATCAAATTCTCTTGAGCTCCTTGGTAACCCGAAGTGCATCAAGTTTTATCAAAATCTCTTGAGCTCCTTGGTACCCCCAAGTGCATCAAGTTTTATAAGTTTTCTTTTAGAAATTAGAATGTCGAGATTTCCCATAGCTTCAAACTTTAGTTGCTCAGTATTGTCCATAACCGGGGACACGACTAAGTACTTAGATTTTATTATCTTCTGCAGAAGTTGCACACTTTACCCACATGTCACAATCCCATCTTGTTGCCACCAGTGGCCACTGGATTAGTGCTCACCAAGATGGAGTACCGGCAGATTGAGAATGTGACGAAGTCTTTCCAGAGGGTCCTCCCATACACCATTGCTAGCTTGTCTTGATGCAAGACCATGTAGGATTCAGTCCTCATGTCCGATGGAAGAAGACAATGCATGGGTCTTCCCTGTGGCATCCCGCAAAACCACTACTAGAAAATCGCGTTGAATTTGTGCATTGCATCGTCATCATCATGCATTGTTTGCTAAAACTATTTTTCAAAACCCCGATTTGTTTTCCAAACGCCCCATCTTATTCAAACTCCAAAACCCGGGTCCCCGGATATTTTTGTTTTGCCCGAAATCGGGTTACAAAAGCCTTGTTTGTATTAAATAAAAATTATAATTATTTTTAGCGGGGCAGTCGAACGGGCCGATTTACCCGAACGACCGCCCCAGAAATTTAAACGGTCCAACCTGCTGCCCCATCTAAAACCTACTTCTACCTAAGATCCTACCCACCCTTCCCAGCCACATCACCCTGCCCAATCGGAACATGCCACCTCACCTTCCCTCACCCCTCACCCACTCACAAACTGCCACCTCACCCCATCCCTCTTTCCCTCTCTTTCTACCTGCCTACACACCCCACGCACGCGCGCCCCACCCCTTTGCTCCTCTTCCCTTGACGCTCCCTCGCTCTCCACTGCCGCCACGGTCGCCTCAGGCCTCCGCTCTGCGCGCTCCCCCGTTCGTCTTCCTCGAGCCCCTCTCCGCTCCTCTCTTCGTCGCCCGGGCTCCCTGCCCGCCAGCTCCCTCCCAGCAACCCTCCGCCCGCGCCTCGTCCTCCTGAGCTCAGGAGGCTAACTCCCCTCCCTGCGAGCCCGGCCTCTCGACTCGGTCGCACTCCCCGGCCCGTCTGCAGCCTCCCCAGCGCCGCCCGCTCTGCCGCCTCGCGCCGCCTCCCGCGGCCCCTCGTCTCTCTCCCGCGCAAGCCCGTCGCCTGCGGTTCCTCGCCGTCTCCGGCCGCCCGAGCGCCCCCCTGCCCGGCCTACGCTGCCCTGCCCGCTTCCGGCCGACCTCCGCCTCTGTGCCGCCGCTGAGCCGCCTCGCCTCCGCGCCTGCCGCCGTCCCGACCTCGCGTCGCCGCTCGTCGCCAGCCAGCCGCCGCGTCGCTCATGGCCACGCCGTCGTCTCCTCGGCTCTGCCCGAGTCGCGCCTCGGCCCCGCGTGTCGCCTTGACCGCTGGCAGGTCCGTCCGCCCTGGGTCCCCTCGGCGAGATCCCTGCTGCGGCCTCCTCGGCCTCGACGCTGCCCGGGCCGGGACGCGTCGGCCTCGACCCCCTGCCCGCGTGTTCCGCTGCGTCGCAAGCCCATAGCCGCCACCGCCGCCATCGCTCGCCCTCTGCCCGATTCGTGGCCCAGCGGCGTTGGCCCGCCTCAAGATCTGCTGCTACATGTTTTGCGGTCCGATGAGGAACGTCGATGACCATCGGCGCCAAGCCCAAGTTCGACACCGCAAACCCGAAAACCGCTAGAAGAACCATCGACCAGGTCGTCTACAAGGACGCCAAGCTCGTCAAGATCCCGAACGCCGAGGTCGTCTACACGGAACGCCTAGATCTTCTCGGGACATCGAGTTCGCCATCACGGAGGACAAGCACGCCTTCATGGAACCGCAGTACGTAAACCGCAAGACCTTCGCCGGATCGCAAGTAACCCCTCGAGGGACGAGGATTCTCCCTGGGCCAAGGCCTCCGCCATGGAATCAACAAGATCATCACGGAACGCCGAGTACTTCTTTCGGAACGCCATGATCTTCTACTCGACCCCGAAGACCGCGAGTGCGACAAGAACGACACCAAACCAAATCCTTCCCGGTATCCGAGAACGCTTCCGCCGAGCCCCGAACCCAGATCCGTCGAACCCTAGACCCTGGACCCTGAGACCGACCCCGAACCCCGGAACCCCAAGATCGTCGACCACCCCTAATGTGTGACCCCTTTCCGAAACCCTATTTCATAACATAATAACAACTGTTGCATATTAATCATTCATCTCGCATGCATATCATTGGGTTGGGGCCTTATGCCGGTTCACCTAATAATTAAATATGGGGCCCATATGCGGGCAAATCTAGTCTCATATTGGCCTCATTTAAACTTGTGTAGCGAACCGGTATTTTTATCTTGCCTTGTTATAACAACATTTAAAGTGCGGGGGTTTAAACAACTTGCACCACCTAATTAATTGTCGGAACCCCGGTTCCACTTAATTTGACCTAATTGCATCGGACCTTGCCATGCCATACATCATACATGCATCATGCCGATCTTCTGCCGTGTATTAAATATTGCATCCGGTGTTTCTTCTAGTGTTTTGCTTCTTCGCGGATAAGGCCGTTGAGTTGATGTGAGCTTCGCCCCGATCTTCGGATGATCTTTTCGGCAATGTTTTCAGGCGAGCATCTCCCCCTTTCTACCTATCTTACTTTTATAGTAATTTACTCCTTCCTGTTGAACTATTGCTATCTGTGTTGCGATGCTCTAGTTTCCGTTCCCGTGATCTCCCTTGCAGCCCTATATTTGCCTTGGACACATCCTATTACCTGTTGTTTGGTAGATAGTTGGACTTGCGCGTCGTAGCTGCTTGCTCAAGTGCTGATGTGTGTCGTCACATGCCACAGTTGCTGATGTATTGCCGCCTGTTGCTGTTGGAGATGATTCTAGTTTTCCTTATCGTCACTTTAATTTCTGTTTAACAACTAAAATTGAATAAGCGAGGCATCGGTGGGTGATAGATAATATTTGGTTTCGAGCCCACTTGTGTCCGTAAGACCCCAGTACTTGATACTGTTCCTTGATTTATCGCTATCCACATCCGAGGTATATGGGACCCCGAGCGAGCTTGATTCGGACTTATTTCTTGGGGCCACAAACTAGTTTGAGGTTTTATTTACGATCCTGTACTTATGCCATGTTTCTTTGCTTTATTTACGATTGTATAAGTCTTGCACATGTCGTTAGGATCGGGACACGATTCCGCGGTGTCGACAAGCCCCGTTTGGGGTTCCCAGTCGTTCACAGCCATATTACCCAGACCTTGAGGCCGCCTCGGAGCTTGCTTACTCCGTTGCGGATTCTACTTAAGGGTGGCCCCCTGAAATATTTCTGAATCCTGTGATTGTTCAGTCGTGAAAGCCTCGTTGGGTTTTGATTTGGTTTTTCCGAGGTTGATCGAGTGTGTGTTGCTATTGGTGCACCCCGGCCGGGTAAAACTTTCTGAAAGCCGTGTCATGGATATGGACGACTTGGAGCACAGTATCTCGATCATAGACAAGCATAACTAAAGTTTACTGCTATAAATTTGACTTATAATGACTAGTAATTAGCTCTACTATAATGGAATGGCTAATTAATCCTGCCCACCATTGCTTGTTGGTTGTCGCTTGCGACAAATGTATCTGACTAGTAAGTATTGCAACTACAACGAATTGGCTGAATAAAAGTACCAACAACTGCTGGGTTTTGGGTTTATCTCATGATATCTGTATCTGATTAGTAATTGTTGCAACTACAACGGAATGATTAAATAAAAGTGCCCACTGCTTACTTTATCAGGACGATTATCTTAATCTGATTAGTAAAGTGCCGCAACTATAACTGAATAAGTAAAACTGCCAACTGTGTGAGTTCCTCGGTTGACTTCCTCGTTTGGTCTCGAGGGGGAAACACCAGGATGGGTTTGTTTGGTGTTAGTCTCAGGTTGGATCCGGATAGGTCATTCTTACCCCTCTCTGATAAGCGCCGGTGTATCGAGTCTCTATAGGTTGTTTAGTGCATGCTGCCGCTGCCGCTCAGTCCACCATACCTATGTAGGCGAGGACCGCCGAATTCTAGCCTCGCCGTGTACTGGCCTCAGTACTGACGCTCCTTCTTTGTTTTCTGCTTTGCCCTTTGTCGGCACCCCTTTTGTTAAGCAGGTTTTGAGATCGACGCCGTTAGCAGGGTTACCCTTCCGGCTTGGCCTGGGCAGGGTTATGGACGCCATTGGTTATTCTTCAGGGCTCTTAGCCCCATTTGCTTCTTGTCCGTAGTCGGACGCTCTACCGTTTTCAAGGTGATTTGGATCTTGTATATTATATCTGTATTCTTGACTCTTTGAGTCGCTGTTATATATATCTGTTCTGTGGGTCCCATCGAGGACTGTTGTGTAATGTTATTACTTCGTTTTCCACCCGCACGAAAGTGCCTGGTGGGCACCTTTGAATCGTTTCTATGCGGGTTTGGTGAATTTTGCCCAAACTTGCATAGGTCCGATTCTGAGGGTGTTACATTCCCAATGTAGTTGACTAAGCCAGAGCCATAAATAGCATGTGGTTGCACACGAAAGCCACAATTGGAGAAACATGTTCAATCTCTAAGTTTCCTAGGTGGTTCCCTTTGGAACTCAACACAAAGAGATTGCCATAGAGATGGTTCCTTTTGTTGCCACCTTCTCCAAAACTCAAAGTATCCTTGGCCACCCAGGTGGTTCATTGAGTCCTTGTTTTATTATATAAAAACACAAGTCCTTTTCTCAATTCCATAAAATCTCAACATGTATCTCTTTTCAAAATATAGCATGGCTAAGAATGTAACAACTACAATATTTTCACTAAGGAGTGTATAGGGAATCCTATTAGGATTTAGCATAGCATAAGTATAGAAATTCTTTTCATGCATGTTTCAAAATCCACTAAGTATAATGAAAATAGTAGGACTTTAGATGATAGTGTCACTTGCCTTTCTTTTGGTAGGGAATTGTTGGTTCACTCCTTGATCTTGCTAGTCTCACACTTTTCTAAATTCACTACAATCAATCAAGCAAACACAATATCAACTAGCATTCCAAACCAATAATCAATCAAACAATTCACACACATAAAACAATGGGATCTAAGTCATGCATGTAAGCATGCAAGAGATGGTCTTATTTGCAAAGATGGTTTCCACTAGGCTTATAAACTTTGTAAGGTTCAAGGTGGTCATTTTCCAAAGTGGCAAAGTCATTTGCAAAAGGGTTTTGTCCATAAACCATTTTTTAAATCCATTCAACATTTTATGTGGTGGAAATTGTTTTTATCAAATCAAAACTTTTAAGTCTTTTACCAAATAAGTTGCTAATTCACAAAACTTGGTGTTTATGGTCAGTAGGTTTGGTCCAAAACATTTTCCCAAAGTTTTTACTCCAAAAACATTTTCATAACAAAACCATTCTTTTTATTTGGCTAGAAATGGGCTAAATCAATTAATCCATCCTAAACTTCAGAAAATCCATTTTCAAAACTATGGGTAGGTTCTTAGGGTCAGTAAGTTCAGCACAAACCAATTTGCAAATATTTTAACCCTAAAAACATTTTTGAACAATTTTTCTAATCTAAACAAGCATACAAATGTTTCTGCAAAAACAAACAATATAATAGATACTATTTACTAAACAAATTCCATGGTTGGCTAGGGCTTGTTCCACTGATTCCAACGATATAAAGTTTGTAATTTTTGGACGTGTGGATCAAAAGTTACAAAGGTTTCAAAATGGCATCTAAATCTGATTCAAATTCTATTTTCTAAACGTGTGGTGACACGCGGTGCAACGCTATTTGCTGGTACCGGTTCGGGTGGATCACGTGCTATAAGCCGTTGGATCAAGTTGCATCGCACGGCACTGGCTGCGTACCCTTTCGCTGTTAAGTGGATCTATCGTGTCTCTTCGATCTAAATCGAACGGCTCTTATCTATCTTGCCAAGAACTGGCGGCGCTCGACGGCTGCGCGCGGCGGCGATGGTCAGACGACGGCGGAGTCGGTGCTACAGGAAGCGAGGGAGGAAAATAATATGCTCACCGTGTTCGCAGACGTCCTGGGAAGCAAGGTAGAGGGTGCGCTAGACGCGCAAAGTCATTGCGGTGGTGCGAGCGTGAAGGAGGAGGCACGGGGTGGTCTGGATTTACCAGGATACGTCGCCGGAGAGAGTAGCAGACACGCGGCGTTCGGAGGTCGTCGAAGTCGACGCTCAGGGACGCCCGCGGTTGAACAAGAGGCACGGACAGATGCGCCAGGAGGTGGGGAGTATGTGTGCGTGGTCAATGAGACAAGGGGCGGCGGTGAGTCGCCGGAATTTGCACCGGAGCGTCGTCGGAACAGAGGGAGTGCCAACTCAATTCGTGGCAGCCTGGGGGTAGGGGAGGTCTGGCGTGTGAGGGAGATCAGAGAGGGGAGAGGGACGCTTAAATGCGCGCGGTCACGGGGCTGATTCAACGCGTGGTTAAGAGGAATTAAGCGCGCAGTTATTCGACAGAAACAGCGACGAGGTTTGGGGAAGAAGAGGTCGCGGCGGGTGAGGAGGATGAACAGGAAGGTGGGGTCAGCTGGTCAGTGGGAAAAGGAGTGAGGGGAGGGTCCACCAGTCATTCACTACACGGGTCGTCTGGTGAGTGAGAAAACGTTTCGCAGAGGGAGAGTGGGAGTGGGCTGGTACTGGGCTTTGTTAGGCTGCTGGGTTGGGTCGACCAAATCCTTATTTTTTTCCTTCAAATTGTTTTTCCTTTTTTGTTCCTGTTTTCTGTTTTGAAAATCAAACAACAAATCAAACAAACAAAACAATTCAAACAATCTCCATACTTTGCAATTGAAATTTGGTTCTGTTTAACACATAAACCAAAGTCCAAAATAAAATAATGTTTTTATTTTAGAGTCCATTTATAATTAAATAAAATGGACATTTAGTTAATAAATCAAATGGGTTTTATTTTAATAAGAAGCTCCACTTTGAAACTAAATATTTTCAAAACCAAATCAGTAGGTTTTATTTGAGAATATAAAATACTTAGAAAACTTATTAAAAATAAATAAATAAGTTTTAGTGTTTCTTTATAATAGTAAAAACCTTTTTATTTTTAATAAACTTGGATATTAAATCCTTATTATTTTATTTAATAAAACTTTACCATTTTTATCAAAACAAAATGTTTTATTTCAGAAGCTTGGCCAAGGTTTAATTTGGCTCTATAAAATAATCCTTATTGAATTTCTATTTCTTTTGAAAACCAAATCCTTTTGTTTAAAAGATCCAAAATAGTAATTTTGAATATTTTTATTTTCCTTTATTAAATGTTTATCTTTTTAAATCCCTTTAGGATTTATTTGATCCAACTTGGTTTGAAGGTTTCCAATTGGATTCAAAAAGTTTCTTCTCACCTTGAAAATCAAACAAAGTTTTATTTTATTCATTCATTTTTCACATTACAAGATTTGGAAAATCTTGGGATGTGACATCTGGATGTGTGACATGGAGTCTAATCCTTGCCTAAACAAGGCATTGTTTAGCCTCACTATTTAACTGTATGGGATCTATCATTTTGACAAAGTGAAAGTCTGGCCAACCTCTCTTATACAATAATTTAGTAGTGTAGAAACAAAGACATGGGAGAAAATGTATTTGTCTGTTGGCATTAGAGAAAAGAAGATCCATGTTGAACAGGAAGTTGTGCTTTGTTCCTAGCCGATGCATTCATTCATTTATTGTGTTTATTCCGTGAGGGATTAATACTTGGTAGCAAGTGATGATCTACACTACCTAACATACACTATGTAGTCACTAAATATGTACAAGCATTGTTGCTAAGATATATGATGCATCCTTATTGTGCTTTCCATTTAAATTTTGAACTAACTAATACTTGGTAGGAAGAGATTTTTTTTTCTTTGCTCGGGTTACCGGGGTACTTCGTAACATGCTATGACTGAAGATTACAGAGCAAATTGGCTGAGCCTTGTTGCTTTGTTGTTTCCAACCAGGGTACTGAGGCTTCAAGTTATTTGGTGACTATATTTGTTAAGATGTTAGTGCTACATGCTTGATTAATATATTTGTTGTAACTCATCCCTTTAGTTTATCAACCATATATTTTGTCATGTTCATAACTTCAATTCGGTGTTCTCCAGGAATATGTTGTGGAAGAAGTTGAAGATTGGTATCCACCACCACTCCCTGCTGACCACATCCAGTAGCTCAAGTACATGGGACTCCATAGAACATGCCATTGAGCCGATGGTTATCAATGATGAACTTATGTTCCGGGCTAGCGTTGTGGGGGACTTCCCCCGCTATGTCAGGCAAATACCTGGTGGCAGGGTGTTTCTTTTATCAGTAGTTACACACTTCCAGATCCCAACCTAGCGTGATATCATTGTGCCCTTTGGTACAATGCAACAGGGAAATGACAACACGTTGATTTTTTATGGAAACAAGTGGTTTAATTAACTTAGTTCAGCTGCTGCCTCACTTGCGCGGACGCAAACATATTGCTTTTGTGATTTCTACTAGTTCTATATGTCATGGAGTAAGAATTGGTGTTCAACTGTGCTATAGTTTTGACCATTTTTTCCATTTGACTAGTCAAGTTCTCAAGTACTTATAACTTCAAATTTAACAGTCAAAACAAGGATAGACTCTCGGTCTTCCATGTATGTGTTTAATTCGACATATGTATACTTTCGGCTAACTTCATATTTTATTCTTCTTTGCATAAGTGTTTCATATAGCCGAGCACTTCTACATGAAGAAACCTATTGTTACTTAAAACAAATTTGGTGTTCCCATCAATCATTTCATTTCTGAAATCAGCAAAAAAAAGAAATTAGCTATAATCTATATACCTTGCATTTTACCTATTTATGTAATACCTCCAAAAGCACTTCTTTGGCTTATCTTTGATCATGTTTGTTGCACTCATGGACAAGAAATTTAAAACACCTAACAAATACTTAATGATGACAATTATCATTCACGGGCATGCAGGGCTACCTCAAATTAATTTCGAACCATGAAACAATGGGGGTAAGTGCACACAACTGGGCTTCGCGCATGTGGTGTGGCCAGCTCTAACAGAAAAAGAAAGATAGAGGCGACGAGGACATGCTGCTATTGTACTGAACATTGCTCGGCCCCACGTGGTGCATCATGTGACATGCTACAAATTCTTAGAAGAGTAGGGACACTTGCATGAGTCTTTTGAGGGGTGATGAGCAACATGAAGTAGTATCATGTATGGAGCAATGGGATTTCTTAAGTTCTACCATACATCATTTTTTACTGAACAGTACGTGGAGTTCACTTCTGAAGGGTTTTGCGGCATAGTAAATCAAAATTTTCTACGGATGCGAACAGAGGGAAGCCAAGATCTAATCTAGGAGATGCAAACAACGAGAGAGATTGGATTAGATCTTCATACCCTTGAAGATTACGCGCAAGAGCGTTAAATCGCCTGGCGTGGGTGATGTAGTCGTACTCGCTTCTCCTCCTCGCGATCCGATTCGATCTAGCACCACAAGTGGCGGTGCTTCCGTGAGATGCACACGTGCAGCACCTCGACGTCTCCTCCTTCCTCGGACCAGCAAGTATGGTGGAGAGACGGATTGGATCTACAACACGACGGCGTGGTGTATATGGTGGAGAATTTCTGCAGCAGGGCTTCGCCTACAAACAGTCGGGAGGGAGAGAGGAGGACAGCAGGGCAGCTAGGGTTGGAGGGGAAGGTGTGGGGGGTGGTGCCCCCACAACCCTCTTTATATAGAGGGGTGGGGCGCAGCCCTAGCCCCTCCCCCAAGCCAAGGCCGGCGGCCCCAAGGAGAAGGAGTGGGGGGCAAGGAAACCCCCCTTCTAGAAGGTCTATCTCGAGTTTAAAACCCTCTTGGCCGGCTGGGCCCTATGGGGCCTTGTGCCCCTGGCCCAATGCGGCCAGGGCACTCCCTCATAGGCCCATGCCCCCTCCCAGAAGGTGGGGCCACGTTGGTACCCTTCCGGAAGGTTCTAGAAGCTTCCGGTACAATACAGATTAACCCGGAACAATTTCAAACTCCAAAAACTGCACTGCCATACTTGAATCTTATTCTCCGGACCACTCCGGAACCTCTCGTGATGTCCCGGATCCCATCCGTGACTCCGAACAAAAACTCATAAACCAATTATCCAATCTATCCTAGCGTCGAGACACGTTAAGTGTGTGACCCTGCGGGTTCGAGAATATGCAGACATGATCTTCTATCAATAATCAACAGCGGAGTCTGGACACCCATATTGACTCCCACACATTCATCGATGATCATATCGGATGAAACACGATGCCATGATTCAATCAATCCCATATATATATTCCCTTCGCCTCGCGATATTTTACTTGCCCGAGATTTGATCATCGGTACTGTCATACCTAGTTCAATCTCGTTCACAGCAAGTACTTTACTCGTTCCGTAATCCGATATCACTTTGTGATTAACTCCTTAACCACATGCTTGCAAGCGGTGTTGATATCGATTACCGAGTGGGCCCGAAGTATATCTCTCCAACTTGGGAGGGACAAATCCCATCTCGATACATACAACCCAACAGATACTTTCCGATCACCTGAGAGACACCTTTATGATCACCCTCTCATAGGATGACGTTTGATGACCTCAAAGCTTTCTTCCGATACCAGGGAGTTGTATCATCTCACATAAGAAAAGCTTCGCAAAGACGAACACGATGGCACGATCTAATTGCTTCGCTTAGTTTGGGTCTGTCCATCATATCATTCTCCCAATGATATGATCTCATTATTAATCGACAACTCATGTCTATGGTTAGGAAACCTTAACCATCATTAATCAATGAGCTAGTCCATAGAGGCATACTAGGGACACGGTGTTGTTTACAAACCACATAAGTATTAAAGTTTCCGCTTAATACAATTCTAGCATGGAATATAAACATTATCATGAACAAGAATTATAATAATAACATCTTTATTATTGCCTCTAGGGCATAATTCCAACAGTCTCCCACTTGCACTAGAGTCAATAATCTAGTTTACATCTGGAAACAATCTCACACCCATGGCACTGAGGTGCTGATCATGTTTTACACGTGGAAGAGGTTTAGTCAATGGATCTGCGACATTCAGATCTGTATGTACTTTGCTAATCTTCAGATCTCCATCTGCTATATAATCTCGGATTATATGAAACTTGTGGTTGATATGCTTGGTCTTTGGATGATATCTTGGTTCCTTAGCGAGTGCTATGGCGCCAGTGTTGTCACACAATATCTCAAGTGGGTCCAATGCACTTGGAACCACACCAAGCTCAGTGATGAAGTTTCTGATCCAAACTCCTTCACTTGGCGCTCTGCGGCAGCCATGTATTCCGCTTCTCCGTAGATCCATAATCACGCTTTGCTTGCACTTCTCCACTTCTGACTCCTCCATTCAAAATATACACGTATCCTGTTTGAGATTTAGAATCATCCTTGTCGGTGTCAAAACTAGCGTCGACGTAACCTTTTACGACGAGCTGTTCATCACCCCCATAGAGTAAGAACATTTCTTTAGTTCTATTTAGGTACTTTAGGATGTTCTTCACGGCTGTCCAGTGTTCCACTCCTAGATCACTTTGATATCTGCTCGTCAAACTAAGAGCATTGGACACATCCGGTCTAGTACACAGCATGGCATACATGATAGAACCTATGGCCGAGGCATAAGGCACTTTGCTCATAGCTTCCCTATCATTTACCATAGCTGGACACTGAGCCTTGCTCAATATCTTACCTGACAACATAGGCACCGAACCTTTCTTTGCCTTATCCATTCTGAACCTTTTCAGAACTTTGTCTAGGTATGTACTCTGGCTTAAAGCTATCAGGCGTCTTTGTCTATCTCTATAGATCTTGATGCCCAATATATAAGCAGCTTCACCTAGGTCTTTCATTGAAAAACACTTGTTCAAATAACTCTTCACATCGTTAAGCATGTTGATGTCATTTCCAATAATCAACATGTCATCCACATATAGTACCAGAAACGTCACCGAGCTCCCACTCACTTTCTTGTAGATACAAGCTTCGTACCAATTTGGAAAAATCCAAAGCTCTTGATCACTTGATCAAAACGAAGGTTCCAACTCCGAGATGCTTGCTTCAGTCCATAAATAGAACACTAAAGTTTGCATACTTTATCAGCATCCTTAGGATCAACAAAACCTTCGGGTTGCATCATATACAACTCTTCATCAATGTTTCCATTGAGGAACGCAGTCTTGACATCCATCTCCCATATTTCATAATCATGAAACGCAGCAATTGCTAATAAAATCCGAATGGACTTAAACATCGCTACGGGAGAGAAAGTCTCATCGTAGTCAACACCTTGAACTTGTCGAAAACCTTTCGCAACAAGCCGTGCTTTATAGATGGTAACATTACCATCTGCGTCCGTTTTCTTCTTGAAGATCCACTTGCACTCAACGGCCTTTCGGTCGCTAGGAGGGTCCACCAAAGTCCATACTTGGTTTTCTCTCATGGATCCCAATTCGGATTGCATGGCTTCTAGCCATTTCTCAGAGTCTAGGCTCATCATCGCTTCCTCATAGTTCGTAGGTTCACTGTCTTCTACTAGCAAGACAGTCAAGACAGGGTTGCCATACCACTCAGGAGGGGCACGCGACCTTGTCGACCTGCGATTTTCAGTAGCAGCATCGTCCGAAGCTTCATGATCCTTGTCATTAGCTTCCTCTATTGTTGGTGCAGGCGGCACTGGAACAATTTCAGGTGCTGCGCTACTCTCCAATTCAAGAGAAGGTTCAATAACCTCGTCTAGCTCTACTTTCCTCCCACTCACTTCTTTCGAGAGAAACTCCTTCTCAAGAAAGGAACCGTTCTTTGCGACAAACACTTTGCCTTCGGTTCTGTGATAGAAGGTATACCCAATAGTTTCCTTAGGGTATCCTATGAAGACACATTTCTCCGCTTTGGTTTCGAGCTTGTCCGGCATCAATTTCTTGACGTAAGCTTCGCATCCCCAAACTTTAAGAAACGACAACTTAGGTTTAGCACCAAACCACAGTTCATACGGTGTCGTCTCAACGGATTTAGATGGAGCCCTATTTAAAGTGAATGCAACGGTTTCTAATGCATAACCCCAAAATGATAACGGAAAATCAGTAAGAGACATCATCGATCGGACCATATCTAATAAGGTTCGATTCCGGCATTCAGACACACCATTGCGCTGTGGTGTTCCGGGTGGCGTGAGTTGTGAAACGATTCCACTTGCTTTAAGATGCGTGAGAAAATCGTAACTCAAATATTCACCTCCACGATCGGATCGTAGAAACTTAATCTTTCTGTTACGATGGTTCTCCACTTCATTCTGAAATTCTTTGAACTTTTCAAACGTTTCAGATTTATGTTTCATTAAATAGACATACCCATATCTACTTAAGTCATCGGTAAAAGTGAGAAAATAGCGATATCCACCGCGCGTCAAAACACTCATCGGTCCGCATACATCGGTATGTATGATTTCCAACAAGTCCGTTGCTCGCTCCATTATCTGGGAACGGGTTTTGATCATCTTGCCCATGAGGCATGGTTCGCATGTGTCAAATGATTCAAAATCAAGAGACTCCAAAAGTCCATCGAATGGAGTTTCTTCATGCGCTTTACACCAATATGACCTGAGCAGCGATTGCCATAAATAAGTAGTATTATCACTATCTACTTTGCATCTCTTAGCCTCAATGTTATGGATGTGTGTTTCATCCCTTTCGAGATTTAGAAGAAATAAACCATTCACAATCGGTGCATGACCATAAAAGATGTTACTCATATAAATAGAACAACCATTATTCTCTGATTTAATTGAATAACCGTCTTCCAATAAACACGATCCAGAAATAATGTTCATGCTCAACGTAGGCACATAATAACACTTATTAAGGTTTAAAACTAATCCCGAAGGTAAAACTAAGGAGAGCGTGCCAACGGCCATCACATCAACTCTTGATCCGTTGCCAACGCGCATCGTCACCTCATCCCTCGCAAGCCGCCGTCTATTCCGTAGCTCCTGTTTCGAGTTACAAATATTAGCAACTGAACCGGTATCAAATACCCAGGCACTACAACAAGGGCTAGTAAGGAAAACATCAATAACATGTATATCAAATATACCTTTGATGGTGGGAGCCTTCTTGTCCACTAAGTACTTCGGACAGTTGCGCTTCCAGTGACCCTTGTCCTTGCAATAGAAGCACTCAGTGTCCGGCTTGGGACCAGACTTGAGCTTCTTCTCAGCAGGGGCAACGCGCTTGCCGCCGCCTTTCTTGAAGGGCTTCTTTGCACCCTTACCTTTCTTGAAGGTGGGGGTCTTGTTGACCATCAACATATGATTATTATTTTTGATGTCCACCTCCGCTACTTTCATCTTAGCTAAGAGCTCAGTGATCATATCAGTGGAACCAATTTGATTGTGAGAAACTACAAAACTTTTGTAGCTAGAAGGGAGTGATTGCATAACTCTGTCAATCTTGAGCTCCTCTGGAATCTTGCAGTCCAGTTGCTCAAGGCGTTGAGTGTAGCCCGACATCTTAATGGCGTGCTCACTAACGGAACTCCCTTCCTCCATCTTGTAGTTAAAGAATTTCTTAGAGATCTCATATCTCTCAGAACGGGCCTAAGTCTGAAACATAGTTTTCAGCTCCTCAAGAATCTCAAAGGGGCCGGCGAACTCCTCAAAACGATTTTGAAGATCCGATTCCATAGCATACAACATGGCGATCTTAATCAAATCATAATCATCCTTGCGTGACTGATAAACAGTTTTCTCATCAGCCGGCGCATCTACAGCAGGGGCGTCATCTAGCGCTTTCTCAAGGACATAGTCCTTTTGTCTGCCAGCGAGAATGATTCTCAGAATGCGGTACCATTTGGTGAAGTTAGACCCATTGTTTCTAAGCTTTTCTATCCCAGCAAAAATGTTGAAGTTGAAGTTGGACTTGGCCATGTGATCTACAGTATTTGCAAGTACAACTTAGACTATGTTCATGATAAATAGTTCAACTTAATCAAATTACTAGATGAACTCCCACTAAATTCAACATCCCTCAAGTTGTTTAGTGAACATGATCCAAATTCACCACACCTAATCCGATCATCACGAGAAGAGATGTGGCTTCAATGGTGGACAACAAAGTGTCGATCATATCATTCATATGACTCATGCTTAACCTTTCGGTTCATGTGTTCCGAGGCCATGTCTGTACATGCTAGGCTCGCCAAGTTAGACCCAAGTATTTCCGCATGTGCAAAACTGGATTGCACCCGTTGTATGTGAGCGTAGAGTCTATAGCACCCGATCATCATGTGATGCTTGCACACGACGAACTTTCGCAACGGTGCATACTTGGGGAGAACACAGTTTTATGTTGATCTTTAAGTGAGGAATCATCTTATAATGCTACCGTCGCGATCTAAGCATAATAAGATACATAAAAGGATAAACATCACATGCATATAACTTTATGTGACATGGTATAACCAATCTTCGTGCAATGATATCCATCTTGGGCGTTCCGGCATGATCTCCATCACTCCACCATGATTGCCTCCACCACGAATAGCAACTACAACTATTGCTAACTACTTAGCGATAAAGTGAAACTATTACATGGCGTATAAGAAGTTGACACACAGGTCATACACAATTATAAAGACAACCATATGGCTCCTACCGGTTGTGTACTCATCGACATGCAAGTCGTGAAACATTACAAAACATGATCATCGCATACATTATACACATCACATCTTGGGCCATACCATATCACAGAAAACACTCCCTGCAAAAACAAGTTAGACGCCTCTACTTTGTTGTTGCATGTTTTACGTGGCTTATGGGAGTAGATGCTAAGAACGATTCTTACCTACGGAAAGCCACAACGGTGATATTATGGTTGCCAAACTCCGGTGTTAATCCCATGACAACTATAGTGAGAGACACTCACATCCACCAGCTACATGTGTGGAACAAGCCACACGTCAAGTGCAGAGCCGGCCTCGCGAATGACGTCGCGTAAGGTTGTCCTGGACCGCTTCAATCTCACTATCCCGCGTCATAAGAAGAACACAAACAAGAGGCTTGAAACAGAAAAAATCAACGCCCGCAACAACCATGTTGCGTTCTACTCGTGAAACACATCTACGCATAGATCTAGCTCTGATACCACTGAAGGGTTTCGCGGCATAGTAAATCAAAATTTTCTACGGATGCGAACTGAGGGAAGCCAAGATCTAATCTAGGAGATGCAAACAACGAGAGAGATTGGATTAGATCTTCATACCCTTGAAGATTCGCACAGCGGAACGTTCGTCGGAATGTGGGTGATGTAGTCGTACTCGCTTCTCCTCCTCGCGATCCGATCCGATCTAGCACCACAAGTGGCGGTGCCTCCGTGAGATGCACACGTGCAGCACCTCGACATCTCCTCCTTCCTCAGACCAGAAAGTATGGTGGAGAGACGGATTGGATCTACAACACGACGGCGTGGTGTATATGGTGGAGAATTTCTGCAGCAGGGCTTCGCCTACAAACAGTCGGGAGGGAGAGAGGAGGGCAGCAGGGCAGCTAGGGTTGGAGGGTAAGGTTTGGGGGGTGGTGCGCCCCCAGCCCTCTTTATATAGAGGGGTGGGGCGCAGACCTAGCCCCTCCCCCAAGCCAAGGCCGGCGGCCCCAAGGAGAAGGAGTGGGGGGCAAGGAAACCCCCCTTCTAGAAGGTCTATCTCGAGTTTAAAACCCTCTTGGCCGGCTGGGCCCTATGGGGCCTTGTGCCCTGGCCCAATGCGCAGGCACTCCCTCATAGGCCCATGCCCCCTCCCGGAAGGTGGGGCCACGTTGGTCCCCTTCCGGAAGGTTCTAGAAGCTTCCGGTACAATACCGATTAACCCGGAACAATTCCGAACTCCAAAAACTGCACTGCCTTACATGAATATTATTCTCCGGACCACTACAGAACCTCTCGTGATGTCCCGTATCCCATCCGAGACTCCGAACAAAAAATCATAAACCAATTATACAATATATCCTAGCGTCGAGACACGTTAAGTGTGTGACCCTGCGGGTTCGAGAATATGCAGACATGATCTTCTATCAATAATCAACAGCGGGGTCTGGACACCCATATTGACTCCCACACATTCATCGATGATCATATCGGATGAACCACGATGCCAAGATTCAATCAATCCCATATATATATTCCCTTCGTCTCGCGATATTTTACTTGCCCGAGATTTGATCGTCGGTACCGTCATACCTAGTTCAATCTCGTTCACAGCAAGTACTTTACTCGTTCCGTAATCCGATATCACTTTGTGATTAACTCCTTAACCACATGCTTGCAAGCGGTGTTGATATCGATTACCGAGTGGGCCCGAAGTATATCTCTCCAACTTGGGAGGGACAAATCCCATCTCGATACATACAACCCAACAAATACTTTCCGATCACCTGAGAGACACCTTTATGATCACCCTCTCATAGGATGACATTTGATGACCTCAAAGCTTTCTTCCGATACCAGGGAGTTGTATTATCTCATGGTCTAAGGAATACAATATTTGACATAAGAAAAGCTTCACAAAGACGAACACGATGACACGATCTAATTGCTTCGCTTAGTTTGGGTCTGCCCATCATATCATTCTCCCAATGATATGATCTCATTATTAATCGACAACTCATGTCTATGGTTAGGAAACCTTAACCATCATTAATCAATGAGCTAGTCCATAGAGGCATACTAGGGACACTGTGTTGTTTACAAACCACATAAGTATTAAAGTTTCCGCTTAATACAATTCTAGCATGGAATATAAACATTATCATGAACAAGAATTATAATAATAACATCTTTATTATTGCCTCTAGGGCATAATTCCAACAACTACATCATTCCTTTGTTTGCAAACTTAATATAAAAAACACATGATTTCATTCTCAAAATGTATTCGTCAGTATGCCTATTCCACATTCCCTTAATGGTCTTAATACCTCATTCATTTAATATATAAGAGTTGTATGTGATTCTAAACTAAGCTTAGTTTCTTTTGCATACATTTCATGTTTATCTTGAATTCGCCACCGCGTCCAATGTGCAAATACATCAGAATAAAACTTTACAGAATTTTGTGTGATTGAATAATGCTGTAGTTGATTTACGTTTTCTCTTTCCCCTTATAATAGAGATTGTAACACTATGTGTAACCGTATGATTATCTGTTACTATCACCAAAGTCTCGTAACATATAGCCACCAACACATAATTGGATGTTACTATTCTAGTACTCTGTAACACAACCCTAGTAACCCCTATTTTTATGTTACAATGTCAATACCTGTGTAGCACAATATTGGACCTGATATAGTATGTGTTACTCTCTGTGGATGTAACACAAATTATGTGCTACTGCGATTTAAGTTGTAACATATCCTTTTGTGTGTTACATTAGTGTGTTACCAAAGCTCTGTCCTGTTGTAGATCCTGGGGAGCACCAGTTTTGTTTGTGGAAAAGAAAGATAGAAGTCAAAGGTTATGCATAGATTACCGTTCACTCAATGAGGTGACCATCAAGAACAAATACCCATTGCCTAGAATCAATGACTTGTTTGATCAGTTAGAAGGAGCCTGTGTGTTCTCAAAGATTGATCTTTGATCAGGTTATTTCCAGCTCAAAATAAGGGAACAAGACATACCTAAGACAACTTTCACCACTAGGTATGGATTGTATGAGTATACCGTGATGCCATTTGGTTTGACCAATGCACCAGCTTACTTCATGAATATGATGAACAAGGTGTTCATGGAGTTCCTTGACAAGTTTGTTGTCATATTCATCGATGACATTTTGATCTACTCCAAGAGCAAATAAGAGCATGAAGGACATTTGCGTTTGATACTTGAGAAGCTTAGAGAGCATAAGCTGTACGCCAAATTCAGCAAGTGTGAGATTTGGTTGAATGAAGTTGGATTTCTTGGACACGTTGTGTCAGGAGATGGTGTAGCAGTTGATCCTGCTAAAGTTTCAGCTGTAACTGAATGGGAATCTCCTAAGTCAGTGAAAGAGGTTCGTAGCTTCCTTGGCTTGGTAGGATACTACAGAAGGTTCATTGAGAATTTCTCCAAGATAGCTAAGCCAATGACGGAGCTACTAAAGAAAGACAAGAAATTTGCTTGGTCTGAAGGATGTGAACTCAGTTTCCAAGAATTGAAGAAGAGGCTAGTGACAGCACCAGTCTTATGTCTGACAGATTTGGAGAAAGATTTCCAAGTGTATTGTGATGCATCTCATCATGGATTAGGTGCAGTACTTATGAAAGAAGGGAAAGTTGTGGCTTATGCCTCGAGACAACTCAAAACTCATGAGGTAAATTACCCTACTCACGATTTAGAGTTAGCCTCTGTTGTCCATGCACTCAAAACATGGAGACACTACCTTTTGGGAAAGCGATGTGAGGTGTTCACAGATCACAAAAGTTTGAAGTATATCTTCACCCAGAAAGAAATTAACATGAGACAAAGAATATGGCTAGAACTCATCAAGGACTATGACTTGAGTTTGCAACACCATGCCGGTAAAGCAAATGTTGTAGCAGATGCTCTAAGCCGTAAGGTTTTTGTAAATGGCCTTACTAAGGGAGAGTTGCCAGATGATCTGTGTGCCCAATTTAGAGATCTCATACTAGAAATTGTGCATGAAGGACATCTCATGTCATTGGATGTTCAACCCACTTTGTTGGACAAAATCAAAGAAGCCCAAAAGACAGATAAGGAAATTGAAGAGATTAAGGGAAAGATTGGTAAAGGAAAGGCCAAAGGATTTCATGAAGATGAACAGGGTACTTTATGGTATGGAAAACGTATCTGCGTTCCGCAAGATCCGGAGCTTCGGAAATTGATTTTACAAGAAGCACATAACTCAACATATTCCATTCATCCGGGTAACACCAAAATGTACATGGACATGAAAGAAATATTTTGGTGGAATAATCTCAAGAAGGACATCGCCGAACATATTGCTTTGTGTGATGTATGTAGTAGAGTGAAAGCGGAACATCTGAAGCTAGCAGGATTGCTACAGCCACTACCTATTCCTGATTGGAAATGGGACAAGATTGGCATGGATTTCATCACTGGATTGCCAAGGACCAGGTCAGGATATGACTCTATTTGGGTAGTAGTGGATCGCCTAACTAAAGTGGCTCATTTCATACCCGTGAAGACAACCTATACAAGTGCTAAGTTAGCCAAGATCTATATGAGTAGAATTGTATGTCTACATGGAGTACCCAAGAGTATTGTGTCTGATAGGGGAACTCAATTCACTTCTCATTTTTGGAGGCAACTACATGAGTCATTGGGAACAATGTTGGAATTCAGCACTGCTTTTCATCCTTAGACTGATGGACAAACAGAAAGGACCAACCAAATTCTTGAAGACATGTTGAGATCATGTGCTCTAGACTATGGAGCTAATTGGGATGAAAGTCCGCCTTACGCAAAATTCTCTTACAATAACAGCTATCAAGCCAGTATTGAGATGGCACCATTTGAGTTTCTCTATGGGAGAAAGTGTACCACCCCATTACTATGGAATGGTGTGGGAGAAAGAAGTTTGTTCGGACCGGATCTAATCAAAGAGGCTGAAGAAAAAGTCAAAATAGTTAAGGACAGATTGAAGATAGCACAATCCCGACAAAAGAGCTATGCAGATCCTAAGCGTAGAGAAGTCACCTATGAAGTAGGTGATAGAGCCTATCTTAGAGTGTCACCACTTCGTGGAGTGAAGAGATTTGGAGTCAAAGGAAAATTGGCCCCAAGATATGTTGGACTATTCAAGATTCTGAGTCATAAAGGAGAAGTAGCTTATGAGATTGAATTGCCATAATCATTGTCTGCTGTTCACAATGTGTTTCATGTGAGTCAGCTAAAATAATGTCATCCAGAAATGGAAGAGACTTCTTTGAAGGATACTATACCTTTGGAAGAGGTCCAATTGGAAAGTGATCTCACTTATAAGGAGAAACCTATCAAGATTCTTGAGACTGCAGAAAGAGTTACTCGGACTAAGACTATCAGATTCTGCAAAGTTCAATGGAACCATCATTCCAAAGAAGAAGAAACATGGGAAAGAGAAGATGATCTTCGGAGAGACCACCCTCACCTATTTTCTAGCCAACCCGAATCTCGAGGGCGAGATTCACCTTAAGGGTCTATATTTGTAACATCCCTAAAATCATGTTTTCAAAGCTTTGCACATCATCCATGCATTCATGATCATTTAGGGTTCTGTTTCAAAACCATTTACAAAACAGAAGCATTTGGGTGCTTGTTATTTTATGTAAACAAGCATTGATCCAATGCCACTCTCAAGTGAGAGAATAATTGTTTTAAACCAAGTTTTGTTTGCTCTTAAGTTGGATTGGTTGAGTGTTAAAGCTTGGACAAAATTTACAAAACAAATATGGTTTTAAACCATTTTCAAAACCTATTCAAATCATGTGCTAAGGCACTGTTTATTTTGATTTTTCAAAAATACCAAGCTAGTCTAATGAGACAGCAAGGTTTTATGTCCAATATTATGAGGTTTACACTTTACAAAATCCAGAAAAAGTTTGGAATTCAAATGCACTTGATTTCATTTGAAAAAGATTCCTGAAATTCAATATAGAAAAAGAAAAGGATATTAAAAATCAAACTGGTCCTGGCGCCACCATTCCAGCCCAGCAAGCAAAACATCCCACCCGGGTCCTCCCTTTTCCTCTGTTTTCTCACCGCGCTCGCGCACACCCTCCCTCGTTGTCAAGTGGACCCAATGCCAGGTCAGCTCGTCGTCCCCAAAATCCTTCCCACGACCAGGCCCTCGCCGTTTGTTCCTCCCTTCACTGCCGCGTTTAAACTCCAGTTAATTGCCGTTGATGCCGCGCGTAACTCTCGCCCCTGCTCCAGCTACTTAAACCCCTCCCCCTTGCGGCCATTTCCCCCAACATTGCTAGCCATAAGCGCCCCCAGGCTCCGCAAATTCTTGCTCGCACCGTCGCTGCTCTGATGAGCTCCGACGACTAAATTCGGTAAGCTCCGAGCGCCCCTCGCCTTCTGCTTTCCTATATCGGATTCGCCATGTCTCTGTGATTCATCATATGCCCTTGGTTTGCCCGCGCTTGACCCAGGTCGCCGTCCCCGACCACCTCAACGAACGACAGAACCACCGTCTCAACTCCGACGAGCAATAGCGGTATAAATCGAACGCCCCTTGACCCCGTATGCATACTGTCAGGTTTGCCTTGTCCTTGCGCAGCTATTGACACCACTGACTCGTGCTAGAGCGACGCGGAGCCTCGGCAACATCGACGTCTGCAAGCATCCGACGCCGCGCACAACTCCGACGAGCCCCAGCGACCTCCACTACGCGCCCCTTCGCCAACGAAGACCACCTCGAGCACCAGCGTCATCACGCGAACTCGGTGATCTATCCCACTGCCTTTCTCGCTTCCTGTATCACCAGCGACACCACCGTCCGAGCGCGCCGCTGCCAGCCACAGTCGCGCGCCGCCCATCCTTGGTCACTTGCTTAGCAGCCGTAGGATCTAGATCCAGCGCTCTAGATTAGATCTGCATCGAAGCAGTAAGTGAAGATCTGAGCCGTACGAATTAAGTTAGACCTGACGGTCCATGCTAGTCGATCCGCGTGAAACGGTACCGACGAATCAGAGAGCGCCGCGTGGCCTGTGTTTAAATTTAAAACAGAAATTTGATCTATTAGTTAACCAAACTTGTAAAATTCATAACTTTTGATCCACACGTTCAAATTTTACAAATTTTATATCATTGGAATCAGGAGAGAAAATCCTATCTTTTTATGCAATGTGTTTAATATTTTGCCTCTTTAAAAATGGTTGTTTATGCAGAAAGTTGTGTAGGCTTATTTTGATTATACAAATTATTTGAAAAATGTTTTAAGGATCAAATAAGGTTTATTTTGAATATCTTGGACTTGTTTATGTTTCAGTACTGTTCACTTGTCTTGTTTGGTGTAGAAAAATCATCACATGGCATTTGCATGCATTCATATATTTTTGTTTGTATATATTTTGTATGTGATTTTGGTGCCATTATTTTATGTGTAGATTTTGGTGCAAATAGTGATTGTGATTGTGAAGATTGTTGCTACTCCCCAAACTACCAAGGCAAGTGGTGCTTCATGATTTTATTCCTATGTTTTTCAACTATGCACTAGAAATATTTTGTATAGGACTTGCATGAATATTTTGATCTATATGCTATGCTTGGGAAATCCTAGTAGTTGTAGAATTGCTAGAAATTTCTAAGTTAAGATGCTTACCATTGCCATGCTTAGCCTAGCTAGTAGAAACCAAGGGTGGTTATATAATCATCCTATGTGAACTATTTCTAAGTCTTTGGACATGTGTTTTTGCTTAATAAAACAACTAAGTGAATGAAACACCTGGGTGGAATGGAAAGAATGGTTTATGTTGAGTGGTTACACAAGGCCCATTTCTATGGTTTACCTTGTGTATCTCACTTGTGGTAAGCCACCCAGGAACAAAGGGATTTGAGATGGCAAATGTTAAGAAGCTTCTAGTGCAGCCACATGGTATTATGGGCTCTGCCTGGATCATATAGGTTGCAATAACTTAGCCATTTGGACAGTTGGTGGTAGTGGGATGATAGGTTTGGAGCGCGTCCATTTGGTCTAAGGGAAGGCTTCTGAAATTTCCTGTCTTGGTGAAAATCAAGTCTTGTGGGGAAAGTGCACAACCTCTGCAGATGGAAGAATCTAAGTACTTAGCCATGTCCCTGGTATTGGACAACTTGAGCATCAAGACATGGAATCTATCCAGAATCTCCTCATCCCAATTTCTAAGTTAAAACTTGTGGGTGAACAAGGGTAAAGGTTCACCAATGTCTATTGGTGGTTCCTTGGGAAAGTTTTGTCAAAGAAAAACTTAGTATTTTCAACTGATAGTTAAAACCTATTTTGAGCAAAGCAAGCCTAAGCTACACTTAGCCAAAATGCATATAGTACCTAGACCGCTAATATTCTACTAAGGTACCACTTGCCAATACTATTCCAATGTATTGACCCACTGTGGCTGTAACTTGTGATGTTGCAGGTTATTCTGATGATGATTAGGGGTTATGATTCTACACTCAACATGCTTGCCTGTGGCACATGAAGATGAAGACTTATTTATCTTATTCTATATTTGAACTCTTGTATTAGGCCTGTGGCCATGGAGTTTGTAAAAGACTATGTTTGTCTCTGGAAAGATATGTAATAATGACCTTTGTTTCTGTGTACTTCATCTTAAACTGTGGATTCTAGCATTGATCCAGGGACTAGCATTGCAATCACAGGGATCCTTACCTTTATAAAGGGAGGTATCTTACAAATATCCATCGAATCCCCGCAAACACAACATGCATGATTACAAATAGATTAGATCTTGATCATGGACGGAGCTCACAAGATCTATACATGAAAGCACAAGGAGGAGATACAACCATCTAGCTACTACATGGACCCGTAGTCCAAGGTGGAACTACTCACGCTTCATACCGTAGAAGAAGGCCTCCGGGATGATCTCCCCTCTGGCAGGGTGCCTGGAATAACTTCAGATCCCCCTGATCTAGGGACGATGGTGGCGGCGACTACAGAAGGTTGCATGGAGTTTTGATCTGGTGCCTAGGGTTTCTGCATCGGGGGATTCTTATAGGCGAAGAAGCAAGGCTGGGAGGCGGCCAGAGGGCCCACACCCTACCCAGACGCGAGATGGGCCCACCCGTGCCTAGGGGGTGTGGCGGCCCTAGCTCGCCTCTCCGTCTCTCCTCTAGACTTCGTGACGCCCACGGCAAAATATTGACTTTGGTTTTTGTCCTGTCCAATTCCGAGAATATTGATTTTCTGCCTTTCTGCAACCAAAAAGAGAAGAAAACAAGCAACTGGCACTGTGGCAACTTGTTAATAGGTTAGTTCTAGAAAAGATATAAAACACCTCAAAGTGTAGACAAAGCAAAGCAAAGTAGATACTAAACAAGCATGGAGCATCAAAAATTATAGATACGTTTCCGACGTATCAAGCATCCCCAAGCTTAACTCCTTCTCATCCTCGAGTAGGTAAGTGATAAAAGAATAATTTTTGAGGTGACATGCACCGTGAAAACCAAGATCAAACCATTTGCAAGCATTGAAGGCTAGGATCAAAGAACTCTAAACATGTGCATGAAAGATGGAGTTCTAACAATAAGACAAAGTAACTATGCATGCAACATGAAAGGCTACAAACAAAGATCATGAATAACATGCATTAAAAACGTTTGTTTGTTTCGCATACAGAAAACATGGCATAGTGGCATTCAGCTTGTCCCTCATAGAGTAGCAAATAGATGCATATGACACCTTCAAAGTTCATAAGAGTGACTAGATACAAGTAGCACAAGAACAAGTAATATCACAATATGCATCAATCAATAAGTTTTGGGACACTGCACACATAATGGAAACTATGCTCTCTTAATGGTGCCTAAAGGTAGAAGGTAGAGACTCAAATAATGGTGGAAGAAAGGACCTTCATAAAGGAAGCAGGGATTTCAAGTTTCAAAAAGAGCTTCCAAAAATTATGGTACTTGTTAGCTTTCAGCCCTCATTGCCCCTATCATAAGCATCTTGAAGTGATTAAGGTTAAAGTGAACAAAGATGGAGTATATGCTTGACAAAGTATAAGTTGGCAATATCAAGTCCCTTGAATACGAGGGCCACACCTCATGCTACTCAACTTCAGTCACCTGTAAGTTTTTGTCATAGTAAGTACATGCTTATCATAGTGAACCGCCAACGGGGTACCCTTTGCACATGGTACATGAGCTATCCCATAACCAAAATAACAAGGCAAGCAGACAATGAGCATCTCAGTGATCTTCTTATTTACTATGTGCATAGCTTTTTATTGAGGATGCTTCACAGATAGCTCATTATGGTGATGATGCAAGTTTCCACCATGATTAGGCATGGCTTAGGCTAGCGGCCCAGGCGTTTCTATAACACAAAATACATAACTCCATGGACTTACAAGATCCCTCTTTATTTCACACCGGTGACATCCATAGACAAAAGAGCATGATATCAACTGTGTACAAAGTACAAGTGCAATGTTGAAATCGTTCCCCGTGACATCACGGTTCTGCTAATTCCAGCATATAAGTGCAAGCATATACAACATAGATGATGGTTCAAGTTTATTAGGGGCAAAGAATATAAAGTGTGCCATCAAGTTTTTAAGGGCTTTAATCATGAAGTTTTCACATAACAAAATACTTTTAATTAGAAGATAGCTGAAAACAAGAATATACTTGGAATGGTGTAACACACCATGCATAGGAGTTTATAGTGGACACTTTGGAATTACCTGGTTTCTTGGGAGTTGGAAGCATGAGTAGAGCTTACTCATACAAGTGTAGGCTAGAAAAATACTGGGAGCAACCAACTAAGAGATCAATAATGGCCATAATCATGCAGAGCAACAAAACATTACTAATCAAAGCATAGAGTGGTACAACAAGTCAAGGACTAAATGATCATAGAGGCTATGGTGACTTGTTCATAGTCATAACATGGTGTGAGCATGTGCCAAGTCAACCCAAACAAAGCATCAAAGGATAATACCACAATACTATGCTTTTTGTATGCTAAAACAATGCATAATTCTTTCAAGGCACATTAAGCAATCCCAATTATTTGGAACAATACATGCTACATCAATAATCACTAAGAATAATGTAGAGGGAGTGTCCCAACCTTTCAAAAACATAAGGTGGTGTCCCCTGTGTTTACAATGCTAGTCCCTGGATCAATAGCTAGCATCCATAGTTAAGATGTAATATCATGAAACAAAGGTCATAACATAACTTTACAACCAGGAATAACATAATTTTATTACATCATACATAGCTCATTTGGCTATTACATTACATTGCAGCGGAATAACTATAATCATGGGGTCCTTTATCTTCAAAGTGCCACAGGCAGATGTTGGTTGTAGACTTTGTAATCCTAATCAATCAATCTTCACTAAAATTCAATCAAACCTGCAACATTACAAGTTACAGCCACAAGGGTCAATACATTTGAATTGTATTGGCAAGCTTCACTACTATATATAATATGAGCGGATCCTATCAATACATGCATATTTGGCTAAGTAGAGTTTAAGGCTCATTTGCATAAAGCAAAATTTATCCTATCTTTTCAAAATGGTTTTGGTCCTTTGTTAAATCTTCTTTTCCAAGTTCCTTGAAATCCTTGGTAGAAACTCAAGTGTTCAAGTCCTTGTCAAAATCCCTTGTGCTCCTTGGTAACCCCAAGTGCATCAAGTTTTATCAAAATCTCATGAGTTCCTTGGTAACCCCAAGTGTTCATGTTTTCATCTCTTGAGTTCCTTGGTAACCCCAAGTACATCAAGTTTTATCAAAGTCTCTTGTGCTCCTTGGTAACCCCAAGTGCATCAAGTTTTTATTTTAGAAGTTGGAATGTCGAGATCTCCCATAGTTCAAACTTTAGTTGCTCAGTATTGTCCATGACCGGGGACACGGCTAAGTACTTAGATTTTATTATCTTCTGCAGAAGGAGTACACTTTACCCACATGTCACAATCCCATCCTTTTGCCACCAGTGGCCACTGGATTAGCACTCTCCAAGATGGAGTACTGGCAGATTGGGAATGTGACGAAGTCTTTCCAAAGGGTCCTCCCATACACCATTGCTAGCTTGTCTTCAGCACCCATGAAGCATTCCAGATCCCCATGTCCAGTAAACTGAAGACAATGCAAGGGTCTTCCCAATGTAGTTGACTAAGCCAGAGCCATAATAGCATGTGGTTGCACACGAAAGCCACAATTGGAGAAACATGTTCAATCTCTAAGTTTCCTAGGTGGTTTTCTTTTGGAGCACAACACAAAGTGATTGCCATAGACATGGTTCCTTTTGTTGCCACCTTCTCCAAAACTTAAAGTATCCTCCACCTAGGTGATTCATTGAGTCCTTGTTTTATTATGTAAAACACAAGTCCTTTTCTCAACCTTTGTAAAATCTCAACATGTATCTCCTTTTCAAAATATAGCATGGCTAAGAATGTAACTACTACATTATTTTTACTAAGGAATGTATAGGGAATCCTATTTAGGATTTAGCATAGCATAAGTATAAAATATCCTTTCATGCATGTTTTCAAAATCCACTAAGTATAATGAAAATAGTAGGACTTTAGATGATATTGTAACTTGCCTTTTTGGTAGGGAATGTTGTTTCACTCCTTGATCTTGCTAGTCTCAAACTTTTCTAGCTTCAGTACAAGTCAATCAAGCAAACACAAAATCAACTAGCATTCCAAACCAATAATCAATCAAACAGCTTCACACACATAAAACAATGGGATCTAAATCATGCATGTAAGCATGCAAAGGATGGTTCTATTGGCAAATATGGTCTCCACTAGGCTTCTAAACTTTGTAAGGTCCAAAGTGGTCATTTTTCCAAAGTGGCAAAGTTATTTGCAAAAGGGTTTTGTCCAAAATCCATTTTTAAATCCAATCATCATTTTATGTGGTGAAAAATGTTTTTATCAAATCAAAACTTTTAAGTCTTTCACCAAATGAGTTTCTAATTCTCAAACTTGGTGTTTTAGGGTCAGTAGGTTTGGTCCAATACATTTTCCCAAAGTTTTTATTCTAAAAACATTTTCATAACAAAACCATTCTTTATATTTGGCTAGAAATGGGTTAAACCAATTAATCCTTTCTAAACTTCACCAAATTCATTTTTAAAACTATGGGTTGGTTCCTAGGGTCAGTAGGTTCACAAAAAACCAATTTTCCAAGGTTTCAAACTCAAAAACATTTTTGAATCATTTTTCTAATCTTAACAAGCACACAAAAGTTTCTGCAAAATCAAACAATCTAACAGATACTATTTGCTAAACCAAAGGCATGGTTGGCTAGGGCTTGTTCCACTGATTCCAACGATATAAAGTTTGTAATTTTTGGACGTGTGGATCAAAAGTTACAAAGATTTGAAAATCACAAACTAATCTGATTTCAAATCTGTTTTAAACAGAACAGGTGACACGCGGCGCATCGCTATTCGCGGGTACCGGTTCGGCCGGATCAGCAACGCGGTGCGTTGGATCTAATTAGATCGTGTGGTCCAGAGGGCGTACCCCTTCGCTACTTAAGTGATCTAATCTTACTCGCCCGATCTAGATCGAACGGTTCTAACTGCCTTGCCAAAGCTGGCGGCGCTAGGACAACGGCGAGAGGCGGAGCGGCCAGATAGTGGTGGCACTGGCGAGGCAGGACGCTAGAAGAGAGGGGAGGTTGCTCACCAGATTCGCGAGGACGTGGTGATGCTCGACGTGTGCTTGTCGTGGCAGGTGCTCGCATGCAGTGCGATTGTTCCGGAGTAGAGAACAACGCCGTGGTCTCGCCGTGGTCGAGTCGCTACAGGTCACGAGAAGGCCAACCGAGGGTAAGGTTAGGTGCGTAAGACCAAGACGAAGTTGCTCGCATGATCGAGAAGCAGAGGGGCGGTCGAGGTTTACCGGGGAGCTTGACGGAGGCGAGACAGACGGTGGCGACGCTCTGTGTCGTGCTTGTCGATGTTAGGGGACGCGCGCGAGCGAACTGAGGGCATAGGAAGGTGCGCCTGGAAGTGCTGAGTGTGTGTGCGTGGCCGGTGAGGGTGGAGGTGGCAAGTACTGGCCAGAATTGAAGGTGGAAGCTCGTCGGAGATAGAGCCGTTCGGGGAGAAATTGGGGCGGCCTGGGGGCGTGTCGAGATGGGGCGACAGAGGAGGAAGGAGGAGAAGACGCTGGCGTTTTAACGTGCGTGGTCGCGGCGAGATTAAAGCTCGGTATTATGGCGAATTGAACGCGCGGATTGAATGGCAGCAACGGCAGCGAGGTTTGGGAGAAGGAGGTCGCGTGGGTGAGGAGGATGAACAGGAGAGGTGGGGTCCAGTCGTCAGTGAGAAAAAGAGTGAGGGAAGGGTCCACCGGTCAGTCTCTGCATGGGTTAGAATTTGAGTACGAATCGTTTTTCTTCGGGGAGGGAAACTGGGCTGGTTCCTGGGCTTATGGGCTTGGCCGGCTGGGCTGGTCCAAATCCTATTTTTTTTCCTTTCTATAATCTTTTCTTTTTCTAATTCTAATTTCTGTTTTGACAAAACAAACAAACAATGTTCAAATCAATTCAAACAATCACCAAACTTTTCATTTGAATTTAGTTCTGTTCAGTAACATAAACCAAAATCAAAAATGATAACAATAATTTTATTAATAGGGTCCATTATTAATTAAATAAATAGGCCATTGTTATTAAATCATAATAGAATTTGCTTCATTCAAATACTCCTTTTGAAATCTAATTATTTTCAAAACCAAATCAGTAGGTTTTATTTGGGAATATAAAGTACTTGGAAAACTTATTTTTAAATAAATAAATAAGTTTTGTTATTTTGGAAATAGTAAAACCTTTATTAATAAAACTTGGATATCAAATCCTTATTAATTTATTTTAAATAAACCTTTATTATTTTTCTCAAAACAAAATGTTTTATTTCAAAAGCTTGGCCAAGGTTTAATTTGGTTCTATAAAATAGTCTTTATTTATAAAACTTCTATTTTATTTGAAAACCAAATCCTTTTATTTAAAAGCCCCAAAATGGTAATTCCAAAATATTTTATTTTCATTTATTAAATGTTTATCTTTATAAATCCCTTTAGGGTTTTATTTAATTCAAATAGGTTTGAAGTTCCAATTGAATTCAAAAAGTTTCTTCTGGCCCTGAAAATCAAACAAAGTTTTATTTTATTCATTTATTTTCACATTACAAGATTTGGAAAATCTTGGGATGTAACAGGCTACCACCCTTAAAATAAATCTCGTCCCGAGATTTGGGAAGGATAGGGTTACAGGCAGGCTCAAAACAACTAGGGTACTACCACCCTTAAAATATTTTCAAACAAAAATTACATATTGTCCTTCTTGGGATCCTGGGGAAATTTCTCTAAGCAAACATTTGCATTGTGTCCTTTGTTTCCATACTTGACTCATGGGCCAAGTTTTAGTTTCTCTATGGGCTTGTTCAACTTGTTCTTCATCTTTTCTGGATAGTTGCTTGCATACTGTCCTGGATTCTTGCAGTTGAAACAGTGGATTTCCTTGAGTTCTTTACGTGGCTCTTGTGGAGAAGTTGCTACATAGTAGCCTAGCTCTTTGCAATTGTTGCACATCACTTGGCCAATCTCTTTATTCTTCTTGTTCTCTGGGCATCCACTGGAATAGTGTCCCATTTCCTTACATTTACGACATTGCACAAGGCTCATGTCCTGTTTTTGTTTCTTGGGTTTCTTTAGTCCTTTGAATTGGGTTGTCTTGTTTGGAGGTATAAGTGGTCCTTTTCCTTTCTTGGTAAACTTGGATCCTTCTTGTTTCCTTTGTTCCACCATGGAGTAGATGGGGCATTGGATAGGGACATGGCCGTTTCCTTCACAAAGGTGACAAGTAGCTTGAGAGGTGGGACATTGTCCAACAGGATGATTTTCTTCACAGTTAGGGCATTGATCTTCATGCTCCTTGGAAGTATGATCCTTGTCTCCACAAATAATGCAAGCTGGTGCTCCATCTAGAATAATATTTCTGTCATCCTTGTTGTCAAAGACTCTTTTGGGATAGCTTTCTTCCATGTTGATCATTTGATTAGTCACCTTAAGCATCAGTTGGGTTTGTTCCTCCAACACTTTTGCAGTGCTGGATCTTTATCACTAGTGTTGGCTATGAACTGAGCTGTCAGTTGGTTTAACTGGTTCTGAGTTGCTATGAGCTCTTTCATGCTGTCCTCTTGGTCGGTGTTGATGTCATCAACCTTGGAGTCTTTTGGATTAGTCATCTGTTTGGGTTGAAGGGAGATTAGAATAGGCAAGATATTTCTTAGGAAATGTTTCTAATCACACACATCACAATTCGCACAAGCAATGTGCATGCTAACACAAGTCAAACATTTCACTCAAACAACAAAGTTCAAGCACATACTTAGGCAACAAAAATATTTTTGTTACACCACATAAGTTGGTGGTTTTGTCTTAACTAAAATATGGTGGTCCATCTATATGGTTCACTTGTGATCTCTCCTTCTTGATTATTCTTGTATGAGATCATGGTTTCCTTGAGAAAAACTCTTGGTTGCAATACATCAAATGATGTAGGCTCCTTCTAATTTTTGCATTCCCTTAGTCTCCAAATCTTGAGTAAGATTTCCTTGTTTCACTTGTAGTCCTTAGTGGTATCCAAGTTGGAAGTCCTTGGTGAACATGCTGAAGATGTTGAAGTCATTAGAGTTGAAGAAGTTGAAGTCATTAGAGTTGAATATGTTGAAGAAGTCCTTTGCACATGGGGTAGTCTTTGGCCATGGGTAGGTTTTTCCATCAAGTTGAAATAGAAGAGATGTAGAGTTGAAACCAAAATGGTTGAGGAAAGAGTTTACAAGTGTTTTTGTAAATAAATTTTGGATCAAAATATAACTCCTATTCTTCTAAGGGTTTTTGTCCAATCCTAGGTTTACAAATCCTACAGGCAACACAATGCTCTGATACCATCTGTAGAGGGAGTGTCCCAACCTTTCAAAAAACATAAGGTGGTGTCCCCTGTGTTTACAATGCTAGTCCCTGGATCAATAGCTAGCATCCACAGTTAGGATGTAATATCATGAAACAAAGGTCATAACATAACTTTACAACCAGGAATAACATAATTTTATTACATCATACATAGCTCATTTGGCTATTACATTACATTGTAGCGGAATAACTATAATCATGGGGTCCTTTATCTTTAAAGTGCCACAGGCAGATGTTGGTTGTAGACTTTGTAATCCTAATCAATCAATCTTCACTAAAATTCAATCAAACCTGCAACATTACAAGTTACAGCCACAAGGGTCAATACATTTGAATTGTATTGGCAAGCTTCACTACTATATATAATATGAGTGGATCCTATCAATACATGCATATTTGGCTAAGTAGAGTTTAAGGCTCATTTGCATAAAGCAAAATTTATCCTATCTTTTCAAAATGGTTTTGGTCCTTTGTTAAATCTTCTTTTCCAAGTTCCTTGAACTCCTTGGTAGAAACTCAAGTGTTCAAGTCCTTGTCAAAATCCCTTGTGCTCCTTGGTAACCCCAAGTGCATCAAGTTTTATCAAAATCTCATGAGTTCCTTGGTAACCCCAAGTGTTCATGTTTTCATCTCTTGAGTTCCTTGGTAACCCCAAGTACATCAAGTTTTATCAAAGTCTCTTGTGCTCCTTGGTAACCCCAAGTGCATCAAGTTTTTATTTTAGAAGTTGGAATGTCGAGATCTCCCATAGTTCAAACTTTAGTTGCTCAGTATTGTCCATAACCGGGGACACGGCTAAGTACTTAGATTTTATTATCTTCTGCAGAAGGAGTACACTTTACCCACATGTCACAATCCCATCCTTTTGCCACCAAGGGCCATCGGATTAGCACTCCAAGATGGAGTAATCGCAGATTGGGAATGTGACGAAGTCTTTCCAAAGGGTCCTCCCATACACCATTGCTAGCTTGTCTTCAAGCACCCATGAAGCATTCAGATCCCCATGTCCAAAGAACTGAAGACAATGCAAGGGTCTTCCCAATGTAGTTGACTAAGCCAGAGCCATAATAGCATGTGGTTGCACACGAAAGCCACAATTGGAGAAACATGTTCAATCTCTAAGTTTCCTAGGTGGTTTTCTTTTGGAGCACAACTGTTAGACCCCTCCTTTATAAAGGAAAGGATCCCTGTGATTGCAATGCTAGTCCCTGGATCAATGCTAGCATCCACAGTTTAAGATGAAGTACACAGATACAAAGGTCATTTATTACATTCATTCCAGAGATAAAACATAGTCTTTTACAACTCAGGGCCAAAGGCCTAATACAAGAGTTTAAGGAATAAGTAAATAAACATAAGTCTTCATCTTCATGTGCCACAGGCAAGCATGTTGAGTGTAGACTCATGACTCCTACTCATCATCGGAGTAACCTGCAACATCACAAGTTACAGCCACAGAGGGTCAATACTTTGGAATAGTATTGGCAAGTGATACCTTAGTATATTTTAAGTGGACTATATTACTATATGCATTTTGGCTAAGTGTAGCTTGGCTTGCTTTGCTTGAAAAGGTTTTACCTATTAGTTGAAATCACTAAGTTTTTCTTTGTCAAAACATTCCCAAGAATCCACCAATAGACATTGGGGTCCTTCACCCTTGTTCACCCACAAATTTTACTTAGAAGTTGGAGTGATGAGATTCTTGTAGCTTCCATGTCTTGATGCTCAAAGTGTCCATTTCCTTGGACTAGGCTAAGTACTTAGGTTTTCCATCTGCAGAGGTTGTGCACTTTCCCCACCAGACTTGGTTTCCCAAGACAGACCTTTCGAAGCTTTTCCTTAGTCAAATGGACGTTCAACCTATCATCCCAACTACCACCAACTGTCCAAGTGACCAAGTTCTAGCAACCTATATGATCAAGGCAGAGCCCATATTGCCAAGTGGTTGCCGTAAGCTTTCTCAACACTTGGCCTCCAAATCCCTTTGTGACTGGGTGGCTTACCACAAGTGAGGTACACAACCCAAGTCCATGGCCTTGTGTAACCACTCAACATAACCCATTCTTCCCATTCCACCCAGGAGGTTCATTTGACTTAGTGGTTTTATTAGGAAAGTATAAGCCTCATGACTTAAGAATATTTTCATAATGGTAAGTGTAGATTTTTACCAACCCTTGTTTGCTATATAGCTAGGCTAAGCATAGTAAGATAACTTAACTTAGGAAAATTCCTTAACAATTCTACAATTCTACACTACATAGGATTTCCCAACTTAGCATTAGACAAAATAGCATGCAAGACTTAGCAAAATATCTAATGCCAGTACAAAACATAGGATAGAAATATTCATGAAAATATCACTTGCCTTGGTAGTGGGGAGAGTAGCACTCTTCACAATCACAATCACTAGCAAAATCTACACAAAATTTTAGCATACAATTACACACAATTTTATACAATCAAAAATAATATGAATGCATGTATGCAAGAATTTACTAAGTGGTGATTTTTGAAATTCTACCAAGCATGTGCATGATACTGAAACATAACAGGACACAAATTTTGCCAAAACAAACTTATTTAACATTAAAACTAATTACCAAATCAAATCTATACTCAAAATAGCTTTAAACATGATTCCACAAATAAAGTCATTTTAATGGTTACTATTTGTTAAACAAATTGGATATTCAGAAAGGTTTTGTTTCACTGAATCCAATGGTATAAAGTTTGTAAAATTCTAATGTGGCATTCAAAAGTTATAGTAGTTTGAAGTTTGGATCTAAATCAGGTTTTAAATTCTGTTTTTGAATTTAACCTTGCCACGCGTCGCAACCTCACTGGCGCGTACCGGTTCACGCGGATCGAGCTCTGCGGACCGCATGATCTATGTGGGATCTGACGGCTCAGATGCGCGCGTACCTCTTCGATCAAGATCTATCCAAGCCCTACGATGCAGATCCAACGGACCAAACCACCAAGCCACAATCTGGCGGCGCTAGCGGCGTTAACTGGCGGCGACTACGCCGGCGTTCTAAATCGCTTCAGGAAGCAGGAAGGTGCTTACCAGATTCGCCAAGATGTGCTGAAGCTTGTCGTGGTACTGGTTTGCGGAGGGGCGCTCGGAGATGGGCTCTGGATCTCGTCGGAGTTGCGTCTGGCGTCGGGTGGATGTTGTCGAAGTCGTTGCCGAGGCTCCGCGTCGCCCTAACACGAATCAGAGGGTTCAGGAAGTGCGCAAGACAGTTGTGAACACGCTCGTGTGAAGGAAAAGGCAAGGGGTGCACGAGACTTACTTAAATTGGTCGCCGGAGTTGGGGTGGTCGTCAGGTGCTTACGGTGTCAAGCGAATACGGCGACCTGGGGCAATACAGGATGAGCTAGTGGGGTCAGGAGGTGCGCCAGGAGATTACAAAGTGGCTCGAACAATCCAGAGGGGAAGGGGCGCACGGAGCTCACCTGAATCGATCGTCGGAGTTGGTCTGTCTGCGGCGGGTTTGAGCGAGTCGTGGGCAGCCTGGTGGCGTGAGTGTAGAATTGGCTGGGGGAAAATGACTGCGAGGAGCTGGGGATCTTATAGCCAGTGCCTCGACAGGAAACTCCCGAGTTTTAATGCCCAATTAAGCCGCCATTACGACAAGGATCGCAGTGCGACGTGGTCGCGGGCGTGGTTTGGGAAGACGGCGACAACAGGTGGGCCCGCCGTGAAAGGTGCGAGGTGGAGGTGGGGTACGATCATCAGTGACTGAACGCATGCGCTCGCGCGTGAGAAAAGAAAAGGGAACTCCCGGGTGGGCTAGTTGGGCTCGATCCTTTGCTGGGCCAGAAACCTGGCGCTTGGCCCTTTTCTTTTGTTTATTTCTTTTTCTTTTTCTAATTTGGTTTTCAGGAATGATTTAGATATGAATTCAAATCCTTTTTGAATTCAAACAATTCTAGGGATTTTTACAGGGTACTGTGGTTTCTAAAATCTGTTATCTAACCATGTGGTTATTCTGTAAGGGCTTGGTCAAACCTGGATTTCAAACAACAGAGGATTTGCATCTGTTTTGAAAATGTTTGGAAAAGGGATTTTGAATTTCTTTCTAAATTTGAAACTTTGGTTAACCCTTCTCTCCTAAACTTTTCCAACAATGGGGCAAGCAAACAAGTTCCTAAACATTCAAGTTTCAAAAGGTGTTCGTCTTTTGAATTAAATCTGTCCACATAAAATTATAACATCAAAAGTTTCTATTTTTCTGAAATGATTTTGAGAAATCCCTAAATGATGATGAATGCAAGGATGACATGGATGAGTTTTGGAATATGAATTTAGGGATGTTACAAATCTAACCCCCTTAGGATGAATCTCGCCCTCGAGATTCGGATTGGCTAGCAAATAGGTGAGGGTGGTCTTTCCGAAGATCATCCTCTCTTTCCCATGTTGCTTCCTCTTCGGAATGATGATTCCATTGCACTTTGCAAAACTTGATAGTCTTAGTCCTTGTGACCCTTTCTGCGGTCTCAAGAATCTTGTCAGGCTTTTCCTCATAGGTGAGATCACTTTCTAGCTGGACCTCTTCCAATGGTATGGTATCCTTCAGAGAAGTTTCTTCCATTTCTGGGTGACATTTCTTAAGCTGACTCACATGAAACACATTATGGACAAATTGCGGAGATTCGCAATTCAACTTCATATGCAACTTCTCCTCGACTTAAAATTTTGAATGGTCCAACATATCTTGGTGCCAACTTTCCTTTGACTCCAAATCTTTTCACTCCACGAAGTGGTGATACTCTGAGATAAGCTCTATCCCCAACTTCGTAGGTGACTTCTCTACGCTTAGAATCTGCGTAACTTTTCTGTCGGGACTGTGCTACCTTCAACCTGTCCTTAACCAATTTGACCTTCTCTTCGGCGTCTTTGATAAGATCAGGTCCAAATAAACTTCTCTCTCCCACACCATTCCATATTAATGGGGTGGTACATTTCCTTCCGTAGAGTAACTCAAATGGTGCCATTCCAATACTAGATTGATGACTATTGTTGTAAGAGAACTCTGCGTAAGGCAAGCTTTCATCCCAACTTGCTCCATAGTCTAAGGCACATGCCCTTAACATGTCTTCAAGAATTTGGTTAGTCCTTTCCGTTTGCCCATCAGTTTGAGGATGAAAGGCAGTACTGAATTCCAACCTCGTTCCTAAGGACTCATGGAGCTGTCTCCAAAAGTGAGAAGTGAACCGAGTTCCTCTATCTGACACGATACTCTTAGGCACACCGTGAAGGCATACACCGCTCATGTAGATTTTAGCTAACTTGGCACTTGTATAAGTTGTCTTCACGGGTATAAAATGAGCCACTTTAGTTAGGCGATCCACTACCACCCATATGGAATCATACCCGACCTGGTCCTTGGTAATCCGTAATGAAATCCATACCAATATTTTCCCACTTCCATTCGTGAATAGGCGGGTTGAAGCAAACCACTGGTTTCGATGCTCGCTTTTACTCGCTACACACATCACACAAAGCAATATGTTCTGATGTCCCTCTTGAGATTATTCCACCAAAATTTTTCTTTCATGTCCATGTACATCTTGGTGTTTCCCGGGTGAATAGAATACGGAGAGTTGTGGCCTTCCTGTAAAATCAGTTTCCGCAACTCCGGGTCTTGTGGAACGCATATACGTTTCTGTGCCATAAAGTACCTTGTTCGTCTATCCGAAACTCTTAGCTTTTCCTAGATTTATATTTTCCTTAATCTTTTCAATTTCCTTATCAGTCTTCTGAGCTTCTCGGATCTTGTCCAATAGAGTGGGTTGAACATCTAAGGACATGAGATGTCCTTCTGGCACAATCTCTAATCTGAGTTCTTTGAATTGCCTACACAAGTCATCCGCAATTCCCTTTGATAAGGCCATTTACAAACGCGTCTTACGACTTAGAGCATCGCTACTACATTTGCTTTACCGGGGTGGTATTGCAAACTTAAGTCGTAATCCTTAATAAGTTCTAGCCATATCCTTTGTCTCATGTTGATTTCCTTCTGGGTGAAGATATACTTCAAGCTCTTATGATCGGTGAACACTTCACATCGCTTACCCAAAAGGTAATGTCTCCATGTTTTGAGTGCATGGACGACAGAGGCTAACTCCAAATCATGAGTAGGATAGTTTACTTCATGAGTTTTGAGTTGTCTCGAAGCATAAGCTACAACTTTACCATCTTGCATAAGTACGGCACCCAAACCTTGATGAGACGCATCACAATATACTTGGAAATCCTTTTCCAAATCTGTCAGACATAGCACTGGTGCTGTTACAAGTCTCTTCCTCAATTCTTGGAAGCTGACTTCACAACCTTCAGACCAAGCAAATTTCTTGTCCTTCTTTAGCAATTCTGTCATTGGCTTAGCAACCTTCGAGAAATTTTCAATGAACCTTCTGTAGTAACCTGCTAAGCCGAGGAAACTACGAACTTCTTTCACATTCTTGGGAGATTCCCATTCTGTCACCGCTGAAACTTTGGCAGGATCCACTGCCACACGATCCTTTGTCATAACATGACCAAGAAAACCAACTTCCTCTAACCAAAACTCACACTTGCTGAATTTAGCATAGAGTTTATGCTCTCTTAACTTTTCAAGTATCAAGCGTAAGTGTCTTTCGTGTTCTTCTTTACTCTTGGAGTAGACTAAGATGTCATCGATGAAAACGACAACAAATTTGTCGAGAAATTCCATAAACACCTTGTTCATCATATTCATGAAGTATGCCGGAGCGTTGGTTAAACCAAAAGGCATCACAGTGTACTCATACAGTCCATACCTTGTGGTGAATGCTGTTTTAGGTATGTCTTGCTCTCTTATCTTGAGTTGAAAATAACCTGATCGGAGATCAATCTTTGAGAACACACATGCTCCTTCCAGCTGATCAAACAAGTCGTTGATTCTTGGCAAAGGATATTTGTTCTTGATGGTTACTTCGTTGAGAGAACGGTAGTCAATACATAATCTTTGTGTTCTATCCTTCTTCTCCACGAACAATACTGGGGCTCCCCAAGATGAAGAACTTGGCTGAATAAACCCTTTCTGCAACTGTTCTCCTAGCTGCTTCTTGAGCTCTTTCAGTTCATCAACTGACATTTTGTACGGTCTCTTAGCTATTGGTCCAGAACCTGGTACCAAATCTATCAGAAACTCCACATCTCTATCTGGTGGCATTCCTGGTAATTCTTCCGGAAATACATCCGGATACTCGCACACAATTGGCACTCTGTCCATGCTAACCCCCTTAAGAGAATTCAGCTTACTTCCTTTGGATTCAAAGTTTGACTTGAATTTTATTCTTTTTCCTTCTGGGGTTGTGAGTGTAACTGTACGATTGGCACAGTCTAATACTCCCTCATACTTAGCCATCCAATCCATTCCCAAAATCACATCCAATCCTTGGGAATTCAGAATTATTAGGTTCACTGGAAACTTATGTTTCCCAAACTCTATGACTAAGTCATGACATCCTGAGTTTACTATCATTTCTCCACCCGGAGAACTTACTCTTATAGGACACCCAATGGTTTCTACCGGTAGTTCATTTCTTTCAACGAATGCTTTTGATATGAATGAATGAGATGCACCGGTATCAAAGAGTACAAATGCTGAAATTGAATTGAGTCTGAACTTACCAGCAACGGCATCAGGCTCCTCATAGACCTCCTCCACATTGATGTGGTTAACCTGTCCTTTCTGGAAAGGATTTGGCTTGTTAGGTTGTCACATCCCAAGATTTTCCAAATCTTGTAATGTGAAAATAAATGAATAAAATAAAACTTTGTTTAATTTTCAGAGCCAGAAGAAACTTTTTGAATTCAATTGGAACCTCAAACCCATTTGAATTAAATAAAATCCTAAAGGGATTCATAAAGATGAACATTTAATAAAGGAAATTAAAAAATGTTTTGGAATTACTATTATTTGATCCTTTAATAAAAGATTTGGTTTTTAAAAGAAAAGGTGGATTTATAAATAAAAGTTATTTAATAAAGCCAAATTAAACCTTGACCAAACTTTGAGAATTAAAACATTTAGTTTTGAATAAAAATAACAAAGGTTTATTTAAATAAAATAAAAAGGAATTAATATGAAATTTTATTCAAATAAAAGATTTTACCAATTTAATAGAAACATCACAACTTATTAAATTATTTAAATAAATTTTTTCCAAACATTTTATATTCACCAATAAAACCTACTAAAATGTTTTGGCCTTATTCTAGAGTTCAAAATAAATATGTCAATAAAATAAGTCCTATTTGAATTAAATAATGAAAGCCTATTATATCTAATTAAAATGGACCCTAAAATCAAATGTTATTTATTTTAAACAAATTTCCAAATATTCCTTTCTTTCAGATAAAACCTACTGAATTGGTTTTGAAAATATTTGGGTTTTAAATGAAGATTTTATTAATTAAAACAAACCCTATTTTATTAAATAACTAAAAGATCCATTTTATTTAAATTAAAGAATGGATCTTAAAAAGAATAAAATTATTATTTTATTTTTAGATTTAGGTTCAGGCTACTGAACAGAACCAAGTCAAATTTACAAAGTTTGGGTGTTGTTTGAATTGATGTGAACATTGTTTGTTTGTTTGAAATTTAAAACAGAAATCAGAAAAATAAAAGGAAAAAGTTACAGAATAAAAAAAAATAGAATTTGGCCAACCCAACCCAGACAGCCCAGGAAGCCCACCAACCAGCCCAGCTCCTCATTCCGCAGGAAAACATTCCACACCTCGCATCCAACCCACACAGAGACCGACAGTGGGCCTCCTCCTCGTTTTCTTTCCCCACTGACAGGTAGACCCACCTCCACTGTTCTTACTCCCCAACCACGCGACTCCTTCTTCCTCCCTCGACCACCGTTACCTGCTGTGATTCCGCGCGATCAATTCGCCATAACGCCGCGCCTTTACCTTGCTTTAACCATGCTTGATAAAACACCAACGCCTCCTCCTCCTTTTCCCCCAGACCACTCCTCCTCTCTGCCCTTAGGCTGTCGCCAATCTCGTCTGCACCACCGCCGTCTCCGACGAACTTATTCCCCGATTCCGGCAACACGACACCACCCCGAGCCACCCCGAACACACAAGCAGACTCCCCACTCCCAGACAATCCTCCCAGTGCTTTTCGTTCGACCGCGGGCGCCCAGAACACCGCCCTCGACAAACTCCGAGCACCGCCGCGTCTGTCTCCAACTCCGGCGCGTTCCCTAGGTGAAATCCGACCGCCCCTCTACTTATCGATCACGCGAGCATCTTCGCCATGGTTTTACGCACCTGACCATACTCCTGTCTTGCCTCCGCGTGACCTACAGCCTCACCCTCGACCACGGCCACGCGCAACCGACGCCAGCTGGAACTCCGGCGAGCAATCCACTTCGCCCCCGTACGCCCCTCGACGAGATACTGACACGTTGAGCTTCCCCAGGCATCTACGAGCACGGTGAGCCAACCCACTCCTCCTCTAGCTCCCTGTATCACCGAAACCGTCGCGAGCAGAGCCACGCCGCCGCGCAGCCGCCGTTAGCGCCGCCTCGGCAAGCACTGTAGTAGGATCTTAATCGCATGGCCACGATAGATTGACTGAACGAAGGGGTACGCGTTGATCTGAGCCGCACCTGCCCCTTTAATCCTGCGGTCCACGTTGTCGATCCGGCCGAACCGGTACCTTCCAGTAGAATACTGCCGCGTGTCACTGATCTGTTTAAAAAAAACTGATTTGAAAACAGAATATTTTGCAAACTTCAAACCCTTGTAACTTTCAAACCACACGTCCAAAAATTACAAATTTTATATCAATGGATTCAGGAGAGAAAGCCCTAGCCAACCATGGCCTTAGTTTCGAAAATAGTATCTGTTAGCTTGTTTGAAATTGCAGATCCTTTTGTGAGCTTGTTTAGATTAGGAAAATTGTTTAAAATTGATTTTAGGATTAAATATTTTGCAAAATAGATTTGTGTGACCTTACTGACCCTAGGAACCAAACCTTGGTGTTGAAAATGATTTTGGTAAAGTTTAGGTTAGATTAATTGACTTGGCCATTTTCTAGCCAAATTAAAAATTGTTAAGTTTATTATGAAAATGTTTATGGAAAGAAAACTTTAGGGAAATAGTTTAGACCAAACCTACTGACCCAAAAACACCAAGTCTTGCAATAGCAACTCATGGGGTGAAAAACATAAAGATTTTCTTTGATAGAAATAATTTTCACCACATAAAATGATGATTAGATTTAAAAATGGTTTATGGACCAAAACCCTTTTGCAAATGACTTTGCCATTGTGGTAAATGACCAATTTGGAACTTACAAAGTTTACAAACCTAGTAGAGACCATCCTTACCATAGAACCAACCATTGCATACTTATGCATGACTTAGAGTCCATTACTTGTGTGTGTGGAATGATGTTTGAATATGAGTTTGGAATGCTACTTGATACCATACTTTTTTAATTGATTGTAGTGAAATTAGCAAAGTGTGAGACTAGCAAGATCAAGAAGTAAACCCTCATTCCCTACCAAAAAGGCAAGTTACACTATCATTCAAATGACCTACTATTTTCATTATACTTAGTGGATTCTGAAAATTTTCATGAAAAGATATTTTTATACTTATGCTATTATAAATCCTAATAGGATTCCCCATACACTCCTTAGTGAAAATATTGAAGTTGTACATGCTTAGCCATGCTATGTTTTGAAAAGAGATACATGTTGAGATTTACAAAGGTTGAGAAAAGACTTATGTTTTACATAATAAAACAAGGACTCAATGAACCACCTAGGTGGTGGATACTTTAAGTTTTGGAGAAGGTGGAAACAAAAGGGACCATGTCTATGGGAATCACTTTGTGTTGTGCTCCAAAAGAAAACCACCTAGGAAACTTAGAGATTGAACATGTTTCTCCAATTGTGGCTTTCGTGTGCAACCACATGCTATTATGGCTCTGGCTTAGTCAACTACATTAGGAAGACCCATACATTGTCTTTAGTTACCGGACATGGGGATCTGGAATGCTTCATGGGGCAAGGCAAGCTAGCAATGATGTATGGGAGGACCTTTTGGAAAGACTTCACACACTCTCGGTCTGCGGTACTCCATCTTGGTGAGCACTAATCCAGTAGGCCACTGGTGGCAACAAGATGGGATTGTGTCATGTGGGTAAAGTGTACTCCTTCTACAGAAGTTAATAAAATCTAAGTACTTAGCCGTGTCCCCGGTTATGGACAATACTGAGCAACTAAAGTTTGAACTATGGGAGATCTCGACATTCTAACTTCTAATATAAAAACTTGATGCACTTGGGGGTACCAAGGAATTCAAAGAGATTTTGTTAAGCTTGTTGCACTTGGGGTTACCAAGGTGCTCAAGAGCATGATGTACTTGGGGTTACCAAGGAACTCATGAGTTTTTATAAAACTTGTTGCACTTGGGGTTACCAAGTAGCTCAAGAGATTTTTACAAGGACTTGAACACTTGAGTTTCTACCAAGGAGTTCAAGGGATTCTTGGAAAAGAGATTTGATAAAGGACTTAAAACCCTTTTTGAAAAGATAGGATAAAATATTGCTTTATGCAAATAAGCCTTGAACTCTACTTAGCCAAATATGCATATAATGATAGGATCCACTCTTATTATACATAAAAGTGAAGCTTGCCAATACAATTCAAAATGTATTGACCCTTGTGGCTGTAACTTGTAATGTTGCAGGTTGATTGTTTTTTTAATGAAGATTGTTTGATTGACTAGGACTACAAAGTCTACAACCAACATCTGCCTGTGGCACTTTGAAGATGAAGGACCCATAACTATAGTTATTCCGCTGCAATGTAATGTAATAGCCAAATGAGCTATGTATGATGTAATAGAATTATGTTATTCCTGGTTATAAAGTTATAATATGACCTTTGTATCTTGATATTACATCTTACTGTGGATGCTAGATATTGATCCAGGGACTAGCATTGTAAAACACATGAGGGATCAACCTTATTAAAGGTTGGGACCCCTACATAGGTCCTTCCACTTTCTTCTCAGGGCACTCATTAGCATAATGCCCCAGCTTCTTGCATTTGAAGCACTCAACTTGACTGATGTCCTTTTTAACATGCTGACTTCCACTTCCACTACCATTCCCACTGTGGTGGCTCTTATGTCCACTCTTGTGGTTCTTATACTTGTCATTGTCATGACTGCGATGATGCTTGTTGTCATGACGGTTGTGGTTGTGGTGCTTGTTGAATTTCCCATGCTTATGGGATCCTGAATCGCCATCACATCATAGTGAGATCGTTTGTGAGACGATCCCGTGCTTGTCGGAGTGTTTCCTCTTTCTAATCTCGACCGCTTCAATTTACTCTCCAAAATAGCAGCCTTGTCACACAAAGACGATAAGTTGGAACATATGCCACATAACCCGTAGGTTCAAATTTCATCATTCAAACCCTCCAAGAACTTTTCCTTTCTTTTGGCATCTGTATCAACTTCATCCGGTGCATAGCGCGCCAGATTGTTGAACTCTTCTATGTACTCAGCCACGCTGCGGTGGCGCTGCTTCAGGTTGTGAAACTCCTTCTTTTTCAGACTCATCATTCCTGATGAGATATGAGCAGTGCGAAAACCATCTTCGAAGATAGCCCAAGTCACCTCATCAATAGGAGTGGTGATTTGGAAGTTGTCCCACCATGTGGCGGCTGGTCCTTCCAACAGATGTGCTGCGAACCTGACTTTTTCAGCATCCGTGCAGCCCACGGTCACTAAGTCTTTTTTCACGGAACGTAGCCAATCATTGGCCACCATGGGATCAGTTGTCCCCGAAAACTTTGCTGGCCTCAAACGCAGAAATATGGTGAGCATATCAAAACCCGGAGGGTTGTTGTTGTTGTTGTTGTTGTTGGGGTTGTTGTTGTTGTTATTGGGGTTGTTGTTGTTGTTGTTATTATTCTGGTTTTGAATGAATGTTGTCATCATTTGCATAAGCTGTGTTTGCGCATTCATCATTTGTTGCATTTCCGGGGTGATGTTGTTGGGGTTGGGGTTTGCGCGACGGGGAGGCATCTGTGGTTTTTTCAAATAGATAAGAATGAGATACCCATAGATGTTTTATGCACAATACATCATAAGCAAACACATAGCAAGCAACATAAGGATAAAAGTTCAACAACCACATAATAAGTTCATGAAGTAAAACACACAAGTGGCAAGCCATCCACATGTCGGATGGTCCAATAATAAGTTCACAATAACAAGTACGAATATGAAAGATAAACGAGTAGTCAAGTCTACTCATCAGCATCAATCTCCTCCTCGACGAAGGTAAGACCTGCGTTCTCCATCGCGGTCTTTTTCTCCTCAATCGTAGTGGTCAAGGAATCGACTTTGGCCTTGAGAGCCCTCTTCTGGGAGCGAAGCCTCTCAATAACCATCTGCTGTTGCTCAAGCTCGAAATCCTTGGACTTCAGTTCCTCGGTCATGTCCCGGATCTTCTTGTTCCTATCCTGGACGCGTTTCTCCTGACTCTTGAACTTGCGGTCCTGGTCCTCGAACTTTGTCTCCATATCCTTGATCATCTCATCCTGCTGTGCGAAAATTTTGTCCTTCTCGCGTAGCTGCACCTGAAGCTCGTCATTGCCAAGCATGACGTTCGTCCTATTCGTGTCCACGTGCCTGAGGAGAGTCTCTAAGTCCTGGAGATAGAGACGTATCGGCTCTGCCGCGTCCCTCGAGTCGTCCTCAAAGTCAATGGACTCTCCATCAACATCATGCCTTCCGAAGACGTGGAAGTGAGTGCCCCTAACCTGTCGGGAGTGACGGCCTAACAAACGTCCTATCAGGTCCTGCATGACTACCTCCATGCCTCTCCTCGCTGCAGCATCGGCTTGAAGACGATGGCCTCAGAGTGCTCGGCCAAAGGCCCTGGCTGGTTCACCTTGAAGCCCCAGAGGTCCTTCCTCTCGAACTTGATGAGTGGGTACACCGTGATGGTGGGAAGAGGGAGATCGAGCAAAGTGGTAAGCTCAATGATATGGGGTCCGAAACGGGTAACCTGGAGCTCCTCAACGGTGCTAATGGTAATAGGCATCTATTTATAAGATTGAAAAGTTAGAACAACACAATTTAAGATAAATACAAGACAACCATCTCATACATAACCACGGAACACAATATCACACAAGTCATGCATACATAAATCCATTACATCAATCAAGGTCCAAACTTATTTAAGATATCATTTGGAAAATAAGGTGATAGATGGTGGTCCACTAACAAAGTGTGCTCATAGGCCTAACTCACTAGATCTGGTGGCTATCACAATGTTCCTAGAGGCAATCCACCTATCTTGTTCACATGATTCCATCACTAAGTCTATTATATCTCCCCTTAACTCTTGGTTGGTGGCTTCCAACTCTTGGGTAAGTTCCTTCTCTTTCTCTAAGTCCTTTTGGAGGTTGAGCATTCTGCACTTGACTCTAGCACTTAGTTCTTTGGTAGTCCTCCAAGCTGCATCTCTGGCTGACTCAAAGAATGTGGTGTGCATGGTAGTGTTGGTGTACATGCAGAATCCCCTTTCTTTGTGGTTGTCTTCCTTGTTTTTGTACAAGTGAAGTTGCACCCACCAATACTCCACTCCTTCATCCACCACTGGAAAGCCCTTGTACACAGCTGCACCATGTGCTTCCATTGCCACCATGAGGTCCTTGAGAATATTGGGAAACTCAGTTTCACACTCCAAGGTCATGGTCATGAGTGGTCCTTTCTTCACGGGCGTTGATGGAGTTCATCTACAAATGGAGTTGAGAATGAAAAGATTAGAAAAGTTTTACGAGAAGAATAGACAAGTGTAGAAGTAGTTGAAATTTTTCCTTAGTGGTTTTCAAATCCTAGGGTCGTAATCCTCACAGCAACATGTGCTCGATACCATCTGTTAGACCCTCCTTTATAAAGGAAAGGATCCTGTGATTGCAATGCTAGTCCCTGGATCAATGCTAGCATCCACAGTTTAAGATGAAGTACATGATACAAAGGTCGTTTATTACATTCATTCTAGAGATAAAACATAGTCTTTACAACTCAGGCCAAAGGCCTAATACAAGAGTTTAAGGAATAAGTAAATAAACATAAGTCTTCATCTTCATGTGCCACGAGCAAGCATGTTGAGTGTAGACTCATGACTCCTACTCATCATCGGAGTAACTGCAACATCACAAGTTACAATACCACGAGGGTCAATACTTTGGAATAGTATTGGCAAGTGATACCTTAGTATATTTTAAGTGGACTATATTACTATATGCATTTTGGCTAAGTGTAGCTTGGCTTGCTTTGAAAACAGGTTTTACCTATTAGTTGAAATCACTAAGTTTTTCTTTGTCAAAACATTCCCAAGAATCCACCAATAGACATTGGGGTCCTTCACCCTTGTTCACCCACAAATTTTTACTTAGAAGTTGGAGTGATGAGATTCTTGTAGCTTCCATGTCTTGATGCTCAAAGTGTCCATTTCCTTGGACTAGGCTAAGTACTTAGGTTTTCCATCTGCAGAGGTTGTGCACTTTCCCCACCAGACTTGGTTTCCCAAGACAGGACCTTTCAGAAGCTTTTCCTTAGTCAAATGGACGCGTTCCAACCTATCATCCCAAATACCACCAACTGTCCAAGTGACCAAGTTCTAGCAACCTATATGATCAAGGCAGAGCCCATATTGCCAAGTGGTTGCACTGTAAGCTTTCTCAACACTTGGCCTCCAAATCCCTTTGTGCCTGGGTGGCTTACCACAAGTGAGATACACAACCGAAGTCCATGGCCTTGTGTAACCACTCAACATAACCCATTCTTCCCATTCCACCCAGGAGGTTCATTTGACTTAGTGGTTTTATTAGGAAAGTATAAGCCTCATGACTTAAGAATATTTTCATAATGGTAAGTGTAGATTTTTACCAACCCTTGTTTGCTATATATCTAGGCTAAGCATAGTAAGATAACTTAACTTAGGAAAATTCCTTAACAATTCTACAATTCTACACTACATAGGATTTCCCAACTTAGCATTAGACAAAATAGCATGCAAGACTTAGCAAAATATCTAATGCCAGTACAAAACATAGGATAGAAATATTCATGAAAATATCACTTGCCTTGGTAGTGGGGAGAGTAGCACTCTTCACAATCACAATCACTAGCAAAATCTACACAAAATTTTAGCATACAATTACACACAATTTTATACAATCAAAAATAATATGAATGCATGTATGCAAGAATTTACTAAGTGGTGATTTTTGAAATTCTACCAAGCATGTGCATGATACTGAAACATAACATGACACAAATTTTGCCAAAACAAACTTATTTAACATTAAAACTAATTACCAAATCAAATCTATACTCAAAATAGCTTTAAACATGATTCCACAAATAAAGTCATTTTAATGGTTACTATTTGTTAAACAAATTGGATATTCAGAAAGGTTTTGTTTCACTGAATCCAACGGTATAAAGTTTGTAAAATTCTAATGTGGCATTCAAAAGTTATAGTAGTTTGAAGTTTGGATCTAAATCAGGTTTTAAATTCTGTTTTTGAATTTAACCTTGCCACGCGTCGCAACCTCACTGGCGCATACCGGTTCACGCGGATCGAGCTTTGCGGACCGCATGATCTAAGTGGGATCTGACGGCTCAGATGCGCGCGTACCTCTTCGATAAAGATCTATCCTAGCCCTACGATGTAGATCCAACGGACCAAACCACCAAGCCACAATCTGGCGGCGCTAGCGGCGTTAACTGGCAGCGGCAAGAAACGACTACGGCGGCCGGCGTTTCATCGCTTCAGAAGGTGAAGGTGCTTACCGATTCGCCAAGATGTGTCAAGCTTGTCGTGGTACTGGTTTGCGGGCGCTCGGAGATGGGCTCTGGATCTCGCCGGTTGCGGCGTCGCATCGGGTGGATGTTGTCGAGTCGCCGAGGCTCCGCCGCCTAACACGAATCGAGGGTTCGTGGAGGCGCAAGACAGTTGCGAACACGCTCGTGTGAAGGAAAAGGCAAGGGGTGCACGGGACTTACTTAAATTGGTCGCCAGAGTTGGGGTGGTCGTCAGGTGCTTACGGTGTCAAGCGAATACGGCGACCTGGGGAAATACAGGATGAGCTAGTGGGGTCAGGAGGTGCGCCAGGAGATTACAAAGTGGCTCGAACAATCCAGAGGGGAAGGGGCGCACGGAGCTCACCTGAATCGATCGCCGGAGTTGCTCTGTCTGCGGCGGGTTTGAGCGAGTCGTGGGCAGCCTGGTGGCGTGAGTGTAGAATTGGCTGGGGGAAAATGACTGCGAGGAGGTGGGGATCTTATAGCCGGTGCCTCGACAGGAAACGCCCGAGTTTTAATGCCCAATTAAGCCGCGCCATTACCGGCAGTGACTGCAGCTGCGACGTGGTCGCGGGCGTGGTTTGGGGAAGACGATGACAGCGTGGACAGGGCCCGCCACGAAAGGTGCGAGGTGGAGGTGGGGTACGGTCGTCAGTGACTGAACGCGTGCGCTCGCGCGTGAGAAAAGAAAAGGGAACTCCCGGGTGGGCTAGTTGGGCTCGATCCTTTGGGCGAAACCGGCGCTGGCCCTTTCTTTTGTTTATTTCTTTTTCTTTTTCTAATTTGGTTTTCAGGAATGATTTAGATATGAATTCAAATCCTTTTTGAATTCAAACAATTCTGGGGATTTTTATAGGGTACTGTGGTTTCTAAAATCTGTTATCTAACCATGTGGTTATTCTGTAAGGGCTTGGTCATACCTGGATTTCAAACAACAGAGGATTTGCATCTGTTTTGAAAATGTTTGGAAAAGGGATTTTGAATTTCTTTCTAAATTTGAAACTTTGGTTAACCCTTCTCTCCTAAACTTTTCCAACAATGGGGCAAGCAAACAAGTTCCTAAACATTCAAGTTTCAAAAGGTATTGGTCTTTTGAATTAAATCTGTCCACATAAAATCATAACATCAAAAGTTTCTATTTTTCTGAAATGATTTTGAGAAATCCCTAAATGATGATGAATGCAAGGATGACATGGATGAGTTTAGGAATATGAATTTAGGGATGTTACAACAACACAGAGTGATTGCCATAGACATGGTTCCTTTTGTTGCCACCTTCTCCAAAACTTAAAGTATCCTCCACCTAGGTGATTCATTGAGTCCTTGTTTTATTATGTGAAACACAAGTCCTTTTCTCAACCTTTGTAAAATCTCAACATGTATCTCTTTTTCAAAATATAGCATGGCTAAGCATGTAACCACTACATTGTTTTTACTAAGGAATGTATAGGGAATCCTATTTAGGATTTAGCATCGCATAAGTATAAAATATCCTTTCATGCATGTTTTCAAAATCCACTAAGTATAATGAAAATAGTAGGACTTTAGATGATATTGTAACTTGCCTTTTTGGTAGGGAATGTTGTTTCACTCATTGATCTTGCTAGTCTCAAACTTTTATAGCTTCAGTACAAGTCAATCAAGCAAACACAAAATCAACTAGCATTCCAAACCAATAATCAATCAAACAGCTTCACACACATAAAACAATGGGATCTAAATCATGCATGTAAGCATGCAAAGGATGGTTCTATTTTCAAAGATGGTCAATCAAGCAAACACAAAATCAACTAGCATTCCAAACCAATAATCAATCAAACAGCTTCACACACATAAAACAATGGGATCTAAATCATGCATGTAAGCATGCAAAGGATGGTTCTATTTTCAAAGATGGTCTCCACTAGGCTTCTAAACTTTGTAAGGTACAAAGTGGTCATTTTTCCAAAGTGGCAAAGTTATTTTCAAAAGGGTTTTATCCAAAAATCCATTTTTAAATCCAATCATCATTTTATGTGGTGAAAAATGTTTTTATCAAATCAAAACTTTTAAGTCTTTCACCAAATGAGTTTCCAATTCTCAAACTTGGTGTTTTAGGGTCAGTAGGTTTGGTCCAAAACATTTTCCCAAAGTTTTTATTCTAAAAACATTTTCATAACAAAACCATTCTTTATATTTGGCTAGAAATGGGTTAAACCACTTAATCCTTTCTAAACTTCACCAAATTAATTTTTAAAACTATGGGTTGGTTCCTAGGGTCAGTAGGTTCACAAAAAACCAATTTTCCAAGGTTTCAAACTCAAAAACATTTTTGAATCATTTTTCTAATCTTAACAAGCACACAAAAGTTTCTGCAAAATCAAACAATCTAACAGATACTATTTGCTAAACCAAAGGCATGGTTGGCTAGGGCTTGTTCCACTGATTCCAACGATATAAAGTTTGTAATTTTTGGACGTGTGGATCAAAAGTTACAAAGGTTTGAAAATCACAAACTAATCTGATTTCAAATCTGTTTTAAACAGAACAGGTGACACGCGGCGCATCGCTATTCGCGGGTACCGGTTCGGCCGGATCAGCAACACGGTGCGTTGGATCTAATTAGATCGTGTGGTCCAGAGGGCGTACCCCTTCGCGACTTAAGTGATCTAATCTTACTCGCCCGATCTAGATCGAACGGTTCTAACTGCCTTGCCAAAGCTGGCGGCGCTAGGACAACGGCGAGCGACGGAGCGGCCAGATAGTGGCGGCACTGGAGAGGCAGGACGCTAGAAGAGAGGGGAGGTTGCTCACCAGATTCGCGAGGACGTGGTGATGCTCGACATGTGCTTGTCGTGGCAGGGGGTGCTCTGGTACAGCTGCGATTGTTCGTCGGAGTGGAGAACAACGTCGGGCTGTCTCTGTCGTGGTCGGAGTCGTCTCTACAGGTCATGAGAAGGCCAACCAAGGGTAAGTTTAGGTGCGTAAGACCAAGGCGAAGTTGCTCGCATGATCGAGAAGCAGAGGGGCGGTCGAGGTTTACCGGGGAGCTTGACGGAGGCGAGACAGACGGCGGCGACGCTCTGTGTCGTGCTTGTCGATGTTAGGGGACGCGCGCGGGCGAACTGAGGGCATAGGAAGGTGCGCCTGGAAGTGCTGAGTGTGTGTGCGTGGCCGGTGAGGGTGGAGGTGGCAAGTACTGGCCGAAATTGAAGGTGGAAGCTCGTCGGAGACAGAGCCGCTCGGGGAGAAATTGGGGCGGCCTGGGGGCGTGTCGAGATGGGGCGACAGAGGAGGAAGGAGGAGAAGACGCTGGCGTTTTAACGTGCGTGGTCGCGGCGAGATTAAAGCTCGGTATTATGGCGAATTGAACGCGCGGATTGAATGGCAGCAACGGCAGCGAGGTTTGGGGGAAGGAGGTCGCGCATGTGAGGAGGATGAACAGGAGAGGTGTGGTCCAGTCGTCAGTGAGAAAAAGAGTGAGGGAAGGGTCCACCGGTCAGTCTCTGCATGGGTTAGAATTTGAGTACGAATCGTTTTTCTTCGGGGAGGGAAACTGGGATGGTTCCTGGGCTTATGGGCTTGGCCGGCTGGGCTGGTCCAGATCCTATTTTTTTTCCTTTCTGTAATATTTTCTTTTCTAATTCTAATTTCTGTTTTGACAAAACAAACAAACAATGTTCAAATCAATTCAAAAAATCACCAAACTTTTCATTTGAATTTAGTTCTGTTCAGTAACATAAACCAAAATCAAAAATGATAACAATAATTTTATTAATAGGGTCCATTATTAATTAAATAAATAGGCCATTATTATTAAATCAAAATAGAATTTGTTTCATTCAAATACTCCTTTTGAAATCTAATTATTTTCAAAACCAAATCAGTAGGTTTTATTTGGGAATATAAAGTACTTGGAAAACTTATTTTTAAATAAATAAATAAGTTTTGTTATTTTGGAAATAGTAAAACCTTTTTAATAAAACTTGGATATCAAACCCTTATTAATTTATTTTAAATAAACCTTTATTATTTTTATCAAAACAAAATGTTTTATTTCAAAAGCTTGGCCAAGGTTTAATTTGGTTCTATAAAATAGTCTTTATTTATAAAACTTCTATTTTATTTGAAAACCAAATCCTTTTATTTAAAAGCCCCAAAATGGTAATTCCAAAATATTTTATTTTCATTTATTAAATGTTTATCTTTATAAATCCCTTTAGGGTTTTATTTAATTCAAATAGGTTTGAAGTTCCAATTGAATTCAAAAAGTTTCTTCTGGCCCTGAAAATCAAACAAAGTTTTATTTTATTCATTTATTTTCACATTACAATATTTGGAAAATCTTGGGATGTGACAAATAAGGTCAAAACAACACCTAGCATGCCATGCTAAAGTCTAAGTCACAGTCAATACAAGCTCCTCTTGCACTTATCAAGCAAGAACTTTCTACTCCTTTCCAACACCAAGCAACTTATTTGAAACAACAAAGCGAGAACGGGGGTCCAAACTACTTTATTCAAACAAACTAAACAAACTAAGCAAACCAAACAAAATCTAATACGCTCCAAGAACAACACAATAGTGCATGAAACAATAAAAACGAAGTGTCTAGACAGACCTGAGTTATTTATTGATGAAGAAGGGGATGCCTTGGGCATCCCCAAGAATTGACGCTTGTACCTCTTGGATATTTATTGGGATGACACCGGGGTGTCATCCCCAAGCTTGATCTTTTGTCCATTCTTCATCTCATTACATCATTCTCTCTCTACACCTAAAATTTTTCCTTCATACAAAACTTCACACAATCTTCATTAGCAACATTAGTGTATTCAAAAGATAATAGACCTTTAGGCTAAGCTTTGGAACAGCAAAATTTTTTACTAAAAACACATGCTACTGTAGCAACTCCTTCAAAAATCTCAATTCCCTAAAAGAGAACCCAAAAAGGAATCAATAAGAAGCAAATGCAAATAATGGCAGAAATCTGTCAAAACAAACCAGCAGGTAGAAACCGTTTTTTTCGAAAATCTTCTGTTGCTCAAATAAAAACGTGTTGAACTAATGAAAGTTAGATAACATACTGGGGGATTTATTTGTAAATTTTCAGCTCAATCCGACTTACAGAGACTCCTCACGAATGTTTATGGTGGAGGACAGAAATCTGTTTCGGGACAGCAACTCCCCAAATCTTAGTTCCCTCTCATTAGAGGCCATTCTTGGCACAAAAAGCAAACAAAAAGGATAAGGAGAGGTCATTACTGAATTAATAACTTCCAAGACTCAATTAAACTCTTGGGTTATCTCCCAACAAGTACTTTTCTTTAACGCCTTTAAGTTAGGCACAAGAAGCAAGAAATCAAGTATTTTCAAATGAGGAATTGAGATCAATACTTGCAAAGTCTTAAACTATGAGACGTATCTCATCCAAATGAGTCTTGGAGGATCCCTTCTCATTTCTCTTTGGTTTACTACTTTCATCAAAAGGATTTTCAGGAACAATCCAATCAAAATTCTTTTCAAAGGCCTCATGCATCCCAACAAGCTTAAAGGGTATAGGTATCTTAAATTCATCTTTAGGCTTGGTTTTATCTGAAGTACCCACAACATCTACACATTATCCTAGCATATTAAAAGACTCAAAGACCTTTTTGGCTTCCTTAGCAACATCATGGAAATCTTTGAGTAAAGTTTCAAGAATAAACTCTCTCTTTTCAGCATTCTTTTCTTCTTTTAGTTTTAGGAACAAAATTTGCATCATGGGGTTAAGGCTAACAAACCTAGCCTCCAACATATGAACTAAAGAAGCTGCAACAATTTCATAATTAGGAGCAAGTTCTGCTATAGATTTATCCTCATGCTTGGTAACATGATTAAAGAATTCTTCAATATTGTCGTTCCTAATTATGGAGCCACTACCTATAGAGAGGTATTTCAGGGTGAACTTGGGGAGCAACATGGTGAGCTAGAACAAGGTGGCAGCTAGAGTAGGAAATAATTTTCTTTTGTTTTTGAATAAAGAAAGAAAACCAAACTAAACTATTTTTTTTGGAGTTTTTGATAGAAAGAGGCAAACAAAACCAAGAAAAAGAAACTAAGCAAACTAAAAAAGGTAAAGAGAAAGGTTAAGGAGGACTGCCCTTGTGAAGACGTTCTTAGCCTCCCCGGCAATAGCGCCAGAAAAGCTTGATGACGGCGCCCAGTACTGTCGTGGAACGCTTCGTTGGAAACCCCAAGAGCAAGGTGTGATGAGCACATCAGCAAGTTTTCCCTCATTAAGAAACCGAGGTTATCGAACCAGTAGGAGGAAGGAAACGTCTCAAAGGTGTTGCAAGCAACGTGGAAACCTGCACAACACAAACTCAACACTTTGCCCCAATGAATCAATGAGGTTGTCAAGCTCACTAGTTTGCTGTAACAAAGGATTAAACGTATGGTGTGGAAGGTGATGGTTTGCAGCAAGTAAACAAGTAACGGTGGAAGATGTATCAATGGTAAAGATTGGACCGGGGTCCATAGTTCACTAGAGGTGCTCTCCTTAGATAAACAACATGGCATGAAGGGTAAACAAATTACAGCAGGGCAATTGACAAGAACTGAGCAAGGCATAACAATGCAATACTAGACAAAAAGAAGCTATGAGATTCGATTGGGCAATAGAATAATATACATAGACCGCCATCCAACTGCATCTATGACTAGAAGTCCACCTTTAGGTTATCATTCGAACCCCCTCCGGTATTAAGTTGCAAGCAACAGACAAGTGCTTTAAGCAAAGTGTGTAAGGTAAACAATCCACTTGTTCCATGAACAAGAGACGTTGTTTTCTCCCTAGTGGCAACAACACATCTACAACCGAAGATATTTCTGTCACTTCCCTTGGAAACTAGAGGCATGAACCCACTATCGAGCATAAATACCCCCTCTTGGAGTCACTAGCAACTACTTGGCCAAGATAGCTACTAACAACGGAGAGCATGCAAGATCACAAACAACACAGACATGATAGTATCAAATAGACAACATGAATCTCAATATCCACCGGATCCCCGCAAACACAACATGCATGATTACAAATAGATTAGATCTTGATCATGAATGGAGCTCACAAGATATATATATTAAAGCACAAGGAGGAGATACAACCATCTAGCTACTACATGGACCCGTAGTCCAAGGTGGAACTACTCACCCTTCATACCAAAGAAGAAGGCCTCCAGGATGATCTCCCCTCCGGCAGGGTGCTGGGAAGAACTTCAGATACCCTGATCTAGGGACGATGGTGGCGGCGGCTACAGAAGGTTTCGTGGAGTTTTGAGAGGTGCCTAGGGTTTCTGCATCGGGGGCTTCTTATAGGCGAAGAGGCGAGGCTGGGAGGTGGCCAGAGGGCCCACACCCTACCCAGATGCGGGGTGGGCCCACCCGCGCCTAGGGGGTGTGGCGGCCCTGGCTCACAGAAAATAGTCTTGATGACCCACAAGTATAGGGGGTGTATCGTAGTACTTTCGATAAATAGGAGTGTCGATCTCAACGAGGAGCAGAAGGTGCTGAACAGTGGTATGGACCAGTAAATTCCTATGAATACTTAGCAAACAGATTTTTAGTAGTTTTCTAACAAGGCAACAAAACAAAGAGCAAGTAACAAAAGTAACAAACAAACGGAGTCAGCGGCCCAATCCTTTCTTAGCAAAGGACAAGCCGGTGGAAATACTTATAAGGACTAAACATTCTCGAGGACACATGGGAATTCTGTCAAGTGCTTTCGCTTCAAATAGCCGAGTACTCTTCTTTGGTATTTGTAAGTGTTGTGTGGGTGAAACTGTGCTAACATACCGCCCTTCCTAGGACTACATACTTGTGATTAAACCCCCTGCAAACATACATAACTACAGGAAAGTAATTAAGATATACATCTAAACACAGCCTTAAACTCTGAGTTCCTACACTCCCTTGTGCAAAGGTGTCCTAACAGGGGTTCAGGTTTCTGTCACTCCGGCAACCCCACGATTAGTAGACAAATACACAATGCATCCCCCTAGGCCCATAAATGGTGAAGTTTCATGTAGTCGACGTTCACATGACACCACCAGAAGAATAGCACCACAACTTAAATACTAAACCATTGAATAATAACTCATCACAGATTCACTACTAACAACATGACATCTCCCATGTCCTCAAGAACTAAACGAACTACTCACAAGACATCATATGGATCAAGATCAAAGATGATATGATAATGGATAACAATCTGAACATAAAAAATAATCCAATGGTTCCACTCACAAGCATCAACTACAATAGTAATCAACAACAGGAAAGTTTCCCCTAATGAACTAAGCAATATCCAACACAATTGTTACAGCGGGATAGAGTGGTGATGAGGGTGCTGGTGGAGATGATGGTGTGGATGATGATGATGATCCCGATGAAGCCTATCTTGATGACGGTATTGATGGCGACGGTCTCCCCTCTCCGAGAAGGAATTCCCCAGCAGAAATCTATCTGCCGGAGAGATCTTTCTCTCTTGGTGTCCCCCCTAGAGGCGGCGGAAATCTATCAGTGGTCGCTCCCCTGGTTTTAGGGTTCCGTAGGGAAGATATATGCAAAGTGGCGGAGTCGTAGGTCAGGCAGGTGGGCCACACCTGTCCTAGGCGCGGTGTTAGGTGGGCCCATCTCCGTCCCTCCTTCTGGCTTCATTCGTCTTCTAGTAAAATAATATGTTTCCATATTTTTTGATCTTCGCGAAATTGCACCGAAACGCCTTCTTTTCCATCAGAATCCAGACTCCGGTAGTCCATCCTCCAGGAATCATCCAACATGCATAAACAGATGAAAATCCATAAGTAATACCTCATAATAAGACAAATATCAATGAATAGAGGAAAATTATGATATAGAAAGGTGATGAAAATTGGGCATATCAACTCCACCAAGCTTAGACCTTCGCTTGTCCCCAAGCGAAAACTGAGCTCAGTAAACATGTCCAGAGGTTTATGGAGTGAAGTGTCGATAAAAGAATACGAACAAGAAGCATCACACTTACCATCGCACAACTCATAGAAGAAAGCAACTCACCATTATATAACTTAGCTTGTAACCAAGTACAACAGTCACAATAGACATGCATAAAGATAAATCATAATTGGAATTGGCAAACTTGTTCTTGGTCAGAGAACACCTGGCAAACAGTTTCACAAAAGCTTTTTGTAGAAGTTTCAAAACAGGAGCACTCTTTGCTCAAAAAGTTTTTTTTTCACAAGTGAAGGCTTTCAAAGTAATACTCAATAGATAAGAGTTTTGTGCAAACAAGGAAGATAAAGAACATGATTGAATAAATCACCATATGAATGCTTGAAACATAGCAACTCAAATGCTTGCCGGAGATAGAGAGGAAGTAGGTTTACTGACTCAACTGGTAACTAGGAGAAAGGTCCCTTCTTAGAGGGTAGTAGGGATTACAAGTCATAAAGATCTTCCAAAAGATTATGGTACTTACTAGCTTTGAGCCCTCATTTCCCCTATCATAAGCATCTTGAGGTGATTAAGGTTAAAGTGAACAATGATGGAGTATATGCTTGACAAAATATAAGTTGGCAATCTCATGTCCCTTGAATATGAGGGCCACTCCTCATGCATACTCAACTTTGGGTCCAGGTAAGTTCTTGTCATTGTAAGTATTTGCATATCATTGAGAACCGCCAACGGGGTGCCCCTTGCACATGGCACATGAGCTTTCCCATAACCAAAATGACAAGGCAAGCAGACAATATGCATCTTAGCAATCTTTTTATTTACCATATGCATAGCTTTTTATTGGGGATGCTTCATAGATGACTCACTATGGTGATGCTGCAAGTTTCCACCATGATTAAGCATGGCTTAGGCCAGCGGCCTAGGCGTTTCCATAACACAGAATACAAATTCCATGGACTTACAAGTTCCCTCTTTATTTCACACCATTGACATCCATAGACAAAAGAGCACGATATCAACTGTGTACAGAGTACAAGTGCAACGTTGAAAACGTTCCCCGTGACAACACGATTCTGCTAATGCCAACATATAGATGCAAGCATATACAACTTTGATGTTCATAATGGTTCAAGTTTATTAGGGGCAAAGAAATAAAGTGTGGCATCAAGTTCATGAGAGCTTTACTAACTAGTTTTCACATAACAAAATACTTTTTAATTCAAAAGGTAGATGGAGCTTGAGAAGTTTCTAAGAATAGCAATAGCTTCTAGGTATATATGGTGGACACAAATGGCAAAGGTTTTTGGTTCAAAGGGTTTTGGAAACATGAGAAGTATGCCTTCTCAAAACAGGGTTTTTGGCTAGCAAGGCTGGGTAGCAAGCAAGAGAGTTGAAAGAAACAAGCAAACATACAAGTAATAAAGACAAACTACAATCTTCCTTGAAGACACAAAAGGATCTTAAATAAAGAATACTAAGCTTATGAGCCAACAAGAAAGAAAACAAATGATACAAAATACCTGTAAGCTTTTTCTTTCTTTTTATCTTTCATACTGATGCTACTGACCAGAACATGGTTTGCCAAAACCAATTTAGATCCACTTGATGATACCAAAGTGGTGCCAATACTGATCAATAAGATCCATCATATAATAGAGATTGCAAACTAAAATAAGAAGTGCAAAAAGTAAAAGATGAGACTTCTCATTAATATTCAATAAAGGCACTCACACCAAGGGATACAAAGATAATCAACTAAAGGAGAGATACTTCCACATAAAAACCAAACTATAAGATAACCCCTCTACCACAGATATGAATCCTCTAAAAAGGTAAAAGATAAAAGATAATGGTGGTGATACCGTGGCACTCCCCCAAGCTTAGAACAAGCCAAGGGGATGCCAAACCCGATGATAAATTACTCCCTTGGTGGTGGTGTTGCCTTTTCATCATCAAACTTCCAAGGCAATGGTTTCCCATCCAAAAAGGATGTCCTTGTCTCCGCAATCCTGAAACTAGCAGCAGAGCTTATGCGATCAAATCTAGCCTCATACTCACAGTTTTGGTTCTGTATGTCATAGAGATGTGCTTGCAATTGGTTGGTGGTCTGACACAGTGAAAAGATCTCTTCTCGGAGCTCAGTTACTTCTTCCTCGTGCTTGGTGTTGAGTTCTGAACTTATCTTATGAATAATATCCACCTCGTGTTCTGCCATCTTCTTGTACCTGAAAACTTCTTGTTCCAATGCTTCCATCCTGTCTTCTAGACCGCCTTCTCCTTTAGGGCCTTGAACTTCTTTCATCTGTACCTTCCCCTCCTTGAGGATCAAATCTTTGGGATGAATCCTCAACTCATACATGTACGTGTTGAGGGCGTCCGCAGAGGAACCCTCTGTGGGTGATCCAGAGGAAGACATTGAGGCTCCAAATCTGAGAATTTTCCTGACAGAAACAGATCGAAACGAAAACACGACGAGAACACGGTGCAAGAACCTCAGGGAACCCAGGGGGTATATATTACTAAGTTTCAATGCATAAGGAAGGTTTTGACACGGAAACGAGGCGGAGACGGAGTTCGAGGGTGTCAAACCCCCTCCAGGCGCGGCCAGGCTGGGCCCGCGCCTGGGGTGGGTTTGTCCACCCCGGACTCCGGTTCCTCTTCAGTTTCATCTTGTAGCTTCCCTTATGCATTAAAAACATCAAAAATATAAAAAAGATTGGAGTTTCACAAAACTTCTGTTTTCACCACTTTTACCTATTCAAAGGCGAACTCTGCAGTTTCTGGTGTTTGGTTTCTGATAAATTCTTCTGGAGTCACCATTTGAATAACATCCACATCTTCATTATAAGAATCTCCAGAAATATAATGTGTTAATCTTTGGCCATTGACCACCTGTGTTGTGTCATCCTTCAGAGAAGAAATTTTGATGGCACCTGAACGGTACACTTCCTTGATAACAAAAGGTCCTTCCCATTTGGAGAGTAGTTTCCCTGCAAAAAATCTGAGGCGAGACCTACACAAAAGAACTTTCTCGCCAACATGGACCTCCCTTATGAGAATTCTCCTATCATGCCATCTTTTTACTTTTTCCTTAAAGAGCCTAGCATTTTCATAGCTTCTCCTCTCCACTCATCTAGATTACTTAAATCGAGCAGTCTTTTCTCACCAGCAAGTCTAAAATCTCTATTCAACTCTTTCACTACCCAATAAGCTTTGTGTTCTAATTCTAAAGGCAAGTGACAAGCTTTACCATAGACCATTTTGTAAGGAGACATCCCCATAGGATTTTTACAAGCAGTTCTATAAGCCCACGAAGCGTCATTCAACTTTTTAGCCCAATTATTCCTAGATCTGTTGATAGTTTTCTGCAAGATAGATTTAATTTCCCTATTGTAAAGTTCTACTTCCCCACTAGTTTGGGGGTGATAAGCTGAAGCAATTCCGTGGTTTACATCATACTTAGCGAGAGTTTTTCTAAAACCCCCATGAATAAAATGAGAGCCTCCATCAGTCATGAGATATCTAGGAACACCAAACCTAGGAAAAATGACATCTTTAAGCATTTTCAAAGAGGTATTACCATCAACATTGTTTGTAGGTATGGCTTCTACCCACTTTGTAACATAGTCAACAGCAACAAGAATATGAGTATACCCATTTGAAGGAGGAAAAGGCCCCATAAAGTAAAACCCCAAAAATCTAAAGGTTCAATAATAAGAGAATAATTCATAGGCATTTCATTGCGTCTAGAGATGTTACCTACTCGTTGGCATTCATCATAGGATAAGACAAACTTCCTTGCATCACTAAAAAGAGTAGGCCAATAAAATCTAGATTGTAAAACCTTTTGTGTAGTCATATCCCCAGCATGATGTCCTCCATAAGCACTGCCATGACATTTTCTCAATATCTCTTGTTGTTCAAATTCTGGAACACATCTTCGCATAATACCATCTACTCCTTTATATAAGTGTGGGTCATCCCAAAAATAATGCCTCAGATCATAAAAGAATTTCCTTCTTTGCTGAGCTGTAAAGGTTGGAGGCCAATACTTGGAAACAATAAAGTTAGCATAATCAGCATACCAAGGACTCTCTTGTGGACTTACCCTTATTGCAGCTAACTACTCATTTAGAAAACTATCATTAACAGGGAAAGGGTCAAAAGATTTTTTCCAAACGAGATAAATTATTAGCAACAGGATTATCAGCACCTTTCCTATCCATAATATGCAGATTAAACTCTTGCAAAAGCAACACCCACCTTATAAGCCTAGGTTTAGTGTCCTTCTTTGTCATAAGGTACTTAATAGCTGTATGATCAGTATGAATAGTAACCTTAGAGTCAACAATATAAGGCCTAAACTTATCACAAACAAAGATTACAGCTAAGAACTCTTTTTCAGTAGTAGCATAATTCTTTTGAGGAGCATCCAGAGTCTTCCTAGCATAATGAATAACATTCAGATACTTGTCAACACGTTGTCCAAGGACAGCACCCACATCAAAGTCACTAGCATCACACATGATTTCAAAAGGTAAACTCCAATCAGGTGGTTGGACTATAGGAGCAGTTGTCAAAGCCTTCTTCAAAGTTTCAAAAGCTTCCTTACAATCATCATCAAAAACAAAAGGTACATCTTTTTGAAGAAGATTAGTAAGGGGCTTTGAAATTTTGGAGAAATCTTTAATAAACCTCCTATAGAAACCAGCATGACCAAGAATACTATGAATACCTTTGATATATCTAGGATATGGGATCTTCTCAATTGCTTCAATTTTGGCTCTATCAACTTCAATGCATCTTTCAGAGATCTTGTGTCCAAGAACAATCCCTTCATTAACCATGAAATGGCATTTCTCCAAGAACGAGGTTGGTTTCTTCACATCTCTGCAAAACTTTATAAAGGTTGTGCAAACAGTTATCAAAGAAGTTCCATAGATGGAAAAACCGTCCATGAAAACCTCCACAATTTCTTCACAAAAACCATGAAAGATAGCGGACATACATCTCTAAAAGGTAGTAGGAACATTACATAAACCAAAAGGCATGCGCCTATAAGCATAAGTACCATAAGGACAAGTGAAAGTGGTTTTCTCCTGGTCCTGTGCTTTCACAGCGATTTGAGAAAACCCAGAATAACCATCAAGAAAACAAAAATGAGTCTTTTTGGACAACCTCTCAAGCATTTGATCAATAAAGGGCAAAGGATAATGATCTTTCTTAGTAACTTAATTAATATTTCTGAAATCAATGCACATTCTATACCCAACCACTACTCTTTGGGGTATAAGCTCATTATCCTCATTTGGCACAACAGTTATTCCACCTTACACAATGAACAGGGATAACCCATTGACTATAAACAATAGGATAAATAATACCAGCATCAAGGAGTTTTAATACCTCATTTATTACCACATCCTTCATCTTAGGATTTAGACAGCGTTGGTGCTCAACAACTGGTTTTGCATCAGGCTTAATATTTAGCATGCTGACATATAGTAGGAGAAATTCCTTTTAAATCATCAAGAGTATAACCCATTGCTCCTTGGTGCTTCTTCAATACTTCTAATAACCTTTCTTCTTCCTTCCCGGAAAATTTAGAACTAATAATAACAGGATATATCTTCTTATCATCAAGATAAGCATATTTAAGATCCCCTTTAGGTGGTAATGTGGTAAAGGTTTCAATTCGAAAATAGGATCCCCTTTAGGTGCTAATGTGGTACCCAAATCTTCCACAGGTAGATTATGCTTAAGATGTTCCGGCTGACGAAGGAAAACTTCGTCAATCTCATTTCTTTCCTTCATGAAGACATCACTTTCATGGTCTTCCATGAACTGCTGCAAAGCATTGTTAGGAGCAAGAGAAATAGCAGACAGTTATTTAACCCTGAAATCCTCATCACGTAATTCATTTTCATAAGAAGTTTTGGCAAATTTGGAAAAATTAAACTCATAAGATTCTCCAGCAAACTTAGTCAAAACTTTTTCCTTCCTACAATCTATGATAGCCCCACAAGTATTATGGAAGGGTCTACCAAAGATGATAGGATAGGTTTTACTAGCTTCTTTACCAAGTACTAGAAAATCAGCAGGATATTTAATCTTACCACAAAGGACCTCCACATCTCTTATAATACCAATGTAAGATCCCTCCTTTATAAAGGAAAAGGATCCCTGTGATTGCAATGCTAGTCCCTGGATCAATGCTAGCATCCACAGTTTAAGATGAAGTACACAGAAACAAAGGTCATTATTACAGTCATTCTAGAGACAACATAGTCTTTACAACTCCATGGCCACAGGCCTAATACAAGAGTTTAAATAAGTAAATAGATAAAAGTCTTGATCTTCATGTGCCACAGGCAAACATGTTGAGTGTAGACTCATGACTCCTAATCCTCATCAGAGTAACCTGCAACATCACAAGTTACATCCACAGTGGGTCAATACATTGGAATAGTATTGGCAAGTGATACCTTAGTATATTATTGGTGGACTACATACTATATGAAATTTGGCTAAGTGTAGCTTAGGCTTGCTTTGCTCAAAATAGGTTTTGCCTATTAGTTGAAAACACTAAGTTTTTCTTTGTCAAAATCTTTTCCCAAGGAACCACCAATAGACATTGAGGTCCTTCACCCTTGTTCAACCACAAGTTTTACTTAGAAATTGGGATGAGGATATTCTTGATAGCTTCCATGTCTTGATGCTCAAGTTGTCCTTTTCCAGGGACATGGCTAAGTACTTAGATTTTTCCATTTGCAGAGGTTGTGCACTTTCCCCACAAGCCTTGATTTTCACCAAGACAGGACCTTTTAGAAGCCTTCCCTTAGACCAAATGGACGCGCTCCAACCTATCATTCCCACTACCACCAACTGTCCAAATGGCTAAGTTATTGCAACCTATATGATCCAGGCAGAGCCCATATTGCCAAGTTGCTGCACTAGAAGCTTCTTAACATTTGGCCTCTAAAATCTCTATGTTCCTGGGTGGCTTTCCACAAGTGAGATACACAAGGTAAACCATAGAAATGGGCCTTGTGTAACCACTCAACATAAACCATTCCTTCCATTCCACCCAGGTGTTTCATTCACTTAGTTGGTTTATTAGGAAAAACACAAGTCCAAAGACTTAGGAATATTTTTATCATAGCATGTATATTTCACCACTCTTTGGTTGCTACTAGCTAGGCTAAGCATGGCATAGATAAGCATCTTAACTTAGAAATTTCTAGCAATTCTACAACTACTAGGATTTCCCAAGCATAGCATATAAGAAAAATATAACATGCAAGACTAGCAAAATATTTATAATGCTTAGTAGAAAACATAGGGATAAAAATATCATGAAGCACCACTTGCCTTGGTAGTTTGGAGAGTAGCTACACTCATCACAATCACAATCACTATTGGCACCAAAATCTACACATGGAATCATAGCAACAAATCACATACAAATAAATACAAGCAAAAATATATGGATGCATGCAATATGGTATGTGATGATTTTCTAAACTCAACAAGGCAAGTGCATAGTACTGGTTCACAAACAAGTTCAAAACTTGTCAAATAACATTTATTTAAACCCTAAAACATTTCTCAAACAATTCATATACTCAAAATAGCCCTACATATGTTTCTGTAAATAAAACCATTTTAATAGAAGCAAAACATTAAACACATTGCATATTTATAAAGGGCTTGTTCTCCTGATTCCATTGATATAAAATTTATCAAATTTGGACATGGAAATTAAAAGTAATGGCTAAAACATTTTCAAACAACTAATAGATTCAAATCCTGATTTTAAACCTAAACTCTAGCCACGCGTCATAATCTGATTGGTGCGTACCGGTTCGCACAGGATCACGCTCACAAGCCATTAGATCTAACTTAACCTGCACGGTCCAGATCTATCCATACCGTTTCGATAAGTGATCTATTTATACGCGTTGGATCTAGATCCAACGGTCATCAACCAAGCGACCACAGATGGGCGGTGCTGGCGGTGCCATCTGGCGGCGGCGACTCTGTCTATGGCGGCGCAGCGGCTACAGGGGGTTCTAGGGTCGTCGGAGGTGCTTACCGGGCTTGTAGCGATGCGCTGATGCTCAATCTGGCGACGGCTTGGCAAGGGGCACACGGACACGGCTGCTCGAGCTCATCGGAGTTGCTGACAGTGTCGGGCTCGGGTGGACGGCGACGTTGGCGACGCTCCTGGTCACCCTAGCATGAATAAAAGGCATCAAAATATGCGCAAGGCTACGGCGAACACGTTCGTGTGAATCATAGGAAAAGGGGAACAAGGGGGCTCACCGAATTTAGTCGCCGGAGTTGGAGACGTCGTCGGGAACTTGCTGCGCTTGATGGAGTCGACGACCTGGGGCGGTATAGGATGAACCAATGGTGTCAGAAGGTGCGCACGGAGCTCACCCGGATGGGTCGCCGGAGTGGGCTCTGTCTGCGGCGGTGCAAGGGCGATTGCGGGCAGCCTGGTGGCGGAGTGGTGGCGCTAGGTGAGGGGAAATGCCCGCGGTGCAAGTTTCAGAGGGGGTGTAACACCCTCAGAAATGCCCGCGGTGCAGAGGGGGTGTAACACCCTCAGAATCGGACCTATGCAAGTTTCAGCGATTCCCGCCAAACCCGCATAGAAACGATTCAAAGGTGCCCACCAGGCACTTTCGTGCGGGTGGAAAACGAAGTAATAACATTACACAACAGTCCTCGATGGGACCCACGTAATGTATATATATATAACAATGACTCAAAGAGTCAAGAATACGATATAATATACAAAGATCCAAATCACCGGAGAACGATATAGCGTCCGGCCACGGACAAGATGCAAATGGGGCTAAGAGCCACGAAGAATAACCAATGGCGTCCATAACCTGCCAGGCCAAGCCGGAAGGGTAACCACGCTAACGACGCCGTTCTCAAACCTGCTTAAACAAAAGGGTGACGAAAGGGCAAAGGAAAAAGAAGGAGCCAAGATCGAGGCCAAGACACGGCGAGGCTAGAATTCGGCGGTCCTCGCCTACATAGGTATGGTGGACTGAGCGGCAGCGGCAGCATGCACTAAACAACCTATAGAGACTCGATACAACTGGCGGCAATTAGAGAGGGGTAAGAAAGACCTAGTCGGAACCAACCTGATGCTACCATCAAACAAACCCATCCTGGCGTTTCCCCCTCGAGACCAAACGAGGAAGTCAACCGAGGAACTCACACAGTAGGCAGTTTTACTTATTCGGTTATCGTTGCGGCAATTACTAGTCAGGTTTAGATAATCATCCTGATAAGATAAGCAGTGGGCACTTTTAGTTAACCATTCCGTGATAGTGGCAACACTTACTAGTCAGATACATTTAGCATGAGATAACCCTTAAACCCAGCAGTTGTTGGTACTTTTATTCAGCCATTCCGTTGTAGTTGCAATACTTACTAGTCAGGTACAATGGTCGCAAGCGACACTCCAAACAAGCAATGGTGGGTAGTATTAATTAGCCATTCCATTATAGTGAAGCTGATTACTAGTCATTATAAAGTCAAATTTATAGCAATAAACTTTAGTTATGCTTGTCTATGATCGAGATACTGTGCTCCAAGTCGTCCATATCCATGACACGGCTTTCGAAAGTTTTACCCGGCGGGTGCACCAATAGCAACACACGCCGATCAACCTCGGAAAACCAAATCAAAACCCAACGAGGCTTTCACGACTGAACAATCACAGGATTCAGAATATTTCAGGCCACCCATTGAGTAGACCAACGAAGTAAGCAAGCTTGAGACGGACTCAAGGTTTGCGCCAATGGTCAGAAGCGGGAACCCGAAAGTGTGGCTGGGCTTGTCGACCGCGTAATCACTCCGCATACCTAACAGACAAAGGTGCTCCTCGCACAATTTAAATACATAAGTAGCATGGCATAAGTACAGGATCGTAAATAAAACCTCAAACTAGTTGTGGCCCCAAGAAATAAGACTGAATCAAGCTCTGGCTCAGGGGGGTCCCATATACCTCCCGGATGTGGATAGCGCGATAAATCAAGGAACAGGTATCAAGTACTCGGGGTCTTACGGGACACAAGTGGGCGTTCGGAAACCAAATATTATCTATCACCCACCGATGCCTCTGCTTACTTCAATTTTAGTTGTTAAACAGGAATTAAAGCGAACGATAAGTAAAACTATGATCATCTCCAACATCAACATTGCGGCAATACATCAACAACTGTGGCACTGGACGACACGCAACAGCAATTTAGCAAGCGACTATGACGCGCAAGTCCAACTATCTACCAAACAACAGGTAATAGGATGTGTCCAAGGCAATATAGGGCCCCATATTTAATTATAAGGTGAATCGGCATAAGGCCCCCAAACCACACAATGTATGCATGCAAGAATGGCAAATAATGTGCAACAGGTTTTATGTTTAGCATTTATAAAATAGGGCTCGGAAAAGGGGTCACACATTAGGGGTCTCGACGATCTTGGGGGTTCCGGGGTTCAGGGTCGGTCTCGGGGTTCGGATCTGGGGTCCGACGGGATCGGCGATGTCGTTCTCAGACATCGGGGGTAGATCTTGTCGCATCCGGGAAGCCGGACTTGGTTTGATGTCGGGGGCGAATCGGGTGCTTCCGGGTCGGTGTCGTTCTTATCGTCGGGCAGATCTTGCCGGAGGTTCGTCGAGGTTCACCGGTCCGGTACGGTCTTCATATGGTAGATCTTGTCGGGTCCCACGGGGTCGATCTTGCCGTTGCGAGGGTCTTGTCGGGCCCGCGCCATCGAGTCGGTCTTGGCGTCCGGGGGTTCGGTCTCAACACCGGGGTCGGCCTCGGGGTCTCGGACGCCAGGATCGGTCTTCGGGGTCAACGAGGTCGGTCTCCACGAGGAAGATCATGACGTGCCGACGGGTTCGGTCTTGACGGTTCTTCGGGGTCTCGTATCCGTGAAGGGGTTCTCGACGCTTCACGGTCTTCGGACGCCGGGACGAAGAACTTGGAGTGTCGCGGTTCCATTGTCGGTGGCGATCTTGTCGACGTGATGTACACCGGGACACGCTGGCCAAACATCCAGAGCATCGAACATGGTCCTCGCGTCAGACTAGCAGCAACGATGGGGCCAGGCAGAGGTCGTCGAGGCCGGCAGGTGAGACGGCAGGGCAGCGACGACGCGCAGGTCACAGAGCTTGGACGCGGTTGAGCTGGAGCAGAGGCGTACGCGGGTCGAGAAGAACAGCGGGCGGCTCGGGAGACAGAGGATCGGGCGGCGCTCGGCCTAGCAGCCGGCGACGGGAGCCAGAAGTGAGCGGCCGGGCGACGAGGGCCGGGCGCCAGAGGAGGTGCAGGCGGGGCGAAGCGTGCGGGCGGGCGAGTGGAGCTGGCGGCGGACGCGGGTCAGGGCGACGCGACGAGGAGGCGCGGGCGCTGGCCGTGCGAGGCGGCGAGGGGCCAGCCGGCGAGGCGCAGGGCGGGCGCGTCATGGGAGGCGTGGTCAAGGAGACGGAGGAGCGAGGCGGGCGCGGACGCTGGAGGAGGGGGCAGCGCGCGGTGGAGGGAGCGGGGCGAGCCGGTGAGCGGCGAGGCGGGCGAGGCGCCTGGAGGGAGCTTGGAGGGGCGGCGAGGCACTCGTCGGCCGGAGGGGGAAGGGGGAAGGAGAGCGCGGGGCGGAGAGGTGCGGGCCGGGGCTGCTCGCGGGGAGAGAGGAGGAGGGTTGTCGGGGCAGGGCGGTTGGGGAGGAAGGAAGAGGGAGGGGAGGAGGAAGAAGAACAGGGGCCGGGAGAGTGGGGCCGGACGTGGGGCCAGGGGACAGGCGGGTCCTGTATGGCTGAGGGAGGTGAGGCACGCTGTGGCTGGCCAAGGGTTGCAGAGTGTGTGCTGCGTCGGTTTGGTGGGGTGTGAGCTGGAGAGAGAGAGGAGAGAGAGGGGGTGGAGGTGGTTTAGCCTAGGTGGCAGCTTCTGGTTGGCTAGGGGGAGGGAAGAGGGTGAGGTGGCAGATTACTATTGGGGGGGGTGATGTGGAGGGGAGGGGTGGTTAGATTATCTCGTAGCTGTAGGATTTAGAAGGGCGGGTGTAGGTGGACCGTTGTATTTTCTGGGGGTGGTCGTTCGGGTCGAAACGGCCCGTTCGACTGCCCCCGCTAAAATAATTAAATCCTTTTTATTTGGTTTAAACGGGCCGTGTGCAAACCGATAGCGGCCAAAATAATTAATCCGGAGAACCGGGCTTTGCATTTGAATTAAGATGGGGCGTTTGGAAAACAAAACGGGCTTGCGAAAATAGTTTTATGCAAACAATGCATGATGATGACGATGCAATGCACAAATTCAACGCGATTTTCTAGTAGTGGTTTTGCGGGATGCCACAATTCGACACCACTAACAATGGATCTCGCCCTCGAGATCCGCCTCATGGTACAGGAAAGAAGGGCGGTGATCTGAATCTTCTCACTTCGTGTAGATCCTCGCGACACCACTAACAAGAGGTCGTTGTCCGTGATCGTCGAGAGAACTCTCCGGGAACAAAAAGGTCGAAGGTAGAGGCATCAGCAAATAAAGCCACCTCTAGATTCGATGGAAAGAGGGAACCGATGCATTCTCATCCACTTCAATGTACAAAAGCGAATAGAAAGGGTAGTCGGCATGGGGGCCAATCCATCACGCACCCAAACTATTACTCTGCACCATCAGTAGAAAAGAGTGCAACCATTCTCGGAATCAGACTGAAGATCTCGACAAACGAGGGTCGGAACAAAGGAGGGATGGACATTCTCATCAGATCTGATGTAGAAGACTTCGTCGCGTCGGAAAACACCGGAAGGCACGAACAAGGAACAACGGATGTCACCACAGCAGACGGATTCCTCAGTCAGCTTGAACACCGGATGGTAGAACACCGTTATCAAAGAAGGAAACCACGAAGTACGACGGAAACCCAACCACGAGAATTCTGGACTCAAGAGAGAGAAGAGAGGATTCAAAACATGTAGAGGTAAGAGGAGAATAGCGGAGGGTAAGGAGTAAAATCAGACCTAATCGTAACTATCCAACCGATTTTGCAAAATAGTTTTGACACTCTACTGCCGTTAGCTAGGTTATCCTACAGTTTGGACTTGTGGTATCGCAATCGCTGAGATCCGATACCACTCAGAACACCCTCGAATCGGACCTATGCAAGTTTCAGCGATTCCCGCCAAACCCGCATAGAAACGATTCAAAGGTGCCACCAGCACTTTCGTGCGGGTGGAAACGAAGTAATAACATTACACAACAGTCCTCGATGGGACCCACAGCAGATATATATATATAACGACTCAAAGAGTCAAGAATACATATAATATACAAAGATCCAAATCACCGGAGAACGATATAGCGTCCACGGACAAGATGCAAATGGGGCTAAGAGCCTCAAGAATAACCAATGGCGCCCATAACCGCCTGTGCCAAGCGGAAGGGTAACCGCTAACGACGTCGTTCTCAAACCCGCTTAAACAAAAGGGGTGCCGACAAAGGGCAAAGGAAAAAGAAGGAGCGTCGATCGAGGCCAAGACACGGCGAGGCTAGAATTGGCGGTCCTCGCCTACATAGGTATGGTGGATCGAAGCGGCAAAGATGCACTAAACAACCTATAGAGACTCGATACAACTGGCGGCAATTAGAGAGGGGTAAGAAAGTCCTAGTCGGAACCAACCTGATGCTACCATCAAACAAACCCATCCTGGCGTTTCCCCCTCGAGACCAAACGAGGAAGTCAACCGAGGAACTCACACCGTTGGCAGTTTTACTTATTCGGTTATCGTTGCGGCAATTACTAGTCAGGTTTAGATAATCATCCTGATAAGATAAGCAGTGGGCACTTTTAGTTAACCATTCCGTGATAGTGGCAACACTTACTAGTCAGATACATTTAGCATGAGATAACCCTTAAACCCAGCAGTTGTTGGTACTTTTATTCAGCCATTCCGTTGTAGTTGCAATACTTACTAGTCAGGTACAATGGTCGCAAGCGACACTCCAAACAAGCAATGGTGGGCAGTATTAATTAGCCATTCCATTATAGTGAAGCTGATTACTAGTCATTATAAAGTCAAATTTATAGCAATAAACTTTAGTTATGCTTGTCTATGATCGAGATACTGTGCTCCAAGTCGTCCATATCCGCGGACACGGCTTTCAGAAAGTTTTACCCGGCCGGGGTGCACCAATAGCAACACACGCTCGATCAACCTCGGAAAAACCAAATCAAAACCCAACGAGGCTTTCACGACTGAACAATCACAGGATTCAGTAATATTTCAGGGGGCCACCCCATTGAGTAGACCCGCAACGAAGTAAGCAAGCTTCGAGATGGACTCAAGGTTTGCGCCAATGGCTATAAGCGACTGGGAACCCGAAAGTGTGGCTGGGCTTGTCGATACCGCGTAATCACTCCGCATACCTAAACAGTACAGTGTGCTCCTCGCACAATTTAAATACATAAGTAGCATGGCATAAGTACAGGATCGTAAATAAAACCTCAAACTAGTTGTGGCCCCAAGAAATAAGACTGAATCAAGCTCTGGCTCAGGGGGGTCCCATATACCTCCCGGATGTGGATAGCGCGATAAATCAAGGAACAGGTATCAAGTACTCGGGGTCTTACGGGACACAAGTGGGCGTTCGGAAACCAAATATTATCTATCACCCACCGATGCCTCTGCTTACTTCAATTTTAGTTGTTAAACAGGAATTAAAGCGAACGATAAGTAAAACTATGATCATCTCCAACATCAACATTGCGGCAATACATCAACAATCGTGTAATCGGACGACACGCAACAGCAATTTAGCAAGCGACTATGACGCGCAAGTCCAACTATCTACCAAACAACAGGTAATAGGATGTGTCCAAGGCAATATAGGGCTGCACGGTATATCACAGGTACGGAAACTAAAGCATCGCAACACAGATAGCAATAGATCAACAGGAGGGAAATAAATACTATAAAAGTAAGATAGGTAGAAAGGGGGAGATGCTCGCCTGAAAACATTGTTGAAGGTTCAACCGAAGATCGGGGCGAAGCTCACATCAACTCAACGGCCTTATCCGCGAAGAAGCAAAACACTAGAATAACACCGGATGCAATATTTAATACAACGGCAGAAGATCGGCATGATGCATGTATGATGTATGACATGGCAAAGGTGCGGTGCAATTAGGTCATATTAAGCGGAACCGGGGTCCCGACACTTAATTAAACGGTTCAAGTGAATTAGCTACCCCGCAATTTAAATGTTGCATTAGCATGGCAAAAGATATCACCGGGTTCGCTACACAAATTTAAATGAGGCCAATATAAGGCTAGATTTGCCCGCATATGGGCCCCATATTTAATTATAAGGTGAATCGGCATAAGGCCCCCAAACCACACAATGTATGCATGCAAGAATGGCAAATAATGTGCAACAGGTTTTATGTTTAGCATTTATAAAATAGGGCTCGGAAAAGGGGTCACACATTAGGGGTCTCGACGATCTTGGGGGTTCCGGGGTTCGGGGTCGGTCTCGGGGTTCGGATCTGGGGTCCGACGGGATCGGCGATGTCGTTCTCGGACATCGGGGGTAGATCTTGTCGCATCCGGGAAGCCGGACTTGGTTTGATGTCGGGGGCGAATCGGGTGCTTCCGGGTCGGTGTCGTTCTTATCGTCGGGCAGATCTTGCCGGAGGTTCGTCGAGGTTCACCGGTCCGGTACGGTCTTCATATGGTAGATCTTGTCGGGTCCCACGGGGTCGATCTTGCCGTTGCGAGGGTCTTGTCGGGCCCGCGCCATCGAGTCGGTCTTGGCGTCCGGGGGTTCGGTCTCAACACCGGGGTCGGCCTCGGGGTCTCGGACGCCAGGATCGGTCGTCGGGGTCAACGAGGTCGGTCTCCACGAGGAAGATCATGACGTGCCGACGGGTTCGGTCTTGACGGTTCTTCGGGGTCTCGTATCCGTGAAGGGGTTCTCGACGCTTCACGGTCTTCGGACGCCGGGACGGAGAACTTGGAGTGTCGCGGTTCCATTGTCTGTGGCGATCTTGTCGACGTGATGTACACCAGGACACGCTGGCCAAACATCCAGAGCACCGAACATGGTCCTCGCGTCAGACTAGCAGCAACGATGGGGCCAGGCAGAGGTCGTCGAGGCCGGCAGGTGAGACGGCAGGGCAGCGACGACGCGCAGGTCACAGAGCTTGGACGCGGTTGAGCTGGAGCAGAGGCGTTTGGCGGGGTCGAGGAAGAACAAGGGCGGCTCGGGAGACAGAGGATCAAGGCGGCGGCGCTGGTCTAGCAATGGCGACCGGGAGCCAGAAGTGAGCGGGCCGCGACGAGGAAGCTGGCAGGAGGAGGTGCGGAGGCGGGGCGAAGCGGTGCGCGGGGAGTGGAGCCGGTGGCGGCGGACGCGGGTCAGGCGACGCAGGAGGCGGTGAGGGCGTGCGTGGGAGGCGCAGAGGCGGCGTGCGAGGCGCAGCGGGCGGCGCGTCAAGGGGCGGGAGGCGGGCAGACGGAGGGAGCGAGCGGAAGGGCGGACGGGAGGAGGGGGCAGTGGAGGGAGCGGGCGAGCCGGTGAGCAGAGGCGGGCTGCAGCGGCTGGAGGGAGCTTGCAGGGAGCGGGCGAGGCACTCGTCGGAGGGGAAAGGGGAAGGAGCTGGGCGGAGAGGTGCGGGCCGGGCTGCTCATGGAGAGAGGAGGAGGGTTGTCAGGCGGTTGGGAGGAAGGAAGAGGAAGGGAGGAGGAAGAAGAATGGGGCCGGGAGAGAGTGGGGCGGACGTGGGGCCAGGACAGGGTCCTGTGGCAGGGAGGGGGTGAGTCTGGTGGCTGTGGTTGCAGAGTGTGTGCTGCGTCGGTTTGGTGGGGTGTGAGCTGGAGAGAGAGATGAGAGAGAGGGGGTGGAGGTGGTTTAGCCTAGGTGGCAGCTTCTGGTTGGCTAGGGGGAGGGAAGAGGGTGAGGTGGCAGATTACTATTGGGGGGGGTGATGTGGAGGGGAGGGGTGGTTAGATTATCTGGTAGCTGTAGGATTTAGAAGGGCAGGTGTAGGTGGACCGTTGTATTTTCTGGGGGTGGTCGTTCGGGTCGAAACGGCCCGTTCGACTGCCCCCGCTAAAATAATTAAATCCTTTTTATTTGGTTTAAACGGGCCGTGTGCAAACCGATAGCGGCCAAAATAATTAATCCGGAGAACCGGGCTTTGCATTTGAATTAAGATGGGGCGTTTGGAAAACAAAACGGGCTAGCGAAAATAGTTTTATGCAAACAATGCATGATGATGACGATGCAATGCACAAATTCAACGTGATTTTCTAGTAGTGGTTTTGCGGGATGCCACAGGGGGTTAAGTAGGCAGAAGGGGGGCGGCGACTAAGCGCAGAATCAATGACAATTAAGCCCGCAGTGACTGTGGCGAGGTAACGGCGGAGCGAGCGTCGCGGCCGCACGTGATTGACGATGACGACGACGTGGTCGCAGGGTCCACTTGTCAGCGAGTGATACAGAGAGGAGGTGGGGTCGGGTGGTCAGTGACTTGGTGGGTTCGTCTGCGAGTGAGGGAGAGAGAGGGGGACCCCGGGTGGGCTTAGTGGGTTGAATCCGTCGTTGGGCTAGATAGGTGGCACCAGCCCTTTTCTAATTCTTTTCTCCTTTTCTTTTTCTGTTTTCAATTTCAGGAATCAAATTCAAATGATTTAAAAATCTATTTGAATTCAAATCTTTTCTGGATTTTTGCAGTGTGCAACAATCACATTTCTGGGCATAAAACCAAGTGGTCACTTTGAATTGGCCTGGTCACTTGGAATAAAATAAAATAAGCAGTGACATAGCACTAGTTTGAATAAGTTTTGAAATTGGTTTTCGAATCATATTTTTTTTGCAACTTTGGTTTAAATCTTGGCAATCTAGCAATACACTCTGAAAGCAATAAGACACAAGGTTTGGTTCACTGAACACCTATCTCACATTGGAGACTTGTATTTGTTTTAAATGCTGATCACATAAAATAATGAGCTCATATGCTCCTGTTTTTTAATTGATTTGTTTGAAATGAACTCTATATGATCATGGATGAATGGATGATATGCATGAGTTTGAAATATGATTTTAGGGATGTTACAAATCTAACCCCCTTAAGGTGAATCTCGCCCTCGAGATTTGGATTGGCTAGCAAATAGGTGAGGGTGGTCTTTTCGAAGATCATCTTCTCTTTCCCATGTTGCTTCTTCTTCGGAGTGATGGTTCCATTGAACTTTGCAGAATTTGATAGTCTTAGTTCGAGTAACTCTTTCTGCAGTCTCAAGAATCTTGATAGGTTTCTCTTCATAAGTGAGATCACTCTCCAATTGAACCTCTTCCAAAGGTATAGTATCCTTCAAAGAAGTTTCTTCCATTTCTTAAGCTGACTCAAATGAAACACATTATGAACAGCTGACAAAGATTCTGGCAATTCAATCTCATAAGCTACTTCTCCTTTACGACTCAGAATCTTAAATGGTCCAACATATCTTGGGGCTAATTTTCCTTTGACTCCAAACCTCTTCACTCCACGAAGTGGTGACACTCTAAGATAAGCTATATCACCCACTTCATAGGTGACTTCTCTACGCTTAGGATCTGCGTAGCTCTTTTGTCAGGACTGTGCTATCTTCAATCTGTCCTTAACTAGCTTGACTTTCTCTTCAGCCTCTTTGATTAGTTCTGGTCCGAACAAACTTCTTTCTCCCACACCATTCCATAGCAATGGGGTGGTACATTTTCTCCCGTAGAGAAACTCAAATGGTGCCATTTCAATGTTGGCTTGATAGCTGTTGTTATAAGAAAATTCTGCGTAAGGCAGACTTTCATCCCAACTGGCTCCATAGTCTAGGGCACATGGCCTTAACATGTCTTCAAGAATCTGATTAGTCCTTTCTGTCTGTCCATCAGTTTGAGGATGAAAAGCAGTGCTGAATTCCAACCTCGTTCCCAATGACTCATGTAATTGCCTCCAAAAATGAGAAGTGAATTGGGTTCCTCTATCAGACACAATACTCTTGGGTACTCCATGTAGACATACAATTCTACTCATGTAGATCTTGGCTAACTTAGCACTTGTATAGGTTATCTTCACGGGTATGAAATGAGCCACTTTAGTTAGGCGATCCACTACCACCCAAATAGAATCATATCCTGACAGGGTCCTTGGCAATCCGGTAATGAAATCCATACCAATCTTGTACCACTTCCAATCAGGAACAGGTAGTGATTGAAGCAAACCTGCTGGTTTATGATGTTCCGCTTTCACTCTACTACATACATCACACAAAGCAATATTTTCGGCAATGTCCTTCTTGAGATTATTCCACCAAAATATTTCTTTCATATCCATGTACATCTTGGTGTTACCCGGATGGATAGAATATGGTGAGTTGTGTGCTTCTTGTAAAATCAATTTCCGAAGCTTCGGATCTTGTGGAACACAGATACGTTTTCCATGCCATAAAGTACCCTGTTCGTCTTCATGGAATCCTTTGGCTTTTCCCTTACCAATATTTTCCTTAATCTCTTCAATTTCCTTATCAGTCTTCTGGGCTTCTTTGATCTTGTACAACAAAGTGGGTTGAACATCCAAAGACATAAGATGTCCTTCAGGCACAATCTCCAATCTGAGATCTCTAAATTGGGCACACAAATCATCTGGCAATTCTCCCTTAGTAAGGCCATTCACAAAAACCTTATGGGTTAAAGCATCCGCTACAACATTCTCCTTACCGGGGTGGTATTGCAAACTTAGGTCATAGTCCTTGATAAGTTCTAGCCATCTTCTTTGTCTCATTTTAATTTCTTTCTAGGTGAAGATATACTTCAGACTTTTGTGATCTGTGAACACTTCACAACGCTTTCCCAAAAGATAATGTCTCCATGTTTTGAGTGCATTGACAACTGAGGCTAACTCTAAATCATGAGTAGGATAGTTCACTTCATGAGTTTTGAGTTGTCTCGAGGCATAAGCCACAACTTTCCCTTCTTGCATAAGTACTGCACCTAATCCATGATGAGATGCATCACAATAAACTTGAAAATATTTCTCCAAGTCTGGCAAACATAAGACTGGTGCTGTCACAAGTCTCTTCTTCAATTCTTGAAAGCTGAGTTCACAACCCTCAGACCAAGCAAATTTCTTGTCTTTCTTTAGTAATTCTGTCATAGGCTTACCTACCTTGGAGAAATTCTCAATGAATCTTCTGTAGTAACCTGCTAAGCCAAGGAAACTACGAACTTCTTTCACTAACTTGGGAGATTCCCATTCAGTTACAGCCGAAACTTTAGCAGGATCAACTGCAACACCATCTCCTGACACAACGTGTCCAAGAAATCCAACTTCATTCAACCAGAATTCACACTTGCTGAATTTGGCATAAAGTTTATTCTCTCTAAGCTTCTCAAGTATCAAGCGCAAATGTCCTTCATGTTCTTCTTTTCTCTTGGAGTAGATCAAAATGTCATCGATGAAACCGACAACAAACTTATCAAGAAATTCCATGAACACCTTGTTCATCATATTCATGAAGTATGCTGGTGCATTGGTCAAACCAAATGGTATCACAGTATACTCATACAATCCATACCTTGTGGTGAAAGCTGTTTTAGGTATGTCTTGTTCTCTTATTTTGAGTTGGAAATAACCTGACCGAAGGTCAATCTTTGAGAATACACAAGCTCCTTCTAGCTGATCAAACAAGTCATTGATTCTTGGCAAAGGGTATTTGTTCTTGATAGTCACCTCATTGAGTGAATGGTAATCTATGCATAACCTTTGACTTCTATCTTTCTTCTCCACAAACAAAACTGGGGCTCCCCAAGATGAAGAACTTGGTTGAATAAATCCTTTATGCAACTGCTCTCCAAGTTGTTTCTTGAGTTCTTTCAGTTCATCAACTGACATCTTGTACGGTCTCTTTGCTATTGGTCCAGATCCTGGTAGCAAATCAATAAGGAACTCCACATCTCTATCTGGTGGCATTCCAGGAAATTCTTCCGGAAACACATCAGGATATTCACTCACAATTGGCACACTGTCTATGCTAACCCCCTTAAGAGAATTTAGCTTACTCCCTTTTGATTCAAAGTTAGACTTGAATTTAATCCGTTTCCTTTCCGGGGTTGTGAGTGCAACAGTACGATTAGCACAATCTAGTACTCCTTCATACTTGGCCATCCAATCCATTCCCAAAATTACATCCGGTCCTTGGGAATCTAGGATTATCAGACTCACTGGAAACTTATGCTTTCCAAACTCTATTACTAGATCCCAGCATCCAAGACTTACTATCATATCTCCACCTGGAGAACTAACTTTTATTGGGCACCCAATGTTTTCAGTTGGAAACCCATTTCTATCAATAAATGCTTTTGATATGAATGAATGCGATTCTCCAGTATCAAAAAGAACAAGTGCTAGAATAGAATTGAGTTTGAACATACCAGCCACAGCATCTGGCTCTTCATAGATTTCCTCCACATTGATGTGGTTCACTTGTCCCTTCTGAAAAGGGTTAGGCTTGTTGGGTCCTTCAACTTTATTTTCCGGGCATTCATTTGCATAATGCCCCATATTTTTGCACTTGAAACACTCAACCTGACTAATGTACTTCTTGACAGGCTGACTTCCACTTCCACTTCCACTTCCACTACCACTGTGGTGGCTCTTATATCCACCCTTGTGGTTCTTGTATTTGTCATTGTCATGACTACGGTGATGCTTGTTGTCATGATGACGGTTGTGGTTATGGTTGTGGTGCTTGTTTAATTTCCCATGCTTGTGGGATCCTGAGCTTCCACTATCATCATAATGGGAACGTTTGTGAGACGATCCTGAGCTGTGCTTGTCAGAGTGCTTTCTCTTCCTACTCTCAACTTGCTTCATTTTGTTCTCCAAGATAGCAGCCTTGTCACAAAGAGACTGGTATGTGGGAACATAGGCCACTGATAGCTGCAGGTTCAGTTCATCATTCAGCCCTTCAAGGAACTTTTCCTTCCTCTTAGCATCAGTGTCAACTTCATCCGGTGCATAACGCGCCAGATTGTTGAACTCTTCAATATATTTAGCCACGCTGCGGTGGCGCCGCTTCAGATTATGGAACTCTTTCTTCTTCAGACTCATCACTCCGGATGAGATGTGAGCAGTACGAAAGCCATCTTCAAAGATAGCCCATGTCACATCCTCAATGGGAGTGGTGATTTGGAAGTTATCCCACCAAGTGGCTGCTGGTCCTTCCAACAAGTAAGCTGCAAATCTGACTTTCTCTTCATCAGTACAACCAACTGTTACCAAGTCCTTGTTCACGGAGCGTAGCCAATCATTGGCCACCATAGGATCAGTTGTTCATGAGAACTTTGCTGGCCTCAATCTCAAGAACCTGGTGAGCATGTCAAAACCCGGTGGGTTGTTGCTGTTGTTGTTGTTGTTGTTATTGTTGTTATTGTTGTTGTTGTTGTTGTTGTTCTGGTTCTGGATGAACGTGGTCATCATCTGCATTAGCTGAGTCTGAGCTGTCATCATTTGCTGCATCTCAGGGGTGATGTTGTTGTTGTTGGGGTTGGGATTGGCACGACGGGGAGGCATCTGTGGTTTGTTCAATAGAGATAAGAATGAGATACCCATAGATGCTAACATGCACATTACATCACATAAACAATCACCAAACATGCATCACAATAATAAAGGTTCAACAACAGGATAACAAGTTTGCAAAGTAAACACACCAATAGCAAGCCATCCACATGTTGGATGGTCATTGCGACTCAAATAAAATATGATAAATAAATGATAAATGAGTAGTCATCACTACTCCTCGGCATCAACCTCCTCCTCAACAAAGGTAAGACCTGCATTTTCCATAGCGGTCTTGTATTCCTCGGCATTGGTGGTCAAGGTCTCTACTTTGGCTTTGAGAGCCCTCTTCTGAGAACGAAGCCTCTCAATCACAGTCTGCTGATGCTCGAGCTCGAAGTCCTTGGCTTGTAGTTCTTCAGTCATGTCCCGAATCCTCTTGTTCCTATCTTGGACTCGCTTCTCTTGACTCTTGAACTTTTTTTCCTGACTCTCGAACTTTTCCTCCATCTCCTTGACTATCTCATCTTGCTCCGCGAAGAGCTTGTCCTTCTCGCGAAGCTGCACCTGGAGTTCGTCATTGTTGAGCATGACGTTGGTCCTATCGGTGTCCACATGCCTAAGAAGAACCTCTAAGTCCTGGAGGTATAGATGAATCGGCTCTGATGTCTCCCTCGAAGTGTCCTCGAAGTCGATGGCCTCTCCATCCTCATCACGTCTACCGAAGGCGTGGAAGTGAGTACCTCTAACTTGTCGAGAGTGTCTCCCTAACAGACGTCCAATCAAGTCCTGCATGACTACCTCTAGGCCTCTCTCCTTGTCATCGTGCATGAGCTTAAAGATGATAGCCTCCGTGGTAGGCTCAGTCTGGCGTCCGGGCTGATTGACCTTGAAACCCCAAAGGTCTTTCCTCTCAAACTTGGTGAGGGGAAGCACCATGATAGTAGGAAGAGGGAGATTGAGCAAAGTAGTGAGCTCAATAATACGAGGGCCAAAACGAGTTCCTTGGAACTCCTCAACAGTGCTGATGGTAACATTAGGAATCTATTTAATAAGATAGAAAAAGTTAGAATCAACACATTAAATAAATTTCAAGACAGAGCATCACAAGCATAACATTGGCAAACACACAAGTCATAGCATACATAAAGTCCATTACAAGCATCCAAGGTTCAACTTATTTAGACAACATTTTTGGAAAATAAAATGATAAGTATGGTGGTCCAACTAATGTGGTACATCACAATCCCACCTCACTTGCCAAGTTGGCTAACAGGGCATCCCTAGAGGCAATCTGTTTGTCTAGATCACAATACTCCATTGCTAAGTCTATGATGTCCTTCCTTAGGCTTTGGTTGGTAGCCTCTAATTCTTGGGCATGTTTCTTCTCTTCCTTAAGATCATTCTGAGTGTTAAGCATTCTGCACTTGATTCTATCACCAAGTTCTTTGATGGCTCTCCAAGCTGCATCCCTTGCTGAATCAAAGAATGTAGTGTGCATCATTGTGTTGGTGACCATGCAGAATCCAGAGTCCTTGTGGTTGTCTTCCTTGTTTTTATACAAGTGAATTTGCACCCACCAGTACTCAACTCCTTCATCCATCACAGGAAAACCTTTGTACACAGCTGCACCATGTATTCCCATTGCAACCATGAGGTCCTTGAGAGCCTTGGGAAACTCTGTCTCACATTCCAAAGTCATTGTCATGAGTGGTCCCTTCTTCACGGCTTCGTTGATGGAGTTCATCTACAAATAGAGATGAGAAAGAAGATTAGAAAAGTTTACGAGAAGAATAGACAAGTGTGAAAGTTCTTGAATTTTTTTCCTTAGTGGTTTCCAATCCTAGGGTCATAATCCTACAGGCAACACTGTGCTCTAATACCATCTGTAAGATCCCTCCTTTATAAAGGAAAAGTATCCCTGTGATTGCAATGCTAGTCCCTGGATCAATGCTAGCATCCACAGTTTAAGATGAAGTACACAGAAACAAAGGTCATTATTACAGTCATTCCAGAGACAACATAGTCTTTACAACTCCATGGCCACAGGCCTAATACAAGAGTTTAAATAAGTAAATAGATAAAAGTCTTCATCTTCATGTGCCACAGGCAAACATGTTGAGTGTAGACTCATGACTCCTAATCCTCATCTGAGTAACCTGCAACATCACAAGTTACAGCCACAGTGGGTCAATACATTGGAATAGTATTGGCAAGTGATACCTTAGTATATTATTGGTGGACTACATACTATATGCAATTTGGCTAAGTGTAGCTTAGGCTTGCTTTGCTCAAAATAGGTTTTGCCTATTAGTTGAAAACACTAAGTTTTTCTTTCTCAAAATCTTTTCCCAAGGAACCACCAATAGACATTGAGGTCCTTCACCCTTGTTCAACCAAAAGTTTTACTTAGAAATTGGGATGAGGAGATTCTTGATAGCTTCCATGTCTTGATGCTCAAGTTGTCCTTTTCCAGGGACATGGCTAAGTACTTAGATTTTTCCATCTGCAGAGGTTGTGCACTTTCCCCACAAGCCTTTATTTTCACCAAGACAGGACCTTTCAGAAGCCTTCCCTTAGACCAAATGGACGCGCTCCAACCTATCATTCCCACTACCACCAACTGTCCAAATGGCTAAGTTATTGCAACCTATATGATCCAGGCAGAGCCCATATTGCCAAGTGGCTGCACTAGAAGCTTCTTAACATTTGGCCTCTAAAATCTCTTTGTTCCTGGGTGGCTTTCCACAAGTGAGATACACAAGGTAAACCATAGAAATGGTCCTTGTGTAACCACTCAACATAAACCATTCCTTCCATTCCACCCAGGTGTTTCATTCACTTAGTTGTTTTATTAGGTAAAACACAAGTCCAAAGACTTAGGAATATTTTTATCATAGCATGTATATTTCACCACTCTTTGGTTGCTACTAGATAGGCTAAGCATGGCATAGATAAGCATCTTAACTTAGAAATTTCTAGCAATTCTACAACTACTAGGATTTCCCAAGCATAGCATATAAGCAAAATATAACATGCAAGACTAGCAAAATATTTCTAATGCTTAGTAGAAAACATAGGGATAAAAATATCATGAAGCACCACTTGCCTTGGTAGTTTGGAGAGTAGCTACACTCCTCACAATCACAATCACTATTGGCACCAAAATCTACACATGGAATCATAGCAACAAATCACATACAAATAAATACAAGCAAAAATATATGGATGCATGCAACATGATATGTGATGATTTTCTAAACTCAACAAGGAAAGTGCATAGTACTAGTTCACAAACAAGTTCAAAACTTGTCAAACAACATTTATTTAAACACTAAAACATTTCTCAAACAATTCATATACTCAAAATAGCCCTACATATGTTTCTGTAAATAAAACCATTTTAACAGAAGAAAAACATTAATAACATTGCATATTTAGAAAGGGCTTGTTCTCCTGATTCCATTGATATAAAATTTATCAAATTTGGACGTGGAAATCAAAAGTTATGGCTAAAAAAATTTCAAACAACTAATAGATTCAAATCCTGATTTTAAACCTAAACTCTAGCCACGCGTCATAATCTGATTGGTGCGTACCGGTTCGCACAGGATCGCGCTCACAAGCCGTTAGATCTAACTTAACCTGCACGGTCCAGATCTATCCATACCGTTCCGATAAGTGATCTATTTATACGCGCTAGATCTAGATCCAACGGTCATCAACCAAGCAACCACAGATGGGCGGCGCTGGCAGTGGCATCTGGCGGCGGCGGCTCTGTCTATGGCGGCGCGACGGCTACAGGGGGTTCTAGGGTCGTCGGAGGTGCTTACCGGGCTCGTAGCGATGCACTGATGCTCAACCTGGCGATGGCTTGGCAAGGGGCGCACAGACACGGCTGCTCGGGCTCGTCGGAGTTGCTGACAGCGTCGGGCTCGGGTGGATGGCGACGTTAGCGACGCTCCTGGTCACCCTAGCATGAATAAAAGGCATCAGAAGATGCGCAAGCTATGGCGAACACGTTCGTGTGAATCAGAGGCGAAGGGGAACAAGGGGGCTCACCGAATTTAATCGCCGGAGTTGGAGACGTCGTCGGGAACTTGCTGCGCTTGATGGAGTCGACGACCTGGGGCGGTATAGGATGAACCAATGGTGTCAGAAGGTGCGCAAGGAAGTTGTGAAGTGAATCGTGTGAACCAGAGGGAAAGGGGCGCAAGGAGCTCACCGGGATTGGTCGTCGGAGTGGGCTCTGTTTGCGGCGGTGCAAGGGCGATTGCGGGCAGCCTGGTGGCGCTAGGTGAGGGGAAATGCCCGCGGTATAGAGAGGTTTAAGTAGGCAGAAGGGGGCAGCGACTAAGCGCAGAATCAATGGCAATTAATCCCGCAGTGACTGTGGCGAGGTAACGGCGGAGCGAGCGTCGTGGCCGCGCGTGATTGACGACGATGACGACGTGGTCGCAGGGTCCACTTGTCAGCGAGTGATACAGAGAGGAGGTGGGGTCGGGTGGTCAGTGACTTGGTGGGTTTGTCTTCGAGTGAGAGAGAGGGGGACCCCGGGTGGGCTTAGTGGGCTGAATCCGTCGTTGGTCTAGATAGGTGGCGCCAGTCCTTTTCTAATTCTTTTCTCCTTTTCTTTTTCTGTTTTCAATTTCAGGAATCAAATTAAAATGATTTCAAAATCTATTTGAATTCAAATCTTTTCTAGATTTTTGCAGTGTGCAAAAATCACATTTCTGGGCATAAAACCAAGTGGTCACTTTGAATTGGCCTGGTCACTTGGAATAAAATAAAATAAGCAGTGACATAGCACTAGTTTGAATAAGTTTTGAAATTGGTTTTAGAATCATATTTGTTTTGCAACTTTGGTTTAAATCTTGGCAATCTAGCAATACACTCTGAAAGCAATAAGACACAAGGTTTGGTTCACTAAACACCTATCTCACATTGGAGACTTGTATTTGTTTTAAATGCTGATCACATAAAATAATGAGCTCATATGCTCCTGTTTTTGAATTGATTTGTTTGAAATGAACTCTATATGATCATGGATGCATGGATGATATGCATGAGTTTGAAATATGATTTTAGGGATGTTACAACCAATGGGGCAAACTTTCTATCTATTAGCAAGGTGAATAACCACATCAATGTCCTCAAGCTCACAAGGACCAATCTCATGCATAATTTCCCTATAAAGCTCATAAGGAATAGCACTAGAACTAGCACCAATATCACATAAACCATAGTAGCTATGACTACCAATTTTAATAGAAAGAACAGGGACACTAGCTTTTCTAACTTTCTTAGGATGAGAAACAATATTAGTAGCGTCTTCACAGAAGACAATATGCTCATCCTCTATATTTCTTGTGACAAGATCTTTCACAATAGCTACCATAGGCTCAATATCAATAAGCTCATCGGACCCTACAGTTTTCTTTGCGCTTTTGCTAACCACATTAGCCATAATAGAATGCTCCCTTACCTTGGAAGGAAAAGGAGTTTTCTCAATATAAGGTTTAGGCAAAATAGGATCAACAATACAAACCTCTGTACTAGCAGGAACATGGGTGACAGTGTCTTTATAAGGAGTGTGGTACTTGTCCCACTCTTTCTTGGGAATTTCAATATAAGAGGCAAAGGCATTAAAACATTTTACAAGAACTTGAGGATAAAGACCAAACTCATTGCTAATATCACGGAAGTTATCAGTACCCATAAAAGATTTAATGCATTCATAATCATAGTTTATACCTGACTTTCTTCCTTTGTCATTCTCCCAAGCCTTAGTGTTATCTTGAATACGGTCTAATAGATCCCATTTCGCTTCTTTCTTCATACGTGTGAATGATCCAGCACAAGAATCATCTAGTAAATCTTTATCATGAAGAGAAAGCCTAGCATAAAAGTTATTAAGAATAATATTGTTAGGGAGTTCATGAATAGGGCATTTAAGCATTAGTAACTTCAATCTCCCCCAAGCTTGAGCTGTAATCTCTCCATCAAGAGGTCAAAAGTTATATATAAGATTTCTATCCTTATGGATTTCACTGGGAGGATAAAATTTAGAGTAAAAGAGAGATGCCATCTCCTCACATTCCATGGATTGTCCATTCTTGAGCATCTTGTACCATTCTTCAGCTCGCCCTTTCAAGGATATGGAGAGTAACTTCTTCTTCACCTATTCAGTTGTGATACCTGCACACTTAAACAACCCGCATAATTCATGGATAAAAAGCAAGTGATCACCAGGATGGACAGTTCCATCCCCAAAATAATAATTATCCATCACACGATTAACAATACTTGTAGGTATCTTAAAAGGATCTATCTCAACAGGAGGTGGTTCATCTACTACCCTAGCAGCGATAGTAGTTTTCCCAAACAGAAAACCAAGTGGGTTATCCATATTATAAACAAAGTAACAAGAAGTAACAAAAGCAGTACTCGCAGTAAAAGTTTCCCTTGCCAGTTCCACTCTTCAATAGCGCTTCACTCCCCGGCAACGATACCAGAAAATAGTCTTGATGTTCCACAAGTATAGGGGGTGTATCGTAGTACGTTCGATAAATAGGAGTGTTGATCTCAACGAGGAGCAGAAGGTGCTGAATAGTGGTATGGAGCAGGAAATTCCTATGAATACTTAGCAAACGGATTTTTAGTGGTTTTCTGACAAGGCAACAAAACAAAGAGCAAGTAACAAAAGTAACAAACAAACGGAGCAAGTGGCCCAATCCTTTCTTAGCAAAGGACAAGACTGCGGAAATACTTATAAGGACTAAACATTCTCGAGGACACATGGGAATTCTGTCAAGTGCTTTCGCTTCAAATAGCCGAGTACTCTTCTTTGGTGTTTGTAAGTGTTGTGTGGGTGAACCTGTGCTAACATACCGCCCTTCCTAGGACTAATACATACTTGTGATTAAACCCCATGCAAACATCCATAACTACAGGAAAGTAATTAAGATATACATCTAACCATAGCCTTAAACTCTGAGATCCTACACTCCCTTGTGCAAAGGTGTCCTAACGGGGGTTCAGGTTTCTGTAACTCCGGCAACCCCACGATTAGTAGCCAAATACACAATGCATCCCCCTAGGCCCATAAATGGTGAAGTGTAATGTAGTCGACGTTCACATGACACCACTAGAAGAATAGAACCACAACTTAAATACTAAACCATTGAATAATAACTCATCACAGATTCACTACTAACAACATCACTTCTCCCATGTCCTCAAGAACTAAACGAACTACTCACAAGACATCATATGAATCAAGATCAAAGATGATATGATAATGGATAACAATCTGAACATAAACAATAATCCAATGGTTCCACTCACAAGCATTAACTACAATAGTAATCAACACCGGGAAAGTTTCCCCTAATGAACTAAGCAATATCCAACACAACTGTTATAGCGGGATGGAGTGGTGATGATGGTTTTGGTGGAGATGATGGTGTGGATGATGATGATGATCCCCATGAAGCGTAGCTTGATGACAGTGTTGATGGCAATAGTCTCCCCTCTCTGGGAAGGAATACCCTCGGCAGAAATCTGTCTATCGGAGAGATCTTTCTCTCTCGATGTTTTCCACCCCTAGAGGCGGCGGAAATCTATCTGTGGTCGCTCCCCTGGTATCAGGGTTCCGTAGGGAAGATATAGGTGAAGGGGCAGAGTCGGAGGCCGGGCAGGTGGGCCACACCTGCCCTAGGCGCGGTTCAGGTGGGCACGCGCCTAGGGGGTTGTGGGCCCCCTGAGGCCCATCTCCGTCCCTCCTTCTCGCTTCATTCGTCTTCTGGTAAAATAATATGTTTCCATATTTTTTGATCTTCACGAAATTGCACCGAAATGCCTTCTTTTCCATCAGAATCCAGACTCCAGCAGTCCATCCTCTAGGAATCATCCAACATGCATAAACAGATGAAAAGCCATAAGTAATACCTCATAATAAGACAAATATCAATGAATAGAGGTAAATTATGATATAGAAAGGTGATGCAAATTGGGTGTATCACTCACCTCTCCGTCTCTCGTCTGGACTTTATGTCGCCCATGGCAAAATATTGACTTTGGCTTTTGTCCCGTCCAATTCCGAGAATATTGATTTTCTACCTTTCTGGAACCAAAAACAGAATAAAACAGGCAACTGGCACTGTGGCAACTTTTTAATAGGTTAGTTCTAGAAAAGATATGAAAGCACCTCAAAGTGTAGATAAAGCAAAGCAAAGTAGATACTAAACAAGCATGGATCATCAAAAATTATAGATACGTTTCCAACATATCACATATGTACTCGGATGTCGCAATGGTAGGGTGCTACTTCATTGTCCACAAGGGTATATGTAGAGCCCCCGGGATTAGGGTTAAACTAACCTCAGATCACCATCTAAGATAAGTTCAACTCCCAACACGGAAGATCACAGTATGATACAGTAACATAACAGAACACAGGGATTCAACATCATAAGTTTAAACTCTTAACAGAGTAAGATATTAGAGTTATTACAAACCAGAGGTCATAGACCCAACATTACATAACACAACGAAAGCAAATTATGTTGTTCTACACAACAACTTAGCAAAAGGCCTAAGAGGCCATAAAAAAAAGTGACGTCCATCCCATAGTACTCAGGCTGCTACCTGGGACCCCCAAATACTCGTCGATGTCAACGTAGAAGCGACCTTTAGTTGCAACCAGATCCTCTGTAGAAAAACAACAATGGCGCAAGGCTGAGTACGCGAATGTACTCTGCAAGATTTAGATAATCTAGTATCTACATGCTCTGGCTAGAAAGGCTTTCTCTGGATTTACTTTTGCGGAAAGCAATCTTTATTTGTAACCAAGAGAGAGAAGAGGCTCTTCTACTCAGAATATTTTAAACGGGATAAGATAGCGACTTCTTCTACTTGTTCACCACATCTTGATAACCACCAGCTTCGTCAGAACCTCCTATCTAGGATCAGCCCCTCGACCCAGAGGAAGCATCCTTAAACACACATGGATCAACAAGTTTTATAGTGGTTAAAGTTATCTATGATCTTAGAATCTGGTCACCAAGTCATTCATAACCATGAACACGGCTTTTCGAAAATATTAACACCCTGTAGGGGTGTACAACTTTACCCACACGTACCAACCGACTCTTAATGCCAAATATTATTAGCCCTCTTCCTTGGAAGGCCTACAGAGGGTGGTTGACCACGATCTTTACCTTGCTTTCGCCGAGACCATGAGTCACGCAATAAGTATGGTTCCGCGGTAACGGGTCAAATCCTGAAGCCGGTACTTAAAGATGTGATGCGAGGTTGGTTCACCAGGGGCTCCATCCACCCCAAGCAACCTGGTCCACGCTTCCCTACCTGTTATGATGCACCTCCTCTTTTGAAAGCGTTTTCAATGCGTATGCCAAATGGAAAACCCGAACTATGCGACTCATGGAATCTACTAGGAAAGTTAGTTGGTCGAGGGGTTGTCCAGGCCTCGTGTGGCTGTATGCTCGTCTCGGTTCCAAAGGCAAGTACTCAGTTCCTAGTGGTGGCAAGCATGGGACTACAAAAACCACACCCAGCGTGGCCTCCCATACAAGCCTTAGCATGATTAGTTAACTCCTTCGATGATGTCACCATCTCCTACCTTTCTAGATTCTCCGGCGTCTCTGATTCATCATTTGGATAGATCAGACGTTGTTACTATGCATGGCTAAGCTATTGGTCTCAGAAGCTCTAGCAACGCTCAATTTCCAGACCTAGGTATGCTAGGAGCAGTGGATCAGGAGTATAAGGCTACAAGAGGGAAACTATGCAGTATATAGGTAACACTAACTACTGACAAAAGACCATATTGGGATCGTGTGCATCATAGTGAGAAAGTAATATATTTTATAAAACATTGGATCAGAATGAGAGGCTATGCTTGCCTTGTCCGTCAGTAGACAGGTATGGGATCTTCGGTGTCGTTGACTTCAGCTTCGGGTTCGGTTCCTATTCGCGAAGAGCCAATACTGGAAAGAAAGGCGGCAATCAAGACATGGCATTGATGCAATGCTCAAACATGCATGATGATATGACAAGTTAAATTGCATTGAAAAGAAACCCTAGGGCATGCTTGACAATTTAAACGGGGTTCCGAGGGGTGAAAACCCTAACTCGGGGAAACTTCGGAATCACCTATGAGGGGTTACTATGTTCTTCTAATTATACTTGAAATTTAAGTTGTTGAACAATGCATGATTATAGCTTAGATACATAGTTCTCATTTTTCTGAACATTTTGATATATTATTTGTATTTTTTTATTTAAAATGAATTAGTTATGATTTTTCTCAATTTAAATCCATTTTAAATCATTTTAGGAAATTATAAATATTTTTAGATTATATTAAATATTTATTCACTTGGGCCCACATGTCATAGTTTTATTCATTTCTGAAAACATTTATGAAAATTATTAAAAACCTGATAGGTGTGGCCCACAGGGTTTTATTTATATTCCAGAAAATAATTAAAGAAACATTTAAGAAAAGGAAATAACTTTATTGCATCACCGTGATGTCACGGTGACATCATCAATGGCGGAGCTCTCAGATCGGATGCGGGGCAGGCAATTGGGGGCCCGCGTGCGTGCGTGATTAGAGGCGTCGGAGAGAGCGCGGTCCGGGATACCAAACAGTGGTGGCGCAGCCCTCGAATGGTCGCCGGAACAGTGTCCGCGGAGAGCATCAGTGGCGGCGAGCGACAGTGTAAGACGCGGGCGGCGAACCAGGATGCAAGGAAGGAAACAATGAGGTGCCTAGGCACCGCGAGCTCACCCTGGTGCCTATGGTGGCGTCGGGGAGGCCGGGGAAGGTCGAGGTCGCCGGCGATGTCGAAGACGAGCGGCAGTCAGAGGCAGAGAAGAGGTCGACGATGAGATCGACGATGAGCTCGATTCTGTACACCCGACGTCGATTCCTTTGGCTAGGCGAACTAGGACGACGAGGCGGTCCCAACGGTGCTCTCGGAATGGCGTGGGGTGGACGGAGACGGTGGGGAGAAGCGGTGGCCGGAGCTAGGTTTTCGGAATGGCTCAGGAAATTGGGGAAAAAGAGGATATAGGGTTCGTCCGAGCACCGGCAGGGATACTTGTAGACGCGGAGATGGTTGGTAGCGAGGATCCTGGCGCAGGCGGGAATCGCGGCGATGACGACGCGAAGGAGTAGGCCGAACCGATACAGGCTGCGGGTGGGCCGCGCTTGGGCCTAGCTGGGCCGCGGTCTGCTGCGTAGGCGACAGGGAAAGGAGGGAGAGGAGCTGGGTCGGCCTGGGCTGTGGCCTGGTTGGGCTCCGTCTCATTTTTTCTGTAAATATGTTTTTCCAATTCTTTTTCTGTTTTTCTGTTTGTAAATTTCATTTTTAAATATGTTTTGAACTATTCAAAATTACCAGAGACTTCAGAATATTATTTGAATTACATAGGGGCCCTTATAATCCATTTGGGCTCCAAACATTTTATCATTTCCAAATTTCAAACCACTTTCATGAATATTTCAAAAAGAGGGGAGATTAGGGTTTTGGATTTGCATTTAATTCAACACATGCTCACATGCAAATATTGTATTGATTTAAACAGATGCATGGCATGCTTAAGTACTATTTACATATATTACAAATTTGGGCTGTTACAGCTCTACCCCCCTAACAAGAATCTCGACCCGAGATTCCTAAGTTTTAGAAAAGAAGGCAGGGTACTCAGATCTAAGACGATCTTCTCGTTCCCGGGTTGCTTCATCCTCAGAGTGATGAGACCACTGAACTTTCAGGAACTTGATGTTTTGACGACGAGTCTTCCACTCGGTTTCATCAAGGATACGAACATGATACTCACGATAAGTCAGATCCTTCTGAAGATCAAGGGTTTGGTGATTAACACCACAGACAGGATCTTTGAAGCAACGCTTGAGTTGAGACACATGGAAGACTTCATGCACCTCAGGGAATTTTGCAGGAAGCTCCAATTGATATGCAAGTTTACCTTGCTTGGAAAGAACGAAAGGACCAACATAGCGAGGAGCTAGTTTTCCTTTGATACCAAAACGATGGACACCCTTTAAAGGGGTGACCCGAAGATAAGCTTGATCACAAACTTCATATTCAACATGTTGATGGTGACGATCATGATAGCTTTTCTGGCGAGGCTGAGAAGTTTTCAAACAATCTTGAATGATACGAACTTGATCTTCTGCTTCCTAGATCATATCCGGTCCAAAGAAGTTTCTTTCACTGGTTTCTGACCAGTTCAAAGGAGTACGACACGTTCTTCCATATAAGAACTGGAAAGGTGCCATTTCTATACTGGACTGGTAGCTGTTGTTGTAGGAGAACTCGGCAAAAGGAAGGCATTTCTCCCAGTCCTTGCCAAAAGATATGACACATGCTCTTAGCATGTCTTCAAGGATTTGATTCACTCTTTCAGTCTGGCCACCAGTGCTAGGATGATAAGTTGTACTAAAGGACAGACGAGTTCCCATAGCTTGTTGGAAACTTGTCCAGAACCTTGAGGTGAACAAACTTCCGCAGTCAGAAACGATTTTCTTCGGTACCCCATGAAGGACAACTATTCGAGAGATATATAAATCCGCTAACTGAGTTGCAGTATGTCACATCCCAAGATTTTCCAAATCTTGTTATGTGAAAATAAATGAATAAAATAAAACTTTGTTTAAATTTCAGAGCCAGAAGAAACTTTTTGAATTCAATTGGAACTTCAACCCTTTTGAATTAAATAAAACCTAAAGGGATCTAAAAAGATAAACATTTAATAAAGGAAAAATAAAAACATTTGGAAATACTATTCTTGAAACCCTTAAGTGAAAAGATTTATTTACAAATGAAATAGAAGTTTATAAATAAAGAATGTTTTATAAAAGCCAAATTAAACCTTAGCCAAGCTTTGAAAATTAAAACATTTTATTATTTAAATTAGCAAAAGTTTATTTAAATAATTAATAAGGATTTAATATCCAATCTTATTTAAATAAAAGGTATTACCAATGTAATTGAGACATCAAAACTTCTTAGATTAATTAAAATAAGACTTTCAATTATTTTATATTCACAAATAAAACCTACTGAATTGGTTTTGAAAATATTTGGGTTTTAAATAAAGATTTTATTAATTAAACCAAACCGTAGTTTATTAATAAACCATGGTCCTTTTTTTTAATTAATAAAAGGAACATAAAAGTATTTAAAAATATTATTTTATTTTTGGACCTTGATTTATGCTGATAAACAGAACCAAGTGCAATTTGTGAAGAGTGGTGTTTGAATTAATTTGGTTGATATTTATTTGGTTGAAAATTTGAAACAGAAATTAGATTCAGAAAAAGAAAAATATTACAGGAACAAAAAAAATGTAGTCGGACCTGACCCAACTGGCCAAGCCCAACAGCAGCCCACCTAACCTAGTTCTCTCCTTCCCGCAGAAAACGATTCGAACCAACTACCTAACCCGCACAGAGACTGACTGGTGGACCTCCCCCTCATTTCATTTTCCACTGACTGGTAGGCCCGCTATCACTGTTCATCGTCTCCTTCACCCATCCCGCAGTGACCAGTTCTTCTCCCCCGTTCTGCCGTTGATTGCTCCAGCTTAATTCGCTTTAACGCGACAGACGTTACCAGCCTTGATCACGCAGATGGAAACGCCAGGACATCCTCTATATTTCCTCGACACCTCGCTCGCACCCTGCATCGCCTCCAATTTCTTCCGAGCACCCTCTGCCCGACGAGGCGATGTCGATTCCCAAACCACATCACCCGAACCTCCGAGCACGCCTCCCCACTCACGCACAATCCTCCCTCTGTGCCTTCCGCTCGACCGCTGGCGCCTCTGGCGTCGGCTTGGACAAGCTCCGGCAATGCCGTCCGTTTCCACTCCGGCGACGACTTTCAGGTGAACCAGACCGCCCCGACCCCTCTCGTTCACGCACACAGCATCGCCTTTCTCTTGCGCATCTGAATGTGCTCCTGTTTTGCCTTAGGACGATCTGCAGCGACGACTCCTACCGTCACCACTGTCTGGCTTAACTCCGACGAACACTTCGGGTATGCATCTGACCACCCCGCGCCTCCTCGTTCACACTCCCACACTCGCCACATCTTTCTGCAACTAACCGTATCGTTCTTTTGCTTCAGGATGTTCTACAGCGTCGCCCTCGACCGCGGACAGAGCCACCCGACGCCGACCTCCACTCCGGTGAGGAATTACTGCAGACCCTGAGCGCCCCGAGAACAACCGACCGCGCCCCAAGCATCACCTCGTCCTCGCGATCACGGTGAGCCTTCTCCCCTTGTACCTTGCTTCCTAGAACCACCACGAACCCCTCGACTGGCCGTGCGCCGCCGCTAGCCGCCGCGCCACTTTTGGTCCAAATGAGTCGATCAGAGGATCTAGTTTGAACGAGTGCGATTAGATCACTTGCCGCGAAGAGGTACGTGTACAGGATCGTGCGATCGATCAGATCCAATGCCCCACAGCCACGATCCACGCGAAGCGGTACCCGCGAATAGAAACGTGCCGCGTGTCACCTATTTCGTTTAAAAGAAAATTTTGAATCTGATTAAATTGCAAACTTCAAACCCTTATAACTTTAGATCTACACGTCCAAAAATTTCAAATTTTATGTCGTTGGATTTAGGAGAACAATCCCTAGCTAACTATGGTCTTAGTTTAGAAAATAGTATCTGTTAACTTGTTTGAATTTGCAGAAACAATTGTGTACTTGTTTAGAGTAGGAAAATTATTTAAAACTGATTTTAAGATTAAATCTTTTGCAAAATGGTTTGTAGTGACCTTACTGACCCTAGGAACCAACCCATGGTTTTAAAAATGAAATTGGAAAAATTTAGAATGGATTAATTGAATTAGCCTATCTCTAGCTAAGTAAAGATAATGGTTTTATTAAGAAAAAGATTTTGAAATAAAAACCTTGGGAAAAATATTTTGATTCAAAGCTACTGAACCAAAACACCAAGACTTGAGAGTTAGAAACTTTTGGTGAGAAACTTAAATTTTTTTGATTTGATAAAACCATTTTTCTACCATATAATTATTGAAGGAAAATTTTAAAATAGTTTTTGGGCAAAACCCTCTAACTAATGACTTTGCCATTTTGGTAAATGACCAATTTGGACCTTACAAAGTTTAGAAACCTAGTGGAGACCATCCTTGCAACAGAACCATCCTTTGTATACTTATGCATGACTTAGTTCCCTTATTGACTTGTGTGTGATTTTGTTTGAGTAAATGTGGTTTGGAATGTTAGTTGATTTGGTGTTTGCTTGATTGACTTATAGTGAAATTAGCAAAGTGTGAGACTAGCAGGATCAAGGAGTGAACCCTCATTCCCTACCCAAAAAGGCAAGTTACACTATCATACAAATGCCCTACTATTTTTATTACGCTTAGTGGATTGTGAAAACATGCATGAAAAATATTTCTATATACTTATGCTATGCTAAAACCTAATAGGATTTCACTATACACACCTTAGAAAAATATTGAAGTTGTACATGCTTAGCTATGCTATGTTTTGAAAAGAGATACATGTTGAGATTTTACAAAGGTTGAGAAAAGGACTTATGTTTTACATAATAAAACAAGGACTCAATGAACCCCCCTAGGTGGTGGATACTTCAAATTTTGGAGAAGGTGGCAACAAAAGGAACCATGTCTATGGAAATCACCTTGTGTTGTGCTCCAAAAGAAAACCACCTAGGAAACTTAGGGATTGAACATGTTTCTCCAATTGTGGCTTTCGTGTGCAACCACATGCTATTATGGCTCTGGCTTAGTCAACTACATTAGGAAGACCCATACATTGTCTTTAGTTACCGGACATGGGGATCTGGAATGCTTCATGGGGGCTGAAGACAAGCTAGCAATGATGTATGGGAGGACCTTTTGGAAAGACTTCGTCACTCTCTCAGTCTGCCGGTACTCCATCTTGGTGAGCACTAATCCAGTAGGCCACTGGTGGCAACAAGATGGGATTGTGTCATGTGGGTAAAGTGTACTCCTTCTGCAGAAGCTAAATAAATCTAAGTACTTAGTCGTGTCCCCGGTTATGGACAATACTGAGCAACTAAAGTTTGAACTATGGGAGATCTCGACATTCCAACTTCTAATATAAAAACTTGATGCACTTGGGGGTACCAAGGAATTCAAAGAGATTTTGTTAAGCTTGTTGCACTTGGGGTTACCAAGGTGCTCAAGAGTATGATGTACTTGGGGTTACCAAGGAACTCATGAGTTTGATAAAACTTGATGCACTTGGGAGTTACCAAGTGGCTCAAGAGATTTTTGACAAGGACTTGAACACTTGAGTTTCTACCAAGGAGTTCAAGGGATTCTTGGAAAAGAGATTTGACAAAGGACTTAAACCTTTTTGAAAAGATAGGATAAAATAATGCTTTATGCAAAGAAGCCTTAAAATCTACTTAGCCAAAAATGCATATAATGATAGGATCCACTCTTATTATACATAGAAGTGAAGCTTGCCAATACAATTCAAATGTATTGACCCTTGTGGCTGTAACTTGTAATGTTGCAGGTTGATTATTTTTAAATGAAGATTGTTTGATTGACTAGGACTACAAAGTCTACAACCAACATCTACCTGTGGCACTTTGAAAGACGAAGGACCCACGACTATAGTTATTCCGCTGCAATGTAATGTAATAGCCAAATGAGCTATGTATGATGTAATAGAATTATGTTATTCCTGGTTATAAAGTTATAGTATGACCTTTGTATCTTGATATTACATCTTAACTGTGGATGCTAGATATTGATCCAGGGACTAGCATTGTAAAACACTGGAGGACTCTACCTTATTAGGCAGAGACCCCTACAGATGGTATCAGAGCACTGTGTTGCCTGTAGGATTTGTAACCCTAGGATTGGACAAAAACCCTTAGAAAAATAGGAGTTGTATTTTGTTCCAAAAACTTATTTACAAAAACACTTGTAACCTCTTTCCCTTAACCATTTTGGTTTCAACTCTACACCTCTTCTACTTCAACTTGATGGAAAAACCTACACCATGGCCAAAGACTACACCATGTGCAAGGGACTTCTTCAACATCTACAACTCTAATGACTTCAACATCTTCAGCATGTTCACCAAGGACTTCACCAACTTGGATATCACTAAGGACCACAAGTGAAACAAGGAAATCCTACTCAAGATTTAGAGACTGAGGGAATGCAAAATAAGAAGGAGCCATCAACAACTTTGAAGTATTGTGACCAAGAGTTTTTCTCAAGGAAACCATGATCTCAAGTAAGAAGAATCATGAAGGAAGTAAGATCACAAGTGAACCATATAGATGGACCACCATATTTTAGCTAAGTCAAAAACACACCAACTTATGTGATGTAACAAAAATATTTTGTTGCCTAAGTATGTGCTTGAACCTTGTTTGAGTGAAAAGTTGATTTGTGATTGCATGCACATTGCTTGTGTGAATTGTGAAGTGTGTGATTAGAAATATTTCCTTAGAAATATCTTGCCTAGTCTAATCTTCCTTCAACACAAACAGATTACTACTCCAAAGGACTCCAAGGTTGATGACACCAACACCAACCAAGCTGACAGCGTGAGAGAGCTCATAGCAACCCAACATCAGTTGAACCAACTGACAGCTCAGTTCCTAGCCAACAATAGTGATAAAGATCCAGCACTGCAAAAGTTTTTGGAGGAACAATCCCAACTGATGCTTAAGGTGACTAATCAAATGATTAGCATGGAAGAAAGCTATCCTAGAAGAGTGTATGATAGTAAGGATGACAAGAATGTTATTCTATATGGAGCCCCAGCTTGCATTATTTGTGGAGACAGGGATCATACCTCCAAGGAGCATGAAGGACAATGCCCCAATTGTGAAGAAGAACATCCTATTGGACAATGCCCCACCTCTCAAGCTACATGTTACCTTTGTGAAGGAAGTGATCATACTCCTGGCCAATGTCCCATCTATGCCATGGTGGAACAAAGGAAACAAGAAGGATCCAAATCTACCAAAGGAAAAGAACCACTCATACCTCCAAACAAGACAACCCAATTCAAAGGATCAAAGAAAACCAAGAAACCCAAGCAAGACATGAGCCTTGCACAATGTCGTAAATGTAAGGAAATGGGACACTACTCCAGTGGATGCCCAGAGAACAAGAAGAATAAAGAGATTGACCAAGTGTGGTGCAACAACTGCAAACAACCAGGCCACTATGTAGCAACTTGCCCACAAGAGCCACGTAAAGAGCTCAAGGACATCCATTGTTTCAACTGCAAGAACCCAGGACCCTATGCAAGCAACTGTCCAGAAAGGATGAAGAACAAGTTGAACAAGCCTATGGAAAAGCTCAACCTTGGCCCATGAGTCAAGTATAGAAACCAAGGAAACCATGCAAATGTTTGCCATGAGAAATTTTCCCCAGGGCCCCATGAAGGACAATATGTAATTTTGTTTGAAAATTTTAAGGGTGGTAGTACCCTAGTTGTTTTTGAACTTGCTTGTAAACCTAGCCTCCCAAAATCTCGGGACGAGATTTATTTTAAGGGTGGTAGCCTGTCACATCCCAAGATTTTCCAAATCTTGTAATGTCAAAATAAATGAATAAAATAAAAACTTTGTTTAAATTTCAGAGCCAGAAGAAACTTTTTGAATTCAATTGGAACTTCAACCCTTTTGAATTAAATAAAACCTAAAGGGATCTAAAAAAGATAAACATTTAATAAAGGAAAAATAAAAACATTTGGAAATACTATTCTTGAAACCCTTAAGTGAAAAGATTTATTTACAAATGAAATAGAAGTTTATAAATAAAGAATGTTTTATAAAAGCCAAATTAAACCTTAGCCAAGCTTTGAAAATTAAAACATTTTATTATTTAAATTAGCAAAAGTTTATTTAAATAATTAATAAGGATTTAATATCCAATCTTATTTAAATAAAAGGTATTACCAATGTAATTGAGACATCAAAACTTCTTAGATTAATTAAAATAAGACTTTCAAATATTTTATATTCACAAATAAAACCTACTGAATTGGTTTTGAAAATATTTGGGTTTTAAATAAAGATTTTATTAATTAAACCAAACCCTATTTTATTAATAAACCATGGTCCTTTTTTTTAATTAACAAAAGGAACATAAAAGTATTTAAAAATATTATTTTATTTTTGGACCTTGATTTATGCTGATAAACAGAACCAAGTGCAATTTGTGAAGAGTGGTGTTTGAATTAATTTGGTTGATATTTATTTGGTTGAAAATTTGAAACAGAAATTAGATTCAGAAAAAGAAAAAGATTACAGGAAGAAAAAAATGTAGTCGGACCTGACCCAACTGGCCAAGCCCAACAGCAGCCCACCTAACCTAGTTCTCTCCTTCCCGCAGAAAACAATTCGAACCAACTACCTGACCCGCACAGAGACTGACTGGTGGACCTCCCCCTCATTTCATTTTCCACTGACTGGTAGGCCCACTATCACTGTTCATCGTCTCCTTCGCCCATCCCGCAGCGACCAGTTCTTCTCCCCCGTTCTGCCGTTGATTGCTCCAGCTTAATTCGCTTTAACGCGACAGACGTTACCAGCCTTGATCACGCAGATGGAAACGCCAGGACATCCTCTATATTTCCCCTCTGACACCTCGCGCTCGCACACCCCAGACCGCCTCCAATTTCTTCCCGAGCACCCTCTGCTCCGACGAGGGTCAGTATCGATTCCGGCCAAACAACATCACCCCGAACCTCCCTGAGCACGCTGACAGCCTCCCCACTCACAGACAATCCTCCCTGTGCCTTCCGTTCGACCGCGGGCACCCCAAAAGCGTCGGCTTGGACAAGCTCCGACAGCGCCGCCGTCCGTTTCCACTCCGGCGACGACTTTCAGGTGAACCAGACCGCCCCGACCCCTCTCGTTCACGCACACAGCATCACCTTTCTCTTGCGCATCTGAATGTGCTCCTGTTTTGCCTTAGGAAGATCTGCAGCGACGACTCCTACCATCACCACCGTCTGGCTTAACTCCGACGAACACTTCGGGTATGCATCTGACCACCCCGCGCCTCCTCGTTCACACTCCCACACTCGCCACATCTTTCTGCAACTAACCGCATCGTTGTTTTGCTTCGGGATGATCTACAGCGTCGCCATCGACCGCGGACAGAGCCACCCGACGCCGACCTCCACTCCGGCGAGGAATTACTGCAGACCCTGAGCGCCCCGAGAATAACCGACCGCGCCCCAAGCATCACCTCGTCCTCGCGATCACGGTGAGCCTTCTCCCCTTGTACCTTGCTTCCTAGAACCACCACGAACCCCTCGACTGGCCGTGCGCCGCCGCTAGCCGCCGTCGGTGCCGCTCACTTTTGGTCCAGCGAGTCAGTACCGTAGGATCTAGTTTGAACGAGTGCGATTAGATCACTTGCCGCGAAGAGGTACATGTCCAGGATCGTGCGATCGATCAGATCCAACGCCCCACAGCCACGATCCACGCGAAGCGGTACCCGCGAATAGAAACGTGCCGCGTGTCACCTATTTCGTTTAAAAGAAAATTTTGAATCTGATTAAATTGCAAACTTCAAACCCTTATAACTTGAGATCTACACGTCCAAAAATTTCAAATTTTATGTCGTTGGATTCAGGAGAACAAGCCCTAGCTAACTATGGTCTTAGTTTAGAAAATAGTATCTGTTAACTTGTTTGAATTTGCAGAAACAATTGTGTACTTGTTTAGAGTAGGAAAATTATTTAAAACTGATTTTAAGATTAAATCTTTTGCAAAATGGTTTGTAGTGACCTTACTGACCCTAGGAACCAACCCATGGTTTTAAAAATGAAATTGGAAAAATTTAGAATGGATTAATTGAATTAGCCTATCTCTAGCTAAGTAAAGATAATGGTTTTATTAAGAAAAAGGATTTTGAAATAAAAACCTTGGGAAAAATATTTTGATTCAAAGCTACTGAACCAAAACACCAAGACTTGAGAGTTAGAAACTTTTGGTGAGAAACTTAAAATTTTTTGATTTGATAAAACCATTTTTCTACCATATAATTATTGAAGGAAAATTTTAAAATAGTTTTTGGGCAAAACCCTCTAACTAATGACTTTGTCATTTTGGTAAATGACCAATTTGGACCTTACAAAGTTTAGAAACCTAGTGGAGACCATCCTTGCAATAGAACCATCCTTTGTATACTTATGCATGACTTAGTTCCCTTATTGACTTGTGTGTGATTTTGTTTGAGTAAATGTGGTTTGGAATGTTAGTTGATTTGGTGTTTGCTTGATTGACTTGTAGTGAAATTAGCAAAGTGTGAGACTAGCAGGATCAAGGAGTGAACCCTCATTCCCTACCCAAAAAGGCAAGTTACACTATCATACAAATGCCCTACTATTTTTATTACGCTTAGTGGATTGTGAAAACATGCATGAAAAAGATTTCTATATACTTATGCTATGCTAAAACCTAATAGGATTTCCCTATACACACCTTAGAAAAATATTGAAGTTGTACATGCTTAGCTATGCTATGTTTTGAAAAGAGATACATGTTGAGATTTTACAAAGGTTGAGAAAAGGACTTATGTTTTACATAATAAAACAAGGACTCAATGAACCCCCCTAGGTGGTGGATACTTCAAATTTTGGAGAAGGTGGCAACAAAAGGAACCATGTCTATGGAAATCACCTTGTGTTGTGCTCCAAAAGAAAACCACCTAGGAAACTTAGGGATTGAACATGTTTCTCCAATTGTGGCTTTCGTGTGCAACCACATGCTATTATGGCTCTGGCTTAGTCAACTACATTAGGAAGACCCATACATTGTCTTTAGTTACCGGACATGGGGATCTGGAATGCTTCATGGGGGCTGAAGAAAAGCTAGCAATGATGTATGGGAGGACCTTTTGGAAAGACTTATCACTCTCTCGGTCTGCAGGTACTCCATCTTGGTGAGCACTAATCCAGAGGGCCACCGGTGGCAACAAGATGGGATTGTGTCATGTGGGTAAAGTGTACTCCTTCAGAAGCTAAATAAATCTAAGTACTTAGCCGTGTCCCCGGTTATGGACAATACTGAGCAACTAAAGTTTGAACTATGGGAGATCTCGACATTCCAACTTCTAATATAAAAACTTGATGCACTTGGGGGTACCAAGGAATTCAAAGAGATTTTGTAAAGCTTGTTGCACTTGGGGTTACCAAGGTGCTCAAGAGTATGATGTACTTGGGGTTACCAAGGAACTCATGAGTTTGATAAAACTTGATGCACTTGGGAGTTACCAAGTGGCTCAAGAGATTTTTGACAAGGACTTGAACACTTGAGTTTCTACCAAGGAGTTCAAGGGATTCTTGGAAAAGAGATTTTACAAAGGACTTAAACCTTTTTGAAAAGATAGGATAAAATAATGCTTTATGCAAAGAAGCCTTAAACTCTACTTAGCCAAAAATGCATATAATGATAGGATCCACTCTTATTATACATAGAAGTGAAGCTTGCCAATACAATTCAAATGTATTGACCCTTGTGGCTGTAACTTGTAATGTTGTAGGTTGATTATTTTTAAATGAAGATTGTTTGATTGACTAGGACTACAAAGTCTACAACCAACATCTGCCTGTGGCACTTTCAAAGACGAAGGACCCACGACTATAGTTATTCCGCTGCAATGTAATGTAATATCCAAATGAGCTATGTATGATGTAATAGAATTATGTTATTCCTGGTTATAAAGTTATAGTATGACCTTTGTATCTTGATATTACATCTTAACTGTGGATGCTAGATATTGATCCAGGGACTAGCATTGTAGAACACAGGAGGACTCTACCTTATTAGGCAGAGACCCCTACATAGTAATACTCTCGCGAACAGGTAGGAAGTGAGCAACCTTGGACAGATAGTCAACGATTACCCAGATGGCATCATTTCCTTTCTGAGTCTTAGGAAGACCAGTAATGAAAATCATACCAACTTCATACCATTTCCACTCAGGGATTTTATGTGGTTGCAGGAGACCAGCGGGTCTTTGGTGCTCAGCCTTGACGCGACGACAAACGCCACATTCAGCAACAAAACGAGCGATATCCTTTTTCATACCAGACCACCAGAATCTTTGACGAAGATCTCGATACATCTTGGTACCTCCAGGGTGGATAGAAAGAGGTGATTCATGATCCTCTTGGAGAATTAGATCCCTCAATTTTATTCTCTTAGGCACTACCAGACGGTCACCAAAGTAAACAGTACCTTGATTATCAACAGAGAAACACTTAGCAACTCCGCTAGCAATGTTCCCTTTGATCTCAGCTATTTTAGAATCATATTTCTGAGCAAGCTTGATTTCACCCTCTATGGAAGATTTCACTTCAAGGGTAGAAAGGAATCCACGAGGAACTACTTCAAGATTCAATCGAGCAAATTCCTCATGAAGAAAAGGTTGAGTTTGTTTGATCAACAGAGTGTTGCAATAAGACTTACTACTTAGCGCATCAGCAACAACATTGGCTTTTCCAGGTTGATAGTTGAGACCCAAATCATAGTCTTTGATGAGTTCCAACCATCTTCGTTGCCTGAGATTCAGATCAGGTTGTGTGAAAAGATACTTCAGACTCTGATGATCCGAGTATAACTCACAACGACTACCGAGAAGGTAATGTCGCCATTGCTTAAGAGCATGAACAACAGCTGCAAGCTCAAGATCATGAGTTGGGTAGTTATTCTCATGTGGTTTCAACTGGCGGGAAGCATAGGCCACCACATGCCCATCTTGCATCAACACACATTTGAGACCTTGGTGGGAAGCATCACAGAAGACGACAAAGTCTTTGCTAGTGTCTGGGAGAACTAGCACCAGAGCAGCTGTTAACTTGGTTTTCAGCATCTGAAACTTCCTTCAACCTTATCAGACCATTCAAACTTCTTATCCTTCTTAAGAAGATCGGTCATCGGCTTTGCAATTCTGGAGAAGTTCTCGATGAATCGACGGTAATAACCAGCCATTCCGAGAAAACTTCGGACATCCTTGACGAATTTAGGAGACTCCTAGTCGAGGATAGTTTGGACCTTATCTGGGATAACAGTAACCCCTTTGGCGGAAACAACATGACCAAGGAATACGAGTTCTTGTAACCAAAACTCACATTTGGAAAAGTTGGCATAGAGACGATGTTCTCAGAGTTTTGTCAACACTAGACGAAGATGTTCAACATGCTCTTCTTGAGTCTTGGAATAGATCAGGATATCATCGATGTAGACCACGACGAACTTGTCAAGATACTCCATGAAGACAGAGTTCATAAGCCGCATAAAAGTGGATGGAGCATTGGTAAGACCAAAATACATGACTGTATACTCGTAAAGACCATAACTAGTGGTGAAAGCAGTCTTTGGAATATCTTCCTTATGGATCTTTATCTGGTGATACCATGACCTCAAATCCATTTTGGAAAAGACAGTAACACCACTTAACTGATCAAATAGATCGTTGATCCTAGGGAGAGGATACTTGTTCTTGATAGTCACAGCATTGAGTGGGCGGTAATCCACAACCAGACGCGGTATATTAGTATCCCGCTTCTTAACAAAGATGGTAGGACATCCCCAAGAAGATGTATTGGGCTGAATGTATCCTTTTCCTTCTAACTCCTCTAATTGCTTCTTCAACTCCACAAGCTCATGAGGAGGCATGCGATTGGGTCTTTTAGAAACAGGAGCAGTTCCAGGAGCTAACTCTATGACAAACTCCACACTTCGATCGAGTGGTATGCCAGGCAACTCCTCAGGAAAGACGTCCGGGAATTCACAGACCACGGAAACATCTTGAATCTCCAGTGGAGGTAGAAGTTCAAGAGCATACAACTCTACTTCAGGAATAGAGACAGCTGAAGGGGATAGTGACCCTACGGTCTAATACTTGACTGTTATGCCAGCAGGACTAGTCAGAGTCACAGACTTGGTTGTACAATCGAGGATAGCTTGATAGCGGGTCAACCAGTCCATGCCCAAAATAATGTCTATGTCGGTTGACTTGAGGGCAATAAGGGAGGTGGGGAAAAGTTGAAATGCAACTTCGATTAGATTCCCATGACTAACCATGGTGGAACACCACCTAGAACCAGGAGACTGAACTAGCAGAGGAACAGACAACCCCTCAAAACTTATCCCATGCACTTGAGCAAAAGCTTGTGGCAGGAATGAATGCGATGCTCCAGAATCAAACAAAACTTTAGCTAGAATTTGATTGATACGAAGCGTACCCATGATGATGCTTGGATCTTCCTGAGCCTCCTCAGCAGAGATATGGTTCAGGCGACCTCTTCCAGCACCTTGGTACTTATCATTCTTCTTTGGTGGTGGTGCCTTATTAGCAGCACTCTTCTGAGGACACTCCTTTGCATAGTGGCCAGGCTGGCGACAATTGAAGCATATAAAACCTGATGCATTGCTAGTAGAAGGGTAGTTTGATCCACCAGCATTGTTTGGAGTAGCATTTGGACGAGGAGCATATCCAGAAGACCTTGAGGTGTAAGGAGCACGTGGCACAATACTGTAAGGCACGAAGACACGGCGCTTCTTATTGCTAGAACCAGCCTTGTTGTACCCCTCCCGAGGGCGCTTACGAGTTTCTTTGTACTCCACTTTTCCACTCTCAGCCTTCATAGCCTTGTTAACAAGACCTTGGAAATTACCAAAGTCCATGAGATGGATATCACGGTGAACCTCGGGATCTAGTCCCTTGCGAAACAAATCTTGCTTCTTTGCATCAGTGGAAACCTCTTCAGTAGCATAGCAGGCAAGACGATTGAAGTTGCGCTGGTAATCACACACGGAACTAGTGCCCTACTTAAGCTTGAGGAACTCCTCCCTCTTCTGATCCATCAGACCCTCCGGAATATGGTAAGCTCGGAAGGCTTCGGTAAACTCTTGCCATGTAACAACATGTTGATCTTCTTGCATAGCCAAGAAATTTTCCCACCAGGAGTTAGCTGCTCCCTCCATATGATAGGAAGCAAAAGTCACCCAATCAGCTTGAGCAACACGACCAACCTGAAGTTTGTGCTCCATAGTGCGAAGCCAGTAGTCTGCATCAAGTGGCTCAGTAGAATAGATGAAAACTGGCGGAGTGAGACGTGTGAAGTCTTTGATACCGACTTGATTGTTCTGGCGTTGAGCAGTGTTGCGCTCAATCCTTTCAAGGAGCCTCATGTTATCAGCACGGTTGGTTTTGTACATGGCCATGAGTTGAACCATGGACAGTGGTGGGGGAAGGTTGGAAGATTCACCCTCATTTGCAGCACCACGAGCATGAGCACGGGTACGGGAACGATAGGTGTCACCCATCCTGGAAGATCAAAGAAAAAGGGTTAGACAACGGATTCAAAGGAACAAGACAGAAAGATGAACAACGAGTACTTGATATAAAGGTATCATCTTATCACGCATAGTAGTATCAAAGCATACTAATGTATACACTAACCAGCTGACTTGCAAACCATGACAATGGAATGCTAATATGTTACACACCAAGCAAAACTAAGATATCTTGGAACTTTGAGAATAAAAACCAAGTACGGAGTACTTTAGAAAACAACCCCAAAACCACGATCCGAGAAGTTTTGAGATATAAGATAAGGAATGAAAACATTTTCAAACCAAATAGGGCAAGAGAAACTCTAGAATCAGAAACACACCAGAGAAGGAGTAAAAAGAATCCTAGTCAGAGTTTCGGCAAATAATTTTTATCTTTCAAGTAGTTTTTTCAACTTCTAGACTCAACATAGACCAATAAAAGGGTTTCCTATAGGCAGTCCTGCTCTGATACCAAAACCTGTAGCACCCCCCGGGATTAGGGTTAAACTAACCTCAGATCACCATCTAAGATAATTTCAACTCCCAACATGTAAGATCACAGTATGATTCAGTAACATAACAGAACACAGGGATTCAACAGCATAAGTTTAAACTCTTAACAGAATAAGATATTAGAGTTATTACAAACCAGTGGTCATAGACCCAACATTACATCACACAGCGAAAGCAAATTATGTTGTTCTACACAACAACTTAGCAAAAGGCCTCAGAGGCCATAAACAAAAGTGACGTCCATCCCATAGTCCTCAGGCTGAACTACTCGTCAAAGTCAACGTAGAATCCACCTTCAGTTGCAACCAGATCCTCTGTAGAAAAACAACAATGGCGCAAGGCTGAGTACGAGAATGTACTCTGCAAGACTTAGATAATCTAGTATCTACATGCTCTCGCTAGAAAGGCTTTCTCTGGATTTACTTTTGGGAAAGCAATCTTTATTTATAACCAAGAGAGAGAAGAGGCTCGTCTACTCAGAACCTTTTAAATGGGATAAGATAGCGACTTCTTCATCTTGTTCACCACATCTTGATAACCACCAGCTTCGTCAAAACCTCCTATCTAGGATCACCCCCTCGACCCGGAGGAAGCATCCTTAAACACATGTGGATCAACAAGTTTTATAGTGGTTAAAGTTATCTATGATTTTAGAATCTGGTCACCAAGTCGTTCATAACCGTGAACATGGCTTTTTGAAATGATTAATACCCTGCATGGGTGTACAAATTTACCCACACGTACCAACCGACTCTTAATGCCAAATATTATTAGCCCTCTTCCTTGGAAGGCCGGCATAGGGTGGTTGACCACGACCTTTACCTTGCTTTCGCCGAGACCATGAGTCACGCAATAAGTATGGTTCCGCCATAACGGGTCAAATCCCGAAGCCGATACTTAAAGATCTGAGGCGAGGTTGGTTCACCAGGGGCTCCATCGACCCCAAGCAACCCGGTCCACGCTTCCCTAACGGTTATGATGCACCTCCTCTTTCGAAAGCGTTTTCAATGCGTATGTCAAATGGAAAGCCCGAACTATGTGACTCATGGAATCTACTAGGCAAGTTAGTTAGTCGAGGGGTTGTCCAGGCCTCGTGTGGTTGTACGCTCATCTCGGTTCCAAAGGCAAAAACTCAGTTCCTAGTGGTGGCAAGCATGGGACTACAAAACCCACACCCAACGTGGTCTCCCATACAAGCCTTAGCATGATTAGTTCACTCCTTCGATGATGTCACCATCTCCTACCTTTCTAGATTCTCCGGCGTCTCTGATTCATCATTTGGATAGATCAGACGTTGTTACTATGCATGGCTAAGCTGTTGGTCTCAGAAGCTCTAGCAACGATCAACTGCCAGACCTAGGTATGCTAGGAGCAGTGGATCAGGAGTATAAGGCTACAAGAGGGAAACTATGCAGTAGATAGGTAACACTAACTACTGACAAAAGACCACACTGGAATCGTGTGCATCATTGCGAGAAAGTAATATACTTTATAAAACATAGGTTCAGAATGAGAGGCTACGCTTGCCTTGTCCGTCAGTAGACAGGTATGGATCTTCGGTGTCGTTGACTTCAGCTTCGTGTTCGGTTCCTATTCACGAAGAGCCAATACTAGAAAGAAAGGCGACAATCAAGATATGGCATCGATGCAATGCTCAAACATGGATGATGATATGACAAGTTAACTTGCAATGAAACGAAACCCTAAGGCACGCTTGACAATTTAAACAGGGTTCTGAGCGGTGAAAACCCTAACACGGGGAAACTCCGGAATCACCTATGAGGGGTTACTATGTTCTTCTAACTATACTTTCCGTTTAAGTTGTTGAACAATGCGTTATTATAGCTTAGATAGATAGTTCTCATTTTTCTGAACATTTTGATATATTATTTGTATTTTTCTGATTTAAAATGAATTAGTTATGATTTTTCTCAATTTAAATCCATTTTAAATCATTTTAGGAAATTATAAAATATTTTTAGATTATATTAAATATATATTCACTTGGGCTCATATGTCATAGTTTTATTTATTTCTGAAAACATTTATGAAAATTATTAAAAACCTGACAGGTGTGGCCCATAGGGTTTTATTTATATTCTAGAAAATAATTAAAGAAACATTTAAGAAAAGGAAATAGCTTTATTGCATCACTGTGACGTCATGGTGACGTCATCAATGGCATGGCTCTCGGATCGGATGCGGGGCAGGCGATTTGGGGTTCGCACGCGTGCGTGGTTAGAGGCGTCGGAGAGAGCGCGGCGCGGGCTACCAAACAGTGGTGGCGCAGCCCTCGAATGGTCACCGGAACAGTGTCCGCGGCGAGCATCCGTGGCGGCGAGCGACGGTGTAAGACGCGGGCGGCGAACCAGGATGCAAGGAAGGAAACGATGAGGTTCTGTCAACACCCGGATTTTTAATCCCAGATGCCTGTTATTCCATACATCGCAATCCCAGGATTACCATTTTTGCGAGACATAACAGAATTGGATACCATAGTACATCATCCATTACAAACCTTACATAAGGTCTTACACAAATAAGGATCTCGTGATCCAGTTCTTAATACAAATCAAGCAGCGGAAATACGTAATGATAAAGGTAGCGTAGGCGAAGCTCCATCTTCGGGGTCACAGGCAATGATGACGATGGGAGATGATCCTAGTTGTTGTAACCTTCCTGGGGTCCATCATCCGGGTACTCCTCTTCATAGTCTGGCCACGGGAATAGACAGGGACAAAGCCATGAGTACTCTTTAAGTACTCGCAAACTAATACTGACGAGTTAAAGGGGTTTTTGTAGTAGGACACTAATCTCTAGGGTTGTTTTGCAAAAGTCCAGATTTACCTCTACTAAGTTTAGAAGCAAAGAAAATCTAGTTGAAAGTTTTATATCACCTAAGTGAGAACTTGAATTTCAGATCACAACTCTGTTGTGGTCAAGTCAAAATCTCAATTCATTTCACAAGTCATTTTGAAAACATCTGACGGGGGAACAGTATGGCCACTCCAACTGTCCATAACCACGGACGCGGCTATTCGAATAGTTTGACACTCTGTAGAGATTGTACACTTTCACCACAACATTCGATACATCCGTCAGGAACAAATCCTGAATTGACCATACTCAGTATGCGGATAATCAATCCTAACCTTTCAATTACACGCCCTAGTATAGGCACCTCTCCTGTGAGTTTGGCCTCCCAACCATGACCAACTGTCATCTTGGGTACTGCACAGGTGGACAATCTTCACAAGGTAGCCTCAGCTTAGACCTTGGCCGTGAGGGAACCCATACTAAAGTATATAAGTTTTCAGTCAAGCCCTACCCAGTTTTCGGGTATTGTGGTTGTACGGTAAAATTGGAATGGTATCGCATCCAGACAACCATCAGTTTTATAAAGGGCTAAGGCTCATGCCTCAACATTTTCATCAAAAAAATCATCTAGTGTTTGGAAACACATGTCAAAACATTTCAGTAGAATGACTCATCATTCCAAGGTTTTCATAACCATTTTCACCAAGTATTCCCATCTAAAGTTGATCAAGTTTTATGCTTAGCACTAGCATCTACAAGTGGGGTAAGTACTAATGAGGGGTGGTACACAAGTGGGGATTAGCTAAGTTCAATCTCATGCCTTAGGATGACATCAAGATTATCTAGCTTAGTCCAAATTTAATGCTCTTTATGCAACCTTCAATTATCCTCCTAGAATCTACAAGTCACTTAAATAAAGTCTAAGAAAATAGCTTTGATAAAGAAATAAAGTAGAAAGCTTGCAAGTAAAACTAGGATTGGGTTATCAAGTGAGTATAATCTCATATGCTTAAGGCATATAGTTGGCATGGTAACAAGCAAGTATTTGCTTGCATAGGGCAACTTGATTAGTAAGGATTGCTAAAGTAGAGTATCTTGCAAGTGTTAGCTTGCTCAATCAACTATTAGGATTAGGCTTTCCTTGTGCAGAGTAGTGGTTGAAGTTCTCCTCGGCTTCTTCTTCGTAGTATCCTCCTTCCTCCTTGTATCCTTGGTCGGTACTAGCGTCTATGAATAAATACGAGGTACACAATCACCAAACAATACTTAACTACTTTCAATCATCACACAAAAGGGTTCTGTAGATGATCTAGCATCATCACTAACATTACAAGATTAAAGCATTTGTCTTATTTATTTTATTTTTAGAAAAGTAATTTCTACTCATTGAAAAACTACTTAAGATTTAATATTCTCCAACTCAAACATGGGATCATGTTGACACATGTCATCACCACATATTTCAGTACATGAGAATGTGATTTAAAGTGGTGTCACAATTTAATAAGGTTTACCCTTTTTATTTAAATAAAATAAGTGACTAGAAATGCCTATGTGGCATTCTTTTATTACTTGAACATTATTTCTGTAAGTAAACCCATATGTTTTTATATATTCTGAAAGGTATGATCAAATGTGATTTTTGAGAGTTGGAATCAACTCAAAAGCTATTATGGTTGGAATTTGAAAAATGTTTGAATGCAGAAAAGCTTCTGCCTTGTTATTTTTACCAAGGTTGATCTACAGATCCAAATGATTTGAATCCAACGAGCTTGGATTAAGCATTTCAATATCTTTCTAACAAAATTATTTTCATGCAATTTGGTTTCCTGAATCGAGCTGGGTTGATTTTTGAAACTAGGTACATAACTGAGTTTGAAAGAAAATAGAAAAAGCTAAATTCAAACGAGTGGGCTGCGCGGGAAGGTTTAATGGGCCGGCCCCGTGTCACTCCGCAGCGTGGGGCGCAACTGACAGGGGGGTCTACTGGTCAGTCGCTCATTAAACGCGAAGCGGTACGGGGCGATGTGGTGCGTTGGATTAGAATAAAGATCGACGGCTGAGGGTCGTCGTCGACGATGAACAGGTCACCGGCAAGCTCGAACCCTAGTGGCTCAGTGGGGGTGCATAGGGGGCATACCGGGGCTCCAGTGACGATGACGAGGTGGGCAAACGACGAAGTCGATGACGGCGAACTCAGGGGTGGTCGCGGAAGCTCCGGGGGTGGACGAAATCAACGGCTCCTCTTCTCCTCTGCAGTGGAAAGCTCCGGCCAAATTCCGGCGATGCGCTGCTCGCTTTGCTCCGGCTAAGGGGTGGAATGCTCAGTGAGGTGAGGGGAGTGAGATGGTGTGAAGAAATCAAGCCGGGGTCATCTCCTTTTATAGGCCCGATGGCGAGACCGAGAGGGATGGGCAGGCGACGGTGGCAACACGGCTACAGGCGGCTAGAGGCATGGCCGAGGTTGGCGATTGACGGACGGTCTCCTGGTGATGCTCTATGGTTTAAATGCGCATTTAGGGGCGGTGGCAAATGGTCGGGAACGCGCGGTGCTCTACAAGGCAGAGGCGGCGAACTCCGCGGCGAGCGGTGGCTACGGGGTACGGGCGGTGAAATGAACATGTCTGGTGGTCTCCTGGGATGGTGGGGTGCATGCTGGCGGGCGGCGAGGGCTCGAGGTGGTCGGGTTGTGTGGGAATGGTGCGTGCTCTATGGTGCGCGTCGGCATGGTCGACAGCGGAACGGGCGCGGCTTTCCTGGCGGTTCTGGTCGTTGTATTTGAGCTAAGGCTAGTCGAGAGGGGGCGGTGAGGCATGGGCTACCTCCCAGACAAGGTTGGCACGGCTTGTTCTTCTCCTAGCTTGCTGTCCACACTGGGGTGACATGAGTGCTCTCGGCCTGTTCACCATTGATGACATTGGCAAGATTACAGTGGCGCTAGAGCTTAGTTAAGTTTGCTAGATGATCTACTAAGGCTAGTGTAACCAGAGAGGGAACAAGGTTGGCTCAAAACACTGCTCAAAATAGTGTTTGTGCTTTTGTTGATTTGAATCTACAACCTGTTTGATGAAATGGCCGCGTGAACTTTAGTTTTGAATTTTGAAAAGATTTGTGGTGGGTGTGCTAGGCATGTGTTGAGGATTCTGTGGATTCTTGGGTTTTGAAAATTGCGCTTGTTTGAGTGGTTTTTGAAATAGTGGGATCTTCCCATATGAAATAGATTCAATTTTAAACTGTCATTTAAACTAAGCTTTTAAATGTTTTTGCATGATCACAAAGTGGTCCTTGGTACCTTGTTATGAGTACTATCAAGGGGTGCAAAGATCTATACATGTTTCTATTAAGTTCTGAAAGTTAGAGATAGCCAAAGTAGGCATGGGAGTTAATTTGGCCAAAGTGACCATTCACTTAATTTGTTTGTTTTGATTTGTTTGTCTTTGTGAAAAGTGTGTGGATTGTTTAGATGATGTTTATTTCACCTAAGAATCATTTTACAAGCAAAGAAACACAGAACCAAGGCAATTCAAAAGAATCCAAATTTTAATACACACACATATGCATGCTTTCATAGTTTTAATTGGAAAAGTTTTTGTTAACCCTGATTTTGATGATTAGAGTTTGACGATTCAAGTTTAATATTTTTGGGATGTTACAAGCCTTCCCCCTTAAACAAAATCTTGTCCCGAGATTTGAAAAAGTACGAAAAAGATAACCTAGGATTTGAAGAGATCGGGAAACTCCATCCTAATGTGATCTTCGCGCTCCTAGGTAGCTTCTTCTTCCGTGTGGTTGCTCCACTGAATCTTGAGAAACTTGATGCTTCTGGTTCTGGTAGTTCTGAAAGCTTCCTCCAAAATACGGATGGGTACTTCGGGATAGGTCAGGTCATCGTTGATCTCCATGGTCCGGTGATCGATATTATTGAACACTTCAGTCTTCTCTGGAACTTCGAGGCACTTGCGAAGTAATGAGTTATGGAACACATTATGCATGGCTGACATCTCTTTGGGTAGTTCTAATTGATACGACACTTCTCCTCGATGGTTTAGAATCTTGAAGGGTCCGATATATCTGGGGGCTAACTTTCCTTTCAGTTGGAAACGCTGCATTCCTTTCAATGGCGACACTTTCAGATACACAAAATCTCCTATGTTGAAGGTGAGGTCTCGACGTCTCTTGTCAGCGTAACTCTTCTATCTGGACTGGGCTGTCTTGAGGTGCTCATGAATCTTGTGAACCTTCTCTTCTGCTTCTCGTAGGATGTCGGGTCCGAAAATCTAACTCTCTCCTACTTCCGACCAGTTCAAAGGGGTGCGGCACTTCCTTCCATACATGAATTCAAATGGGGCCATTTGCAAACTAGCTTGATAACTGTTGTTGTATGAAAATTATGCAAACGGCAGACAGTCTTCCCACTTAGATCCATATTCTAACACGCATGCTCTCAGCATATCTTCGAGTATTTGATTTACTCGCTCCGTTTGTCCATCGGTCTGAGGGTGATACGCGGTGCTGAAATCGAGGCGGGTTCCTAAACCTTCTTGGACTTTCTTCCAGAATCTCGAGGTAAACTGAGTTCCTCGATTCGATACGATGTTCTTGGGGACTCCATGCAAACTGACGATTCTAGCGATGTATAACTCCGCTAGCTTCGAACTCTGATATGTGGTCTTGACGGGTAAGAAATGGGCGACTTTGGACAACCTATCCACTATGACCCAGATAGAGTCATTTCCCCTACTAGAAGTAGGCAATCCGGTGATAAAGTCCATTCCAACAGAATCCCATTTCCATTACGGAATCTGCAATGGTTGCAACAATCCAGCGGGTCTTTGATGTCCTGCCTTGACTCGCTAACATATATCACACTTGGCGATATAGCTTCCGATTTATCTCTTCATCTTATGCCACCAAAATTGCTCTTTCAAGTCTTGATACATCTTTGTTCCTCTGGGGTGGATATAATAAAGAGTATCATGAGCTTCCTTCAGAATAACTTCTTTCAACTCAGAATCTGCTGGTACACAAAGGCGTCCTTTGTAGCACAGAACTCCTTCGTCTTCGGTGAATCTGGGTACTTTTCCTGTACCGATACGATGTTTGATTCCGTCGATACTAGCATTTCCTTTATGCGCCTCTTTGATCTGGCTGATCAAAGTGGGTTGAAGTTCTATGCTAGCCAAAAATCCTTCACTTACTAATTCCATTCGAAAATCTTCCATCTCTTTGTGCAAGCTTGGTTGCTCCTTCAAAATCATGGAGTTCAAGCGGCACGGCAATCTGCTAAGGGCATCTGCTACCACATTGGCTTTACCAGGTTGATAGTGAATGTCCAGATCGTAATCCTTGATTAGCTCAATTCATCTTATCTATCTCATATTCAGCTCCTTCTGAGTGAATATATACTTCAGACTCTTGTGATCCAAATAGATCTCACAACGGTTTCCCATCAGGTAATGCCTCCATGTCTTCAGGGCTAGAACTACGGCTGCGAGTTCGAGGTCATGGGTTGGATAATTCTTCTCATGTTGTTTCAGTTGTCGAGATATATAAGATATAACTTTTCCTTCTTGCATTAGCACACATCCGAGACCGATCTTGGATGCATCACAATACACTTCGAAGGGCTTCGTAATATCCGGCATGATTAAGATTGGGGCTGAAATCAATCATCTCTTGAGTTCTTGAAAACTCGCTTCACATTTGTCCGTCCATTCAAACTTCTTGTCTTTCTTCAGCAATTGGGTCATGGGTCTGGTGATACTCAAGATCCTTTTACGAACTTGCGGTAGTATCCCGCCAATCCGATAAATGCACGAACTTGGGTTTGAGTGGTTGGGGCTTGTCAATCTTCAACATCTTTCACTTTTGCAGGGTCAATGGCAATTCCTCCGGCTGATACAATGTGACCGAGGAATACTACCTCTTGTAACCATAATTCACGTTTTCTAAACTTGGCATACAACTGATGCTCTCTAAGGGTTCCAAGAATGGTCCTTAGGTGTAGCTCAGGTTCTTCTTCTGATTTGGAATAAATCAGAATGTCGTCGATGAAAACAACGACAAACTTATCCAGGAAGTCCATAAAAATCTTATTCATGAGATTCATGAAATAAGAGGGGGTGTTGGTTAATCCAAAAGACATGACAGTATACTCGTATAATCCATATCTGGTGGCAAAGGCAGTCTTGGGAATATCCTCTGCGCGAATCTTGAGTTGATGATAGCCAGTTCTAAGATCAATCTTAGAAAACACTTTGGCACCAGTCAACTGATCAAACAAATCTTCTATCTTGGGCAATGGGTACTTGTTCTTGATGGTGACATCATTCAACTTCCGATAATTCGTACACAAACGGTTTCCTCCATCTTTCTTGTCCACAAACAAGACAGGTGATCTCCATGGTGACGCACTTGGTTGAATCAATCCAATTTCCAACATGGCATCCAGTTGCTTCTTCAGTTCTGCTAGCTCAAACGGGTTCATACTATAGGGTCTCTGAGCTATGGGTCCTGTTCCGGGGATTAGATCAATGATAAACTCGATATCCCGATCTGGGGGCATACCGGGCAAAACATCTGGAAATACATCGGGGTATTCACAGACTATCCGGACTTGGTCAATGGTAGGTTGTGCTATACTCTTGTTGCACTTGAATTGGCGAGGTATGCTCGACTGATATTCCAGCGGTACTGGTCATGGTTATGGCTTTCTTGGCACACTCAATCAATCCTTTATGTTTGGACATCCAATCCATTCCTAGTACTACTTCCAAACCTTTAGTTTCGAGTACTATCAGATTAGCATAAAAATCTATGCCATGCATTCGGATGGGGACGGCTTTGCAAATTTGCCTAGCTTTGGTGGTTGAACCGGGATTTGAACAATCATAACATGCTTCAGTTTGGTTCGTTGAATCTTACTAGTGCATGCAAATTCTTCGGTTACAAATGAGTGCGATGCACCAGAATCAAACAACACTCGAGCAACTACTGAATTAACAGAAAACATTACCTAGCACAACGTCTGGCATTTCCTGGGCTTCTTCAGCAAGCATGAGAAAAAGACGGTCGTTACGGTTGAGCGAATTCCCTGGGGCAAACCTTCTTCTAGGCTGAACACGACGCTGCTGCTGAGTTGGGGTATTTGCATTGGGGGCAGCGGCATTCTTCTTGGGGCACTCATTGGAGTAGTGACCCCTATTTCCATAGTCATAGCAAGTCACTTGCGACTTGTCCTTTGCTGCAACAAGCACGACATTGCTTCCAGTCCTCGGGGCAGTGTTGGTGTTGGCGGTAGCATTGTTGTTGTTGAACTTGGGTGGTGCACAGTTGAAATTGCTAGAGTTGCCGGGGTTGTTGTGATTTCCTCCGAGCCTTGGGTTTCCACGGTTGGGAAAGGTCGGACGGTTCATTAGGGGTCTGTTGGTTCTTGGGGCAAATCCTGGAGATGGGTTAGGGCGATACTTTGGGGTCTGATGGGTTCCTGGCTGATGCATCATGCGACGCTTATGGTTCTCATTGGCTTGGTGGATCTTTCCTTCCATCTGAATGGCAGAGTCGACAAGGGCTTCAATATCTTCAAAGGGTATATTGACCAACACTGTCTGCATTTCATCGTGAAGACCATTCAAGAATCTCTCTTTCTTCTTGGCTTCGGTGTCGATCTCATCCGGGGCATACCTAGCTAATGACAAGAATTTGTCACAGTATTCCACTACGGTCATCCTTCCTTGCTTCAGTTCTCTGAACTTATCTCTCATTCTCTTGATCAAACCCGGTGGCACATGGGTTCTATTGAACTTGACCTTGAATTCTTCCAGGTCATCATCTGTCCTCTGGTCATTGCACGAACACTGTTCCACCATGCTCTTGCATCTCCGGCTAGATAATGGGTGGCGAACAGAACTTTCTCGTTAGCTTCCACTCCAGCGACTTCCAGGTTATTCTCCATGGTTTATAGCTAGTCATCGGCGTCTAAGGGCTCTTCCGACTTAGTAAAAACAGGTGGGTTGGTGTTCTGGAAATTTTTGAGCTTAGATCCATGGTTGTCCTGATTTCCTTGGCCTTGATTGTTGTGGGCTAGCTGAGCTATCTGCTGAAGGGTGGCTAGGTTGGCTTGACGTTCGGCTCTTTCAGCTTCACGATCAGAAACCAACATTTGCAGGATATGCAACATCGGGTCCGGGGATGAACCACTTCCTCCGCATGGCATCTGAAGATTGAGATAGATCATGAGAAAAGAGGGAAATTTCTAAGGTTCCGGGACATTGAAAAGATTTTAAAGTTTGACTAATATTTTTCTAGCAACTTGCTTTTCATTCATTCATAGCACACAATACAACACACACCACAACAAAGGTAAACAGATGGTTTTAAGAACCATTCTGGAAACTACGATACAGTGGGACCGAATACAACTCATTACGCTAGTGCTCAAGTGCTACTACTCCTTGGAGTCGGTGTAGTCGCCATCCTCATCATCATCGTCGTCATTGATGAAGGCGAAGTCATCCTCATCGGTGAAGAAGTCCATAGCATGATCCTCCAAAAATCATCATCGCTGAGATAGGAGTAGGGGTCTCCACGAAGGTCTTCTCCGGCATTCTCCCTTTCTTCCAACTGCATGTCTCTCTCGTGGATGGTCTCCTCCAAATCTGAAATACGGTGGCAAAGACGGGAAATGATGCGCTCCTTCTTGTCGAGCTAACAGCAGCGAGACTTGCGATCCTTTGCTAGCATGGCGATGGTCTGATCCTTCGTCTTGATGATGGCGGACTTGTGGTTGGAGTAGTCACGGTAATTGTCCAATTCCTGCTGACCATCGTACATCATGAAGCTAAGGTGGTCCAACTGGGTCTTCAGCTCGTGGTATGGGGCTTCCAGTGGCTATCCCGTAGCATCACGCCTTGGACAAAACTCAAAGCGGGTACCCTTGATCTGGTTGACACTCTGCCCACACAGACGGGCGAGAGCTTCCTGCATGGCCCTGGCAAGTCCATCGAGCCAGTTGTTCTCTCTTAAGGTGAATTGAATTTCCTCGGCAGTGGGAAGTTCAATCTTTCCTTGGAGTCTTGCAACAATTAGCCACTGCAGATATTCTCCTCCTTGATCATCGAGCTGAGATCCGAAGAACTCGGGGTGCGGACGCTCCAGAAGTTCTGAAAGCTGGTCCAAATCCCGCTCAAAGATAAGGTCTCCTCCATTCCCCAACTGATAAAACTTGCTATACTTCACGTCCATCTATAAGAATATAGGATGAGTTAGTTGGTAGAGTGATCAAGTGTGTCAAATTTTAGGTATTTTGCAAGAGTTTTTTAGGAACATGAATTTTTATGAAAGAATCAAGGTGATAAGAATGGGAATAAGTTTTTGTAAATATTTGCTTCCTTTGGTTTTGAAACTAAGTTTTTGATTCAAACGTCCAGTCTAACTAGGATCTCCTATGGTTAGGATGGCTCTGATACCAACTTGTCAACACCCGGATTTTTAATCCCAGATGCATCTTATGCCATACATCACAATCCCAGGATTGCCATTTTTGCGATACATAGCAGAATTGGATACCACAGTACATCATCCATTACAAACCATACATAAGGTCTTACACAAATAAGTATCTCATGATCTAGTTCTTAATACAAATCAAGCAGCGGAAATACGTAATGATAAAGGTAGCATAGGCGAAGCTCCATCTTCGGGGTCACAGGCAATGCTGACGATGGGAGATGATCCTAGTTGTCGTAACCTTCCTAGGGTCCATCATCCTGGTACTCCTCTTCATAGTCTGGCCATGGGAATAGCCAGGGACAAAGCCATGAGTACTCTTTAAGTACTCGCAAACTAATACTAACAAGTTAAAGGGGTTTTTGTAGTAGGACACTAAGCTCTAGGGTTGTTTTGCAAAAGGCCTGATTTACCTCTACTAAGTTCATAAGCAAAGTAAAGCTAGTTGAAAGTTTTATATCACCTAAGTGGGAACTTGAATTTGAGATCACAACTTTGTTGTGGTCAAGTCAAAATCACAATCCATTTCACAAGTCATTTTGAAAACATCTGACGGGGGAACAGTATGGCCACTCCAACTGTCCATAACCGCGGACGCGGCTATTCGAATAGTTTGACACTCTGCAGAGATTGTACACTTTCACCACAACATTCGATACATCCATCACGAACAAATCCTGAATTGACCATACTCAGTATGCGGATAATCAATCCTAACCTTTCAATTACACGCCCTAGTATAGGCACCTCTCCTGTGAGTTTGGCCTCCCAACCATGACCAACTGTCATCTTGGGTACTGCATAGGTGGACAATCTTCACAAGGTAGCCTCAGCTCAGACCTTGGCCGTGAGGGAACCCATACTAAAGTATATAAGTTTCCAGTCAAGCCCTACCCAGTTTTCGGGTATTATGGTTGTACGGTAAAATTGGAATGGTATCGCATCCAGACAACCATCAGTTTTATAAAGGGCTAAGGCTCATGCCTCAACATTTTCATCATTAAAATCATCTGGTGTTCGGAAACACATGTCAAAACATTTCAGTAGAATGACTCATCATTCCAAGGTTTTCATAACCATTTTCACCAAGTATTCCCATCTAAAGTTGATCAAGTTTTATGCTTAGCACTAGCATCTACAAGTGGGGTAAGTACTAATGAGGGGTGGTAAAGAAGTGGGGATTAGCTAAGTTCAATCTCATGCCTTAGGATGACATCAAGATTATCTAGCTTAGGCCAAATTTAATGCTCTTTATGCAACCTTCAATTATCCTCCTATAATCTACAAGTCACTTAAATAAACTCTAACAAATAAGCTTTGATAAAGAAATAAAGTAGAAAGCTTGCAAGTAAAACTAGGATTGGGTTATCAAGTGAGTATAATCACATATGCTTAAGGCATATAGTTGGCATGGTAACAAGAAAGTATTTGCTTACATAGGTCAACTTGATTAGTAAGGCTTTCTAAAGTAGAGTATCTTGCAAGTGTTAGCTTGCTCAATCAACTAGTAGCATTAGGCTTGCCTTGTGCAGTGCAGTGGTTGAAGTTCTCCTTGGCTTCTTCTTCGTAGATTCCTCCTTCCTCCTCGTATCCTTGGTCGGTACTAGCGTCTATGAATAAATACGAGGTACACAATCACCAAACAATACTTAACTACTTTCAATCATCACACAAAAGGGTTCTATAGATGATCTAGCATCATCACTAACATTACAAGATTAAAGCATTTGTCTTATTTATTTTATTTTTAGAAAAGTAATTTCTACTCATTGAAAAACTACTTAAGATTTAATATTCTCCAACTCAAACATGGGATCATGTTGACACATGTCATCACCACATATTTCAGTACATGAGAATGTGATTTAAAGAGGTGTCACAATTTAATAAGGTTTACCCTTTTTATTTAAATAAAATAAGTGACTAGAAATGCCTATGTGGCATTCTTTTATTACTTGAACATTATTTATGTAAGTAAACCCATATGTTTTTATATATCTGAAAGGTATGATCAAATGTGATTTTTGAGAGTTGGAATCAACTCAAAATCTATTATGGTTGAAATTTGAAAAATGTTTGAATGCATAAAAGCTTCTGCCTTGTTATTTTTACCAAGGTTGATCTACAGATCCAAATGATTTGAATCTAACGGGCTTGGATTTAGAATTTCAATATCTTTGTAAAAAAATTATTTTCATGCAATTTGGTTCACTGAATCGAGCTGGGTTGATTTTTGAAACTAGGTATAGAACTGAGTTTGAAAGAAAATAGAAAAAGCTAAATTCAAACGAGTGGGCTGCGTGGCAAGGTTTAATGGGCCGGCCCAGTGTCACTCCGCAGCGCGGGGCGCAACTGACAGGGGGTCTACTGGTAAGTGGCTCATTAAACGCGAAGCGGTATGGGGCGATGTGGTGCGTTGGATTAGAATAAAGATCGACGACTGAGGGTCGTCGTCGACGATGAACAGGTCACCGGCGAGGTTGAACCCTAGCGGCTCAGTGGGGGTGCATAGGGGGCATACCGGGGCTTCAGTGACGATGGCGAGGCGGGAAAACGACAAAGTCGACGATGATGAACTTAGGGGTGGTCGCGGCAGCTCCAGGGGTGGACGAAATTCGGCCAAATTCTCCTCTGCAACGGCGAGCTTCGGCCAAATTCTGGCGATGCGCTGCTCGCCTTGCTCCGGCTAAGGGGTGGAATGCTCAGTAAGGTGAGGGGAGTTAGATGGTGTGAAGAAATCGAGCGGGGGTCGTCTCCTTTTATAGGCCCGACGGCGAGACCGAGAGGGATGGGCAGGCGACGGTGGCGACACGGCTACGGGCGGCTAGAGGCATGGCCAAGGTTGGAGATCGACGGGCGGTCTCATGGCGATGCTCTATGGTTTAAATGCGCGTGTAGGGGCGGTGGCAAATGGTCGGGAACATGCGGTGCTCTGCGAGGCAGAGGCGGCGAACTCCGCGGCGAGCGGTGGCTACGGGGTACGGGAGGTGAAATGAACATGTCTGGTGGTCTCCTGGGACGGTGGGGTGCATGCTGGCGGGCGGCGAGGGCTCGAGGTGGTCGGGTTGCGTGGGAATGGCGCGTGCTTTGCGGTGCGCATTGGCATGGTCGACAGCGGCACGGGCGCGGCGTTCTTGGCAGTTCTGGTTGTTGTCTTTGATCTAGGGCTGTTCGAGAGGGGCGGTGAGGCATGGGCTACCTCCCAGACAAGGTTGGCACGGCTAGTTCTTCTCCTAGCTTGCTATCCACACTGGGGTGACATGGGTGCTCTCGGCCTGTTCACCATTCATGACATTGTCAAGCTTACAGTGGTGCTAGAGCTTAGTTAAGGTTGCTAGATGATCTACTAAGGCTAGTGTAACCAGAGAGGGAACAAGGTTGGCTCAAAACACTGCTCAAAATAGTGTTTGTGCTTTTGTTGATTTGAATTTGCAACCTGTTTGATGAAATGGCCGCATGAACTTTAGTTTTGAATTTTGAAAAGATTTTTGGTGGGTGTGCTAGGCATGTGTTCAGGATTCTGTGGATTCTTGGGTTTTGAAAATTGAGCTTGTTTGAGTGTTTTTTGAAATAGTGGGATCTTCCCATATGAAATAGATTCAATTTTAAACTGTCATTTAAACTAAGCTTTTAAATGTTTTTGCATGATCACAAAGTGGTCCTTGGTACCTTGTTATGAGTACTATCAAGGGGTGCAAAGATCTATACATGTTTCTATTAAGTTCTGAAAGTTAGAGATAGCCAAAGTAGGCATGGGAGTTAATTTGGCCAAAGTGACCATTCACTTAATTTGTTTGTTTTGATTTGTTTGTCTTTGTGAAAAGTGTGTGGATTGTTTAGATGATGTTTATTTCACCTAAGAATCATTTTACAAGCAAAGAAACACAGAACCAAGGCAATTCAAAAGAATCCAAATTTTAATACACACACATATGCATGCTTTCATATTTTTAATTGGAAAATTTTTTGTTAACCCTAATTTTGATGATTAGAGTTTGATGATTCAAGTTTAATATTTTTGGGATGTTACAGGCTCCTAGGCACCACGAGCTCACCCTGGTGCCTATGGTGGTGTCGGGAAGGCCGGGGAAGGTCGAGGTCACCGGCGATGTCGACGACGAGCGGCAGTTAGAGGCGGAGAAGAGGTCGACGATGAGCTCGATCATGTACGCACGGTGTCGATTCCTTTGGCTAGGCGAACTAGGACGAAGAGGCAGTCCCGATGGTGCTCTTGGAACGGCGTGGGGTGTCCGGAGACGGTGGGGATAAGCGGTGGCCGGAGCTAGGTTTTCGGCATGGCGCGGGAAATCGGGGAAAAAGAGGATCTAGGGTTCGTCCGAGCGCCGGCAGGGATACTTGTAGACACGGAGAGGGTCAGTAGCGAGGATCTTGACGCAGGCGGGCATCGCGGCGACGGCGGACGGCGGGCGCAGCGCCAGCGAGCAGCTTGCTCATCGTCATCGAAGACGACGACGCGAAGGAGTAGGCTGAACCGGTATGGGCTGCGGGAGGGCCATGCTTGGGCCTAGCTGGGCCGTGGTCTGCTGCGTAGGCGGCACGGAAATGAGGGAGAGGAGCTGGGCCGGCCTGGTTGGGCTCTGTCTCATTTTTTCTGTAAATATGTTTTTCCTATTCTTTTTCTGTTTTTCTGTTTGTAAATTTCATTTTCAAATCCATTTTGAACTATTCAAAATTACCAGAGACTTCATAATATTATTTGAATCACATAGGGGGCCCTTATAATCCATTTGGGCTCCAAACATTTTATCATTTCCAAATTTCAAACCACTTTGATGAATATTTCAAAAAGATGGGAGATTAGGGTTTTGGATTTGCATTTAATTCAACACATGCTCACATGCAAATATTGTATTGATCTAAACAGATGCATGCCATGCTTAAGTACTATTTACATATATTACAAACTTGGGTTGTTACAGTATAAAATGATAATGGCCTGGGAAGCAATCAGTGGAAGTGAAATAGTGATACCAGAACCACCGATTTTGGCGGAGACGTGAGTATGACAGCGGGACAATTATCTGTTCAAGAAATCATGGGCATTTGATGGGAAATATTCAGTAAGGTTACTCTACGCATTTGAGGATAGATATATGGGCGAAGGAGAGAGTATTCAAATTAGATCTCAGCAGCATGAAGTGTAAGAAGTTCAGATCTCCTAAACTTTGGTGTACTTTACATCCCTACTTAATGACACTTGGTTAATGCAGTCATTCATGCGCAACCCTTGCATCTTTGTACACCTATGATTTTGCTGATGCAACAATTCATTTCCTTCAGCAACTCCCAGCTGATTCATACTACAACATCAAGGAGATGAAAATAACACTCGGATGAACAAGAAAGGCTTGTTTGGGAAACCGTGTGTTAGCACAGGTTGTGTTATTTGGATCTACAGTCAGATGTTTGTTTGTTTGTTTTGGTAGCTAATGGAATAGTGGCGACAGTTTTGTTTATGCGGCAGTCATAGAGTTGTGAAGGCTAGAATGTTAGAGTTGTTTGTCCGTTTTGGGGGCCTATGCGTGTCCGATGAAACCTTTTCTCTATATATATAGTACTGTATGGGTGATGAAACCTTATTTTATATGATCTATATATACTCATGTAGCTGGTGTTTGTGTTTTGATAGTATGTAGTAGTATTTGTTTTGCAGCAGGCTTTTTATTTGATCTGAATTAGTACTACCATTTGGTTAGTGCTTCCTGTAAAAGAGTCTATGCGGACACCTAAATTATTAGTAGACCTTGTATTTTTATTCTTGAATCGAAGCTACTTCAGACATTTATTTGTTGCCCCGACTTGGATTCCTGAAATAGAGAGAGAACGACATATTTTTTTAAATTATTATTTGGACAAACTACAAATTCAAAATCACAGTCGGCCACCAAAACCTACCGCCTATCCCCTTTGAATGAGAGGCATCAGTGGATGTGGCTCGCACCTTAAATTCCTGATAAGATGGCGTACGGTCTACACAACCTTTTTATATTAAACCTTGGCCAGCATTCAAATTCAAAATCGTAATCGAGCGGAAAAATAACCCACCGACCCCAAAACATTTCGCGCCTCTCGGTTTAAAACATTTGTAGGCAAAATCTCCCACCCAGGTAGTACCATTTTTCTATTATTACTTGGATGCTAGCCAAATTCAAAATTCCAGTCAGGCGGCAAAATTTACCGCCTACGCCGTGCGAATCGAAGGTATCCAAGTTTCTCTGAAAAAATATAGATATGGATGATCAGTTGATGTCACTCTCTGCCTTGAATTCCTGGACAGATAGCGTACGGTCTATTACATTATTTTTCTTAGTAGATGGGCACTAGCCAAATTTAATATCTCAATGGAGCGACAAAATCACACACCGACCTTGAAGCATTTCGCGCCCCTCCGTTTTAAAAACTTTTGGTTTCAAAATTATCATTGTACCCGTTGTGTAGACGCGCTATGGACAAAGCTATAGTCTGTATCTTGGAGGCACGATCGTAATTATTTTTATTTTCACCTCCATTGTCCCTAATTCGCGTAGTTTTTTCCACCGGCCCTCCCAAAAATCCTAGGCTCCTCCCCCACGCCCTCAGCTTCACGCCCACCGCGTGCACCGTCCGGTGGCAATTCCACATCAGCCTGAGCCGTTTGAGCTGCAGTCTCGTGTACCGGTGCGGAGCCGCATCACCGGCGCCCACCCCACCAGATCTAGTTTATCGGGTCTCTCTGCCACTACACCAGAGCTGCGGTCTCCCTGACCGCGCCAATGGTGTCGTTGACCGCTCAAACTCTGCTTCCCCACGGCCGGAAGCTACCCAACCTTGCCGGAGCCACTTCATCGGTGTCCAGCGGATGGGATCTAGTTCAACAAGTTCTCTGTCCACCGCTCTAGACCAGCTGCACATGTGTCGTTGTTTGATGCACCGCATCTACATCAGCGACGCTCTCATCCACCACACTCAAGCCGACATCGACCTCCCAAGATCTGCTTTCGCGACCGCCCAAGATCTGCCTCCGCGACCGTCCAAGATCTGCTTCCACGCAACCGCAACACCCTCGGTTACCTGGACGTTACCCGCACAGTACCGACGATGCTTAGACGCCTCTCCGACCAAGGTAATCGAATCTCCAACCCCTTTTTGTTTTCTCAGCATTATAGCAGGTTAAAGCCAGTTGCAGTGAACTGCATTTTTGTAATCGTGCTAGTACACACAAGTCACTGGGCATGCCTGTTCTTTATGCTACATACAAGGTCATAGGACAAGTTGGTTTGCATTCGCTGCTCTAGAAATTTCAAGTCATGCACACATTTATCATTTTATCACGGACATGTTATTAGCTACTCCCTACAATAGTAATTGTCTGCTATTGTGTAGTTCTTGCAAAATGTAAAGTCAGTTGAAAATATTAGTGTGGATGCTCTGCTCCCTAGTTACTGAATCTATCTGGTTCGTCTCGAGCTAAGTTCCTGCTATTATTTACTCCCTGGCATCGTTCTGCTATCCTGTAGTACCCATTTAAACTCTTTGTACTAGTTCGATTATAATTTTGTTGTTGTTATCTGGATCTTTATAAGATGCAACGCTGACTATTTGTTTTTTCTTTGCATAGAGCTCAAAAGGGAACACTGACCATGTTGGTTTGCACAGCCTCTTCTATAGGTTCACAAGCGCGATGTCATTATTTTCTTATCTGGTGTTGGTTCATCCTAAGCAACGACATAACTATACTTTATTGTATAGTTCATTCGTTTTTTGTGTTCCTGCTCTGCAAGTTCTTGCATGATGCCATATAATTTCTGTCTCGTTCATTATTAGCTATGAAAGTAACTGCATGCCCATTTTGTAGCTCACCGCAAATTCTGAGTCACCCAACATCTCTTGCTTTCTAGGATATACTACCGCTTCCATATATATTTGTTGAAATGACCTGGATATTTTATATTAGCTAAAATTCTAGGAAACACTATGTTTGATTGCTCAATTCATTTGTAGGAACACTTGTGTAATTCTTGCTTGTCTTATTCTACAAGCCACAAGCAATGCCATTATATTTAATATCTACTAGTTCGTCCTAAGCAGCGACATAGATATCCTCTACTGTATATATAGTTTATTCGTAGTTTGCATTTTTTCTCTACAAGTTCTCTTATGATGCATTTATAATTTCTATGCGGTTCCTAGCTATGAAAATAAATGCATACCCATTGTGTAGCTCACCGCAAATTCTGAGTCACCCAACATCTCTTGCATTCTAGGATATACTACTGCTTCCATATATATTTGTTGAAATGACCTGGCTAGTTTATATTAGATGAAATTCTAGGAAACACTCTGTTTGATTTCTCAATTCATTTGTAGGCACACTTGTGTAATGCTTTCTTGCCCTGTTCTACAGGTCCACAAGCAATGTCGTTATATTTAATATCTAACGGTTCGTCCTAAGCAGCAACATAGCTATCCTCTACTGTATATATAGTTCATTTGTAGTTTGCATTCTTGCTATACAAGTTCTCTTATGATGCCTTTATAATTTCTATGTGGCTCCTAGCTACGACAGTAACTTCATGCCCTTGTGTAGCTCACCGCAAATTCTGGGTCACCCGACGTCTCTTTCATTCTAGGATAAACGACTTCTTCCATATATATTTGTTGAAATGACCTGGCCAGTTTATATTTGATGAAATTCTAAGAAACACTTTGATTGATTGCTCATTTTATTGTATGCACACTTTTCTAATACTTTCTTGTCCTCTTCTACAGGTTTGCAAGAGACGCCATTATATTTCTAATCTGGTGCTGTTTCATCCTAAGCAACGACATAACTATCCTCTACTGTGTAGTTTATTCGAGGTTTGCATTCCTGCTCTGCAATTTCTCGCATGATGCTATTATAATTTCTATCTCGTTCGCTCTAAGCTATGAAAGTAACTTCATGTCCATTGTGTAGCTCACCGCAAATTCTGAGTCACCCAATGGCTCTTGCATTTCAGAATATACTACTTCTTCCATATATATTTGTTGAAATTACCTGACTAGTTTATATTTGCTGAAATTCTAGGAAACACACTGTTCGATTACTCAATTCATTTATAGGCACACTTGTGTAATGGTTGCTTGTCCTGTTCTACAGGTTCACAAGCAATGGCATTATATTTCATATCATATCTAATGGTTCCTCCTAAGAAGTGACATAGATATCATATACTGTATATATAGTTCATTCGTGGTTTTCATTCTTCTTGTACAAGTTCTCATATGATGCCTTTATAATTTCTATGCGGTTCCTAGCTATGACAGTAACTACATGCCCATTGTGTATCTCATCGCAAATTCTGGATCACCCAATGTCTCTTGCATTCCAGGATAAATGACTTCTTCCATATATATTTGTTGAAATGACCTGGCCAGTTTATTTGCTGAAATTCTAAGAAACATTTTGATTGATTGCTCATTTCATTGTATGCACACTTGTCTAATGTTTGTCTTTCCTCTTCAATAGATCACAAGATACGCCATTATATTTCTAACCTGGTGCTAGTTCATCCTAAGCAACGACATAACTATCATCTACTGTGTAGTTCATTCGTTGTTTGTGTTCCTCCTCTGCAAGTTCTCGCATGATGCCATTATAATTTTTGTCTCGTTCAGTCTTAGCTACAAAAGTAACTGCATGCCCATTCTGTAGGTCACCGCAAATTCTGAGTCAACCAATGTCTCTTGCATTCCAGGATATACTACTGCTTCCATATATATTTGTTGAAATGACCTGGTTACTTTATATTTGCTAAAATTCTAGGAAACACTCTGTTTGATTGCCCCATTCATTTGTAGGCACACTTGTGTAATGCTTTCTTGGCATGTTCTACAGGTTCACAAGCAATGTCATTATATTTCATATCTAATGGTTCGTCCTAAGCAACGGCATAGCTATCCTCTATATATAGTTTATTTGTGATTTGCATTCTTGCTCTACAAGTTCTCTTATGATGTCATTATAATTTTTATTCGGTTCATAGCTACAAAAGTAACTGTATGCCCATTGTGTAGCTCACCACAAATTCTGGGTCACCCAACGTTTCTTGTATTCCAGGATAAACGACTGCTTTTATATATATTTGTTAAAATTACCTGGCTAGTTTATAATTGCTGAAATTTTAAGAAACACTTTGATTGATCACTCATTTCATTGTAGGCACACTTGTCTAATGCTTGATTTTCCTCTTCTACAGGTTCATCAGAGATGCCATTATATTTCTAATCTGGTGCTGGTTCATCCTAAGCAACGACATAACTATCCTCTACTTTGTAGTACATTCGTGGTTTGTGTTCCTGCTCTACAAGTTCTATTATGATGCCATTATAATTTCTATCTGGTTCATTCTTAGGTATGACAATAACTGCATGTCATTGTGTAGCTCACCGCAAATTCTGAGTCAACCAACGTCTCTTGTTTTTTAGGATATACAACTTCTTCCATATATATTTGTTGAAATAACCTGACTATTTTATATTTGCTGAAATTTTAAGAAACACTTTGTTTATATTGTTATTGTTATAATTCTTGTTCATGATAAAGTTTATATTCCATGCTAGAATTTTATTAAGCGGAAACTTTGATACTTGTGTGGTTTATGAACAACACCGTGTCCCTAGTACGCCTCTATGGACTAGCTCATTGATTAATGATGGTTAAGGTTTACTAACAATAGACATGATTTGTCGATTAATAATGAGATCATGTCATTGGGAGAATGATATGATGGACAGACCCAAATCAAGCAAAGCAATTAGATCGTGTCATCGTGTTCATCTTTGCGAAGCTTTTTCCTATGTCAAATATTGTATTCCTTAGACCATGAGATAATGCAACTCCCTGATATCGGAAGAAAGCTTTGAGGTCGTCAAACGTCATCCTATGAGAGGGTGATCATAAAGGTGTCTCTCAGGTGATCAGAAAGTACTTGTTGGGTTGTATGTATCGAGATGGGATTTGTCCCTCCCGAGTCGGAGAGATATACTTCGGGCCCACTCGGTAATGGATATCAACACCGCTTGCAAGCACGTGGTTAAGGAGTTAATCACAAAGTGATATCGGATTACGGAACGAGTAAAGTACTTGCTGTGAACGAGATTGAACTAGGTATGCAGATACCAACGATCGAATCTCGGGAAAGTAAAATATCGTGTGACAAAGGGAATATAAATATGGGTTTAATTGAATCCTAGCATCGTGGTTCATCCGATATGATCATCGATGAATATGTGGGAGTCAATATGGGTTTCCAGATCCCGCTGTTGATTATTGATAGAAGATCATGTCTGCATATTCTCGAACCCGTAGGGTCACACACTTAACGTGCCTTGACGCTAGGATAGAATGGATAGTTGGTTTATGAGTTTTTGTTCGGAGTCTCGGATGAGATCTAGGACATCACGAGAGGTTCCGAAATGGTCCGGAGAATAAGATTCATATAAAGGAAAGCAGTTTTTGGATTTCGGAATAGTTTCAGAGTTTATCTGTATTGTACCGGAAGGTTCTAGAAGCTTCCGGAGTGGGACCAACGTGGCCCCACTTGTCGGAGGCCTGCGTGGAACTAAGGGGAGTGTCCTAGCCGCATTGGGCCAGGGGCACAAGGCCCCATAGGCTCAGCCGGCCAAAACCCTAGGGAAAACCCTAGGAACCCTTCTAGAAGGAGGGGGAAACTTGCCCCCCACTCCAACCCTTGGGGCCGCCGCCCTAGGTCTTGGAGGAGGGGCCAAGGGAGCAGGCCAGCCCCCTATATAAGGTGGGCAGGGGCGCACCCTCCCCCCCCCACTCCTTCAACCCTAGCCGCCGACCTGCTGCCCTCCAGATCTCTCTCTCTCTCCCGACTGCGCGTAGGCGAAGCCCTGCCGCAGAAACTCTCCACCATTGCACCACGCCATCGTGCTGTAGATCCAATCTATCTCTCCACCCCACTTGCTGGACCAAGGAAGGAGGAGACATCGCGGCGCAGTACGTGTGCATCTCTCGGAGGCGTCGCCACTTGCGGCATAGGATCGGATCGGTTCGCGAGAAGGAGACGGCTAGTACGACTACATCAACCACGTTCTGTTGAACGTTTCCATTGTGTGATTTCTTCAAAGGTATGAAGATCTCATCTATCCCTCTCGTTGATTGCATCTCCTAGATTAGATCTTGGCTTTCCCGTTTGCATCCATAGAAAATTTTGATTTACTATGCTGCGAAATCCTTCAACCGTACCTGCGCTAGCCAGGTCGATTAGGGTACAGTATCATGCTTTGTATTTGCCCGTCTTGTATTAGGCGGATGATAAACAGTAAAAATGCTCACATGTTGTACACCTTTTATGGTATCGAAATGGGGTCTAGAAATACAGAAACTGTAAAAGTAACGGGGCCGACCCACATGCGAGATTAGTAACAGTAATGATACCTAACAGCGGCATGTCGTAACAGTGACATGCCAAAACAGTAACAAACCAAAATTATAATAGGCCTAACAGTAATAGCTCTAAACAAGAATATGTCAAAGTAAATGTCGGAACGATATGATCAAAGAACTCTCGAACGATGAACGGCGAACATTAAATGTCCAAACAAAGACGGGCGAATAGTAGCAGGCTGGCGAGGAAAAAGGCCGAGATCGTACTGTCCAAACGATATGAGCCAAGTTTGCACCAGGCGGAACAAGAATGCATCGAGGAACTCACCAGGTTAAAACCGTAATGGGCCAGAACATGGACCGGACATTTACAAGCCTGAATAGTAGGGCCCAAAGTATATGGGCCCGGTTCAAAAAATACGTGGATATACAGTAATGGACCAGAAGTATTACGGACCAAAGCGGGTTGGCCAAACGGGCCTATTTCAAATAGTGCAGGACGGAACACTAACAGGCTCGGATATTTATGGGTTGTGTGAACGGGCCAATTTCAAACAGTGTATGTAGAAATAGTAACGGTCCAAAAAGTTAACGATCCGCCTACGGCTGCACCAGTGGACCCATTTGTAACAGTGCATGACGAAATAGTAATGGACCACGATCCTGTTGCGATTTTTTAATGGGTCGTCCCACTTAATAATTACCAGGCCTTGGTTGGGCCTGTATTCTACCATGGTTTCATTGATAGTTAACGGCATTAACTGGCCATTAACGAAGTTTGCATGACGTCAGCAGTCAACGCGGCTGGCGAATAGATCTACGACGGAACAACTTTTCGTGGCCGAAGTGTGTGATCCGCCATAGTCGAAAAAAACTGTGGTAGAATCATTTGTGACGGGCTTCTACCACGAAGGCCATCCGTCGTAGAAGACTTTTTAACCACAAAAAACGGACCTTCAACCACAAAAATCGTCCATTATAAAAGGACATTTTTCTTGTAGTGGGGCCCTCGATAATATTTGCTTGTCATTAAGCTAAACATATTATATAGGCCCTCGATAATATTTGCTTCTCATTGAGCTAAACATACATATGTTTATACATTAAGGACTGCACCTATACTTACTCCATATATTAAATTCGCATGAAATGACTGAACCTGCAAAGTAGAAAGAAAAAATCAATACATGATATGGGTACAACTACTTGGTATAAAGTAAATGGGGAAGGGCAACTCAGAATCACTTCGGACAAGTACATGTACATTATCCAGGATAAAAACTAGGTTAATATTTAAGAAAGGCAGTGCCAATAAACATAGGCATTACAGACTCCCAGAATCGTTACCAAAAATCCACATGAGAATAATTAGCATGAGATTCCATTTGAAGAACTTTTCATGATTAAATTTTCCCAGAAGCTCAAGCAACTGTAATTATAGAACATGCAACAAATGCTTTAGAATCAATTCGCTTGACATTATTTTGGAAGACCATCTATGTTCTGTATTGCATCAATAACACTTTTTATCTACCCTAGTTACAACACAAAAATGATCACTAACTTACTCTGAAATAGTGGGAGCAAAAAAATATAACTAACCTTCGGTAGTTCCAGAACTACTTCAGAAGAAGCTAATGACCCACAAGTATAGGGGATCATAACAGTCTTTGCGGGTAGTATTACCCAATTTATTGATTCGACACAAGGGGAGCGAAAGAATACTTGCAAGCCTTAACAACTGAGTTGTCAATTCAGCTGCACCTGGAAATAGTTCTTGCTCACAGAAGTTTATCAGTAGCAACAGTTTGATAGTATCAACAGCAAAGCAACAACAACAGCAAAATAGGAGCAATAGTAACAGTAGCAGCAAACAGTAGAATATGAGCACGGTAGGCATAGGGATGGATGGAAGGGCGTTGCATAGACGAGTCTAAACATGTAACTTCAAGATCTAGGGCATTGCAGATAAATAAGAACAAGCATCCAAGTACTAAACAATTATAGGCATGTGCTCCATATATATTCATGTGTTCTTGCAATGAGAACTTGCAAAACATCTTTTGTCCCACCAGCCCGTAGCAGTGGTGCCTCTAAGGAACTACTGGCAATTAAGGTCCTCCTTTTAATAGAGCACCGGAGCAAAGCATTAACACTCCATGAACACATGTGATCCTCACACCACAGCCATCCCCTATGGTTGTCCCAATTTCTGTCACTTCAGGGCCTTTGGATCCGGACAATGATATGTGTACACAACTTGCAGATAAGATCACAAACAATACTATCATAATGATTCAATAATAAGTTTAGATCTGAGATCATGGCACTCGGGCCCTAGTGATAAGCATTAAGCATAACAAGTTGCAACAAAGTCAAATAGCACTAATAGAGATATTAGGCACTATGCCCTAACAATCTTATTCGATTACATGATAGAACTCATCCAATCCCTACCATCCCCATAGCCTACAGCGGGGGATTACTCACTCATGGATGAGGGAAACATTCCTGGTTGATGGAGAGGCGTTGGTGATGACGATGGCAATGAGCCTCTCCAAATTCCCCGTCCCGGCAGGGTGCCAGAACGGAGTTTCTGGATCCAAATCTTGGTTTCTGATGGTGGCGGCGGAGCAGAACTCTTTCTGGAATAACAACAAACCCTCCTCGGTTTTTAGGTCAAGGGGTGACTTATAGGCGAAGAGGGAGCCCGAGGGGGTGCCAAGGGTGGCCGTACCCGTGCCTGGCAAGGGTGTGGGCCCCCAGGCCTCCACTCCATCTCGTCTTTTGGCTCCGTGGATCTTTTGGTGAAATAGGATTTTTGGCATATTTTCCGGGATTTTTCCTGATAGTTAATTGTATGCACAAAAACTAGACACCAAGGTGATTCTGCTGAAAACAGCATCGGTCCGTGCTAGTTGTATCCAAATCACACAAGTTTAGAGGAGAAACAATAGCAAAAGTGTTCGGGAAAGTAGATATGTTTTGGACGTATTAACTCCCCCAAGCTTATCTTATTGCTTGTCCTCAAGCAACTCAATTGAAAACTGAGTGCGATAAAAGAACTTTCACGAACACATTTGCTTAATATGATGTATATATTCTCAGCACAGGAGTAGATACTTAAACCATTCATAATAAGAAGTATGGAACCAAGTCTACTCAATAGTCATTGCAAGCTATGAAGAGAGCCAACTCAATAATAATAAGCAGCATGGAACATAAATATATGATAGAGTGGTATCTTGCTTGCCTTTGATTGTAGAGCACAATATAAATGTCAAGGCACCTCTGAAGTTCAAGTGAAGACTAGAAGTAAAAATGTCAGAGATACAAGCATCAAAGTCATGACATAATTAATCAAGTTTTGGAACAAACACAAGAATGGTACCTATGCTCTCAATAAGGTGCTCATAGAATAAGTGACGACTCAATAAGGAAGTGAAAAAGGTTTTGAAAAGTTTGAAAGGCTTCCTAATGCTGAAAGGAAGGTACTCATTAGCTTTGAGCTCTCATTGCCCCTATCATAGGCATCTTCATATGGTTAAGGTGAAAGTGAGGTCCAATATGAGTTATATGCTTGGCAGACCATAAACTGGAAATCCCATGTCCCTTGAGTACGAGGGCCGCTCTGCATGCTAATCAACTTTGGTTACCTGCAAGTTCTTGTCATTGTACATACATGCATATCATAGAGAACCGTCAACGGGGTACCCCTTGCACATGATACAAGAGCTATCCCGTGATCAAAATGACAAGGCAAGCAGAAAATGAGCATCTCAGCGATCTTTTTTATTTACTATGTGCATAGATTTTTATTGAGGATGCTTCACAGAATGCTCATTATGGTGGTGCTGCAAGTTTCCACCATGATTAGGCATGGCTTAGGCTAGCGGCCCAGGCGTTTCTCTAACACAAATGTATACTCCATGAACTCACAAGCTCTCCTTTTATTTCACACCATCGACATGCGCAAACAAAAGAGCAAGGTATCAACTGGATATGTATCCATAAGTGTTGAAAACATTCCCTGTGACAGCACGGTTCTGCTAACTCCCAGCCTATAATTTGCAAGCATATAACTTTCATGAACAAGTCACAATGGTTCAGGATTATTGAGTGCAAGGAATGAAGTGTGCCATCAAGTTCGTGAGAGCTTTACTAACTAACTTTCTCAAAACAGACAAACATTTTATTCGGAAGAAAACAAGGCATATTGAATATGCACTGAAATAGCAAATGATGCTAATAGGTGGGTAAGGTAGACACTATTGGCAATATTGGTTTTGGGGAGTTGGAAGCACATGTAGAGCTCATACTTAGTGCAAGTGAAGGCTAGCAATAGAGAGAGAGCGACAAACGAGAGAGCAATAACTGTCATAATCATGCTTGCAACAAAACATGACTAATTATGGCATGAAAGTGATACAAGAACTCTGAGGCAAAATAAATCATCGAGGATTACTGACTATTGTTTAGTCATATGCATGCGTGAGCATGTGCCAAGTCGATGCACATGAAACTTCCAGAGGAGGATACCACAATATCATACCAAAATATGAATAAAACAATGCAAGCAAACATTCGTATGACATGCTACAAACTATTAGCAAGATGGAGTTAATCACAGACAAGCAAGAAATACTAAGCATCCATCAGTAACATACACCTTACATGAACCAACTAAGCATGCTCACCATGATGAATATATGTACAAAAATGAAAACAAATAGATTTTGTTACCAGCCTCTTAACACACCTCGAGTTGTCTTAATCTTCATTATTGCCCTTCAATTGTGTGACTTGAATAATAACATGAAACCAAAAATCCACTGAGGACGATTGAACCCTGCAAAGAACTCACAAATCCAAAGAAGAACAACAAATATTTTTGGTGTTTTCGATTTTTTTAAAACAAGCAAACAAAGCAAAATCTTTTTGGATTTTTCTTTAAGGCAAACCAAAGATAAAAAACAAAGAAACAGACCAAGAGAAACAACAAAAATATTTTTGGTATTTTTGTGTTTTGAGAAAGCAGGAACAAAAACCCAAAATAAAGCGAAACAATAGATATACAAAGAACTGACCGAACATGATATATAGATGAGTGTGATGTCGGTATACCTCCCACCAAGCTTAGGCTTTTGTCCTAAGTGGGGCTTAACTCCATGGTTTCCAAGAAGGTGCACCTCCGTAGTACGACGAGGAGGCCCCTTCGTCCTGGTACGAACTCGAGGACTCACCCATGTAGTACACAGAGGGGTCATGTGAGGGCGCGTCCCCCTGATAGCGTCCATGGAAGCCAAGAATGCGCAGCTTGTCATCCATATCCTCCTTGGAGCGTGACAAAGGTCCCTGTGAAATACTGAACAAAGTGGTTTGGGGAGAGGGATCTCTCTCTCTCATCCCCGTCAATAAACAATATTTTATAAACCAAGCTCTCAAGGGTAGAGCCAGTAGTGACAAAGTGATGTGCCTTCATGGCAGCAAAATCAAGCCTCTGAGGGGCCAAAACTATATCATTTGTATCAACAGCAAGGTCCAAGGAAGTAGCAACACGTGCAACAATAATTCCCCCATAAATGGGTCCCTTAGCAGCTAAGCGACGAGCAATGAGAGAACCAAGATTGTACTTAGTTTCATTGTTGAGCGCAACAGCTACGAATGCCAAATGATAGTTGGAAATATTACTAGTGTTCTCCCTACCAAGAACACTAGTGGCGGATAGTAAGCAAAGTACCTGATGGATCGGAGTTGAATATTTCTTATCTTTCCCCGTTGAGCTCTACGGTCATCATCATTCGTTATCCCGCGGTAGAGCTCCAACAAATCAGCGGGTTGAGCTGGAATCTTCTTTGCTGACCCAACTTTACCAAGTCCCAAGGTCTCACAAAATTTCTTTAATGTCATGTTGTAAAACCTGCCATAAATTTTGAAAGGCACATCTGGCTTGAACAAGCTATTAGTAAAATAAAAGCTCTCCACAAATGTTTTCGTGAGCGTTGCATATTGCATGCTCTCATCCTGCATAAAGCTTGTTAGTCCAGCCCTCCGAACCAAGGTTGTAAAATCATCAAGAATCCCAGCAGCCCGCAAAAAGGTTAGGCAAGGAAAGGTGGAAGGGTGAGCATCCCCCTCATCTCCCTTGTCGCCAAATCGTGGTGTAATGAGATCCTCATTGTATGAGGTCCTAGCTCGGGAGGATTGATCTTGAAGGCCTTGCCCTTCTAGGTGCATCACTCTCAAATATTTCACCAAATGTGTGGTTGTCCATGACCTCTTTTTTCTGAAATTTTTAGACAAACATCAAACCAAGTGATTTTCAAGTTGATAAATGATGAGAAACTACTATAGGAACTTGCTAGAGGGCTACACATGCATCAAAATGAAATCTCTAAACATATAATAAGCATGCAATCTCACACTACCTGTCACCAATAGCAGCAAAATACTTAAGATACAATCTACCAATCACAAATCTAATTGGACAAGCGGAGGAGGAACATACCAAGGAGCAATCCCTCTAAAAATTAGCAGCAAAGATGGGCTGAGCAAGGAGATCGAAAATCGCGAGCAAGAACAGAAGGAACATGAGCTTGAGAAAGTTTTCTGGTGTTTTTTGGGAGAGAGAAAGAAGATGGCTGGGAGGAGGCACCTTGGAGGGACCCAGGTGGGCCACACCCCACCTAGGCGCCACCTAAGGGGTGCCCGCGCCCACTAGGGGTGTGGTGGCCTGGGGTGCCCCCCTGGGTCACTCCAGGTGTCCCTCTGCCCCTTTTTTCGAGGAAAAAATTATTTTGAATTTTCTGGGATTTTTCGAAAAACTTTATTTTTGGCCAATTTTCAGGGTATGAAAATTGATTTTCTCGTAGAAAAAGTTTTTTAGAAGAAGAAAAAGCAAACCAAAAACCAAAATACAAAAGTTCTAAGACACTCTAACAAGCAAACAACTAGCAAAACCAAAGCTAACAAGAGAAAAGGCAATGACTAGGAAGGAGAACAATAAAAGAAAGCAAGTATAACCATAGTGTAAGCATTATTTTGTTCATTAAAATCCTTTTGTTAACAAGGTTGATCACGTCTTGTTACCAAAACAATCTTATATGAAACAAAAGTTTGCATTACACAAGGTGATTTATGTTACCTCATACTTGATAGCAATGGTCCCAATCATAATAGTTTCAAAAATTTCTTGTGAAATGGGACAATATATTTCTCCAACCTTGATGCTCTCAATATTTTCAATGGAATTCAGGAAATAGTCCTTAGCAACCTTCTTCGGGAAATAGACAGTATTCTCTTTTTCACTAATATTGAATGTTATTTTTCCTTGATTTCAATTAATGACAGCACCTGCAGTATTAAGAAAAGGTCTCCCAAGAATAATAGACATATTATCATCTTCAAGCATCTCAAGCACAACAAAATCAGTTAAAACTAAGCAATTATGATCCACTTGAACAGGAACATCCTCACGTATACCAATAGGAATAGTAGTTGACTTATCAACCATTTGGAAAGATATATCGGTTGGTATCAACTTTTCTAGCTGTAGTCTCTTGTAGAGAGAGAAAGGCATAACACTGGCTCCAGCTCCCAAATCACATAAAGCGGTTCTAACATAATGATTCTTAATGGATCAAGGAATAGTTGGTATACCTGGATCACCAAGTTTCTTTGGAATCTTACCATTTAAGGAATAATTAGCAAGCAGAGTGGAAATTTCCTCATTAGGAATCTTCCTTTTATTAGAGACAATATCCTTCATATACTTTGAATAAGGAGGCAACTTAATAGCATCAGTCAAAGGAATTTGCAAAAATAAAGGTTTCATACACTCACAAAAATTGTTGTAGTGTTCTTCCTCCTTTGACTTGTGTTTCTTACCTGGAAAAGGCATAGGTTTCTACACCCAAGGTTCTCTCTCACTACCATGTTTCTTAGCAATAAAAACTTCCTTAGTGTACCTGGTGTTCTTAGTGTGCTTCTTAGGTTCTTCCTCAACTTCCTCCTTTTCAGGAGCATCATTATTACCATTACCACTTTCAGTTTCAACATCAGAGACAGATATAATCTACAGCAGGTTCAAGTGGTTCCTCAACTACCTTATGTTTCTTTTTATTTCTCTTATGAGGACTACCACTACTTTCACCTTGTTGAGAATCCTGCTAAATTCTTTTAGGGTGTCCTTCGGGATATAAAGGATCTTGAGTAGCTATACCACACCTAGTTCTAATTCCATAAGCATGTTTATCTCCTGAGGCATTAACTAGCATATCTTTTTATACCTTAGCAAGTTGATCAAGTTGGGTTTGAACCATTTGAAAGTGTTTACAAAGCATTTTAATATCATTATAAGTCCTTTCCACGATATCTTTCAACTCATTGATAGCTCTAGAGTTTTCCAATAAATGATTCTGAACTTGTTTATTAAAATTACCTTGTCTAACAATAAATGTGTCAAGTTCCTCTAAGCATTGAGCAGGAGGCTTACCATAGGTAATATCACCTTCATTAAAGTGGAGAGAGTGTACCTCAATAGTAGATGAGTGGGGAATTAGCTTACATAATTCTTCTATAGGAGGTAGATTCTTCACATCTTCAGCTTTAATACCTTTCTCCTTTAGACATTTCTTAGCTTCTTTCATCACTTCATCATTTAACGCAATAACTCCCCTCTTCTTTGGTGCTGGTATTGGATCTGGTTCAGGCACAACTGGTTCAGAAGTAATAGGCCCAGGTGTATTTAGCTTAGTTGAAGTCCAATCATCATAATTCTTGCTTATCTTAGCCATTAATTCTTCAGCATTTTCCTAAAAACACAATTAGCAAAGCTATCTAGGTAGGTCCTAGAATCATCAGTTTGTCCATTATAATAAATATCAAGAAGCTCATTCTTAGGCAATGGACATCTAGGATGTGCATGAATCAATGCACAGAACCTTGTCCACGACTCGGGCAATTTCTCTTCTTCTCCATGTTTAAAATCAAAAAGTCTCTACAAAGCAACATGTCTAGCACTGGGAGGAAAATATTTCTGGAAGAAGGAAGCAATCAAGCAATCGGGGCTATCAATGGAACCAGGAGGTAATCTATTAAACCAAGCCCTAGCTTCTCCTTTTAGTGAAAAAGTGAAGATCTTAGTAAGAAAATACTTGCGCATCTTAAAATCATCAGAGAACAAAGCACTCATAGTAGAAAGCTCATTCATATGAGCTACATCACTCTCATTTTCAGTCCCACAAAAATGTTCTTTCTCAACAATGTCCAAATAGGATAAATCAAGAGAGAAATCATAATCTTTATCTTTAATATCTATGGGAGAGATGGCAAACTTAGGATGAGAGGACAGTTTAGGAACAATGGTACGTCTAGCAAGGAGACTCTTAATAGCACTAGCACCGTGTGTGTTTTGGTACTCTTTAACAAATTCATCAGTAAACTCAATGTAACCATCATTAATATCATAACTCTCCCTGGACTCAGGTGAGCTAATAGGTGTAACAGTGTCTTTACTAGGAGTTTCAGTATTTCCTAGACTAGCCATAGTAGCATCTAGGAAAGGACCTAATGAACCACTCGCATCAAGTACAGTAGAAGTAACATCATAAGCATCAAATCAGTTTCAGATTCAGCAATAGTAGCAGTGTGTGTAGCATGAGTATGTGGTGGTGGTGTGACAAGCTTACTTATAACAGACGGTGAATCAAGAGCAACCGAGGTGTTTAGGACTGTACCTCTTCTTGTAGTGGATGGTAAAATAGGAAACTTTTCATCACGAGACTTACCCATGATGAATGGAGTAGCAGTAAACAATGATAGATCCAAGTGAACTTACAAATAAAGCTATGCTCCCCAGCAACGACGCCAGAAAATAGTCTTGATGACCCACAAGTATAGGGGATCGCAACAGTCTTCGCGGGTAGTATTACCCAACATATTGATTCGGCACAAGGAGATCCAAAGAATACTTGCAAGCCTTAACAACTGAGTTGTCAATTCAGCTGCACCTGGAAATAGTACTTGCTCATAGAAGTTTATCAGTAGCAACAGTTTGATAGTAGCAACATCAAAGCAACAAAAGCAGCAAAATGAGAGCAATAGTAACAGTAGCAGCAAACAGTAAGATATGAGCGCGGTAGACATATGGATGGATGGACGGGCATTGCATGGACGAGTCTAAAAATTTAACTTCAAGATCTATCGCATTGCATCTAAATAAGAACAAGCATCCAAGTACTAAACAATCATAGGCATGTGCTCCATATATAGTCATGCGTGCTCGCAATGAGAACTTGCACAACATCTTTTGTCCTGCTAGCCCGTGGCAGCGGGGCCTCTAGGAAACTACTGGCAATTAAGGTGCTCCTTTTAATAGAGCACTGGAGCAAAGCATTAACACTCCATGAACACATGTGATCCTCACACCACAGCCATCCCCTATGGTTGTCCCAATTTCTGTCACTTCGGGGCCTTTGGATCCGGACAATGATATGTGTACACAACTTGCAGATAAGATCACAAACAATACTATCATAATGATTCAATAATAAGTTTAGATCTGAGATCATGGCACTCGGGCCCTAGTGATAAGCATTAAGCACAACAAGTTTCAACAAAGTCAAATAGCACTAATAGACATATTAGGAACTATGCCCTAACAATATTATTCGATTACATGATAGAACTCATCCAATCCCTACCATCCCCATAGCCTACAGCGGGGGATTACTCACTCATGGATGAGGGAAACATTCCTGGTTGATGGGGAGGCGTTGGTGATGACGATGGCAATGATCCTCTCCAAATTCCCCGTCCCGGCAGGGTGCCAGAACGGAGTTTCTGGATCCAAATCTTGGTTTCTGATGGTGGCGGCGGAGCGGAACTCTTTCTGGAAAAACGACGAACCCCCTCGGTTTTTAGGTCAAGGGGTGACTTATAGGCGAAGAGGGAGCCCGAGGGGGTGCCTAGGGTGTCCATACCCATGCCTGGCAAGGGTGTGGGCCCCCAGGCCTCCACTCCATCTCGTCTTCTGGCTCCGTGGATCTTTTGGTGAAATAGGATTTTTGGCATATTTTCCGGGATTTTTCCTGATAGTTGATTGTATGCACAAAAACTAGACACCAAGGTGATTCTACTGAAAACAGCATCGGTCAGTGTTAGTTGTATCCAAATCACACAAGTTTAGAGGAGAAACAATAGCAAAAGTGTTCGGGAAAGTAGATATGTTTTGGACGTATTAACTCCCCCAAGCTTATCTTATTGCTTGTCCTCAAGCAACTCAGTTGAAAACTGAGTGCGATAAAAGAACTTTCACGAACACATTTGCTTAATATGATGTATATATTCTCAGCACAGGAGTAGATACTTAAACCATTCATAATAAGAAGTATGGAACCAAGTCTACTCAATAGTCATTGCAAGCTATGAAGAGAAACCAACTCAATAATAATAAGTAGCATGGAACATAAATATATGATAGAGTGGTATCTTGCTTGCCTTTGTTTGTAGAGCACAATATAAATGTCAAGGAACGTCTGAAGTTCAAGTGAAGACTAGAAGTAAAAATGTCAGAGATACAAGCATCAAAGTCATGACATAATTAACCAAGTTTTGGAACAAACACAAGAATGGTACCTATGCTCTCAATAAGGTGCTCATAGAATAAGTGGCGACTCAATAAGGAAGTGAAAAAGGTTTTGAAAAGTTTGAAAGGCTTCCTAATGCTGAAAGGAAGGTACTCATTAGCTTTGAGCTCTCATTGCCCCTATCATAGGCATCTTCATATGGTTAAGGTGAAAGTGAGGTCCAATATGAGTTATATGCTTGACAGACCATAAACTGGAAATCCCATGTCCCTTGAGTACGAGGGCCGCTCCGCATGCTACTCAACTTTGGTTACCTGCAAGTTCTTGTCATTGTACATACATGCATATCATAGAGAACCGTCAACGGGGTACCCCTTGCACATGATACAGGAGTTATCCCGTGATCAAAATGACAAGGCAAGCAGACAATGAGCATCTCGGCGATCTTTTTTATTTACTATGTGCATAGATTTTTATTGAGGATGCTTCACAGAATGCTCATTATGGTGGTGCTGCAAGTTTCCACCATGATTAGGCATGGCTTAGGCTAGCGGCCCAGGCGTTTATCTAACACAAATGTATACTCCATGAACTCGCAAGCTCTCCTTTTATTTCACACCATCGACATGCACAAACAAAAGAGCAAGGTATCAACTGGATATGTATCCATAAGTGTTGAAAACATTCCCTGTGAAAGCACGGTTCTGCTAACTCCCAGCCTATAATTTGCAAGCATATAACTTTCATGAACAAGTCACAATGGTTCAGGATTATTGAGTGCAAGGAATGAAGTGTGCCATCAAGTTCGTGAGAGCTTTACTAACTAACTTTCTCAAAACAGACAAACATTTTATTTGGCAGAAAAAAAGGCATATTGAATATGCACTGAAATAGCAAATGATGCTAATAGGTAGGTAAGGTGGACACTATTGGTAATATTGGTTTTGGGGAGTTGGAAGCACAGGTAGAGCTCATACTCAGTGCAAGTGAAGGCTAGCAATAGAGAGAGAGCGACAAACAAGAGAGCAATAACTGTCATAATCATGCTTGCAACAAAATAGGACTAATTATGGCATGAAAGTGATACAAGAACTCTGAGGCAAAATAAATCATCGAGGATTACTGACTATTGTTTAGTCATATGCATGCATGAGCATGTGCTAAGTCGATGCACATGAAACTTCCAGAGGAGGATACCACAATATCATACCAAAATATGAATAAAATAATGCAAGCAAACATTCATATGACATGCTACAAACTATTAGCAAGATGGAGTTAATCACAGTCAAGCAAGAAATACTAAGCATCCATCAGTAACATACACCTTACATGAACCGACTAAGCATGCTCACCATAATGAATATATGTACAAAAATGAAAACAAATAGATTTTGTTACCAGCCTCTTAACACACCTCGAGTTGTCTTAATCTTCATTATTGCCCTTCAATTGTGTGACTTGAATAATAACATGAAACCAAAAATCCACTGAGGACGGTTGAACCCTGCAAAGAACTCACAAAACCAAAGAAGAACAACAAATATTTTTGGTGTTTTCGATTTTTTTTAAAACAAGCAAACAAAGCAAAATCTTTTTGGATTTTTCTTTAAGGCAAACCAAAGCTAAAAAACAAAGAAACAGACCAAGAGAAACAACAAAAATATTTTTGGTATTTTTGTGTTTTGAGAAAGCAGGAACAAAAACCCAAAATAAAGCGAAACAATAGATATACAAAGAACTGACCGAACATGATATATAGATGAGTGTGATGTCGGTATACCTCCCACCAAGCTTAGGCTTTTGTCCTAAGTGGGGCTTAACTCCATGGTTTCCAAGAAGGTGCACCTCCGTAGTATGACGAGGAGGCCCCTTCGTCCTGGTACGAACTCAAGGACTCACCCATGTAGTACACAGAGGGGTCATGTGAGGGCGCGTCCCCCTGATAGCGTCCATGGAAGCCAAGAATGCGCAGCTTGTCATCCATATCCTCCTTGGAGCGTGACAAAGGTCCCTGTGAAATACTTAACAAAGTGGTTTGGGGGAGAGGGATCTCTCTCTCTCTCTCTCATCCCCGTCAATAAACAATATTTTATAAACCAAGCTCTCAAGGGTAGAGCCAGTAGTGACAAAGTGATGTGCCTTCATGGCAGCAAAATCAAGCCTCTGAGGGGCCAAAACTATATCATTTGTATCAACAGCAAGGTCCAAGGAAGTAGCAACACGTGCAACAATAATTCCCCCATAAATGGGTCCCTTAGCAGCTAAGCGACGAGCAATGAGAGAACCAAGATTGTACTTAGTTTCATTGTTGAGCGCAACAGCTAAGAATGCCAAATGATAGTTGGAAATATTACTAGTGTTCTCCCTACCAAGAACACTAGTGGCGAGATAGTAAGCAAAGTACCTGATGGATGGGAGTTGGATATTTCTTATCTTTCCCCATTGAGCTCTACGGCCATCATCATTCGTTATCCCGCGGTAGAGCTCCAACAAATCAGCGGGTTGAGATGGAATCTTCTTTGCTGACCCAACTGTACCAAGTCCCAGGGTCTCACAAAATTTCTTTAATATCATGTTGTAAAACCTGCCATCAATTTTGAAAGGCACATCTGGCTTGAACAAGCTATTAGTAAAATAAAAGCTCTCCACAAATGTTTTCGTGAGCGTTGCATATTGCATGCTCTCATCCTGCATAAAGCTTGTTAGTCCAGCCCTCCGAACCAAGGTTGTAAAATCATCAAGAATCCCAGCAGCCCGCAAAAAGGTTAGGCAAGGAAAGGTGGAAGGGTGAGCATCCCCCTCATCTCCCTTGTCGCCAAATCGTGGTGTAATGAGATCCTCATTGTATGAGGTCCTAGCTTGGGAGGATTGATCTTGAAGGCCTTTCCCTTCTAGGTGCATCACTCTCAAATATTTCACCAAATGTGTGGTTGTCCATGACCTCTTTTTTTCTGAAATTTTTAGACAAACATCAAACCAAGTGATTTTCAAGTTGATAAATGATGAGAAACTACTATAGGAACTTGCTAGAGGGATACACATGCATCAAAATGAAATCTCTAAACATAGATCAAGCATGCAATCTCACACCACATGTCACCTATAGCAGCAAAATGCTTAAGATACAATCTACCAATCACAAATCTAATTGGACAAGCGGAGGAGGCACATACCAAGGAGCAATCCCTCTAAAAATTAGCAGCAAAGATGGGCTGAGCAAGGAGATCGAAAATCACGAGCAAGAACAGCAGGAACATGAGCTTGAGAAAGTTTTCTGGTGTTTTTTGGGAGAGAGAAAGAAGATGGCTGGGAGGAGGCACCTTGGAGGGACCTAGGTGGGCCACACCCCACCTAGGCGCCACCTAAGGGGTGCCCGCGCCCACTAGGGGTGTGGTGGCCTAGGGTGCCCCCTGGGTCACTCCAGGTGCCCTCTGCCCCTTTTTCGAGGAAAAACTTATTTTGAATTTTCTGGGATTTTTCGGAAAACTTTATTTTTGGCCAATTTTTAGGGTATGAAAATTGATTTTCTCGTAGAAAAAGTTTTTTAGAAGAAGCAAAAGCAAACCAAAAACCAAAATACAAAAGTTCTAAGACACTCTAACAAGCAAACAATTAGCAAAACCAAAGCTAACAAGAGAAAAGGCAATGACTAGGAAGGAGAACAATAAAAGAAAGCAAGTATAACCATAGTGTAAGCATTATTTTGTTCATTAAAATCCTTTTGTTAACAAGGTTGATCACGTCTTGTTACCAAAACAATCTTATATGAAACAAAACTTTGCATTACACAAGGTGATTATGTTACCTCATACTTGATAGCAATGGTCCCAATCATAATAGTTTCAAAAATTTCTTGTGAAATGGGACAATATATTTCTCCAACCTTGATGCTCTCAATATTTTCAACGGAATTCAGGCAATAGTCCTTAGCAACCTTCTTCGGGAAATAGACAGTATTCTCTTTTTCACTAATATTGAATGTTATTTTTCCTTGATTACAATTAATGACAGCACCTGCAGTATTAAGAAAAGGTCTCCCAAGAATAATAGACATATTATCATCTTCAAGCATCTCAAGCACAACAAAATCAGTTAAAACTAAGCAATTATGATCCACTTGAACAGGAACATCCTCACATATACCAACAGGAATAGTAGTTGACTTATCAACCATTTGGAAAGATATATCGGTTGGTATCAACTTTTCTAGCTGGAGTCTCTTGTAGAGAGAGAAAGGCATAACACTGGCTCCAGCTCCCAAATCACATAAAGCGGTTCTAACATAATGATTCTTAATAGAGCAAGGAATAGTTGGTATACCTAGATCACCAAGTTTCTTTGGAATCTTACCATTTAAGGAATAATTAGCAAGCAGAGTGGAAATTTCCTCATTAGGAATCTTCCTTTTATTAGAGACAATATCCTTCATATATTTTGAATAAGGAGGCAACTTAATAGCATCAGTCAAAGGAATTTGCAAAAATAAAGGTTTCATCCACTCACAAAAATTGTTGTAGTGTTCTTCCTCCTTTGACTTGTGTTTCTTACCTGGAAAAGGCATAGGTTTCTACACCCAAGGTTCTCTCTCACTACCATGTTTCTTAGCAATAAAAACTTCCTTAGTGTACCTGGTGTTCTTAGTGTGCTTCTTAGGTTATTCCTCAACTTCCTCCTTTTCAGGAGCATCATTATTACCATTACCACTTTCAGTTTCAGCATCAGAGACAGATATAATCTACAGCAGGTTCAAGTGGTTCCTCAACTACCTTATGTTTCTTTTTATTTCTCTTATGAGGACTACCACTACTTTCACCTTGTTGAGAATCCTGCTCAATTCTTTTAGGGTGTCCTTCAGGATATAAAGGATCTTGAGTAGCTATACCACACCTAGTTCTAATTCCATAAGCATGTTTATCTCCTGAGGCATTAACTAGCATATCTTTTTATACCTTAGCAAGTTGATCAAGTTGGGTTTGAACCATTTGAAAGTGTTTACAAAGCATTTTAATATCATTAGAAGTCCTTTCCATGATATCTTTCAACTCATTGATAGCTCTAGAGTTTTCCAATAAATGATTCTGAAATTGTTTATTAAAATTACCTTGTTTAACAATAAATGTATCAAGTTCCTCTAAGCATTGATCATGAGGCTTACCATAGGTAATATCACCTTCATTAAAGTGGAGAGAGTGTACCTCAATAGTAGATGAGTGGGGAATTAGCTTACATAATTCTTCTATAGGAGGTAGATTCTTCACATCTTTAGCTCTAATACCTTTCTCCTTTAGACATTTCTTAGCTTCTTTCATCACTTCATCATTTAATGCAATAACTCCCCTCTTCTTTGGTGCTGGTATTGTATCTGGTTCAGGCACAACTGGTTCAGAAGTAATAGGCTCAGGTGTATTTAGCTTAGTTGAAGTTCATAATTCTTGCTTATCTTAGCCATTAATTCTTCAGCATTTTCCTAAAAACACAATCAGCAAAGCTATCTAGGTAGGTCCTAGAATCATCAGTTAGTCCATTATAATAAATATCAAGAAGCTCATTCTTAGGCAATGGACATCCAGGATGTGCATGAATCAAGGCACAGAACCTTGTCCACGACTCGGGCAATTTCTCTTCTTCTCCATGTTTAAAATCAAAAAGTCTCTACAAAGCAACATGTCTAGCACTGGGAGGAAAATATTTCTGGAAGAAGGAAGCAATCAAGCAATCGGGGCTATCAATGGAACCAGGAGGTAATCTATTAAACCAAGCCCTAGCTTCTCCTTTTACGGAAAAGGTGAAGATCTTAGTAACAAAATACTTGCGCATCTTAAAATCATCAGAGAACAAAGCACTCATAGTAGAAAGCTCATTCATATGAGCTTGTAAGATCCCTCCTTTGTAAAGGAAAAGGATCCATGTGATTGCAATGCTAGTCCCTGGATCATTGCTAGCATCCACAGTTTAAGATGAAGTACACAGAAACAAAGGTCATTTATTACATCCATTCCAGAGATAAAACATAGTCTTTTACAAATCAAGGCCACAGGCCTAATACAAGAGTTTTGGAATAAGTAAATAAACACAAGTCTTCATCTTCCTGTGCCACAGGCAAGCATGTTGAGTGTATACTCATGACTCCTAATCATCATCGGAGTAACCTGCAACATCACAAGTTACAGCCACAGTGGTTCAATACTTTGGAATAGTATTGGCAAGTGATACCTTGGTAAATTTTTAAGTGGACTATATTACTATATGCATTTTGGCTAAGTGTAGCTTGGCTTGCTTTGCTTGAAAATAGGTTTTTCCTATTAGTTGAAATCACTAAGTTTTTCTTTGTCAAAAACTTTCCCAAGAAACCACCAATAGACATTGGGGTCCTTTACCTTGTTCACCCACAAGTTTTACTTAGAAGTTGGAGTGATGAGATTCTTGTAGCTTCCATGTCTTGATGCTCAAGCTGTCCATTGCCATGGACTTGGCTAAGTACTTAGATTTTCCATCTGCATAGGTTGTGCACTTTCCCCACCAGACTTGGTTTCCCAAGACAGGACCTTTCAGAAGCCTTTCCTTAGCCAAATGGACGCGCTCCAACCTATCATTCCCACTACCACCAACTGTCCAAAAGGCTAAGTTCTAGCAATCTATATGATCAAGGCAGAGCCCATATTGCCAAGTGGTTGCACTATAAGCTTCTCAACACTTGGCCTCCAAATCCCTTTGTGCCTGGGTGGCATACCACAAGTGTGATACACAAGGTAAACCATGTCCATGGGCCTTGTGTAACCACTCAACCAAAAACCACCATTCAAGTCCCATTCCACCCAGGAGGTTCATTGACTTAGTTATTTTATTAAGAAAAACTTAAGTCCAAAAGACTTAGAAATATTTTCATCATAGCATGTATATACTTTACCAACCCTTTTTTTCTACTAGCTAGACTAATCATGGCATAGTAACTTAACTTAGGAAATTCCCTAGCAATTCTACCATTCTACAACTACTTAGGATTTCCCAACATAGCATTTGGCAAAATAGTAACAACATGCAAGACTTAGCAAAATATTTCTAATGCTTGAAAAATATAGGGATGGAAATATTCATGAAGTACCACTTGCCTTGGTAATGGGGAGAGTAGCACTCTTCACAATCACAGTCACTAGCAAAATCTACACAAAAATTTGTAGCACAAAATTACACACAATTCATATACGAACAAAAATATGAATACATGCATGCAAGAAAATGCTAAGTGATGATTTTTGGAAACTCCACCAAGCAAGTACATGATACAGAAACAAAACCAAGTCAAAAAGCTTGCTAACTAAACTTATTTAGCACTAAAACCATTTAAAAAACAAATTCTAAACTCAAAATGGTCCTAAATATGTTTCTGCATAAAAAGTTATTTTAACAGAAACTTTTTGTTAAACACATTGCAGATTCAGAAAGGGCTTGTCTCACTGATTCCAACGGTATAAAATTTGCAAAAATCTAACGTGGGAATCAAAAGTTATAGCCATTTGAAATTTGGATCTAAATCTGATTTGAAATTCTGTTTTAATTCAAACCCTAGCCACGCGTCATGATTCTATTGGCGCATCTGGTTCGTTCGGATCACGCCATGCCGTAGGATCTGTTTAAAACACACGGCCTAGATCTACCAAAAACGATTCGTTAAGTGATCTAAATCTACGCGTTGGATCCAGATCTGACGGTCCTGGATCAAACGACCCAACTCGAGCGGCGCTAGCGGCGGCGGCTGGCGGCGGCGCGTCGGTCAGTGGCGGTGCCGGCGTTCTAGGTCGCCCGGGGAAGGGAGTGTTGGAATTATGCCCTAGAGGCAATAATAAAGATGTTATTATCATAATTCTTGTTCATGATAAAGTTTATATTCCATGCTAGAATTGTATTAAGCGGAAACATTAATACTTGTGTGGTTTGTAAACAACACCGTGTCCCTAGTATGCCTCTATGGACTAGCTCATTGATCAATGATGGTTAAGGTTTCCTAACCATAGACATGAGTTGTCAATTGATAATGAGATCATATCATTGGGAGAATGATATGATGGATAGACCCAAACTAAGCGAAGCAATTAGATCGTTTCATCGTGTTCATCTTTGCGAAGCTTTTCCTATGTCAAATATTGTATTCCTTAGACCATGAGATAATGCAACTCCCTGGTACCGGAAGAAAGCTTTGAGGTCATCAAACGTCATCCTATGAGAGGGTGATCATAAAGGTGTCTCTCAGGTGATCGGAAAGTATCATTGGGTTGTATGTATCGAGATGGAATTTGTCCCTCCCAAGTCGGAGAGATATACTTGGGCCCACTCGTAATCGATATCAACACGCTTGCAAGCATGTGGTTAAGGAGTTAATCACAAAGTGATATCGGATTATGGAACAGTAAAGTACTTGCCGTGAAGCGAGATTGAACTAGGTATGACGGCATCGACGATCGAATCTCGGGCAAGTAAAATATCGCGAGACGGGGAATATATATATGGGATTGATTGAATCCTGGCATCGTGGTTCATCCGATATGATCATCGATGAATGTGTGGAGTCAATATGGGTGCCTGCACTCACTGTTGATTATTGATAGAAGATCATGTCTGCATATTCTCGAACCGCAGGTCACACACTTAACGTGTCTCGACGCTAGGATAGATTGGATAATTGGTTTATGAATTTTTGTTCGAGTCTCGGATGGGATCCGGATATCACGAGAGGTTCCGGAATGGTCCGAGAATAAGATTCATATAAGGCGGTGCAGTTTTGGAGTTCGAATTGTTCCGGTTAATCGGTATTGTACTAAGCTTCTAGAACCTTCCGGAAGGGGACCAACGTGGCCCCACCTTCCGGGAGGGGGCATGGGCCTATGAGGGAGTGTCCTGGCTGCATTGGGCCAGGGGAACAAGGCCCCATAGGGCCCAGCCGATCCTAGATAAGTTTAAACTCGTTTAAACTAGAGATAGGATTTCTAGATAAGGGAGAGTTTAAATCGTTTAAACTAGAGATAGGATTTCTAGATAAGGGAGAGTTTAAATTGTTTAAACTAGAGATAGGCTTGGAGGAGGGCAGGCTGGCCCCCTCTATATATAGAGGGGTGGTGCGCCCCCTCCCCCTACTACTACACACCTTCCTCCAAGCCCTAGCTGCCTTGCTACCTTCCTCTCCCCCTTCCGACTGTTTGTAGGCGAAGCCCTGCAGCAGAAATTCTCCACCATATACACCACGCCGTCGTGTTGTAGATACAATCTATCTCTCCACCATACTCGCTGGTCCGAGGAAGGAGGAGACGTCGAGGTGCTGCACGTGTACATCTCACGGAGGCACCGCCACTTGTGGTGCTAGATCGGATCGGATCGCGAGGAAGAGAAGCGAGTACGACTACATCACCCATGTTCCGACGAACGTTCCGCTATGCGAATCTTCAAGGGTATGAATATCTAATCCAATCTCTCTCGTTGATTGCATCTCCTAGATTAGATCTTGGCTTTCCCTCTGTTCGCATCCGTAGAAAATTTTGATTTACTATGCCGCGAAACCCTTCAGTGGTATCAGAGCTAGATTTATGCGTAGATGTGTTTCACGAGTAGAACGCAACATGGTTGTTGCGGGCGTTGATGTTTTCTGTTGCAAGCCTCTTGTTTGTGTTCTTCTTATGACGCGGGATAGTGAGATTGAAGCGGTCCAGGCCAACCTTACGCGACGTCGTTCGCGAGACCGGCTCCGCACTTGACGTGTGGCTTGTTCCACACATGCGGCTGGTGGATGTCAGTTTCTCTTACTATAGTTTTCATGGGATTAACACCGGAGTTTGGCAACCATAATATCACCGTTGTGGCTTTCCGTAGGTAAGAATCGTTCTTAGCATCTACTCCCATAAGCCACGTAAAACATGCAACAACAAAGTAGAGGCGTCTAACTTGTTTTTGCAGGGAGTGTTTTCTGTGATATGGTATGGCCCAAGATGTGATGTGTATATTGTATGCGATGATCATGTTTTGTAATGTTTCACGACTTGCATGTCCATGAGTACACAACCGGCAGGAGCCATATGGTTGTCTTTATAATTGTGTATGACCTGCGAGTCAACTTCTTATACGCCATGTAATAGCTTTACTTTATCGCTAAGTAGTTAGCAATAGTTGTAGTTGCTATTCGTGGTGGAGGCAATCATGGTGGAGTGATGGAGATCATGCCGGAACGCACAAGATGGAGATCATTGCGCGAGGATTGGCTATACCATGTCACATAAAGTTATATGCATGTGATGTTTATCCCTTTATGTATCTTATTATGCTTAGATCGCGACGGTAGCATTATAAGATGATTCCTCGCTTAAAGATCAAGATAAAAACTGTGTTCTCCCCAAGTATGCACCGTTGCGAAAGTTCGTCGTGTCCAAGCATCACGTGATGATCGGGTGCTATAGACTCTACGCTCACATACAACGGTTGCAAGCCAGTTTTGCACAGCAGAAATACTTGGGTCTAACTTGACGAGCCTAGCATGTACAGACATGGCCTCGGAACACAAGAACCGAAAGGTTAAGCATGAGTCATATGAATGATATGATCGACACTTTGTTGTCCACCATTGAAACCACATCTCTTCTCGTGATGATCGGATTAGGTGTGGTGAATTTGGATCGTGTTCACTAAACAACTTGAGGGATGTTGAATTTAGTGAGAGTTCATCTAGTAATTTGATTAAGTTGAACTATTTATCATGAACATAGTCTAAATTGTACTTGCAAATACTATAGATCACATGGCCAAATCCAACTTCAACTTCAACGTTTTTGCTGAGAAGGAAAAGCTTAGAAACAATGGGTCTAACTTCACCAATTGGTTCTGCAATCTAAGAATCATTCTGCTCATGGACAAAAGGACTATGTCCTTGGTAAAGCGTTAGGTGACCCCCTAATCGCTACGGTGATGAGAAAGCTCTATCGATCGGCGCAAAGATGATTATGGTGTGATTAAGAGCACCATGTTATTTGCTATGGAACCGGACTTCAAAATCGCTTTGAAACCTATCCCGGCCCTTTGAGATTCTCGAGAAGCTGAAAACCATGTTTGAGACTCAAGCCCGCTCGAGAGATATGAGATCTCAGAAGTTCTTTAACGCAAGATGGAGGAAGGGAATTCCGTTAGTGAGCACGCCATAAAGATGTCGGGCTACACTCAACGCTTGAGCAACTGGAATGCACGATTCCGGAGGAGCTCAAGACCAGCAGTTCTGCAATCACTCCTCCCAGCTACAAAAGTTTTGTAGTGACTCATAATCAGTTGGTTCCATCGATCCGAGCTCTTCGCAAAGTCAAGGCTGCGAAGTGGACATCAAGAAGGATAATCATGTGTTGATGGTCAACAAGCCCTCCTTTAAGAAAGGTAAGGAGCAAAGAAGCCCTTCAAGAAGGGCGGCGGTAGCGCAATGCCCTCGCTAAGAAGAAGCTCAAGTCTGGTCCCAAGACGGACCGAGTGCTTCTATTGCAAGGACAGGGTCACTTGGGAAGCGCATCGTCAAGTACTTAGCGGACAAGAAGGTGGCACCATCAAAGGTATATTTGATATACATGTTATTGATGTTTTCCTTACTAGCCCTCGTTGTAGTGCCGGTATTTGATACCGGTTCGATTGCTAATATTTGTAACTCAAACAGAGCTACGGAATAGACGGCGCTTGCGAGGGATGAGGTGACGATGCGCGTTGGCAACGGATCAAGAGTTGATGTGATGGCGTCGGACGCCTCCTTATTTTTACCTTCGGATTAGTTTTAAACCTTAATAAATGTTATTATGTGCCTGCGTTGAGCATGAACATTATTTCGGATCATGTTTATTGCAAGACGGTTATTCATTTAAATCGGAGAATAATGGTTGTTCTATTTATATGAATAACATCTTTTATGGTCATGCACCTCTTGTGAATGGTTTATTTCTTCTAAATCTCGAAGGGATGAAACACACATCCATAACATTGAGGCTAAGAGATGCAAAGTAGATAGTGATAATACTACTTATTTGTAACTGTCGTCTAGGTCATATTGGTGTAAAGCGCATGAAGAAACTCCATTCGATGGACTTTTGAGTCTCTTGATTTTGAATCATTTGACACATGCGAACCATGCCTCATGGGCAAGATGATCAAAACCCGTTCTCCCGGTATGATGGAGCGAGCAACGGACTTGTTGGAAATCATACATACCGATGTATGCGGACCGATGAGTGTTTCGACGGTGGATATCGCTATTTTCTCACTTTTACCGATGACTTAAGTAGATATGGGTATATCTATTTAATGAAACATAAATCAAACGTCTGAAAAGTTCAAAGAATTTCGAATGAAGTGGAGAACCATCGTAATGTAAAGATTAAGTTTTATGCGATCCGATCGTGGAGGTGAATATTTGAGTTATGATTTTCTCACGCATCTTAAAGCAAGTGGAATCGTTTCACAACTCACGCCACCCGGAACACCACAACAGCAATGGTGTGTCTCGAGCAGGAATCGAACCCTATTAGATATGGTCCGATCAATGATGTCTCTTCTTGATTTGCGTTATCATTTTGGGGTTATGCATTAGAAACCGCTGCATTCACTTTAAATAGGGCTCCATCTAAATCCGTTGAGACGACACCGTATGAACTGTGGTTTGGTGCTAAACCTAAGTTGTCGTTTCTTAAAGTTTGGGGATGCGGAGCTTACGTCAAGAAGTTGATGCCGGACAAGCTCGAACCCAAAGCGGAGAAATGCGTCTTCATAGGATACCCTAAGGAAACCATTGGGTATACCTTCTATCACGTAACCAAGGCAAAGTGTTTGTCGCAAAAGAACGGTTCCTTTCTTGAGAAGGAGTTTCTCTCGAAAGAAGTGAGTGGGAGGAAAGTAGAGCTAGACGAGGTTATTGAACCTTCTCTTGAATTGGAGAGTAGCGCAAGACCGAAAGTGTTCCAGTGCTTTGCACCAACAATATAGGAAGCTAATGACAAGGATCATGAAGCTTCGGACGATCTTGCTCTTGAGCGTCGCGCAGTCGACAAGGTCGCGTGCCCCTCCCGAGTGGTACAGCAACCTGTCTTGACCGTCTTGTTGGTAGACGGTGAACCTGAACTATAAGGGCGATGATGAGCCCGGACTACGAGAAATGGTGGAAGCCATGAAATCCGAATTGGGATCCATGAGCGAAAACCAAGTATGGACTTTGGTGGATCCTCCTAGCGACCGAAAGGCCGTTGAGTGCAAATGGATATTCAAGAAGAAAACGGACGCGGATGGTAATGTTACCGTCTATAAAGCACGGCTTGTCGCAAAAGGTTTTCGACAAGTTCAAGGTGTTGACTACGATGAGACTTTCTCTCCCTAGCGATGTTTAAGTCCATTCGGATTTTATTAGCAATTGCTGCGTTTCATGATTATGAAATATGGCAGATGGATGTCAAGACTGCTTTCCTCAATGGCAACATTGATGAAGAGTTGTATATGATGCAACCCGAAGGTTTTGTCGATCCTAAGGATGCTGATAAAGTATGCAAACTTCAGCTTTCCAGTTATTGACTGAAGCAAGCATCTCGGAGTTGGAACCTTCGTTTTGATCAAGTGATCAAGAGCTTTGGATTTGTTCCAAATTGCTCTGAAGCTTGTATCTACAAGAAAGTGAGTGGGAGCTCGGTGGCGTTTACGGTACTATATGTGGATGACATATTGATTATTGGAAATGACATCAACATGCTTAACGATGTGAAGAGTTATTTGAACAAGTGTTTTCAATGAAAGACCTAGGTGAAGTGCTTATATATTGGGCATCAAAATCTATAGAGATAGACAAAGACGCTGATAGCTTTAAGCGGTACATACCTAGACAAAGTTCAAAAGGTTCGAATGGATAAGGCAAAGAAAGGTTCAAAGGCCTATGTTGTCGGGGTAAGATATTGAGCGAGGCTCGTGTCCACTACGGTAAATGATAGGAAGCTATGAGCAAAGTGCCTTATGCCTCGCCATAGGTTCCATCATGTATGCCATGTTGTGTACTAGACGGATGTGTCCAATGCTCTTAGTTTGACGAGATATCAAAGTGATCCAGAGTGGAACATCGACAGCCGTGAAGAACATCCTAAAGTACCTAAATAGAACTAAAGAAATGTTCTTAGTCTATGGGGTGATGAACACTTGTCGTAAAGGTTACGTCGGCTAGTTTCGACACCGACAAGGATGATTCTAAATCTCGAGACGGGATACGTGTATATTTTGAATGGAGGAGCTGTGGTGGAGAAGGCTGCAAGCAAAGCGTGATCGCGGGATCTACGGTGGGCGGAATACATGGCTGCTGCAGCGTCAAGTGAAGGAGTTTGGATCGAAACTTCATCATCGAGCTTGGCGTGGTTCCAAGTGCATTGGACCCACTTGAGATATTGTGTGACAACACCGCGCCATAGCACTCACTAAGGAACCAAGATATCATCCAAACACCAAGCATATCAACCGCAAGTTTCATATAATCCGAGATTATATAGCGTATGGAGATCAAGATTAGCAAAGTACATACGGATCTGAATGTCGCAGATCCATGACTAAACCTCTTCCACGTAAAACATGATCAACACCTCGATTGCCATGGGTGTGAGATTGTTGCCAGATGTAAACTAGATTATTGACTCTAGTGCAAGTGGGAGACTGTTGGAATTATGCCCTAGAGGCAATAATAAAGATGTTATTATTATAATTCTTGTTCATGATAAAGTTTATATTCCATGCTAGAATTGTATTAAGCGGAAACATTAATACTTGTGTGGTTTGTAAACAACACCGTGTCCCTAGTATGCCTCTATGGACTAGCTCATTGATCAATGATGGTTAAGGTTTCCTAACCATAGACATGAGTTGTCAATTGATAATGAGATCATATCATTGGGAGAATGATATGATGGATAGACCCAAACTAAGCGAAGCAATTAGATCGTTTCATCGTGTTCATCTTTGCGAAGCTTTTCCTATGTCAAATATTGTATTCCTTAGACCATGAGATAATGCAACTCCTGGTACCGAAGAAAGCTTTGAGGTCATCAACGTCATCCTATGAGAGGGTGAGCATAAAGGTGTCTCTCAGGTGATCGGAAAGTAGCTGTTGGGTTGTATGTATCGAGATGGAATTTGTCCCTCCCAAGTCGGAGAGATATACTTCGGGACCACTCGGTGTCGATATCAACACCGCTTGCAAGCATGTGGTTAAGGAGTTAATCACAAAGTGATATCGGATTATGGAAGCAGTAAAGTACTTGCGTGAACGAGATTGAACTAGGTATGACGGCAAAAGCGATCGAATCTCGGGCAAGTAAAATATCGCGAGGCAGGGAATATATATATGGGATTGATTGAATCCGGCATCGTGGTTCATCCGATATGATCATCGATGAATGTGTGGAGTCAATATGGGTGCCCAGACCCGGTTGATTATTGATAGAAGATCATGTGCGCATATTCTCGAACCGCAGGTCACACACTTAACGTGTCTCGACGCTAGGATAGATTGGATAATTGGTTTATGAATTTTTGTTCGAGTCTCGGATGGGATCCGGATATCACGAGAGGTTCGGAATGGTCCGAGAATAAGATTCATATAAGGCGGTGCAGTTTTGGAGTTCGAATTGTTCCGGTTAATCGGTATTGTATCTAAGCTTCTAGAACCTTCCGGAAGGGGACCAACGTGGCCCCACCTTCCGGGAGGGCATGGGCCTATGAGGGAGTGTCCTGGCTGCATTGGGCCAGGAACAAGGCCCCATAGGGCCCAAATGATCCTAGATAAGTTTAAACTCGTTTAAACTAGAGATAGGATTTCTAGATAAGGAGAGTTTAAATCGTTTAAACTAGAGATAGGATTTCTAGATAAGGAGAGTTTAAATTGTTTAAACTAGAGATAGGCTTGGAGGAGGGGCAAGGGCTGGTCGCCCCTCTATATATAGAGGGGGTGCGCCTCCCCTACTACTACACACCTTCCTCCAAGCCCTAGTCGCCTTGCTACCTTCCTCTCCCCTTCCGATCGTTTGTAGGCGAAGCCTGCAGCGAAATTCTCCACCATATACACGCCGTCGTGTTGTAGATACAATCTATCTCTCCACCATACTCGCTGGTCCGAGGAAGGAGGCGTCGAGTCTTGCTGCGTGTACATCTCACGGAGGCACCGCCACTTGTGGTGCTAGATCGGATCGGATCGCGAGGAAGAGAAGCGAGTACGACTACATCACCCATGTTCCGACGAACGTTCCGCTATGCGAATCTTCAAGGGTATGAATATCTAATCCAATCTCTCTCGTTGATTGCATCTCCTAGATTAGATCTTGGCTTTCCCTCTGTTCGCATCCGTAGAAAATTTTGATTTACTATGCCGCGAAACCCTTCAGGGAGGAGATGCTTACCAGAACTGCAGGAGGCTGCTGATGCTCAAGGTGGCGATGGCTTGGGAAGGGGCGCACGGGGTCGTCGGAGATTCCTCGCCGGAGTTTGCGAATGCGTCGGGCACGGTCAGTCGTCGACGTTGGCGAGGTTCCTCGTCGCGCTAAGCCAAAATAGGGGTATTGTTAGATGCGCAAGACGATGGAGATTCTAGGTGTATCAGTCAGAGGGCAAGGGACGGTGGCTACTTACGGAGGGAGGTCGCCGGAGTTCGTGCAGAGAACGGTGGCGGCCAGTCGTCGACGTTGCTGGAGCTACGGATCATGCGAGGGCAAATGGGGAGTGTCGAGGTGCGCAGACTCGTGAACTTGATAGCATGAACTAGAGATAGAGAACACGGGCTCACTGAATTTCGTCGGTGATCGTCGAACAATGCGGTCGTCGAAGTTAATGGGCGACTGGTGGCATGAAGGCGAAATTGTTTGAGGGGAAATGGTCGCGAGGGTGTGGGGATTTTATAGCCAGAGGCTCGACAAGAAACGCTTGCTGCATCAATGCAATTTAACCTCGCGAAATCAGTGCAGCAACGGGCAGCGGTGGAGTTCGTGCGTGGAATCTGGGAAGGCGGCGTGGAAGGGCTCGTCGGTAAAACGCTTGAAGGGAGGTGGGGTCTGGTCGTCGGCGACTTTTCAGGTCTTGTTGCGCGTCGAGAGAGAAAGAAATGGCGGGTGGGCTAAATTGGGCCGATTATTTTGTTGGGCTGGAATCCTGGCGCCGGCCCTTTTCTAATTCTTTCACCTTTTTCTTTTTCTGTTTCCATTTTCTGAATTGATTTTCAAATGAATTCAAGTTCCATTTGAATTCAAATCTTCTTGGGATTTTTGCAGTGAGCAGTAGTCTCAAATATAGGCATAAAATCATGTGGTTGCTTTGCAAAGGTTTGGTCAAGCTTGGAGAGCAAAATAACAGAGACTTGGCACTTGGTTTGCAAAATTTGAAAAATGGTTTTTGAAACCATTTATAATTTGTAAATCTTGGTTTAAATTCTACACTCAAACCTTTCCTCAAAGAAGAAAACAAACTTGGTTCATAAACAATCAAACTTTCAAATGGGGATGGCCATTTGATTTTAAGTTTGTTCACATAAAATCATAGCACAATGTGCTTCTGTTTTCTGAAATGAGTTTGAAATTGATCTCAAATCTATATGCATGCATGAATGATATGCAAACTTTGAAATCATGATTTTTAGGGATGTTACAGAGCTACATCACTCTCATTTTCAGTCCCACAAAAATGTTCTTTCTCAACAATGTCCAAATAGGATAAATCAAGAGAGAAATCATAATCTTTATCTTTAATATCTATGGGAGAGATGGAAAACTTAGGATGAGAGGACAGTTTAGGAATAATGGTACGTCTAGCAAGGAGACTCTTAATAGAACTAGCACTGTGTGTGTTTCGGTACTCTTTAACAAATTCATCAGTAAACTCAATGTAACCATCATTAATATCATAACTCTCCCAGAACTCAGGTGAGCTAATAGGTGTAACAGTTTCTTTACTAGGAGTTTCAGTATTTCCTAGACTAGCCATAGTAGCATCTAGGAAAGGACCTAATGAACCACTCGCATCAAGCACAGTAGAAGTAACATCATAAGCATCAAATCAGTTTCAGATTCAGCAATAGTAGCAGTGTGTGTAGCATGAGTATGTGGTGGTGGTGTGACAAGCTTACTTATAACAGACGGTGAATCAAGAGCAACCGAGGTGTTTAGGGATACCTCTTCTTGTAGTGGATGGTAAAATAGGAAACTTTTCATCACGAGACTTACCCATGATGAATGGAGTAGCGATAAACAATGATAGATCCAAGTGAACTTACAAATAAAGCTATGCTCCCAAAGACACGCCTTGAAAATAGTCTTGATGACCAACAAGTATAGGGGATCGCAACAGTCTTCGCAGGTAGTATTACCCAATTTATTGATTCGACACAAGGAGAGCCAAAGAATACTTGCAAGCCTTAACAACTGAGTTGTCAATTCAATTGCACACTGAAATAGTTCTTGCTCACGAAGTTTATCAAGAGTGAGTTTGATAGTATCAACAGCAAAGCAACAACAACAGCAAAATAGGAGCAATAGTAACAGTAGCAGTAAACAATAGAATATGAGCGCGGTAGGCATAGGGATGGATGGAAGGGCGTTGCATGGACGAGTCTAAACATGTAACTTTAAGATCTAGGGCATTGCAGATAAATAAGAACAAGCATCCAAGTACTAAACAATCATAGGCATGTGCTCCATATATATTCATGCGTGCTTGCAATGAGAACTTGCACAACATCTTTTGTCCTGCCAGCCCGTGGCAGCGGGGCCTCTAGGAAACTACTGGCAATTAAGGTGCTCCTTTTAATAGAGCACCGGAGCAAAGCATTAACACTCCATGAACACATGTGATATTCACACCACAGCCATCCCCTATGGTTGTCCCAATTTCTGTCACTTCGGGGCCTTTGGATCCAGACAATGATATGTGTACACAACTTGCAGATAAGATCACAAACAATACTATCATAATGATTCAATAATAAGTTTAGACCTGAGATCATGGCACTCGGGCCCTAGTGATAAGCATTAAGCACAACAAGTTGCAACAAAGTCAAATAGCACTAATAGAGATACTAGGCACTATGCCCTAACAATCTTATTCGATTACATGATAGAACTCATCCAATCCCTACCATCCCCATAGCCTACAGCGGGGGATTACTCACTCATGGATGAGGGAAACATTCCTGGTTGATGGAGAGGCGTTGGTGATGACGATGGCAATGATCCTCTCCAAATTCCTCGTCCCGGCAGGGTGCCAGAACGGAGTTTCTGGATCCAAATCTTGGTTTCTGATGGTGGCGGCGGAGCGGAACTCTTTCTGAAAAAACGACGAACCCCCCTCGGTTTTTAGGTCAAGGGGTGACTTATAGGCGAAGAGGGAGCCCGAGGGGGTGCCTGGGGTGGCCGCACCCCTAGGCAAGGGTGTGGGCCACCCGCGCTGCAAGGGTGTCTCGACTCCGTCTCGTCTTCTGGCTCCGTGGATCTTCTGGTGAAATAGGATTTTTGGCATATTTTCCGGGATTTTTTCTGATAGTTGATTTTCTGCACAAAAACTAGACACCAAGGTAAGTCTGCTAAAAACAGCGTCAGTCCGTGTTAGTTGTATCCAAATCACACAAGTTTAGAGGTGAAACAATAGCAAAAGTGTTTGGAAAAGTAGATACGTTTTGAACGTATCAGAAGCATGAACGTTGTTGAATCTCCTTTGTATCATTGACTATAACGAAATATAACTAACACCAATTTTAGATGATCCATTTTCTTCAAAAGCAAACATCACTCCGCGTGCCATCAGGACAAAATGATTTAGGATAAGAGAAGATGTGGAAGGTGAATAGGCTGTGCCCTTTCATTAGCATTATGAGAAGCACTTGAAATGATGAGATTCTTTCATTTAGTCCAATTCACCAACAGCTAAAAACAGAAGAAAAAGACTGCATTACTAAAAAAAATAAGTTGGAACTGCAATATGAAAATCTAAGCTAGGATGCAGATGTCTCTATGAACCAGTGGTTTGAGCACAGTGAAGGTGATATGAACTTGTCAGACCAAACAAAACACGATCAATAGATTACAGAAGTAGATTGTATATGTGAATGTTGTGAAAGGCTATAGAGCATGGTAGTAATGAAATTGCAAACGGATTATTAGATAATGTTTACATCCAATGTGGAGTAAAAATAAAAGTAGAACAACGTAGGTAACCTTGGTTTCAACTAAGACTTGTCTCCTTGAATTGAGCTTTGTGTTCTAATTGATGATTTGTTTGTGTAATTGTAAAGAAAATTATGTAGCTTCCTTGTGGACTTTGATACCTTCAGTGCTTAATTTGCCTCACTTAGTAGTAAAATCTTTTAAGATATCAAAAAAATAATTTTGCAATCACTATAAGGAAATAAAAAGCAGATTATAAAAGCAATTTAAAGCCAAAATGGCTCTCCACTCCTCTAACCGAACCATGTCCCAAATTATTGGTTGTATCATAATTTCATAATACCAGGAATTAAAGGTTGAATCTCCGATTCATTTTTTAGGTCGTATCTCCTACACATTTTCTTTAGGAAAATTTCACTGGAATAACTTAAAATGAACGTAGAGAGGAGAATACAAAATCCAGTTCAGTGGTCATACCTGCATAGATTTTGTGTGTATGTACTCCTGGGCCTGAACTGGTCGTGGTTGATTAAATCGGAGGGGATGAGCCGGACAGGACGCGTCCATCGGCGGTGAGCCCAGTCGGTGGTGAGCCCGACCAGCGGGATGCCGGCAGTCAGCAACAGGGAAGACCTTGCCCTGGTGGCGGAAGGAGCTCAATGGAGGGGGGAGGAAGGCGTGGGTGGCGGAATGGAGGCCTACGCAGAGCCATCGAACGCCGGTAGCACTGGCCGCGGACGCGGACCCGATGGAGACGAGGTCCGCCCCTCCACCTCTGTTGGTGCCTCCCGTCGGATAACCTGACATCTTGGACTTCCGCGAGTGCCACCGAGTCTCCTGTCGCCGGAAGGAAGCGGGAGGAGGAGGCCGTTGTGGCCAGCGGCGGGCAGGTAGGAGAGCAACGGCACGGTCGCCGTCGGTGGGGAGACGAAGAGGTGAAGGAACCGTGCGTGCGTACTACGGTGAGTGGGGATAAGTGAGCATGTCTTCTTCTTTTTTTGATGGGAGCATTTGCTATGCAATCATCCGCAAATCTGGCCAAGGGGCCGGGCTTTTGCGGGCCGACCCGCAGCCCGCGGAAAAAGCACGGCACGGGCCTGGCCCGGCCCGTGACGTGCCGTGCCACGTGCCAGCCCGCGAAGCGCGGTGCCGTGTCCGGGCTGCGATCTCAAGCACGCGGGCCAGCCCGGCACGGCCCGTTTAGCATATGTCTTTTTTTTCGGAAATATAAGTCAAAAAAACGAGCCAGTGGGAGTCGAACTCGCACCCTCACAGGATCCCACACCCCACTCAACCACCAGACCACCATCAATTTGTTGATATCTAACAGATTCGGTGCATATTATAGGTTTATTTGGACCAACCAACAGAAAACAGCAACAGCCCACATAACGCCACGCGTCTTGGCCGCCCGTTTAGCTCAGGCGCTCGGGCATGGCGCCAGCGTGCTGGCCCGGCACGCACGTGACTGACGGCCACGACGGTCGTGCAGCGTCTTGACCCGTTCTGGCGTCTTGGGCCGGGCCGGGCCGGCCTGTGCAATCATGCAAACAAATTAGCCTGAGTCGTCTGGTCCAAAAACTGTGGCCAGATATAAATTGCCGTGCTCCCACCTCCACTTAACTTAATCTTTTGTGAAAACCCCCCTACACGTATCGGCTGTACCAAACGAGCATCCTTCTTCTCCAACGAGAAATGATGCTATTTTCATAAATTATGCTATTTTTTAAGTTATTGGCTGAAATGATCGTTTTGTGCAGGGATAGTGTATATGACAGCGAGGGTAATTTACTTGCGGAGAAGCCCATTGACCCGGTTGAAGCAGCTAAGAGAAGAAAAATTTCAGATGCACATAACAAGTTCGAAGCATTGGTTCAAATGGCTAAGAACTCTGAGGAAGGCGTGGACTTCCTCACAACTAGTTTGCTCAACACGGAGGAACATATCTCTAAGATGGTTCCTGCTATCTCAATTACAAGGCAAGAAGAACATGAGGCCTTTCTTGGTTGTAGCATTCCATCAGAAGTTGGTGTCCTGCCACCAATTGATGTTCGTACCAAGGGCCGATGCAAGAGAATAAAGGGACATGCAGACAAGGCGAAAAAGAATGAAAGCGAGAATCAGAAGGCTAAACGGAAGTGCGGGACTTGCAAGAAAGTTGGTCATGATAGTCGCAAGTGTCCAGATAAAATCCCGCCAAGTTAGTTGTATTAAGCTTAGTTTTTGATTTTTCAGTTTGCGATAAATTGTTGTTTGAATATTTATCTCAAGATCGTCTTAGACTTTGTTGTTAAATGAAGTACTCAGATTATGTTATTCATAATGGATTTAACCCAAGTATTCTGCTTGGTTCTGTCAAATGTAAACCATGTCGTACCTTAAATTTAGAGTCGTTCTTTAACTTGTTTCATTCAGATGGCTAACAGGAGATCCTTTAGTTCAGATTATATGAGCAGAGAATTTCATAGAAGTACATTACCATTCACTTTGCTAGTCATAAGTAAGATCGCCATATTACAGAGACAAATGTGCAGGAGCATTTATTTTGCCAGGAAAAACCGATTGCTTTGTACTAGTTTTTGGTCAGCGTTGAAGCTATGAGACTCCACGCTGTAACATGCAAGCACTTCACCAAAAAACAAGTACTTATACATCGTACATAAAACAAGAGGTGATGCATGTAGAATATGCCAAAAAAAAACGCATGCGTGCTCAGGTTAATGTATATCTGTGAATTCAGTTCGTGTGTTTAAAATCCAGATCGCAGCCCCAATGTGAACCAACTTCTCCTAGCCGGCGCTGGAGCGAGATACACCCTCCCCAATGTGAACCAACTTCTCCTAGCCGGCGCTGGAGCGGGATACACCCTCGCGGGAGGCGTACTTGACTCCGAAGAGGACCATCTCCATGTGGACTTGAAAGAGATCACCGAGCCCGCAACTGCACAAAGGACCGGATCTGTTGGAGAAGAAGGGTGCTCGGTTTGGTACAACTGATACGTGTAGGGGGGTTTTCACAAAAAAATAAGTTAAGTGGAGGCGGGAGCACGGAAATTTGTATCTGGCCACAGATTCCGGATCGGACGACTCAGGCTGATTTATTTGCATGATTGCACAAGTCGGATGATTGCATAGCAAATGCTCCCTTTTTTGATAGAAGGCTATGCTATCTCCCTTAGAAAAACAAGAGTGTGTCCGATATATTGTCAAAAAAAAGTGTGTCCGATATCTATAATCCCATGTGGCGTTGTGGAGGAAGTAGTAGTCTTAAAAAGATGTCTCAAATTTGTTTGAATTTGGATGTATCTAGATACTATTTAGTATATAAACATATTCAAATTTAGATAAACTTGAGACATCCTTTTTAGAATGGAAGGAGTACATTTTTCTGAACGGGAAAGGCCCGAAGGCCTCAAAAGCTGCTTCATTAATTAAGGCGTTGGGTACATTTTACAGAAAAAACCCCCGGAAGAGGGGAACAGCAAACGTAGTACCACAACATATGCAAAGAAGACTCTAAAACTAAAAGCAGAAACATGATCATGTCCTTGGTCTTCTTCTCCACTGTCGTCGATATCGAGCACCTCTGGCCGGCCACCAGAGTGACCCCGGGGAAGAAACCACTTGGCAGCGCTTGGGGGTTCCGACAGAGTGCTCTAGGCAGGGACTCCACACCGAAGGTTTGAACGAGCGCAACCATGGCGCATCGAAGAGCTCGAGCGTCGTCGAGCGTGGAAAGGCCTCTCTGGTAGGGATAGCTCCGACAACCACACCTTCGCTTGGGATCTCCACAAGGTGCAACTTCACCAACCTGCAGAGTTCGAGAAGAAGGCAGAGTCCGCCTACCAACCTCCGATGTGTCGCCGCCATCACGACCTGGAAGAGGAGGAGGCCGACGCACCCACTCCACGGGCTCCACCAAAACTGTCCCCTTTGCAGGAGAATAGGACCACCCAGTCGAGAAGTTCGCCGCAAGGCTTCTCCACTCCTCCTCGCCACCACGGCCGGCCGGGAGAGAATCTGCCCCACCACAAGTTGCGACGTTGTGCCCCCCCCCCCCGCATCCATAACCGGCTAGGAAAAGTTGCAGCGCGCGGCCACTGCACAAAAGGTAGCCCGTGACGCTTGATTTATTGCGAGAAGCGGCGTCGTCCTCATCTTCTTCAGCACCGGCCATCGGGCCATAAGAAGAAAGGGGAAGAACCCTAAAGGCTTCTAGATCTCGTCGCAAAGATCCAGAGCTCCACTACTCCAAACGGGCAAAACGCCCACTACTGTCATAAAGCCTAAACAACTACAACCTACATCTACCTCAGCGACTCTCCGCCGACGCCTCCTACCGGCTACTCTGGAGAGAAGGGCGCGGAAGAGCCCCGATCTCCTATGCACGACTCTCAAAGCAGCTCAAGGGGGAGGAGATTGAGTTTGTCCCGTGTTTGATTAAGTTGGGGTTTTAGTAGTATCGTACATAAATTTGACTCCGACTTCATGTACGAGAAGAAATTCTTTTTTTACCTGGATGAGACATGAGAGCTGTGCGTGGGGATAGGATCGAAGAAGCCGTCAGCCGTGTGGAAATTATTTTCCTGTCCTTTTCTTTTTTATACTTTAGAAAAATATTACACGAGTTTCAGAATATTGTTGATGGATTATTTTGTTTATTAATCATGCAGATCATCATGAGGTATTTGGATGTTAAATTTTATGGAGTATTTTAGAGGGGATATTTTATCCGACATTATTGAACATGTATATTTTGCTTTGTATCTTTATAATTATTATATTTTTTGCGGGTAATCTTTATAATTATTATATGGTGTATCAATATTTGAAAAGTAACTATGATTACTACTGTGTAGGCTCATATGACACAATTTAGAAGAAAATTAGCTGTCATTCTGGTGGATATGATGATAATATGAGAAATCGAGACTTCAAAGATGATAAAAGCGTAGATCATACGGATTATATAAGTATTTTTGTAACTAAAATATCATGCATTTATGTGATAGTGAATTTTATGTGAATACATGTGTGTGTGGATAGTGTGCTACATGCACGATCACATTTTAGGTATAAGAAACATTTAAGTGCCTTCAAAATAGCTAGCTAAAAGATAAATAAGATTTAAAACTAGATGTTTTAATTATAAATTATAAGACGTGTGCTTGCACGTGCATGTTTACTAGTGTTTTTAAAACGTCAATGATAAATGAGCTTAACAAATCGAGCCTTAACTAGTTGATTTTTTAACCAACTAAGCCTTAGAAAAACAAGATGAACGAAAAATTAAATGAGGTCAGAATCAACATAAGTTTTTTTAAAAAAATTGCATGCAATGTAGTCTATTGTATAATATTCAACGGGTTTCAATCCTACAAATCAAACAAACTCTACAAGGAATCAAATTCTCCTGAATTATGTTGAATCTCTTGCAGCCAAAGTGGCCCTAGACCAACAAAGGCTTCACCGTAACTGCTGAAGGGCATTTTGCCTACACTTGTTTTTCGAAAACGAGGGAATGGCCCAAATTATATCCATCCATACAATTGCTAAATCTTAATGAAGTCTAGAAAATCATAGGCTCCATTTGAAACACGTGATGGAAAAAAAATATAGGTATAGAAGAAACCCTTAGAGCACAGGATAAGAACACGAAGGAGTTAAGGGTGAGAGAAAGAGAGAGATTTGTTCGGCTAAGCAAAGGGATATTTATGAGATGCCAGCATATATTATTTCCTCATAAATGTGCAACATATTTATATCGGACTATAAAACCTTCTCGTAAAATTTGAACGTCAATCCTACATTTTTAATCTATTTTCCATTTTCTCCAAATGCCTGACCTTAGCCGGCTCAGTGCACGCAAATTAACCATGTCTTGAGTAAATTCTAGCCAAATTCTCAGGTTTTGACTGCTACGGAAGTTCTTTACATTGAGTTGTTGAAACTCTCGTGTCATCAACTCATCATAGTTCTTACCTTTAGGCAAAATAATAGATAATATAGAAACAGATATTAATCAGAAAAGTTACTCTAATCAAAACTTTACGACACATATGTATGTGCAAAAATGTATGGAAATTATGGTAATTAATTTCCTGGAAACTAAGAGTTAATCTCATAAGGGTGAAGTCACCACCACGAACTCAAGCCTTTATAAGAGTAAAGATATACTCCCTCTGTTTTAAAATATAAGATGTTTTAGCTTTGTGAAGCAAATGTATCTAGACTTATTTTAGTATTTAGGTTCACTCAGGTTTAGAGTGAATCTACACACTAGAATAAGTCTAGATACATTTTCTTTACAAATCTAAAACATCTTATATTTTAAAACGGAGGAAATATGCAACAAAAGGATAGGCACATGGCCTAGTGGTGCCTGAGTTCGAATCCAAGGATTTACTTGGTATGTCATATTAATTTCAAGTGTGTACTTAAGTGCGATAATATGCCCCGTGCAAAGTGGGACGGTAGTGTCTCTGGAATAACTTACCATGTGTAGTAGAAGCTAGGGTTGCAAAGTAGCGCCCGATCCGTCCCGCTTCGTAGTCAAACTTGGTTAGGCTAGTTTTCGTTTTTTTAGTAAATTACTCTAGTTTAAACTAAATTCTACTTTCGTGGACTTATGCGGGTTGGCGCTTGCAACCCTATGTACTACCATGTGCACTCTTGCAACGAAATATAGCTAACCTAGTAAAAATCAACAAAAACAGATCAAACTCTTTTTTCCCACAAAATAGTAAAAATATATCTAACATCACATTTCGTCTATACAAATAATAATCAGGTAAAACTCTGGCTTTCATGCAAAACATTAATAAACGAACTGGTATAACCTTTTCGAAGCTAAGGAAAGAAATTTACAGCCTATTGTAGATAAAATTATAAAACGATTTCTAGATGGATGGGTACGCTTCTTTCTTAGAGTTAGGCTTGTGAGGCCAACAATCATGTGTACATTCTGGTTTATAAGACAAATACGTACTTCGTGAAAATAGTTTGACCATAAATTTAATCAACAATGTCATAAAAATTGTACCATTGGAAGCGTATTTTGAATATGAATCTAACGGTATAACTTTTGTTAAATATAGTTTCTATTTTATTAACCAAATTTAAGGTCAAACTATTTTTTTTAAATACGTATTTGCCTTATAAACCAGAATGGAGGTAGTACTTGCTTTATATTCTTAAAATTTCAAAATGGGCTATTAAAGTCATTAATTCTCAAATGTCCCACTTCTTTTGGAAAGAAACTTATGTTTCCCCTAAGTACCATTTGGTAAACTGGGATTTACTTTTGAAGAACTGTATCTCAGAGGGTCTATGATATATGGTTGGAACTAGTTTCTTTGATGGAAAATACACATTTACATGATGAGAATGACTTTCCAATTTCTATGTTTCACCCCTCTGGCCAGTATTCAGTCAAATTTTCTATGTATGGTATTACAAGTCATTGAGGTGTGATGCCTACTCACACTCCGGCTGTTAAGAATTCGTATGTTTTATGGCTCCTTGCTAATAACAAGCCGTTAACAAGAACTAATCTGAGTACACACGTCGACAAGTGGATGATCAATCCTGTCATTTCTGTTCTGAAATAATGGAACAGTTCATAATACGTTCTCTGAATTTGTTATTGGAAAAGCTGTTTCGTCTTATCTAGCTAATATTTTGGATGTTCTGGTTATTATTTTGAATCTTTTTCTAGATGGTGGATTAATGAAGATGATAATCTTGTGATTGATATTTTTTACTGCTACTCTTTGGTGCATATGGACCCTACGAAATGAGATGTGTTTTGACTTTTGAGGCATTAAGATGACCAGGTGTCAAAGGAGTTGCTGAGAAGAATTGGTACAATGATCAGAAGCTGGAAGGTGCTCTTCTTGGACAAACATCACAGCATATTGGACTCAAACCTGATGAAGGCCTTGTTCGGTTATGCCGGAGGAGAGAATGGATTAACATGGAATGACAGGAATACAGTTCAATTTCCTGTCAATACCTCTTGATCCAAGTCGATCCCAACTCAGGCCTTGTTCGGTTATGCCGGAGGAGGGAGGGATTAACATGGAATGACAGGGAATACAGTTCAATTTCCTGTCAGTACCTCTCGATCCATGTCGAGGAGAACTTCTCAGGATTGCATGGACATGCGCGTGCCGATGAAGAGTCTGGTGCCAACTGAGGATGTGAAGACAGACCCTTCGTCACACATGATGTAAATGGCGCCAGGAAGTGGCCTGTGAGGTTGGTGGAGAATGCACTGACTTATTTGCTTCTGAGCTTAGATGCTGTTAAGTCTTCCTTGGTGTTTTTGGCCCCTTGTTTGCTGTTCTCTTTGAACAAATGCTGTAAATGATATGCTGTGACTTTTGGGTGCATGATCAACGGAACCAGCGGGGGCAGCACCTTTTATATACTCCCTCCGACCCATATTAGTTGACTCAAATCTGTCTAAATTTTGAATCTAGACACTATTTAGTATACAGGTTCATCCAAATTTTGATAAATCCAAGTCAACTAATATGGATCGGATGGGAGTATCTAAATAAACTGGTTTAACACACAGGCACCTGCCTGCTGATGGACGCTTCCACTGAAAGAAAACAAAAAAACAGAATGCCTGACTACTGGTGGACTTGATCATCTTTGTATAACAAAAGGATGGTCACATCGTCATCATCCTCACCCTGCTTTCTCCGAGGAACATCTCCAAGCTCGGTGAAAAACGGCTGGCTACATATGATTACAAATTTGGAAGATTTTTTTGATCATATGTTCACAGGTCCTCAAACCAAAGAGGAAATACAGATGATATGGCGTATCCCATGCTTGTGCAACCAGGGATTCATGATGAATCACAAAAGGGAAATACTCCCTCCGTTTAGAAATATAAGATGTTTTAGGTTTGTGAACCTATACACTAAAACATGTCTAGATACATCTCCTTCACAAACCTAAAACATCTTATATTTCTAAACGGAGGGAGTAGCACCCAATGAAAATGGGAGTGGGTATGCAAATAATTTTAATACATAGAGAAACATTACACTGCTCATCTCAGTTCATGCCAGCAAATGTGCTTGTCTTGCTTGTAAAACCAAGGATAGCTGGATAGATATTAAGATCATTGGCAATGTGACACCAAACAAGGCGATATCAGAACTGCAAGCACTATGGTTTGAAATGCGTAAGCTCCAGCTTCATAGACTCAAACAGGCAAGAGTCAACGAGAGCGTCCATAAAGAAGCAACAAAATCTCATAAAAATGCAATGAACAGTAAGCCCAAGAAATTGCAGGAGTAGATAACAACAGTTTTCATTCATCCGGATGGTTCACTAGATAACTCTTGAAAAGCAGTACATGCAGCAGTTTTCTGCAGACTACAACAGTAAGAATGGGTAGCATGTCAGGCCATCCACAACACACCCTTATCAACCCCTGCATTTGTACCCAGCAAACAGCTCTGACCATAGAAGGCGATTTACACATTCTGCTGCTGGGTACAGAACATTACAACTACAGTTTTACATACACTTCCTATACCACTATACCTCTGTCACTTGTATACCAGTCTCTATGCTGTGTACATGAATGTACATGTACCTGCACAAGCCTCAGAACAGGAATAATCCGCTTGAATGAACATATACTTCCCCCTGGAAGCTTTAGGGGGGAAAATCCATCTCTCAGCAGCCATCTCGGACAAAAACACTAACACACTAAGGAATGAACAAGCCACCAACTCCACAAAAACCGCCAGAAATTCTATGTGATGTTGCAAACACCCTCCAAAAACCAAAGAAATTAGGGTTCTAACTATTCTCATCTGGGATATCCACAGGTGAAGAACAAGTTCAATGTGAAACTGGAGTCTTAACCAACTGCATTGCAGTCCTGCTTCATCGGCTGGTAGCCCAGCTTCATGGATCGGAAACCCAGCATTAATGATGGCAGATTCTGCAGTCTCTGTGAGTAACCCAAGTGATCAGGCAAGCTTTTAGGTGGCTGAGGCGTACTGACAATAGACATCGTTATGTCTGAATGGGCACACTTTTCCTTTCCATAGATGTTGTTGATGACACTTCTCATGAAGTCCTCCTTGAGAGTACTTGTACAGATCTGAGTATTCCTACACATGAGACCCCACAAGAATACAACATTTGGCTCAGTTATAGTATGATCCACTTGCTCTGAGGGATCTGGGTCACAACCAACATTAAGGCTTTCCAGCTGCATAACATCAGTTAGGAGAGGTCACAATCAGCATTAACGTGTAGCCAGTAATGTGAACATACATACAAGAAACAGGTGGCAAAAAGTAACCTTGAGAATAAGGTTGCGGAATCTTGATTTCACCCATCCAACCCAATCACGTAACTCTTCAGTTGTTGGAGCTGATAGAACTATACGAAGAAAGTGCTCATATCTTGCAGCATATGGAAACGGTTCAAAAATCCAAGTCCAATCAATATCAATATTCCTTATATCCTGTCAAGTGATAAATGTGATATTATCAGCTGCCCATTCAAGGATGCAAGCAAGCCTTGGGACGGATGTTTGCCAATAGTTTAGACGAGTGTCATGAATATGTTAAGCCATTTAACATCAGCAAAAATACTACAGCATACAACATTCTAGAGTTCAATAAGGAAAGCACCTACACTCTTGCAAAATAATTACGCCAACTGGAAATTAGACTTTCTCAGTGGGTTAAAGCATTTGTATAGCAAAAGAGATGACCCCAACCCCCATTCAACTCAAGCAAATAAGGCACCACAGTATTTTCTAAATCAATGAGTACAGATCATCAGGTATGGTGAAACAGTATGGAGCAATTTAAGTTGCTGGGAATATCATAGCACGACAATAATTGGTAACAGTCTGAGGGGCCTCTGATGTGAGCATTTTGGGCAGATGGATGATAGCTTTTAAATTTTTGGGTGGATCAACCAAACTACCAAATTTTAAATTAGAACAAGCTAATGCATCAATTTTTGAATTTTTTGGGAATGAGGGAATATGACCAAACAAAAAAGTAAAATAAAGTCGGTGACCCCAATCACTTATTTAAAACTTGGTGCATAAAATGGAGCAGACCCACTTCAAGTAACAAAGTGCTATATACTAGTTTATGTTTAAAGTACGACATGGTAATACAACAAGAAAAAAAAATAGAAGGTATTAGAACATATACTAATCATATAAAACACAGGATTCTTTTTAAACTTAGTTACGATGAAAGAAATTTTAACAATTTCTATATTTTATTGCAGTGAAATCAAAAAGGCTATCAACTTTTTTGGAAGGAAAAGAGACATTAATTAAATAGAACCAGATAAAGAAGCACACCTTGGTCAAAGCAAATCCCCGCCTAAGTTCATCTTCAATTTTGTTAAAAGTGCTTTTTGTTACACTAGACGCACAAAATTCTGGTGGAAAACAGGGCATCACTATGGGCATGAGAGAGCACCCGTCGGGACTCCAAAGAGGTGCCTGATCATGCAAACTCACTGGAAGAGGCCAAGGCCAGTGAGCAAATATCTCAAAGAACCTAGATAATAAAGCATTGACACTAGCATTTGGATGTCTGCAGCAAACATATGCTCCGAGAACCGCCAAATGAATTCCAGCAAAGAAGCCAACTAGCTGAAAATGCCATCATGTAATCGAGAATAACACAGTTAGAAAAAAGAACACTACAAACATCCATAAGCAGTTATCAATAAAGAAGCAAACCACATACATGGCAATGAATCCCTCTTCTTCTTGCCCAGAGTTTAAGGCACCGCAACAGAACTTGAAACCTCTGCAACAAAAGATCAAAAGTTAGGGGGGGAAGAAGATTAGCAAGAATGGTTTTGCAGAACACATTGACTACAAGGTACAATCACGCCATAGTACATGCCAGTCAAACAAATAAGTATACAGATTCCACAGAGACAGCACAAGCCGTTATCATCACATGAACAGGGACTAAACCCATAAACATAAGAAAATGTATAGAACGAAGAAAGTAAACAACGGCAAACAACATTTGACTGGAACATGGACAATTACAGAGTATAATAAGAAAAAAGAATGATGGAATGTAAATAAATCTATTGAGGCTACTGTCAGACCTTCATATTTGGAACTAATTGCATGATTTCTCTATTAACACGAACTCCAGATAGACATCTCCAGCTTGCCCCATCAACTTTCTCTAGGAAACGGGGATCAAATGCACGTATGGCCTGCACAACAGTACAACTTCTGAGAACTTAAACTGAGGACCAGATATTATGCTCAGTTATTTCTTAGAGCAAATTCCTTAAATTAAACTCAAAACTCATGTGAAATCTAGGAGAAAGAATGGAGAAGAGTGTTTGTATAATACTACCCATAAGAACAGTAAACTTATGAGCCTTCACAAATTGTATCACATTGAACTAGGGGCAAATCTATGTCACTAATAGATCCATTGCTTTACACAAATATATGCATGATGAAATGACACAAAGATGTGGCCAACTAAGGCTTATCTAGTACTGTGCAGCAAAAAATGAAACCATAACACCATAGGATATTATAAGGAATTACTCCTATATATTAGCTCCAGAAAACCATTACGAGTTCTAGAAGTTACCCTAGAGATGTGAAAGAAGCTCTTTTGAGAAAAAATTGAGATCACATAAACTTTTAACTCATGTAATGAACAAATATAACACATAATAATAGTAGGTAGTCAATAAATACTAATTGAGATACAATGTGTGTAATCATCAAAATTCTAAGAGACTTGCCTCTGCAGCATTGATAACTGGAAGCTGGACATACGGAAAATCAACTGACACGCCGTTGAATTTAAAGCGCATCAACGGAACCCTAGCACTTTCAATAGAATGCAAGTCCGATACTTCTGGCCTTTCTTCAAGCATTTGTCGCAGGAAGACAAAGAAATGATGCTACAGAGTAACATATATACATCTCATGAGCTAATTTCGAAGGCTTCAAACTGTTGGATAAACCGAAAATAGAAAAATATACTCACTTGTAGTGATGCAATGCAAGGACCAACACAGACTGCATCAATATCAGATTCAGGTCCATATACCTTCAAAAGAGGACAATACATAGCTAATGCTTGTTACCAAAAGATAAACCACAAATTTTGAGGGGAAATGCATCAGGTACAGGGGCATTTTAAATAAGAAAAATCCAGTTAAAATCCTTGCATTTACCCAGTCTACGTGCTTACATGCAATTATAGACTAACCGAACCAACTTACTGCAAGAGACATTCCCTGTTAAACAATCCCAAAAGACCAAACAAAAACATCGTATGCATAAATATACCATTGATACTTCAAAAACTGCATAAAATAAACAATAGAGAACATATTTAACAAGGTTTTTAGTTCTTTAAACTTTATCTACACCAACCTCTATGAGTTTATGTCTTTCAAACTATCAAGTTTAAATTACTTCACTAGGAGCAGATTCAAGATACAATAACTCTCATATCCATTTTAACCATCACACTATCTAATTATTTATGCCACATCAACAAACACCATATTAAGTTGGACATACAGAACTAAGAGTGTATCATCTATCTGCTCGGCCAAACCTTTACGTGTGATCAACTGATCAATGCAGTCTTACACTTGCACCCACAATCTTAAATTTTGACTGCTTAACCAGTAATTGTTCTATTGGCAGCATATCAATTGTGCGACAACACTGCAGCCAAACAGAGCTCATTTCCATAGTCCAGACACTACCAGTCACGACAATAAGTTAAATGGTCAAAGATATACCAAAAGCCCACTCTGTGCTGACTCTAACATAACATAGCACAGATGCAATTTTACAACTCAAAAGAAATTTGCACAAAGAGAGACTCAAGGCTTCTCCAGTTAACAACACATAAACAATGTTCATCAGGACATATTGCTGATATTTTTAGGTAACAACCTTAGGGTTTTAAATTGAACACAGCATAAAACAGATAGCAAAATTGACCTTCCAAACTAAAGATTATCCCACTGCTTATATGTGATATATACTATTAGATCAGACAAGCATCACACCATCATTAAAAATATCACAACAAATCGTGCACAAATTGGGGAATAGCGATTACCCCTAAAGCATAGGAGCCAAAGGTCAACACGGTGCCTGTTGTGATCCAATGTTGTTCCATCTGCTCGAACGCCACCCTCTTCGCCCAATCCATCACTATCTGCGACAGCCAACAGCGGATTATAAGTCCCACTTGGGCCCACAGTGCAAGCTGCAACCTTTAAGCCCTAAATATGAACCACCCTTACCTTCTCGAGCTCGCTTACCACCCTTTCCCTCCTCCGTTCCTCCTCCTCGGAGGGAACAACCCCCGCATCCCTAAGGAACTGAACCTCGCAAAACAAGTTATCCCAAAATTAGGCACGAAATCACACGATACGGGCCATCCGGCAAGCGTGCAAGCTCAACGCTTCGGGCCGGCGACTCACCTTGATAAGAGAAACGCTCCGGGACACGTCCATGTGCTGCACGGTGGCGGGATCGAGCCGGATGATGATCGGGCGCGGCGGGATGGTCCCGGGTGGCGGGAGCGGGGGAGGCCCCGGGAGGTACATCCTCGGCGAGGGCGGAATCGGCGGGGGAGGAGGAGGGCCCCTGGGACGCACGGGGACTAGGGTTCGGGGCTCGGCCCTGCGAGGGGCCGAGCTCCCGACGGCGCGGTCGAGCACCATTGCCGGCGCAGGCCGCCGGTGACGGGGACGCTGCGCTAACCGGCGGCCACGCGCGCGGCGTGGGTGGCCGTGTCGTTGGGTAGTCGCCGCGGAGACGACGACGCCGGCGAGGGCCTCGTGTTTGAATGAATTATAGGAGTAGTATTATTTTAGGCCAGCTTTGGGGGTTTTGAGGGGGATTGGGAGGATGGTGGAAGTGTGGAACGGGGTGGGGGAAGACGGGGTTTATATACAGTACAGGCGTGTAGGTGAGACGGGGTTTGGTTTGGACGGAGCGGAAAGAGGAGTCGCTTACTGTTGGAAATGGTCCACCAGTTTTCAAGCTAGTTTTTAATTGTCTTTATTGTCTTCCTGAAAATAGTTTTCAAGCTTGTTTTAATTGGGATTATTATTCTCCTGAAAATAGTTTTCAAGATTGTTGCTGTCAAGAAAATTTTGTGCAGAGCTTGTTTATCTCAAGCGTGACCTTAAACTCTAGGCTTCATAAAGTTTGGCGTGCTTTACTCTAATAGAATAATTGTTTTGTTCTGATATCTTTTTGAGATTGGTTACGAGAAGAATATATTTAGCATATTTCCAAGTATGTCGTTAACAAATACTTGGCAAATTTGATGACATGTAGACTATTTTCAAATTTATTAATCTAGTAATAGCTAGACTCTCGTCAATCTTTCACATTCATATGCTATAACCGACTTTAGTGCCAAAATATCTATGCCATACATTTCGTGCCACTTTTCATATAGCCATAAAAGTAGATCAATGATGCGACGACATGTTGCATTTTTTGGGTCATGAATATGTCTCTTCTATATGCAATGTTCACTATTGATCGTCGAGCTAACGTTGTTATTCTATGTCGAGATATGTCTCCATTCATTGATTGAAGATTTATATAGCAATGTAAATTTAGTTCTATATAGAGATAATTCACAATGTATATCTCGCCATAAATAAGGGGATATATCTTCGTGCACAATTAATAGTCATAGTTAATACAATTTCCCCCTTTATGTTAATAAAGAGTAGTAGTTTCTATCTATAAGATGAGCATGTTATCGTGTGGTTGTTGCATTTCTGTAGTATGATCATCAACTGTGTTTTTTAGTTGCCAAATGAATTTTTTGTGGTGTTTCGCCGCAAAAGAAAAGTTGAAACACGATTTATTTTGGGATTCGTTTGAGATTTCTTATCAGGGTGCCCACGTGGTTAGCATATGAATATATGTAACATATTTTAAGTATGTCATAGTAAATATTCGTGAAAATTGATGATAGGTAGATAAGACCCTCATCAAATTTATATATGTGGTTAGACTCCCTTAAATTCCCACGGAAATTTTCAAGTCCATATAATATCAAATTTTAGAGTCAATCTTGATTTTGCGCCATTTTATGTAGCTACATAAGTAAATATATTTGCTGTAATTTTTGCTGCTATTATGTTTCTCGGATATGCATTGCTTCCTATTGACCCTCTAAGCTAACATTGCTTCGCTTAGTTATTTTACTGTATTTTAACTCCATTTTAGTATTATGATTATTTTTCTTGTAGATATGTACATTTAGTAATTACATAGATACAATCCACAATATATATACTGTCATAAATAAGGGAAGATATCTTTGTGCACAATTAATAGCAAGGAAAAAATAGCACGCTATTTAATTTAGCGTGGCCCGTCTCCAAATGCTATGCAAGTTATAGCGCGCTATTTTTAAAATAGCGTTTAACAAAATAATAATAATAATAAATGACATGTATACTAATAAAGTAAGGCTTTCGGCAGCTAAAAATTGTCTAGAGTAATAGAGGTCACGACTACATCAAAATCAAAACTAAAACTACAGTCGCCACTTACATAGTCAAGATCAAAATTAGAAAGATCAAAATTAGAAATCAACGGATGAAACCATGAAGTCTACATGCTACGACTACATCAATTACAACCGTATATGTCAAATCAAATTAGCATAGGCTAACCTTCCAATTGCAAGTCCTAAATCTTATTGTTTCTCAAATCAAATCTGCTAAAATTTATATACAATACTATAAAGTACTATATATATTGTACTCAACTACTGATATATATATGATATGAGATGAAATATATAAATCGGAAAAAGGCTTAGGAATCCTAGGATGTGGAGGAGCTTCTAGTTGATGGTTGGCTTGTCGATGGTGTGGATGCCATCGACAATGGTGTCGTTGAAAGATCAAATATTTTTAGGCATGATCTTTTAGATCCTGCTTGATCTGATCGGTCTTGGATGGTTTTTAATGGTCATCACGAGGAGGATTGTTCTCGCGATATTTATTCCGATTGCTATGTTTTCGACAATGTTGATTCGTACTCTCGTATCCCTAGCGATTCGTTGATACTTTTACCGATGTTGATTGATTACTATAATGGTTGCGCATATGCATCTAGCCTTGACATTGCAGTTTAAATTAAAATTATGAGAGAATACTCGATGGTATTTATATGTCTATAATTTGATGCATACATATATTTTATGCGACCGCCTTTCGAAAAGTATAAGATTGAGTTATGGAAAAGAAAAAAAGAAAAAATCTCAACAATTTGCTTTTCTTTTAGCCTTTATTTTATAGTTGGTAGAGACAACTCATGATACCATGTATTATTTGCTACGGTAAATATATACGATATTCATTGTTAAAAAAACACATGGGGAGAGGTTGAGGGAAAAATTTGAACAGGAACTTTAGACGATCAGGCTGTGGGGGAGCTCGAGATGCTACGCCCTATACACTTGACTAGAGGCAAATGGAGTACCTAACATGTTTCTATTGCCTAGTTGATAATTATGCATTGCTCCTGTGATAAAAAATAGTCATACATAAATTAAGATAATTATCCGCGCCAAGTTATTGTGTACTACAAGTAGAAAGGATAGAACTAATTACGGGAGTGTAAAGGCAGGGCATGCTACATTTATTTGCACTTTTCCTATCAAATAGCTATTTTTTTTACACTTAGGAAATATACGTTTTTTGCTTTTTGGACCGCTCTTTTGTTTCTGAATCCTGGTGTGGCAGTCTCTCTCAATCCCTTTCTGCCTAGCGGTTGAAGCTTCATCTTTTTTGACTTTTTTTAATTTAACTAGGAAAAAATACCCATGCGTTGCAACAGGAAAGAAAAATCTACATCGCCAAAGTGTAAACAACAAATTCATGATATAGTAGCGGTATGTTAAAAGAACAACTACCTTCTATGACACTCCCTCTCCCTATGACATGCACCAGCACCAACCGTGTATCATGACTTTGCCCTACTCTTCACATCCCCACGAGTGTCACGTTGTCCTTCCACAGCTTCTCTCGCTTAGAATTCCTTTCCTCTAGCTCGCTACACAAGTTCTGTTCACCCTTTCTCTATCGGTCCGTGCAACCAAAGTCCATTCTCCTTGTTCACCCTTTATCTATCGGTTCGTGCAACATAAGTTCATTCTCCTTCTATTTCTGTGCAAGTCAAAGTCAGTCCCATCCAGCCACATCCTTCTACTTCTCGATCATTTGGACAAACAACACTGCTATTGCACGTTGATTTCAGAGGCTCTTTGTGGATATTTTTGGATGACTTGCAGACGTATATAAACATGTTAGACCAAGTGTTTCGGAGCAAGGTGGGACTATTCAACACAAATTCTAGGAGTCTCCTTTTACATCGACAGGAGAAGAAAAAGAACTGATCGGTCAGTTTTTTGGGTCGCTTGACTACACCAATTTTGCAGCCTAGGGCCCATCCTGCCATATGTTCCACGCGCACACAAACGAATTATCCCCAGCCCCGCGACATCTCTGGTCCTCCCTTCATCCCTTGGTCATCTATTCTTCCTACACGTGCACGCCTCACCAAGCGACCGCCTTTGCATGGCTCTCTATCATCAGCCACTGCCTTCATATCTTCCTTGTGTGCCCCATTTCCCTTGCCCGGAGCACCAGTGAGCCCCATGCCATGACACTCGGCCCGTGGCTCTTCCACCATGTGATCTGCTTGAGTCGCCCCACACGCCTCTTACTCGCATGGCATGATGCATCGGCTGCCTACTGGCCACATGTGTCTAACGGCCACCTTCCTGCTCAATCCCGTTATGCACAGTTCAGCCGTCGGGAGTCCGATGTCCTCGCCTTCATCGGCACGTCAACCTTGCCCAATCGGTTGGGTCACTTCCTTGTTACTCCAACGCACGCCCCTGGCCAACGCGCTCGCCTCCTTGCTATGACATTTCCGAATAATAGCACGGAGCATTCATGCTACATAAAATCCAAAATAGGAGGTATGAGATGAGGGCACACATAAGCATATGTATAAATGATGTACTGAAGTATTTGCATATTAGAAACAGACAACCATCCTGAAAAATGCGAAAGAGAAAGGAAAGTACACATACAAATTAGCCCACGTCAATCGTGAGGACCAGGACCAATTTTAATTGTCTTGTGTAGCTTCATCCTCTAGTTAGGCTTGTCCCACCCATACAGAAAACAATTCATATGACATAGATTCACCACCAGTTTAGGAGGGTGGCTTCAGAATCCTAGCATTGGAAAAGGGGAAATGCATACTGTCTAAATGAATCGTGGCAGGAAGATGAATAACACAGAGGGGAAAGGGGTCAGAGAAATATAACGCTCCTTCTATGAATTATCATGGACATCTGTTATGTAATTATACCAAGATTCACATGGATGGTCAATTGCACGAAGAAAAACAATTCAAACATTTAGGCACCTGGATTAGAGGCAGAATACGAAGGTACTGAGCAAGACCCAAAGATATTGGGAGTCCAGGGATAAAGTCCCAACCAAGAAGTCCGGAGCAGCCACTAAGCAGCGATTCGAAGACGTCGCCAGCCACCTCGTCTAGCACCAGCAGCCCGATAGTGAGGTTGTGGATAAGTTCACCATGGATGATCTCAAGAATTTGGAAACAGACTTGACTAAAACCATGGTGACCTAGTTGCAAGAAATGTGTGAAATGATAGCACGTCTCTTGCCACCCACAGCCACACCTCCCACTTCCCTAAGGCTACAACTCTCGTTTCAAAGGACAAAGTTAAGGCTAACTCCATTGAAGAGGAGGTGGAGGGTGAAGACAAACTTAATAGTTCCTCCTCCAAAAAGGGAAGTGGGAAGGAGGACTATAGTGAGGTTTCTCACCTATACTCTCCCGACCCACCGATCCCCCATCCTCATATAAACAATAGGGGTGTTCCACCCAAGTTAAGTGCATCTTCTTTTAATCAATAGAAATTTTCAATGAAATATCATGTGTGCAGTTCGTCCATTGAGTTGTGGAAGATCATCGAGGTTGGACTCCATGTTGTGGACCCAACTAATATGACAGGAAGAGAATTTGTTAACAGCCAACTCAATGCTATCGCTTGCACATGATCCAACTTGGTGTGGATCCCAAGGACATGCCACATATTGAACACCTCAATACCGCCAAGGAAGCTTAGGATGCCCTTGATACGTCGGAAACGTATCTATAATTTTTGATGCTCCATGCTTGTTTACTTTGCTTTGCTTTGTCCACATTTTGAGGTGTTTTTATATGTTTTCTGGTACTAACCTATTAACAAGTTGACATAGTGTCAGTTGTCTGTTTTCTTCTATTTTTGGTTCTAGAAAGATAGAAAATCAATATTCTTGGAATTGGACGGGACAAAAGCCAAAGTCAATATTTTACTGTGGGCAACACGAAGCCAGAATACGAGACGGAGGAGTCTCACCAGGGGGCCACACCCCCTGGCCGCGCGGGTGGGCCTACCCCGCACCTGGGGGTGCAGTCGCCCTGGCGGCCCCCCTGCCTCACCTCTTCGCCTATAAAGTCCCCCCGATGCAGAAACACTAAACACCCGATCAATATTCCATGAAACCGTCTGTAGCCGCTGCCACCATCGTCCCTAGATCAGGCGGATCTGAAGCTCTTCCCGGCACCCTGCCGGACGGGAGATCATCCCGGAGGCCTTCTTCTTCATCGTGCCAGCCTCCGGTATGAAGCGTGAGTAGTTCCACCTTGGACTACGGGTCCATGTAGTAGCTAGATGGATGTATCTCCTCCTTGTGCTTTCATGTATAGATCTTGTGAGCTCCGTTCATGATCAAGATATAATCTATTTGTAATCATGCATGTTGTGTTTGCGGGGATTCGATGGATATTGAGATTACTATGTTAGATTGATTAATGGTTTTGTCTTATTGATTCTATCATGTCTGTGTTGTTTGTGATCTTGCATGCTCTCCGTTGTTAGTAGCTATATTGGCCAAGTAGTTGCTAGTGACTCCAAGAGGGGGTATTTATGCTCGATAGTGGGTTCATGCCTCTAGTTTCCAAGGGAAGTGATAGAAATCTCTTCGGTTGTAGATGTGTTGTTGCCACTAGGGAGAAAACAACGGTCTCTTGTTCATGGAACAAGTGGATTGTTTACCTTACACACTTTGCTTAAAGTTATGTCCATTGCTTGCAACTTAATACCGGAGGGGGTTCGGATGATAACCTAAAGGTGGACTTCTAGTCATAGATGCAGTTGGATGGCGGTCTATGTATATTGTTGTATTGCCCAATCGAATCTCATAGGATCTTTGTGTCTAGTATTGCATTGTTATGCCTTGCTCAGTCCTGTCAATTGCCTTGCTGTAATTTGTTTACCCAGCATGCCATGTTTGTTTATCTAAGGAGAACACCTCTAGTGAACTATGGACCCCGGTCCAATCTTTACCATTGATACATCTTCCACTGTTACTGTTTACTTGTTGCAAACCATCATCACCTTCCACACCATACAGTTAATCCTTTGTTACATCAAACCGGTGAGCTTGACAACCTCACTGTTTGTTGGGGCAAAGTCTTGAGTTTGTGTTGTGCAGGTTTCCATGTTGCTTGCAACACCTTTGAGACGTTTCCTTCCTCCTACTGGTTCGATAACCTTGTTTTCTTACTGAGGGAAGACTTGCTGCTATGCTGCTTCACACCTTGCTCTTGGGGTTTTCCGACGAAGTGCTCCACATCAAAACAACACCCATCAGCCCTCACCAAGTTGTTAGTCAGAAATGAAAGCATGAGAAGGAACTGGTATGATGCTCTAAGCAATCAAGTTGAAGGGTTCTACATGATGGATGGCGAGGATCATGAAGGCATGTATAGAAGACCCAAGTCCATTTCCACTATATTTAGAAATCATGGTGCCACACATGTTGATGATGCATGGATCAAGATAAAGTTTGTTGGTGCTCTCATGCCATTTGAACCCACTGACTTGAAGATCCTCCAAGGAAGACACAACTACCACATCATGACTTCTAACAAAGTTATGTAAGAGATGGCCGCATTCAAGGTTGTGGCCAAGAACGCTGAAGATGCCCATGCGCAAGCAATGGAATTCAAAGGGTGTTAATCTTTCCTTGAAGGCCAACGTTGTTGAGCAAGAAGATGATGAAAGGAACAATGACATAACTGCCATGAGTTTCCCCAAGGAAGTCAAGTGTGCACATGGTGAGTACATGGCGTTCTATGCAAGGAATTTTTGGAAATATCCTGCCAAGGAAAAATCTAAACTTGAACGTAAGAATGGAATATGGTTCAAAACTAAGATCTTGTTAAAATTGTGGAGATCATTTTCATTTTGTTGACGAGTGCCCCTATCAAAATAGAGAAGACCATGTGGGTAGTTTGGTTCTCAAGGACAAGTCAAAAGCCCCACGCAAGAAGCCATTCAACAAGAAAAATGTTCCTTACAAGAAGCAACCAAAAATAGTGTTGGTGGCACAAGAGTACTCATCCAAAAGTGAAGACGAAGAAGATGATGAAATTCCAAGATAAGTGGTATCCATATCCACCACATCTACACCAACTGCTTTGCTCTTCGACTCGCCTAATGAGAACAACTCCAACAAGAACATCAATTACCTTATGGCAAGGAGTTCCGAGGTATCAACTTCCATCACTTCCTTTCCTAAGACTACTATGAATGTAGATATGGATGATTCTACTAGTCTTAAGGTTAAGGAAGAAGATATTGCTTTGGATCATTATAAAACTAACTTGCAAGGTGAGCACAAGAAGCACTTCGAGTCTCTCATGAGTCAACTCGTTCGCTCGGAAGAGCTCCTTGAAGAAAAAGGTAAAATTTAAAGAGAGGACACAATTGAGATAGCATCCTTGAAAAATGCTCTAAAAGAAGAAGAGCTTCGGGATTCCCTTGAGAAGAATCTTCAATCCATAGAGGAGTCATATGATGTCAATGTTTCTAAACTTTTTTTGACTACTCTACCATAGTGAGTCCCCTACGGTGTAAGTTTTATATTAAAGCCAAAAGTCAAAGGTCGAGGAACTATACAAATATTCACATCAAGTCGAAGGAGGCTAAGCTAAAGGAGAAAATCTCAAAGATGTAAGTTACAAAAAATTCAAAGACAACCAACTGTCCAAACTCTGAATCCTATGATGTTTAACTCTGAATTTATGAAGTTGAAGTTCAGTTAAACACTTCACTTTCCACCTACCAAAACAAGGGGTGAAACCTCTGAATATCAGGTCGTTTCTGATCCCCCAAATACTCCACAGTTCACTAGCCAATACCTCCATGAAGCAAGGTCCAGAAAATCTCACTTCAGCGTGCTAGATTCTGCTAAAAAGTTATATGACATAATCCATTGGATGCCCAACAAAGCCCAGCACTGTTTTGCAAAATCACAGTCCAAGAAAAGATGGTCTCTTGATTCCACCTGATTTAAACTGCATAGGATGCAATCTGTCCCTCTCTCCACATGCCAATTTCTTCTTGTCATAATATCTTTAGTATTGACATGATCCATGAACACCAACCATGAGAAGACCTTCAAATTTGGCATTGTCCTTGATTTCCAAATCAGGCACAAACTCGGGTTTTTGGGGATGACGCTGATGATACGTCCAATTTGCATCACCATTCTATATCATAATTTGCCTCTATTCATTGATATATTTCATATTAAGAGGTTATACTTATGTATTTTCATCTGTTTTTGCATGTTGTATGATTCTTGGAGGATGAACTGCCGGAGTCAGGATTCTGATGGAAAAAAGAGGTGTTTTGATGCAATTTCGTGAAGATCAGAAAAATACCAGAAAAATATTGGAAAATAATATTTTCCCAGAAGACGAAGAAAGCCAGAAGGGGAGGAGGAGATGGGCCACAGGGGGCCCACACCCCCAGGCGCGACCCCTCCTGGGCCGCGCCTGGAGGAGATGTGGCCCACCTGGTCGGCCTTTGACTCCGCCCTCTCGCCTATATCTTATCCTCAAAACCCTAAACACGGGGGGAGACCATAGAAAGATTTCGCCACCTCTGCGGGGAGAAAAACACTGAGAGAGAAAGAGCTCTCTCGCAGACAGATTTCTGTCGGGGGAATTCCTTCCCGGAAAGGGGAGATCGTCGCCATCAACACCATCATCAAGCTAGACTTCATCGGGATCATCATCATCATCATCCACACCATCATCTCCACCAGCACCATCATCACCACTCCGTCCCGCTGTAACAATCGTGTTGAATACTTGCATAGTTCTTAGGGGAAACTTTCCCGGTGTTGATTACTATTGTAGTTGATGCTTATGAGTGGAACCATTGGATTATTGTTCATGTTTAGATTGTTATCCATTACCATATAATCTTTGATCTTGATCCATATGATGTCTTGTTAGTAGTTTGTTTAGTTCTTGAGGACATGGGAGAAGTCATGTTTTTAGTAGTGGATTTGTGTTGAGTTATTATTCAATGGTTTAGTATTTAAGTTGTGGTGCTATTCTTCTAGTGGTGTCATGTGAATGTAGACTACATGATACTTCACCATTTATGGGCCTAGGGGAATGCATTATGTATTTGGATACTAATTGTGGGGTTGCTAGAGTGACAAAAACATGAACCCTCGTTAGGACACCATTGCACAAGGGAGCGTAGGATCTCAGAGTTTAAGGTTGTGGTTAGGTTTATATCTTAATTACTTTCCTGTAGTTGCGGATGCTTGTAGGGGGTTTAATCACAAGTATGTATTAGTCCAAGTAAGGTCGGTACATTAGCACAGGTTCACCCACACAACACTTACAACACCAAAGTAGAGTACTCAACTTTATGAAGCGAAAGCACTTGACAGAGTTCCCATGTGTCCTCGAGAATGTTTGGTCCTTATAAGTATTTCCACCCGTTGTCCTTTGCTAAGAAAGGATTAGGCCACTTGCTGCAGTTGTTCTTTGCCTTTATTACTTGCACTTTGTTTCTTTGCTTTATTAGAAAACCCCTAAAAATCCGTTTGCTAAGTATTTACAGAGATTTCCTCGTTGGGATCGACACTTCTATTTATCGAAAGTACTATGATACACCCCCTATACTTGTGGGTCATCAAGACTATTTTCTGGCGCCGTTGCCGGGGAGTGAAGAGCTATTGAAGAGTGGAACTGGTAAAGGAAACTTCTACTATGAGTATTGCTTTTTATTTCTGTTTGTTACTTTGTTTCCAATATGGATATCCCACTTGGTTTTCTGCTTGGGAAAACTACTACCACTAGGGTAGTAGATGAATCACCACCTGTTGACATAGATCCTTTTAAGATACCTACAAGTATTGTTGATCGTGTCATGGATAATTATTATTTAGGGGATGGAACTATCCATCCTGGTGATCACTTGCTTTTTATCCATCAATTATGTGGGTTGTTTAAGTGTGCAGGTATCACAACTGAATAGGTGAAGAAGAAGTTACTCTCTATATCTGATGACCCACAAGTATAGGGGGTGTATCATAGTACTTTCGATAAATAGGAGTGTCGATCGCAACGAGGAGCAGAAGGTGCTGAACAGTGGTATGGAGCAGGAAATCCTTGTGAATACTTAGCAAACGGATTTTTAGTGGTTTTCTGACAAGGTAACAAAACAAGGAGCAAGTAACAAAGGTAACGAAAAAACGGGGCAAGTGGCCCAATCCTTTCTTAGCAAAGGACAAGCTGGTGGAAATACTTATAAAGACCAAACGTTCTCGAGGACACATGGGAACTCTGTCAAGTGCTTTCGCTTCAAATAGCCGAGTACTCTTCTCAGGTGTTGTAAGTGTTGTGTGGGTGAACCTATGCTAATGTACCGACCGTACTTGGACTAATACATACTTGTGATTAAACCCCCTACAAACATTCGTAACTACAGGAAAGTAATTAAGATATAAATCTAACCACAGCCTTAAACTCTGAGATCCTACGCTCCCTTGTGCAAAGGTGTCCTAACGGGGGTTCAGGTTTCTGTCACTCCGGCAACCCCACAATTAGTAGCCAAATACACAATGCATTCCCCTAGGCCCAAGTGTCATGTAGTCGATGTTCACATGACACCACTAGAAGAATAGCACCACAACTTAAATAATAAACCATTGAATAATAAATCAACACAGATCCACTAAGAACAACATGACTTCTCCCATGTCCTCAAGAACTAAACGAACTACTCACAAGACATCATATGGATCAAGATGAAATATGATATGATAATGGATAACAATCTGAACATAAACAATAATCCAATGGTTCCAATCACAAGCATCAACTACAATAGTAATCAACACCAGGAAAGTTTCCCCTAAGAACTAAAGCAATATCCAACACAATTGTTATAGCGGGATGGAGTGGTGATGATGGTGCTGGTGGAGATGATGGTGTGGATGATGATGATGATGATCCCAATGAAGCCTAGCTTGATGACGGTGTTGATGGCGATGATCTCCCCTCTCTAGGAAGGAATTCCCCCGGCAGAAATGTGTCTGTCGGAGAGATCTTTCTCTCTCGGTGTTTTCTGCCCCCAGAGGCGGCGGAAATCTATGTGTGGTGGCTCCCCGAGGCTTAGGGTTCCATAGGAAAGATATAGGCGAAGGGGCGGAGTCGAAGGTCGGGCAGGTGGGCCACACCTGCCCTAGGCGCGGGGTCAGGTGGGCCTGCGCCTAGGAGGGTGTGGGCCCCCTGAGGCCCTTCTTCGTCCCTGCTTCTGGCTCCCTCATTCTTCTGGAGAAATAATACGTTTCCATATTTTTCTGGTATTTTTCTAATCTTTGCGAAATTGCACCGAAACGCCTTCTTTTCTATCAGAATCCAGACTCCGGCAGTCCATCCTCCAAGAATCATCCAACATGCATAAACAGATGAAAAAGCCATAAGTAACACCTCATAATAAGACAAACATCAATGAATAGAGGTAAATTATGATATATAATGGTGAGGCAAATTGGGCGTATCAACTCCTGTCACATCCCAAGATTTTCCAAATCTTGTAATGTGAAAAATAAATGAATAAAATAAAATCTTGTTGATTTTTAGGACTAGAAGAAACTTTTTGAATCCAATTGGAAATCTTCAAACCAATTTGGATCAAACAAAATCCTAAAGAGATTTAAAAAGGTAAACCTTTAATAAAGGAAAATAAAATATTTTGGAACTACTATTTTGGATCTTTTAAATAAAAGGATTTGGTTTTCAAAAGAAAAGGTGGATCTATAAATAAGGATTATTTTATAGAGCCAAATTAAACCTTGGCCAAGCTTTTGAAATAAAACATTTTGTTTTGATAAAAATAGTGAAGGTTTATTAAATAAATTAATAAGGATTTAATATCCAAGTTTTATTAATAAAGGTTTTGCTATTTCCAAAACATCAAAACTTATTTATTTATTTAAAATAAGTTTTCCAAGTATTTTGTATTTTCAAATAAAACCTATTGTTTTGGTTTTGAAAATAATTAGGTTCCAAATAAAGATTTTAAATAAAACAAAGCTTATTGGATTTAATAACAATGGTCTATTTATTTAATTAATAATGGACCCTAAAATAAAATTATTGTTTTGGTTATGGAATTTTGGTTTATGTTACTGAACAGAACCAAATTCATAGTTGCAAAGTTTGGTGATTGTTTGAATTGATTTGGATGTTGGTTTGTTTGTTTGAAATTCAAAAACAGAAATTAGATTTGGAAAAAGAAAAGGTTCAGGAAGAAAAAAATGGAATCTGGACACAACCCAGTTGCCAAGCCCAAGAAGCCCAGAAACAGCCCAGCTCCCCTCCCCGAAGAAAAACGATTCGCACTCAGATTCTAACTCAAACAAACGCTGACTAGTGGCCCTCTTCTTCCTCTCATTTCTCGCTGACAGCGGGGACCCACGCAGCCAACTCACTCCTCTTCTTCCTCGCGACAACCACGCCGGACGTTTCTGCCGTTGATGTCGCGGCTTCAATTCGCAGTAATGTCGTGCCATAACCTCGCTGCGACCACGCCCTATTAATCGCCAGGGTCTCCTCCTCCTTTCCCCTCTGTCGCCCCACCTCGACACGCCCCCAGGCTGCTCCATTTCTCGCCACACCATCCTCGGTCCAACGAGCTTCCTCCTCCAATTCCGGCCAAGGCTCTCCACCCCGTGTCTCCCCGAGCCCACGATCAGACTCCCCACTCCCAGACGGTTCTCCCTGTGCTCTTCGTTCAACCGCGGGCGCCCCAGAGCATCACCTTCGTCAAGCTCTGACCTCGCCGCCACGTCTGTCTTCAACTCCGGCAAGTACCCAGGTAGTTTCAGACCGCCCCGCGCTTTCTCGTTCACGCTCCTACATTCGCCTCACTCTCCTGCATTTGACCACACCCTCGGTTTGCCTTCTCGTGAACCACAACATCGCCTCCGACCGCGACCAGAGCACGCCGTCGCCAGAACGAACTCCGGCGAGCGATTACTCCTACGACCGAGCGCCCCTTGACCCAAGAAGACCACGTTGAGCTTCCTCAGGCCTCTGCGATCTCGGTGAGCACTTCCCCTCCCCTCTTCGCTTCCTGTAACCGCCGTAGCGTCACCGCCTGGCCGTGCGCCGCCGCTAGCCACCGTCAGCGCCGCTCGCATATGGTCAAGTAGACCAGCACCGTAGGATCGAGATCTGACGCTCACGATTAGATCACTTAACTTCGAAAGGGTACGCGTCCTGTGCCACACGATCTATTTAGATCCAACGCGCCGCAGAGCCGATCCGGCCGAACCGGTACCGTCCAATGAGAAAGTGACGCGTGGCCAGTTTGGTTTAAAACAGAAATTTGAAAACAGAATTATTTGTGATTTTGAAAACACTATAACTTTAGATCCACACGTCCAAAAATTACAAACTTTATATCGTTGGAATCAGTGGAACAAACCCTAGCCAACCATGCCTTTTGTTTGGTAAATAGTATCTGTTAGCTTGTTGGTTTTTGTAGAAACATTTGTATGCTTGTTTAGAGTAGAAAAATTGTTCAAAAATGTTTTTAGGGTTAAAATCTTTGCAAATTGTTTTGTGGTGAACTCACTGACCCTAGGAACCAACCCATGGAGTTAAAAATGATTTTGATGAAAGTTAGGATGGATTAATTGGTTTAACCCATTTCTAGCCAAATAAAAATAATGGTTTTGTTATGAAAATGTTTTTGGAGTAAAAACTTTGGAAAAATGTTTTGGACCAAACCTAATGACCCTAAACACCAAGTTTTGAGAAACAACAACTTATTTGGTGAACAACCTAAAGTTGTTGCTTTGATAAAAATGTTTTCCACCACATAAAATAATGAAAGGATTTAAAAAATGGTTTATGGACAAAACCCTTTTGCAAATGACTTTGCCACTTTGGAAAATGACCACTTTGGACCTTACAAAGTTTAGAATCCTAGTTGAGACCACCTTTGCAAATAAACCTATCTCTTGCATGCTTACAAGCATGACTTAGATCCCATTGTTTTATGTGTGTGAATTGTTTGATTGATTGCTGGTTTGGAATGCTTGTTGATATTGGGTTTGCTTGATTGATTGTAGTGAAGTTAGCAAAGTGTGAGACTAGCAAGATCAAGGAGTGAACCACCATTCCCTACCAAAAAGGCAAGTTACACTATCATCTAAAGTCCTACTATTTTCATTATACTTAGTGGATTTGCAAACATGCATGAAAAGAATTTCTATACTTATGCTATGCTAAATCCTAATAGGATTCCCTATACACTCCTTAGTGAAAATATTGTAGTTGTTACATGCTTAGCCATGCTATGTTTTGAAAAGAGATACATGTTGAGATTTTATGGAATTGATAAAAGGACTTGTGATTTTATATAATAAAACAAGGACTCAATGAACCACCTGGGTGGCCAAGGATACTTTGAGTTTTGGAGAAGGTTGCAACAAAAGGAACCATGTCTATGGAAATCTCTTTGTGTTGTGCTCCAAAGGAAACCACCCAGGAAACTTAGAGATTGAACATGTTTCTCCAATTGTGGCTTTCGTGTGCAACCACATGCTATTATGGCTCTGGCTTAGTCAACTACATTGGGAAGACCCATGCACTGTCTTCAGTTAACTGGACATGGGGAACTGGAATCCTACATGTGTTCTAAAGTCAAGCTAGCAATGGTGTATGGGAGGACCTTTTGGAAAGACTTCGTCACATTCTCAATCTGCCAGTACTCCATCTTGGTGTGCACTAATCCAGTGGCCACTGGTGGCAACAATATGGGATTGTGACATGTGGGTAAAGTGTGCAACTTCTGCAGAAGATAATAAAATCTAAGTACTTAGTCGTGTCCCCGGTTATTGACAATACTGAGCAACTAAAGTTTGAAGCTATGGGAGATCTCGACATTCTAATTTCTAAAAGAAAACTTTTAAAGACTTGATGCACATGGGGTTACCAAGGAGCTCAAGAGACTTTGATAAAACTTGATGTACTTGGGGGTACCAAGGAACCCAAGAGATTTTGATGAAAACATGAACACTTGGGGTTACCAAGGAACTCATGAGATTTTGATAAAACTTGATGCACTTGGGGTTACCAAGTAGCTCAAGGGATTTTGGCAAAGACTTGAACACTTGGGGTTACCAAGGAGTTCAAGGGATTTTGAAAAGAGATTTGACAAAGGACCAAAACCATTTTGAAAAGATAGGATAAAGTATTGCTTTCTGCAAATGAGCCTTAAACCCTACTTAGCCAAAATTGCATGTAAAGATAGGATCCACTCATATTATACATAGTAGTGAAACTTGCCAATACAATTCAAATGTATTGACCCTTGTGGCTGTAACTTGTAATGTTGCAGGTTTGATTGATTTTAGTGAAGATTGATTGATTAGGATTACAAAGTCTACAACCAACATCTGCCTGTGGCACTTTGAAGATGAAGGACCCCATAACTATAGTTATTCCGCTGCAATGTAATGTAATAGCCAAATGAGCTATGTATGATGTAATAAAACTATGTTATTCCTGGTTATAAAGTTGTATTATGACCTTTGTTTCTTGATATTACATCTTAACTGTGGATGCTAGCTATTGATCCAGGGACTAGAATTGTAAACACAGGGGACTCCACCTTATATTGTTTAAAGGTTGGGACACTCCTTCTACAGATGGTATCAGAGCATTGTGTTGCCTGTAGGATTTGTAAACCTAGGATTGGACAAAAACCCTTAGAAAATAGGAGATTATGTTTTGATCCAAAAACTTATTTACAAAAACACTTGTAAACTCTTTTCTCAACCATTTTGGTTTCAACTCTACTCATCTTCTATTTCAACTTGATGGAAAACCTACCCCATGGCCAAAGACTACACCATGTGCAAAGGACTTTATCAACTCTAATGACTTCAACACTTTCAACTCTAATGACTTCAACTTCTTCAACTCTAATGACTTCAACTTCTTCAACTCTAATGACTTCAACATCTTCAGCATGATCACCAAGGACTTCCAACTTGGATACCACCAAGGACTACAAGTGAGACAATGAAATCTTGCTCAAGATTTAGAGACTAAGGGAATACAAAATAAGGAGTTCACTGCCCTTGAAGTGTTGTAACCAAGGAGTTTTTCCCAAGGAACCATGATCTCATGTAAGAAGAAGCAACCAAGAAGGATGGAAAGATCACAAGTAAAACATATAGATGGACCACCATATTTTAGATAAGTCAAAACACACCAACTTATGTGGTGTAACAAAAATATTTTGTTGCCTAAAGTATGTGCTTCAACTTTGTTGTTTGAGTGAAATGTTTGACTTATGAATGCATGCACATTGTTTGTGTGAATTGTGATGTGTGTGATTAGAAATATTTCATTAGAAATATCTTGTCTATTCTAATCTCCCTTCAAACCAAACAGATGACTACTCCAAGAGACTCCAACATCAAGGTTGATGACACCAACACCAACCAAGAGGACAGCATGAAAGAGCTCATAGCAACCCACAACCAGTTGAACCAAGTGACAACTCAATTCATAGCCAACACCAGTGGAGAAGATCCAACACTACAAGGATTTTTGGAAACTCAAGGCCAACTGATGCTTAAGGTGACTGATCAAATGATCAAAATGGAAGAAAGCTATCCCAAAAGAGTTTGTGACAACAAGGATGATAGAAACATTATTCTAGATGGAGCACCATCTTGCATTATTTGTGGAGACAAGGATCATACTACCAAAGAGCATGGAGATCAATGCCCCAACTGTGAAGAGAAACATCCTGTTGGACAATGCCCCACTTCTCAAGCTACTTGCTACCTATGTGAAGGAAACAACCATGTTCCTATCCAATGCCCCATCTATTCCATAGTGGAACAAAGGAAATAAGGTGGAGTGCAAGGATCCAAGTCTACCTTACCTCCAAACAAAACAACCCAATTCAAAGGATCAAAGAAACCCAAGAAGCAAAAGAAATACAAAAGCCATGTGCAATGTCATAAGTGTAAGGAAATGGGACACTATTCCGGTGAATGCCTAGAGAACCTGAAGAATAAAGAGATTGGCCAAGTGGTGTGTAACAACTGCAAAGAACTAGGCCACTATGTAGCAACTTGTCCACAAGAACCACGTAAAGAACTCAAGGATATCAACTGTTTCAATTGCAAGAACCCAGGACATTATGCAAGCAACTGTCCAGAAAAGATGAAGAACAAGTTGAACAAGCCTATGGAGAAACTCAACCTTGGCCCATGAGTCAAGTATGGAAACAAAGGACACAATGCAAATGTTTGCCCATGAGAAATTTTCCCCAGGATCCCAAGAAGGACAATATGTAATTTTTGTTTGAAATTTTTTAAGGGTGGTAGTACCCTAGTTGTTTTGAGCCTACTTGTAACCCTAGACTTCCCAAATCTCGGGACGAGATTTATTTTAAGGGTGGTAGCCTGTCACATCCCAAGATTTTCCAAATCTTGTAATGTGAAAAATAAATGAATAAAATAAAATCTTGTTGATTTTTAGGACCAGAAGAAACTTTTTGAATCCAATTGGAAATCTTCAAACCAATTTGGATCAAACAAAATCCTAAAGAGATTTAAAAAGGTAAACCTTTAATAAAGGAAAATAAAATATTTTGGAACTACTATTTTGGATCTTTTAAATAAAAGGATTTGGTTTTCAAAAGAAAAGGTGGATCTATAAATAAGGATTATTTTATAGAGCCAAATTAAACCTTGGCCAAGCTTTTGAAATAAAACATTTTGTTTTGATAAAAATAGTGAAGGTTTATTAAATAAATTAATAAGGATTTAATATCCAAGTTTTATTAATAAAGATTTTGCTATTTCCAAAACATCAAAACTTATTTATTTATTTAAAATAAGTTTTCCAAGTATTTTGTATTTTCAAATAAAACCTACTGTTTTGGTTTTGAAAATAATTAGGTTCCAAATAAAGATTTTAAATAAAACAAAGCTTATTTGATTTAATAACAATGGTCTATTTATTTAATTAATAATGGACCCTAAAATAAAATTATTGTTTTGGTTATGGAATTTTGGTTTATGTTACTGAACAGAACCAAATTCATAGTTGCAAAGTTTGGTGATTGTTTGAATTGATTTGGATGTTGGTTTGTTTGTTTGAAATTCAAAAACAGAAATTAGATTTGGAAAAAGAAAAGGTTCAGGAAGAAAAAAAATGGAATCTGGACACAGCCCAGTTGCCAAGCCCAAGAAGCCTAGAAACAGCCCAGCTCCCCTTCCCGAAGAAAAACGATTCGCACTCAGATTCTAACTGAAACAGACGCTGACTAGTGGCCCTCTTCTTCCTCTCATTTCTCGCTAACAGCAGGGACCCACGCAGCCAACTCACTCCTCTTCTTCCTCGCGACAACCACGCCGGCCATTTCTGCCGTTGATGTCGCGGCTTCAATTCGCAGTAATGCCGCGCCATAACCTCGCTGCGACCACGCCCTATTAATCGCCAGGGTCTCCTCCTCCTTTCCCCTCTGTCGCCCCACCTCGACACGCCCCCAGGCTGCTCCATTTCTCGCCACACCATCCTCGGTCCGACGAGCTTCCTCCTCCAATTCCGGCCAAGGCTCTCCACCCCGTGTCTCCCCGAGCCCACGATCAGACTCCCCACTCCCAGACGGTTCTCCCTGTGCTCTTCGTTCAACCGCGGGCGCCCCAGAGCATCACCTTCGTCAAGCTCTGACCTCACCGCCGCGTCTGTCTTCAACTCCGGCAAGTACCCAGGTAGTTTCAGACCGCCCCGCGCTTTCTCGTTCACGCTCCTACATTTGCCTCACTCTCCTGCATCTGACCACACCCTCGGTTTGCCTTCTCGTGAACCACAGTATCGCCTCCGACCGCGACCAGAGAACGCCGTCGCCAGAACGAACTCCGGCGAGCGATTACTCCTACGACCGAGCGCCCCTTGACCCAAGAAGACCACGTTGAGCTTCCTCAGGCCTCTGCGATCTCGGTGATCACTTCCTCCCTTCGCTTCAGAACCGCCAGAAGGCGTCACCGCTGGCCGCACCGCTAGCCACCGTCGGCGGCCGCATATGGTCAAGCGGACCCGACCGTAGGATCGAGATCGACGCTCACGATTAGATCACTTAACCCGAAGGGTACGCCTGCGTCGCACGATCTATTTAGATCCAACGCGCCGCAGAGCCGATCCGGCGGAACCGGTACCGTCCAATGAGAAAGTGACGCGTGGCCAGTTTGGTTTAAAACAGAAATTTGAAAACAGAATTGTTTGTGATTTTGAAAACACTATAACTTTAGATCCACACGTCCAAAAATTACAAACTTTATATCGTTGGAATCAGTGGAACAAACCCTAGCCAACCATGCCTTTTGTTTGGTAAATAGTATCTGTTAGCTTGTTGGTTTTTGCAGAAACTTTTGTATGCTTGTTTAGAGTAGAATTTTTTTTCAAAAATGTTTTTAGGGTTAAAATCTTTGCAAATTGTTTTGTGGTGAACTCAATGACCCTAGGAACCAACCCATGGAGTTAAAAATGATTTTGATGAAAGTTAGGATGGATTAATTGGTTTAACCCATTTCTAGCCAAATAAAAATAATGGTTTTGTTATGAAAATGTTTTTGGAGTAAAAACTTTGGAAAATGTTTTGGACCAAACCTACTGACCCTAAACACCAAGTTTTGAGAAAAAACAACTTATTTGGTGAACAACCTAAAGTTGTTGCTTCGATAAAAATGTTTTCCACCACATAAAATAATGAAAGGATTTAAAAAATGATTTATGGACAAAACCCTTTTGCAAATGACTTTGCCACTTTGGAAAATGACCACTTTGGACCTTACAAAGTTTAGAAGCCTAGTGGAGACCACCTTTGCAAATAAACCTATCTCTTGCATGCTTACAAGCATGACTTATATCCCATTGTTTTATGTGTGTGAATTGTTTGATTGATTATTGGTTTGGAATGCTTGTTGATATTGGGTTTGCTTGATTGATTGTAGTGAAGTTAGCAAAGTGTGAGACTAGCAAGATCAAGGAGTGAACCACCATTCCCTACCAAAAAGGCAAGTTACACTATCATCTAAAGTCCTACTATTTTCATTATACTTAGTGGATTTGAAAACATGCATGAAAAGAATTTCTATACTTATGTTATGCTAAATCCTAATAGGATTCCCTATACACTCCATAGTGAAAATATTGTAGTTGTTACATGCTTAGCCATGCTATGTTTTGAAAAGAGATACATGTTGAGATTTTATGGAATTGAGAAAAGGACTTGTGATTTTATATAATAAAACAAGGACTCAATGAACCACCTGGGTGGCCAAGGATACTTTGAGTTTTGGAGAAGGTGGCAACAAAAGGAACCATGTCTATGGAAATCTCTTTGTGTTGTGCTCCAAAGGAAACCACCCAGGAAACTTAGAGATTGAACATGTTTCTCCAATTGTGGCTTTCGTGTGCAACCACATGCTATTATGGCTCTGGCTTAGTCAACTACATTGGGAAGACCCATGCACCATCTTGATTAACTGGACATGGGGACCTGGAATCCTACATGGGTGCTGAAGGCAAGCTAGCAATGGTGTATGGGAGGACCTTTTGGAAAGACTTCGTCACATTCTCAATCTGCCAGTACTCCATCTTGGTGAGCATTAATCTAGTGGCCACTGGTGGCAACAAGATGGGATTGTGACATGTGGGTAAAGTGTGCAACTTCTGCAGAAGATAATAAAATCTAAGTACTTAGAGGTGTCCCCGGTTATGGACAATACTAGGCAACTAAAGTTTGAAGCTATGGGAGATCTCGACATTCTAATTTCTAAAATAAAACTTTTAAAGACTTGATGCACTTGGGGTTACCAAGGAGCTCAAGAGACTTTGATAAAACTTGATGTACTTGGGGGTACCAAGGAACCCAAGAGATTTTGATGAAAACATGAACACTTGGGGTTACCAAGGAACTCATGAGATTTTGATAAAACTTGATGCACTTGGGGTTACCAAGTAGCTCAAGGGATTTTGGCAAAGACTTGAACACTTGGGGTTACCAAGGAGTTCAAGGGATTTTGAAAAGAGATTTGACAAAGGACCAAAACCATTTTGAAAAGATAGGATAAAGTATTGCTTTCTGCAAATGAGCCTTAAACCCTACTTAGCCAAAATTGCATGTAAAGATAGGATCCACTCATATTATACATAGTAGTGAAACTTGCCAATACAATTCAAATGTATTGACCCTTGTGGCTGTAACTTGTAATGTTGCAGGTTTGATTGATTTTAGTGAAGATTGATTGATTAGGATTACAAAGTCTACAACCAACATCTGCCTGTGGCACTTTGAAGATGAAGGACCCCATAACTATAGTTATTCCGCTGCAATGTAATGTAATAGCCAAATGAGCTATGTATGATGTAATAAAACTATGTTATTCCTGGTTATAAAGTTGTATTATGACCTTTGTTTCTTGATATTACATCTTAACTGTGGATGCTAGCTATTGATCCAGGGACTAGCATTGTAAACACAGGGGACTCCACCTTATATTGTTTAAAGGTTGGGACACTCCCTCTACAAATTCCCCAAGCTTAGACTTCACTTGTCCCCAAGCAAAAACTGAGCTCTGTAAATGTAGCACCCCGGGTAAAACCACTACTAGAAACCTCCTATCTTTATCTCTATGCATCATCATAACATCATCATGCATATTAATTTTGTCTAAAACTATTTGTGAAATACTATGTTGTTTTCTAAACTAGCCCTCCTTAAATTTTAAATCAAACCTCTCGGTCCGTTCGGACCTTGTATTTATCTTAAACTATTTACAAAATCTTATAAAACAAACTAATTAACTAAACTATTTTTTTCCTAGAGAGACCGCCAGACCGGCCAAGCCCAAAGGCCCAGCTAGCAGCAGCCCACTACCCAAATAAAAACCCTAACCCTAATCCCTAGCTATCCCCACCTACCACCTACCTAGATCCCACCCTGCCGCCGCCACACACCGGACTCGCACGCCGCCACCTGATCCTAGCGTACCAAGAACGCCCGCAACCCCACCCCACCCCGAGCGGTCCCACTAGCACCCGCTCCTGCCGCTAGACGCCACCCATCCAAGTGAAGGGAATATGCCCGAGAGGCAATAATAAAGTGGTTATTATCGTATTCCTTATTTATGATAAATGTTTATTTTGCTTGCTATAATTGTATTAATACGAAAACGTTAATACATGTGTGTTTAATAAACAAAAATGAAGTTCCTAGTTATGCCTCTCTTATAAACTAGCTCGTTGGTTAACATGATGATCAAAGTTTCCTGATCATGGACATTGGATGTTGTTAATAACGAGGTCACAACATTAGTGTAATGATGTGATGAACATTCATCTGATGTATAGCATTACGATCAAAGTCATTGACTTTATATTGCTATAACAACTTACGAAGTGATCCTAATCCTTAGACCATGAGATCATGTCAATCACTAACACCGGAAGAGTTTCTCAATGACATCAAACGTCACACCGTAACTGGGTGATTATAAAGATGGCTTCAGAACTACTAAAGTGTTATGTTGAGACCCATGGATCGAGAGTGGAATTTGTTCATCCCGATGACGGATAGATATGCTCTGGGACCTCTCGGTGATATCACATTGATTAGCTTGCAAGCAAGTGATTTGATCACTAGAATGTTATACCACGGGAACGAGAAAAGAGTGCATGTCGGTAACGAGATCAAACTAGGTATGGAGATACCGATGATCGAATCTTGGACATGTAATATATCGTGAAACAAAGGGATTAAGATACTAGCGTAAAAAGGTTCACACGATCACAGAAGTCATCGTTGAATGTGGGAGTCGATGGATCTCGTGTCCCGCTCATCGATTATTGATTGGAGAAGGGTCTCGATCATGTCCGCATTATTCGCGAACCGTAGGGTGACACACTTAAGGGATACCGACACCATTCGGAGCAAATGATATGCCAGAAAAAGAAAAGGAAAGCAGGAATTTATTTCAAGAGACACCAAACTGCTTTGGAAATTGAAACTGGTTCTGCATGTGAAATTGAAATGTTGTAAGGGGTTTTATGTGAATGTTTGTTAATTAAAGTAATTAAAGTAATTAACAAAATTCTGAATAAATAAATAAAAGAGTTTTATTTAAATGAGAGCTTGCATTAAATTTGGTGGAATTTAATGCATGTGAGTGGATTTTTGAGTGGAGGCTTTTTAATGGGAGTGGAGGCTTTTCATTTTGAGTGGGAGCTCCACCCACATGAATGTGGAAGAGGTGGGGGAAGCCCCATGGCTGGGCGCCATGCCCCTTGGGTGCCCCCCTCTCCCCTATAAAAGGCCCCCCTCTCCTCCTCTCAAAGCACACCTCCTCGCGAAGGATCTCTCTCCCCCCTTTAGAATTCCCCATGGTCTCGGATCAGAGAGATACATGTTCCCGGTGGCTTTTTCTGGAAGGATTTGTTGCTTCCGCTGCTTCGCTGGAGCGAGGGCGTGGAGGTTGTCGGGGTACCCGTACGTGTGTGTGATCACGGATGCACCACTGCTTTGAGGTGCTGGACTTGATCGTGCTGGACCGGCTGGACCAGACGGACTTCATCACGATCTTGAGATCGGCAATCGTTCGTCTACATCATCCACGACTACAACCTCGTTAACGCTATTCGGTCTTTGAGGGTATGTATTCTATGGATGTATATCCACCCGTTTCTTGTATCTAGTAGATAGATCTTGGTACTTAGATGTTCCCATCGTAGGAAATTTTTTGTTTTCTATGCTGCGAACCCTACAGTGGTATCAGAGCCGGATCTATGCATAGATACTTTTCACGGGTAGTACACATATGAGTATGTGGGCGATGATGATCATTTTATTGCTTCTTAGTTGTACTTTGGATATTGGTGGCATAGTGGGATGAAGCGGCCCGGACAAACTTTACATGTCCTCGCACATGAGATCCGTTCCATGCTTGACATGCAACTAGTTTTGCATAAGTGGCTAGCGGGTGTCTGTCTCTCCTACTATAGTCAATATCTAATTTGCAACGAGTTGTCAACAATTTGGTTATCCTCGTTGTGGTTCATGTTCGTAGGTGTTATCGCCATATTTTGGCCAACGAAGGAGATGGGCCGTGATCAAGATGGGCTTGGAAGATGCGTATATTCAACGTGTTGTTGGATCGGCCTAGTACGTAGAATTGGGATAAACTGCCCGTGTATCTTGTATCATAGTAGGTTTCGTTTCAGTTTAGGTTCCGTTTCAGTTTAGGTAAAGATAGAGTTGTAGAGTTATTCCAAAAGTAGAGAGTCTCCGGACTATAAATATGTACCTAAGGTTATCAAGAAAAAGAGGACAATCACGTTCACGACAAACACAATCTCGGCGCGCCATACCCCTTGTTTTCGAGGGTTTATTTCGGTAAGTGTCATGCTGCCTAGATTGCATCTTGCGATCTAGGCGATACTTTACTTATCGTTATTTGGTGTTACTCGTCTTGAAGCCTTGTTGATGGCGAGTAACATTATTATCATAGATCTGTTGAGGTTAGCATCGGTGTTCTTCGTTATAATCGTTTGATTTTGCTACCTCTAGTTGTCTCGCTACCTTCGCACCTTTTCCCAAGTGCAAGGGTAGCACCTTGTGATCTTTATTTAGCTGATTCGATCTGTTATGGTTGTGCCTTGCTCGCCAAGGTTTAGTTTGATATCTACGTAGTCAGGCCTTACAAGCGGGTTGAGCGATCCGGTAGTACATAGGGCGTGGCTTATTCGTTCTAGAGAAGTTGTTCGTAATTGACTTTACGTTGGTTATTAGGCCTCCTCTAGGGTTAATATTCTTCATCTTTTGTACATACCAGGCTCAATTACGTGTAGGACGTTCGATTCGTGGTGAAAACATTAAAGCGTCATAGATCGATTTAACTTGTAGTGATCAAGCAAAACCCCATGTTATCGTAAATCTAATGCGAGAACCATGGGGCAATCGGCTCTAGGAGCCGATTCTGAAACTTGAGCCAGTCACGACTCGAATTTTACGTATACTTGTTTACCATGCAGAAATCAATCGGAGCAATCCTTCACCTTCTGACCAGGTATAGGTCGGTGGCATCTCGAACCAAGCCGGGCGTGTCGGAGTTTTGCGGCCGTTGCCCGAGGGACCAGAGCCCACCAGCGATTACAGGAGCCTCCGGCTCTTCGTGTTGCTCGTCGCTGCTCGGTGAGTTTTGGCGGCAACACATTCAGCACGCCCGGTGGGACACTCAACAACGTCTACATCAACATCCGACGCTGCGATGGAAGCGAGACCCGATCACGTCTGACGATTTACTGAAGAGCACAAAGGCGAAGTATGATGAGATCGAAATCTCTTGAAGCCGATCTCATCGGCTCTTTTGAGAGGACCCGTAAGCATGGCATCAAGTGGAGGGTTCTCCCGAGGTGCTCTTGATGAGGTAGATCTGCATTCCTTCGGAGGAGCGCACGAGCTCTGACGAAGTCAACTACATGGTGGCTCATTCTCTTGCACCGCCATTACGAGAGCACAGTGAACGCTTTTGAAGCGGTTCGCGTAGTTCAGGAGATCATGAAACATCAGTACTCTCCGTCGGGGCCTACTTTAGGGACTCACCAGGGAGAAAGACCGCTCCAGACCAGGCCATAGCTGCCATTCACACTTGCGGCTCCAGAGCCGCCAGGAGCAGCGGCTTACGTCGTCTACAAGGCTGGAGGCGACCCAGGCGATTGCCAATACCTGTTTGAGCCACCTAAGGAAATCCCACACGAATATATATGCACCTACGTGCCGGACTGCAACAACCTGACACGCACCAACCAGATTGCAACCGCGGGAGTTTCTGGCGGGGTTCTGAGGCGGATCTTGAGGCGGCGTTTACAGCAGCGATGTGCAGGATAGACGCCGACAAATAAGTGGCTAGCCAAGTATGCCATGGAACAAGTCATGAGAATCTAGCCCTGCAGCTCAAACAGTGGAGAAAATCCGTACCATCTGAGAGACCGGTTGAACGCGTGCGAAGAGAAGGATAATCGGCTATTCAAAGCCGTACCCCAACGAGTTTGATCGATTCGCTGCCACCCAAGTATCGGCTCCACGAGTTCTCAAGGTTTAGCGGTCGGAAGGGTAAAGCTCGATCGAGCACATAAGCGATACAGCACGCTAGGCATAATTTGACATCGGATCGATCGCGTAAGGTTTTTTCGCAATCGGCAGACCAGCTTTTGGGTGGTACACCTCGCCACGATTCGATTCATACGGAAGCAACTGGATGAGCGTTCCACATCGATTACCATTCGAGGCTCTTGGTGGCATTGCGGACTGGCGCAGTGCGGCGAAGCGAGAAACTGGCGAGTACATCCAGCTTCAGACCGTCGAACCGATGTTACTCGTTTAAGCGAGAAGGAAGCGATCGGTGGCGGTGTTGGGTCTCTCGGCACCCATCAAGGATCGCTTTCAAGTGAGTACAACTCATTGGCGCATGGCCCGAAGCGGCGATGTATGAACAGCGCCACCGAGTTGTACCAAGACAAATTCAAGCGTCCGATAGGCACAGTCGATCAGAAGAAGATGATCCTACAGGACCGTGAAGTGGCCGTGGCTGAATGGGCTCGGGGCAGATCTGTGGCCTGCAAATGGGTGAAACAGCAAGGGCTGCAAAGGGTTCGACTTGATGTGAGCAAAGCCGAGCAGATATTCGATTTACTGCTGAAGGAAAAGCAGCTGAGGTTACCTGAAGGCCACAAAATCCCTACGGCTCAGGAAATGCACAGGAGACCATACTGCAAGTGGCATCACTCGTTCACCCACACCACCAATGATTGCAAGAGCTTCGCCAAATCCAAATGGCGATAGAACAAGGCCGTCGATCCTTGGGCGTTCGCCATGAAAGTGGACACGAACCCATTTCCGGCGTCAACATGGTAGAACTCGATCGCTCCATGGCGTCAACTGGATTTTCGTTCGGTGTTAATATGGCGGTCTGGTACCACCATGACACGTACAAGGAGGAGGTGTCCGCTCGGGGCAAATAAAGAAAGGAGGTCCTGGCGACCGGCCCAGCCACAATGACAAGGTATTAGGAGGAACAGGTGAGGAGAGTGCGGTATCAGAGGCCACATTCCACCCATCTCCTTAACAAGTATGAGCGTCAGTATGACCAACGTCGCCGGCGCGATGGAGACGATGAAGGATATGAGCACCTCGCTAAGGGACCGTAAAAAGAAAGGAAGGCGCACAAGCATTGGGATTGTCCTTTCTTCAAGTATTCTTTGGGACGCGGGAATGAGCCGATTGCCTACAGTCGACAACTGCCCGGAATGCGGTCAGCAGAAGGAGGACACGAGGCCAGTGTCAGTGTTCAAACGTCTAGGGACTCTTCCACCCCAAAGCCGTTACAGGGAGTCCGCTCGGGCAGAAGACCTCGAGAAGCCAAAGAATGACAAAGACGAAGACATATATCACCGTCCAAGGTGGTGTCCCGACGGACTCGGACACACCCAAAAGCGTGAGTGCAGCGGCTGCGTAACGGAGGAAGCTGAGCGATATCTCACGCTTTAAAGAAAGCACGGCCCGATCGGCCGTCAAAATTAAGCGAACCACAGAAGCGGAAGACCGCCGACAAGGAAAGAATGGCGCCCCAAACCGGTAAAGCCGATGCATAGACATCGGGCTGGCACAAACATGGTGTTCGTAATCCGTCGAAATTCTGCGCCAAGAACCAATGAGCTACCGATGTACAGTTTGACGCGGTCCACGGCGGTTATCTTTGAGAAGCGCGTGAGAAGGGTTACAAACATCGAAAGTCCTACTGCGAGGTTACATCAATGGGCAACCTGTCGGCAAGATGTTGGTGGACACCGAGCGGATCAATATCATGCCGTACTCCATGCTACGACGTTTGGGGCGCTCACTACGATCTGATCAAAACCAACGTCACGTTAAGCGACTTCAGCAGTCGGTCTTCGGAAGCATAAGGCGTCTTGAGCGTGGATCGGCGATGGGCGGAAAACCATACCCACGTCATTTTTAAATCGTGGACAAAAAAGTACCTCTGTTGTCTTGCTAGGTAGAGACCGGATTCACGCTAATTGCTGCATTCCATCCACGATGCACCGTGCCTATACTGATGGGACGGAGATGAAGTGGAGGTCATCCATGCGAGATGATTCTCGAGATTTCCATAGGGCATGAGCGTGCAGGAAGCGAAGACCAAGAGCCGATCTGGAATCGATCTAGACGGCTGTGGCGCATTGAAGCTACAAAAAAGCGGGGTGAGGCTGGTCTTATCCACGGCCCGACAGAGTAGCGAGGTCCACGGCGTCGTGCGGCCGATCCTCGCGATCGGCAACTAAAAATAGGAAGCACCAATCAATGCGACAAGCGGATCACGTAGTCGTGGCGAGGAGATGCCCGCCATTGTAACACAATAAGGTGTAAACCATCCTTAACTAATTCAATCAAAAGGGGCGATTCAGGGCAATCGGCCCAAATCATTTGTTGTTACCTCACCTCTTGTTTGCCCTGTGTTTAGCGTCGATTTGACAGTGATGGAAAGCTAGGGTATGGGTTTACATCCGATGAGCTAGAAGAGATCGACATTGGTCACGGGGATAAGCCACGACCAACATTTATCGCCAGAAAGTTAGATCCGAATCTGCGGGGCGATGATAGCCCTGTTGAAACAATATCGATCGCCGCTTTGGGACTACAGAGATGCCAGGTTAGACAGAGCATCATTGAGCATCGACTCCGCTCAAAAAGGATTTGACCATTTCAAAGTGAGCACGACAAATGAAGGCGAAATTCGGAAGAAGTCAAGAAGAGGTCGAGAAAATGTTGTGACCAAGTTAATCGGGCCATGCGGTATCTTTGAGTGGATTTCTAGTATCGTACTGTGAGAAAAAGGATGGCCGGTGGCGTGTTGCCATATATTTTCGGGATCTCAGAGCTACCCCAAAGGATGAGTATCCGATGCCGGTGGCGAAACGTTAGTCAACGCAATGGTCATAAGATCTTGAGCTTCATGGATGGCAATGCGGTTACAACCAAATTTTTATGGCTCGGAAGACATACACAAGGCGCATTCGAGTCCCGGGTTCGGTGGGGTTGTTCGGTATGTAGTCATGACGTTTGGACTGAAGAATGCGGCGCCACGTACCAAAGAGCCATGAATTATATTTTCATGATCGATCGGCAAGTGGTGGAAATCTACATCGATGACGTGGTAGTCAAGTGCCTTCAGCGCAAGGACACTTAGGCGATCTACGACGTCTGGACCGAACAAGAAAATTCGCCTACGGATGAATCCAAAGAAGTGTGCCTTGAGGTGACGGCGGTCGTTCTTGGGTTTTGGTCCATGAACGCGGGATTGAGATCGGCTGAAAAGTCGAGGAGGCGGTCACGAACAATGAAGCCACCCACTACAAAGAAAGAACTGCATCTCTCATCGGCAAGATCAACTTCGTCGGAAGATTCATCTCAATCTGTCGGGAAGAATAGAGCCGTTCATGGGACTAGTGAAAATTAAATCGACGAGGAATTCATTGGAGGCGAGAACAACAATGAGCCTTTGACGAAATCAAAGAATATCGTGAAGCGCCGGTGTTGGTTCCACCCAAATGGACAGACCGTTCTACATTTACTTGTCGATGGCACACATCCATCGCCTCGGTGGTGGTGCAAGTTTATGATGAAATTTGGGCGAGTCGTATTTTACATAAGCGAAGGATCTTTGGACGGAGACAAGGTATCCCGATATCGATAAGTTGTGCCTCTTTGTTTTTCACCAAGCTGCGCCACATTTTGCTATCGTGAGATCATCATCATACCGTCGGGCGTCATAAAGCACATCTTTGTCGGCTCCTATGTTAAAAAAGGATTGGGCAAATGGATGTTTGCATTATCGAGTTTGACATCCGGTATCAACCCAAAGCGATTAAGGGACAAAGGCGATCTTATCGCTGAAAGGATCAACACTAACATAGCAAAGACCGTCCATAGGCGTGGGCTATGTTTTTCGACGGATCGGTTTGTGACGATGGTCATGCATCGGCATTTTACTAAATGTCGCCCGGGCAACATTTTCCTTCTCCATCAGTTGTCTACCTCTCGCACTAACAATGTAGCCGAGTGCGAGGCGTCGCAAGGAATGGAGTTACTCCTCGAGCAAAAGCGGTGGAAATTTTGGAGAATCCAAGTTGGTGATTTCCCAACTCACGGAGGAGTACAAGTGTGAGCGAGTCCCTCTTCCCATTATGGTTGCCATGAGCCGATGGCGATTCGGTACATAAACTTCACTGGATCCCACGGTCGCAGAATCTGAGGCAAATGATCTTGCACAAATGGCTTGGGCTACAAGGATGTAGCGAAGGAGCCGATGTTCGTGCAGTTCGGAAGGCGGCGACTAGAGGCGATATCTTCAATTACTTGAAGGATTAAAACAGGGCACCTAAGCGGATAAGGTACAAAGCCATGAAGTATGTGCTTATTAGGGATGACATGTTTCTGAGGACTCTGGAAGGATTATTGCTCAAATGTGCAGGGACGGCCGAGGCTAATCGGCTCCTACGAGGTACACGAAGGCTGTGGAACTCACCAATCAGCTCACAAGATGAAATGGTTGATCAGCGATCGGGGTTTTATTGGCCCACCATGCTTGAGGACTGTTTCAAGTACTACAAAGGGTGCCAAGCATGTTAGAAGTTTGGGAAAATTCAGATGGTACCCGTCGGCAATGAACCCCATCATCAAGCCTTGGCCATTCGAGGTTGGGGCATGGATATGATCGGCAAAATCAATCCCCATCAAGCAAAGGCCACATGTGGATTTTGGCCATTCTTGATTATTTCACTAAATGGGTGGAGGCTGTCCCGATGAAATCAGTAAACTCAAAGGATGTTATCAACTTTGTGAAAGAACATGTCATCCATAGATTCGGGATTCCCCAAACTATCACGACCGATGGATGTTCGGTCTTTATTTCTCAGGAGTTTAGAAAGTTTTGCGAGGACACGGGGATTAAGATGATCAGATCATCTCCATACTATGCTCAGCGAATGGGCAAGGCAAGCGTCAACGAGCCTCATCAAGGCGATCAAGAGAAAATCGATGAGCACCCTAGGCGCTGGCACGAGGTTTTGTCAGAGGCATTGTGGGCTTATCGCATGTCATGCCATGGGGCGATTAAAACCTCGCCATACCATCTAGTGTATGGACAAGAAGCCGTATTGCCTTGGGAAATTACGGCTGGGTCGAGACGGTCACTTTTCAGACGATCTAACGGTGATCAAGAATACGCAACCACGATGAGTGGCGGTGTGGAGGATTTAACCGAGCTCAGTTGTGGTCCGGAGAAAATCAAAGAGAACAAGGCCAAAGTAGCTCGTGCATACAACAAGAAAGTGAAGCCAAAGGAGTTCCACGTTGGTGATCGGTATGGGAAGCTGTGTTGCCCTTGGGGACTAAGGATGCAACATATGGTAAATGGTCTCCAAATTGGCACGGGCTGCAGAGGTCGACCAAGTTTTAAGAGGAAACGCGTACATGCTTGAGGAGCTGGACGGCGTGAAATTCCCAGTGGCGGTCAACGGTCAACATCTCAAGAAATATTTCCCAAGCATGTGGGATGTTGGACAGTAAAACTTGAGGGGCCGATACATGAAATCGGCTAAGTAAAAGCACGTGAGACGAGACAGTAAAAATGTGGGGGGCGATGCTGAAAATCGGCCGAATAAAAGCAAAATGTATAGCCGATGCACGGTCATCGACTTTAGAGGTTCACACAGGTTACAAACAGATGCCAGCCTACACATACGAGCTACTGAAGAAATGCCTCGAAGGCGTGGAGGGCGTCAGCACGGACACGGTCCACCTCGGCGATCTCGGCTTCGTCATCTTCATCCTTACCCGACACTAGCTGCTTGTTCAGGGCACGTATATACGCGATCGGTCTTGATTGAGCCTTGAGGCCTTAGCCTCGTCTTGGGAATGGGCGATGGATTCTTCCTTGTCGCGGATGAGCTGTTTAGTCACCGGACCTTCTCCTCAAGATCTTCCACTCCCTTTTCAGGATGCGAGCTCGGCATCTTGACGGAGGTGTCGGTTTAGCATCGAGACGCCTTTCTCGTTGAGTTCGACATCATGCGCAATATCGCTTTCAATGGAAGTTGGGAGTGGCACAGTTGATCCTTTCACGAGCTAACTTCACCATGACCCAAAAGGACAGATTTGCAAGACCAAAGCTTCACCGCAATGCTCTTTGGAAGATGGTCCGATTTCGGCAAGAACGCTCTTCACTTCCTCAGAACCCTCGATCAACTCCTCGATTGGGGAGGACAGCAAGGTTTTAAGACGCTGGAAATGAGGAAGAGCAACCCTGGCTTGTGGTTCAGTGTGGGCAACAGAGGGAGTTGGTTCGATGGATTCAGGATCGAACGACAGCAAACCTGAAAGATCACAACTCTGGCAGCCAGAAAAGCGTCAGTATGCGTCTAAACGTGCAAGGATGGACCAAAAGAACTTAAACGTACCTCTCCTATCGAGGGGATAGCCGATGAGGAGACCATTGGTTTGTGTGTGGTCGTGGAGGCTTGGCGGATTGGTAGCCGTTTCATCTACACCTTGGGATCCCAGATCCGTCGTCAGTATTGCCCCGGTCCGCGAGGGCGTCGATCGTCTGCATGAAGGTGTTCTTAGCGGTGTAAATAACGATAAATCGGCGGACAAAGGAAACAAGTAGTAAGAGTATGAAGGGTGGTGATTTTTGAAACCTCTGGCTCGACGAAGAATCTTGTTGTCCTTTGCGAGCTCTCTTAGGACCAGATTGGCCCGCCTCTGGTGCTCGAGGCGGCGGTTCGAGCCGACCTTTTCTCGAAGCCGATGGTGGTGAATCTGGCTGGTTGGTGTGATGGTCCTCTCGAGAATCCGTTGGGCCTAGTTCTCCTCGATTAGTCTGGGTATCCTCACTTTGGAGGTGTCTTCGATGGAAGCACGTAAAGAGGAGAACCGATGGCGAGTATGTTTGCAAGAGTGGAGGAATGACGAGGATCGACCAAGGCCCGAATTAGCTTACATGCGAGCTGTTGGGGGAAGGGCTCCGACGCCTCAAGGTCTTCCTAGAAGCTACCTTCCTCACCATCGTTCTGGTTTTAGTCGGAACTCGAGGGGCAGCTGACTTAGGAGTTGCTGGTTTCTTGGAAGCCGATTGTGGTGTTATCGGCTGTTTCTGCATTATGACCTTTTTCAGAGGTGGTGAGTCTTTGCAGAAAAGAACCACAGGAGCTGGCGGGAAGAACTCGAAGGGGGAGCCATCACTGTGTGTAGGCTCAGGGCCATCTTGTTGCTGCAAAGAGAAAGAGTGGATTAATAAAGGATCGATTGCAAGCTGCATCAAGAAAATTTGCAAGTGGTGGTACCATTCCACAGGATGTCATAGTCAGCGTCGAGCTGTTTCAGCAACGGTCCCAGAGCTCTCCTGAAGGCGTGAGTCTTCCACATCGACCACCAGTCTCCGAAGCCATCGGTTGATGAGGCAAAGGTGAGGTCGTTGGGAATTGGGATGGTCAGAGCATCAAAGAAGGAGTAACACCTTTGGCTGGTGAGAGGATCAGGCAGGTCGGCTCTGCTCTCCGTAAGATGATGGAGAAAGAAGTGGGGAGCTACTTGTCCAAGGCCGAATTGGCGAGCCACTAAGACTGGCTGGTAGAATTCATACCCGGGTTTGATTATTCTGTTGGACGTACTCATGCCAACTGGAAGGAAACAGGGGCGAATCACGGAGGAAAAGAGCTGCCGAGTGCTAGTGTCATCGGCAAAATTGTCCAGCCTAAAGGAGAGTGGATTTTCAAAGTGTTCTGATTCCTCCATATAAGGGAAGAAGGTAGGGTTGTCGAGCCACGGAAGAAAGTCTTGAACCACTTGGATGCTTCTGAGGATAGTTTGCTGCCCGGACCTATACAAAGCTTGGCCATAACTAGTGCATCGGATCTGTTTCCCTTTTACATCGGAAAGGTGCAACTCTTGAAGGGGAAGTTTGGGATGTGATTTTGGAAATAAAGTGAGCCCATAGCTGAATAAACCACCAAGGACCACTGTTTTGACCGCTATGCGGAAAACAGTTTGAGACATTAATTGGAGGTATCGATAGACTTCTCCCGAAGCAGTTCCGAGGCCAAGTTGAGTTCCTTTGGCGGTTCATGGGCTAAGGAGAGATAGTTTTGGTTGGAGCAAGGGAAGGGCCAGAATATGAAATGCTCCAAATGAAGTTGAGAAAGGCTGTGTTCTTTCTCCGAAGCAGACCCTTTGTTTTCATGTGGCATTGGAGGTAAGCACCCGGTTTATGCGATCTGTTTTAGAAGACAACTTGTAAGGGACTTTGGTCAGTTTAAAAGCGGAAGGGCTGGGTGATGTAACATCGGACGGTGATCATCACCACATCTAATAAAGTTGGTGACATAGGGCCATGACCGAACATGAAAGCGATTGAGCGTCGGACGAAGTAGCCGATGGTTTTGAGAAGATTCTCGTGTTTCTCAAGAGGAGACAATGATAGGTGCAAGGCATCGGCTATTCCGTAGTTTCCCATTGGGATTGGTAAGCTCTAGCTACCCTCTTGAACCAAGAAACCCAATGTTCGGGGATTAGGCCGGGCTGCATAGCGTCGGCCAAGAGTTCAGATCTAGATCTTGGCTTACGAAGGATTCTATTTGCTTCGCAAGAAATCGATGGGCAGGACTAGAATGCATGCGAGGCCAAGACAAAGGGAATTTGGGAGAGAAGGATGCGACAGCAGGATGTCTGAAACCTAGAAAGTTTAATGGTGGAATAAAGGCATTAATTCAGGTGTTTGCCATTAAGTTCTAACATCACTATCAGACTGCAAGGAGTAGGCGTACCTTCAGACCGGAGACCTCTGGATTGGTGTTGGACGATTCCGCCATCTGGTTTGCCAGCGGAGATGGATCTATGCAAGTTGAGGATTGGGGGTTCTTGTTCTTGTGAGCTCGATCCGTCGACGGGCAATTGGGGTCTAGGTCGCCCTTTTTGAAGAGGTCATGATTACCGTTTGAAGTGGCCGTTTGGGTTTGCCCAAGTATGCGACCAAATTTGACCTTGTCGAACGTTTTTGGGAAAGACGATGTGCATCGGCTCTTTGAGCCGTAAGCTTGGTTGGTAAAGCGTAACAAGGTGAAAGCCGATGCATTGCTATCGGCTTCTAGGACATCGGCCTATCGTGGCTATCGGCAAAATCAGGGGCGAACAAGGCAATCTTCGGGAAATAGATTTTCATTCATTCAAAAGATGATTGCTTACAAAGGCGATTGATTACAAAAGGAGCTTATTGCTGCTACTACTACTATGGTTCCTAATCTAGGCCGAGGTCGTCAATCGTCGCCGCCGTCTGTGCACTATCCTCGGCCTTTGCTACGGCGTCGTCTTTCTTCTTCTTTGAAGAAGCAGCGAGGGCCTCCTCGTCCTCGTCGTCGTCGGTGTCCTCGCTGGACCCGGTGCGGAAGTACTTCACCGGCTGGTACTCCTCGGAGGAGGTGTCCTCCTCTTCCTCCTCTTCTTTGGAGGAGTCGACGCCGTCCCAGGACATGGCGTCGTCGGTGCTGTCTGCCTCCAGTTCCCCATCAACAAGGAACTGCAGGTCTTCTTCGCCGTCAGTCAAGGGCGTCGTCCTCGACCAAGCGGCGAAGTCCAACCTCTCGTCCCACCATTGTGGGGCAAGAGTGTTGTCCGCCATCGGCGGTGCTCTGGCGTCGGCTCTCGGTCGCTCATTGAGTTGGGCGTGGGAGGATGCAGAGGAAGCGAGAGGAGGCCATGGCGGAGAAAGAGGTTTTTGGCTCTTTGGAGGAAGATGGGGACCGCGAATCGCTGCTCGGCGAATTTAAATAAGGGAATAGTGGAGAGACGGTTCAATAGCGGTTTCCAGTTACCGCCAAAATTGTCAAATCATGCAACTGCGGAGGAGTTGAGAAGACAGGCATCATGATGAAGGGTAGCGTGGCGATTACGTTACGCCACGCATTACATCAACGCAGCACCCGATACAAAAAAAACACAGAGTGGTTTTGGAATTATCATTGCCAAAACCAGGGGGGCATGTGTTATCGCCATATTTTGGCCAACGAAGGAGATGGGCCGTGATCAAGATGGGCTTGGAAGATGCGTATATTCAACGTGTTGTTGGATCGGCCTAGTACGTAGAATTGGGATAAACTGCCCGTGTATCTTGTATCATAGTAGGTTTCGTTTCAGTTTAGGTAAAGATAGAGTTGTAGAGTTATTCCAAAAGTAGAGAGTCTCCGGACTATAAATATGTACCTAAGGTTATCAAGAAAAAGAGGACAATCACGTTCACGACAAACACAATCTCGGCGCATCGCCACTCCTTGTTTTCGAGGGTTTCTTTCGGGTAAGTGTCATGCTGCCTAGATTGCATCTTGCGATCTAGGCAGTACTTTTACTTATGCGTTATTTGGTGTTACTCGTACTGAAGCCTTGTTGATGGCGAGTAACATTATTATCATAGATCTGTTGAGGTTAGCATCGGTGTTCTTCGTTATAATCGTTTGATTTTGCTACCTCTATGTCTCGCTACCTTTGCACCTTTTTCCCAAGTGCAAGGGTAGCACCTTGCTTGATCTTTATTTAGCTGATTCGATCTGTTATGGTTGTGCCTTGCTCGCCAAGGTTTAGTTTGATATCTACGTAGTTAGGCCTTACAAACGGGTTGAACGATCCAAAGGTATGCGTAGGCGTGGCTTATTCGTTCTAGAGAAGTTGTTCGTAATTGACTTTCGTTGGTTATTAGGCCTCCTCTAGGGTTAATATTCTTCATCTTTTGTACATACCAGCTCAATTACGTGTAGGACGTTCCGATTCGTGGTGAAAACATTAAAGCGTCGTAGATCGATTTAACTTGTAGTGATCAAGCAAAACCCCATGTTATCGTAAATCTAATGTATAACCATGGGGCAATCGGCTCTAGGAGCCGATTCTGAAAACAGGAGCCGTCACGGCTCGAATTTCGATACTTGTTTACCATGCAGAAATCAATCGAGCAATCCTTCACCTTCCCGACCGGTATAGGTCGTGGCACGCCTCGAACCAAGCGGGGCGTGTCGGAGTTTTGCGGCCGTTGCCCGAGGACCGAGCCCACCAGTTACAGGAGCCTCCCGGCTCTTCGTGTTGCTCGTCGCTGCTCGCCGGTGAGTTTTGGCAGGCAACAGTAGGTAAGAACGGTTCTATCTTCGAAAGCCCTAAGCCACGTAAAACTTGCAATGGATAAATTAGAGGCGTCTAGTTTAGATTGTTGCTGGGCTAGTGTTATGATATGGTGATGTTGTAAGTAGAAGTATGAGATGATACTCTTACAACACACATAGCGTGTAAGTTCCATAGACCTTGGACTTACACATAAAGGTATGATAGAGATCATACCACAATGCACATGATGGAGATCATATGCGGGAACCATATCATTTCACTTATTAACATGTGATGTTTGATAGCATCTTATATTGCTTGTTTGGCGTTTTATTAGCATAATAAGATGATCCCTCATTTAGATATCAAGATAAAAATGTGTTCTTCCTTAAGTATGCACCGACAATGTTTCGTTGCTTCAAGACATCACGTGATGATCGGGTGTACTTGAATCCACGAGCATATCTCGTGTAAGCGATTACACTTGAATACTAAGGTTCTTACTTGGTGAGCGTAGCATGTACATACATGGCCTCGGAACACGGACCGAAAGGTTAAGCATGAGTCATATGTTTTTATATGATGACCATATGGATGCTCGCCTTTGAAGCTACGCCGACTCACGTGATGATCGGACTTGGTGTAGTGGATTTGGTTCATGTAATCACCAAAAAGGCACGAGGGATGTCGTTTTTGAGTGGGAGTTCATTTCTAATTTGGATTAGTAGAACTCAATTTATCATAAATTAAATCAAAGTGAATTTGCATAATTTGTTGTAGTCATTGGCATTCGTTCACCACCTTATGCATAGTTGTAATTGAGATAATAGAACTATAGAATTCTGGATATATACTTTACGAACTGGTATCGTATTGTGTTGAGTGTCAATCTAAAGTTTAAAGTCCTATTGCAAACTTTCAGCAAAATTCTATTTACTCCGTGAAATTTAATAATTGGTATTAAATCGAGAGTAACAATTCCAGTATCTTAAGTATCGTGTTTGCCTCTATGATTCTTGATTGTTTTAATATCAAGTTTATCTAGGAGCTGAAAGAATTGTTTCAGAAACCATCATGTGTGGCAGATATAACGTTATCTGAAACAATGTTTTGGTTGCAATATGATAGAGTATAATATATTTTCTCATATTGGATGAGAATTTATGAAGGTTGGAGATGCTAGACATCCTAATCATCCAAAAGGGTTTTTGGAAAGTAATGTTATACTCACGATTCGCCTTTATAAGCTACAGTAGCTTGATCATGAAAGTCGTCATGATAAGGATGAATAGAAGATGTATGTAAAGTGTTTACTACACTAAAAGATTACTAAAGAATAGTTTTTGAAAGAATACCGATCATTTTGATGATGGTGATCTACTTCAAAGTGCAAGTCCAAAGGTATTATTATTTGAATATACACGCTTTGGATTATGTGTCATGTATATGGCGCCACTGTTGATGTTGATAGATTCTTTTAAAAGGAAAAAGGAAATGCTGGAAGAGAATCTATAAAATATACTTGGCAGAAAAGAAAAGATTGGAAATATCCAATTTAGGTATATAGATGATATACAAGTTATGGTTGTATTCTTTGCTTGTTAAACAATGTGGTTCTTGGGTATTGAATATCGAATTGGTTGGTATGAAATTTCATACGGAACAACGCAATTCATGAACCACAATGGCCTAATTAACTAGCAAGAGAATATGTGATGATGTTCATCGAAAACAAACAAACCGTTGTTTGTATTTCTCGTTGACATCAAAGCTTGACTTCAAGATTTGTTTTAATAATTGTTATTTAAATCAGGTATTATGAGAACAAAGGTTGTTCAAATAATTACCGTATTCCATATAAGATGGATGATTTACAAATCTAGTTGGAGAAATCACATCCATAAAACCTAATGCTAAAATGTCGCAAGACAAATGATTGAAAGATCACTTACAAAGTGACATCGCTGTTTAAATTATATAGGAAAGAAAACATGAAGAATCTCCATATTCATGGATTTTTGGAGTCTTTGATTTGATGAAGTGACGCTTGTGAGACTTTCCACGTGATAATTAAAACTTCGTTCAAAGGCCAAAGAAGAACGAACGACTAAATTATTGGAGTTTATACATATCGATGTATGTAGTCCATTATGTATAGTCGTAAGCGATGGATTTCAGCTTCATATGCTTTTTCCGGAAATTTGAGTGAATATTCACTTAATGAGAAAGAAGTATGAAATATTTGAAAAACGTTTCAAAGACTTTCAAGATGAAGTGGAAAATCATTGTAACAAGAAAATAAATGGTTTATGATTTTATCATAAGGAATTTATTTGAGTTACAAGTGTAACAAGAAAAATAAATGGATTATGATTTATCATAAAGGGATTTATTTGAGTTGCAAGTTTAGCAAAACATCTAGATTTACATTTCCCGAAACACCATAGGAGTATGGAGTGTTTGAGATTTGTAATGAAACCTTGTTTGACATGGTTGGATCAAAGGTGTTATTGATAAAACTGGCATTATGTTTTAAAAGATTAATGCTTTAGAGACTACCGCTTTTACACTGAAAAGAGCTCCATCTTGATCCGTTGAAATGACACCATGGAAGTTATGGTTTGGGGTAAAACCCAAATTGTCATTTCTTAAATTTTGGTATGCTAAACATAAGTAAGATGTTTACAACCGAAGTCGGATGAGCATGTCTTTATAGGTTATTTCGAATAACAATTGGTTATTCCTCCATAACATCAAGGACAAAAGGGTTTGTCGCTTGAAACGTGAAGTTTCTTGGAGAAGGAATTTTTCGTAAAAGTTAAGTGGGAGGACAATAGAACTTTGATAAGGTTAACGAACCTTAGCTAAATGTGCTGAGTTGCGCAGCGCCGGAAATCGTTCTGAAGGCTGCCAAAATGCTCATAGCTTATGTGCCTCAAAGGTTGTGGTCACGGAGATCTAAGTTCTTATTGAACCAAGTCGGTCGGATAAACAAATCAAATGCTGAGATTTGAGAGTAAATCATTATTGTTTGACAATGATGAACCGACTACATACAAAGAAGCGATGATGGGCCCTGACTCCGTCAAATGGCTTGAAGCCATAAAATCCGTGATAGTTCCATACACGAGAAATCAAGTTTTGAACTTGGAAGACCCTCCGGAAAGGTGTAAAAACCTATCGGTCGTATTTGGATCTATAAAGAAACAGACATGGATGTTTCAAATCTATGAAATAGTCGACATGTCGTAAAGTATTTTATGACAATGTTCAAGGAGTTGACTATGACAAGATTTTGATCTTTCATAGCGATATTTAGTCTGGACGGATTAAAGTAGCAACCACTACATATAATTTGGTATATGGTAGATGAATAAACAAAACAAAGTTCTTCTAATAGAATGGTTACCTAGGACGTGTACATGACACGGTCCAAAGGGTTTTGTTAAATTCAAAGGATGCTAAAAGGGCATGCAAACTTCAATGGTTGAAGTAAGCATCGCGGAGTTGGAATCTTCACCATAATGAAAAAGGAGTTTTTCATCAGGAGACGATGAAGATGCTTGAATTTGCAAGAAATTAAGTGGGAGCACTAAGACATATTTCTAATACATTATGTGGAGGACATCTTGTTGATTAGAAATGATGTATCTTTTATTGACAAAGGTTAAGAATTTCATTTCGATGAAAGACTTAGGCAAAACCCGAATATTTAGCATGAATGTCTATAGTGGATAGACTGTGACGCTAATATGGTTGTGCCAAACGTACATATATGAGAAATTGAAGGAGTTCAATATAGAAACGACTAGAAACGGTTCTTGTCACATGGAAAGAAATTGAGTCAAGATTCAAGTGTATCGACACTTGATAAGTGAAACAAGATTCAAGTGCTTTGACACTTGATGAGTGAAATCACGAGAATGTTTTGATCAATCATACCATGATATGTACACATCCAGATATGTCCTATGCTCTAAGTGTTATGAGCATATACCAGAATGAATCATAAAATGATCATTGGACGATAGTAAGGATATTCTTATGATCTTTTGGAAGAACTAAGAATATATTTGTGTAGAGGTGACAAACAATTACAAATAGTTCATTGTAAAGAGTTACATTGATACTAGTTTTGTCACAAGATACAAATTAAGTTTATCTCAATTTAAACCATGGGTGGCACAATGTAATGGAAAGGAGATTCCATGATAGATTTGGAAGAGTTCCAAAGTTAAGACATTGTGACGAATACTACAACAAAAGGCTAAGTATATGACTGCTATAGAAGCAGCACTAACACTAAAGATATATTGTGTGACAATAGTATCGACGTGTTTTAACCCCAAGGAACTAAAGGTCTCACCAAAAGACCAAATTTATACAATGCCATCTCATTGGAGAATGAGTGATATGTGAAGACGCAAAGACATGCAAATACACACGGACCTGAAAGTGTCAGATCCGTAGATTATGTTAACCACTTGCAATTACGTATTTGGAACACCGGAAAGCCATAGGTGTTCAATACACAAAATTTTCAAACTAGATTATTGTCTCTAGTGCAAGTGGGAGACTAAAGGGAATATGCCCGAGAGGCAATAATAAAGTGGTTATTATCGTATTCCTTATTTATGATAAATGTTTATTTTGCATGCTATAATTGTATTAATACGGAAACGTTAATACATGTGTGTTTAATAAACAAAAAGGAAGTTACTAGTTATGCCTCTCTTATAAACTAGCTCGTTGATTAACATGATGATCAAAGTTTCCTGATCATGGACATTGGATGTTGTTAATAACGAGGTCACAACATTAGTGTAATGATGTGATGAACATTCATCCGAAGTATAGCATTACGATCAAAGTCATTGAGTTTATATTGCTATAACAACTTATGAAGTGATCCTAATCCTTAGACCATGAGATCATGTCAATCACTAACACCGGAAGAGTTTCTCGATGACCTCAAACATCACACCGTAACTGGGTGATTATAAAGATGGCTTCAGAACTACTAAAGTGTTATGTTGAGACCCATGGATCGAGAGTGGAATTTGTTCATCCCGATGACGGATAGATATGCTCTGGGCCCTCTCGGTGATATCACATTGATTAGCTTGCAAGCAAGTGATTTGATCACTAGAATGTTATATCACGGGAATGAGAAAAGAGTGCATGTCGGTAACGAGATCAAACTAGGTATGGAGATACCGATGATCAAATCTCGGACATGTAATATATCGTGAAACAAAGGGATTAAGATACTAGCGTAAAAAGGTTCACACGATCACAGAAGTCATCGTTGAATGTGTGGGAGTCAGTATGGATCTCCAGGTCCCGCTACTGATTATTGATCGGAGAAGGGTCTTGATAATGTCCGCATTATTCGCGAACCGTAGGGTGACACACTTAAGGGATACCGACATCATTCAGAGCAAATGATATGCCAGAAAAAGAAAAGGAAAGCGCAGGAATTTATTTCACTAGACAATCAAACTGCTTTGTTGAAATTGTAAACCGTTCGCATGTGAAATTGAAATGTTGTAAGGGGTTTTATGTGAATGTTTGTTAATTAAAGTAATTAACAAAATTCTGAATAAATAATTAAAAGAGTTTTATTTAAATGAGAGCTTGCATTAAATTTGGTGGAAATTTAATGCATGTGAGTGGATTTTTGAGAGGCTTTTTAATGGGAGTGGATGCTTTTCATTTTGAGTGGGAGCTCCACCCACATGAATGTGGAAGAGGTGGGGGCAGCCCCATGGCTGGGCGCCATGCCCCTTGGGTGCCCCCCTCTCCCCTATAAAAGGCCCCCCTCTCCTCTCAAAGCACACCTCCTGAAGGATCTCTCTCCCCTTTAGAATTCCCCATGGTCTCGGATCAGAGATACATGTTCCCGGTGGCTTTTCTCGAAGGATTTGTTGCTTCCGCTTCACCGGAGCGAGGGCGGAGGTTGTCGGGTACCTACCCTTGTGTGTGTGATCACGGATGCACCACTGCTTTGAGGTGCTGGACTTGATCGTGCTGGACCGGCTGGACCAGACGGACTTCGTCACGATCTTGAGATCGGCAAGCGTTCGTCTACATCATCCACGAGTACAACCTCGTTAACGCTATTCGGTCTTCGAGGGTATGTATTATATGGATGTATTGTTGGAGATATGCCCAAGAGGCAATAATAAAGTGGTTATTATCATATCTTCACACTTATGATAAATGTTTACATACCATGCTATAATTGTATTAACCGGAAACATTAATACTTGTGTGATTTGTAAACTAAAATAAGAGTCCCTAGTAAAGCCTCTTGTTAAACTAGCTTTTGGTTAATATATGATCATGGTTTCCTGATCATGAACATAGAGATGTTATTAACAACAGGGTCATATCATTAGGAGAATGATGTGATGGACATACTCCTATAGTTAAGCGTAGCATAAAGATCAAGTCATTTAATATAGTTCATTTGCTATAAGCTTTCTGATACATAGTAACCTAATTCCTTCGACCATGAGATCATGTTAATCACCATCACCGGAAGGATGCTTTGATGACATCAAACACCACACCGTAACTGGGTGGCTATAAAGGTGGCATTGAGTGTTCGGAAAGTATGTGTTGAGGCACATGGATCAAGAGTGGGATTTGTCCATCCATATGACGGATAGATATACTCTGGGCCCTCTCGGTGGAATGTCATCCAATTAGCTTGCAAGCATGTGACTGGATCACAAGGGATCACATATCACGGGAACGAGAAAAGAGTACTTATCGGTAACGAGGTTGAACTAGGTATGCAGAGATACCGACGATCATAACCTCGGATAAGTAAACTATCGTGAGACAAAGGGAAATTGGTATCGTATGTAAGTGGTTCATTCGATCGCAAAGTAATCGTAGAAATATGTGGGAGCCATATGAATTTCCAGATTCCTCTATTGGTTATTGTTCAGAGAAGTGTCTCGATCATGTCCGCATAATTCACGAACCGTAGGGAGACACACTTAAGGATTGACGTTGTTTGAGTAGTTATGGTATTATGAGAAAGAGACCGAATGTTGTTCGAGTCTCGGATGGGATCCGGATATCACGAGGTGATCCGAATGGTCCGGAGAATAAGATTCATATAAGGAAAGTTTCGCTGAGTTCGGGAATGATTCCTGTTTTCATCGGAATGTTCTAGAAGGTTCCAATGTCCCAAGACCGGGGGAGGGTACATGAATGTGTCATTACATATTGGAATGATTGCATCATGTACTAAGTGTTCTTGCTGTTCCAAATAAAGGATTAAATTGAGTCCTAAAACTGAAAAGTCAAATGGCCAGTTTGAAAGTCAAACGGCTAAAACAGGAAAGTGAGGGAAACAAGAAAGAGGGGGTTGAAACCGACTTCGAGAGGAGTCCCTCCTCTCCAAGCCGGCACGCCACCCAAGGCCGAGTTGGGGAGGGACTCCTCTCCCTCCCCTTGGCCGCCGGCCCTCTCCACCCATAAAAGGAGGGGCAGGGCCTCCTCCTCTAGACACACAAGTTCCTATCCTCTAATCTAAACCCTAGCCAAAGCCTCCGGTTTAGAGCCGTTTTGGTTTAGAGCTTCTAATTGCCCTAGCCTTCGGTTTAGAGCCTTCTAATTGGTGTGTCTAATCCCTAGACCACTAAAGCTCTCTCATACTCCACCATACTCACACCGGCTTAAGGCGAAGCCCTGCGGGATCTCCCCTCTACTTCCGGTACCACGCCGTTGTGCTGCCGGAATCGCGAGGAGAGTGCTACAACCTCCGCTGCCTGCTGGAACAAGGGAGAGGAAGGTCTTCGTCGAGTACCGAACGTGTGACCGATCATGGGAGTGCTTAACGCAGCCTTGGGAAGGATCGTCTACGCGATCTTGAGATCGGCAAGTGTACGACTACATCACCCACGAGAATCTGCTCTCGTTAACCGCTTTGGAATCTTCGAGGGTGAGTTCCGCTATCGACTCGTTGCTACAATCTAGTAGATAGATCTTGGCTTGTTTGTTTGCATGCGGTAGAAAATTTTTGTTTTCCATGCTACGAACCCCTACAGTGGTATTAGAGCCGTGTCTATATGTAGATCTGTTTACACGAGTAGAACACAATGGTCATTGTGGGCGTTGATGCTTTTATTGTCGATTGCTTCTTGTGTACTTTGCATCTTGCGGTATGTTGGGATGAAGCGGCCCGGGCTAACTTTACATGACATCGTTCATGAGACTTGCTCCACGCTTGACATGCAACTTGTATTGCATAAGTGGCTTTGCGGGTGCCTGTTTCTCCTAGCATAGTTAAGATCCAATTTACAACGGGTGATTGACAATACTAGTATCAATGTTGTGATTCTTGTTCGTAAGTTAGAACGACACTTATTGAAAGCCCCAAACCACGTAAAACATGCAAAGAAAATTAGAGGCGTCTAACTTTGTTTTGCAGGGGTGTGCTATGATGTGATATGGCCATGATTGTGATTATATATGATGTATGCAATGTTCCTTACTGTAAGTAGGCAACCGGCAGGAGCCATATGGTTGTCTTTAATTTCTGTTAAGACCCGCGTGTCTATTCAAAGTAGTTGTAATAGTTGAAGCCGGTGGACGACAACCATGGAGAAGCATCATTGACCTTGATGCAACGTCGGTGATGATGGAGATCATGTCCGTGCTTGAAGATGGAGATCGGAAGCACAAAGAAGAAAGGCCATATCATATCACATATTATGAATTGCATGTGATGTTAATCCTTTATGCATCTTGTATTGCTTAGTAGACGACGGTAGCATTATAAGATGATCCCTCATGCACATGAATTTCAAGTCATAAAGTGTTCACCCTTAGTTAGCACCGTTGCTAAAGCTTGTTGTTTCGAAGCACCACGTGATGATCGGGTGTGTTAGATTCTACAAGTGTATACAACGTGAGCAAGCCATATTTGCTCATGCGGAAACTAAGGTTTGATCTTGACGAGCCTAGCATGTATAGACATGGCCTCAGGAACACGGATTACCGAAAGGTAGATCATGAGTCATATAGTAGATATGATGAACATGTTGATTGTTCTCCATTGAAGCTATATCAACTCTCGTGATGATCGGTTTTGATGTGGTGGATTTGGTTCGTGTGATCACTAAAACAATGTGAGGGATATTGTTTTGAGTGGGAGTTCACCAAGATTAATTTAATTATTAATTAGAACTCAATTTATCATAAACTAAATCAAAGTGAATTTGCATAGTTGTTGTAGTCATTGGCATCCGTTTACCACCTTGCGCTTAGTTATAATTGAGATGATAGAACTATAGAATTCTGGTTAGATACTTTACGAACTGGTATCGTATTGTTTTAAGTGTTAATCTAAAGTTTAAAAGTCCTATTGCAAACTTTCAGTAAGTTCCCGTTACTCCATGAAGTTTAATAATTAGTATTAAATCAAGAGTAACAATTCCAAGTGTTAGTATATAAGTATCATGTTTGTCTCCATGATTCTTGATATTCAAAGGATTCTCTTAATATCAAGGTTATCTAGGATCTGAAAGAGTTGTTTCAGAAACCATGATGTGTGGAAGATATTGTGATATCTGAAACGAAGTATTGGTTACAACATGATAGAGTATAATATGGCAAAAGTCATGTTCTCATATTTGATGAGAATTTGCAAAAGGTTAGAGACACTAGTTGTCCTAATCCTCCAAAAGGTTTTGGAGAGCAACATTATACTTGCGATTCACCGTTACAAGCTAAAAGTAGCTTGATCATGGATAAATCCATGATGAGGGTGAATATTTGATGTAGGTAAGATGTTTACTACACCAAGATATTACTAAAGAAAGGAATTTGAAAGAACACCAAACATTTGATGATAGGTGATCTACTTCAAAGTGCAAGTCCAAAGACATTGGTATTTAATTATACACGCTTTGGATTATGTGTCAAATGTATGACTCCACTATTGATATTGATAGATTCTTTCAAATGTAAAAGGAAATATTGAAAGAGAATCTCATAAATATATGGCAGAAAAGAAAAGACTAGAATTGTTCAGTTTAAGTATATAGATGATATACATGTTATGGCTATATTCTTTGCTTATTAAACAATGTGGTTATTAAGTATTTGATACTGAATTTGTTGGTGTGAATCGTCATACGAAACAACACAATTCATGAACTACAATGGCCTAAGTAACTAGCAAAAGAATATGTGATGATGTTCATCGAGAACAAATAAAGGGTTATTGTGTTGCTCGTTAAACATCAAAGCTTGCCTTCAAGATTTGTTTTATCAGGTATTATGAGAACAAAAGGGTTGTTCAAATAAATTACCGTAATCCATAAAAGATGGATGATTCACAAATCTCGTTGGAGAAATCACATCCATAAAACTAGTGCTAAAAATGTCGAAAGACAAATTGATTGAAAGATCACTTAGGAAGTGACATCGCCGTTTAAATTATAATGGAAAGAAAACATGAAGAAACGCCATGTGGATGGAATCTTGGAGTATTCTGATTTTTGATCAAATGACGCTTGTGAAACTTTCCTAGAGATAATTAAAACTTCGTTCATAGGCCAAAAGGGAACGAATGACTAGCTTATTGGAACTTGTACATATTGTTGTACGAAATCCATTATGTGTAGTGAAAAGCGATGGATTTCAACTTCATATGCTTTCTCCGAAAATTTGAAGTGAATATATGAATATTTACTTAATAAGGATAAAGTATGAAACACTTGAAAAGTTCAAGATGAAGTGCAAAATCATTGTAACAAGAATATGAATAGTTTATGATAAGATCATAAAGGAAAATATTTAAGTTACAAGTTTAGCATAATACCTAAGATTTAAGGAATCGTTCCGTGGATTTGCATTTCCGAAACACCATAAGAGTATGGAACGTTCGAGATATGTAATTAAACCTTGTTTGACATGGTAAGATCAAAGGTATAATTCATAAAACTGCCATTATATTTTAAATATTAAAAGCTTTAGAGATTACCGTTTTTCCACTAAAAAGAGCTCCATCATAATCCGTTGAAATGACACCATATAAAGTTATGGTTTGGGATAAAACCCATGTTGTCCTTTCTTAAACATTGGTATGCTATACATAAGAAAGATGTTTGCAACCAAAGTCGGATGAACCGGTCTTTGTATGTTATTTCGAATAACTGTTAAGTAATACTCCATAACATCGGAGACAAAAGTGTTTGTCACTTAAAACGTCAAGTTTCTTTGAGAAGGAATTTTTCGTGAAAAGTTAAGTGGGAGGACAATAGAACTTTGATAAGGTTAAAAGAACCTTAGCTGTATGTGCAGAGTTGCGCAGCGCCGAAAAGTTTTCCGGAGGCAGCAACAAAGCTCATGGCTCACGTACCTCAAAGGTTGTGGTCACGGAGATCCAAGTTCCTATTAAAACAAGTAGGTCGGATGAACAATCAAATACCAAGATTTGAGGGTTGAATCATTATTTGAGAATAATGAACCGACTACATGCAAAGAAGCGATGATGGGCCCTAACTCCGTCAAATGGCTTGAAACCATAAAATCCGTGATATTTCCATTCATGAGAAATCAAGTTTTGAACTTGAAGGACCCTCGAGAAAGGTGTAAGACCTTACAGTTGTGTCTGGATCTATAAACAAATAGACATGGATGTTTCACATCTATAATCGACATATTGAGAAAGAGTTCACAACAATGTTCAAAGGTTGACTATGACAAGATTTGATCTTTCATAGTGATATTTAGTCTAAGACGGATTAATGTAGCAACCACTACATATAATTTTGTTATATGATAGTTGAATAAACAAAACAAGTTCTTCTAATAGAATCGTTACCTAGGACATGTGCATAACACGGTCCATAGGGTTTTGTTAATTCATAGGATGCTAAAAGCATATGCAAACTTCAATGGTTGAAGTGAGCATCGCGGAGTTGGAATCTTCACTATGATGAAACTGTTAAAGGAGTTTAAAAGTTCATTAGAGACAATGAAGATGCTTGCATTTGCAAGAAATTAAGGGAGCGCTAAGACATGTTTCTAATACATTATGTGGAAGACATATTGTTGATTGGAAATAATGTATCTTTTATTAACACATATTAAGAATTTCATCCCGATGAAAGACTTAGGCAAAACCCAAATATTTGGCATCAATAGACGCTAATATGGTTGTGCCGTATACATAGACGAGATATTGAATGAGTTCAATATAGAAACTACAATAAAAGGTTCTTGTCGCACAGAAAGGATTGAAAGAGTTCAATGTTGATGATATATTCAAGTGTATTGACATTTGGTAAAGTGAAACAAATAATCAAGTATAGATTGATACTTGATGTATGAAATCACAAAGAGTATTTATATCAATCATACCGTGATATGTACAAATCCAGATATGTCCTATGCTCTAAATGTTGTGAGCATATACCAGAATGATTCGTAAGATGATCATTGGACAATAGTAAGGATATTCTTATGATATTTTGGAAGAACTAAGAGTATATTATTTGTAGAAGTGACAAATAGATGGTTAGTTCATTGTAAAAGTACTACATTGATACTAGTTTTGTCACAAAGTACAAATTAAGTTTATCTCAATCTAAACTAAGGGTGGCACAATATAATGGAAAGTGAGTTCCATAATGGATTTGGATGAGTTCCAAAGTTAAGACATTGTGACAGATACTACAACAAAAGGCTAAGTATATGACTGCTATTATAGCAGCAAAAGAGGGCATTTGTGTCAAGTATTTTGTTATCAAACTAGGTGTAGTTCACAGAGGGATAATACTATGAAGATATATTGTGCGACAATATTATCAACATGTTTTAACCCCAAAGAACTAAAGGTCACACCGAAAGACCAAATTTATACAAAGTCATCTCATTAGAGAATGAGTGATGCGTAGAGACGCAAAGACATGCAATTACACACGGACCTGGAAGTGTCAGATCCGGAGATCAGTTGACCACTAGCAATCATGTACATACAACCATAGGTGTTATATACACAAAGGTTTGGAATTAGATTATTGACTCTAGTGCAAGTGGGAGACTGTTGGAGATATGCCCAAGAGGCAATAATAAAGTGGTTATTATCATATCTTCACACTTATGATAAATGTTTACATACCATGCTATAATTGTATTAACCGGAAACATTAATACTTGTGTGATTTGTAAACTAAAATAAGAGTCCCTAGTAAAGCCTCTTGTTAAACTAGCTTGTTGGTTAATATATGATCATGGTTTCCTGATCATGAACACAGAGATGTTATTAACAACAGGGTCATATCATTAGGAGAATGATGTGATGGACATACTCCTATAGTTAAGCGTAGCATAAAGATCAAGTCATTTAATATAGTTCATTTGCTATAAGCTTTCTGATACATAGTAACCTAATTCCTTCGACCATGAGATCATGTTAATCACCATCACCGGAAGGATGCTTTGATGACATCAAACACCACACCGTAACTGGGTCGCTATAAAGGTGGCATTGAGTGTTCGGAAAGTATGTGTTGAGGCACATGGATCAAGAGTGGGATTTGTCCATCCATATGACGGATATATATACTCTGGGCCCTCTCGGTGGAATGTCATCCAATTAGCTTGCAAGCATGTGACTGGCTCACAAGGGATCACATATCACGGGAACGAGAAAAGAGTACTTATCGGTAACGAGGTTGAACTAGGTATGCAGAGATACCGACGATCATAACCTCGGATAAGTAAACTATCGTGAGACAAAGGGAAATTGGTATCATATGTAAGTGGTTCATTCGATCGCAAAGTAATCGTAGAAATATGTGGGAGCCATATGAATTTCTAGATTCCTCTATTGGTTATTGTTCGGAGAAGTGTCTCGATCATGTCCGCATAATTCACGAACCATAGGGAGACACACTTAAGGATTCGACGTTGTTTGAGTAGTTATGGTATTATGAGAAAGAGACCGAATGTTGTTCGAGTCTCGGATGGGATCCGGATATCATGAGGTGATCCGGAATGGTCCGGAGAATAAGATTCATATAAGGAAAGTTCCGCTTTGAGTTCGGGAATGATTCCGTGTTTTCATCTGAATGTTCTAGAAGGTTCCGGAATGTCCCAAGACTCGGGCGGGGAGGGGTACATGAATGTGTCATTACTTATTGGAATGATTGCATCATGTACTAAGTGTTCTTGCTGTTCCAAATAAAGGATTAAATTGAATCCTAAAACTGAAAAGTCAAATGGCCAGTTTGAAAGTCAAACGGCTAAAATAGGAAAGTGAGGGAAACAAGAAAGAGGGTTGAATCACTTGGAGAGGAGTCCTCCTCCAAGCCGACGCCACCCAGGCCGAGTTGGGAGGGACTCCCTCCCTTGGCCTCCGCCCTCTCCACCCATAAAAGGAGGGCAGGCCTCCTCCTCTAGACACACAAGTTCCTATCCTCTAATCTAAACCCTAGCCAAAGCCTCCGGTTTAGAGCCGTTTTGGTTTAGAGCTTCTAATTGCCCTAGCCTTCGGTTTAGAGCCTTCTAATTGGTGTGTCTAATCCCTAGACCACTAAAGCTCTCTCATACTCCACCATACTCGCACCGGCTTAAGGCGAAGCCCTGCGGGATCTCCCCTCTACTTCCGGTACCACGTCGTTGTCTTCGCGGAATCGAGGAGAGTGCTACAACCTCCGCTCACTGGAACAAGGGAGAGGAAGGTCTTCGTCGAAAACCGAACGTGTGACCGATCGGGAGTGCTGCCGAACGCAGCCAGGAAGGATCGCTCACGCGATCTTGAGATCGGCAAGTGTACGACTACATCACCCACGAGAATCTGCTCTCGTTAACCGCTTTGGAATCTTCGAGGGTGAGTTCCTCTATCGACTCGTTGCTACAATCTAGTAGATAGATCTTGGCTTGTTTGTTTGCATGCGGTAGAAAATTTTTGTTTTCCATGCTACGAACCCCTACATGTATATCCACCCGTTGCTTGTATCTAGTAGATAGATCTTGGTACTTAGATGTTCCCATCGTAGGAAATTTTTTGTTTTCTATGCTGCGAACCCTACACCAAGCACTTCCCCAAGTCAAAGCAATGCAACCAACCACGCCTGGCCCCACCTACCAGCGTCCCCGACGCGCCTTCCTCCCCAATCTTCAATCCGCCTCCAGCACTCCTCTCCCGAGCCCGCATCAGCTGCCGCCAAGCACTCCCTGCACCCGCTCCTCTCGCGGCCGCCGCTCGAGCCGTAGAGCTCGCCGCCACCGGCCTCTCTTTCTCCCTGCTGCAGCCCCATCCTCCCGGGCCATGGCGCTACCTCTTCCTCATCGTCATCGAGCGGCTCTTCCCTGACGACCGCGTGGGCCGGTCCCTCCTTGACTCGCGGCCAAGATCGCAGGGCCCGCAGCCGATCTCTCCCTCTGCTCGCCAAGCGCTCCAGCGGCTGCCCCCGCCTCCAACCACGCCGCCAGGCGTCCGCGTCCTCCTCTGCCGACAGCCCCATCACTGTTGACCCCGTGCCCCCGTCTCTGGCCACCGCCCCTCCAGTGCAACCCTAGCTGCCACTGCTGCTCTCTTCCAGCATCGCCCCTTCGCTGCCTCGACGGGACCAACGCCCCACCTTGGGAACCTTGTCCCGTGCGCGAAGGTGCAGCGCCACCTCGACGGGTTCTTTGCTTCATGTCATGTGCCAATACCTCAAGTTGGAGTGTTCCTGTTGGTACAGATGTTTGGTTCTGCCCATGCTAGAATACCCTATAGCCTCATGTTAATCTTGTCTGGTGCTTCGTCTGCCGTCATATTCGGGGAACACCAAGTCCTCCTTCCCGGACTTCGGAGACGCCGAGTTCGCCATCACGGATGACGAGCACGCCAACTTGGAACCGAAGGAACAGAAGGACAAGGTAACCTTCCCGGATCCGAACCCTAAGACCCGGATGCACGAACTGATCCCGCAGAAGACCGAACTAAACCCTTCAGAACCAAGATCGTCGAACCCCGATGTGTGACCCCCTTTTTTCCGAGACCTCCTATTTTATGAAATATATCTTGTTGCATATTAAATTGTCATGCTTGCATACATATTGTGGTTTGGGGCATTATGTCGATTCACCTCATAATTAAATATGCGGGCAAATCTTGCCTTATGTTGGCCCCATTTAAATTTGTGTAGCGCACCAATGACATAATTTCTTCTTGTTGACAACATTTAACTTGTGGGGTATATAGACAACATAAACCACCTAACTAATTGTCGAAACCCTGGTTCCGCTTAATATTGTCTAATTGCATCGCAACTTTGCCATATCATACATCATACATGCATCATGCCGATCTTCTACCGTAGTATTAAATAGTTCATCCGGTGTTTCTTCTAGTGCTTTGCTTCTTCACGGATTAGGCCGATGAGTTGATGCGAGAGCCGACCCGATCTTCGGATGAACCTTCGGCAATGTTTTCAGGCGAGCAATCTCCCCCTTTCTACCTATCTTACTTTTATAGTATTTATTCCCTCCTGTTGATCTATTTCCATCTGTGTTGCGGTGCTCTAGTTTTCGTACTCGTGATATCCCTTGCAGCCTTATATTGCCTTGGACACATCCTATTACCTGTTGTTTGGTAGATAGTTGGACTTGCGCGTCGTAGTCGCTTGCTCAAGTGCTATTGCGTGTCGTCCAGTACCACATTTGTTCGAAGGCTACCATATGCTTTATGTTGGAGATGATCATGGCTTTAATTATTGTTTAATAACTAAAATTGAAGTAGGTAAATAATGCAGAGGCACAGGTGGGCAATAGATGTTATTTGGTTTTTAACCGTCCACTTGTGTCCCGTAGGACCCCGAGTTCTTGACACATTAGAGATCGAAGCGCTAAACATAGGTGGGGTGTGTGGGCACCCCATCGATTAGTACGATTTCAAAATCTTGTCTGGGGCCACAAAGTAGTTTGGGGCTTTATTACTATCATGTACTTATGTCATGCTTCTTGCTTTATTTACTATTGCGTGGGCGCTGTGTCTATTTTGGAACCACGTGCCACATTTTCATGATGTCAAGCCCGGTCACACTTTCGGTTCCCGATCGTTTATAGCCGTCCTGGTCAAACCTCTGGAGACCGGCCGACTTCGTTACGGGTAGCTTAGTGGGGTGGCCCCCATGTGCTTGCTTTGGGTCTGGGAAACATCGTTTCCGAAACCCCGTCGACATACCGTTGGGTGTATGTTTTGTGATCTTGTACCTACCTGATCTGACAACAAGGGTGTAGGTGCGTGTGGAAACTTTGGTGCACCCCTACAGGGTTAAATCTTTTCGAGAAGCCGTGTTCGCGGTTATGGACGACTTGGAGCACAGTTCTCGATCATAGACAACTATAACTAAAGTTTACTTTTATAATTTGACTTGTATCCGATATGACTAGTAATCAGCTTCACTACAACGGAATGGCTAAATAAAAGTACCAACAACTGCTGGATTTGGGATATCTCATGCTAATTGTATCTGACTAGTAAGTGTTGCAACTACAACGGAATGGTTAACTAAAAGGGCCCACTTCTTATTATATCAGGATGACTATCAATACTTGACTAGTAATTGCTGCAACGATAATTTAATAAATAAAACTACCAACTGTGTGAGTTCCTCGGTTGACTTCCTCATTTGGTCTCGAGGGAGAAATACCAGGATGGGTATGTTTGGTGGTAGTATTTGTTGGAGATATGCCCTAGAGGCAATGATAAATGTAGTTCTTATTATATCTTTGTGTTTATGATAAATGTTTGCATTCATGCTATAATAGTATTAACAAGAAACATTAATACTTGTGTGATTTGTAAACTAAATTAGAGTCCCTAGTAAAGCCTCTTCTTAATACTAGCTTGTTGATTAATAGATGATCATGGTTTATTGATCATGAACATTTGAGATGTTGTTAATAACAAGATCATATCATTAGGAGAATGGTATGATGGACATACTCCTATAGATAAGCGTAGCATACAGATCAAGTCATTTTAATATTTCAATTGCTATAAGCTTTCTGATACATAGTAACCTAATTCCTTCGACCATGAGATCATGCTTATCACCATCACCGGAAGGATGCTTTGATGACATCAAACACCACACCGTAACTGGGTGGCTATAAAGGTGGCATTGAGTATTCAGAAAGTATGGGTTGAGACACATGGATCAAGAGTGGGATTTGTCCATCCATATGACGGATAGATATACTCTGGGCCCTCTCGGTGGAATGTCATCCAATTAGCTTGCAAGCATGTGACTGGCTCACAAGGGATCACATACCACGGGAACGAGAAAATAGTACTTATCGGTAACAAGGTTGAACTAGGTATGCAGAGATACCGATGATCAAAACCTCGGATAAGTAAACTATCGTGAGACAAAGGGAAATTGGCATCGTATGTAAGTGGTTCATTCGATCGCAAAGTAATCGTAGAAATATGCGGGAGCCATATGAATTTCCAAATTCCTCTATTGGTTATTGTTCGTAGAAGTGTCTTGATCATGTCCGCATAATTCACGAACCGTAGGGAGACACACTTAAGGATTCGATGTTGTTGAGTAGTTATGGAATGATGAGTAAGAGACTGAATGTTGTTCAAAGTCACGGATGGGATCCGGGATATCACGAGGAGATCCGGAATGGTCTGGAGAATAAGATTCGTATAAGTAAAGTCCTGTTTCGGAGTTGGGGAATGTTCTAGAAGGTTCCGGAAGGTCCGACACTATGGAGGGAAGGGTACATGAATGTGTCATGACAATGTGGAATGGTTGCATCATGTACTAGGTATCATGGCTGAGCAAAATAAAGGGATAAATAAAATCCTAGTTTGAAAAGTCAAACGCCAATTTGAAAAAGTCAAACGACAGTTTTGCTTGGTGGAGGGAGAGTAGGAAACCTACTCGGGGAGGAGTTCCTCTCCCTCCACCCGCCGGACAAGGAGGCCGACTTGGGTGAGTACTCCCTCCCCTTGGACGGCGCCCTCCCACCTATAAAAGAAGGGGCAGGGGTGCCCCCTCTTCCCTACACCTCTCTCCACCAAAACCCTAGCCCTAGCCGCCGGCCACCACAAGTCGTCGTCGCCCTAGGGTTTGCCCTAGCCTCCGAGTTAGGGATCTCCCCAAGCCCTAGACGCCGGCTTAGACTCCTCCCTTGGTGCTTATAAACCCTATATCGCCAAGGCCTCTCTCATAGTCCACCATACTCGCTCCGGCTTAAGGCGAAGCCCTACGAGATCTCCCCTCTACTTCCGGTACCACGCCGTCGTGCTGCCAGAATCGCGAGGAGAGTGATACAACCTCCGCTGCCTGCTTGAACAAGGGAGAGGAAGGTCTTCATCGAGTACCGAACGTGTGACCGACTGCGGAAGCGCTGCCAGAACGCAGCCGGAAGGATCGCTCACGCGATCTTGAGATCGGCAAGAGTACGACTACATCACCCACGAGAATCGCTCGTTAAACACTTTGGAATCTTCGAGGGTGAGTTCCTCTATCGACTCGTTGCTACAATCTAGTAGATAGATCTTGGCTTGTTTGTTTGCATGCGGTAGAATTTTTTTGTTTTCCATGCTACGAACCCCTACAGTGGTATCAGAGACGTGTCTATATGTAGATCTGTTACACGAGTAGAACACAATGGTCATTGTGGGCGGTGGTGCTTTTATTATCAATTGCTTCTTATGTACTTTGCATCTTGCGGTATGATGGGATGAAGCGGCCCGGGCTAACCTTACATGACATCGTTCATGAGACTTGCTCCACGCTCAACATGCAACTTGTATTGCATAAGTGGCTTTGCGGGTGTCTGTCTCTCTGTAACACCCTCAGAATCGGACCTATGCAAGTTTTAGCGAAACTCGCCAAACCCGCATAGAAACGATTCAAAGGTGCCCACCAGGCACTTTCGTGCGGGTGGAAAACGAAGTAATAACATTACATAACAGTCCTCGATGGGACCCACGTAGATATATATATAACATGCTCCTTGAGTCAAGAATACGTATATACGATACAAATATCCAAATCACATGTAAACGATACAGTCCGACTACGGACAAGATGCAAATGGGGCTAAGAGCCCCAAGAATAACCAATGGCGCCCATAACCACCTGTGCCAAGCCGGAAGGGTAACCTTGCTAACGCCGATCTCAAAACCTGCTAAACAAAAGGGTGCCGACAAAGGGCAAAGGAAAAGAGGAGCCAAGATCGAGGCCAAGACACGCGAGGCTAGAATTGCCGGTCCTCGCCATACATATGGTGGATCAAGCGGCAGCAAAGATGCACTAAACAACCTATAGATACTGATACAACCAAGGCAATCGAGGGGGGTAAGAAGGACCTATCCGAACCAACCCGACACTATCATCAAACAAACCCATTCAGCGTTTCCTCGAGACCAAACAAGGAAGTCAACCGAGGAACTCACACGCTGCTTTACTTATTCGATTATCGCTAAGCAATTACTAGTCCGGTGTAGATAATTGTCCTGATCAAAGAAGTAGTGGGCCCTTTTAGTTATTCATTCCGTTGTAGTTGCATCAATTACTAATCAGATACAGATAGCATGAGATAAACCCAAAACCCAGCAGTTGTTGGTACTTTTATTCAGCCATTCCGCTTGAAGTTGCAATACTTACTAGTCAGTACAAAGGTCGCAAGAGACGCCCAAACAAGCAATTGTGGGCGTATTATTTAGCCATTCCATTATAGTGAAGCTGATTACTAGTCATTATAAAGTCAAATTTATAGCAATAAACTTTAGTTATGCTTGTCTATGGTCGATATCGGCTCCAAGTCGTCCATATCCATGGACACGGCTTTGAAAAGTTTTACCCGCCGGGTGCACCAATAGAAACACACGCCGATCAACCTCGGAAAAACCAAATCAAAACCCAACGAGGCTTTCACGACTAAGCAATCACAGGATTCAGAAATATTTCGGGGCCACCCCATTGAGTAGACCAACGAAGCCACCGACGAGACGGACTCAAGGTTTGGACAATGGTCAAACGATCGGGAACCCGAAAGTGTGGCTGGGCTTGTCGATACCGAAAACATTCCGCTTACCTAAGCGACAGTGTGCTCCTCGCAATTTAAATAAAGCGAGAGTATGGCATAAGTACAGATTGTAAATAAAACCTCAAACTAGTTTGTGGCCCCAAGAAATAAGACCGAATCAAGCTCGCTCGGGGGTCCCATATACCTCCCGGATGTGGATAGCGCGATAAAACAAGGAACAGGTATCAAGTACTCGGGGTCCTACGGGACACAAGTGGGCGTTCGGAAACCAAATATTTTCTAGCACCCACCGATGCCTCTGCTTACTTCAATTTTAGTTGTTAAACAGGAATTTAAAGTGAACGATGAGTAAAACTATGATCATCTCCAACATCAACATGCGGCAATACATCAACAACTGTGGCACTTAACGACATGCAACGACACTTGAGCAAGCGACTACGACGCGCAAGTCCAGCTATCTACCAAACAACAGGTAATAGGAGGTGGCCATGGCAATATAAGGCTGCAAGGGATATCAAGGGTACGGAAACTAGAGAATCGCAACACAGATAGCAATAGATCAACAGGAGGGAAGTAAATACTATAAAAGTAAGATAGGTAGAAAGGGGGAGATGCTCGCCTGAAAACATTGTCGAAGGTTCAACCGAAGATCGGGGCGACACTCGCATCAACTCAACGGCCTTATCCGCGAAGAAGCAAAACACTAGAATAAACACCGTATGCACTATTTAATACAACGACAGAAGATCGGCATGATGCATGTATGATGCATGACATGGAAAGGGTGCAATGCGATTAGGTCATATTAAGCGGAACCGGGGTCCCGACAATTAATTAAATGATTCAAGTTGTTTAACTACCCCGCAAATCAAATGTTGTCTTAACAAGGCAAAATATGACAACGGTTCGATGCACAAATTTAAATGAGGCCAATATAAGACTAGATTTGCCCGCATATGGGCCCCATATTTAATTATTAGGTGAATCGGCATAAGGCCCCCAAACCACAGACAAGGATGCATGCAAGTATGACAATTAAATATGCAACAAGTTGTTGTTATATTATAAAATAGGGTTTCGGGAAGGGGTTCACACATTAGGGTTCGGCAGATCTTGGGGTTCCGGGGTTCGGGGTTCGACAGGGTCCAGGGTCCGGTCTCGGGGTCCAGGGTTCGACGGGAACGTTCTCGGATAACGGGGGTAGTTCTTGTCGCATCCGTGGCCTTCGGGTCATGTCGACGGTACTGGCGTTCGGGCTGAAGTACTTGTCGCGTCGGGTCTCGGTGTCCGGGGTGAAGTACTCGACGTCCTCGAGGGAGTACTTGTCGCACATGTGGTCTTCGGATTCCATGACGATGATCTTGTCGCACGGTGTTCGGGGTAGACGACTTGGCGCATCCGCATCGACGATCCTGACGTTCTGTGACGAAGGTCCTGATGGTCCCGTCTTCGTTTGTCGATGTCGTTCTTGGATGGACCGGGTACGGGGGCCTTCGGATCCGCGAAGGGGGTCTCGACATTCCGGACTTCGGTGGTCGATGGAGATCTTGGGTTACCCGTTGGTGGGGTTTTCGAGTGGCACCGATGGTAAACGAACTCGACGACACATGAAGTTCTTGACGTCAACGAAGATCTTGTCGACGGGAAAGCATACATAGTGGCATACTAGGTGGCAGCGACAACATAGCGCGGGCAACAGGACAATTCTACAGGGCCATGTCTCATGCAGACGTACATCAAACATCACCATCGGGGCACCTGCTGGCCCAAAACAACGGGGCGCATCCTGGAGGAACCAAAACCGTCGACGTGCGGCGCGGACGGCAGGAACACGACGCTGTGGAGGGGGCTCGGGATGGCCGTGAACCGGGAGAGCTCGAGGTGTCCAGCGGTGCTGAGAAGGCGGCGATGACGGGGTCTGCAACAACGGCGAGGGCAGGGCTCGCGGGGAGGCCGGGGCGAAGAGGGCTTGAGGCGCGGCGGCGGCGATGGAGAGGTGACCGGCGAGCTCGGCTTGCCGGCGGAGGGATCCGGGCGGGGCGAGCGGAGGGCGTGGCGGCGGGGGTCCTCGCGTGGCGGCAGCGGGGAGGGCGGTCGGCGGGATGGCTGCCGGGCGGCTTCAGGCGGGCAGGCCGGGGCTGCCGGCGGCTTCGGGCGGGCAGCGAGGCGGGCGATGGCGGACGTCGGGGCTCGACGAGGACCGGGGGGCGCCGGAGACGGGCGTTGTGGCCGGCGGCGGCTCGGAAGGAGGAGGAGTCCGGGCGCGCGTGGGTCGGCGAGCTGCTCGGGTGGAGCGCTCGGGCGGCTGCCGAGGCGCGGCGCGACGACGCGGGACGGCGGGCGGGAGGCGGAGGGAGAGCGGCGGATGGAGAAGGGAGGCGGCGGTCGAAGCAGAGGTGGGTGTGAGGCGGTTGCCGCGGAGGTTGGCGAAACTAGCGGTGGAGGCGAGACGGGCGCTGGCAGCAGGGGCGAGGCGGCGGCGGCTGGTTACTGAGGAGAAGGTGGAGGCGTCGAGAAGAAGGCGGCGGGCCGGAGCGGGGCGGCGGGGCGCTGCGTCGCAGAAGAGAGACGGGGGCGTGGGGGAAGGAGGATGGCGAGGAGAGAGGGAGGGAGAGCGCGCGCGGGGCAGGAGCGCGTCGGGGCAGGAGGGGTTGGGGAAGAAGAACAGAGGAGAGGGCCTGCTGCGGGTGGGCCAGGTGGGACCGGTGGCGCGGTGGGTCCGGCCGGGCAGGGAGAGGAGAGGGAAGTGGGCAGCGTGGGCAGGGGTGGGGCGTGTGTCTGACTAGGGGGTGGGCCGGCTGAGTGAGGTGGAATGAGAGAGAGAGCTGAGAGAGAGGGGGTGGACCAGGTGGCAGGGTGTGGTTGGTTAGGGGAGGGGAGGTGATGAGGTGGCGGCAGGTTATTGGTGGGGGTGAGGTGGAGGGGGTGTGTGGGTAGATAGGTGGGTAGCTGTAGGATTTAGAAGGGCGGTTAGGTGGACCGATTTATTTTCTGGGGTGGTCGTTCGGGTCAATTCGGCCCGTTCGACTGCCCCCGCTAAAATAATTAAATCTTTTATTTATTTTTAAATGCACCTTTTGCAAACCGATAGTAGACAACCAAATAATCCGGAGACCCGGGTTGTGTTTGCAAACAAGACGGGGCGTTTTAGAAAACAAAACATGCTTTGCGAAAATAGTTTTATGCAAACAATGCATGATGATGACGATGCAATGCACAAATTCAACGCGATTTTCTAGTAGTGGTTTTGCGGGATGCCACACTCTCCCATTATATTATAGATCCAATTTACAACGGGCACTTGATAGTTGAAACATCAACATTGTAGTTCTTGTTCGTAAGTTAGATCGACACTTATTGAAAGCCCCAAACCACGTAAAATATGCAAAGAAAATTAGAGGCGTCTAAGTTTGTTTTGCAGGGGTGTGCTGTGATGTGATATGGCCATGATTGTGATTATATTTGATGTATGCAATGTTCCTTATTGTAAGTTGGCAACCGGCAGGAGCCATATGGTTGTCTTTAATTTCTGTTAAGACCCGCGTGTCTATTCAAAGTAGTTGTAATAGTTGGAGCTGGTGGACGACAACCATGAAACGGCGCCATTGACCTTGACGCTATGCCGGTGATGATGGAGATCATGTTCGTGCTTGAAGATGGAGATCGGAAGCACAAGAAGAAAGGCCATATCATATCACATATTATGAATTGCATGTGATGTTAATCCTTTATGCATCTTGTATTGCTTAGTTAACGACGGTAGCATTATAAGATGATCCCTCATGCACATAAATTTCAAGTTTTAAAGTGTTCATCCTTAGTAAGCATCGTTGCTAAAGCTTGTTGTTTCGAAGCACCACGTGATGATCGGGTGTGTTAGATTCTGCAAGTGTATACAACATGAGCAAGCCAGATTTGCTCATGCGGAAGCTAAGGTTTGATCTTGACGAGACTAGCATGTACAGAAATGGTCTCGGAACACGGATCACCGAAAGGTAAAGCATGAATCATATAGTAGATATGATGAACATGTCGATTGTTCGCCATTGAAGCTACATCAACTCTCGTGATGATCGGTTTTGATGTGGTGGATTTGGTTCGTGTGATCACTAAAACAATGTGAGGGATATTATTTTGAGTGGGAGTTCACCTAGATTAATTTAACTATTAATTAGAACTCAATTTGTCATAAACTTAGTCTAAACTATTGCAAATATGTTGTAGATCAATGGCGGCCCCTACCATCAATTTTAATGCGTTCCTAGAGAAAGAAAAGTTGAAAAACAATGGAAGCAACTTCGCGGATTGGTTCCACAATTTGAGGATTGTCCTCAATGCTGGTAATTTGACCTATGTGCTGGATGTACCGCTGGGTGACCCGCCTGCAGCTGATGCTACCGATGAAGTAAAGAACGTTTACCTCGCTCGGAAGAATCAGTACTCCACAGTTCAGTGTGCTATCTTGTATGGTTTGGAATCGGAGCTTTAGAAAAGGTTGAGAACCATGACCCACATGATATTGTCCGTGAACTCAAATTGATATTTGAGACTCACGCGGCAGTTGAGAGTTATGAGGCTTCTGAAAAGTTCTTTAACTGCAAGATGGAAGAGGGCAGCTCCGTCAGTGAGCATGTGCTTAAGATGTCTGGGCACGCAAACAAACTCCAAATCTTGGGTATAGTGATTCCTAATGCTTTGGGGATTTACCGTGTCCTCCAATCACTGCCGTCAAGTTACAAGAACTTTGTGATGAACTACAATATGCAAAGCATGAACAAGCAGTTGCTAGAACTCTTCTCCATGTTGAAATCTGCAGAAGTGGAGATCAAGAAAGAGCACCAAGTGTTGATGGTCAATAAGACCACCAAATTCAAGAAAGGCAAGTCTAAGCAAAAGGGAAACTTCAAGAAGGGCGGTAAGAAAGTTGCCGCACCGGCGAAGAAGACCAAGGCTGGACCTAAGCCTGATACTGAGTACTTTTACTGCAAAGGAGAAGGTCACTGGAAGCGGAATTGCCCAAAGTACTTGGCAGATTTGAAGAACGTTAACATCAAGAAGAAAGGTATATCCGATATACATGTTATTGATGTGTATCTCACTAGTACTCGTAGTAGTGCCTGGGTATTTGATACTGGTTCGGTTGCTCATATTTGTAACTCGAAATAGGTACTGCAGAATAAACGGAAGCTAGCGAAGAACGAGGTGACGATGCGTGTTGGAAATGGATCAAAGGTTGTTGTGATCGCGGTCGGCACGCTACCTCTTCATCTACCATCGGGATTAGTTTTATACTTAAATAATTGTTATTTGGTGCCTGCGTTGAGCATGAGCATTATATCTGGATCATGTTTGTTGCGAGATGGTTACTTGTTTAAGTCTGAGAATAATGGTTGTTCGATTTATATGAGTAATATGTTTTATGCACATGCACCTTTGATAGATGGTCTATTCTTATTGAATCTCGATAGTGGAAATACACATATTAGTAACATTGAAGCTAAACGTTTGAAATTGAGCGATAACTCGACCTATATGTGGCACTGTCGTCTTGGTCATATTGGAGTGAAGCATATGAAGAAACTCCATTCCGATGGACTTCTTGAATCACTTGATTTCGAATCACTTGAAAGATGCGAAGCATGTCTGATGGGTAAAATGACTAAGACTCCATTTTCTGGTATGATGGAGCGAGCTACGGACTTATTGGAAATCATACATACCGATGTGTGTGGTCCAATGAGTGTAGCATCGCGTGGTGGTTATCGTTATGTTCTTACCTTCACGGATGACTTGCGTAGATATGGGTATATCTATTTCATGAAACATAAGTCCAAAACTTTCGAGAAGTTTAAGGAATTTCAAAGTGAGGTAGAGAATCAACGTAACAAGAAGATTAAATTTCTACGTTCTGATCATGGAGGTGAATATCTAAGTTACGAGTTTGGCGAGCATTTGAAGAAATGCGGAATACTTTCACAATTGACACCGCCGGGAACACCACATCATAATGGTGTGTCCGAACGTCGTAATCGAACTCTCTTAGATATGGTTCGTTCTATGATGTCACTTACAGATTTACCGCTATCATTTTGGGGTTATGCATTAGAAACAGCCGCATTCACTTTAAATAGGGCACCATCTAAATCCGTTGAAACGACACCGTATGAATTATGGTTTGGGAAGAAACCTAAATTGTCGTTCCTTAAAGTTTGGGGTTGCGAAGCCTATGTAAAGAAGTTACAACCGGACAAGCTTGAACCCAAAGCGGAAAAATGCATCTTCATAGGATACCCGAAGGAAACTATTGGGCATACCTTTCTATCATAGATCCGAAGGAAAAATCTTCGTTGCCAAGAATGGATCCTTTATAGAGAAGGAATTTCTCTCGAAAGAAGTGACTGGAAGGAAAGTAGAACTCGACGAGGTTGTTGAATCTTCTCTCAAACTTGCGAGTAGCGCAACACCGGAAGAAGTTCCTGTGGTGCCTACACCAATAAGATAGGAAGCTAATGATGATGATCATGAAACTTTGGTTGAAGTTGCTACATAACCTCGCAGGTCAACGAGAACTCGTACCACTCCTGATTGGTATGATCCCGTTATGAGTGTCATGTTGGTGGACAACATTGATGACCCTGCGACAAATGAGGAAGCGATGATGAGCCCAGATTCCAATAAATGGCAAGATGCCATGAAATCCGAAATTGGATCCATGTACGAAAACCAAGTATGGACTTTGGTGGACTCACCGGATGGCCGGAAGGCTGTCGAGAACAAATGGATTTTCAAGAAGAAAACAGATGCTGATGGTAATGTTACTGCCTATAAAGCTCGACTTGTCGCAAAAGGGTTTCGACAAATTCAAGGAGTTGAATACGATGAGACTTTCTCACTAGTAGCGAAGCTAAAGTCTGTGAGGATTATGTTAGCAATAGCTGCATATTATGATTATGAGATATGGCAGATGGATGTCAAAACAACATTCCTCAATGGAGACATTGATGAAGAGTTGTATATGATGCAACCCAAAGGTTTTGTCGATCCTAAAGATGCTAACAAGGTATGCAAACTTCAACGGTCCATATATGGGTTGAAGCAAGCATCCCGAAGTTGGAATCAACGTTTTGATAAGGTAATCAAAAGTTTTGGTTTTATACAAACTTATGGAGAAGCTTGTATTTACAAGAAAGTGAGTGGGAGCTCTGTAGCATGCTTAATACTATATGTAGATGACATATTGTTGATTGGGAATGATGTAGACCTTCTTAATAGTGTCAAGGAATATTTTGAATAATAGTTTTTCAATGAAAGATCTTGGCGAAGAAGCTTACATATTAGGCATAAAGATTTATAGAGATAGATCGAGACGCCTAATATCATTGTCACAAAGTACATGTTTGGACAAAGTTCTAAAGAGGTTTGGAATGGAAGATAGCAAGAAAGGGTTCTTGCCCATGTTTCCCAATACGACCTTGAGTAAAACTCAAAGTCCTGCAATGGCAGAAGATAGAGAAAGAATGAGTAAGACTCCCTATGCCTCAGCCATAGGATCTCTAATGTATGCCATGCTACGTACTAGACCCGACATTGCATATGATGTTCGTTTGACTAGCAGATATCAAAGTGATCCAGGAGTGGATCATTGGACAGCGGTCAAAAACATCCTTAAGTACTTGAGAAGAACTAAGGATATGGTTCTTTCTTATGGAGGTGATGAATAGCTCGTTGTTAATGGTTACACCAATGCTAGTTGGAACGCCGATCCGGATGATTCTAAATCTCAATCTGGATACGTATTTACTTTGAATGGTGCAGTAGTTAGCTGGAGGAGTGCAAAGCAAAGCGTTGTGGCGAGATCTTCAACTGAATCAGAATACATAGCTGCTTCGGAGGCTTCACAAGAAGCGATATGGATGAAGGAGTTCATTACAGAGCTCGGTGTGGTTCCAAGTGCACCGGACCCAATGTCTATCTACTATGATAACATGGGCGCCATAGCCAATGCGCAAGAACCAAGGTCACACAAGAAGCTGAAGCACATCAAGCTACGTTTTCACGCTATTCGAGAACATGTCCAAGATGGTGACATAAAGATTTGAAAAGTACACACGGATCTGAATGTGGCGGATCCATTGACTAAACCTCTCCCGAGGGCAAAACATGACCAACACCAAACTGCCATGGGTGTTCGGTATATTAACATGTAATCTAGATTAGTTGACTCTAGTGCAAGTGGGAGACTGTTGCAGATATGCCCTAGATGCAATAATAAATGTAGTTATTATTATATCTTTGTGTTTATGATAAATGTTTGCATTCATGCTATAATAGTATTAACAAGAAACATTAATACTTGTGTGATTTGTAAACTAAATTGGAGTCCCTAGTAAAGCCTCTTCTTAATACTAGCTTGTTGATTAATAGATGATCATGGTTTCTTGATCATGAACATTTGAGATGTTGTTAATAACAAGATCATATCATTAGGAGAATGGTATGATGGACATACTCCTATAGATAAGCGTAGCATAAAGATCAAGTCAATTTAATAGTTCAATTGCTATAAGCTTTCTGATACATAGTAACCTAATTCCTTCGACCATGAGATCATGCTTATCACCTTCACCGGAAGGATGCTTTTATGACATCAAACACCACACCGTAACTGGGTGGCTATAAAGGTGGCATTGAGTATTCGTAAAGTATGGGTTAAGACACATGGATCAAGAGTGGGATTTGTCCATCCATATGACGGATATATATACTCTGGGCCCTCTCGGTGGAATGTCATCCAATTATCTTGAAAGAATGTGACTGGCTCACAAGGGATCACATACCACGGGAACGAGAAAAGAGTACTTATCGGTAACGAGGTTGAACTAGGTATGCAGAGATACCGACGATCAAAACCTCGGATAAGTAAACTATCATGAGACAAAGGGAAATTGGTATCATATGTAAGTGGTTCATTCGATCGCAAAGTAATCGTAGAAATATGCGGGAGCCATATGAATTTCCAGATTCCTCTATTGGTTATTGTTCGGAGAAGTGTCTCGATCATGTCCGCATAATTCACGAACCGTAGGGAGACACACTTAAGGATTCAATGTTGTTGAGTAGTTATGGAATGATGAGTAAGATACTGAATGTTGTTCGGAGTCTCGGATGGGATCCGGGATATCACGAGGAGATCCAGAATGGTCCGGAGAATAAGATTCATATAAGGAAAGTCCTGTTTTGGAGTTGGGGAATGATTCCGGTGTTTTCATCGGGAATGTTCTAGAAGGTTCCGGAAGGTCCGGCACTCCGGAGGGGAAGGGTACATGAATGTGTCATGACAATGTGGAATGGTTGCATCATGTACTAGGTATCATGGCTGAGCAAAAGAAAGGGATAAATCAAATCCTAGTTTGAAAAGTCAAACACCAATTTGAAAAAGTCAAACGACAGTTTTGCTTGGTGGAGGGAGAGTCGGAAACCTACTTGGGGAGGAGTTCATCTCCCTCCACTCGCCGGCCAAGGAGGCCGACTTGGGGGAGGACTCCCTCCCCTTGTCCGGCGCCCTCCCACCTATAAAAGAAGGGGCAGGGGTGCCCCCTCTTCCCTACACCTCTCTCCACCAAAACCCTAGCCCTAGCCGCCGACCACCACAAGTCGCCGCCGCCCTAGGGTTTGCCCTAGCCGCCGAGTTGGGGCTCTCCCCAAGCCCTAGCCGTCGGCTTAGCCTCCTCCCTTGGTGCTTCTAAACCCTAGATCGCCAAGGCCTCTCTCATAGTCCACCATACTCGCTCCGGCTTAAGGCGAAGCCCTGCGAGATCTCCCCTCTACTTCCGGTACCACGCCGTCGTGCTGCCGGAATTGCGAGGAGAGTGCTACAACCTCCACTGCCTGCTAGAACAAGGGAGAGGAAGGTCTTCATCGAGTACCGAACGTGTGACCGACTGCGGAAGCGCTGCCGGAACACAGCGCCGGAAGGATCGTCTACGCGATCTTGAGACCGGCAAGAGTACGACTACATCACCCACGAGAATCTGCTCTCGTTAAACACTTTGGAATCTTCGAGGGTGAGTTCCTCTATCGACTCGTTGCTACAATCTAGTAGATAGATCTTGGCTTGTTTGTTTGCATGCGGTAGAATTTTTTTGTTTTCCATGCTACGAACCCCTACAGTATTAGGTTGGTTCCGAATAGGTCTTTCTTACCCCTCTTTGATAGACGACAATTGTATCGAGTCTCTATAGGCTGTTTAGTGCATGCTGCACCGCCGCTTTAGTCCACCATACCTATGTAGGTGAGGACCGCCGAATTCTAGTCTTGCCGTGTACTGGCCTCAGTACTGAACGCTCTCTTTTTCCTTTGCCCTTTGTTGGCACCTCTTTTGTTTAAGCAGGTTTTGAGATCGACGTCATTAGCAGTGTTACCCTTCCGGCTTGGCGGGCAGGGTTATGGACGCCATTGGTTATTCTTCAGGGCTCTTAGCTCAATATGCATCTTGTCCATACTCGAACGCTGTATCGTTTTCAAGGTGTTTTGAATCTTTGTATGGTATATCTGTATTCTTAACTCTTTGAGTCGTTGTAGTATATATCTGTTTTGTGGGTTCCATCGAGGACTATTGTGTAATGATATTACTTCGTTTTCCACCCGCACGCAAGTGCCTGGTGGGCACCTTTCAACCGTTTCTATGCGGGTTTGGCGGGAATCGCTGAGACTTGCATAGGTCCGATTCTAAGGGTGTTACAGTAAACATGTCCACAGGTTTATGGAGTGAAGTGTCGATAAAAGAATACAAACAAGAAGCATCACACTTACCATTGCACAACTCATAGAAGAAAGCAACTCACCATTATATAACTTAGCTTGCAACCAAGTACAGCAGTCACAATAGATATGCATAAAGATAAATCATAATTGGAATTGGCAAACTTGTTCTTGGTCAGAGAACACCTGGCAAGCAGTTTCACAAAAGCTTTTTGTAGAAGTTTCAAAACAGGTACACTCTTTGCGCAAAAGGTTTTCACAAGTGAAGTCTTTCAAAGTAATACTCAATAGATAAGAGTTTTGTGCAAACAAGGAAGATAAATACCATGATTGAATAAATCACCATATGAAAGCTTAAAACACAACAACTCAAATGCTTGCTAGAGATAGAGAGGAAGTAGGTTTACTGACTCAACTGGTAACTAGGAGAGAGGTCCCTTCTTAGAGGGTAACAGGGATTATAAGTCATAAGGAGCTTCCAAAATATTATGGTACTTACTAGCTTTGAGCCCTCATTTCCCCTATCATAGGCATCTTGAGATGATTAAGGTTAAAGTGAACAAAGATGGAGTATATGCTTGACGAAATATAAGTTGGCAATCTCATGTCCCTTGAATACGAGGGCCACACCTCATGCATACTCAACTTTGGTCATAGGTAAGTTCTTGTCATTGTAAGTATTTGCATATCATTGAGAACCGCCAACGGGTATCCCTTGCACATGGTACATGAGCTTTCCCATAACCAAAATGACAAGGCAAGCAGACAATGAGCATCTCAGCGATCTTTTTATTTACTATGTGCATAGCTTTTTATTGAGGATGCTTCATAGATGACTCACTATGGTGATGCTGCAAGTTTCCACCATGATTAAGCATGGCTTAGGCTAGCGGCACAGGCGTTTTTCTTACACAGGATACAAACTCCATGGATTTACAAGTTCCAACTTTATTTCACAGCATTGACATCCATAGACAAAAGAACACGATATCAACTGTGTAAAAAGTACAAGTGCAATGTTGAAAACGTTCCCCGTGATAACATGGTTCTGCTAATTCCAATGTATAGATGCAAGCATATACAACTTCGATGTTCACAATGTTTCAAGTCTATTAGGGGCAAAGAAATTAAGTGTGCCATCAAGTTCATAAGAGCTTTACTAACTAGTTTTCACATAACAAAATACTTTTTAATTCGAAAGGTAGATGAAGCTTGAGAATTTGATTGGAATTGCAAAAGCTACTATGTAGATATGGTGGACACAAATGGCAAAAGTTTTGGTTCAAAGGATTTTGGAAACATGAGAAGTATGCCTTCTCAAAACAGGTTTTTGGCTAGAAAGGCTGGGTAGCAAGCAAAAGAGTTGAAAGAAACAAGGAAACACACAAGTAATAAAGCCAAACATGCAATCTTCCTTTAAGACACAAAAGGATCTTAAATAAAGAATACTAAGCTTATGATCCAACAAGAAAGAAAACAAATGATACAAAATACCTGTAAGATTTTTCTTTCTTTTTCTCTTTCATAGTAATGCTACTGACCAGAACTCGGTTTGCCAAAACCAATTTAGATCCACTTTATGATCCCAAAGTGGTGCCAATACTGATAAACAAGATCCATCATATAATTGAGATTGCAAACTAAAATAAGAAGTGCAAAAAGTAAAAGACGAGACTTCTCATTAATATTCAAGAAAGACACTCACACCAAGGGATACAAAGATAATCAACTAAAGGAGAGATACTTCCACATGCAAACCAAACTATAAGATAACCCCTCTACCACAGATATGAATCCACTAAAAAGGTAAAAGATAAAAGATAATGGTGGTGATACCGCGACACTCCCCCAAGCTTGGAACAAGCCAAGGGGAGGCCAAACCTGATGATGAATTATTCCCTTGGTGGTGGTGGTGTTCTCTTGTCACAGGTCAGAAAATCTTCCAACATCTTACGAAGCCTGTTATTCTCCTCCTGAAGCATATCCACCTTCAACCTCAAAGCACGGTACTTATCACAAAACTCGTTGGTGGTTCGAAGGGCTTCCACTGCCTTAGGGCAGTATCTGAGTTCTGGACCGAAGGCTATAATTCCCTGCATGTGACGAGAAAAAGCATCCGCAGTGTTAATTGCTCCTACAAAAGTAGGTTTCCTTTCCCTTTTTTCTGCGGTTGTTTGCTCTTCCAATTCTATCTCCACGGGATTCTTGCCTTTGTCGTTGGCGGAGGCCATGGTGCTCTAAACTTGAGAAGATTCCTAACAGAAACAGATTGAAACGAAAACACGATGAGAACATGATGCACGAACCTCGGGGAACCCGAGGGGTTATATATTACGAAGTTTCAATGCATAAGTAAGGTTTTGATACGGAAACAAAGCAAAGACGGAGTTCGAGGGTGGAACACCCCCTCAGGCGCGGCCAGGCTGGGCCCACGCTTGGGGTGGGTCTGTCCACCCCGGGCTCCGTTTCCTCTTCAGATTCGTCTCGAAACTTCTCTTATGTATTAAAAACATCAAAAATATAAAAAGATCGGGGTTTCACGAACCTTATGTTTTCACCACTTTTACCTATTCAAAGACGAACTCCGCAGATTCCTTTTCTCTTTTTCCTGAAAATTTCCTTCTTACAAAACCCCTTACACAAACTCAATGACAGCATTAGTGTAAGCAAAAAATAAACCTTTGGTAAACACTTCAACTGAAAACCCACCAAAACAAAAGCTTCTGTATGAGGCAAATGCAAATGATGGCAGAAATCTGTCAAAACAGAACATCATGTAAAGATTTATTTTTTCGAGACCTTTTGTTGCTCAAATCAAAAAGTGCAGAAGTGATGAAAGTTGGGTAACAACTTGGAGAACAAGCTCAGAAAATTCATCTACTTCCGACATACTGAGCTTCCTCACGATGTTTTACAATACAACACAAAAATATGTCCTAGGACAGCCACTTTTCACAACTCCTCTACTTCACAAAATTACTTGAACTTGACACCAAAACCAAAACAAAAGGATAAGGAGCGGTTATTATAGAGGTAATAACTTCCAAGACTCGACAAAACTCTTGGGTTATCTCCCAATAAGTACTTTTATTTAATGCCTTTAAGTTATACTTGAAACTTCCAAAGATGCTCACAAAGGAGATATATATTTGAAGTGAAATAGAGCATCAAAAAGCAAATAACCAACACACTTGAGTCTAACCCACTTCCTATGCATGGGGGTACCATGGGACAATGAATTGTTGAAACAAAAAGCCACTAGCATAGGAAGACAACACAGATGCAACTTCAAAGATTTCAACATAAAATGGGGAAACTTAACATTATTGAGATGCATAAAACCATGTTTCTCTCTCTCAAAATAACTTTCAGTAGCACTTTGAATAAAGTTGACAATATAACTACCACTAGAAACAACTTTATCATCAGAATAAGCATACTTATAGTCATCAAAAAGAGGTCCAAGGTCATAAACCGGATCAATAGAAGCAAGTTGTTCCATCCTTAAATCTTTATTAGGCAAGCTATTTTCACAAGGAGTTTTAGCAAATTTGGAAAAATTAAACTCATAAGAATCTCCATCAAACTTAGTTAAAACTTTTTCCTTCTTACAATCAATAATAGCTCCACAGGTGTTCAAGAAAGGTCTACCAAAAATGATAGGTCAAGTTTTGCTAGCTGCTGAATTAAGCACTAGAAAATCACCAGGATACTTAATCTTACCACAGAGAACCTTCACATCTCTCACAATGCCAATGGGGCAAATGGTTTCCTTATTAGAAAGGTGAATAACCACATCAATGTCCTCAAGCTCACAAGGACCAATCTCATGCATAATTTCCCTGTAAAGCTCATAAGGAATAACACTAGAACTAGCACCAATATCACATAAACCATAGTAGCAATGATCACCAATTTTAACAGAAAGCACAGGAACACTAGCTTTTCTAGTTTTACTAGGATGAGAAACAATATTAGTAGCATCTTCACAGAAGACAATTTGCTCATCCTCTCTATTTCTAGTGACAGGGTCTTTCACAATAACTACCACAGGTTCAACATTCAATTGCTTACCAGGATCCACAGTTTTCATGGTACCTTTGTTATTTGCACTAATAATCATAGAATACTCCTTTACCTTAGCTGGAAGTGGCATTTTCTCAACATGAGGTTTAGTCACAATATGATTAGTAGTACAAACTTGAGTACTTCTAACTGGAACATGGCTAACAACATCTTTATAAGGAGCATGGTACTTATTCCACTTCTTCTTGGGAATTTCTATGTAAGAGGCGAAGGCCTTAAAACAGTTGGCAATACTTTGGGAATCAAGACCAAACTCATTGCTAATATCATGGAAGATATCAGTTCCCATAAAATATTTAATACATTCATAATCATAGTTTGTACCTGACTTTCTTCCTTTGTCATTCTCCCAAGCTTCGGTGTTATCCTGAATACGGTCTAAGAGATCCCATTTAGCTTCTTCCTTCATATGTGTGAATGATCCAGCACAAGAAGCATCTAGTAAATATTTATCATGAAGAGGAAGCCTAGCATAAAAGTTATTGAGAATAATATTGTTAGGGAGTTCATGAATAGGACATTTAAGCATTAGTAACTTCAATCTCCCCCAAGCTTGAGCTGTACTCTCTCCATCAAGAGGCCAAAAGTTATATATAAGATTTCTATCCTTATGAATCTCACTGGGAGGATAAAATTTAGAGTAAAAGAGAGATGCCATCTCCTCCCATTCCATGGATTGCCCATTCTTCAGCAGCTTATACCATTCTTCAGCTCTCCCTTTTAAGGATATGGAGAGTAACTACTTCTTCACCTGTTCAGTTGTGATACCTGCACACTTGAACAACCTGCATAATTCATGGATAAAAATCAAATGATCACCAGGATGGACAGTTCCATCCACAAAATAATAATTATCCATAACACGATTAACAATACTTGTAGGTATCTTAAAAGGATCTATCTCAACAGGTGGTGGTTCATCTGCTACCCTAGCAGTGGTAGTAGTTTTCCCAAACAGAAAACTAAGTGGGTTATCCATATTGGAAACAAAGTAACAAGCAGTAACAAAAGCAATACTCATAGTAAAACTTTCCCTTACCAGTTTCACTCTTCAATAGCGCTTCACTCCCCGACAACGGCGCCAGAAAATAGTCTTGATGACCCACAAGTATAGGGGGTGTATCGTAGTACTTTCGATAAATAGGAGTATCGATCCCAACGAGGAGCAGAAGGTGCTGAACAATGGTATGGAGCAGGAAATCCCTGTGAATACTTAGCAAATGGATTTTTAGTGGTTTTCTGACAAGGTAACAAAACAAGGAGCAAGTAACAAAGGTAACAAACAAACGGAGCAAGTGGCCCAATCCTTTCTTAGCAAAGGACAAGCCGGTGGAAATACTTATAAAGACCAAACATTCTCGAGGACACATGGGAACTCTGTCAAGTGCTTTTGCTTCAAATAGCTGAGTACTATTCTCAGGTGTTGTAAGTGTTGTGTGGGTGAACCTGTGCTAATGTACCGACCGTACTTGGACTACTACATATTTGTGATTAAACCCCCTGCAAACATCCATAACTACAGGAAAGTAATTAAGATATAAATCTAACCATAGCCTTAAACTCTGAGATCCTACGCTCCCTTGTGCAAAGGTGTCCTAACGGGGGTTCAGGTTTATGTCACTCCGGCAACCCCAAAATTAGTAGCCAAATACACAATGCATTCCCCTAGGCGCATAAATGGTGAAGTTTCATGTAGTCGACGTTCACATGACACCACTAGAAGAATAGAACCACAACTTAAATACTAAACCATTGAATAATAACTAAACACAGATCCACTAAAAACAACATGACTTCTCCCATGTCCTCAAGAACTAAATGAACTACTCATAAGACATCATATGGATCAAGATCAAAGATGATATGATAATGGATAACAATCTGAACATAAACAATAATATAATGGTTCCACTCACAAGCATCAACTACAATAGTAATCAACACAGGGAAAGTTTCGCCTAAGAATTAAAGCAATATCCAACACAAGTGTTACAGCGGGACGGAGTGGTGATGATGGTGCTGGTGGAGATGATGGTGTGGATGATGATGATGATCCCAATGAAGCCTAGCTTGATGACAGTGTTGATGGAGACTGTCTCCCCTCTCCGGGAAGGAACTCCCCCGACAGAAATCTGTCTACCGGAGAGATCTTTCTCTCTTGGTGTTTTCCGCCCCCAGAGGCGTCGGAAATCTATCTGTGGTTGCTCCCCGAGTCTTAGGGTTCCATAGGGAAGATATAGGCGAAGGGGCGGAGTCAAAGGCCGGGCAGGTGGGCCACACCTGCCCTAGGCACGGGGTCAGGTGGGCCCGCACCTATGGGGTGGGCCCCCTGAGGCCCTTCTTCGTCCCTCCTTCTAGCTCCCTCATTCTTCTAGATAAATAATATGTTTCCATATTTTTCTGGTATTTTTTTATCTTTGCAAAATTGCACTGAAACACCTTCTTTTCCATCAGAATCCAGACTCCGGCAGTCCATCCTTCAAGAATCATCCAACATGCATAAACAGATGAAAAAGCCATAAGTAATACCTCATAATAAGATAAACATCAATGAATAGAGGTAAATTATGATATAGAATGGTGATGCAAATTGGGCGTATCAATGTCCTTGAAAGGGAGAGCTGAAGAATGGTATAAGATGCTGAAGAATGGACAATCCATGGAATGGGAGGAAATAGTGCCTCTCTTTTATTCTAAATTCTATCCTCCCAGTGAAATTCATAAGGATAGGAATATGATATATAACTTTTGGCCTCGTGATGGAGAGAGTACAGCTCAAGCTTGGGGGAGATTCAAGTTACTAATGCTTAAATGTCCTATTCATGAACTCCCTAACAATATTATTTTCAATAAATTTTATGCTAGGCTTTCTCTTCATGACAAAGATTTACTAGATGCTTCATGTGCTGGATCATTCACACGTATGAAGGAAGAAGCTAAATGGGATCTACTAGACTGTATTCAAGAGAACACTGAAGCTTGGGAGAATGAGGAAGAAAGTCAGGTATAAATTATGATTATGAATGCATTAAATATTTTGTGGGAACTGATGACTTCCATGATATTAGTGATGATTTTGGTCTTGACTCCCAAAGTATTGCCAATTGCTTTAAAGCCTTTGCCTCTTATATAGAAATTCCCAAGCATAAGTGGAATAAGTACCATGCACCTTATAAAGATGTTGTTAGTCATGCTCCTGTTAGAAGCACCGAAGTTTGTAGTACTAATCATATTGTGCATGGACCTTATGTTGAGAAAACACCTTTCCCAGCTAAGGTAAAGGAGTATTTTATGATGATTAGTGCGAATAACAAAGGTACAAAGAAAATTGTGGAGCCTGATGAGCAAATGAATAACAAACCTGTGGTAGCTATTGTGAAAAATCTTGTCACTAGAAATATAGAGGATGAACATATTGTCTTATGTAAAGACGCTTCTATTATTATCTCTCATCCTATATAAAAGCTAGTGTCCCTGTGCTCTCTGTTAAAATTGGCGATCATTGCTATTATGGTTTATGTGATATTGGTGCTAGTTCTAGTGCCATTCCTTATGAGCTTTACAGGGAAGTTATGCATGAAATTGGTACTTGTGAGCTTGAGGACATTGATGTGGTTATTCACCTTGCTAAGAAGGAAACCATTTGCCCTATTGGTATTGTAAGAGATGTGTAGGTCCTTTGCGGTAAGATTAAGTATCCTGCTGATTTTCTAGTACTTAATTTAGCAGCTAGCAAAACTTGTCCTATCATTTTTGGTAGACCTTTCTTGAACACTTATGGAGCTATTATAGATTGTAAGAAGGATAAAGTTTTAACTAAGTTTGATGGATATTCTTACGAGTTTAACTTTTCCAAATTTGCTAAAGCTCCTTGTGAAAACAGCTTGCCTAATAAAGATTTAAGGATGGAACAACTTGCTTCTATTGATCTGGTTTATGATCTTGGACCTCTTTTTGGTGATTGTTATGTCTACGCACTTCTATTCTTGTAGACAGTTGTTGGGCCTCCAAGTGTAGAGGTTTGTAGAACATAAGCAAGTTTCCCTTAAGTGGATTCCCCAAGGTATATCAAACTCAGGGAGGAATTGGTCAAAGGTATTCCGTCTCAAGCAACCCTGCAATCAAGATACAAGAAGTCTCTTGTTTCCCCAACACACCCAATACACTTGCCAAGTGTATAGGTGCGCTAGTTCCGCGAAGAGATAGTAAAATACAAGTGGTAACGGTGCCAGAAAATAGCTTCTGACTTGTTGACGTGGGGTAACATGTGTGAAACTAAAATAAAGATGGAAGCAAGCAAAAATGCAACAGATCTAGATGCAAACGGTGTTTCAATGTTTAGAAACAAGGACTAGGGATCATACTTTCACTAGTGAACACTCTCTCATACAAATATCCTCTCTTCATGATACTACTCTTCGGTTGGACACTCTAATCATCGATAGGGCTATAACAACACTCCTCAAAGTCCGCCTTCCCCAATCTAGATAACCCCACACTGTCACCTTGAGCGCTAGATGGTTCCAACAAACACCACAATTTCATAGAGACATCCAACTCCAAATATAACTCATAACAAATATTCAATCTATACAAAGTGCCACACACGGTATGCACGCTGTCACTTTCACACACATAGGGAAAAGCATAGATCTATTAAAGCACAAAGAGTATTTATGTAGACTCAAACCTAAGTGCCACATTGGAGTGCACGCTGTAACTTTCACACACATGGGGAGAGTAGAGATCTATTGAAGCACTTGAGTAGCAAGGTAGATCTACTTGATTACAAAGCTCATGATCACAATATGACCATGCATAGAGAGAGAGATATGAACACATAGCTACCGGTAGAGCCCTTAGCCTCGAGGAAGAACTACTCCCTCCTCATCATGGGAATCAACAACGGTGATGAAGATGGCGATGGAGATCGATGGAGATGGCTCCGGGGGCACTTCCCTGTCTTGGCAGGGTGTCGGAATAGAGACTTTCTGTCCCCCAAATCTCCCATTCGGTGGCGATGGTGCTACGGAGGTTTTTCTAGAAGTATGATCGACTATTTAGGGTTTTCTCATCGGGTGCTTCTTATAGGCGAAGAGGCGAGGCTGGGAGGCGACCGAAGGGCCCACACCCTACCCAGGCGCGGGGCAGGGCCCACCCGCGCCTAGGAGGGTGTGGTGGCCCTGGTTCGCCTCTCCGTCTCCCCTCTGGACTCTGTGTCACCCACAGTAAAATATTGACTTTGGCTTTTGTCCCGTCCAATTCCGAGAATATTGATTTTCTGCCTTTCTGGAACCAAAAACAGAAGAAAACAGGCAACTAGCACTGTGGCAACTTATTAATAGGTTAGTTCCAGAAAAGATATAAAAACGCCTCAAAGTGTAGACAAAGCAAAGCAAAGTAGATACAAAACAAGCATGGATCATCAAAAATTATAGATACATTTTCGACGTATCAAGCATCCCCAAGCTTAACTCCTGCTCGTCCTCGAGTAGGTAAGTGACAAAAGAATAATTTTTGAGGTGACATGCACCATCAAAACCAAGATCAAACCATTTGGAAGCATTGAAAGCTAGGATCAAAGAACTCTAAACATGAGCATGAAAGATGGAGTTCTAATAGTAAGACAAAGTAACTATGCATGCAACATAAAAGGTTACAAACAAAGATCATGTATAACATGCATTGAAAAACGTTTGTTTGTTTCACATACAGAAAACATGACATAGTGGCATTCAGCTTGTCCCTCATAGAGTAGCAAGTAGATGCATAAGATACCTTCAAAGTTCATAAGAGTGACTAGATACAAATAGCACAAGAACAAGTAATATCACAATATGCATCAATCAATAAGTTTTGGGACACTGCACATAGAATGGCAACTATGATCTCTTAATGGTGCCTAAAGGTAGAAGGTGGAGACTCAATATAATAGTGGAAGAAAGGCCCTTCATAAAGTGAAGCAGGGATTTCAAGTTTCAAAAAGAGCTTCCAAAAATTATGGTACTTGTTAGCTTTCAGGCCTCATTGCCTCTATCATAAGCATCTTGAAGTGGTTAAGGTTAAAGTGAACAAAGATGGAGTATATTCTTGACAAAGTATAAGTTGGCAATCTCAAGTCCCTTGATTACGAGGGCCACACCTCATGCTACTCAACTTCAGTCACCTGTAAGTTCTTGTCATTGTAAGTACATGCATATCATAGAGAACCACCAACGGGGTACCCCTTGCACATGGTACATGAGCTATCCCATAACCAAAATGACAAGGCAAGCAGACAATGAGCATCTCAGCGATCTTTTTATTTACTATATGCATAGCTTTTTATTGAGGATGCTTCGTAGATAGCTCACTATGGTGATGATGCAAGTTTCCACCATGATTAGGCATTAGGCTAGCGGCCCAGGCGTTTCTCTAACACAAAATACATACTCCGTGGACTTACAAGTTCCCTCTTTATTTCACACCGGTGACATCCATAGACAAAAGAGCATGATATCAACTGAGTACAAAGTACAAGTGCAATGTTGAAAACGTTCCCCGTGACATCATGGTTCTGCTAATTCCAACGTATAAGTGCAAGCATATACAACATAGATGACACAATGGTTCAAGTTTATTAGGGGCAAAGAAATATAAAGTGTGCCATCAAGTTTGTGAGGGCTTTAATCACTAAGTTTTCACATAACAAAATAGTTTTTAATTGGATGATAGCTGAAAACAATAATATACTTGGAATGGTGTAACACACCATGCATAGGAATTTATAGTGGAAACTTTGGAATAACTTGGTTTCTTGGGAGTTGGAAGCATGAGTAGATCTTACTCATACAAGTGGAGGCTAGCAAAAGACTGGGAGCAACCAACTAAGAGAGCAATAATGTCCATAATCATGCAGAGTAACAAAACATTACTAATCAAAGCATAGAGTGGTACTACAAGTCAAGGAATAAATGATCATAGAGGCTATGATGACTTGTTCATAGTCATAAAATGGTGTGAGCATGTGCCAAGTCAACCCAAACAAAGCATCAAAGGAGAATACCACAATACTATGCTTTTGTATGCTAAAACAACGCATGATTCTTTCAAGGCACATTAAGCAATCCTAATTGTTTGGAACAAGTAATGCTACATCAATAATCACTAGGCATAAGGTCAAAGAAACACCTATCATGACATGATAAAGTCTAAGTCACAGTCAAAACAAGCTCCCTTTTGTACCACTTAAGCATGAAGCTTTCTACTCTTTCCAACACCAAACAACTTATTTGAAACAACTCACAAAGATAATAATCAACAAATATAAGTGAGCTTGGTTCACAAATCCACAAAGAATAACTAAAAAGTTCTAAGCTGAAAGCACAATAAAACTAAGGCTAAACACAATGCTAGCAAAAGAGAACACTCACAGAACAATAAGAATGGAAACTAGAGTGTTCTAGGCAATGAAAATAGAGTGTGTATCTCTCCAAAAGAAGTGTGGCATAACCAACCAACTTACTCAAGCAAACTAAGCAAATGAAAACCAAAAACAAAAACTAAGACGCTCCAAGAACAACACAACAATGCATGAAACAATAAAAATGAAGTGTCTAGAAAGACCCGAGATTTTTATTGACGAAGAAGGGGATGCCTTGGGAATCCCCAAGCTTTGATGCTTGTACCACTTGAATATTTCTTGGGGTGACATGGGGTGGCATCCCAAAGCTTGAGCTTTTTTCCATTCTTCATCTCATTATATCATTCTTTCTCTACACCTGAAAATTTTCCTTCATACAAAACTTCACACAATCTTCATTAGCAACATTAGTGTATTCAAAAGATAATAGACCTTTGGGTTTTAGTTTTGAAAACACCAAAACTTTCACTAAAATCACAAGCTACTGTAGCAACTCCTTAAAAAATCTCAATTTCCCAAAAATTACCCAAAAAGGAATTAATAAGAAGCAAATGCAAATAATGGCAGAAATCTATCAAAACAGACCATCAGGTAGAAACCGATTTTTTCGAAGACCTTATGTTGCTCAAATAAACAAGTGTTGAACTAACGAAAGTTAGATAACATACTAGGGGATTTATTCGTAAATTTTCAGCTCAATCCGACATACACAGACTCCTCACGAATTTTTATGGTGGATGACAGAAATCTGTTTCGAGACAGTAACTCCCCAAATCTTACTTCCCTCTCATTAGAGGTTATTCTTGGCACAAAAAGCAAACAAAAACGATAAGGAGAGGTCATTACTGAAGTAATAACTTCCAACAAGCAATAAAACTCTTGGGTTATTATTGGGGATATGCTATATGGGTATCCTCATAGCATGTCTCCTGTCTGGATAACCCGGGTGGCCCACAGTTGGTAGCATGGCCCATGGCCTGCGGGGCGGTCCAGTTAGATGGATCCAGAAGGGAGGCCCATGCCGGATAAAGGAAGGCTACGGTGTAGTCACCAGCGTACCCGGAGCCTTGGACTATAGGACACGCTAGACTAGTAATAGACTGTAAGGTAGAGATCCCTGTGTTTACAATGCTATTCCCTGGATCAATAGCTAGCATCCACAGTTAAGATGTAATATCAAGAAACAAAGGTCATAATACAACTTTATAACCAGGAATAAATTAATTCATTACATCTTACATAGCTCATTTGGCTATCACATTACATTGCAGCAGAAATCTATAAAGCATGGAGTCCTTCATCTTCAAAGTGCCACAGGCAATCATGTTGGTTGTAGACTTGTAATCCTAATCAACACACTTCACTAACAACAAACAAACCTGCAACATAATAAGTTGCAGCCACAAGGGTCAATACATTTGAATTGTATTGGCAAGTTTCACTACTATGTAGAGATAAGTGGATCCTATCATTACATGCATATTTGGCTAAGTGGGGTTAGGCTCATTTGCAGAAAGCAATATAGTTTTATCCTATTTTTCAAAATAGTTTTTGATCTTTTGTCAAATCTTTCTGAACTTCTTTTAAAACTCCAAGTGCTTCAAATCCCTTGTTGTCACCATCAAGTTTTAATTTGAGAAATTGGAATGTCGAGATCTTCCATAGCTTCAAGCCTTAGTTGCTCAGTATTGTCCATAACCGGGGACACGACTAAGTACTTAGAATTTTGATCTTCTGCAGAAGTTGTACACTTTACCCACATGACACAATCTCATCTTGATGCCACCAGTGGCCGCTGGATAAGTACTCACCAAGATGGAGTACTGGCAGATTGAGAATGTGACAAAGTCTTTCCATAGGAGTCCTCCCAATACACAATGCTAGCTTGTCATCCAGGCACCAATGTAGGGTTTCAAGTTCCCTTACATAATTCTAGTTAACCTGAAGATGCCAATGCATGGGTCTTCCACTATGTAGTTGACTAAGCCAGAGCCCATTTAGCATGTGGCTGTACACGGAAGCCACTTTACGAGAAACATGTTCAATCTCTAAGTCCCTGGGTGGTTTTCTTCTAGTGAACATACAAAAAGAGATAGCCATATAAACATGGTTCCTTTTGTTGCCACCTTGTCCAAAACTTGAGTATCCTTGTCCACCCAGGTGGTTCATTGAGTACTTGTTTTATTATATAAAACATATGTCTTTTCAACTCTTCATATAATCATATCATGTATCCCATCCTAATATATTGCAGGGCTAAGCATACTACAACTACAATGTTTCCACTAAGTAATATATAAGGGTATCCTAATAGGATTTAGCATAGCATAAAATAATAGTAGTCCTTATCATGCATGTTTCAAAAATCCACTAAGTGTAATGAATATAGTAGGACATGGATGATAGTGTCACTTGCCTCTTTAGTAGAGAATGATAGTTCACTTCTTGATCTTTCAAATATCACACTCTTCTAATTCCACTACAATTTAATCAAGCAAACACAAATTCAACTAGCATTCCAACCAATTTATCATACATAAAATAATAGAAACAAGGTCATGCATGCAAGCATGCAAAAGATAGTTTTATTTAGAAAAGTGGTTTCTATTAGGCTCTAAACATTATAAAGTTCAAAAGTGGTCATTTACTAAAGTGGTAAAACCATTTGCAAAAGGTTTTATCTATAAACCATTTTAAAATCAAATCAATATTTTATGTGGTTGAAAATGCTTTTAGTAAAGCAATATTCTTTAAAGAGTTCACCAAATATATTTTAATTCTCAAAACTTGGTGTTTAGGGTCAGAAGGTTTGAATCAAAACATTTCCCAAAGGTTTTACTCAAAATCATTTCTAAAACAAAAACAATATTTTTATTTGACTAGAAATGTGCTAACTCAAATATTTACTCCTTATCTTCAAAAAATACATTTTTCAATCCATAAGTTGATTCCTATGGTCAGTAGGTTCACAACAAACCATTTTGCAAAGATTTCACATTAAAATTATATCTAGAATAATTTTTATATTCAAAATAAGCTTACACATGTTTCTGAAAATTCAACCAATTTTCCAGAAGCAAATCATTAAACAAAGTGCATGGTTGCAAAGTACTTGTTCTACTGAATCCATTGATATAAAATTTGCAAAATTTGGACGTGTATAATTAAAGTTATGAATTTTACAAGTTTGCATAACCAATAGATTCAAAATTCTGTTTTTAAACAAAACCCTGTCCACGCGGCGTGTTTCTATTGGCCGATACCGCTTTATTCGGATCAACCTCTCTGGACTACATGATTTACTTAAATCGCACGGCGCTGATCAACTCGTACCCCTCCGTCTAGATCTAATTTCAGCTAGACGATCGAGATCTAACGGACACAGTGCTATGACCAGGAACTGGCGGCGCTCGACGGCAGCGCGCGGCGACGCACGCTCGGGCAGGTGGTTTCCGGCGAAGCTAAGAAGCGTAGGAGAGGGGGAAGTAGCTCACCTCGATCAGGGGATCGTGGCGATGCTCAACGTGGTCGCGAGGAGGCAAGGGGCGCTGAGATGCGACGGCGATTGCTCACCGGAGACGGCGTCGGGCGGCTCTGTTTGTTGTCGGAGGTGAGGCTGCAGGTCGCCCTAAGTCAAACAGATGGGGGCGTTAGATGCGTGCTGATCTGGGGATGATGGGAGCATCAACAGGAGGTGCTGGAGCGAACGGAGCTTACCGGGGAAGCTCGACGGAGACGAGACAGACGGCGGTGGCGATCAGATGAAGACGAAGCCGAGGCTGGGGGGCACTCGCGGGCGAGTTCAAGGCACTGGAAGGTGCGCCTGGAGGTGGGAACAAGCTTGTGTGCAGTGGGAGTCGAGGGGCGGCGAGGTGTGGCCGGAATTTGCTGGAGAAGCTCGCCGGAGCAGCGGTGGTGCAAAGCCGATTCGAGGCAGCCTGGGGGCTCCCGTGCAGTGGTTTCTGAGGGGAAAGGAGGGGGAGAGGGAGGTGCTTAAGAGGGCATGGTCGCTAGAGGAATTAAGCCCGTCATCAACGCGAATTGATCGTCGCATTCAATCGGCAGCAACGGCAGGGGGCGTGGTCACGGTGAAGACGATGGCTGGCGATGTGGGGACGTGCTGTCAGCGAGGTGGAGGAAGTAGGAGTGGGCCCTGCTTGTCTGTGACTCTGCGGGTTGATCTCTGGGTAAGAAAATGATTCGCTGAGGAGGAAAAAGATGGGCTGCGAGTTGGGCTTGCTGGGCCTGCTTAGTGGGTTGAGTCTGTTTCATTTTTTTTATTCTGAAAACTTTTTCTTTTTCTATTTGAATTTCTGTTTTGATTTTCAAACAAATAATTCAAACATCAATTCAAATAAAACCACCACCAAACTTTGTATTTATTTTAAATCTGTTTAACAACACAAATCAAAGTCCAAAACAAATAATTTTTATTCTTTTTAGGATCTATAAATAATTAAATAAATAGACCTTAGTCATTAATTCAAATAGGATTTAATTTATTTAAAAACTCTATTTGAAATCTAAATAATATCAAAATCATTTCAGTAGGTTTTATTTGAAAATATAGAACACTTGGAAATCATACTTAAAATAAATTAACAAGTTTTAGTGTTTATTTAAAATGGAAAAGCCTTTACTTTAATAAAATTGGATATTAATAAATCCTCATTATTTTATTTAAAAATAAACCTTTACTCTTTTTATCAAATAGAATTATTTTATTTTCAAAAGCTTGGCCAAGATTTAATTTGGCTCTATAAATAATCCTTATTTATAATTCTATCTTTTCTTTTGAAAACCAAATCTTTTTATTAAAAGATCTAAAAATAGTGATTCCAACTATTATAACTTTATTGTTTATTTATCTTTTTAAATTCCTTTAGGATTTTATTTGATCAAATAGGTTTTGATATTTCCAATTGGAATCAAAAAGTTTCTTCTCACCCTAAATTTCAACAAAATTTTATTTTGTTTATTTATTTTTCACATTTCAAAATTTGGAAAATTTTGGGATGTGACATAGAGGTGTAGGACTCTGTAACCTGTCCGGCTAGGACTTTTCCCTGTAACCCTAGGACCTAGCGACTATATAAGTCGGGCCTATGGGAGCCTTTAGGGCACGATCATAGACAACTTCACATAATCTCGCATAGCGAACCTATCTCTGTAACTCGGCGTATTGCCATTATAGTGATTTATAGCAGGAGTAGGATTCCGCCACCATCGTGGGACTGAACCTGGGTAAGCTGTGTTACCTCGTACCCGTCAACCGTCCGCCTTCCCCCACGTCTCTAAACACGCACTGTGAGGACCCCTCCATGGCGTACTCGTCCGCAATACCACGACAGTTGGCGCCCACCCGTGGGGCAAGAGGTGCTTTAGGCTCTTCAGCGGGCGAGGACCAAGATCTTCGCGGGAATCGGCAAAACCGTAGCCATCGGTTGTGTTCTCTTCTCCGGCAACATTCCAATCATCCCTCCGGACGATTTCTGGATCCCGACGAAGACGAACCCTACGCGGTGTTCGATCGTTCCTATCGGAGCCATCTACCTCTTCATTGGCGAAACCGACTCGGGCACTAGTTCCCTGGGAGTCGGAGGAGCATCAAGACCCGAACGGACCGCCTACGGGCAGGTTACGTTCGTGGAAGGATCAATGTCGGATCTCTCCACGGAGTTTGCCGGCAAAGATCGGAAAAATTTAAGGCCCACCCAAACCGCCCCTTTGTAGGATATAACGGTGGAAGATCACTGCAAGTCCATCGGCTTTGCCCGTGCGTCTGGACAACAGAGATCCAACTTCGTCGGCGTGGTTACCATCTTCGATCTAGCGTGTTGCATTCAGAGAGAGGGCGAAAACCCCCGAGATTACCTTGCTAGGTGGCTCCGTATACGAGCCGATCTGGCCCACTACCCCAATGATGATGAAATGTATCACTTTGTGGAAGGACTGGACCATGACACGCTTCTCCGGCATTCTCTAAGGCGGCAGCAGGCTTCGGGACGCCTTACCTTCGAAGGCATGGTGAACACCGTCAACAACTACGGAGGTCAGGCAAGCGGCGGCTCAGCTTAGCGCTCATTGACGGAGCCCCTCCGATTTAGCCACCGCCTCCGGCCGCCATCGCCACAGTCGCGCCACCACCTCCAGTCATCGTCGCCGCTGTTGCACCTCCACCCCCCGTCATCGAGGAGGTCCTGGCACCCTCCGACTCTGTGATTGACGCGCTATACGCTGACTTCAGTGCAGATTCAGAGGAGATAGATTTCAGTCCAGAGGAACTAGACTCCGCCATGCAGGAGATGGAGGAGGAGTAAACGCGCGATGAGCAAGCCAACAACGCCGTCACGTCTCAAGAGGTGTTCGTCACCATTGGGACGGCGATGGATGAAGATCAACCCGTACGAGCTCCGCCTACAGCTCTGGACAAAGGGAAGGGACCACCTGTTGCTGCCGACATTGATCGTGCAAAGGTCATGCCCCCTCCGCCTAAACCAGTGCAATAGCCACAGGAACTCGGCACCGGTCCGAGCAACAAAAACACCGCAAACTTGCCACCTCCGGCATCTATGTCTGCTGCTGCCCAAGTTACCCCGGCTGATAGAGTAATGTACGGAAATCTCCTCATATGCGGAACGTGACTCATCTTGGCAAGAAGCACCACCAGCTGCTGGAGGAAGCGCAGGCCATCGCGGAGCATGGCGCTAAGCTAGATCGAGATCTGGTCAACGCGCAGAAATCCATAGAGAAGGCTAGAGCAATGGAGGCCGAGTACAAGACTCTGCTGCAACAGCAGAAGGCTAAGAAAGCTCCGACTCGCGTCATCAACAATCCTGGTGTACGGCAAAACCTACGATGGGTTCCCCCGAAGCCGTCATAAGCCAGGCCATACATTGACAGTGAAGGCAGACAGGTGATGCCCACTCCTCTCCTCAACCTCGCCATCGCCAAGACCCTTCTGGAGCAGGATAGATCGCCCGAGGCGGTGGACCAGGTCTATGACCTAGTGGCCAAGAAGGTAAAGCAACAGGAAAAGGCCACCTCTCAGAGGCTTGAGTCTGACCCAGCGTTTTGCCAGTCTAGCCAGCATAAGTCGCCAAGGGACAGATCTCCTCTTGATGTCGGGTCTCAGACGGGTTCATCAGAACAAAGACGGAGGGATGCGCGCAATAGAAAGGATGCTATCCCCATATCCTCCGACCACGGAGAAAAGGCCCAACCTCGTCGCCCATCGCCACCGCCCCGCTCCCCCCGACATCGTGAAGACCCCAAAGCTCACCATCATGCAGATATGCCGCGCCAAGGCAAGGCGGCATCGTCATCCGCGACAACGCGGAGCAGACCCGTCATGACGGAGAGCGCAACCAGGGACACAAGAGCAGGTCGCGCCATGACCCTCCGTGTCCGGCAAACAATCGCGACAGGCGTGAGGAGTCGCAGGAGGGTAATAGCAAGAAGGCTAACCCACCGCCACCTCCGCCTCCGTCGCCACCTAGCAGTCACCATGGTGGAGGGGGCCCGCGTCGTTCACGCAGCCCATCCCCTGTTGACAAGAATAAAAGAAATCCGGAGCCATATGATGCACGTTCGTGGATCGATAAGATCCACAAGGCCCGGGAAGGACCATACCTGGGACCATGTTGCTTTGGACCTGCGATACGGTCCGCAACTTACCCCAAAGGTTTCCGGATTGACAAGACCATCAAGCCCTATGACGGCACCACTAAGCCATCTACATGGTTGCAGGATTACGGCAACGCGGTAGAGATTGCCGGGGGTAACCCCAACGTTGCCGTCAAGTAACTCCCATTGATGTTGGCGGGCACAACCCATCAATGGATTGATGACTTGCAGGAGAAATCCATCTGCAATTGGTTGGACATGCAAGAAGCGTTCACCAAGAACTTCAGTGCGTACAAAGCGTCCTGCCCATTGGCGATCTACAGCGGTGCGTGCAAGAGAAAGACTAGACATCTCGCGCCTACCTCTCCCGCTGGCTGGATATGAAAAATTCCTACGCAGGAGTGCATGCTCAGACCGCCATGGCCGCCTTCATCGATGGGTTGGAAAGGGGCACGTTGCTCCGACATAAGCTGAAGCGCTTGCAGGACAATCACCAGCTTGACTTGAACCAGATGATTTAGTTGGCTAGTGAGTTCGCAGCTGCCGACGACGATGCCCGCGGCTCTCTGCCGGCAACGGCCGTTCCAACTCAAGCTCAGAGGAACAACAGTACAAAGCGGAAAACCACTCCATAAGAAAAGCAAACTCCCAACATGGTCGCCATGACCTTTGCAGGACGAGGTGATGGCGGACAACGTGGCCGAGGAAGGGGAGCTGGTCGTGGGCAGGAGCGAGGAAGTGAAACTAACTCGACAGCGCTCCGTGTTCCCCAAACCTATGAAGAGTACCGCGATATGTCGTGCCTCATACACCTCGATGTCAATGGCAAAGCCACCCATACCAATCGACACTACAAGTTCGTCAACGACCTCAAGGAGGACCTGGAGTCCGGCTACAAGAGAAGTGGAAGAACAGACCGCGAGGAAAGGGCAAGGGGAAGAAGAAGGAGGAAGAGTCCAAGGATTCAAGTGACATGGACGAGGATGTTGACCCCAAGCACGCCGCCAAGAGCGACGGAAAAGGCAAGAACCCCTTCGAGAAGAAGGCGGCAGTTTACCACACTTTCCTTGACACACCCACTGTCCGACAACAGAAGACCTCTACGAGGATACTGATGGCTACTCTACCCCCAGTTCCCCAGTACATGCGCTGGTCGGAGGTTCCAATTACTTGGGACAGGAAGGATCACCTAGACCTTATCCCTACGGCGAGGCAAGGGCAAGGGGAAGAAGAAGGAGGAAGAGTCCAAGGATTCAAGTGACATGGACGAGGATGTTGACCCCAAGCACGCCGCCAAGAGCGACGGCAAAGGCAAGAACCCCTTCGAGAAGAAGGTGGCAGTTTACCACACTTTCCTTGACACACCCACTGTCCGACAACAGAAGACCTCTATGAGGATACTGATGGCTACTCTACCCCTAGTTCCCCAGTACATGCGCTGGTCGGAGGTTCCAATTACTTGGGACAGGAAGGATCACCTAGACCTTATCCCTACGGAGAACCAATACGCCATGGTCATCAACCCTTTGATTGATGGCATTGAGTTCACCAGATGTATGGTGGATAGTGGAAGCATGTCACATCCCAAAATTTTCCAAATTTTGAAATGTGAAAAATAAATAAACAAAATAAAATTTTGTTGAAATTTAGGGTGAGAAGAAACTTTTTGATTTCCAATTGGAAACATCAAAACCTATTTTGATCAAATAAAATCCTAAAGGGTATTTAAAAATATAAACAAATAATAAATAAAAATTATAATAGTTGGAATCACTATTTTTGGATCTATAAATAAAAATATATGGTTTTGCTAAGCAAAGTAGAAATATAAATAAGGATTATTTTATAGAGCCAAATTAAATCTTGGCCAAGCTTTTGAAATAAAATATTTCTATTGATAAAAAGAGTAAAGGTTTATTTAAATAAAATAATAAGGATTTATTAATATCCAATTTTATTTAAGTAAAGGCTTTTCCCATTTTTAAAATAGACACTAAAACTTATTAAACTATTTTAAATAAGATTTCCAAGTGTTTTGTTTTTCAAATGAAACCTACTGAAATGATTTTGGTATTATTTTAGATTTCAAATAGAGATTTAAAATAAATTAAACCCTATTTGAAATAAAGACTAAAGTCTTTTTATTTTAATTATTAATAGATCCTAAAAGAATAAAAGAATTATTTTATTTTTGACTTAGGTTTATGTTGTTAAACAGAATTAATCTATACCTAAAGTTTGGTGGTAGTTTGATTTGAGTTGGTGTTTGAATTGTTTGAATGAAAATCAATTCAGAATATTCAAACAGAAAAAGGAAAAACTTTCTGCATAAAAAAAAGTAAATCAAACCCAACCCAACCGAACAGGCCCAGCAGCGCAGCCCATCAGCTCTCCCCTGCAGTGAACCGTTTTCACTGAAAACACACCCGCTGAGACGCAGACAAGTGGCCCCATCTTCCCCTCCCTCACTCTTGCTGACAACAGACCCCACACTGCCTGTTCTTCATTTCCACCCGCCACCTGCTCCTCGCCGTTATCGCCATGATTACCCCTTGAATTCGCGTTGATGCTCATAATCCTCGCCGTCACTACTAGGAAACGGCTATAGGTAATCAGACATCCGTGGCTCACATGGTTGAAGTGCCCCACGGCTAAAAGCAGCGTGGCTCACGTGGCGTGCCCTACTAGTAACTAGAACAACCGTGGCGCACATGACCCTAGTGCGCCACGGATATGTGTGGGCGAGGCCTTGTTGGCCACACGCCAAACTTCAGGCGCACCATGCACACGTGCGCCACGGTTGTTAGGGTCATCTGTGGCGCACGTGTGCATGGTGCGCTACCAGCGCATGCCCACCTCTGCTCGAGACGGCCACTAACCCATGGCGCACTCCGCCCAGGCGCCACGGACAGAGCATCATGGCGCACTGCATAGTGCGCCACGTTTAGGACTCACGTGGCGCACTCTTGCGGTGCGCCACGGATGTGTCGATTTTTTAAGACAGCACTTTATGTGCACATGTGTGACCACATCCACCACCCCACACTTCACTTTGCCCTTCTTCTTCCTCCTTAGATCTAGTCGGGATCTTCTCCTTCCCACCTCAATTTCTCCACACATTCACCATTTTAGCATGTAAAACTTGCTTTGGATGTTACATAAGTAATAGAGGAGGTCTCCGGTCTCTCATCTATCCGTCTCCGGTCGACGCTGCACCTCTCCTTTCCATCTTTCTCGCCATCGGTCTCTCATCTCGTAAGTTGTCCATGTAAGGATGTGTTCATGTGTATATGGATGATGCATGTGCTCATATGTATGTAGATGATCGATGCTCATGTCATGATGTGTGTATGTGTGGAGCTAGGATCGATGGTCATATGTGTGTGTATATGGAGTATCGCTATGCTCATGCATGTGTGTATGGAGAGGATAATGATATGTTCATGTGTGTATGGATCGGTCTCTCTCTCTCTTGTGTTTGTATGTGAACAAGTTGCCATTGTTTTGCCAAAATGTTGATTCATTTCCATTTTGGCAAGACTTTGGCATTCATAAAGGTCCTAATTTTAGGATAGGTCATGCCGAAATTTTCTATCGACCATTGCATGCATGCATTCATTATGTGGTTCTAATAGACTTCAAAATTGTACCGTGTACATCGTGCAGGCAAAAATGGTACGCATAATGAGCGAAGGCATTGTGGCTAGATTTTTGAAATGTGCGACGGCCGACATGATACGAAATAACAAGACATATATAAGATGTCCGTGCAGAAGATGCAAACTCAACTGGGTGATCGACCCAGATTCCGGGAATCTGCGCACTGCTCGCCATGGTTTCATGGATGGATACACTCGTTGGATAAGCGATGGCGTAGATGATGGAGCGGTGATCATCATCACGGCGAGAACGGGCGAGATGATGAAGAGGCTCACGGAGATGGTGAAGGTACGAAGCGGGCCGGGATGATGATGATCTAGATGGCGGAGGAGCGTACGGCGATGGAACAACGTCGGTGGGTGCGGGACCCTTATGTGCAAGAGCTGCTTCTCAAGCGATTTAGTAACGCCAGCTGCCGCTAGAGAGAAAGCCAAGCTTGCGCAACTTGAGAAAGACGCGGTTACTCCATTGTATGAAGGATGCAGGCCCGATGATACCGGTTGAATGTAACGCTCAAGGCTATGGAGATGAAGGCAAAGCACAAATTGAGCGACGCAAGCTTCGGCGATATGATGGCATTACGCACGATCGTCTCCGGAGGGGAACACATGTCCAACTAGTATCGAGGATGCCAAGAAAATCGTCATCCTCTCGATCTACCGCATTAGATATCACGTATGCATCAACGATTGCATCATTTATCGGGCGAGGGCGGAGAAAACCACATGTCCGGTGTGCGGCGTGAGTCGATACAAGAAAGGGAAGAAAGCACCTCGAAAAGTGGTATGGTACTTTCCTATCACCCTCGTGCAGCGCTATTTCGCGGACCCTAAGGAAGCTCATGCGATGGCATGCGGAAAGGAAGAAGCCGTGAGATGATGATGACCCGAAAAGGATGAGCTCGACGCACCCTTCGGATGCTAGCGGTGGAAAGCATTGGACCTCGAATTCCCAGTCGGTGGAGATTCGAGGAACATCGGGCTTGGTGCGAGCACCGATGGACTCAATCCGTTCGGTAGCGAGCACGCACACGCACTTGGCCTGTGTTTGTATGGATGTACAACCTCCTCCATGGTTGTGCATGAAGAAGAAGTACATACAAATTAGTATGCTAATTCAAGGGCGAAACAACCTGGTACCGACATCAATCAGTATCTCGGGCTGTTGAAAGAGGAGCTAGCCACGTTATGGGAATCGAGCCAATACTTACGACGCCGTCGCACAAGATTATTTCACTATGAGAGCCGTTGGTCACTACGGTGCAAGACTATCCAGGTTCTGGGTATATCTCGGGGCAGGTTATCCAAGGATTCTGCGCATGCGTTAGGTGCATGGATCACACAAGCTATCTCCAACTAGAGAAAGATCCAGGGTCATCGAAAACCGTGTTCATGGCGCACCGGAGGTGGCTTGGAAAGAATGATCCATGGAGAAAACGTGGAGACCTATTCGTTGGCAAATACGAGACCCGAGGAATCCCAGAGCGTAGGAGCAGCGAAGAAGTGGAAGAGTTGCTGAAAAACTGGAAAGATTGTCCTAAGCCTGGAAAGAAGCAAAAGAGGCAGCAACAAGACAAGCCGCTGATGAAGGTATGGAAAACAAGGTCTTTTCTGGGAGTTGCCATACTGGAAGTTTCTCCGCACGCTTCATAGCCTCGACATCATGCATATCACGAAAAACTTGTGCGAGAGTTTGTCGCCACCATAATCAACATGCCAGATAGGACGAAAGATGGTCCGAAAGCAAGGCACGACCTGATATGCTTGGGTATCCGGAAGGAGCTTCACGGAGGACGCACTACTCCTGATGATCAGGAAGATGACGATGATCATGATTCGGAAACAACACAAGGTCGTCGGAAGGGTAAAAAGTTCAATAACGAATATTACGCCCTCCTTCTTGCTTCACTCTAAGCCGTGATGAGATCAAACAGTTTTCAAGTGCCTTCTAGGAGTCAAATTTCCTTCTACTCGCGGGCAAGATAAGCGAGATACCTAGACGAGGCGGCAGAGGTTCGATGGCATGAAGTCTCACGGTATGCCGTGCTAATGACGCAGTACTTCGGTCGCACTAAGAGGGATAATGGACGAGCACGTCCGTGAAACGTTATTTGGCCTGTGCAAGTTTTTCGACGTCATCTCTAGGAAGTCGATTGGCTTGAATCAGCTCGGAAGGCTACGGGAGGAGATCGTGGTGATACTATGTGAGCTTGAGGTCTACTTCCCACCGCATTCTTCGACATTATGGTGCATCTGCTGGTCCATGTCGTGGAGGACATCGTACAACTCGGGCCGATGTTTCTCCGCAGCATGATGGCGTTCGAAAGGATGAACGGACACATCAAAGGATACGTTACGCAGGTCCGTCGGATGGAAGCATAGCCAAGGGCTTTCGGCGAAGAGTGCATCTCTTTCTCGAATTATCTAGACATCGAGAACCCTGCCGGTCTTCCGTCAATGACACCTTGGCAAGCTCGGCGGATCTGGTCGAGAGGGTCGCCGCATACCGCATGCGCACTTGATTTTCGGCCAGACTTTGATCGAGCAAACCTCGTCGCGCTGACATTTAGAACTGTCGATCCTTGGGTACGAAGCACAAAGGTTAATCGAGAAGAAGTACAATGGCCGGGCATACAGAGGACGAGGAGAAATAATCAAAGAGCACAACTCAGATTTCACGCGTTGGTTTAGGCGACGCTCCTTGATAATCCCAGCTCGCATTCTTCCGACACGGAAAAGATCATATTCACCTTATCGCAGGACCGATGCAAAACCTGGTGACCTATCGGTATGATATCAACGGCTACACATTCTACACGGAGGAAAAGGACAACAAGTGTGATTATCGAACTCAGCGTAACGTCGAATTCTACATCGATGACAACGTGAAGGAAAGATTCTACGAAGAATCGAGGAGATCCGGGAGCTCGACTCATGTGGAGAAAAGGTGCCGATGTTCCGTGTCGGATGGGCAAAGAGTGTCGAAAGAAGACGGTATTTCACAACCATGGTTATACCCGGCCAAATCCAAGGTCACGGTGCAAAGCGTGGCCGAAAAATGAACCGTGGGTACTTGGCTACCAAAGTGGACCAATGTTTTTCATTACCGACCGACAAAGCCTAGCCGTGTTATCGTGAGAGGAAAAGAAACATCATCGGATTGGATGGAGTCGCCAACGAGCAAGACTTGACCAAGACGGCGATCCAAAGATTGAAGATGACGGCGACTACGATGCAAAGCAACATACATCACAAGAATAAAAGGACAACCCTACCCAAAAAGGTAGCCTTCGAAAGAAGAAACATTAAAGTGCCGGGCTAAATTATTCAACCGCGACAAAGAAGGGAAAAAGATTGTAAACGCTAGCTCAAAAATATTGTAAAAGCGTGGTCGAAAAAGATTGTAATATTCATGGACAAAGTATTATGAATTTTAGTTATACTTGAATCATATTTTGTAACACTTTTATGACATATATCACTACTTTTGGGCATGTTTGGAATATTTAAAAGTATTTTAAAACAAAACAAAACTTGTATGGCATATATCACCACTTTTGGACATTTTTGTGAACATTTAAAAGTATTTTTAAAATAAAAATAAAAGTGGAGCACCAGGATTCAACCGGTGCTCGAGTTTGGAATAGAGCTAAGGGCTAGAACCGGTGGGCTATGACAGTAGTGTTAATGTAAGGGTGGCCGCCTCTTATCTCAGTCGTTCAATAGACATAGGCGTGGCCACAGCCAAGTGCGCTACGGTTATCCGTAGCGCACTTGGCGGTGCGCTCCATGTCTGTTGGACGCTAGTCAACCGCTACGGTTCCATCTCTCACTGACGACACCACGCGCTCACGCATCTCACGACAGCTCTCTCGAGGAGGAGGAAGCCCACCACCGCCGTCTGCCGTCGCCGTTGAGGAGGAGGAAGAAGCTCGAGGAGGAAGCTCTCTCGAGGAGGAGGAAGCTCTCGTGGAGGAGGAGGTCCCCCTAGCCACCGCCGCACTAGATCCCCCTAGCAACCACCGAGCCCGATCGATCCCCCTCGCCGCCGCCACGCTCGACCCCTCCAGCAGCCGCCGCTCGAGGAGGAGGCCGTGGAGGAGGAGCCCCGCGCGCGTGTCCGAGGAGGAGGAGGAGGCCGCCTGTGTCCGAGGAGGAGGAGACCGTCGTTAAGCTCGTGGTTGCGCCCACCAACGTCGTCCTCGTCTTAGAGGTTAGCCCCTCCCCTCTCTCCCTCTCTCCCTCTCGGGTTAGCAGTGAGGTTAGCTAGGGTTAGTGTAGAAAAATTTAGTGACAGATTCAGAGTAGTGACAGATTGTTAGCAGCAGATTCAGAGTAGTGACAGATTAGTGTAGAAAAAATTAGAAGTGATAGATTCAGAGTAGTGACAGATTGCTAGGGTTAGTGTAGAAAAATTTAGCAGTGAGATTTAACTCTGTTTTAGCAGCAGATTCAGAGTAGTGACAGATTGTTAGCAGCAAATTTAGTGTAGCTTGGTTGATAGCAAGGTTCAGAGTAAACTTGGTTGATATTCGGAGTAAGCTTGGTAGATAGCTTAGGGTTCAGTAGCAAGGGTTGTGGTAAGCTTAGGGTTCGAGTAGCAAGGTTGAGTAAGCTTGATAGAGTAGCAAGGGTTCAGGGTAAGCTTAGGGTTGAGTAGCTTAGGGTTGAGTATCAAGGTTGATATGATGTCATGCATGGTAACAAAAATAGCGATCGGATGAATATTGTTCTTAGTCTTGAATATTGTTCTTAGTATCTTGAAATATGCACGATGCGGTTCAGAGTTCAATCTTGAATATTGTTCTTAATCTTGAATATTGTTCTTATTGTTCTTAATCTTGAATATTGTTCTTAATCTTGAATATTGTTCTTATTGTTCTTATTGTTCTTATTGTTCTTAGTCTTGAATATTGTTCTTATTGTTCTTAGTCTTGAATATTGTTCTTAATCTTGAATATTGTTCTTATTGTTCTTAGTCGAATATTGTTCTTAGTATCTTGAATATTGTTCTTATTGTTCTTAGTACTGAATAATTCAAGGGCTTTCTTATTTGAGGATTTTCTTTACTACTCTGATTAAAATAATTCAATTTTATTGTTCAATTTCCACTCAAATGGAGAAGTATATAAGGAATGCTCATCAATATTCATTTAATCGATTCTTTGCAGCTTAGTGCGGTATATTGTGTGATTTTAATCAGTTAGTTCTAGAGCATAACAAGGAGAAGGCTGACAAGCTGGTCAGAACTCTCGTCATATTATCTTTTGATTGAAATAGTATAGCATGTCTCCCACAGTCAGGAATAGAACGGTCAAGTTAACTAATTTTTTTTCTACTGAACAACAGTTCCCTTTTTTTATTGCTATATACTATTGTGCAAAGCTGCTGTCCATGCATATATATGCTTCTTGGGGTTACATCTGAGTGGCTGGAGCTAAGGATCACCTGGACCATGCTCCAGAAACTCCTCTCTCTGGGTGGGAACAGTTTTGTCTTTGCATTTTACACCGTTTATGCTTGTGAAACACAAGCGCTAAGTCCAAACTCAAACTGCTAAGTCCAAACCTAAAACCTGAAGCGCTAAGTCCAAACACAAACCGCCATTTATGCTTGATGTACTTTTGTGTGTTGGCCATTTATTCTAGTTGCTCCATTTTTCCTGAAGATTTATTGTGTGTCTGGTTGTGCGATTATCTTGGCTATCTTGGGCCATTTATGTTGGTTGTCTTGGCTATGATGGCCATTTATTGTGTGCTAGCTATGCTGGCCATATATATGCAGGTTCTTGTATGAAACGAGTCCCGATTTTTGCCGGAATGTTGATTAACTTCCGTTTTGGCAGAAATCGGGCACTCCTAGTTTAAGAAAATTAGCAAAGGTCATGCCGGATTTTTCCGTGCATTTAACCAATTATTTGTTTTTTATTAGTGCAAAGATGTGTGATAACGACGAGGCTGGATGTTCTAAGCGCATCAGCGCTGAAGGAGAACTCAGACCTCCGAATAAACAATTGACATTCGGGAGGCGCCGGCGTCTAGAAGACGATGAAGAATACCATCCTTCGAGAGCGAGGATGATGAGATGGAAGACGCGGAGGAAGAAGCCAAGGAACGGACGATGAAACCACCGATGGCGGCGAGGGCACGAGTGGTAGCAACCCTCCTAAGAAGAAGAAAGAAGGACCGGGCCCGAACACGGTCGGCACGGTCAGGGAAATTACAGTGAGCCCATCGGGGTTCCTTTGGAGCCCGCCCTTGTCGTCAAAGGTACGGTGGGCAAGTGGCGGCGATCACCGGACAACCATCTCGATCAACACCGAGAATCTCGGCATAAAGATAATGGCCACTTGCACACTACTCTTCGAGAAGTGCCGCGGATACAAGTTCCCGCTAAGTATCGAACACAAATTATCATGGGAGCAAGTAAACAAATCAGCCCTCACAAAGATGAGCACCATACGGCCACCGGAGAGCCCGGATAAAGAAGAAGATCTATAAAGAAGGCAAAAGTCTCGAGGAGATCCGGAAGATTGACCGCAGATCACCAAGATCGCCCGGGAGTTCAAGGAGAGGTGTGAATCCGAAGAGCCAGCCAATAGTAATCGGGTAAAGGTGCTGCAGGCGATGAATATAGGTCATCACCATCTCGGATCTGGTGGATACAGAACCGCGGAGGCCAAATGGAATAAGGAGGACGAAGAGTATAGATCCAAGGGGATAGAAAACCCCTTTGCTAAATTCGAACCCGGGCAGGTTCGAAACTTCATCAGGGCCCGTTACCATGTGGACCCAAAAACCAAACAACTCACCGCGGATCCTGCGGTGAAGGAATTCGAGGAAATTGTGGTAAGTATAATCTAATTACCGGTGATCAACACGATTGCAATCTAATCGATGATCTAAATGATTCACTGTTACTTCTTCTGCAGGAGGAGGAAATTGTTGCTAGTCATGGATCCTGTGGTTCCTCATCCTGTGGGTCGACGGCCACCGGTGGGATAACCCTTTTAACAGGCGATGAACGGGCCAAGAAAATAGAGCGATTCTGAAGAAGCCGTCGTCGGTGGCCGTCTGGCCGGCCTCGGGGTAAGAATTGGGTGGATCATTTTGGTCCACCACCGAGGACGCATGTGGCGCCCGTCGGGAAGGAGCGAGGAGGAAAAGCAGAGGTTCAAGAACTTAAGGCACAAGTGGCGCGGATCCCGCAGATCGTCCAAGACAACTGGCAATCACCCTTACGTCCTTCCCGCCTACCTTGGTGGAGTCAATAGCGAACCGGAGTGCGGGTGGTCGAGTAGGGCCGTGCCGATTCAAGCATGGTCGTGACCACTCGAACAACGCTTGGCGCGACGAATCAGCGAACTACGTGTTCGTGACTCGCCCGCTACCGCTGGCGCCGCAAGTGTTGGTGACTCCCCTGCCATCACCGCGCGCCGAGTACATGTTGGTGCCCCCCTGCCATCTTCGCGCGGCACCGGAGCTCAAGCACCCGTCGGTGGGAGAATACACCGAGGCCAGCACCGCGCCATCAAGCAGCCTCTTCCGCCGTCGCCATGTATGCGGTGCGTCGACATTATCCGATCTCGACACCATCACGGTAAACAAATTGCTTTAATTACCGCCTTTCATGCCATCTATATATTACTCTTGTGGCGTCTCGCTCGACGACGCCAGACATGTTTTCCGCAGACGGATGTTCCTTGCACTCTCTTATGCTACGTGAACAACGAAATGAGGATGTTGCCAAGGTACCATCGTTCAACCCTTGCAGCGCACGTTCCACTCAAAGCCGATGCGGATAGCGTGCGGGGTTAAAATTAGTCGGTGCTAAGGGCTGCGACGACACTGAACCTCCCATTCAACCCCGAGGCGGATGAAGAAGAGTCGCATCCTCGATGGTTGCTTCGCTTGTTCATGCTATGGCCAAAGAGCATGATCCGTTTGGACGGCGTGGGCCATCACGCCACAGACAACAGACCGCTGTCGTGCGGCGACAAGCGGTGGCAAAACCTACCGCCCTGCCGTCACCACCTCCACGCGGTGGGTCGGATGATCATGTTGATGATATGCACATGGCGCAGGATCCGGCGGCCGAGGACTTCGAAGACTGGAATGATCACTTCTTCAGCACTCAATTTAGCAACGAAGACCTAGCTGGTGGCCCCATAGAGAAAGCCACTATCACCAAGCGTCTGTTTAGTTCTCAGGAGACGCCTCCAGCTTGCGCCTTTACAGAGCTAGCTGATACAACCAACCGGCCCTTTATTCTAAGCCCTGACACACTACATAGGGCGGCCGGTGCTCAGATTGCGGTGCCTGCCCGCTCTCGAAAAGGAAAAAAAGGCAGGAAAAGAAAATCTAGCAGCTCGAGCTAGCCAGTGGCATCAACAACTGCGAATCCGATCAGGTTTCAGGACGGGCCACCAAGACCCGAGGGTATTATGTGGAGGATTCATGTGGCGGATGAGCCCATGCTACCTAAGAATTTGCGGAAGCTTGCCAGTTCGGAACTGCAGAGTGTGCATGACGGCGTGCTGACGATAGAGAGACGCCTTCTATCGGAGAAAGATCCCTCGCACCCGGTATTCATGGTTAAGGTGCCACCAGGCTTGGGCTTCACGACATCGCCCCATGGATCTGTTCTTCCTGCGGTTCGAGGACATCTTCAATATGTTCTACCTATACCCGCTGCACTATACCATGGTCCGTCTCTTTTCTCGGCAGCCACGCAGATCATTAGAGAGAACACACCGGCATCGCTATAGTGGACCCCTACTACATGCGTGGCTGCTTGGGTTCCCCGTCAACGACGATCGTGGCCTCGTACCTAAAAAGAATCCTCGTGGCGAACAAGACAAAGGAATACATTCTCGTGCCTTACTTTCCCGAGTAAGTCGTTATTCACCGCCATCGTCGATTGGCTTTATTAGATCATCATCATTCTTTTTCAACACATTCCATTTGAATTTTTTGCGCAGAGATGAACATCGCGCTCATCTCCTTATCGCCAAGCATTCCCACGCCACGTATTTCGACTCGGGAGTCTAGAAAAGAAGAAAAACTACGACAAGATCAAGGAAGTTCGGATGATGCTCTCACCGGCTTTGCCTCGACGGAAGGCACCAGCCGTGCGTAAGAAGGTCAAGTTCGGCGCACGTCTTCAACCACGTAACGAGTTCCCTGCGTGAAGCAACGGAAAACAGAAGAAGGAAGCCTACGCACTCCATCACATGAGGGCGTTCCTACTTGACCAGCGAATTCTACGCCGGATCATCTCAAGCGGTGGGCGAAGCAAAGGCCAAGATCAATGATTCGGATATTAGACAAGAGATGTATCGCATCCAGCAGCAGTTTGGGGCAATCATCTTTCGTGATGTCATGACTTCGGGGGGGATCTTCTACGGAGGAAATATCCCGAATAACCGTGACATAGAAGATCGCCTAGAGATGCAGGGTGACTATAGGAATTTCATGACGAGGCAGGGCGTCCTCCCGTTCCCTAAGCCGAGCCAGAAGGCTTGATGTTGGCCTAGTTGTAGTTGCAAACTATAGATGACCTTTGTGTGTGTGTACATGGACGACAAGTGTACTTATCTTATTAGGTTTATGTATCACCGCTTACTTATTTTGCTTATTATTATTATATATCAATCAATGCTTGGTTTTTTTGCTTACTCTTTGGTTTTTTTGCTTACTCTTTGGTTCTCGGACGACAAGTGTGAGTTATTTTTGTATTTTTCGAGAATATGCCGATGATTGAAATGTCGTGGCACAATATATATGTGAATGTGCTATGACGGGATTGTCAGCCTTGTGATATGCACAAGTCCGTGAATTGTGCATCCTACTTGGTCGACATCCCGTCATAAGCAATTCTGTCCAACGACCTAGCTAGCTAGTTATATATGAGGCATGCTTTTGAGTTATTTTGTCTTTTCGAGAATATGCCGATGATTGAAATGTCGTGGCACAATATATGTGAATGTGCTATGACGGGATTGTGAGCCTTGTGATATGCACAAGTCCGGGGTGTGCATCCTACTTGGCTCACAGTCCGTCATAAGCAATCTGTCCAACGACCTAGCTAGCTAGTTATATATGAGGCATGCTTTTGAGTTATTTTGTCTTTTCGAGAATATGCCGATGATTGAAATGTCGTGGCACAATATATATGTGAATGTGCTATGGCGGGATTGTTAGCCTTGTGATATGCACAAGTCCGTAAATTGTGCATCCTACTTGGCTAATTCCGTCATAAGCAATTCGTGTCCAACGACCTAGCTAGCTAGTTATATATGAGGCATGCTTTTGAGTTATTTTTGTCTTTTTGAGAATATGCCGATGATTGAAATGTCGTGGCACAATATATATGTGAATGTGCTATGACGGGATTGTGAGCCTTGATATGCACAAGTTCAGAATTGTGCATCCTACTTGGCTCACATCCCGTCATAAGCAATTCTGTCCAACGACCTAGCTAGCTAGTTATATATGAGGCATGCTTTTGAGTTATTTTTGTCTTTTCGAGAATATGCCGATGATTGAAATGTCGTGGCACAATATATATGTGAATGTGCTATGACGGGATTGTGAGCCTTGTGATATGCACAAGTTCAGAATTGTGCATCCTACTTGGCTCACGTCCGTCATAAGCAATTCTGTCCAACGACCTAGCTAGCTAGTTATATATGAGGCATGCTTTTCGAGTTATTTTTGTCTTTTCGAGAATATGCCGATGATTGAAATGTCGTGGCACAATATATATGTGAATGTGCTATGACGGGATTGTTAGCCTTGTGATATGCACAAGTCCGTGAATTGTGCATCCTACTTGGCTAGCGTCCCGTCATAAGCAATTCCTGTGTCCAACGACCTAGCTAGTTATATATGAGGCATGCTTTTGAGTTATTTTTGTCTTTTCGAGAATATGCCGATGATTGAAATGTCGTGGCACAATATATATGTGAATGTGCTATGACGGGATTGTTAGCCTTGTGATATGCACAAGTCCGTGAATTGTGCATCCTACTTGGCTAGCAGTCCGTCATAAGCAATCTGTGTCCAACGACCTAGCTAGTTATATATGAGGCATGCTTTTTGAGTTTGCTCTTTTGATTTAAGAGTACTTTCTATAAGTGTATCTTCATATGCGACTTTAATTATACATGTTTTTCAATCACGGTTAGTTATTATTGTCAACTTGTAGATGACGTGGTACGTCGTGTACAAGGGACGGGTTCGAGTCTACGATGATTGGGAAGACTGCCGGAGACAGTGCACCGTTTCAGCGGCAATATCTACAAAGGTACAACACTATGGCGGAGGGAAGATAGATACACGCGCTATCTAGCGGGAGTTAGGACAAGGAACCGGATGAAGACCTACACCTTCGTCGGCGGTGATCATGCTTATCTTCTTTGGGTATTTATCCAGCGTTTGTGTCTAGCTAGCTAGTTTAGATGTCTAAGCGAGCTTCCGAGCTCTAACTTGTTCGATCGACACATGTATTCGCATGTCACCAACTACTACTTTGTAACATGATCAAAACAATGTAACTTGGACTATGTATTCATGTATGAGACTTATCTATATGTATTTGTTTCAATCTTGTTTTTCATATCGAGCATTTATATATATAATTGTATATCTTGTATCTGTGTGTATATCTGTAATATTGTATATAATCTGTATTGCATATAATCTGGCATGGAAATTAAAAAAACAAAAATACATCTGTATGGCGCACATGTTTTACCTTCGTGGCGCACTACTCTAAAAGCGCACCATGGATGTTTAGTGGCGCCTTGGGTAGTGCGCCACGTAAGATAAAAGGGTAGCACCATGCCAAACTTCGTGGCGCACTAGTGCGCGCTCGCCTATCTCTACACAACCGTGGCGCACTAGGCGGCGCCACGGCCGAGATAGTCAGAAGGCAGTCTGTGGCGCACTACAGGTGCGCCACGGATGGGCCTTTCAGGTGCGCCACAAACGACCATTTTCCTAGTAGTGCGTGACCACGCACACATAAACGCCACACTCCCCTCTCTCTTTCCCCCAAATCTCTAGCCACCCTCTGCCACCGGGCTGCTCCAATTTTGAGCTCGACCACCTCTGTCTCCGACGGCGTTCCTGGCCAATTCCGGCGAACCGCGGCCGCCCCTCGCCTCCCACTGCATGCGAGCCTGTTCCCCATCGCCTGGCGCATCTCCCAGTTGTTACCGCTGGCTGCCCCAGGCGCGGCAAGGACGACCTCAACACGCCGCCGTCGTCTGCTGTCGCTCCGACGAAGTTCCCTGGTAAGCACCGACCGCCCCGAGCCCTCTCAATGATGCTCCTGCACTCCCCACGCTCGCCCGCGTATGACCGTATGCTCCATTTGCCTTAGGGTGACCTGTAGCCTCGCCCCCGTCAACAACTGAGCGAGCCCGACGCCGACGCCGTCTCCGACGAGCAATCCCCTCCGTTCCTGAGCGCCCCTCGTCAAGCCGACCTCACCTCGAGCTTCACCTCGACCACGCAAACGCTGTAAGCCACTTCCCCCTCTCCCTCGCTTCCTGCATCATCGGCAAGCTCACCGCCCGAGCGTGCGCCGCCGCCAGCCGCCGCTAGCGCCCCTAGTTACTGGTCGAGCTGCCGTGAGCCGTAAGATGTGAATCGTCTGGCTAAGATTAGATCTAGACGAAGGGGTATCACTCGATCTGCGCCGTGCGATTTAAGTGCAATCCTGCGGTCCAGAGAGGCTGATCCCACGAAGCGGTACCGTCCAATAGAAACACGCCACGTGGACATGGTTTGGTTTAAAAATAGAAAATAGCATCTGTTTGATATGCAAACTTGTAAAATTCATAACTTTAGTTCTACACGTCCAAATTTTGCAAATTTTATATCAATGGAATCAGTAGAACAAGTACTTTGAAACCATGCACTTTGTTTAATCTTTTGATTCTGGAAAATTGGTTGAAATTGCAGAAACTTGTGTAGGCTTATTTTGAATATAAAAATTGTTCTAGATATAATTTTAAGATGAAATCTTTGCAAATTGGATTGTTATGAACCTACTGACCATAGGAACCCACTTATGGATTTAAAAATGTATTTTGTGAAGTTAAGGAGTGAATATTTGAATTAGGTCATTTCTAGTCAAATAAAAATATTGTTTATGGTTTAGAAATGATTTTTGGAGTGAAACCTTTGGGAAATGATTTTATTCAAACCTTATGACCCTAAAACACCAAGTTTTGAGATTATGAACATATTTGATGAACCATATAAATTTATTACTTTGCTAAAAGATATTTTCAACTACATAAAATATCACCTTATCATAATATTTAGTTTAAGAGATGAAACCTTTTGCAAATGGTTTTACCACTTTGGTAAATGTATACTTTGAACTTTATAATGTTTAGAGCCTAGTAGAAACCACTTTTGCAAATAAAACTATCTTTTGCATGCTTGCATGCATGACCTTGTTTCTATTATTATATGTGTGATAAATTGGTTGGAATGCTAGTTGAATTTGTGTTTGCTTGATTGAATTGTAGTGGAATTAGAAGGGTGTGATATTTGCAAGATCAAGAATTGAACCAACATTCTCTAATAAAAGGCAAGTGACACTATCATCCATGTACTACTATTTTCATTACACTTAGTGGATTTTGTAACATGCATGGAAAGGACTACTATATTTTATGCTATGCTAAATCCTAATAGGATACCTCATATCTCCCTTAGTGGAAACAATGTAGATGTAGTAAGCTTATCCCTGCTATATATTTTGGAAGGGATACATCTTATGATTATATGAAGTGTTGAAAAGATATATGTTTTATATAATCAAACAAGTACTCAATGAACCACCTGGGTGGACAAGGATACTCAAGTTTTGGACAAGGTGGCAACAAAGGGAACCATGTTTATATGGCTATCTTTTTGTATGTGCACTAGAAGAAAACCACCCAGGGACTTAGAGATTGAACATGTTTCTCGTACAGTGGCTTCCATGTACAGCCACATGCTAAATGGGCTCTGGCTTAGTCAACTACATAGTGGAAGACTCATGCATTGGCATCTTCAGGTTAACTAGAATTGTGTAAGGGAATTTATCCCTACATTGGTGCCTGGTAGACAAGCTAGCATTGTGTATTGAGAGGACTTCTACGGAAAGACTTTGTCACATTCTCGATCTGCCAGTACTCCATCTTGGTGAGTACTTATCCAGCGGCCACTGGTGGCATCAAGACGAGATTGTGTCATGTGGGTAAAGTGTACAACTTCTGCAGAAGATCAAATTCTAAGTACTTAGCCGTGTCCCTCGTTATGGACAATACTAAGCAACTAAGGCCTGAAGCCATGGAAGATCTCGACATTCCAATTTCTCAAAGTAAAACTTGATGGTGACAACAAGGGATTTGAAGCACTTGTAGTTTTCCAAGAAGTTCAAAAAGATTTGACAAAGATCAAAAACTATTTTGAAAAGATAGGATAAAACTATATTTCTTTCTGCAGAAGTGCCTAAACCCTACTTAGCCAAATATGCATGTAAATGATAGGATCCACTTATTTCTACATAGTAGTGAAACTTGTCAATAAAATTCAAATGTATTGACCCTTGTGGCTGCAACTTAATATGTTGCAGGTTTGTTTGATGTTAGTGAAGTTTATTGATTAGGATTACAAGTCTACAACCAACATGACTACCTGTGGCACTTTGAAGATGAAGGACCCCATGCTATTGTTATATTCTACTGCATTGTAATGAGATAGCCAATTGAGCTATGTAATATGTAATGATTTATTTTATTCCTGGTTATAAAGTTGTATTATGACCTTTGTTTCTTGATATTACATCTTAATTGTGGATGCTAGCTATTGATCCAGGGACTAGCATTTTAAACACAGGGATCTCTACCTTATTAAAGGTTGGGAACTTTACAGATGGTATCAGAGCACTGTGTTGCCTGTAGGATTGTAACCCTAGGATTGGACAAAAACCCCTTAGAAAAATAGGAGTTGTATTTGTTCCAAAACTTATTTACAAACTATCTTGTAAAATATTTCCTCAACCTTTTGGTTTTGATTCTACATATCTTCCTTTTCAACTTGAGGGACAAAGCCTTCACCATGACCAATGACTTCCACTTTAGTTTCTCTAAGGACTTCAACTTAGACATCACTAAGGACTACAAGTGAGAACCAAGAGACATTAGATTGCCTACCAAAGACATTGATGTCAAGTTAGAGTATGGATCATATTGACCTATGAGGTATGACTATACTAAGATGATTATTTCAAGAAAACTTGTTGTTTCCTTCAACTCATGAGTTAAGCTCATAAGTTGTTAAGTGGATAGTTGCTTTTTGATTGATTGATTGTTTGATTGAACTTGGATGTTTTGAGTTGTGTGTTAGAACTTGTTAAAAAACCTATCCATCATTACTTATCCCTATCAAACCAACAGATGCCTCCCCGTCGTGCCAACCCCAACCAAAACAACAATATCACTCCTGAGATGCAGCAGATGATGACAGCTCAGACACAACTGATGCAGGAGATGACCACATTGATACAGAATCAGAACAACAACAACAACAATAACAATCAGAATAATCCTCCAACTCATGACATGCTCACCAGGTTTCTGAAACTTAGGCCTGCAAGGTTCTTTGGAACAACTGATCCAATGGAAGCCAATGACTGGTTACGTTTAGTGAATAAGGACTTAGTGACTGTTGGCTGCACCGATGAAGAAAAAGTAAGGTTTGCAGCATTTCTGCTTGAGGGACCAGCAGCAACATGGTGGGACAACTTTCATATCAACACTCCCCTTGATGATGTGACTTGGGCTATTTTTGAGGATGGTTTCCGTACAACTCACATCTCACCTGGAGTGATGTACTTGAAGAAAAAGGAGTTTCACAATCTGAAACAGCGTCACCTCAGTGTGGCTGAGTATATTGAAGAATTCAATAATCTGGCACACTATGCACCGGATGAAGTTGATACAGATGCTAAGAGAAAAGAGAAATTTCTTGAAGGACTTAATGATGAGTTGAACCTGCAGCTAGCTGTTGCCTATGTCCCAACTTATCAATCACTCTGTGAAAAAGGCACCATTTTGGAAAATAAGATGAATCAAGTTTAGAACAGAAAGAGGAAGCATAAACTCAAGTATCACTCAGGATCATCAAAAAAGAAGCCTTCATTCAAAAAGAACAATGAAGATTCTGAACCACATCAGTATCACCACAACAACAATGGAAGTGATAATAATGGAAATGATACTGACAATGGAGATGACCTTGGTCAGAACCAACATGACACTTTCAGGAAGAAAGACATTAGCCAGTTGTAGTGCTATAATTGTAAGAAACTTGGACACTATGCATCATACTGTCCTGAGAAGAAAAAGAAAAAGCATGCTAGAAGAGCCAATGGAAATGACTCCAATGTGACCCAGAAGGGACATGTGAACCACATTGACATGGATGGAAACTTTGAAGAGATAGAAGAAGTGGATGTCAGAAACTAGTTAACTCGGAAGAGTCAAATAAGGATTCCTTGTCTGGATATCAAGTATTGAACCCATAGTCTAGTGAACCATCAATGTAACCCTATGAGACTTTCTTTTAAGGGTGGTAGTACCCTAGTTGCCTTGAAGCCAACTTGTAACCCTAGCCTTCCCAAATCTCGGGACGAGATTTCTTTTAAGGGTGGTAGCCTGTCACATCCCAAAATTTTCCAAATTTTGAAATGTGAAAAATAAATAAAAAAAATAAAATTTTGTTGAAATTTAGGGTGAGAAGAAACTTTTTGATTTCCAATTGGAAACATCAAAACCTATTTTGATCAAATAAAATCCTAAAGGGGATTGAAAAAGATAAACAATTAATAAATAAAAATTATAATAGTTGGAATAACTATTTTTGGATCTTTAAATAAAAAGATATGGTTTTGCTAAGCAAAGTAGAAATATAAATAAGGATTATTTTATAGAGCCAAATTAAATCTTGGCCAAGCTTTTGAAATAAAATATTTCTATTGATAAAAAGAGTAAAGGTTTATTTAAATAAAATAATAAGGATTTATTAATATCCAATTTTATTTAAGTAAAGGCTTTTCCCATTTTTAAAATAGACACTAAAACTTAATAAAATATTTTAAATAAGATTTCCAAGTGTTTTGTTTTTCAAATGAAACCTACTGAAATGATTTTGGTATTATTTTAGATTTCAAATAGAGATTTAAAATAAATTAAACCCTATTTGAAATAAAGACTAAAGTATTTTTATTTTAATTATTAATAGATCCTAAAAGAATAAAAGAATTATTTTATTTTTGACTTAGGTTTATGTTGTTAAACAGAATTAATCTATACCTAAAGTTTGGTCGTCGTCCAACAGGCCCAACAAGACCAGCAGCGCAGCCCATCAGCTCTCCCCCGCAGTGAACCATTTTCACTAAAAAACACACCCGCTGAGACGCAAACAAGTGGCCCCATATTCCCCTCCCTCATTCTTGCTGGCAATGGACCCCACGCTGCTTGTTCTTCGATTCCACCCGCGCCAGCCGTTCCCCCTCTCCGTTTACTGCCGTGATTACTCCCCTTGAATTCGCGTTGATGCCTGCGTTAATCCTCGTCGTGACCACGCACACATAAACGCCACACTCCCCTCTCTCTTTCCCCCAAATCTCCAGCCACCCTCTGCCACCGGGCTGCTCCAATTTTGAGCTCGACCACCTCTGTCTCCGACGGCGTTCCCGGCCAATTCCGGCGAACCACAGCCGCCCCTCGCCTCCCACTGCACGCGAGCATGTTCCCCATCGCTTGGCGCATATCCTAGTGCCAGCTACTTGGCCGCGCTTGCCCCAGAGCGTTGGCAAGGACGACCTCAACACGCCGCCGTTGTCTGCTGTCGCTCCGACGAAGTTCCCTGGTAAGCACCGACCGCCCCGAGCCCTCTCAATGATGCTCCTGCACTCCCCACGCTCGCCCGCGTATGACCGTATGCTCCATTTGCCTTAGGGTGACCTGTAGCCTCGCCCCTGTCAACAACTGAGCGAGCCCGACGCCGACGCCGTCTCCGACGAGCAATCCCCTCCGTTCCTGAGCGTCCCTCGTCAAGCCGACCTCACCTCGAGCTTCACCTCGACCACGCGAACGCTGTAAGCCACTTCCCCATCTCCCTCGCTTCCTGCATCATCGGCAAGCTCACCGCCCGAAGGCAGGCGCCGCACCGCCGCCGCTGCCATCGGTCGAGCTGCTGTGAGCCGTAAGATGTGAATCGTCTGGCTAAGATTAGATCTAGACGAAGGGGTATCACTCGATCTGCACCGTGCGATTTAAGTGAAATCCTGCGGTCCAGAGAGGCTGATCCGCACGAAGCGGTACCGTCCAATAGAAACACGCCACGTGGACATGGTTTGGTTTAAAAACAGAAAATAGAATCTGTTTGATATGCAAACTTGTAAAATTCATAACTTTAGTTCTACACGTCCAAATTTTGCAAATTTTATATCAATGGAATTAGTAGAACAAGTAATTTGCAACCATGCACTTTGTTTAATGTTTTGCTTCTGGAAAATTGGTTGAAATTGTAGAAACTTATGTAGGCTTATTTTGAATATAAAAATTGTTATAGATATAATTTTAAGATGAAATCTTTGCAAATTTGATTGTTATGAACCTACTGACCATAGGAACCCACTTATGGATTTAAAAATGTATTTTGTGAAGTTAAGGAGTGAATATTTGAATTAGCTCATTTCTAGTCAAATAAAAATATTGTTTATGGTTTAGAAATGATTTTTGGAGTGAAACCTTTGGGAAATGATTTGATTCAAACCTTCTGACCCTAAAACACCAAGTTTTGAGATTAAGAACATATTTGATGAATCATATAAATTTATTACTTTGCTAAAAGATATTTTCAACTACATAAAATATCACCTTATCATAATATTTAGTTTAAGAGATGAACCTTTTGCAAATGGTTTTACCACTTTGTTAAATGTACACTTTGAACTTTATAATGTTTAGAGCCTAGTAGAAACCACTTTTGCAAATAAAACTATCTTTTGCATGCTTGCATGCATGACCTTGTTTCTATTATTATATGTGTGATAAATTGGTTGGAATGCTAGTTGAATTTGTGTTTGCTTGATTGAATTGTAGTGGAATTAGAAGGGTGTGATATTTGCAAGATCAAGAAGTGAACCAACATTCTCTACTAAAAGGCAAGTGACACTATCATCCATGTCCTACTATTTTCATTACACTTAGTGGATTTTGTAACATGCATGGAAAGGACTACTATATTTTATGCTATGATAAATCCTAATAGGATACCTCATATCTCCCTTAGTGGAAACAATGTAGATGTAGTAAGCTTAGCCCTGCTATATATTTTGGAACGGATACATGTTATGATTATATGAAGTGTTGAAAATATATATGTTTTATATAATAAAACAAGTACTCAATGAACCCCCTGGGTGGACAAGGATACTAAAGTTTTGGAAAAGGTGGCAACAAAGGGAACCATGTTTATATGGCTATCTTTTTGTATGTGCACTAGAAGAAAACCACCCAGGGACTTAGAGATTGAACATGTTTCTCATACAGTGGCTTCCATGTACAGCCACATGCTAAATGGGCTCTGGCTTAGTCAACTACATAGTGGAAGACTTATGCATTGGCATCTTCAGGTTAACTAGAATTGTGTAAGGGAATTTATCCCTACATTGGTGCCTGGTAGACAAGCTAGCATTGTGTATTGAGAGGACTTCTATGGAAATACTTTGTCACATTCTCGATCTGCCAGTACTCCATCTTGGTGAGTACTTATCCAGCGGCCACTGGTGGCATCAAGACGAGATTGTGTCATGTGGGTAAAGTGTACAACTTCTGCAGAAGATCAAATTCTAAGTACTTAGCCGTGTCCCCGGTTATGGACAATACTGAGCAACTAAGGACTGAAGCCATGGAAGATCTCTACATTCCAATTTCTCAAAGTAAAACTTGATGGTGACAACAAGGGATTTGAAGCACTTGGAGTTTTCCAAGAAGTTCAGAAAGATTTGACAAAGATCAAAAACTATTTTGGATAGGATAAAACTATATTGCTTTCTGCAAAAGAGCCTAAACCCTACTTAGCCAAATATGCATGTAAATGATAGGATCCACTTATTTCTACATAGTAGTGAAACTTGCCAATACAATTCAAATGTATTGATCCTTGTGGCTGCAACTTAATATGTTGCAGGTTTGTTTGATGTTAGTGAAGTTTATTGATTAGGATTACAAGTCTACAACCAACATGACTGCCTGTGGCACTTTGAAGATGAAGGACCCCATGCTATTGTTATATTCTGCTGCATTGTAATGAGATAGCCAATTGAGCTATGTAAGATGTAATGATTTATTTTATTCCTGGTTATAAAGTTGTATTATGACCTTTGTTTCTTGATATTACATATTAACTGTGGATGCTAGCTATTGATCCAGGGACTAGCATTGTAAACACAGGGATCTCTACCTTATTAAAGGTTGGGAACTTTACAAAGCAGCATCAACATCATGTACCTGGATACACTGCAAAAAATGAACTTGACGGAGGCAAACCTAAGGTGGAACAACACCATCTTCCATGGCGTAGTTACTGGTCGGGAGACTCGATCCCTTGGTTGCATAACACTTCAGGTTTCGTTTGGCGATGTTAATAATTACCGCCAAGAGCGTATAACCTTTGAGGTGGTCCCCTTCAAGAGCGTGTACCACGTCATATTCGACCGCGACATATTCCACACCTTCATGGCCCAGCCATGCTTCGTCTACAACAAACTCAAGATACCCAGACCAAACGGTGTCATCACCATATCTGGAAGCTTTACCAAAGCTAGGGACTGCGAGATTAATGAAGCATCCTACGCAAAAGCTGTCCTCTACAGCGAAGAATTCAAAGAGATCCAGATCAAGGTCGATGACTCAGAGATGCCCGCGTCGAAGAAACAGATCTCCGAATCCGCTCCAGCATTCAAGGACGCCATCGAGACCAAGCCGGTGGAACTTGTGGTAGGCGATGCCTCCAAGACCACCGCCATTGGGACGAACCTAGATCCCAAATAGGAAAGCGCGCTCGTCGAGTTCCTCCGTGAGAACAGGGACATCTTTGCCTGGCAACCTGCCGACATGAAAGGTGTACCTAGGGAACTTGCCGAGCACAGCTTAAACATTGATCCAAAATGCAAACCAGTGAAGCAACCTCTAGGACGCTTTGGAGATGAGAAGAGACGCGCCATAGGCAAAGAGATAGCTAGGTTACCTAAGACTAGTTTTATCCGAGAAGTCCTTCACACCCAATGGGTGGCCAATCCTGTACTTGTCCCCAAAAAGGAAACCAAAGAATTAATAATGTGCGTTGATTACACCGGATTGAACAAAGCATGCCCCAAAGATCCGTTTGCTTTGCCTCGCATTGACCAACTCATTGACTCGACGGCTGGCTCGGAACTTTTGTGTTTTCTTGATGCATACTCATGATACGACCAGATCAAGATGAGAAATTCGGACCAATTGACCACTTCGTTCACTACTCCATATGGCACGTTTTGCTATGTTACGATGCCCTTTGGGCTGAAAAACACATGTGCTACCTACCAGCGGACAATGCAACATTGCCTACACGATCAAATTGGTCGGAACGTTCACGCCTATGTGGACGATATAGCGGTGATGTCTAAAAAGTCAAATGACTTAATCTCCGACTTAAAAGAAACCTTTGATAATCTCCGAAAATATAACATGATGCTTAACCCTAAGAAGTGCGTCTTCGGGGTTCCAGCCGACAAATTGTTGGGCTTCATCGTTTCCCAGCGTGGAATCGAGGTCAACCTGGAGAAAATCAAGGCCATCTTAAACATAAACCGTCTGACGTGCCTAAAGGACATTCAACGACTAACAGGTTGTGTTGCAGCAGTTAGTCGGTTCGTCAGCCGACTTGGAGAGAATTCCCTGCCACTATACAAGTTGCTGAAGAAGGCGGACAAATTCACGTGGACGAACAAAGCAGATGCAGCATTGAAGCAGCTCAAGGAGATTCTTTCCTCAGCGCCCATCCTTGCAGCACCCGAACCTGGAGAGCCCATGTTAATTTACATGGCGGCAACCAACCGGGTAATCAGCATCGTCGTCGTGGTAGAGCGCAAGGAACCAGGCTATGAGCACGGAGTTCAATGACCAGTTTACTATGTAAGCGAGGTCTTGATGGAGTCCAAGCAGCGTTATCCGCACTACCAGAAAATAGCTTATGGAGTATTCCTTGCTTCTCAGAAGCTGAGGCATTACTTTCAGGAGCACCCAATCACAGTGGTGAGCAAGACTCCACTGTCTGACATTATCAACAACAGTGACGCCACGGGGAGGGTCGCGAAGTGGGGCATTGAACTTGCCGCCTTCGAGATCACCTACAAGAGATACGACGCTATCAAGTCACAAGCCTTGGCGGATTTCATTGCAGATTGGACGGAAATGCCAGATGCTACTCTGTTGCCGAAACCAGAGTACTGGGTGACACACTTTGACAGATCAAAGCTGCTCAACGGCTCGGGGGCTGGTGTATTGCTACAGTCGCCAACTGGCGACAAGCTACACTACGTTCTGCAGATCCACTTTGAGGCTACAAAAAACATGGCAGAGTATGAAGCACTCATTCACGGATTACGCGTAGCCAAGGATATTGGCATCAAGCGCATAGTTTGCTGTGGAGATTCCGACTTGGTTGCCCAGCAGGTGGCTGGCACCTGGAATGCGCGGAACCCTATTATGGAGGCATATCGAGACGAAGTGGACGAGATAGCCAAGAGCTTCTTGGGCTACGAGGTCAAGTATGTACCTAGGGAGAAAAACGAGGCGGCTGATCTGCTGTCTAAGCTTGGATCAGGGCGCAAAATATTTCCGCCAAGAGTTTTAATAGAGCATCTACGGACACCATCCGTGAAGGGAGCAGGCATCAATAACCCAGATAGAGTTGAATCTTTCGTCCACATGGTGGCAAAGGTTCCTCCGGCTTGGACAAAACCGTTCATGGAATATTTCGAACACGAAACTTTGCCCGACGACAAAGTCGAAAGACAGCAAATAGTACGTCGAGCGAAGGGTTATACCATAATCAATGGACAGCTCTACAAAAGGAGCACTACTGGTGTATACCTTAAGTGTGTTTCCCAGCTAGAAGGTATTGAAATCCTACGCCAAATCCATCTCGGAGATTGCGGGCATCACGCCGCTCCTCGATCTTTGGTCATGAAAGCCTTCCGGCAAGGATTCTACTGGCTGACCGCAAAGGCGGACGCCAACAAGATGGTTGAGACATGCATGGGATGCCAGTATTATGCCCGACAACCACATGTTCCTGCTGACTTGGCCGTTTGCAGTCTGGGGGCTAGACATGGTGGGACCGTTACAGACGGCACCATGTGGGTTTACGCATCTGCTAGTAGCAGTTGATAAATTCACTAAATGGATAGAAGATAAACCCATTAGAAAGCTTGATGGGGCAACTTTCCTCGGGTTTGTCCAGGATCTAGTGGTGAGGTTTGGTCTCCCACATAGAATTATCACCGACAACTGCAGCAACTTGTCACTCGGAGAAGTGGAGGCATATTGTTGGGAGAAAGGCATCCGGCTTGACCTTGCATCTGTGGCACATCCACAATCCAACAGTCAGGTTGAGCGAGCCAATGGATTAATTCTACAGGGAATAAAGCCACGTCTGGAGGCACCGCTACATAGAGAAGCTGGAGCCTGGGCGGAAGAATTGCCATCTGCGCTGTGGAGTTTACAAACTACACCCAACAGATCCACCGGCTACACCCCTTACTTCATGGTATATGGAGCAGAAGCCATCCTACCTTTCGACATACTTCACGATGCACCAAGGGTTGCCGCCTACGACGAAGATGACGCTGAAGAATCCAGACGCCTAGATGTGGACCTTCTCGAGGAGGAGCGTGTTTTGGCATGCCAAATATCCGCCATCTACCAGCAGAAGCTATGCAGCTACCATAGTCATCGCGTTAGGCATCGCTCGTTTAAAGAGGGGGATTTGGTGCTCCGACTTAAGCAGAATAAGTCACACAAATTATCCCCACCATGGGAATGACCGTTCATCATAAGCAAGGCGCTACTCAATGGGTCTTACTACCTCGTTGACAGTCGTGAACTATAGGATAGACCCAACGAGGATCATAAGCATAAGCGACGTGACCCGGATGATGACTACCCGGAGCTTGATCGGCCATGGAACATAGCACAGCTACGTCCTTTCTACACTTAGCATTTTTTATCTAATTGTGTACCTCTTATATGATCAATGAAATAAATCTCTTTGGTGCACTCATATTTCTGAGTCTTTTACCTCCTTTAGTGTTCATTTTTGGATCATATAAAACCTTTATGCACAAGCTTTGCACTTGCACTTGTGAAAATTCCGCCTACGGACGTTAGCTGAAGTTTTCTGGTCTACACGTTCTTTGTCGTTTTTATGTGGATTCTAGAGTAGTGACTTTCAGCACTTGTCGGCGATTTTGTGCTTAGGTTATTGACGGTGCCATTGGGCATCATCACCTGAGCGCATGGTTCCGACAATGAGTCTTCTGACTCACGAAAATTCAAGCATAAAACCAAATTAATGGATAAGCCAGCACTTGCTTAAAATATTTCTTTCCGCCTTAAGTCAACACATAGTTCTTAAGTAGCAGGACATACACCATTGTTTTCCGCCTTAATTCAACACATAGTTTTTCTGCATAACATTATACAGAGGAAACAAATATTACAAGTTGTTTTTTATTCCTCTGGCGCAGGCGACTTGGAATCAACATCACCAGCAGCAGGAGAGTCACCTCCCTCGAAGTCGGCAGTATTGAGGGACTCGAAGGAGCTTTGGCCTTTGTCTTCAACGGTGTTCATGGGCACAAATACGTTAACATCGACTAACTCGGCAACTCTGGTGTCATAACCCGCGAGGGACCCCAAGATAGATTCGTGATTTATCTTTTGTCCTTCGTCGTCTATGTCGTGGATACCAGAGGTTACCGTATCGATGTCGACATTCTCGTAGTGTGCCTTCACCCGTAGTGTGCCTTCACCATTTACAATGCCATCCTGGCGTCGGCCCGTGCACATGAAGCTTTCCAGCTTGAAATACGCTCGGGGGCTCGACGTAGGATCTCCAAGAACTTCGCTACCGAGTCTGATGCCTTGATGTTAATCTGGAGGGGCTTGGCAATCTCTTTGGCCTACATGATGGAGGTGTTGATAAAGTTGCCGGCAAGGACCATGCATTACTTTGCCGGAGGAGGCGACCGGGTTAAACCCATAAGAGCTGCGAATTGTCGACAAAGGAGCGCATGAGTTCAAAATTTCAAAGTATCTAGACTACAGAAATCCAAGACGGAGAATCACTTACTGAAGATGCTGGCCTCAGCTTTCCATAGGGTGTCCACCATGGAGTCCCGTTCTTGTTGGAGGAGCTTGTATGCTTCATGATGGCGTTGATTCTGCTCATCGGCAGCTTTCTTCTGATCTTTTAAGATCACGTTCTCCTCCTTCAAGCGGTTCATCTCCTCGGTGGCAGAGTCCTACAGGGCTTTCATTGATTCTTCATGCATCTTCAGCATCTCCTCCCTCTACTGCTTGAGGATCTTGTTCTTGCTATCCAGCTCCTGAATATGCTTGGATTGCTCGACAATGTCCTTAGCCTTGGAAATGGTTTCTGCAAAGTCGGAGAAAGCAAAGTACACAGTGAGTACTCGGAGAATACACAAGGTCAAGTCAGAATACAAAAAAGAAAGGAAAAATAGACGCTTGCTCTTGATGATATGTTCCTTCAAGAAGGCAGTTTTACCCTTTTCATCTTCCAAGTTCACGCGCATCTTCTGGTACTTGTCGTTGGCCATGACCCTCCGAGCATTCTCATTCTGTGAAAAGAAGAAAGTTAAACGTTGTTTGGTCTACTTGGAGCATCTAGCCGGAAAATTTCCACCTTGTTGTTTGGTCTACTTGTTTGGTCTACGCAAAGACCTATGGTTTTCCGTCTAAATCCTCAGGGGCTAGAGTGGGATATTCATATGAAATGCAAAAAGGCAAATATAACTTACAAGTGCAATGATCTTGAGATTGGTAGCACTCTCATCTAGCAACTTGCCGAAGGATGCACTGTTTCCTTGCAAGATTTCTGCTTGCCGGAGAAGCTCCTCAAGACCGCACGTCGGAGATGTCGGCGCCACACCAGGAACCAGAGAAGTGCTAACCGGCGTAAGTACCAGATAGACTATCTTCGGAAACTCGATGGTATTCTTGGGTGCGGGGGCGCCGCCTTCGACAGATGTACCACCTTCCACCACCGCCTTACCGCTACCCATGGCATCCTTAGCCAGAGCTTCAGCCATTTGGTGTGTGGCACTCTCCTGCGTCGCCTGTTCGCCGACAACAGCGAGATCTGTGGAGGCGCATGAGTCCACTTCCATGGCGGAAGGGCCAGATGCTTCTCTAGCTTGTGAGCTTTTCGGGGCGGACGAAGGCTGTACGGTGGGAGTGGCATGGGCGATGGCGGGAGATGCATTGCGATGCAGCATATCCTTGATGGTTCTATAAGCCCCCGAAGTTTTGGAGGTCTTCTTCAAGCTGGTCGTGGCTTTCTTTCTGAAACGTGCAAAATTCATAAGTACAGGAACAAGAAAGACAAATGGACAATGTCGGAGGGAAAGAAGCTTACACAAGAGGGGGTGCTTTAGCAAAGGAGATCCCGGTAATCTTTCTTTTCTCCGCCTCCAGGGAGGCGGTAGTCTTTTTGGAGGCTCCACCCTCCGTCTTCTTCTTCTTGCCTCCGTCGGCAGCGTCAGAGGTGGAGCTCTTCCGCTTTCGCACCAACAGAGCATCGTCATCGGACACGACGGTGACTTCCTTCATCTTTGGATCATAGATTTGAGGAGCCATGTTGTCCTCGTCTATGTCGCTAAGCTGTTAAGGTGAGGAACCACCATATTAGATAAGATGGTAATGGCTAGACGGAAGAACTGGAGTATATGTCATACACGGAAAATAAGCAGTTACCTTTGAGCACTTGCTCTCTACGAACATGTCGTAGGTGATGGCGCAGCCACGCTTCTTGTCCTTCACCTTGACGATGTCCTTGAGGCGAAGCTTGAGGGAGTCGCTTGAGAAGTTGTCGACGGAGATGCGGAGTCTATCCCTTCTATCGTTGGAATACTCGTGCATCAGCTTCGAGCAGTGCTGCAGAGGCTAGATTCGCTTGATGAACCAGCACATGGCTAGTTCCAAGCCGGTCAAACCCGTCTCTATGAACCACTCTATCCGCCATATAGCGCGGGAAGCATCGATGTCGGAGGGAAGGGAGGCCTGGGATCTCCATGTCGGGGCTTCGACGGCTGCTCCATCGACAAAGTCCGGGTACATTACTCCTCGGCCGGATAGAGGAATATCTGGGTCGTAGAAGTAAGTACGCTGCCAGTTCTTGCAAGACTCGTGGCCAACGATGTTGGGGAAGCGCCGGCCAGGCCGGATCTTGAAGCTAATGGTGCCACAGTTTCTAAGTTCGTCCTTGCTGGCTCCAGCTTCGTGTTTGACGATGAAGAAATATATGAAGAGATCTAGCCTAGGCTTAATCCCTAAGTAACCCTCACAAAGCGCCACGTAATTGCTAAGCGCTAGGATACTATTGGGAGAAAGGTTATGTGGCTATACTCGGTAATGATTCAAGACAGTGAGGAAGAAATTAGAGATGGGCAGGGAGACGCCGTGTACCAACTGTGCTTTGAGGTACACTTTTTATCCGGCTTGGGGAGAAGGTGTGACTTCGCCAGCCGGCGCCGCCCGCCAGGCAAGCCCCTCCATCGTGGGGAGGTAGCCCTCGACGATCAGCTCTTTGATATCACGGTCCGTGATTTCTGAACCACGCCAATCGCCTTTGTGGGAGTCGTACTCCTCCTCTAGCAGCTCCAGCGCCGCTGGATTATGGTCGCCACCGGTGGTCTCAACCACCGCAGACCTGGGGATGTCCACCGCAGACCTGGGGATGACCACCGCAGACTCCTGCTGGGCGGCCTAGTTAGATGGATCCAGAAGGGAGGCCCATGCCGGATAAAGGAAGGCTATGGTGGAGTCACCAGCGTACCCGAAGCCTTGGAGTACAGGACACGCTAGACTAGTAATAGACGGTGTAGGACTCTGTAACCTGTCCGGCTAGGACTTTTCCCTGTAACCCTAGGAACTGGCGACTATATAAGTCGGGCCTATGGGAGCCTTTAGGGCACGATCATAGACAACTTCACATAATCTTGCACAACGAACCTATCTCTGTAACTCGGCGTATTGCCATTATAGTGATTTATAGCAGGAGTAGGATTCCGCCACCGTCGTGGGATCTGAACCTAGGTAAGCTGTGTTACCTCGTACCCGTCAACCGTCCGCCTTCCCCCACGTCTCTAAACACACACTGTGAGGACCCCTCCATGGCGTACTCGTCGGCAATACCACGACAGTTATCTCCCAACAAGTACTTTTATGTAACGCCTTTAAGTTAGGCTTGATAGTTTGAGAAGATGCTCACATAGGAAATATGAATTGGAATAAAAGAGAGTATCAAGAAGCAAATTCAAAACACATTTAAGTCTAACCCACTTCCTATGCATAGGAATCTTGTAAAGAAACAACTCTTGAAAGCACAAAGCAACAAGCGTAGGAAAGCAAAACAATTGCAACTTCAAAAATTTCAACATAAAGAGGGGAAACTTAATATTTTTGAGATGCATAAGACCATGTTTCCCTCTCTCATAATAGCTTTCAGTAGCATCATGAATAAAATTAACAATATAACTATCACATAAAACATTATTATCATGATCCACATGCATAAAATTATTATTACTCTCCACATAAGCAAAGGCATTCTTATTAATTATAGTGGGAGAAAATTCAACAACATAGCTATCACTATTATTCTCATCACCATAATCATCAAATATAGGAGGTATATTGTAATCACAATTGATTTCCTCCTCAATAGTAGGTGGACTGAAAATATCATATTCATCATTGTAATCATCATATATTGGAGTTTTGGTATCATCATAAGCAATAGAATAGCTATCTTCCAAAGCCGGGGGACTAAAAAGATCATTTTCATAAAAACTAGCTTCCCCAAGCTTAGACGTTTCCATAGCATTAGCAATAATGGTATCCAAAGAATTCATACTAATAACATTTCTATTAGCATGCAAATAAAGTTCCATAGGTTTTTTAATTTTCTCTTCAAACACTTCATGTCCTAACTCAAGATAAACACTATAGAGCTCTCTAATTTTGTTGTTGTTTTCCATTAAGCCTAACTAGTGAAAGCAAGAAACAAAAAGACAAAATTGCAGAATCTAAAGGAAATAACTTCGAGCACTCACACCGGAGGATGTGAGTACCTTTTACCTTACCTCCCCGGCAACGGCGCCAGAAAATAGCTTGATGTCTACGCACTTCTATTCTTGTAGACAGTTGTTGGGCCTCCAAGTGCAGAGGTTTGTAGAACAAAAGCAAGGTTACCTTAAGTGGATTACCCAAGGTTTATCGAAATCAGGGATGAAGTGGTCAAAGGTATTCCCTCTCAAGAAACCCTGCAATCAAGATACAAGAAGTCTCTTGTGTCCCCAACACACCCAATACACTTGTCAAGTGTATATGTGCACTAGTTCGGCGAAGAGGTAGTAAAATACAAGTGATAACGGTGCCAGAAAATAGCTTCTGACTTGTTGTTGACGTGGGGTAACGTGTGTGAAAGTGAAATAAAGATGGAAGCAAGCAAACATGCAACAGATCTATATGCAAACGGTGTTTCAATGTTTAGAAACAAGGCGTAGGGATCATACTTTCACTAGTGAACACTCTCTCATATAAATATCCTCTCTTCATGATACTACTCTTAACTACTTTCTGGTTGGACACTCTAATCATCGGTAGGGCTATAACAACACTCCTCAAAGTCCGCCTTCCCCAATCTAGATAACCCCACACTATCACCTTGAGCGCTAGATGGTTCCAACAAACACCACAATTTCATAGAGACATCCAACTCCAAATATAACTCATAACAAATATTCAATCTAGCCAAAGTGCCACCCACGGTATGCACGCTGTCACTTTCACACACGTGGGGAAAAGCATAGATCTATTAAAGCACAAAGAGTATTTATGTAGACTCAAACCTAAGTGCCACCATGGCGTGCACGTTGTCACTTTCACACACATGGGGAGAGCAGAGATCTATTGAAGCACTTGAGTAGCAAGGTAGATCTACTTGATTACAAAGCTCATGATCACAATATGACCATGCATAGAGAGAGAGAGATGAACACATAGCTACCGGTAGAGCCCTTAGCTTCGAGGAAGAACTACTCCCTCCTCATAATGGGAATCAGCAACGGTGATGAAGATGGCGATGGAGATCAATGGAGATGGCTCCGGGGGCACTTCCCCATCCCAGCAGGGTGCTGGAACAGAGACTTTTTGTCCCCCGAATCTCCCTTTCGGTGGCGGCGGCGCTATGGAGTTTTTTTTGGAAGTATGATCGACTATTTAGGGTTTTCTCATCGGGAGCTTCTTATAGGAGAAGATGCGATGCTGGGAGGCGGCCGGAGGGCCCACACCCTACCCAGGCGTGGGGTAGGGCCCAACCGCGCCTAGGGGGTGTGGTGGCCCTGGTTCGCCTCTCCGTATCCCCTCTGGACTTCATGTCACCCATCGTAAAATATTGACTTTGGATTTTGTCCCGTCCAATTCCGAGAATATTGATTTTCTGCCTTTCTAGAACCAAAAACAGAAGAAAACAGGGAACTGGCACTATGACAACTTGTTAATAGGTTAGTTCCAGAAAAGATATAAAAACACCTCAAAGTGTAGACAAAGCAAATCAAAGTAGATATAGAACAAGCACGGAGCATCAAAAATTATAGATACGTTTCCGACATATCAGATTGTAAGTATGCTCATTCTGATTATAAAGTTGTTTCCTGTGACTATTATATTGTCAACTTTATTCAAGGTGCTACTGAAAGTTATTATGAGAGAGGGAAACATGGTTTTATGCATCTCAATAATGTTAAGTTTCCCCCTTTTATGTTGAAAGCTTTGAAGTTGCATTTGTTTTGTCTTCCTATGCTGGTGGCTTTTTGTTTCAACAATTTGTTTTCTCATGATACCCCCATGCATAGGAAGTGGGTTAGACTCAAATGCATTGGATATTTGCTTCTTGATGCTCTCTTCACTTCAGATATCTATCTCCTATGTGAGCATCTTTGAAACTATCAAGTCTAACTTAAAGACATTAAAGAAAAGTACTTCTTGGGAGATAACCCAATAGTTTGGTTGAGTCTTGGAAGTTATTACCTCCGTAATAACCGCTCCTTGTCCTTTTTGTTTTGGTTTTTGAGTCAGGTTCAACTACTTTTGAGAAGTAGAGGAGTTGTGAAAAGTGGCTGTCCTGGGACATATTTTTGTGCTGCATTGTAAAAATTCGTGAGGGAACTCAGTATTTCAGATGGAGCTGTATTTTTCTGTGCTTTTTCTCCAAGTTGTTACCCAACTTTCATTAGTTTTTCACTTTTTGATTTGAGCAAAAGAAGGTTTTCAAAAAAATCAATCTTTACCTGCTGGTCTATTTTGACAGATTTCTGCCATCATTTGCATTTGCCTCCTTTATTGATTCCCTTCCAGATTCTTTTGGGTTTTTGGAAAGGAGTTGCTACAGTAGCTTTTGTTTTGATGGATTTCAGTTGAAGTGTGAACCTTAAGGTTATTGTTTTTGCTTACACTAATGTTGCCACTGAAGTTTGTGTATTGCCTTGTGAGGAAAGGAATTTCCAGGAGAAGGAGAAAAGGAGTTGAAGATTTCATCTTTGAATAGGTAAAAGTGGTGAAAATAGAAGGTTCGTGAAAGCCTAATCTTTTTATATTTTTTGATGTTTTTATTACATACAGAAGGTTACGAAACAAAACGGAGGAGGAAACAGAGGTCAGGGTGGACACACCCACCCCAGGCGCGGGCCCCAGCTGGCCACACCTGGAGGGGGTGTGAGCCCCCCGAGCTCCGTCTCCGCCTCGTTTTTGTACCAGTACCTTCCTTATGCTTTGAAACTTCGTAATATATAACCCCCGGGATCCCCCGAGGTTTGTATATCGTGTTCTCGTCGTGTTTTCATTTTGATCTGTTTCTGTCAGGAAATCTTCTCAAGTTTAGAGCATCATGGTCTCCGCCAACGACAAAGGCAAGAAGCCCGAGGAATATGATCCTCACAATCCCAAGGAGGAGGAGATTTTGGTAGGGGATGAAGAAGACATGGAGGAGGACGAGCATCCGGACACCCGTGCTACCGTCGCAAGAATTGGAGTGGTGATACCTACCAAGCTTAAGAGGACAACACAATGTCTACAGGAGGGAAACCTCCACGTCTTGTCTTCGTTCCACGGTCACCTCCTCCACGTACCAAGAATCCCTTCCATACTCTTATAAATGAGCAACACAATACCAACATGTGCCCAAAGGGAACTTGCCCTAGATTTGGGATCTGCCTCGCTCTAACCATGCAGGGAAGGAACACACTAAGAAGGAAGAGTGGGGAAAGAATAGCAAGGACGAGGACTTTCGGTCCGATATGATCATGAACTGCATTGAGAAAAATTCGGAGTTGATTCATACTCTGACCTTCGAGATTGAGGATTTTAAGAAACTGATTAAGGAGCTTATCAAGAGAACACCGCCACCACCGAAGGAGTAACTCGTCATCAGGTTTGGCATCCCCTTGGCTTCTTCCAAGATTGGGAGAGTGCCGTGGTATCACATCATTATCTTTTACCTTTTACCTTTTTAGTAGATTCATATCTTTGGTAGAGAAGTTATCTTATAGGTTGGTATGTGTGACACCCCCGGGATTAAGGCTAGACAAATCCTAGACCACCGTCTGAACATAAGCCTAACCTAATCTCGAAAGCGTACAGAGAGAGAATCGGTAACACAACAGTGACCGTATGACACACAAATTATTACAGCAAGCTCATAACTGAGTGAAGAACCAAAATATTACAAGCATATGTCACTGACCACAAACATCAAACAACGGAAGGAAAATTATGCTATTAAGTATAGCAAACTTAACAAATGGCCTAAGAGGCCTGAAGCATAACAATGAGGTCCAATCCATATATCCCAGACTACCGATTGGGAACCCCAATCTACTCATCGATGTCGATGCCGTGAAGAACTCATCTTCTAAGGTAACACTTACTCTGCTGCAAAAGTATCAACGAAGCAAGGGTGAGTACAGGGTGTACTCCGCAAGACTTATGGCTGGTGGAGTTATTTTTTTGCATAAAGCCATCTTTGTTTTGTAAAACAAAAGGGAGAAGAATCTCGACTAGTCAGAATATTTTAAAAGGGGATAAGAGAGCGGTATCTCTAACTTTGATCATCTCTTGATATACACTGAATCATCATCATATGAACCTACCTAGGATCACCCCCTCGTACCCATGAGGAAGCATCCTTAAGCACATATTGATCAACTTGCCAAGTTTTACGATTAGGTTCAAGTTCTCTATGATCTTTGAATCTAGTTTCCAAGTCGTCCATAACCATGGACACGGATTTTCGAAAAGATTTAACCCTACAGGGGTGTACAACTTTACCCACACGTACCAACCGATTCTTAATGCTAAGCTATAAGCCCTCTTACTTGGAAGGCCGGCAGAGAGTGGTTGACCACGACCTTTACCTTGCTTTCGCCGAGACCATGAGTCACGCACTAGGGAGATGCCTATATAATGGGTCGAGTCCCGAAGCCGGTCCCTAATGATGTGTGCGAGGTTCAAGATTACGGATGCCGGGAATCTCTTGTTCCCGGCCACGCTTACCTACCTGTATGAATGCACCTCCTTCACCTCCATTCAAGAACATCCAAGATGCGTATGTCAAATGGAAAGCCCAAACTATGTGACTCATGGAATCTACTCAGCAAGTTAGTTGGTCGAGGGGGTTTCCAGGCCCCCGTGTGGATGTACGCTCGTCTTGGTCCATAGGCAAGAACTCAGGTCCTAGTAGTGGCAAGTATGGTACTACAAAAACCACAACCCACCATGGCCTCCCATACAAGCCTTAGCATGTTTAACTTTCATCTCTGATCACACCACGTCATCCTGTCAAACTAGGTTCATTCGCAGCTCTGATTCATCAACTGGATGGACCAGCGGTAACAACTAAGCTTGGCTAAGCCCAACATGTATAATAGCTCTAGCAACGCTTCACAAGCTCAAACCCTAGTTATGCTAGGAGCAGTGGATCAGGGAATATAGTCTTCAAAGGTAACATGCATTGGATAGGATTACTCTATCTATCGATAAAAGACTTTAGAATCGCATGAACATGGCAAGAATTGAAATGCTCGAAAACATAGGATTATATCATGTGTGGGCTTAATTGCCTTTGCATTGATATCAAAAGCGAGCTTGGACATCGGTACTTGACTTGATTACAGTTGATCAAGTATTGGTCTTCGAGCTTCGACGGTGTTGACCTCAGTCTTCAATCTTGATCTCGATATCGTACTCTACCGGGAAGAAGCAAACACCGGAAAGGAAGGGAAACAATCAACACATGGCATCGATGCAATGCTCAATCAGGGATGATGATATGGCAAGTTAAAAGTTATTGAAATTGAAATAAACCCCTAAGGCATGCATGCCAAATTAATCAAGGTCCCGAGGGGTACAAACCCTAATTAGGAGAAACCCCGGATGCATATGAGAGGGTTCATTATGTTCTTCTAATTAAACTTGTTATGAAACTTGATTAACAATGCATGATTATAATGTTATGAGATATGTCTCATTTTTATATACATTTTGATATATTATTTGTATTTTTTTGATTCAAAATGAATTAGTTATGAATTTTTCCAATTTTAATTCATTTTAAATCATTTTTTGGAATATTATAAAATAATTTACATTTTGGAATACTTTAATATTTTATTTAATCAAACACATTTTTTATATTATTTTTTTGACTTACAACAGGGGCCCACATGTCAGGTATTTTTCTATTACAAAATAATTACAGAAATGGTAAAAGAAAAAGTAAAAGGAATATGATGTCAGGGTGATGTCATGATGACATCATCAATGGCGCCCTTCCCAGATGGGGCACGGGGCCGAAGATAGAGGGCGCGTGGGGCAGTGAGGAGGCCCCTGTTCGACGCGGTCGACCCTGGCGAACCAAAAGATGGCGGGGCCGCGTCTTTTTGGTCACCGGAGCACGGCCGGCGACGAAGCGGAACGACGGTGGCTGCAGGTGGTTGTGGTGGAGGCGATAAAGAGAGGGAGAGAGCGAGCAGAGGGGTGCGTTAGCATCGCGGGCTCACCACGAGCGCGATGGAGGGGTCGGCGAGGCCGGACGGCGAGGAATCGTCGGTGGCAATGGCGACGGCCGACAGATGTGCGGGCTCGATTCCGGCGAGATGGAGCCTTCCTATCTTGCGTCCTATATAGAGGAAGACGAGGGTGACGAGACGGAGCTCCTAGGGCTCTCAGAGGGGCGAGGGGAGGTCGGGGACGACGGGGCTCGTCGATGGCCGGATTTAGGGTTTCAGGCCGAAGGGGAAAACCACGAGAGGGGACAAGAGAAGATAAGATTGGTACTGGGAGAGAGAGGGGAACACGGCTGATCTTATCATCACCTCCGGGCGGGCCGATCGCATGGCCAAGCATCGGCGAGAGGCGCCAGGCAGCAGCCTCTCTGTCGAGGAAGCGAACGACTTGAAGGGGTATGCGGGCCTGGGCTAAGGTGGGCTGCTGCTGGGCCACTGCGACATGCATGGGCGGCAGGGAGAGGGAAAGAAGGAAGGTGGGCTCGGCCGAGAGGGAGATTGTATTTTTTTCTTTCTGAAATCTTTCTATTTCTGTTTTTAAATTTCTCTTTGTATTTCCATTTGTAATCTGTTTTGTATGGTTTCAAAATACCAGAAATTTTGTAACTATTTAAAATAGTTGAGGGGCCCTTTTAATATATTTGGGCTCCAAATATTTTGAGGTTTTTTCAAAATTCAAAAGCAATTTTTGAATATGTTTCAAATGGAGAGGGGAAGCTAGGGTTTAGGGTTTTGCTTTACCTGTTCAATGCACATTTTAGTAGATGATGCTCATGAATGCATAATCAAATTCTAATTACCATTAATAAAACTAGGGTTGTTACAATTCTATCCCCCTTAAAATAATCTCGACCCGAGATTCCTAGGTAGGAAAATAGAAGGCACAGGGTTACACTAAACTTCGACGATCTTCTCGAAGAAGTTGATCCATGCCACCATTATTGAATGGATGAAGCGCTTCATAATCTTCAAGGTGGCTGCTCACCCTAAGGAAGAGAGGGAATAACACGGAACCACCAACTGAGTATCTCATGGTCAACTCATGGATAGATGTTTCGCGAACATCTCTAAAGCTAGCAAACATAAAACACGTCAAGGTAACGGAGGAAACAAAAGGATAAGGTTTCAAGGTGACATATAATTTGTCTTCATAAGGATTGAGACCAAGGAGCTTGTAGAAGAGTCACTACAACATATCAGCCACGTAGAGACACACAGTCTAATAGTTGGAGACGCTTTATTTCAACTCTACAACATTATAGAGCCGCTCATGTAAAACGTTTCTGGAGTGTCTTTCCATGTACCGTCACAAAGATCCTATGGACGCTTTGCCATGCGTGTCTACGAGAGGAGGAGACGCTCATATTGCATCTCTACCAAGCCTAGAGACGTTTTCTTATTTAAACAATCATGGTATCTCTACCGTCCATGCGAACATGCAATTTGGTTCCAAATTTGTTGCATAGGGCTAGTTATGCCAGGTTTAATTATCTTTTATTACATATATATTTTTTATCTGATCAAAATGCGACCATATGGTTCGTCACATATTAATCATATGCTACGTTTTCACCGGTGAAGCATTTTCGTACACAAGATTATATTTTCTATACAGACTTGAAGAAAATGAGGTCTGGCCACTAGGAGAAGAAATTATATTACTATACAGAAAATGAAGTCGATAACTTGTTCTAGCACACGAATTTACATACATTTTCAGAACTCCCTCCCTCCCTCTCTCTCTAACCAGTATGAGATACTTTACAACTATTAACATGTACACATCCAGTATCTTTTCCATGGCCTCTGCGTTTGTAGATGCCATTTATTTCCATCCAACAACCTGCAAGTTTAATTTCTAAAACATGTTAGTTAATCGGACGTAAGTTCCCTAGAAAATTTAACACACAAACTTCACATAATAAAAGTTGAGAAGTGTCGAACATGTCATAGGTTTTCCTATTCTGTTTGAGAAAAAATTGAAACCGTAAAGTCGATAGACAAAATAATGCATTGTAACATACCGGAAGTACCTTTCATACTTTCTATATTATGAGTAAAGAATTTTCCTATTAGCGAAGTATGACAGCTTAATTAAAACGGCCATACCAGGAAGAACCGAGTTATGGATTCGCGAAAAAAAGAACCGAGTTATGTAGGGTTTAGATTCTAGTCAAGAACATTTTTCCAGGGCATTATGCATCCTTCTGATTCTAAAAATAAGTGCAATTCTCCACAGAATATAGAAAATTCAGTAATTTTAGTATTCATAAGTACCTCAACTTAAATAAAAGACATTATGGCACAAGCAGCTATATCCAATTATAGCCACACACTCATGCGTACTAATAAGATGCCTCAATGTCAGACTATGGTCTATATATATTCAAGTAAATAACTGTATAAGGACAGAAGAACTCACCATTCTCAAACACTGAATCTTATTACTTTCTAAGCACGTCTTCGGTACTCCTAGTTTAGTATTCCTTATAAATGCAATGGAAGTGCTGAAGATTCACCTCTCGTATATGTCTACTAGAAACTGCATAAGAACCAATAAGTAGAACAATAAGTAAAGCTTTGGACATAGCCAAAAACTTTACGGTATAAGCTAAAGTTGAGGATTTGGTAATCTTACTGTATCTTGGACTAGTAAAGGTTTTTCTGCACCTTTGTTCATGTTTCTATGACAAACAACTACTATCCTAATAAGGCCCTGATGTTCCATGGCATTTGCATCAAACATAACCATATAGTGGCCTGCATTGATAAATCTGTAGCAGGGGAACTAAATTAGATGACACCTAGCCAAAACCATAAGCATGGAAACGGTGATATTTATGGATTCAGTCGAATCATGGAAGTTAATCTACCGTTGAGATAAACTGGAAGTTCAAACAAACTGAAACAGTGAAACATGTCATGATTTTAATTTAGGGGAAGGGGGTTCACCTGCTTTTAGTGGATGAAACTGTGAGGGCGGTAGTTGATTGGAACCTCATGGCATCTGACTTAGGAAAGAGTGGTCGTAGTAGTGGAGCACCAAACAGCAGGAAGCCCAAGGTGTCACCGAGCTCATACCCCACAAATACAAGAATATAAGTATATAGTATAAAGTGATTGGGAGATTGTTGAAAAATTGGAAAGGGAAAGGAAGAATCTGAAATACCAAAAATCCAAAATAGTCGAATAGTACATCAGCGGGTTCGGCGTTGTGCCAGCAGCACAGTGTTGTCCATCCATGGCCGGCGATGTAGTGGCATTTAGGCATGTCGCTGATGTAGTGAAGGCCAAACACTCAACATTGAGAACCTGATTCGTAGTTTCCGCAGAAAGCACAAAGAAACATATTTTCACATACTAGCGGAAAGAAATCAAAAATTAAAGGAGCGGAGAAGGAAACGAATCGAATCACAGCATACACGCAATATAAAACATGTAAATCTCTTACGGAGATGATGAGGACGCCAGGAAGATTACTAGACATCTTGGATTACCCGATGGGAAATCAATACCTACTGATTTGTCCCAAATGATGAATACGCAGGGCTTCCTGTGGGAAATCTTGGGGGGAGCCTGTGAGCGTAAGGGATTGGTCTTGGAGAGGGTAGCTGGACAGGCCGCCAAGAGGAACACCACGGCAGACTACTGGCGGCGGTGCTAGGTATTCCACACCTGTGTTGGGAGGCGGCGGTTGTTTTTTTCTAAGTAAGTCGTGGCTTGTGGGCTTCTGCCGTCCTCTTTTATTTTTTATTTAATCTGGAGGCTAGAAATAAGACGATACGTAGTACGTCTCAGAACAACGTCTCTATACCTCGATGGCTTTAAAAGTAGAGACGAAAATAAAAACGTCCTACGAACGACGTCTCTATATGACTCTTTTCTTGTAGTGAGTTTTGATTTCTGAGGGAAGGAGATTTCCAACAGATGAAGAAAGAAACACAGACTTCGAGTGGGAAACCTCTACTAAACAACTTAAATAGAGACTTCACAGGTGGAAGAGATAGATACCAACAAAACCAAGCTGTTGAACTACTTTTGACACAGAAGGGTCACTCTTTCATTCAACAGTAAGCTAAGAAAGGAAGGTATTTTGGTGGAGAGAGGACTCATAAGAGTCACAAGGAACATGTAACAAGAGGAACTATTGATTACAAAAATCATAATCGCTCTTTGAACATGTTTAAGAAAGCGGGAAGGAAACTCTTTATTCATCCAGGACTATCAAAATCCTTGCCAAAGATCATGATGTCACTTTGCACCACCAAGATGAATAGTTTAGAAAATTCCTAACGACACGAAAAGGAAGATACTTCATTCTCAGTCTCCAAGTACTTGGCATAACAAGACGCTTGCCATCATAATAGGGTCTGGAGGATTGACCGAGAGACATTTAGCAACTCTACTTTAAATGTTCTCCTTGATGTTCGAGATACTGATATCAAACTTTTAACAAGCCTTCAATCAGTCAGCAAGTAAAGGCCAGACTTCGGATGCAAAGGAAACCATAAGTACAACTCCTATAATAATCGTAGAAGAGGCCTCATGAAGAGTGGTTGTTTCTACTGATTCAAGATAATGTGGGAATACGTCTTACGGCTAATTGTGGCAACCATTATATCAATCTTGCCAGATGTACAGAGAGACCTATGTCAAAACCTTGAGGAGCACCAACCATCATTGCTGCTTGAGATTTAACTTTGGTTAGGTGGAGATATACTTCAGACTCAGCATATCTGAATAGAAAGTGTGCAACATTTACCGCAAAGGTAAAGTTACTAGATTCTCAAGACATAGATCATAGTGTCAAGCTCCAAAATATGAGCTAGATTGCGGAACTTATGTGATAGAAAGTTATCAAAAGACAATTGCACCTACATGAGTTGTTTTCAATGAAACACAACTGAATCCTTGTTGGAAAGCATTTAGGAGAATATATAAGTTTTTTTAGACTTCTTATCTTCCGTGACAAATCAATCAGTAGCTTGGTGTGCTTGGAGGATCTTCTCAAGATGTGAAAGTATCTACCTTCCATATCAAGAATTCTTCGCTCATGCTTGACTAACTTGGAAATGATTCCCGAGAAAACAAAGACAACGCTACTCGGATTCACGACGACATCTTTCAACATTTGCACATGAACCATAGAAGGTTACTTCTAACATCCAGAACACATACTTCGAGATAACACGAAGCTGGTTCTCAAAGGTTTCCAACATTAATGCCAACTTCTCCATATGAGCCTCATATAACATGGAGAAGTGAAGAATGTCATTGATGGGCTCAATAACAGACTTATCAGGATAATCCAAAATATAGACTCATATGTTATATGAACAAGGCATAGAAATTGGTCAGACCAGAGGACATGAGGATGTACTCCAGTGAAACATCACAAGTGGATACACCATGAGAATAGTGTCACATCCCAAATTTTAGATTTGGTCTTGCATATCATTCATATCATTGCATCATATCTTTCTATGCAAAACCATCGAGTAAAAGGTTCGGCGAGACGCTATCTTCAAAACCCTATTTTGTTTCGATACGATTGTCCTGCGGGAGGCTTTAGAAGGACTTGCGACAACCACCCCTGTAGGTTCGAGTTTTCGCGTAAACCTTGACGAAAGGTTGTTCCCCTCGACGATACGAACCCGTAGGCACGAAAATCGCTCCAATCGGAGTTCGTATGCAAAAGCCTCGGACGTTTTAGTAATCCGCTGGAAAACGGTCCGAAAATCTGGACCGATTTCCGAGTTGTAGTCAGTTTCCGGGCCGTTTTAGTTTAGAACTCGCGCACAGGACTACTTAAAGAGGGACCCGCCTGCCCTCGATTTCCGTGCCCAACTCCTAGCCCTCGACCCCGCCGCCTTCTCCTCCTGTCTCGCATGCCGCTCGAGGCGGACCCCGCCGCCGCCGCCTTCCGCCTCCGCCGCCGGCCACCGCCGCCGTCGCCGCCAGGTGCGCCGCCTTTCCCTCACCGCATTCTCTCCGTTCCCGCCGACGCCGCTTTGGCCGCCGCCATCACCGCCGGCCCCGCGCCACCATCCTCGCCATGCCGCGACGCCGCTGCCGGCGTCGCCGCTTCGCCTGACGCCGCCACCGCGCCACGCCACGCCGCACCACCCAGCGCCACCGCTCCACTCGCTGCGCCCGCCACCGGCCCGCTGGCGCCCCGCATAGCGAGCACCGCCGCCATCGCCGCCGCTGCCTCGCCACGCCGCGCCGCCGCCGCCTCCCGCTGCAGCTACGCCGCTTATTGCGTCTGCTTCGCGCGCATTCGCCGCTTCGCAAGCATTATCGCATGCGTGCATGCAAGCATACATGCGCCAGACGCTGCGACTCCTCGCGCGCGCGATTGTTTTCTCGGACCCGTCCATTGACCGTGTACGTCCGTGCAGAAAAAACCTCGCCGCCGGAAGTGATCGTCGCCGCCGTTCGAAGCTCGCCGGAGTCCGTTTCGCCATCCGTTTCCGGTAAGACAGCAGCCACCATCAGATCTCAGATCAGCGGCTTAGATCATTAGTTGACCGGTCAGACTCAGGCGTTGACTAGTCAGACGTCCAGTCAGCAGACGCTTTGACCAGTCAACAGACACAATTGACTAGTCAATTTCGTTAATCCTTTTAGTTGACAGATTCCGGTAGAATCTTGTAAATTGCGTAGAAATTAAACCGCTTGGCCAAAAATTGCAAATAAAATATGTACAGGTTCAGTAAGTCGTGTAGAATCTCGCTGTACCTTTGGTTCAGACTTTTACTGCCAGGTTTAGTACAGTTTAATCAAACTAGTTAGTGGCCTTTTCGGAGTAATAAATTCGTAGAAAAATATCCGTAGCTCCAAAAATCGCGTATGATATGTCCCTGAACTCGGGAGAACGAGGGGAATCTCATCGTTAATTAAAAGGATAGGCTTACAGTAAAAACTTCTGCAGGAATTGTCTACTGGCTTTCTACAGTGTTTTAATTACTCGGGAAGTTTTATAACTCCTTTTTGAGTAATTCCAATTGGTACTGTTTCTTTTCAGCGATGCCTATGCGGTAGAATTTTCCCAAGATTTTACAAACAGTATACTACCGGTAGTGAATTATTTAAGTTCTAGCTCTAGTTTGGAGCATTACTTTTGTCTAATAGTTTCCCTAGCGCTAAAACTATTTTCCATGCATGCAATCGGTAGTGTTATGGTATAGGATGTTGTGGTGCAGCTGTAGCACCAATTCGCTTGTCGTTCTTGCATTCATGCATCATATTTGTTGCATATGTTGTGGATTGTTTGTTTATGATTGCAATTGTATCGTGTAGATTGTGTTGAGTGCAACGCTTGCTCGTGTGAGGATTGTGCTCCACACCCCTACAACCAAGGCAAGTAGATGCTACTTTGTTCATGATATCGTCCTACTATTTTCAATGCATTGTCGTGTATTTTATAGATGCATGTGTAGGATGATACTATCGCTATGCTATGTCCTATTATGTGGTAGGACCCTCTTTGTAGATGAACCACCGTTGGTAGATGTGCTTAGCCATGCTTGATGAACGAGGGCTGGGTTACATCATTGATACTTGTTTTCTCAAAGTATTGGTTTGTGAAAACTAAAAACAACTTAATCAATGAATCCCCTGGGTGTGATGGTATTGATAAATTTTGGTGGTTTCATTGCGGAAAGGCACCCAGGTATCAAGAGAAATTGATTGGATTCATTATTGTGCAGCTTACATGTACAACCATGTGCCAATAATGAAATGGACGGTTGGTTGGACTTAGTAGGTTGTGGTAACTCGAACCCGCGTATCCAGAGATGTAGAATTTTGGTAGGTTGGACCGGTGCGCGTCGGGATTGAGGAGCTACTTCCCGAACAGTCTCTTCTTGGTCTTCTCCCTATCATCACCCAAAATGAGAGTGATGGTACGAGCTAGGATGGCCAAGTCACATGGGTAAAGTGTACTAACCTCTATAGAGTGTATAATCTAATCGATTAGCCGTGTCCCCGGTTATGGACAACTGAGTTGCTAGATATTGATTCCATGACATGTTTCTCGCTCATTCTAATTTCATAATTGCTTTAATATTGTTGGGTTAACTTAATTGAGATCTTTTCAAAGAAAATCAAAAACTGTTTATGAAAGTAGGACAAATGTATTTGCAAATGCAAGCATTACGCTCCACTTGCCAAATATGCATGTAGATGTTAGTACTATTGTCTCCATTACTAGCTCTACTTGCCATACATTCCATGTATTGACCCTTCGGGGCTGCTACGTTTCATGTTGCAGGTTATTTCGATTCTGATTGATCGTTATAGGCCACGGTACTCCACTCGGCACTTGTTCACTTGTGGGCAATTTGAAGAATGGAGGATTTACATGTTTATGTTGCTACCTGAATAATTTGAGCTAGCTTTATGCTAAGCTTTTATTGTAATAATGGTACTCTGGATCTTTGTAGATCATGATACACGGTTATTTTGCTATGTTATCTATCTTACTCTATTGTGGGCCAATGAACCGATCTAGGGATTGTCATGTCACATAGAGGCCACGGTCTTTTCAGAACCAGGGTGTTACAGGATGGTATCAGAGCCCGTGTGTCGACTGTAGAATCGTGACCTAGGATTGGATTAGGAAGCCATAGAATTATTAAGCCTGTATTAACTCTGTCTTTCCTCTTATGCCTTTCACCCTCGTAAATTCTTACCATATGCTATTCTCACACTTCCTCTTTTACCTGATAGATGGGAGATGTCAGGACTGAGTATGTCACCATGGAGTCACCAAGGCCCTTTGCAAGGCAGTTAGCTCAGCTCTCTCAGTCATTGGGATTGCCACTGCCTATGTTCAAGGGAAGAAGGTTGTACACCTATGGATATGGAGAGGATGCATGGGAGATCACTACCTTCATATTCAGAGATTCCGCCTTGCCAAACCCCGCGCACTTGGTCTACACCAAGATATATTGCAACTGGGGACTTGGAATCAACTTGGCCATACATGAAGCCTTGTCTCGCCAGTGCCACTATGTCCGACACCTACTGCCTGAAGATTCACCCTACCATGACTATGGAAGGCGTGATGAAGATGGGAACATTGTAGTTACCCCGGGCGACAGGAACAACATGCCGCCCCGTCGGAGGCACATAGAGGACATGGAGAGAGAGAATGGAGCTCTAGCAGAGAAGGTGAGGATGTTAAAGGAGATTGCAGACTTTACTAGCAATGGAATGGTGGTCCAAGGACAGGAGATAGACACTTTGCATGAAGCTGTGGGAGTTCTAGAGACTGCCATGATAGCCAGAGATGAAACCATAGCACATCTTCATGGCACTGTGCAAGAGAATACCCAGATCATATAATAGTTGCAAGGGACAGTCCAGGAAAGGGACCAAACCATTGAAGCTATGACAACCCAGATTGCCGCTCTCCAGGCACAGCTGAATCCACCCTCTGATGATGACAATGGAGATGATGGCAACAATGGGGATGATGATGACAGTGGAGATGATGATGATGACAGTGGAGATGATGATGATGATGATGATGAGGATGAGGATGATGATGATGGAGACGATGATGGTGGAGGAGATGAAGCAGTTGCAGTTGCAGCTGAGGATGAAGAAGAAGAGGAGGATCCAGAGGAGGTGGAGTTTGAAGTCTCAAGTGATGGTTCAGGAGAGGTGTACACTTCGCCTCCATGGTTGTACCGCGAGCCGAAGCGCCAACGCATGACCGCAAGGACCTACCTCAATCTCTTCAAGAAGTAGATAGAAGTCCACCAATTATGCCACGTTAGGAGAATTCGTTAGGATTAATCTCGATCGTTGTGAAGCTTAGTTCGTGTTAGTTTAAAAGTGTTTAGTTGCTTATTTGTGTACTCCAATATCCCAGGATTTATTTGTGCAAATTTTATGAAAGAGTTATGGCAATTTGGTTATCATCTGTGTTTTTCATGCAGTTTTCTACGATACAGCAAGATCTTGGCGATTTTCATATTTTTCTGGTAACTCGGAAAAATCTGAAAAATTGGGCTGATGAAACTCTACGTGCTATATGCACAAAAATCAGCTAAATTTTCCGACGAGTTTAAGTCAGCGGAAAAATTCGTGAATCTTGCTGGACTGCTCGCGTAATTGCTGTTTTGTTGATTAGTTGATCTATTGTTTAGTTAACCATTGCCAACTCTTGCAAAAATATTTCAGTAGGTATATACTGCTAGGATAACACCTGGGATGTTGCTGGATCGCTTGTTTGGTGATGTGTTGCTTGCTTGTGATTGTCTGCTATTGTTTGTTGTTGATTGATCATATGCATGGGTAGAATCCTATTGTCGTAGTTGATTCTTTCTAAACTTACCTATGCTGAACCGCAGATGCCTCCCCGCCGCCAACCCACTGAGATGGAGCAGCTCATGGCAGCACAATCGACCCAAGTGATGACCGTTCATGGCAAACCGTAACAACAACAATGGAAACAATCGCCTCGTGGAGATGCTCTCACCAGATTTCGAGGTTAAGGCCAGCCAAGTTCTCTTGCAACGGAACCAATGGTTGCTCTCATTGGTTGCGTTTCAACAACAAGGATCTAGTAACTGTCGGATGCACTGATGCTGAGAAGGTGAGGTTTGCCGCTCACCTACTGGAGGGACCAGCTGCTTCTTGGTGGGACACTTTTCAGATCACCCACCCGCTGGATACTGTGACTTGGGCAATGTTTGAGGAAGGTTTCAGGACCAACCACGTGTCTGAGCCTGAAGAGGAAGGAGTTCCGCAACTTGTGCCAAACCAATCGCACTGTGGCTGAGTATATTGAGGAGTTCAACAACCTGTCCCGTTATGCACCTGAGGATGTTGACACTGATGCCAAAAGGAGGGAGAGATTCCTGGATGGCCTCAGTGATGAGCTTTCAGTACAGCTACTTGTGGTTTACTGCCCCACTTTCCAGGAGCTTATGGACAAGGCTAAGGATCTTGGAAGGGAAGGACAAGCAGGTGGAGAACCGCAAGAGAAAGATCAATACCCATCACTCTGGTTCACACCACAAGTCTCGCACTTCATATGATGGATACTCCAAGCATGGAGGAAGTGACCATGGGAGCCATGACCGCCGCGATGGACATCGTCATGACAACCATAGGAGCAATCACCACAGCCACAAGGGAGGACACTCTCACCACTCTGGAGGACACGGTGGACATGACCGCAACCGTGATCGCAACTTCATGAAGAAAGATCTGAGTGAGGTGACGTGCTTCAAGTGCAAGCAGAAGGGACACTATGCTGACAACTGTCCGGAGAGGAAAGGACTGAAGCCAACCAACGGCGAGAAGGCCACAGTGAACCACATGAATGTGGAGGAGATTCCAGATGAGCCAGACCTTGTGATTGGTAAGTTCCCAATCAACACTTACCCTGCACTTATACTTTTCGATACTGGTGCATCGAATTCATTCATTTCAAGGGCATTTGTGGATAAGTATAAGTTACCTACTGAGTCTATGAAGAGGTCTTTTAGAGTGAGTTCACCTGGAGGAGATATGATAGCTAGTGCGGGATGCCGCAATTTAACTGTGAGGATTGGAACACACAACTTCATTGCACATTTGGTAGTGTTGGATTCACAGGGATTAGACGTTATTCTGGGTATGGATTGGATGTCTATGCATGGGGGACACATAGATTGTGCACAGCGAGCTGTTTCACTCAAAACCCCGGATGGTAAGAGGATTAGATTCAAGTCAGCTGCACGACCAGGAAGGTGTAAGTTGAATTCTCTTAAGGGGGTTAGCATGGGTACTGTGCTAGTGATTAGGGATTACCCTGACGTGTTTCCGGAAGAACTGCCAGGAATGCCACCTGACACGGAAGTAGAGTTTCTTATCGACCTGATGCCGGGAACAGGACCTATAGCAAAGAAACCATATAAGATGGATGTGGATGAGCTGAAGGAATTGAAGAAGCAGTTGAAGGAGCAGCTGGAAAAGGGATTCATTCAGCCTAGTTCGTCATGTCATGGGAGCACACTGCATTTGTGGAGAAGAAAGATAGCAGCAAGAGATTAGTGGTGGACTATCGCTCGCTGAATGAAGTAACCATCAAGAACAAGCACCCTCTGCCGAACATAAATGATTTATTTGATCAACTGGAAGGAGCGAAGGTGTTCAGCAAGATTGATCTGCGATCTGGCTACTTTCAATTGAAGATCCGGAAGGAGGATGTACCAAAAACCGCCTTCACCACTAGGTATGGTTTATATGAGTATACAGTTATGTATTTTGGACTAACGAATGCCCCGGCATACTTCATGACCATGATGAACAAGGTATTTATGGAGTACTTGGACAAGTTCGTGGTAGTGTTTATTGAAGACATATTGATATATTCCAAGGATGATGCTGAGCATGAGAAGCATCTGAGACTGATTATGGAGAAGCGGAGGGAACACAAGCTGTATGCCAAATTCAGCAAGTGTGAATTCTGGCTTAACACCGTTGGATTTCTTGGACACGTGGTGTCGGGAGAAGGAATTGCTGTTGATGCAAACAAAGTGACTGCAGTGACAGAGTGGGAAGCGCCCAAGAATGCTGGAGAGATTCGAAGCTTTTTGGGACTTGCTGGATATTACAGGAGGTTCATTGAAAACTTTTCCAAGATTGCTAAGCCGATGACTGAACTTCTGAAGAAGGAAAGGAAGTTTGAATGGTCAGACGTATGTGAAGGCAACTTTCAGGAACTGAAGCGTCGACTAGTGACTGCACCTGTTCTGTGTTTACCAGATCTTTAGAAGGATTTCCAAGTGTACTGTGATGCTTCTCGATAGGGACTTGGTAGTGTGATGATGCAAGATGGGAGAGTGGTGTCATATGCCTCGCGACAACTCAAGCACCATGAGCGGAATTACCCCACACACGACTTGGAGTTAGCGTCAGTGGTTCATGCGCTCAAGGTATGGAGGCATTACTTAACGGGAAAACACTGTGATGTGTACACCGACCACAAGAGCCTGAAATACATATTCACGCAGAAGGAACTGAACATGAGGCAAAGGAGATGGTTGGAACTTATCAAGGATTATGATATGAATCTACAATACCACCCAGGAAAGGCCAATGTAGTATCAGATGCTCTGAGACGGAAGGTTTATGCCAATGGATTGACAATTGGTGAATTGCCTGAGGACTTGTGCAAGCAATTCAAGGACCTTAGACTGGAGGTAGTATCTGAAGGATACCTAGCAACAATGGAAGTCCAACCAACGCTACAGGATAGAATCAGGAAAGCTCAGATAGGAGACAAAGAGATAGATGAAGTTAAGGAAAAGATGAAGGAAGGTCGAGCAAGGGAATTCCGCGAGGATGAGCAAGGAACCCTGTGGTACGGAGATCAATTGTGCGTTCCCAACGATCCCGAGATAAGGAAGTTGATTCTGCAGGAAGCTCATGACTCGCCATATTCCATACATCCGGGCAATACGAAGATGTATATGGACCTAAAGGATGATTCGTGGAACAACATGAAGGGAGACATCGCGAGCATATTTCCCTATGTGATGTATGTAGCCGAGTAAAGGCAGAACACCGTGAAGCAGGATCTGCTACAGTGCTGTTCGTGCCGGAATGGAAGTGGGATAGAGTGGGAATGGATTTTATCACAGGACTGCCCAGGACCAGGTCAGGATATGACTCTATTTGGGTAGTGGTCGACCATTTGACCAAGGTATCCCACTTTATACCAGTGAATACGACTTATACGAGTGCAAATTTGGCCAAGATTTACATGGACAAGATTGTGTGCCTACACGGAGTTCCCAAGAGTATCATATCTGATAGAGGCACCCAATTTACCTCACACTTCTGGCGCCAGCTACACGAGTCACTTGGTACTAGGTTGGAGTTTAGCACAGCGTTTCACCCATGCATCGATGGATGCACCGAGAGAGTGAATCAGATTTTGGAGGACATGCTGAGAGCTTGCGCTTTAGCTCATGGTTCTAGTTGGGATGAGAATTTTCCGTATGCGGAGTTTTCCTACAACAACAGCTATCAAACCAGCATCAAGACGTCACCGTTCGATGTGCTATATGGAAAACGGTGACGAACACCATTGCTATGGGATGGAGTAGGAGAACGTTAGCTGTTTGGACCTGATTTGATCAAGGACGCTGAGGAGAAGGTCGCCTTGATTAGGGACAGGCTGAAGGTAGCACAATCAAGGCAGAAGAGCTACGCTGATGCCAAGTGCAAGGAAGTGGTGTATGAGATAGGGGATAGAGCATACCTCAGAGTATCGCCACTTCGTGGAATCAAGAGATTTGGAATTAAGGGTAAGCTGGCACCTCGATTCATTGGACCGTATCGGGTCTTAGCACGCCAAGGAGAAGTTGCTTATTAGTTGGAGTTGCCAGAGGCTCTGTCTGCTGTTCACAACGTGTTCCACGTATCCCAGCTGAAGAAGTTCCATCCGGAGATGGTGGATACACCATTGAGAGACACCGTACCGCTAGAAGAGGTTCAACTTGAGAATGATTTGACCTATGAGGAGAAACTGGTCAAGATTCTGAAAATAACGGAGAGGATTACCCGTACCAAGACAATCAAGTTTTGCAAAGTACAGTGGAGCCACCACACCGAAGAGGAAGCCACTTGGGAGCGTGAGGATGACATCCGAGAGGACTACCCACACCTATTTGCTAGCCGTGCCGAATCTCGAGGACGGGATTCATCTTAAGGGGGTTAGTCTTGTCACATCCCAAATTTTAGATTTGGTCTTGCATATCATTCATATCATTGCATCATATCTTTCTATGCAAAACCGTCGAGTAAAAGGTTCGGCGAGACGCTATCTTCAAAACCCTATTTTGTTTCGATACGAGTGTCCTGCGGGAGGCTTTAGAAGGACTTTCTACAACCACCCCTATAGGTTCGAGTTTTCGCGCAAACCTTGACGAAAGGTTGTTCCCCTCGATGATACTAACCCATAGGCGCAAAAATCGCTCCAATCGGAGTTCGTATGCAAAAGCCTCGAACGTTTTAGTAATCCGCCGGAAAACGGTCCGAAAATCTGGACCGATTTCCGAGTTGTAGTCAGTTTCCGGGCCGTTTCAGTTTAGAACTCGTGCGCAGGACTACTTAAAGAGGGCCCCGCCTGCCCTCATTTTCTGTGCCCAATTCCTAGCCCTCGACCCCGCCGCCTTCTCCTCCTGCCGCGCACGCCGCCCGAGGCGGACCCCGCCGCCGCTTCGCTGCCACCGCCGTTGCCGCCAGTGCGCCGCTTCCTCGCCTCTCTCTCCGTTCGCCGACGCCGCTCGCCTTGCCGCCGCCGCCATCACCGCCGCGCCATCATCACCGCTGTTGCCGCGACGCTCCGCCGGCCGCCGCCGCCCGCCCTGCACGCCGCCACCGGCCACGCCGCCGCCCACCCCAGCGCCGCTTCCACTCGCCGCTGCACCACCCGCCGCCGCGCCGCTCCCGCCAGCGAGCACCGCCGCCGCATCGCTGCGTCGCCGCCGCCGCTTTTGCCGCTGCGCCGCAAGCCGCCTGCCGCCGCCAGCTGCCGCTGCGCCGCTGCCGCCGCCACATCGCCGCCGCGCCGCTGCGCATCGCCGCTGCGCGCCGCTTCACGCCAGCATTATCGCATGCGTGCATGCAGCATACATGCGCAGACGCCCGACTCCTGGCGTGATTGTTTTCTCGGACCCGTCCATTGACCGTGTACGTCCGTGCAGGAAAAACCTCGCCGCCGGAAGTGATCGTCGCCGCCGTTCGAAGCTCGCCGGAGTCTGTTTCGCCATCCGTTTCCGGTAAGACAACAGCCACCGTCAGATCTCAGATCAACGGCTTAGATCGTTAGTTGACCGGTCAGACTCAGGCGTTGACTAGTCAGACGCCCAGCCGTGACGCTTTGACCATCAATGCACACAATTGACTGGTCAATTTCGTTAATCCTTTTAGTTGACAGATTCCGGTAGAATCTTGTAAATTGCGTAGAAATTAAACCGCTTGGCCAAAAATTGCAAATAAAATATGTACGGGTTCAGCAAGTCGTATAGAATCTCGCTGTACCTTTGGTTCAGACTTTTAATGCCAGGTTTAGTACAGTTTAATCAAACTAGTTAGTGGCCTTTTCGGAGTAATAAATTTGTAGAAAAAGATCCATAGCTCCAAAAATCGTGTATGATATGTCCCTGAACTCGGGAGAACGAGGGGAATCTCATCGTGAATTAAAAGGATAGGCTTACAGTAAAAACTTCTGCTGGAATTGTCTAATGGCTTTCTGCAGTGTTTTAATTACTCGGGAAGTTTTATAACTCCTTTTTGAGTAATTCCAATTGGTACTGTTTCTTTTCAGCGATGCCTATGCGGTAGAATTTTCCCAAGATTGTACAAACAGTATACTACCGGTAGTGAATTATTTAAGTTCGAGCTCTAGTTTGGAGCATTACTTTTGTCTAATAGTTTCCCTAGCGCTAAAACTATTTTCCATGCATGCAATCGGTAGTGTTATGGTATAGGATGTTGTGGTGCAGCTATAGCACCAATTCGCTTGTCGTTCTTGCATTCATGCATCATATTTGTTGCATATGTTGTGGATTGTTTGTTTATGATTGCAATTGTATCGTGTAGATTGTGTTGAGTGCAACGCTTGCTCGTGTGAGGATTGTGCTCCAGACCGCTACAACCAAGGCAAGTAGATGCTACTTTTTTCATGATATCGTCCTACTATTTTCAATGCATTGTCGTGTATTTTATAGATGCATGTGTAGGATGATACTATCGCTATGCTATGTCCTATTATGTGGTAGGACCCTCTTTGTAGATGAACCACCGTTGGTAGATGTGCTTAGCCATGCTTGATGAACGAGGGCTGGGTTACATCATTGATACTTGTTTTCTCAAAGTATTGGTTTGTGAAAACTAAAAACAACTTAATCAATGAATCCCCTGGGTGTGATGGTATTGATAAATTTTGGTGGTTTCATTGCGGAAAGGCACCCATGTATCAAGAGAAATTGATTGGCTTCATTATTGTGTAGCTTACGTGTACAACCATGTGCCAATAATGAAATGGGCGGTTGGTTGGACTTAGTAGGTTGTGGTAACTCGAACCCGCATATCCAGAGATGTAGAATTTTGGTAGGTTGGACCGGTGCGCGTCGGGATTGAGGAGCTACTTCCCGAACAGTCTCTTCTTGGTCTTCTCCCTATCATCACCCAAAATGAGAGTGATGGTACGAGCTGGGCTGGCCAAGTCACATGGGTAAAGTGTACTAACCTCTATAGAGTGTATAATCTAATCGATTAGCCGTGTCCCCGGTTATGGACAACTGAGTTGCTAGATATTGATTCCATGACATGTTTCTCGCTCATTCTAATTTCATAATTGCTTTAATATTGTTGGGCTAACTTAATTGGGATCTTTTCAAAGAAAATCAAAAACTGTTTATGAAAGTAGGACAAATGTATTTGCAAATGCAAGCCAGACACAGCTCCACTTGCCAAATATGCATGTAGATGTTAGTACTATTGTCTCCATTACTAGCTCTACTTGCCATACATTCCATGTATTGACCCTTCGGGGCTGCTACGTTTCATGTTGCAGGTTATTCCGATATCTCATTGATCGTTATAGGCCACGGTACTCCACTCGGCACTTGTTCACTTGTGGGCAATTTGAAGAATGGAGGATTTACATGTTTATGTTGCTACCTGAATAATTTGAGCTAGCTTTATGCTAAGCTTTTATTGTAATAATGGTACTCTGGATCTTTGTAGATCATGATACACGGTTATTTTGCTATGTTATCTATCTTACTCTATTGTGGGCCAATGAACCGATCCAGGGATTGGCATGTCACATAGAGGCCACGGTCTTTTCAGAACCGGGGTGTTACCCATAGAACAAAGATATCATGATGGAAAGAAATCTCTCAATTGTCACGGAACAAAGGAAACAAGGAACACACACAACTGACTCTAGAGAACTCAACACTAGGTCAACCGGTTGAGAACCGGCATACCTGAAGAGGCACCTAAATTTTGAAAGACTAGACGAGATAGAAAAAGTTTTCCAAAATCAACACCAGATAAGATAACCCAGAGTTAGAGCAAAACTGGGTAAGGAGTAAAAGAAGCATACTAGAGTTTTTGCAAATAATTTTCAGCTTTCAAATAGTTTTCACAAGCACTAGACTCAACATCGACCAATAGAAAGGGTTTCCTATAGTCGGTACTGCTCTGATACCAAAACCTGTGACACCCCCGGGATTAACACTAGAAAAATCCCAGACCACCGTATGAACATAAGCCTAACCTAATCTCGAAAGCATATAGAGAGAGAATCGGTAACACAATAGTGACCCTATGACACACAAATTATTACAGCAAGCTCATAACTGAGCGAAGAACCAAAATATTACAAGCATAGGTCACTGACCACAAACATCAAACAACGAAAGGCAAATTATGCTATTACGTGTAGCAAACTTAACAAATGGCCTAAGAGGCCTGAAGCATAACAATGAGGTCCAATCCATATATCCCAGACTGCCGATTGGGAACCCCAAGCTACTCGTCGATGTCGATGCCATGAAGAACTCATCTTCTAAGGTAACACTTACTCTGCTGCAAAAGTATCAACGAAGCAAGGGTGAGTACAGGGTGCACTCCGCAAGACTTATGGCTGGTGGAGTTATTTTGTTGCATAAATCCATCTTTGTTTTGTAAAACAAAAGGGAGAAGAATCTCGACTAGTCAGAATATTTTAAAAGGGGATAAGAGAGCGGTATCTCTAACTTTGATCATCGATATCCACCGAATCATCATCAGCCGAACCTACCTAGGATCACCCCCTCATACCCATGAGGAAGCATCCTTAATCACACATTGATCAACTTGCCAAGTTTAACGATTAGGTTCAAGTTCTCTATGATCTTTGAATCTGGTTTCCAAGTCGTCCATAACCGTGGACACGGCTTTTTAAGGGTGGTAGTACCCTAGATGCTTTGAGCCAACTTGTAACCCCTAGCCTCCCCAAATCTCGGGACGAGATTTATTTTAAGGGTGGTAGTCTGTCACATCCCAAGATTTTCCAAATCTTGTAATGTGAAAAATAAATAAACAAAATAAATTATTGTTGAATCTCAGGGTGAGAAGAAACTTTTGTTTTTAAATGGAAATTAAAATCCCATCTTGAACAAACTTCAATTAAAGTTTTAATACAACAAAATCCAAATCAAGAGAAATGCATTCCTCTTAAAATGTATCTGTAAATTTAAACACTTGGAAAATAAATCCAAACCCTAAACCCTAATGGAATAAAAATCATTTCCAAGTTATCTCTAAGACCATGGATTTGATCCAAATAGAAATTTGTCAAACAAACATTTCAAAATGATCAAGAATGAAAAATAGAAATATATTAAAACCATATAAATTGGTTTCACTTAATTTGGAACCATAAATAAAATCTTATGAATATAATAAGATAAGGAATTGAATTTTCAAAGACTAATAAAGCCCTTATCTAAAATCCATACCAAATGGTGAGCAAATAATCCTAAAGATATTTAAAAGGATAAATAAATCTCAAATAAGATTTTACAAATTAGAATCACAAAGTTTGGATCTCTAAATAAAAAAATATGGATTTTATAAGGTGAAGATAGAAATATTAAATAAGGAATATTTAAGGACCAAATTAAATCTTGGAAAAGACCATGAGCAAATGGAATGAATATAATCCAAATCCAAATAAAATAAAAGGACAAAGAATTGCCAAAATAAAATGGCATTAACCATTCTATCCCTATTTTAATAAAGACAAATCTCTAATAAGTATGATTATATAATTCATGAGAAAATAGTATTTTGGAATTTACCCAAGTGAAATAAAAGTTGTTTAATTCAACTTAATTAAGATTAAATAAATCTTCCAAATAAACTTTAGGGAATTAAAACTATATTTAATCCCATTGGAATTAAAACAAATGCCCAATTCAAATGATTATTAAATCATATTAAATTATTCCAAATAATTCAAGATGAATTATTTGACACCCAAAGAATCAAATAAAAACCTACTAGAAAGATTTGGAAGGATTTTAGAAATTAAATGGAAATTAAAAACAATATTAAATCTCATTTGGTTAAATACAAGGACCTACTTTAAGTAATTAAAAAGGCACTAAAGGAATAAAAGTTTTATTCCAAATTTGACTTCAGATTACAATACTAATCAATATTTAACCCTACACAAATCTTGGTTGAGGTCTGAATTCAAATGAATGTTTGAATTGCTTATTCAAAATGAGAACAGAAAAATCAAATGAGAAAAAGAAAAACAAACAGAACAAAAAAAATGTTAAAGGACTCAATTCACCGGCCAAATTCAACAAGGCCCAACAGCCACTCCCCCTCTTTCCTGCAAGAAAATGTTTCGCACCCACTTATAAACCCGCAAGGTCGCTGATGACAGGACCCCACCTATTCTCTCTCTCTCTCACTGCCAAGCGGACCCCACTGCCACCTCACCTTCTTCCTCCCCGCGATGAACTCACCCTGCCGTTGCTGCCTTTTATTGCGACGATGAATTCGCGTTATTGCCGCTGTTATACCTCGCCGTGACCACGCCCATTTAATCGCCCCTGCCTCCTCTTCCTTTCCCCTCTGTCGCCTCACCCAAGCGTGCCCCCAGGCCGCCCAATTTTCCCCTACACCACACACTGTTCCGACGAGCTCCGGCGAAGATTCTGGCCAGCCTCCTCCGCCCCTCGCCTCCTCGAGCACATGGACGTGACCCCCAAGCCCTAGCGCATCTCCCAGTGGCATTAGCTCGCTCGCGCGCGCCCCAGAGCCTCGACAACGACGACACCTAGCGCCGCCACCGTCTGCTTTCTTCTCCGGCGACTCCTCTGGTAAGAACCTGACCGCCCCTCTCCTTCTCCTTCACGCACGCATCATCGCCATGTCCTCGCGCATCAAACTATGCCTTCCTTTTTCTCCCTCATGACCCGTAGCACTGCCCTCGACGATGACAGCGCGTGGCCATCGTCAGACGCAAGTCCGGACGAGTAATTATCAGCAACCCTGTGCGCCCCTTCGTCAACCGCGAGCAGGTTGAGCTTCCCCACGTCACGGCGACCACTGTGATCCATCCCTCTTCCTTTTTCGCTTCCTGCATCGCCAGCTCCACCGCTAGCCGAACGTCGCTTCCGCGCGCAGCCGTCGAGCGCCGCCAGAACATGGTCAGGGTGATGATGGCCGTTAGATGATGATCTAATGGATGCGATAGAATCACTTAACGCCGAAGGGGTACGCAATCTGTGTCGTGCGATGTAACTTAATCCAGCGGTCCTCAGTGCATGATCCGAACGAATCGGTACCAGCCAGTAGGAAAGTGACGCGTGGCCAGTATGTTGAATTAAAACAGAATTTGATCTATTAGTTGCTCAATTTTGAAAAATCTATAACTTTCAATCTACATGTCCAAATTTTGAAAACTTTATAACAATGGATTCAGAAAAACAAGCCCTATCCAACCATGCACTTTGTTTAGTAAAAAGCTTTTGTTAAATTGTTTGTTTTTACAGAAACTTGTGTATGCATGTTTAGGATATAAAATTTATTCCAAAATGATTTTGAGGATAAAATCTTTGGCAAATGGTGTGTTTTGAACCTACTGACCATAGGAAACAAATTGTGGTTTCAAAAATGTATTTGGTGCAGCAAAAGAATAAATCTTTGATTTAAACTATTTCTAGTCAAATAAAAATATGGTTTAATTATTAAAAATGGTTTTGGAAGAAAACCTTTGAGAAATGTTTTGTAAATAAACTCTCTGACCCTAAACACAAGGTTATATGGTTTGAAAACATATTTTGTGAAACCTATAGAATTTTTCCTTATTAAAAGCATTTCTACACCACATAAAATAATGACTTGATCAAAAGTGGTTTATGAAGTAAAATCTTATACAAATGATTTTTCCACTTTATAAAATGACCATTAGGTGTTTTTAAATGTTTATGAACCATTAGAAACCACTTTTACAAATAAAACAATCTTTAGCATGCTTGCATGCATTGTTTTGTTACTATGATTTTATGTGATGAATTGCTTGAATGGTAGTTTGAAATATTGTTTGCTTGATTGAATTGTAGTGATTTGAAGTGAGTGAATATTTCAAGATCAAGGAGTGAACCTATACTCTCTACCAAAAAGGCAAGTGATGCTTCATACTTTTGTCCCATTATTTTCACTATACATTAGTGATATTTCTAAGTAGGATTTGCATGGAATTTTTGCTAAGTATAAACTATGCTATGGGAAATCCTAGTAGTTGAAACCTTAGTAGAATTTTCCTAAGTTAAGATTCCTACTACTATCATGCTTAGCTTAGCTAGTAGAAAACAAGGGTGGAATATATATTCATGTTATGGAAAAACTTCTAAGTCTGAGGACTTGTGTTTTGTTTAATAAAACAACTAAGTGAATGAATCACCTGGGTGGAATGGAAGGAATGGTTTATGTTGAGTGGTTACACAAGCCCAGGGGACTGGTGAACCTTGTGTATCTCACTTGTGGATGGCCACCCAGGAACAAAGAGATTTGAGATGTCAAATGTTGAGAAGCTTCAAGTGCAGCCACTTGGCATTATGGGCTCTCCCTGGATCATATAGGTTGCGATAACTTAGCCAAATGGACAGTTGGTGGTAGGAGTTTGATAGGTTGGAGCACGTCCATTTTGGTCAAAGGGAAGGCTTCTAAAAGATCTTGTCTTGGTGAAACCAAGTCTTGTGGGGAAAGTGCACCACCTCTGCAGAGTGTAAAATCTAAGTACTTAGCCATGTCCCTGGCAAAGGACAATTAGAGCATCAAGACATGGAAGCTATCAAGAATCTCATCATCCAAATTTCTAAGTTAAAAACTTGTGGTTGAACAAGGGATTGAAGGATCACCAATTTCTATTGGGGGATGCCTTGGGAAAGATTTTTGTCAAACAAAAACTTAGTGTTTTCTAATGATAAGGAAAACCTATTTTGAGCAAAGCAATCCTAAGCTCCACTTAGCCAAATGCATATAGATGATAGACTCCACTATACTACCATAGTATCACTTGCCAATACAATTCAAATGTATTGACCCTTGTGGCTGTAACTTGTTATGTTGCAGGTTTGTTTGATATTAGTGAAGTTTAATGATTAGGATTACAAGTCTACAACCAACATGTCTGCCTGTGGCACTTTGAAGATGAAGGACCCCATGCTATTGTTATATTCTGCTGCATTGTAATGAGATAGCCAAATGAGCTATGTAAGATGTAATAAATTATGTTATTCCTGGTTATAAAGTTGTATTATGACCTTTGTTTCCTGATATTACATCTTAACTGTGGATGCTAGCTATTGATCCAGGGACTAGCATTGCAATCGCAGGGATCCTTTTCCTTTATAAAGGAGGGATCTTACAGATGGTATCAGAGCATTGTGTTTCCTGTAGGATTGTAACCCTAGGATTGGACAAAACACCTTAGGAAAATAGGAGTTGTATTTGTTCCAAAACTTATTTACAAACAATCTTGTAAATTCTTTCCTCAAACCATTTTGGTTTTGATTCCACATCTCTTCCTTTTCAACTTGATGGACAAAGCCTTCTCCATGGCCAAAGACTTCACCATGAGCTAAGGACTTCATCAACTCTAATGACTTCAACATCTTCAACCTTGGATATCAACTCTAATGACTTCAACATCTTCAACTCTAATGACTTCAACATCTTCAACATTTTCACCAAGGACTTCAACCTGAGATATCACTAAGGACTACAAGAGAGACAAGAAATGTTACCCAAGAATTGAAGACTAAGGAAACCCAACTTAGAAGGAACAATGATCCCCTTTGAAGTTTTGAGACCAAGATGCAAGAAATTCTCTAAGGATACAAAGATCTTGTTTATAAAGAATCAACTAAGAAGGATGGAAAGATTTCAAGTGAACCATATAGATGGACCACCATATTTAGTTTAAGTCAAACCCACCAACTTATGTGGTGTAACAAAAATATTTTTGGTTGCCTAAAAATATGCTTGAAACTTGTTGAATGGAATGTTTGTTTGTGATTGCTTGCACATTTCTTGTGTGAATTGTGATGTGTGTGATTAGAATTATTCCCTTAGAAATATTTTGCCTATTCTAATCCAAAATCCAACCCAAACAGATGACTTCTCCAAGAGACTCCAACATTAAGGATGGTGACAACAACAACAACAACCAAGAGGTCAACATGAGAGACCAACTGCTTGCAAGACAAACTCAGTTGAACCAAGTGACAACTCAGTTTTTAGCCAACAACAATGAGATAGACCCAACCATGCAAAAAGTTTTGGAAACTCAATCCCAATTGTTGCAAGGAATGGCCACTCAAATGATCAACATGGGAGACAACTCTTCCCAAGGAGCTTGTAACAACAAGGATGACAAAGATGTTATTCTAGAAGGAACCCAAGCTTGCAATATTTGTGGATACAAGGATCACACTTCCAAAGAGCATGAAGATCAATGCCCCAATTGTGAAGAGAAACACCCAATTGACCAATGCCCCACATCCCAAGCTACTTGTTACCTATGTGAAGGAAACAATCATGTCCCTATCAAATGCCCCATCTATTCCATAGTTCAACAAAGGAAACAAGGTGGAGTGCAACAACTGATTGCAGATTACCATGAGAGAGCCAAGTCTATCAATAAGGATGAAGACAAGGGAAAATCTCAGCTTGTACCTTCCAACAACATGACCCAATTTAAAGGACCAAAAAGGAGACATATGTATTACCCAAGGAATAATAGAAGGTCAAGGAGACCAGGAACTATTCCTACCTTTGAGAAAACATATGAAGAACATGAACTAGAAGCACTCCTAGCTTTGGAGAAACCCAAGAAAAAGAAGGACAAAAGCCATGTGCAATGTGGTCATTGCAAAGAAAAGGTACACTATGCCAGTGAATGTCCAGAGAAGAAGAAGTATAAGGAAATTAGCCAAGTGTGGTGCAACAACTGCAAAGATCTAGGTTATTATGTAGCAACTTGTTCACAAAAGATACGTGAAGAACTCAAACTTATCACATGTTACAATTGTGGTAACCAAGGACATTATGCAAGCAATTTTCCAGAAAAGATGAAGCACAAGATAAACAAGCCTATGAAGGATCTTAGCCTTGTCACATGTTTCAAATGTGGAGACAAAGGACACTATGCAGATGTTTGTCTAGAGAGATTTTATCAAGATCCCAAGCAAGCCAAGATGTAATTTAGTTGGAAAATTTTTAAGGGTGGTAGTACCCTAGATGCTTTGAGCCAACTTGTAACCCCTAGCCTCCCCAAATCTCGGGACAAGATTTATTTTAAGGGTGCTAGCCTGTCACATCCCAAGATTTTCCAAATCTTGTAATGTGAAAAATAAATAAACAAAATAAATTTTTGTTGAATCTCAGGGTGAGAAGAAACTTTTGTTTTTAAATGGAAATTAAAATCCCATCTTGAACAAACTTCAATTAAAGTTTTAATACAACAAAATCCAAATCAAGAGAAATGCATTCCTCTTAAAATGTATCTGGAAATTTAAACACTTGGAAAATAAATCCAAACCCTAAACCCTAATGGAATAAAAATCATTTCCAAGTTATCTCTAAGACCATGGATTTGATCCAAATAGAAATTTGTCAAACAAACATTTCAAAATGATCAAGAATTACAAATAGAAATATATTAAAACCATATAAATTGGTTTCACTTAATTTGGAACCATAAATAAAATCTTATGAATATAATAATATAAGGAATTGAATTTTCAAAGACTAATAAAGCCCTTATCTAAAATCCATACCAAATGGTGAGCAAATAATCCTAAATATATTTAAAAGGATAAATAAATCTCAAATAAGATTTTACAAATTGGAATCACCAAGTTTGGATCTCTAAATAAAAAGATATGGATTTTATAAGGTGAAGATAGAAATATTAAATAAGGAATATTTAAGGACCAAATTAAATCTTGGCAAAGACCATGAGCAAATGGAATGAATATAATCCAAATCCAAATAAAATAAAATAAAAGGACAAATAATTTCCAAAATAAAATGGCATTAACCATTCTATCCCTATTTTAATAAAGACAAATCTCTAATAAGAATGATTATATAATTCATGAGAAAATAGTATTTTGGAATTTACCCAAGTGTAATAAAAGTTGTTTAATTCAACTTAATTAATATTAAAGAAATCTTCCAAATAAACTTTAGGGAATTAAAACTATATTTAATCCCATTGCAATTAAAACAAATGCCCAATTCAAATGATTAGTAAATCATATTAAATTTTTCCAAATAATTCAAGATGAATTATTTGACACCCAAAGAATCAAATAAAAACCTACTGGAAAGATTTGGAAGGATTTTAGAATTTAAATGGAAATTAAAAACAGTATTAAATCTCAATTGATTATATACAAGGACCTACTTTAAGTAATTAAAAAGGCACTAAAGGAATAAAAATTTTATTCCAAATTTGACTTCAGATTACAATACTAATCAATATTTAACCCTACACAAATCTTGGTTGAGGTCTGAATTCAAATGAATGTTTGAATTGCTTATTCAAAATCAGAACAGAAAAATCAAATGAGAAAAAGAAAAACAAACAGAACAAAAAAAATGTTAAAGGACTCAGCCCAGCCGGCCAGCCCAACAAGGCCCAACAGCCACTCCCCCTCTTTCCCGCAAGAAAACGTGTCGCACCCACTTATAAACCCGCAAGGTCGCTGACGATAGGACCCCACCTATTCTCTCTCTCTCACTGCCAAGCAGACCCCACTGCCACCTCACCTTATTCCTCCCCGCGATGAACTCGCCCTGCCGTTGTTGCCTTTGATTGCGATGATGAATTCGCGTTATTGCCGCTGTTATACCTCGCCGTGACCATGCCCATTTAATCGCCCCTGCCTCCTCTTCCTTTCCCCTCTGTCGCCTAACCCAAGCGTGCCCCCAGGCCGCCCAATTTTCCCCTACACCACACACTGTTCCGACGAGCTCCGGCGAAGATTCTGGCCAGCCTCCTCCGCCCCTCGCCTCCTCGAGCACACGGACGTGACCCCCAAGCCCTAGCGCATCTCCCAGTGGCATTAGCTCGCTCGCGCGCGCCCAGAGCCTCGACAACGACGACACCTAGCGCCGCCACCGTCTGCTTTCTTCTCTGGCGACTCCTCTTGTAAGAACCTGACCACCCCTCTCCTTCTCCTTCACGCACGCATCATCGCCACGTCCTCGTGCATATAAATGTGCCTTCCATTTGCTCCCTCGTGACCCGTAGCGCCGCCCTCGACGACGACAGCGTGTGGCCGTCGTCAAACGCTACTCTGACGAGCAATTATCAGCAACCCTGTGCGCCCCTTCGTCAACCGCGAGCAGGTTGAGCTTCCCCACGTCAAGGAGACCATTGTGAGCCATCCCTCTTCCCTTTTCGCTTCCTGCATCGCCAGCTCCGCTGCTAGCCGAACGTCGCCGCCGCGCGCAGCCGTCGAGCGCCGCCAGAACATGGTCAGGGTGATGATAGCCGTTAGATGATGATCTAATGTATGCGATAGAATCACTTAACGCCGAAGGGGTACGCAATCTGTGCCGTGCGATGTAACTTAATCTAGCGGTCCTCAGTGCATGATCCGAACGAATCGGTACCAGCCAGTAGGAAAGTGACGCGTGGCCAGTATGTTGAATTAAAATAGAATTTGATCTATTAGTTGCTCAATTTTGTAAAATCTATAACTTTCAATATACACGTCCAAATTTTGAAAACTTTATATCAATGGATTCAGAAAAACAAGCCCTAGCCAACCATGCACTTTGTTTAGTAAAAAGCTTCTGTTAAATTGTTTGTTTTTACAGAAACTTGTGTATGCATGTTTAGGATATAAAATTTATTCCAAAATGATTTTGAGGATAAAATCTTTGGCAAATGGTGTCTTTTGAACCTACTGACCATAGGAAACAAATTGTGGTTTCAAAAATGTATTTGGTGCAGCAAAAGAATAAATCTTTGATTTAGACTATTTCTAGTCAAATAAAAATATGGTTTAATTATTAAAAATGGCTTTCGAAGAAAACCTTTGAGAAATGTTTTGGAAATAAACTCTCTGACCCTAAACACAAGGTTATATGGTTTGAAAACATATTTTGTGAAACCTATTGAATTTTTCCTTATTAAAAGCATTTCTACACCACATAAAATAATGACTTGATCAAAAATGGTTTATGAAGTAAAATCTTATACAAATGATTTTTCCACTTTATAAAATGACCATTAGGTGTTTTCAAATGTTTATGAACCATTAGAAACCACTTTTACAAATAAAACAATCTTTAGCATGCTTGCATGCATTGTTTTGTTACTATGATTTTATGTGATGAATTGCTTGAATGGTAGTTTGAAATATTGTTTGCTTGATTGAATTGTAGTGATTTGAAGTGAGTGAATATTTCAAGATCAAGGAGTGAACCTATACTCTCTACCAAAAAGGCAAGTGATGCTTCATACTTTTGTCCCATTATTTTCACTATACATTAGTGATATTTCTAAGTAGGATTTGCATGGAATTTTTGCTAAGTATAAACTATGCTATGGGAAATCCTAGTAGATGAAACCTTAGTAGAATTTTCCTAAGTTAAGATTCCTACTACTATCATGCTTAGCTTAGCTAGTAGAAAACAAGGGTGGAATATATATTCATGTTATGGAAAAACTTCTAAGTCTGAGGACTTGTGTTTTGTTTAATAAAACAACTAAGTGAATGAATCACCTGGGTGGAATGGAAGGAATGGTTTATGTTGAGTGGTTACACAAGCCCAGGGGACTGGTGAACCTTGTGTATCTCACTTGTGGATGGCCACCCAGGAACAAAGAGATTTGAGATGTCAAATGTTGAGAAGCTTCAAGTGCAGCCACTTGGCATTATGGGCTCTCCCTGGATCATATAGGTTGCGATAACTTAGCCAAATGGAAAGTTGGTGGTAGGGGTTTGATAGGTTGGAGCACTTCCATTTTTGTCTAAGGGAAGGCTTCTGAAAGATCTTGTCTTGGTGAAACCAAGTCTTGTGGGGAAAGTGCACCACCTCTGCAAAGTGTAAAATCTAAGTACTTAGCGATGTCCCTGGCAAAGGACAATTAGAGCATCAAGACATGGAAGCTATCAAGAATCTCATCATCCAAATTTCTAAGTTAAAAACTTGTGGTTGAACAAGGGATTGAAGGATCACCAATTTCTATTGGGGGATGCCTTGGGAAAGATTTTTGTCAAACAAAAACTTAGTGTTTTCAAATGATAAGGAAAACCTATTTTGATCAAAGCAAGCCTAAGCTCCACTTAGCCAAATGCATATAGATGATAGACTCCACTATACTACCATAATATCACTTGCCAATACAATTCAAATGTATTGACCCTTGTGGCTGTAACTTGTTATGTTGCAGGTTTGTTTGATATTAGTGAAGTTTAATGATTAGGATTACAAGTCTACAACCAATATGTTCGCTGTGGCACTTTGAAGATGAAGGACCCCATGCTATTGTTATATTTTGCTGCATTGTAATGAGATAGCCAAATGAGCTATGTAAGATGTAATAAATTATGTTATTCCTGGTTATAAAGTTGTATTATGACCTTTGTTTCTTGATATTACATCTTAACTGTGGATGCTAGCTATTGATCCAGGGACTAGCATTACAATCACAGGGATCCTTTTCCTTTATAAAGGAGGGATCTTACAGATGGTATCAGAGCATTGTGTTGCCTGTAGGATTGTAACCCTAGGATTGGACAAAACACCTTAGGAAAATAGGAGTTGTATTTGTTACAAAACTTATTTACAAACAATCATGTAAATTATTTCCTCAAACCATTTTGGTTTTGATTCCACATCTCTTCCTTTTCAACTTGATGGACAAAGCCTTCTCCATGGCCAAAGACTTCACCATGAGCTAAGGACTTCATCAACTCTAATGAATTCAACATCTTCAACCTTGGATATCAACTCTAATGACTTCAACATCTTCAACTCTAATGACTTCAACATCTTCAACATTTTCACCAAGGACTTCAACCTGAGATATCACTAAGGACTACAAGAGAGACAAGAAATGTTACCCAAGAATTGAAGACTAAGGAAACCCAACTTAGAAGGAACCATGATCCCCTTTGAAGTTTTGAGACCAAGATGCAAGAAATTCTCTAAGGATACAAAGATCTTGTTTATAAAGAATCAACTAAGAATGATGAAAAGATTTCAAGTGAACCATATAGATGGACCACCATATTTAGTTTAAGTCAAACCCACCAACTTATGTGGTGTAACAAAAATATTTTTTGTTGCCCAAAAATATGCTTGAAACTTGTTGAGTGGAATGTTTGTTTGTGATTGCTTGCACATTGCTTGTGTGAATTGTGATGTGTGTGATTAGAATTATTCCCTTAGAAATATTTTGCCTATCTAATCCAAAATCCAACCCAAACAGATGACTTCTCCAAGAGACTCCAACATCAAGGATGGTGACAACAACAACAACCAAGAGGTCAACATGAGAGACCAACTGCTTGCAAGACAAACTCAGTTGAACCAAGTGACAACTCAGTTTTTAGCCAACAACAATGAGATAGACCCAACCATGCAAAAAGTTTTGGAAACTCAATCCCGATTGTTGCAAGGAATGGCCACTCAAATGATCAACATGGGAGACAACTCTTCCCAAGGAGCTTGTAACAACAAGGATGACAAAGATGTTATTCTAGAAGGAACCCAAGCTTGCAATATTTGTGGAGACAAGGATCACACTTCCAAAGAGCATGAAGATCAATGCCCCAATTGTGAAGAGAAACACCCAATTGACCAATGCCCCACATACCAAGCTACTTGTTACCTATGTGAAGGAAACAATCATGTCCCTATCCAATGCACCATCTATTCCATAGTGCAACAAAGGAAACAAGGTGGAGTGCAACAACTGATTGCAGATTACCATGAGAGAGCCAAGTCTATCAATAAGGATGAAGACAAGGGAAAATCTCAGCTTGTACCTTCCAACAACATGACCCAATTTAAAGGACCAAAAAGGAGACATATGTATTACCCAAGGAATAATAGAAGGTCAAGGAGACCAGGAACTGTTCCTACCTTTGAGATAACATATGAAGAACATGAACTAGAAGAACTCCTAGCTTTGGAGAAACCCAAGAAAAAGAAGGACAAAAGCCATGTGCAATGTCGTCATTGCAAAGAAGTGGGACACTATGCCAGTGAATGTCCAGAGAAGAAGAAGTATAAGGAAATTAGCCAAGTGTGGTGCAACAACTGCAAAGAGCTAGGTCATTATGTAGCAACTTGTCCACAAAAGATATATGAAGAACTCAATCTTATCACATTTTACAATTGTGGTAACCAAGGACATTATGCAAGCAATTTTCCAGAAAAGATGAAGCACAAGATAAACAAGCCTATGAAGGATCTCAGCCTTGTCACATGTTTCAAATGTGGAGACAAAGGACACTATGCAGATGTTTGTCTAGAGAGATTTCATCAAGATCCCAAGCAAGCCAAGATGTAATTTAGTTGGAAATTTTTTAAGGGTGGTAGTACCCTAGATGCTTTGAGAGAACTTGTAACCCCTAGCCTCCCCAAATCTCGGGACGAGATTTATTTTAAGGGTGGTAGCCTGTCACATCCCAAGATTTTCCAAATCTTGTAATGTGAAAAATAAATAAACAAAATAAATTATTGTTGAATCTCAGGGTGAGAAGAAACTTTTGTTTTTAAATGGAAATTAAAATCCCATCTTGAACAAACTTCAATTAAAGTTTTAATACAACAAAATCCAAATCAAGAGAAATGCATTCCTCTTAAAATGTATCTGGAAATTTAAACACTTGGAAAATAAATCCAAACCCTAAACCCTAATGGAATAAAAATCATTTCCAAGTTATCTCTAAGACCATGGATTTGATCCAAATAGAAATTTGTCAAACAAACATTTCAAAATGATCAAGAATGACAAATAGAAATATATTAAAACCATATAAATTGGTTTCACTTAATTAGGAACCATAAATAAAATCTTATGAATATAATAAGATAACGAATTGAATTTTCAAAGAATAATAAAGCCCTTATCTAAAATCCATACCAAATGGTGAGCAAATAATCCTAAAGATATTTTAAAGGATAAATAAATCTCAAATAAGATTTTACAAATTGGAATCACCAAGTTTGGATCTCTAAATAAAAAGATATGGATTTTATAAGGTGAAGATAGAAATATTAAATAAGGAATATTTAAGGACCAAATTAAATCTTGGCAAAGACCATGAGCAAATGGAATGAATATAATCCAAATCCAAATAAAATAAAAGGACAAAGAATTTACAAAATAAAATGGCATTAACCATTCTATCCCTATTTTAATAAAGACAAATCTCTAATAAGAATGATTATATAATTCATGAGAAAATAGTATTTTGGAATTTACCCAAGTGAAATAAAAGTTGTTTAATTCAACTTAATTAGGATTAAAGAAATCTTCCAAATAAACTTTAGGGAATTAAAACTATATTTAATCCCATTGGAATTAAAACAAATGCCCAATTCAAATGATTAGTAAATCATATTAAATTATTCCAAATAATTCAAGATGAATTATTTGACACCAACGAATCAAATAAAAACCTACTGGAAAGATTTGGAAGGATTTTAGAATTTAAATGGAAATTAAAAACAATATTAAATCTCATTTGATTAAATACAAGGACCTACTTTAAGTAATTAAAAAGGCACTAAAGGAATAAAAGTTTTATTCCAAATTTGACTTCAGATTACAATACTAATCAATATTTAACCCTACACAAATCTTGGTTGAGGTTTGAGTTCAAATGAATGTTTGAATTGCTTATTCAAAATCAGAACAGAAAAATCAAATGAGAAAAAGAAAAACAAACAGAACAAAAAAAATGTTAAAGGACTCAGCCCAGTCGGCCAGCCCAACAAGGCCCAACAGCCAACCCCCTCTTTCCCGCAAGAAAACGTTTCGCACCAACTTATAAACCCGCAAGGTCGCTGACGACAGGACCCCACCTATTCTCTCTCTCTCACTGCCAAGCGGACCCCACTGCCACCTCACCTTCTTCCTCCCCGCGATGAACTCGCCCTGCCGTTGCTGCCTTTGATTGCGACGATGAATTTGCGTTATTGCCGCTGTTATACCTCGCCGTGACCACGCCCATTTAATCGCCCCTGCCTCCTCTTCCTTTCCCCTTTGTCGCCTCACCCAAGCGTGCCCCTAGGCCGCCCAATTTTCCCCTACACCACACACTATTCCGACGAGATCCGGCGAAGATTCTGGCCAGCCTCCTCCGCCCCTCGCCTCCTCGAGCACACGGACGTGACCCCCAAGCCCTAGCGCATCTCCCAGTGGCATTAGCTCGCTTGTGCGTGCCCCAGAGCCTCGACAATGACGACACCTAGCGCCGCCACCGTCTGCTTTCTTCTCCGGCGACCCCTCTGGTAAGAACCTGACCGCCCCTCTCCTTCTCCTTCACGCATGCATCATCGCCACGTCCTCGCACATCTAACTGTGCCTTCCGTTTGCTCCCTCGTGACCCGTAGCGCCGCCCTCGACGACGACAGCGCGTGGCCGCCATCAGACGCAACTCCGACGAGCAATTATCAACAATCCTGTGCGCCCCTTCGTCAACCGCGAGCAGGTTGAGCTTCCCCACGTCACGGCGACCACTGTGAGCCATCCCTCTTCCCTTTTCGCTTTCTTGCATCGCCAGCTCCGCCGCTAGCCGAACGTCGATGCCGCGCGTAGCCGTCGAGCGCCGCCAGAACATGGTCAGGGTGATGATGGTCGTTAGATGATGATCTAATGGATGCGATAGAATCACTTAACGCCGAAGGGGTACGCAATCTGTGCCGTGCGATGTAACTTAATCCAGCGGTCCTCAGTGCATGATCCGGACGAATCGGTACCAGCCAGTAGGAAAGTGACGCGTGGCGAGTATGTTGAATTAAAACAGAATTTGATCTATTAGTTGCTCAATTTTGTAAAATCTATAACTTTCAATCTACACGTCCAAATTTTGAAAACTTTATATCAATGGATTCAGAAAAACAAGCCCTATCCAACCATGCACTTTGTTTAGTAAAAATCTTATGTTAAATTGTTTGTTTTTACAGAAACTTGTGTATGCATGTTTAGGATATAAAATTTATTCCAAAATGATTTTGAGGATAAAATCTTTGGCAAATGGTGTGTTTTGAACCTACTGACCATAGGAAACAAATTGTTGTTTCAAAAATGTATTTGGTGAAGCAAAAGAATAAATCTTTGATTTAAACTATTTCTAGTCAAATAAAAATATGGTTTAATTATTAAAAATGGTTTTGGAATAAAACCTTTGAGAAATGTTTTGGAAATAAGCTCTCTGACCCTAAACACAAGGTTATATGGTTTGAAAACATATTTTGTGAAACCTATATAATTTTGCCTTATTAAAAGCATTTCTACACCACATAAAATAATGACTTGATAAAAAATGGTTTATGAAGTAAAATCTTATACAAATGATTTTGCCACTTTATAAAATGACCATTAGGTGTTTTCAAATGTTTATGAACCATTAGAAAGCACTTTTACAAATAAAACAATCTTTAGCATGCTTGCATGCATTGTTTTGTTACTATGATTTTATGTGATGAATTGCTTGAATGGTAGTTTGAAATATTGTTTGCTTGATTGAATTGTAGTGATTTGAAGTGAGTGAATATTTCAAGATCAAGGAGTGAACCTATACTCTCTACCAAAAAGGCAAGTGATGCTTCATACTTTTGTCCCATTATTTTCACTATACATTAGTGATATTTCTAAGTAGGATTTGCATGGAATTTTTGCTAAGTATAAACTATGCTATGGGAAATCCTAGTAGATGAAACCTTAGTAGAATTTTCCTAAGTTAAGATTCCTACTACTATCATGCTTAGCTTAGCTAGTAGAAAACAAGGGTGGAATATATATTCATGTTATGGAAGAACTTCTAAGTCTAAGGACTTGTGTTTTGTTTAATAAAACAACTAAGTGAATGAATCACCTGGGTGGAATGGAAGGAATGGTTTATGTTGAGTGGTTACACAAGGCCAGGGTACTGGTGAACCTTGTGTATCTCACTTGTGGATGGCCACCCAGGAACAAAGATATTTGAGATGTCAAATGTTGAGAAGCTTCAAGTGCAGCCACTTGGCATTATGGGCTCTTCCTGGATCATATAGGTTGCAATAACTTAGCCAAATGGACAATTGGTTGTAGGGGTTTGATAGGTTGGAGCGCGTCCATTTTGGTCTAAGGGAAGGCTTCTGAAAGATCTGGTCTTGGTGAAACCATGTCTTGTGGGGAAAGTGCACCACCTCTGCAGTGTGTAAAATCTAAGTACTTAGCCATGTCCCTGGCAAAGGACAATTAGAGCATCAGGACATGGAAGCTATCAAGAATCTCATCATCCAAATTTCTAAGTTAAAAACTTGTGGTTGAACAAGGGATTGAAGGATCACCAATTTCTATTGGGGGATGCCTTGGGAAAGATTTTTGTCAAACAAAAACTTAGTGTTTTCAAATGATAAGGAAAACCTATTTTGAGCAAAGCAAGCCTAAGCTCCACTTAGCCAAATGCATATAGATTATAGAATCCACTATACTACCATAGTATAACTTGCCAATACAATTTAAATGTATTGACCCTTGTGGCTATAATTTGTTATGTTGCAGGTTTGTTTGATATTAGTGAAGTTTAATGATTAGGATTACAAGTCTACAACCAACATGTCTGCCTGTGGAACTTTGAAGATGAAGGACCCCATGCTATTGTTATATTATGCTGCATTGTAATGAGATATCCAAATGAGCTATGTAAGATGTAATAAATTATGTTATTCCTGGTTATAAAGTTGTATTATGACCTTTGTTTCTTGATATTACATCTTAACTGTGGATGCTAGCTATTGATCCAGGGACTAGCATTACAATCACAGGGATCCTTTTCCTTTATAAAGGAGGGATCTTACAGATGGTATCAGAGCATTGTGTTGCCTGTAGGATTGTAACCCTAGGATTGGACAAAACACCTTAGGAAAATAGGAGTTGTATTTGTTACAAAACTTATTTACAAACAATCATGTAAATTATTTCCTCAAACCATTTTGGTTTTGATTCCACATCTCTTCCTTTTCAACTTGATGGACAAAGCCTTCTCCATGGCCAAAGACTTCACCATGAGCTAAGGACTTCATCAACTCTAATGACTTCAACATCTTCAACCTTTGATATCAACTCTAATGACTTCAACATCTTCAACTCTAATGACTTCAACATCTTCAACATTTTCACCAAGGACTTCAACCTGAGATATCACTAAGGACTACAAGAGAGACAAGAAATGTTACCCAAGAATTGAAGACTAAGGAAACCCAACTTAGAAGGAACAATGATCCCCTTTGAAGTTTTGAGACCAAGATGCAAGAAATTCTATAAGGATACAAAGATCTTGTTTATAAAGAATCAGCTAAGAAGGATGGAAAGATTTCAAGTGAACCATATAGATGGACCACCATATTTAGTTTAAGTCAAACCCACCAACTTATGTGGTGTAACAAAAATATTTTTGGTTGCCTAAAAATATGCTTGAAACTTGTTGAGTGGAATGTTTGTTTGTGATTGCTTGCACATTGCTTGTGTGAATTGTGATGTGTGTGATTAGAATTATTCCCTTAGAAATATTTTGCCTATTCTAATCCAAAATCCAACCCAAACAGATGACTTCTCCAAGAGACTCCAACATTAAGGATGGTGACAACAACAACAACCAAGAGGTCAACATGAGAGACCAACTGCTTGCAAGACAAACTCAGTTGAACCAAGTGACAACTCAGTTTTTAGCCAACAACAATGAGATAGACCCAACCATGCAAACAGTTTTGGAAACTCAATCCCAATTGTTGCAAGGAAGGGCCACTCAAATGATCAACATGGGAGACAAATCTTCCCAAGGAGCTTGTAACAACAAGGATGACAAAGATGTTATTCTAGAAGGAACCCAAGCTTGCAATATTTGTGGATACAAGGATCACACTTCCAAAGAGCATGAAGATCAATGCCCCAATTGTGAAGAGAAACACCCAATTGACCAATGCCCCACATCCCAAGCTACTTGTTACCTATGTGAAGGAAACAATCATGTCCCTATCCAATGCCCCATCTATTCCATAGTTCAACAAAGGAAACAAGGTGGAGTGCAACAACTGATTGCAGATTACCATGAGAGAGCCAAGTCTATCAATAAGGATGAAGACAAGGGAAAATCTCAGCTTGTACCTTCCAACAACATGACCCAATTTAAAGGACCAAAAAGGAGACATATGTATTACCCAAGGAATAATAGAAGGTCAAGGAGACCAGGAACTATTCCTACCTTTGAGAAAACATATGAAGAACATGAACTAGAAGCACTCCTAGCTTTGGAGAAACCCAAGAAAAAGAAGGACAAAAGCCATGTGCAATGTGGTCATTGCAAAGAAATGGTACACTATGCCAGTGAATGTCCAGAGAAGAAGAAGTATAAGGAAATTAGCCAAGTGTGGTGCAACAACTGCAAAGATCTAGGTTATTATGTAGCAACTTGTCCACAAAAGATACGTGAAGAACTCAATCTTATCACATGTTACAATTGTGGTAACCAAGGACATTATGCAAGCAATTTTCCAGAAAAGATGAAGCACAAGATAAACAAGCCTATGAAGGATCTTAGCCTTGTCACATGTTTCAAATGTGGAGACAAAGGACACTATGCAGATGTTTGTCTAGAGAGATTTTATCAAGATCCCAAGCAAGCCAAGATGTAATTTAGTTGGAAATATTTTAAGGGTGGTAGTACCCTAGATGCTTTGAGCCAACTTGTAACCCCTAGCCTCACCAAATCTCGGGACGAGATTTATTTTAAGGGTGGTAGCCTGTCACATCCCAAGATTTTCCAAATCTTGTAATGTGAAAAATAAATAAATAAAAAATTATTGTTGAATCTCAGGGTGAGAAGAAACTTTTGTTTTTAAATGGAAATTAAAATCCCATCTTGAACAAATTTTAATTAAAGTTTTAATACAACAAAATCCAAATCAAGAGAAATGCATTCCTCTTAAAATGTATCTGGAAATTTAAACACTTGGAAAATAAATCCAAACCGTAAACCCTAATGGAATAAAAATCATTTCCAAGTTATCTCTAAGACCATGGATTTGATCCAAATAGAAATTTGTCAAACAAACATTTCAAAATGATCAAGAATGACAAATAGTAATATATTAAAACCATATAAATTGGTTTCACTTAATTTGGAACCATAAATAAAATCTTATGAATATAATAAGATAAGGAATTGAATTTTCAAAGACTAATAAATCCCTTTTTGGAACCATAAATAAAATCTTATGAATATAATAAGATAAGGAATTGAATTTTCAAAGACTAATAAATCCCCTGTCTAAAATCCATACCAAATGGCGAGCAAATAATTCTAAAGATATTTAAAAGGATAAATAAATCTCAAATAAGATTTTACAAATTGGAATCACCAAGTTTGGATCTCTAAATAAAAAGATATGGATTTTATAAGGTGAAGATAGAAATATTAAATAAGGAATATTTAAGGACCAAATTAAATCTTGGCAAATACCATGAGCAAATGGAATGAATATAATCCAAATCCAAATAAAATAAAATAAAAGGACAAAGAATTTCCAAAATAAAATGGCATTAACCATTCTATCCCTATTTTAATAAAGACAAATCTCTAATAAGAATGATTATATAATTCATGAGAAAATAGTATTTTGGAATTTACCCAAGTGTAATAAAAGTTGTTTAATTCAACTTAATTAATATTAAAGAAATCTTCCAAATAAACTTTAGGGAATTAAAACTATATTTAATCCCATTGGAATTAAAACAAATGCCCAATTCAAATGATTAGTAAATCATATTAAATTATTCCAAATAATTCAAGATGAATTATTTGACACCCAAAGAATCAAATAAAAACCTACTAGAAAGATTTGGAAGGATTTTAGAATTTAAATGGAAATTAAAAACAATATTAAATCTCATTTGATTAAATACAAGGACCTACTTTAAGTAATTAAAAAGGCACTAAAGGAATAAAAGTTTTATTCCAAATTTGACTTCAGATTACAATACTAATCAATATTTAACCCTACACAAATCTTGGTTGAGGTCTGAGTTCAAATGTATGTTTGAATTGCTTATTCAAAATCAGAACATAAAAATCAAATGAGAAAAAGAAAAACAAACAGAACAAAAAAATGTTAAAGGACTCAGCCCAGCCGGCCAGCCCAACAAGGCCCAACAGCCACTCCCCCTCTTTCCCGCAAGAAAACGTTTTGTACCCACTTATAAACCCGCAAGGTCGCTGACGACAGGACCCCACCTATTCTCTCTCTCTCTCTCACTTCCAAGCGGACCCCACTACCACCTCACCTTCTTCCTCCCCGCGATGAACTTGCCCTGCCGTTGCTGCCTTTGATTGCGACGATGAATTCGCGTTATTTCCGCTGTTATACCTCGTCGTGACCACGCCCATTTAATCGCCCTGCCTCCTCTTCCTTTCCCCTATCTGTCGCCTCACCCAAGCGTGCCCCCAGGCCGCCCAATTTTCCCCTACACCACACACTGTTCCGACGAGCTCCGGCGAAGATTCTGGCCAGCCTCCTCCGCCCCTCGCCTCCTCGAGCACACGGACGTGACCCCCAAGCCCTAGCGCATCTCCCAGTGGCATTATCTTGCTCGCGCGCGCCCCAGAGCCTCGACAACGACGCCACCGTCTGCTTTCTTCTCCGGCGACTCCTCTGGTAAGAACCTGACCGCCCCTCTCCTTCTCCTTCACGCACGCATCATCGCCACGTCCTCGCTCATCTAACTGTTCCTTCCATTTGCTCCCTCGTGACCCGTAGCGCCGCCCTCGACGACGACAGCGTGTGGCCGTCATCAGACGCAACTCCGACGAGCAATTATCAACAACCCTGTGCGCCCCTTCGTCAACCGCGAGCAGGTTGAGCTTCCCCACGTCACGGCGACCACTGTGAGCCATCCCTCTTCCCTTTTCGCTTCCTGCATCGCCAGCTCCGCCGCTAGCCGAACGTCGCCGCCGCGCGCAGCCGTCGAGCGCCGCCAGAACATGGTCAGGGTGATGATGGTCGTTAGATGATGATCTAATGGATGCGATAGAATCACTTAACGCCGAAGGGGTACACAATCTGTGCCGTGCGATGTAACTTAATTCAGCGGTCCTTAGTGCATGATCCGAACGGATCGGTACCAGCCAGTAGGAAAGTGACGCATGGCCAGTATGTTGAATTAAAACAGAATTTGATCTATTAGTTGCTCAATTTTGTAAAATCTATAACTTTCAATATACATGTCAAAATTTTGAAAACTTTATATCAATGGATTCAGAAAAACAAGCCCTACTCAACCATGCACTTTGTTTAGTAAAATGCTTCTGTTAAATTGTTTGTTTTTACAGAAACTTGTGTATGCATGTTTAGGATATAAAATTTATTCCAAAATGATTTTGAGGATAAAATCTTTGGAAAATGGTGTGTTTTAAACCTACTGACCATAGGAAACAAATTGTGGTTTCAAAAATGTATTTGGTTAAGCAAAAGAATAAATCTTTGATTTAAACTATTTCTAGTCAAATAAAAATATGGTTTAATTATTAAAAATGGTTTTGGAAGAAAACCTTTGAGAAATGTTTTGGAAATAAACTCTCTGACCCTAAACACAAGGTTATATGGTTTGAAAACATATTTTGTGAAACCTATAGAATTTTTCCTTATTAAAAGCATTTCTACACCACATAAAATAATGACTAGATCAAAAATGGTTTATGAAGTAAAATCTTATACAAATGATTTTGCCACTTTATAAAATGACCATTAGGTGTTTTCAAATGTTTATGAACCATTATAAACCACTTTTACAAATAAAACAATCTTTAGCATGCTTGCATGCATTGTTTTGTTACTATGATTTTATGTGATGAATTGCTTGAATGGTAGTTTGAAATATTGTTTGCTTGATTGAATTGTAGTGATTTGAAGTGAGTGAATATTTCAAGATCAAGGAGTGAACCTATACTCTCTACCAAAAAGGCAAGTGATGCTTCATACTTTTTCCCATTATTTTCACTATACATTAGTGATATTTCTAAGTAGGATTTGCATGGAATTTTTGCTAAGTATAAACTATGCTATGGGAAATCCTAGTAGATGAAACCTTAGTAGAATTTTCCTAAGTTATCCTACTACTATCATGCTTAGCTTAGCTAGTAGAAAACAAGGGTGGAATATATATTCATGTTATGGAAAAACTTCTAAGTCTGAGGACTTGTGTTTTGTTTAATAAAACAACTAAGTGAATGAATCGCCTGGGTGGAATGGAAGGAATGGTTTATGTTGAGTGGTTACACAAGGCCAGGGTACTGGTGAACCTTGTGTATCTCACTTGTGGATGGCCACCCAGGAACAAAGAGATTTGAGATGTCAAATGTTGAGAAGCTTCAATTGCAGCCACTTAGCATTATGGGCTCTGCCTGGATCATATAGGTTGCAATAACTTAGCCAAATGGACAGTTGGTGGTAGGGGTTTGATAGGTTGGAGCGCGTCCATTTTGGTCTAAGGGAAGGCTTATGAAAGATCTTGTCTTGGTGAAACCAAGTCTTGTGGGGAAAGTGCACCACCTCTGCAGAGTGTAAAATCTAAGTACTTAGCCATGTTCCTGGAAAAGGACAATTATAGCATCAAGACATGGAAGCTATCAAGAATCTCATCATCCAAATTTCTAAGTTAAAAACTTGTGGTTGAACAAGGGATTGATGGATCACCAATTTCTATTGGGGGATGCCTTGGGAAAGATTTTTGTCAAACAAAAACTTAGTGTTTTCAAATGATAAGGAAAACCTATTTTGAGCAAAGCAAGCCTAAGCTCCACTTAGCCAAATGCATATAGATGATAGACTCCACTATACTACCATAGTATCACTTGCCAATACAATTCAAATGTATTGACCCTTGTGGCTGTAACTTGTTATGTTGCAGGTTTGTTTGATATTAGTGAAGTTTAATGATTAGGATTACAAGTCTACAACCAATAACATGCACTGTGGCACTTTGAAGATGAAGTACCCCATGCTATTGTTATATTCTGCTGCATTGTAATGAGATAGCCAAATGAGCTATGTAAGATGTAATAAATTATGTTATTCCTGGTTATAAAGTTGTATTATGACCTTTGTTTCTTGATATTACATATTAATTGTGGATGCTAGCTATTGATCCAGGGACTAGCATTGCAATCACAGGGATCCTTTTCCTTTATAAAGGAGGGATCTTACAGATATGCTGCTGTAACGGGTCGAGTCCCGAAGCTGGTCCCTAATGATGTGTGTGGGGTTCAAGATTACGGATGTCGGGCATCTATTGTTCCTAGCCACGCTTACCTACCTATATGAATGCACGTCCTTCACCTCCATTCAAGAACATCCAAGATGTGTATGTCGAATGGAAAGCCCAGACTATGTGACTCATGGAATCTACTCGGCAAGTTAGTTGGTCGAGGGGGTTTGTGGTTGTACGCTCGTCTTGGTCCATTGGTAAGAACTCAGGTCCTAGTAGTGGCAAGTATGGGACTACAAAAACCACAACCCACCGTGGCCTCCCATACAAGCCTTAGCATGTTTAACTTTCATCTTTGATCACACCACGTCATCCTGTCAAACTAGGTTCATTCGCAGCTCTGATTCATCAACCGGATGGACCAGCGGTAACAACTAAGCTTGGTTAAGCACAACAGGTATAATAGCTCTAGCAACGCTTCACAAGCTCAAACCCTAGTTATGCTAGGAGCAGTGGATCAGGGAATATAGTCTTCAAAGGTAACATGCATCAGATAGGATTACTCTATCTATCGATAAAAGACTTTAGAATCGCATGCACATGGCAAGAATTGAAATGCTCGAAAACATAGGATTATATCATGTGTGGGGCTTCGCTTGCTGTGGCATCCCGCTAAAACCACTACTAGAAAATCGCGTTATTTTTGTGCATTGCATCATCATGACCCCATGCTCATGTCATCATGCCACATTGCATTTGAGCATCGTCATCATCATGCATTTGTTTGTCTGAAACTATTTTCGAAAAGCATATTTTGTTTTCTAAATATTCCCGTCTTTATTCAAATTAAAACCCGGGTCTCCGGAATATTTTGTTTTGACTAACCACGGTTTGCAAAAGCCCCGTTTAAAATAAATAAAATGTTTAATTATTTTAGGGGGCAGCCGTACCGGGCCGATCCGACCCAGTCGGCCACCCCCAGTACAAAACCAGCCTACCCAAAATTTTTTCCTACCCCACCCTAACCTACCCATCCCCCCTCCACCTCACCCCGACCATTCGCAAACCGCCACCTCACCACTCCCTTCTCCCCATCCACTCCCATGCCGCCACCTCAGCCAGCCGGACCCACCCCACTACCTCACACACACGCAGCCACACACGCCCCCAACCACCACCTGCTGACCCACTCCATCCCCTCTCCCTTCCACCCCGGTCCCACCGTCCCGCACCCCCTGCTCACCCCCCTGGCCCACCCCGACCCCGCTCTCTCCTTCCCCACCCCGCCACGCACGCCACCACCCACCCCACGTCTCTCTCCTGGCCACCGCCTCCCGCTCATGCCCCGAGCCAACGCCGCCGGCCTTCCCCCCCGGAACGGCTCACCCTGGCGTCGCCCCTCCCGGACGAGCCCCTCCGCACCCCGGCACCTCCCGGCCAAGCTCGCAGGGCCCACCGCCGATCTCCCCTCTGCAGCGCCTCGGCCTCCTCCGGTCCTTGCCAGCGATGCCACCGAAGCTCGGACCCCGCGCACCAGCCATTGGGCTCTCGCTCGCCGACGCCGCCGCCACTTTGCCCTGCCTCAGTGCGAATCACAGGTACCCGCCAACCGCCAGCCGCCTCGCTTGGCTCGTGATCACCGACCTCTGCACCTCCTCCTCCAGCGACCTGCCCTTCCGCTGCTCCCACATCGCGCTGCATCCCCTTCTCTCCATCACCACCGGAGCAACGTCAGCAGCCGCGCGCGCCTTATCCGTCGACCTCCGCTGGTCCTCCTCTGACCCTCCATGGCGCCGCTGGCCTTGCCTCACCACCGTCCGCGCGAGCCGCGTCTCCCTCCGCAGGAGCGCCTCCTCTCTGCTAGAGCACCGCTGGGGTGACCCTCTGCCTCGCCCGACCGCCATGCCCTCCACCGCGTGCGTGTTTTCCTGTTGAACATGCCCACGACGGCTGCCTTCTTCTCCTGGACTTGCTCGCTGTCGTCTCGCCCCACGCGTGCTCCAGCTAGCACAAGCCCGCATTGGACCCCGTGCTCCGTTGTCTTCTTCAAGTGTCGCTACAGGTGGGGTGAAAGATGGTGCTGTTTGAGGTGAAGATGTGTAGATGTGCTGTGAGTGTGGTAAGATTGGTTATCTCGGCAAGATCTCTGTCGTTACGGAAGATACAACAAGTGTATCTATCCCCGCCAAGATCTACTTCCGTTCGCGTCGACCGATGCTCGCAACCGTTGGACGAGTGGGAACCTCAAGATCGCCTCGTCGGAACCCGGATCCTCAAGTTCTCCTGTACCAGAAGCCGATGCCCACTCAATTGCTTCTTCCCGGATCCGAAGACCAAATCCGAACCCTCAGTGGACCCCAAGATCTTCGTTCCGAGATGTGTGACCCTAAGCCTCTATATTTTATGACACGATGTTTAACTTGTTGCATATTAATTATTCATCTTGCATGCATACTTGTCTGTGGTTTGGGGGCCTTATGCCGATTCACCATATAATTAAATATGGAGAACATATGCGGGCTATTCTAGTCTTAGTTTGTCTCCATTTAAATCTGTGTAGCGAACCGATGCTATGTTTTGCCAAGTTAATACCACATTTAAAATGCGGGGTATCTAAACAACTAGAACCATATATTTAATTGTCGGGACCCCCGGTTCCGCTTAATCTTGTCTAATTGCATTGCACCTCTGCCATGTCATACATCATACATGCATCATGCCCGATCTTCTGTCATAGTAATAAATAGTGCATCTGGTGTTTGTGCTAGTGTTTTGCTTCTTCATGGACTAGGCCGATGAGTTGATGCGAGTATCGATCCGACCTTCGGATGAACCTTCGGCAATGTTTTTCAGGCGAGCACCTCCCCCTTTCTACCTATCTGTAACACCCTCAGAATCGGTCCTATGCAAGTTTTAGCGAAACCCGCCAAACCCGCATAGAAACGATTCAAAGGTGCCCACCAGGCACTTTCGTGCGGGTGGAAAACGAAGTAATAACATTACACAACAGTCCTCGATGGGACCCACAGAACAGATATATATATACAACACGACTCCATGAGTCAAGAATACAGATATACGGTACAAAGATCCAAATCACCTTGAAAATGATAGAGCGTCCGACTACGGACAAGATGCAAATGGGGCTAAGAGCCCTGAAGAATAACCAATGGCGTCCATAACCCTGCCCAGGCCAAGCCGGAAGGGTAACCCTGCTAACGACGTCGATCTCAAAACCTGCTTAAACAAAAGGGGTGCCGACAAAGGGCAAAGGAAAAAGAGGAGCGTCAGTATTGAGGCCAGTACACGGCGAGGCTAGAATTCGGCGGTCCTCGCCTACATAGGTATGGTGGACTGAAGCGGCAGCGCAGCATGCACTAAACAACCTATAGAGACTCGATACAACTGGCGGCTATCAGAGAGGGGTAAGAAAGAGCTATTCGGATCCAACCTGAATCTTACACCAAACATTCCCATCCTGGTATTTCCCCCTCGAGACCAAACGAGGAAGTCCACCGAGGAACTCACACAGTTGGCAGTTTTATTTATTCAGTTATCGTTACACCAATTACTAGTCATGTATAGATAAACATCCTGATATAATAAGCAGTGGGCAGTTTTAGTTATCCATTCCGTGATAGTTGCAACACTTACTAGTCAGATACAATTAGCATGAGATAACCCAAAACCCAGCAGTTGTTGATACTTTTATTTAGCCATTCCGTTGTAGTTGCAATACTTACTAGTCAGATACAATGGTCGCCAGTGACAACCCAAACAAGCAATTGTTGGCAGTGTTATTTAGCCATTCCGTTATAGTGAAGCTGATTACTAGTCATTATAAAGTCAAATTTATAGCACTACTTTAGTTATAGTTGTCTATGATCGAGATACTGTGCTCCAAGTCGTCCATAACCGCGGACACGGCTTTCAGAAAGTTTTAACCCGGCCGGGGGTGCACAAATAGCAACACACACTCGATCAACCTCGGAAAAACCAAATCAAAACCCAACGAGGCCTTCACGACAAAGCAATCACAGGATTCAGAAATATTTCAGGGGGCCACCCCTTGGAGTACACCAACGAAGTTAGCTGACTTGAGACGGACCCGAGGTTTGTGGGGCCGGCCAGAAGCGATCGTAACCCAAACTGGCTTGTCGATACCGTAAACGGGTCACAATTCCTAACAAGACAAGGTGCTCCTCGCACAATCGTAAATAAAGCAGTAGCATGGCATAAGTACAGGATCGTAAATAAAACCTCAAACTAGTTTGTGGCCCCAAGAAATAAGACTGAATCAAGCTCTGGCTCAGGGGGGTCCCATAATCCTCCCGGATGTGGATAGCGCGAATATTCAAGGAACAGGTATCAAGTACTCGGGGTCCTACGGGACACAAGTGGACGGTTAACAACCAAATAACATCTATTGCCCACCTGTGCCTCTGCTTACTTACTTCAATTTTAGTTGTTAAACAGGAATTAAAGTGACGATAATTAAAGCGAAGATCATCTCCAACATCAAACATGCGGCAATACCCCAACAACTGTGGCACTTGACGAGACGCAACAGCACTTGAGCAAGCGACTACGACGCGCAAGTCCAACTATCTACCAAACAACAGGTCATAGGGTGTGTCCAAGGCAATATAAGGCTGCAAGGGATATCACGGTACGAAAACTAGAGCAACGCGACACAGATAGCAATAGATCAACAGGAGGGCATAAATACTATAAAAGTAAGATAGGTAGAAAAAGGGGGAGATGCTCGCCTGAAAACATTGTCGAAGGTTCATCCGAAGATCGGGTCGACACTCGCATCAACTCAACGGTCTTATCCGCGAAGAAGCAAAACACTAAAAGAAACACCGGATACACTATTTAATACAACGGCAGAAGATCGGGCATGATGCATGTATGATGTATGGCATGGCAAGGGTGCAATGCAATTAGGCAATATTAAGCGGAACCGGGGTCCCGACAATTAATTAGAGGGTTCATGTTATTTATCTACCCTGCAATTTAAATGTTGTATTGACATGGCAAGAGATAGCACCGGTTCACTACACCAATTTAAATGAGGCCAATATGAGACTGGATTTGCCCGCATATGGGCCCCATATTTAATTATGAGGTGAATCGGCATAAGGCCCCCAAACCACAGACAAGGATGCATGCATGAACAGTTTAATATGCAACAATTTATATAGTTGACAATGTATAAAATAGGGTTCTCGGATAAGGGTCACACATTAGGGTTCGGCAGATCTTGGTTCCGGGGTTCGGGGTTCGGTCTCAGGGTTCGACGGGACCAGCGGGATCGGGTACAAGGTGGAGAACTTGGCGTGCCGGGAAGAAGGACTTGGATCGGTGTCGGGGCACATCGGTCTCGCCCTGGTCGGTGTCGATCTTGTTGTCAATGGCGGACTTGAGTGGATCGGGTACCGGGGTCTTCGGATCCGTGAAGTAGATCTTGTCGCACGGTGTCCGGGGTAGATGAACTTGACGTATCCGTGTCGGCGATCTTGGCATTCTTCAGGTTCGATTCCTGGCGCTTCGGATCGATCTTCAGGGGTCCGGGAAGGCGAACTTGGCGCTCGGGTTCGGCGGTATCGGTCTTCGGACTCCGTGAATGGGGCATCGGTTCAGCATCTGTGAAGGAGATCTTGGCGCGGCACCGGGTTCGGGATCTATCTTCGGCTTCGGGGAACGGTCTTGCGGTCCGTGAGGGAGATCTTGAGGTGCCGACCTCTCGAGTTCCGGTCAAAGTTCTCGGCAACCCGGGATGGAGAGTTGTCGTCCCGTGAAGAAAATATTGTCGAGGTAGACCATCTCCCCACGCATCCACCACATGTTGTACACCACTATCGTTGCAGAGAGCCGACACGGCAGGGACACGGAGAGGAGCGGGCAAGCTTTGCCAGGGGGATCTGCAGCAGGACGGCGTGATAGAGGCGGCTGGCGTTTGGGGTGTGGTCAACAGAGCTAGGCCTCGCCGGAGCCGGCCGGGACGGACCAGCGATGGTAGCGGCGCCAGGAGAGGGAAACGGGCAGGAGAAGAGGCGGTCGGAGCCGGGCCGAGCTCCGCGAGGCCGACGTTGCGGTGGACAGGGGCGGAGGACGGCGACGGAGTGCCATGGCGGGCGCCAAGGAGGATGGGGCCGAGCTGGGCGGCGACGGAGTGCCAAGGCGCCGGAGGAGGATGGGGCCGAAGGCGGGACCCGCGACGGAGTGCCAGCGGCGCCGAGGAGGATGGGGCCGAGCTGGCGGGGCCCGGCCGGCCGGCGGCGATGGAGGAGGAGGCGGGTGGCGCGCAGGGATGGAGGAAGGAAGGCGAGGCGGCTCGGACGCCATGCGGCTGCGAGCGCGGGGAGGCGAGGCGAGGTGGAGGCCGCGCTGGTGGCGCACGGGAGGAGGTCGCGGTGGCCGGAGGCGGGGAGGAAGGAGAGGCGCAGGGCGGCGGGACGGTGGCGAGGGAGAGAGGTACGGGGCCGGCGGCCGACGGTGGTTGGAGGAGGAGGGCGCCGGAGGGGGAGGGGAGGAGAGGCCGACGCCGAGGATAGAGGGAGGAAGGGCGCGGGACGGCGGGGGCGCGGGAGGAAGAGAGGTTGGGGACAGCGGGGAGAGAGGAGAGGGCACGCGGGCAGGTGGCCAGGGGGTGGGTCCAGGGTGAGTTGGTGCGGGGACAGGGGAGTGGGGTGGGGCCCGGGGGACAGGTGGAGCGGGGCTAGGGGTGGGGTTGGTGGCGGGGCGTGGGTTTTGACCAGGAGGCAGGTGGGGAAGGAGAGGGACTGGGGTGGGACCCAAGAGAGAGTGGAGAGGGAGGGTAGATGGGGCTGGGGTGAGAGAAGGAGAGAGGGTGGAAAAGTCTGGGATTGATGAGGTGGCGGGGTGGGTAGGGTTTGGGGAGAGGGTGAGGTGGCGAAATGGGTTGGTGGGTAGAATAGGATTGGGTGGGGATAGGTTTAGGGTTTGGGGCTTTGTGTTAGTTTGTAAATATTTACGGTGTTGTTTTTGTTTCAAATCTTTTTAGCAAATAACTTGTAGGCAAATAATTTGACAGGTAATTATAAGACTTATTTTGAAATAAGAGAAGGGCATTTTTAGAAAACAAAAATAGGCTTATTGGAAATAGTTTCAGACAAACAAATGCATGAGGATGACGATGCAATGCACAAAAACAACGCGATTTTCTGGTAGTGGTTTTGCGGGATGCCACACTATCTTACTTTTATAGTATTTATTCCCTCCTGTTGATCTATTGCTATCTGTGTTGCGTTGCTCTAGTTTTCGTACCCGTGATATCCCTGGCAGCCTTCTATTGCCTTGGACACATCCTATTACCTGTTGTTTGGTAGATAGTTGGACTTGCGCGTCGTAGTCGCTTGCTCAAGGGCTGTTGCGTGTCGTCCAGTACCACAGTTGTTGGAGTATTGCCGTATGTTTAAGGTTGGAGATGATCATGGCTTTAATTATCGTTTACTTTAATTACTGTTTAATAACTAAAATTGAAGTAGGTAAATGCAGAGGCACAGGTGGGCAATAGATGTTATTTGGTTGTTAACCGTCCACTTGTGTCCCGTGGGACCCGAGTTCTTGACACTGTCCGAGATCGAGCGCTAACCACGTGGGGTGTATGGGCACCCCATCGATTAGTACCGATTCCAGCATCGAAGCGGGGCCACAATTAGTTTGGGGCTTTATTACTATCCTGTACTTATGCCATGCTTTACGCTTTATTTAAGATTGTGAAATCTTGCACCAGATCTTGCTTAGGTCCGTGACACGTTTATGTATCGACAAGCCCAGTCATCTTTTCGGGTTCCCGATGCTTCTGACCATCTACACAAACCCCGAGTCCGTCTCGAGACCGCCGACTTCGCTAGGGTAGCTTAGTGGGTGGCCCCATGTACTTACTTTGGTCCAGGAAGCGTCATGACTTAGGCCCCCGACATACCGATGGGTGTATGTTAACCGATCCGCAAAAGGGTCGAAGTGCGTGTGGATACTTTGGTGCACCCCTGCAGGATTAAATCTTTTCGAGAAGCCGTGTCCGCGGTTATGGACGACTTGGAGCACAGGTCTCGATCATAGACAACTATAACTAAAGTTTGCTGCTATAATTTGACTTGTATCCGATATGACTAGTAATCAGCTTCACTACAACGGAATGGCTAAATAAAAGTGCCAACAACTGCTGGGTTTGGGGATATCTCATGCTAATTGTATCTGACTAGTAAGTGTTGCAACTACAACGGAATGGTTAACTAAAAGTGCCCACTACTTACTATATCAGGATGACTATCTATACATGACTAGTAATTGCTGCAACGATAACTGAATAAATAAAACTGCCAACTGTGTGAGTTCCTCGGTTGACTTCCTCGTTTGGTCTCGAGGGGGAAACACCAGGATGGGTATGTTTGGTGGTAGTATCAGGTTGGTTCCGAATAGGTCTTTCTTACCCCTCTCTGATAGCCACTAGTTGTATCGAGTCTCTATAGGTTGTTTAGTGCATGCCGCGCTGCCGCTTCAGTCCACCATATGTAGGCGAGGACCGCCGAATTCTAGCCTCGCCGTGTCTCGGCCTCGATCGACGCCTCTTTTTCTTTTGCCCTTTGTCGGCACCCCTTTTTGTTTAAGCAGGTTTTGAGATCGACGTTGTTAGCAGGGTTACCCTTCCGGCTTGGCCTGGGCAGGGTTATGGACGCCGTTGGTTATTCTTCGGGGATCTTAGCCCCATTTGCATCTTGTCCGTAGTCGGACGCTGTATCATTTTCAAGGTGATTTGGATCTTTGTACTGTATATCTGTATTCTTGACTCATTGAGTCGCTGTTGTATATATATGTTTTGTGGGTTCCATCGAGGACTATTGTGTAATGATATTACTTCGTTTTCCACCCGCACGAAAGTGCCTGGTGGGCACCTTTGAATCGTTTCTATGCGGGTTTGGCGGGAAGCGCTGAAACTTGCATAGGGCCGATTCTGAGGGTGTTACACTTGCCTTTGCCATTGATATCCAAAAAGCAGAGCTTCGAACATCTGGTACTTGACTTGATTACAGTTGGTCAAGTATTGGTCTTTGAACTTCGATGGTGTTGACCTCGGTCTTCAATCTCGCTCTCGATATCGTACTCTACCGGGAAGAAGCAAACACCGGAAAGGAAGGGAAATAATCAACACATGACATCGATGCAATGCTCAATCAGGGATGATGATATGACAAGTTAAAAGTTATTGAAATTGAAATAAACCCCTAAGGCATGCATGACAAATTAATCAAGGTCCCGAGGGGTACAAACCCTAATTCGGAGAAACCCCAAATGCATATGAGAGGGTTCATTATGTTCTTCTAATTAAACTTGTTATGAAACTTGATTAACAATGCATGATTATAATGTTATGAAATATGTCTCATTTTTCTGAACATTTTGATATATTATTTGTATTTTCTGATTTAAAATGAATTAGTTATGAATTTCTCCAATTTTAATTCGTTTTAAATCATTTTTGGAATATTATAAAATAATTTACATTTTGGAATACTTCAATATTTTATTTAATCAGAAACATTTTTTATTATTTATTTGATTTACAACAGGGGCCCACATGTTAGGTATTTTTCTATTACAAAATAATTACAGAAAAAGAATTACAAAAATGGTAAAAGAAAAAGGAAAAGGAATATGACGTCAGGGTGATGTCATGATGACATCATCAATGGCGTCATAAGATCCCTCCTTTATAAAGGAAAAGGATACCTGTGATTGCAATGCTAGTCCCTGGATCAATGCTAGCATCCACAGCTTAAGATGAAGTACACAGAAACAAAGGTCATTATTACAGTCATTCCAGAGACAACATAATCTTTACAACTCCATGGCCACAGGCCTAATACAAGAGTTTAAATAAGTAAATAGATAAAAGTCTTCATCTTCATGTGCCACAGGCAAACATGTTGAGTGTATACTCATGACTCCTAATCCTCATCAGAGTAAACTGCAACATCACAAGTTGCAGCCATAGTGGGTTAATACATTGGAATAGTATTGGAAAGTGATACCTTAGTATAATATTTGGTGGACTAAATACTATATGCAAATTTGGCTAAGTGTAGTTTAGGCTTGCTTTGCTCAAAATAGGTTTTTCCTATTAGTTGAAAACACTAAGTTTTTCTTTGTCAAAACTTTTCCCAAGGATCCACCAATAGACATTGAGGTCCTTCACCCTTGTTCAACCACAAGTTTTACTTATAAATTGGGATGAGGAGATTCTTGATATCTTCCATGTCTTGATGCTCAAGTTGTCCTTTTCCAGGGACATGGCTAAGTACTTAGATTCTTCCATCTGCAGAGGTTGTGCACTTTCCCCACAAGCCTTGATTTCCACCAAGACAGGACCTTTCAGAAGCCTTCCCTTAGACCAAATGGACGCGCTCCAACCTATCATCCCACTACCACCAACTGTCCAAATGGCTAAGTTATTGCAAACTATATGATCCTGGCAGAGCCCATATAGCCAAGTGGCTGCACTAGAAGCTTCTTAACATTTGGCCTCTCAAATCCCTTTGTTCCTGGGTGGCTTTCCACAAGTGAGATACACAAGGTAGACCATAGAAATGGGCCTTGTGTAACCACTCAACATAAACCATTCCTTCCATTCCACCCAGGTGTTTCATTCACTTAGTTGTTTTATTAAGCAAAATCCAAGTCCTTGGACTTAGAAATATTTAACATAGCATGAATATTTTACCACCCTTGTTTGATACTAGCTAGGCTAAGCATGGCATAGATAAGCATCTTAACTTAGAAATTTCTAGCAATTCTACAACTACTAGGATTTCCCAAGAATAGCATATAAGAAAAATATAACCATGCAAGACTTAGAAAAATACTTCTAATGCATAGTAGAAAACATAGAGATAAAAATATCATGAAGCACCACTTGCCTTGGTAGGTTGGAGAGTAGCTACACTCCTCACAATCACAATCACTATTGGCACCAAAATCTACACATAAAATCATACCAACAAATCACATACAAAATAAATACAAACAAAAATATATGGATGCATGCAATATGATATGTGATGATTTTCTAAACTTAACAATACAAGTGCACAATACTGGTTCATAATCAAGTTCAAAACTTGCTAAACAACATTTATTTTAACACTAAAACATATCTCAATTAATTTATATACACAAAATAGGCCTACACATGTTTCTATAAATAAAACCATTTTAACAGAAGCAAAACATTAAACACATTGCATATTTAGAAAGGGCTTGCTCTACTGATTCCATCGATATAAAATTCATCAAATTTGGACATGGGGATCAAAAGTTATTATTAAAACAAGTTTAAACATCTAATAGATTCAAATTCTGATTTTAAATCTAATTCCTACCCACGCGTCATGTTCTGATTGGTGCGTACCGGTTCGCTCAGGATCACGCACACAGGACGTTAGATCTAACTCAATCTGCACGGCCCCGATCTACTCATACCGTTTCGTTAAGTGATCTATTCCTACGCGCTGGATCTAGATCCAACGGTCATCGATCAAGCGACCACGGATGGGCGGCGCTAGCGGTGGCATCTGGCGGCGTCGATCTCTGTCTACAGCGGCGCGGTGCTACAAGGGGTAATGGGGTCATCGGAGACGCTTACCAGGTTCGTGGCGATGCACTGATGCTCAACGTGGCGACGGCTTGGCAAGGGGCGCACGGACACGGCTGGACGGGCTCGTCGGAGTTGCTGAGAGCGTCGGGCTCGGGTGGACGGCGACGTTGGCGACGTTCCTGGTCACCCTAGAATGAATCAAAGGCATCAGGGGGTGCGCAAGGCTACGGCGAACACGCTCGTGTGAATCAGAGGCGAAGGGGAACACGGGGCTCACCGAATTTAATCGTCGGAGTTGAAGACGTCGTCGGGACCTTGCTCTGCTTGACGGAGTCGACGACCTGGGGCAGTATAGGATGAACCAATGGTGTCAGAATGTGCTCAAGGAAGTTGCGAGGCTGTCTGCATGAACTAGAGGGGAAGGGGCGCACGGAGCTCACCAGGATTGGTCGTCGGAGAGGGTCCTGCCTGCGGCGGTGCAAGGGCGATTGCGGGCAGCCTGGAGGCGCTCTGTGCTCGGGGTCTGGGGGAAAATGGAGAGCGGGCAGAGGGGGTTTAAGTAGCATGATCGCGAGCGTGATTCACTCGGGCATTAAACATGAATAGACGCCGCGAATCAATACAGAGAACGGTCGGCATAATTTGGGGATTGAGCTGTTAGCGGGGTGGAGACGATGACGCCGTGTGGGCCGCGGTTGTCAGCGAGAGAAACAGAGAGGGGGTGGGGTCCTGGCGTCAGTCACTCGGTGGGTTCGTTTGCGAGTAAATAAAAACGGTTCGCGGGGAGGGGTTGCTGGGCTAGTTGGGCTGGTTGGGCCAGATTCGACTGTTTTTTTTCTCTTTTAACTTTTTCTTTTTCTGTTTGATTTTCTAAACTGATTTCAAAACTCCAATTCAAATTTGTTTGATTTCAAAACTTCTCTGGACTTTTGTCCAATAATTCTTGTACTCAAATAAGTGTCAAACACAACTGTTCACTCAAACCTACTTGGGTCATTTGAAAAAAAAAACAAAAAAAAACCAAGCCATTATGGGATATAATAGTTGGCATAACCTTGGTTTTATTTCATACTTTGTTTGGAACTTTATTCAAGCTTTTGAAATCACTTATGTTTGAATACAAAACACTACTGAATGAATATTTTCACCTCACTCAATAGCAAGTAGCCCAAAGGCTAGAGTGTTTATACATAAAATAATGAGCAATATATGCTCTTGTTATTGAAATGATTTTGAAATGAAACCCTAAATGATCATGGATGTATGGATGATATGAATGAGTTTGAAACATGATTTTAGGGATGTTACAAATCTAACCCCCTTAAGGTGAATCTCGCCCTCGATATTCGGATTGGCTAGCAAATAGGTGAGGGTGGTCTTTCCGAAGATCATCTTCTCTTTCCCATGTTGCTTCTTCTTCGGAATGATAGTTCCACTGAACTTTGCAGAACTTGATAGTCTTAGTCCATGTGACTCTTTCTGCAGTCTCAAGAATCTTTATAGGTTTCTCCACATAAGTGAGATCACTCTCCAATTGAACCTCTTCCAAAGGTATATTATCCTTCAAAGAAGTTTCTTCCATTTCTGGATGACATTTCTTAAGCTGACTCACATGAAACACATTATGAACAGCTGACAAAGACTCTGTCAATTCAATCTCATAAGCTACTTCTCCTTTGCGACTCAGAATCTTGAATGGTCCAACATATCTTGGTGCCAATTTACCTTTGACACCAAATCTCTTCACTCCACGAAGTGGTGACACTCTAAGATAAGCTCTATCACCAACTTCATAGGTGACTTCTCTACGCTTAGGATCTGCGTAGCTTTTCTGTTGGTACTGTGCTATCTTTAATCTGTCCTTAACCAGCTTGACTTTCTCTTCAGCCTCTTTGATAAGTTCTGGTCCGAACAAACTTCTTTCTCCCACACCATTCCATAGCAATGGGGTGGTACATTTTCTCCCATAGAGAAACTCAAATGGTGCCATCTCAATGCTGGCTTGATAGCTGTTGTTATAAGAAAATTCTGCGTAAGGCAGACTTTCATCCCAACTGGCTCCATAGTCTAGGGCACATGCCCTCAACATATCTTCAAGAATCTGATTAGTCCTTTCTGTTTGTCCATCAGTTTGAGGATGAAAAGCAGTGCTGAATTCCAACCTCGTTCCCAATGACTCATGTAATTGCCTCCAAAAATGAGAAGTGAATTGGGTTCCTCTATCAGACACAATACTCTTGGGTACTCCATGTAGACATACAATTCTACTCATATAGATCTTGGCCAACTTAGCACTTGTATAGGTTGTCTTCACGGGTATGAAATGAGCCACTTTTGTTAGGCGATCCACTACTACCCAAATAGAATCATATCCTGACCGGGTCCTTGGCAATCCGGAAATGAAATCCATACCAATCTTGTCGCACTTCCAATCAGGAATAGGTAGTGGTTGAAGCAAACCTGCTGGTTTCTGATGTTCCGCTTTCACTCTACTACACACATCACACAAGGCAATATGTTCGGCGATTTCCTTCTTGAGATTATTCCACCAAAATCTTTCTTTCATATCCATGTACATCTTGGTGTTACCCGGATGAATAGAATATGGTGAGTTGTGTGCTTCTTGTAAAATCAGTTTCCAAAGCTCCGGATCTTGTGGAACACAGATACGTTTTCCATGCCATAAAGTACCCTGTTCGTCTTCATGGAATCCTTTGGCTTTTCCCTTACCAATCTTTTCCGTAATCTCTTCAATTTCCTTATCAGTCTTCTGGGCTTCTTTGATCTTGTCCGACAAAGTGGGTTGAACATCCAAAGACATTAGATGTCCTTCAGGCACAATCTCCAATTTGAGGTCTCTAAATTGGGCACACAGATCATCTGGCAATTATCCCTTAGTGAGGCAATTCACAAAAACTTTACGGCTTAGAGCATCCGCTACAACATTTGCTTTACCGGGGTGGTATTGCAAACTCAAGTCATAGTCCTTAATGAGTTCTAGCCATCTTCTTTGTCTCATATTAATTTCTTTCTGGGTGAAGATATACTTCAAACTCTTGTGATCAGTGAACACTTCACAACGCTTTCCCAAAAGATAGTGTCTCCATGTTTTGAGTGCATGGACAATAGAGGCTAACTCTAAATCATGAGTAGGGTAGTTTACTTCATGAGTTTTGAGTTGTCTCGAGGCATAATCCACAACTTTTCCTTCTTGCATAAGTACTGCACCCAAACCATGATGAGATGCATCACAATACACTTGGAAATCCTTCTCCAAATCTGGCAGACATAAGACTGGTGCTTTCACAAGTCTCTTCTTCAATTCTTGAAAGCTGAGTTCACAACCTTCAGACCAAGCAAATTTCTTGTCTTTCTTTAGCAACTTTGTCATAGGCTTAGCTGCCTTGGAGAAATTCTCAATGAATCTTCCATAGTAACTAGCTAAGCCAAGGAAACTACGAACTTCTTTCACTGACTTGGGAGATTCCCATTCAGTTACAGCTGAAACTTTAGCAGGATCAACCGCTACACCATCTCCTGACACAACGTGTCCAAGAAATCCAACTTCATTCAACCAGAATTCACACTTGCTGAATTTGGCACATAGTTTATGTTCTCTAAGTTTCTCAAGTATCAAACGCAAATGTCCTTCATGTTCTTCTTTTCTCTTGGAGTAGATCAAAATGTCATCGATGAAAATGACAACAAACTTATCAAGAAATTCCATGAACACCTTGTTCATCATATTCATAAAGTATGCTGGTGCATTGGTAAAAACGAATGGCATCACGGTATAGTCATACAATCCATACCTTGTGGTGAAAGTTGTTTTAGGTATGCCTTGCTCTCTTATCTTGAGTTGGAAATAACCTGACCGAAGATCGATTTTTTAGAACACACAAGCTCCTTCTAACTGATCAAACAAGTCATTGATTCTAGGCAAAGGATATTTGTTCTTGATAGTCACCTCATTGAGTGAACGGTAATCTATACATAACCTTTGACTTCTATCCTTCTTTTCCACAAACAAAACTGGGGCTCCCCAAGATGAAGAACTTGGTTGAATAAATCCTTTCTGCAACTGCTCTCCAAGTTGTTTCTTGAGTTCTTTCAGTTCATCAGCTGACATCTTGTACGGTATCTTTTCTATTAGTCCAGATCCTGGTAGCAAATCAATAAGGAAATCCACATCTCTATCTGGTGGCATTCCAGGCAATTCTTCCGGAAACATATCCGGATATTCACTCACAATTGGCACACTGTCTATGCTAACCCCCTTAAGAGAATTTAGCTTACTCCCTTTTGATTCAAAGTTAGACTTGAATTTAATCCGTTTCCTTTCCGTGGTTGTGTGTGTAACAGTACGATTAGCACAATCTAGCACTCCTTCATACTTAGCCATCCAATCCATTCCCAAAATTACATCCAGTCCTTGGGAATCTAGGATTATCAGACTCATTGGAAACTTATGCTTTCCAAACTCTATTACTAGATCCCGGCATCCAAGACTTACTATCATATCTCCACCTGGAGAACTAACCTTTATTGGACAACCAATGTTTTCAGATGGAAACCCATTTATATCAACAAATGCTTTTGATATGAATGAATGCGATGCTCAAGTATCAAAAAGAACAAGTGCTGGAATAGAATTGAGTTTGAACTTACCAGCAACAGCATCTGGATCTTCATAGATTTCCTCCACATTGATGTGGTTCCCTTGTCCCTTCCGAAAAGGGTTGGGCTTGTTGGGTCCTTCAACTTTCTTTTCCGGGCATTCATTTGCATAATGCCCCATCTTCTTGCACTTGAAACACTCAACCTGACTAATATCCTTCTTGATAGGATGGCTTCCACTACCACTTCCACTACCACTGTGGTGGCTTTTATATCCACCCTTGTGGTTCTTGTACTTGTCATTGTCATGACTACGGTGATGCTTGTTGTCATGATGACGGTTGTGGTTGTGGTGCTTGTTGAATTTCCCATGCTTGTGGGATCTTGAGCTTCCACTATCATCATAATGGGAATGCTTGTGAGACGATCCCGAGCTATGCTTGTCCGAGTTCTTTCTCTTCCTACTCTCAACTTGCTTCATTTTGTTCTCCAAAATAGCAGCCTTGTCACAAAGAGACTGATAAGTGGGAACATAGGCCACTGATAGCTGCAAGTTCAATTCATCATTCAGCCCTTCAAGGAACTTTTCCTTCCTCTTGGCATCGGTGTCAACTTCGTCCGGTGCATAACGCGCCAGATTGTTGAACTCCTCAATATATTCAGCCACGCTGCGGTGGCGCCGCTTCAGATTATGGAACTCTTTCTTCTTCACACTCATCACTCCAGATGAGATGTGAGCAGTACAAAAGCCATCTTCAAAGATAGCCCATGTCACATCTGCAATGGGAGTGGTGATTTGGAAGTTATCCCACCAAGTGGTTGCTGGTCCTTCCAACAAGTGAGCTGCAAATCTGACTTTCTCTTCATCAGTACAGCCAACTGTTACCAAGTCCTTGTTCACAGAGCGTAGCCAATCATTAGCTACCATGGGATCAGTTGTTCCTGAGAACTTTGCTGGCCTCAATCTCAAGAACCTGGTAAGCATGTCAAAACCCGGTGGGTTGTTGTTGTTATTGTTATTGTTGTTGTTGTTGTTGTTGTTCTGGTTCTGGATGAACGTAGTCATCATTTGCATCAGCTGAGTCTGAGCTGTCATCATTTGCTGCATCTCAGGGGTGATGTTGTTGTTGTTGGGGTTGGGATTGGCACGACGGGGAGGCATCCGTGGTTTGTTCAATAGAGATAAGTGTAACATCCCTAAATTCATGTTTCAAAGCTCATTCATATCATCCTTGCATCCATCATCATTTAGGGTTTTCTCAACACAGTTTAGAAAACAGAAACATATGGTTTCATGATTTTATGTGGACATACTTATGTTAAATGGCCAACACCACTTGTAAGTTTGATTGTTGTGAACCAGGAAGGTTGCCTTCTATGAGCATAGGATTTAAGTGCAGATTTAAAACCAAGTTTTTCAAATGGAAATGGGTTCCAAAAACCCTCTTTCAAATTTCAAACCAAGTACCTAGCCTCTGATCTTTTTGATCTCCAAGCTTGACCAATCCTTTACAAAGCTACCCCATGGGTATATGACCATTTTTAGACTCGCTCACTACAAAAATCCTGGAAAATTTGAATTCAAATTGAACTTGATTTCATTTGAAAATCTACCCGTAAAATCAAAATAGAAAAGGAAAAGAATTAAACAAAGGAAAAGGCCACGCGGTTTTAGGCCCAGATCGAATCGAGCCCAACAAGCCCACCCGGGTTTTCTTCCTCTCGCCGCCAACAAGACACGAAGGTCACCGACGAGCGGACCCCACCTCACAAGACATCGCCGACGGCGGGCCCTGCCGCTGTCCTCGTCTTCCCAAATCAAGGCTCGCGACCACGCCGCAATGGCAATAACTGGTAATGGCGGCATAATTGGGCATTAATCCATGGCGTTTCTGCCGAGGCTCCGGCTATAAGATCCCCACCTCCTAGCGACCATTTCCCCAAATCGATCTGCCTTCACGCCACCAGGCTGCCCACGACTCACACAACACCGCCGCAGACAGAGCTCGCTCCGGCGATCGATTCCGGTGAGCTCCGTGCGCCCCTTCCTCTCTGATTCGTTCGAGCCATTTTGCAATCTCCTTGCGCACCCCACCAGTTCATCTGACGCCCTCGTCGCCGTTCCGCTCGACGCCGCAAGCATCTGACGACCACCTCGACTCCGGCGACCAAATTCCGTAAGTCCCGTGCGCCCCTTCACTTCTGACTCACACGAGATTGTTCGCCACATTCTTGCGCATCTCCTAAACCCCCTGGCTTGTGTTAGGGCGACGCGGAACCTCGGCAACTACTCCGACAACAACCACCCGACGCCGCCCGTACCTCCGACGAGCAATCCTCACCGTGTTAGCGCGCCCCTCCGCAAACCAGTACCACGTCGAGCTTCAGCACGCCTTTGCAGATCTGGTAAGCACTTTCTTGCTTCCTGGGGCGATGTAGAACGCCGGCACCGCCATAGTCAGACGCCGCCAGCGCTAGCGCCGCCCGAGTATGGTTAGGTTGATTAGGAACGTTGGATCTAGATCCTGTGGCGTAGATTAGAAAGAGGACGAAGAGGTACGCGCGCGTCTGAGCCGTCAGATCTCACTTAGATCGTGCGGTCCACAGGACCCGATCCAACCGAAACGGTACGCGCCAATAGGGACGCGACGCGTGGCAAGTGTTAAAACTAAAAACAGATTTAAAACCAGAATCTGATCCAAATTTCAAATGCTTATAACTTTTGATTGCCACGTTGGATTTTTGCAAACTTTATACCGTTGGATTCAGTGAAACAAGACCTTTCTGAATATCCAATGTGTTTAACAAATAGTAACAGTTAAAATGACTTATTTGTAGAAACATGTTTAAGGCTATTTTAAATATAGATTTGTTTTGGTAAATTGTATTAGTGCCAAATAAGTTTAGTTGGCAAACTTGTGACTTGTTAAGTTTCTGTAAACATGTGCATGCTTGGTAGAGTTTTCAAAATCACCACTTGGTAATTCTTGCATGCATGCATTCATATTATTTTTGATTGTATATAATTGTGTGTAATTGTATGCTATGATTTTTGTAGATTTTGCTAGTGATTGTGATTGTGAAGAGTGCTACTCTCCCCACTACCAAGGCAAGTGATATTTTCATGAATATTTCTATCCTATGTTTTGTACTAGCATTAGATATTTTGCTAAGTCTTGCATGCTATTTTTGCCTAATACTAAGTTGGGAAATCCTAAGTAGTGGAATAATTGTAGAATTTCTAGGAAATTTTCCTAAGTTAATTTATCCCACCATGCTTAGCCTAGCTATTTAGCAAACAAGGGTTGGTGAAAATCTATGCTTACTATGATGAAAATATTTCTAAGTCATGAGACTTATGCTTTCCTAATAAAACAACTAAGTCAAATGAACCTCCTGGGTGGAATGGAAGGATTGGGTTCTGTTGAGTGGTTACACAAGGCCATGGAATTGGGTTGTGTATCTCACTTGTGGTATGCCACCCAGGCACAAAGGGATTTGGAGGCCAAGTGTTGAGAAAGCTTACAGTGCAACCACTTGGCAATATGGGCTCTGCCTTGATCATATAGGATGCTAGAACTTAGTCATTTGGACAGTTGGTGGTAGTTGGGATGATAGGTTGGAACGCATCCATTTGATTAAGGAAAGGCTTCTGAAAGGTCCTGTCTTGGGAAACCAAGTCTGGTGGGGAAAGTGCACAACCTCTGCAGATGGAAAACCTAAGTACTTAGCCTAGTCCAAGGCAATGGACAATTTGAGCATCAAGACATGGAAGCTACAAGAATCTCATCACTCCAACTTCTAAGTAAAAATTGGTGGGTGAACAAGGGTGAAGGACCCCAATGTCTATTGGTGGTTTCTTGGGAAGTTTTTGACAAAGAAAAACTTAGTGATTTCAACTAATAGGTAAAAACTATTTTCAAGAAAAGCAAGCCAAGCTACACTTAGCCAAAATGCATATAGTAATATAGTCCACTTAAAATATACTAAGGTATCACTTGCCAATACTATTCCAAAGTATTGACCCTCTGTGGCTGTAACTTGTGATGTTGCAGGTTACTCCGATGATGAGTAGGAGTCATGAGTCTACACTCAACATGCTTGCCTGTGGCACATGAAGATGAAGACTTATGTTTATTTACTTATTCCTTAAACTCTTGTATTAGGCCTATGGCCCTGAGTTGTAAAAGACTATGTTTTATCTCTGGAATGAATGTAATAAACGACCTTTGTATCTGGTACTTCATCTTAAACTGTGGATGCTAGCATTGATCCAGGGACTAGCATTGCAATCACAGGATCTTTTCCTTTACAAAGGAGGGTCTAACAGATGGTATCGAACCTTTGTGTTGCCTGTAGGATTTTGACCCTAGGATTGGAAAACCACTAAGGAAAAGTTTTCAACTACTTCTACACTTGTCTATTCTTCTCGTAAAACTTTTCTAATATTTTCATTCCCAACTCCATTTGTAGATGAACTCCATCAACGAAGCCGTGAAGAAAGGACCACTCATGACCATGACCTTGGAGTGTGAAACTGAGTTTCCCAATATTCTCAAGGACCTCATGGTGGCAATGGAAGCACATGGTGCAGCTGTGTACAAGGGCTTTCCAGTGATGGATGAAGGAGTGGAGTATTGGTGGGTGCAACTTCACTTGTACAAAAACAAGGAAGACAACCACAAAGAAAGGGGATTCTGCATGTACACCAACACTGTAATGCACACCGCATTCTTTGAGTCAGCCAGAGATGCAGCTTGGAGGACTATCAAAGAACTAAGTGCTAGAGTCAAGTGCAGGATGCTCAACCTCCAAAAACACTTAGAGAAAGAGAAGGAACTTACCCAAGAGTTGGAAGCCACCAACCAAGAGTTAAGGGGAGACATAATAGACTTAGTGATGGAATCATGTGAACAAGATAGGTGGATTGCCTCTAGGAACATTGTGATAGCCACCAGATCCAGTGAGATAGGATTGTGAGCACACACTTCGTTAGTTGGACACCATTTATCACCTTATTTTACAAAAATGATACCTTAAATAAGTATGGACCTTGATTGATGTAATGGACTCATGTATGCATGACTTGTGTGATGTTTGTGTTCCATGGATATGTATGAAATATTTGTCTTGTTTTATCTTAAATTGTGCTGATCTAACTTTTTAATCTTATAAATAGATGCCTATTACCATCAGCACCGTTGAGGAGTTACAGGTTACCCGTTTTGGTCCCCGTATCATTGAGCTTACCACTTTGCTCGATCTCCCTCTTCCCACCATCACGGTGTACCCACTCACCAAGTTCGAGAGGAAGGACCTCTGGGGCTTCAAGGTGAACCAGCCCGGACGCCAGACAGAGCCGACTACAGAGGCCATCGTCTTCAAGCTGATGCACGACGACAGGGAGAGAGGCATGGAAGTAGTCATGCAGGACCTGATAGGACGTCTGTTAGGCCGTCACTTCCGACAGGTTAGGGGCACTCACTTCCACGTCTTCGGAAGACGTGATGTTGATGGAGAGTCCATCGACTTTGAGGACGACTCGAGGGACGCGGCGGAGACGATACGTCTCTATCTCCAGGACTTAGAGTCTCTCCTCAGGAACGTGGACACGGACATGACGAATGTCATGCTCAGCAATGATGAGATCCAGGTGCAGCTTCGCGAGAAGGACAAGCTTTTCGCACAGCAGGATGAGATGATCAAGGAAATGGAGACGAAGTTCGAGGCCTAGGACCGCAAGTTCAAGAGTTAGGAGAAACGCGTCCAGGATAGGAACAAGAAGATCTGGGACATGACCGAGGAACTGAAGTCCAAGGATTTCGAGCTAGAGCAGCAGCAGATGGTTATTGAGAGGCTTCGCTCCCAGAAGAGGGCTCTCAAGGCCAAGGTCGATTCCTTGACCACTACGATTGAGTTGAACAAGACCGCGATGGAGAACGCAGGTCTTACCTTCGTCGAGGAGGAGATTGATGCTGATGAGTAGACTTGACTACTCGTTTATCTTTCATTATCATACTCGTTATTTGTGAACTTGTTATTGGACCATCCGACATGTGGATGGCTTGCCACTTGTGTGTTTTATTTCGAGAACTTTGTTATTCTGTTGATTGAGCTTTTAACCTTAAGTTGCACGTTATGTGTTTGCTTGTGATGTATTGTGCATAAAACATCTATGGGTATCTCATTCTTATCTATTTGAACAAACCGCAGATGCCTCCCCGTCGCGCAAACCCCAACCCCAACAACATCACCCCGGAAATGCAACAAATGATGAATGCGCAAACACAGCTCATGCAGATGATGACAACATTCATCCAAAACCAGAATAACAACAACAACAACAACCCCAAGAACAACAACAACAACAATAACAACAACATCAACAACAACCCTCCGGGTTTTGATATGGTCACCAGATTTATGCGTTTGAGGCCAGCAAAGTTTTCGGGGACGACTGATCCCATGGTGGCCAATGACTGGCTACGTTCTGTGAACAAAGATTTAGTGACCGTGGGCTGCACGGATGCTGAAAAAGTCAGGTTCGCAACACATCTGTTGGAAGGACCAGCCGCCACATGGTGGGACAACTTCCAAATCACCACTCCTATTGATGAGGTGACTTGGGCTATCTTTGAAGATGGCTTTCGCACTGCTCATATCTCATCAGGAATGATGATCCTGAAAAATAAAGAGTTTCACAACTTGAAGCAGCGCCACCGCAGCGTGGCTGAATACATAGAAGAGTTCAACAATCTGGCACGCTATGCACCGGATGAGGTTGACACAGATGTCAAAAGAAAGGAAAAGTTTCTAGAAGGCTTGAATGATGAGCTGAACGTACAGTTGTCTGTGGCATATGTTCCAACTTACCAGTCATTGTGTGACAAGGCTGCTATTTTGGAGAGTAAAATGAAACAAGTCGAGAGTAGGAAGAGGAAACACTCCGACAAGCACATCTCGGGATCGTCGCACAAACGATCTCACTATGATGATAGTGGCAGCTCAGGATCCCATAAGCATGGGAAATTCAATAAGCACCACAACCACAACCGCCATGACAACAAGCATCATCGCAGTCATGACAATGATAAGTACAAGAACCACAAGAGTGGACATAAGAGCCATCATAGTGGAAGTGGAAGTCAGCCTACAAAAAAAGACATCAGTCAGGTTGAATGTTTCAAATGCAAGAAGCTAGGGCATTATGCTAATGAGTGTCCTGAGAAGAAAGTTGAAGGACCCAACAAGCCAAATCCTTTTCAGAAAGGACAGGTTAACCACATCAATGTGGAGGAGGTCTATGAGGAGCCTGATGCCGTTGCTGGTAAGTTCAGACTCAATTCAATTCCAGCATTTGTACTATTTGATACCGGTGCATCTCATTCATTCATATCAAAAGAATTTGTTGAAAGAAATGAACTACCGGTAGAAACCATTGGGTGCCCTATAAGAGTAATTTCTACGGGTGGAGAAATGATAGTAAACTCAGGATGTCATGACTTAGTCATAGAGTTTGGAAAACATAAGTTTCCAGTGAACCTAATAATCCTGAATTCCCAAGGATTGGATGTGATTTTGGGAATGGATTGGATGGCTAAGTATGAGGGAGTAATAGATTGTGCCAATCGTATAGTTACACTCACAACCCTAGAAGGAAAAAGAATAAAATTCAGGTCAAACTTTGAATCCAAAGGAAGTAAGCTGAATTCTCTTAAGGGGGTTAGCATGGATAGTGTACCAATTGTGTGTGAGTATCCAGATGTGTTTACGGAAGAATTACCAGGAATGCCACCAGATAGAGATGTGGAGTTTCTGATAGATTTGGTACCAGGTTCTGGACCCATAGCAAAAAGACCGTACAAAATGTCAGTTGAAGAACTGAAGGAGCTCAAGAAGCAACTAGGGGAACAGTTGCAGAAAGGATTTATTCAACCGAGTTCTTCATCTTGGGGAGGCCCAGTATTGTTCGTGGAGAAGAAGGATAGAAGCCAAAGGTTATGCATAGATTACCATTCTCTCAACGAGGTAACTATAAAGAACAAATATCCTTTGCCTAGAATCAATGACTTGTTTGATCAGCTAGAGGGAGCATGTGTGTTCTCAAAGATTGATCTTCGGTCAGGCTATTTTCAACTCAAGATAAGAGAACAAGACATACCTAAGACAGCATTCACCACAAGGTATGGATTGTATGAATACACTGTGATGCCTTTTGGTTTAACCAACGCTCCAGCATACTTCATGAATATGATGAACAAGGTGTTCATGGAATTCCTTGACAAGTTTGTTGTCGTTTTCATCGATGACATCTTAGTCTACTCCAAGAGCAAGGAAGAACATGAAAGACACTTACGCTTGATACTTGAAAAGTTAAGAGAGCATAAACTGTATGCCAAATTCAGCAAGTGTGAGTTTTGGTTAGAGGAAGTTGGTTTTCTTGGTCATGTTATGACAAAGGATGGTGTGGCAGTTGATCCTGCTAAAGTTTCAGCTCTAACTGAATGGGAATCTCCTAAGAACGTAAAAGAAGTTCGCAGTTTCCTTGGTTTAGCAGGTTACTACAGAAGGTTCATTGAGAATTTCTCAAAGGTTGCTAAGCCAATGACTGAATTGTTAAAGAAGGACAAGAAATTTGCATGGTCTGAAGGATGTGAAGTCAGTTTCCAAGAATTAAAGAAGAGACTTGTGACAGCACCGGTACTATGTCTGCCAGATTTGGAAAACGATTTCCAAGTATATTGTGATGCGTCTCATCAAGGTTTGGGTGTCGTACTTATGCAAGACGGTAAAGTTGTGGCCTATGCCTCGAGACAACTCAAAACTCATGAAGTAAACTATCCTACTCATGATTTGGAGTTAGCCTATGTCGTCCATGCACTCAAAACATGGAGACATTACCTTTTGGGAAAGCGATGTGAAGTGTTCACCGATCATAAGAGTTTGAAGTATATCTTCACCCAGAAGGAAATCAACATGAGACAAAGGAGATGGCTAGAACTTATCAAAGATTACGACTTAAGTTTGCAATACCATCCCGGTAAAGCAAATGTAGTAGCATATGCTCTAAGTCGTCAGACGTTTGTGAATGGCCTTACCAATGGTGAATTGCCAGATGACTTGTGTAAGCAATTCAAAGAACTCAGATTGGAGATTGTACCAGAAGGACATCTTATGACTTTGGATGTTCAACCCACTATGTTGGACAAGATTAAAGAAGCCCAGAAGACGGATAAAGAAATCGAAGAGATTAAGGAAAGGATTAGCCAGGGGAAAGCTAAAAGTTTCCATATTGACGAACAAGGTACTTTATGGCACGGAAAACGTATTTGTGTTCCACAAGACACGGAGTTGCGGAAACTGATTTTACAGGAAGCCCACAACTCTCCGTATTCTATTCACCCAGGAAACACCAAGATGTACATGGATATGAAAGAAAGATTTTGGTGGAACAATCTAAAAGGGACATCACGAGCATATTGCTTTGTGTGATGTGTGTGGCAGTAAAAGCGAGCATCGAAACCAGGGTTTGCTTCAACCACTACCTATTCACGAATGGAAGTGGGAAAATATCGGTATGGATTTCATTACCGGATTACCAAGGACCAGGTCAGGGTATGATTCTATATGGGTAGTAGTGGATCGCCTAACTAAAGTGGCTCATTTTATACCCGTGAAGACGACTTATACGAGTGCCAAGTTAGCCAAAATCTACATGAGCAGAATTGTGTGCCTTCACGGTGTGCCTAAGAGTATTGTGTCTGATAGAGGAACTCAATTTACTTCTCACTTTTGGAGACAGCTTCATGAATCTTTGGGAACGAGGTTGGAATTCAGCACTGCTTTTCATCCTCAAACTGATGGACAAACAGAAAGGACTAATCAGATTCTTGAAGACATGTTGAGGGCATGTGCCCTAGACTATGGGGCAAGTTGGGATGAAAGTCTGCCTTACGCAGAGTTCTCTTATAATAACAGTTACCAATCTAGCATTGGGATGGCACCATTTGAGTTCCTCTACGGAAGGAAGTGTACCACCCCATTACTATGGAATGGTGTGGGAGAAAGAAGTTTATTTGGACCCGATCTCATCAAAGGCCAAGAAGAAAGGTCAAATTGGTTAAGGGCTAAAGATAGCAGTCCGACGGAAAAGCTACGGATTCTAAGCATAGAGAAGTCACCTACGAAGTTGGGGATAGAGCTTATCTTAGAGTATCACCACTTCGTGGAGTGAAAAGATTTGGAGTCAAAGGAAAGTTGGCACCAAGATATGTTGGGCCATTCAAGATTCTAAGTCGCAGGAGAAGTTGCATATGAAGTTGAATTGCGAGTCTCACCGTCCATAATGTGTTTCATGTGAGTCGGCTTAAGAAATGTCACCCAGAGATGGAAGAATCATCTTTGAAGGATACCATACCCTTGGAAGAAGTCCATCTAGAAAGTGATCTCACCTATGAGGAAAAGCCTGTCAAGATCCTTGAGACCGCAGAAAGAGTCACAAGGACAAAAACTATCAAGTTTTGCAAGGTGCAATGGAATCATCATTCCGAAGAGGAAGCAACATGGGAAAGAGAAGATGATCTTCGGAAAGACCACCCTCACCTATTTGCTAGCCAATCCGAATCTCGAGGGCGAGATTCATCTTAAGGGGGTTAGATTTGTAACATCCCTAAATTCATGTTTCAAAGCTCATTCATATCATCCTTGCATCCATCATCATTTAGGGTTTTCTCAACACATTTCAGAAAATAGAAACATATGGTTTCATGATTTTATGTGGACAGACTTATGTTAAATGGCCAACACCACTTGTAAGTTTGATTGTTGTGAACCAGGAAGGTTGCCTTCTATGAGAATAGGATTTAAGTGCAGATTTAAAACCAAGTTTTTCAAATGGAAATGGGTTCCAAAAACCCTCTTTCAAATTTCAAACCAAGTACCTAGCCTCTGATCTTTTTGATCTCCAAGCTTGACCAATCCTTTACAAAGCTACCCCATGGTTATATGACCATTTTTGAGACTACTGCTCACTACAAAAATCCCAGGAAAATTTGAATTCAAATTGAACTTGATTTCATATGAAAATCTACCCAGAAAATCAAAATAGAAAAGGAAAAAGAATTAAACAAAGGAAAAGGCCACGCGCCAGGTTTTAGGCCCAGCATCGAATCGAGCCCAACAAGCCCACCCGGGGGTTTTCTCTTCCTCTCGCACGCGCCAGCGCACACAGAAGGTCACTGACAACCGGACCCCACCCTCACTTCGCGCACATCACTGACGAGCGGGCCCTGCCCACGCTGTCCTCGTCTTCCCCAAACCGCGCTCGCGACCACGTCGCAGCGGCAGTCATGGCCGGTAATGGCGCGGCATAATTGGGCATTAATCCGCGAGCGTTTCCTGTCGAGGCTCCGGCTATAAGATCCCCACCTCCTAGCGACCATTTCCCCCCAGTCAATTCTGCCTTCACGCCACCAGGCTGCCCACGACTCACACAACACCGCCGCAGACAGAGCTCACTCCGGCGATCGATTCCGGTGAGCTCCGTGCGCCCCTTCCTCTCTGATTCGTTCGAGCCATTTCGCAATCTCCTTGCGCACCCCCTGACCCCACCAGTTCATCCTGTACTGCCTCAGGTCGCCGTTCCCGCTCGACGCCGCAAGCATCTGACGACCACCTCGACTCCGGCGACCAAATTCCGTAAGTCCCGTGCGCCCCTTCACTTCTGACTCACACGAGATTGTTTGCCACATTCTTGCGCATCTCCTAAACCCCCTAGCTTGTGTTAGGGCGACGCGGAACCTCGGCAACTACTCCGACAACAACCACCCAACGCCGCCCGTAACTCCGACGAGCAATCCTCACCGTGTCAGCGCGCCCCTCCGCAAACCAGTACCACGTCGAGCTTCAGCACGCCTTTGCAGATCTGGTAAGCACTTTCTTGCTTCCTGGGGCGATGTAGAACGCCGGCACCTCCGTAGTCAGACGCGCCGCCGCCAGTTAACGGCGCTAGCGCCGCCCGAGTATGGTTAGGTTGATTAGGAACGTTGGATCTAGATCCTGGGGCATAGATTAGAAAGAGGACGAAGAGGTACGCGCGCGCCTGAGCCGCCAGATCTCACTTAGATCGTGCGGTCCGCAGGACCCGATCCAACCGAAACGGTACGCGCCAATAGGGACGCGACGCGTGGCAAGTGTTAAAACTAAAAACAGATTTAAAACCAGAATTTGATCCAAATTTCAAATGCTTATAACTTTTGATTGCCACGTTGGATTTTTGCAAACTTTATACCGTTGGATTCAGTGAAACAAGACCTTTCTGAATATCCAATGTGTTTAACAAATAGTAACAGTTAAGATGACTTATTTGTAGAAACATGTTTAAGGCTATTTTAAATATAGATTTGTTTTGGTAAATTGTATTAGTGCCAAATAAGTTTAGTTGGCAAAATTGTGACTTGTTAAGTTTCTGTAAACATGTGAATGCTTGGTAGAGTTTTCAAAATCACCACTTGGTAATTCTTGCATGCATGCATTCATATTATTTTTGATTGTATATAATTGTGTGTAATTGTATGCTACGATTTTTGTAGATTTTGCTAGTGATTGTGATTGTGAAGAGTACTACTCTCCCCACTACCAAGGCAAGTGATATTTTCATGAATATTTCTATCCTATGTTTTGTACTAGCATTAGATATTTTGCTAAGTCTTGCATGCTATTTTTGCCTAATACTAAGTTGGGAAATCCTAAGTAGTGGAATAATTATAGAATTTCTAGGAAATTTTCCTAAGTTAAGTTATCCCACCATGCTTAGCCTAGCTATTTAGCAAACAAGGGTTGGTGAAAATCTATGCTTACTATGATGAAAATATTTCTAAGTCATGAGACTTATGCTTTCCTAATAAAACAACTAAGTCAAATGAACCTCCTGGGTGGAATGGAAGGATTGGATTATGTTGAGTGGTTACACAAGGCCATGGACTTGGGTTGTGTATCTCACTTGTGGTATGCCACCCAGGCACAAAGGGATTTGGAGGCCAAGTGTTGAGAAAGCTTACAGTGCAACCACTTGGCAATATGGGCTCTGCCTTGATCATATAGGATGCTAGAACTTAGTCATTTGGACAGTTGGTGGTAGTTGGGATGATAGGTTGGAACGCGTCCATTTGATTAAGGAAAGGCTTCTGAAAGGTCCTGTCTTGGGAAACCAAGTCTGGTAGGGAAAGTGCACAACCTCTGCAGATGGAAAACCTAAGTACTTAGCCTAGTCCAAGGCAATGGACAATTTGAGCATCAAGACATGGAAGCTACAAGAATCTCATCACTCCAACTTCTAAGTAAAAATTGGTGGGTGAACAAGGGTGAAGTACCCCAATGTCTATTGGTGGTTTCTTGGGAAGTTTTTGACAAAGAAAAACTTAGTGATTTCAACTAATAGGTAAAACCTATTTTCAAGCAAAGCAAGCCAAGCTACACTTAGCCAAAATGCATATAGTAATATAGTACACTTAAAATATACTAAGGTATCACTTGCCAATACTATTCCAAAGTATTGACCCTCTGTGGCTGTAACTTGTGATGTTGCAGGTTACTCCGATGATGAGTAGGAGTCATGAGTCTACACTCAACATGCTTGCCTGTGGCACATGAAGATGAAGACTTATGTTTATTTACTTATTCCTTAAACTCTTGTATTAGGCCTATGGCCCTGAGTTGTAAAAGACTATGTTTTATCTCTGGAATGAATGTAATAAACGACCTTTGTATCTGTGTACTTCATCTTAAACTGTGGATGCTAGCATTGATCCAGGGACTAGCATTGCAATCACAGGGATCTTTTCCTTTACAAAGGAGGGGTCTAACAATAAGAATGAGGTACCCATAGATGCTATCATGCACAATAGATCACATAAACAATCATCAAGCATGCATCATAATAATAATAGTTCAACAACAAAAAGGACAAGTTTGCAAAGTAAACGCACCAATAACAAGCCATACACATGTTGGATGGTCATTGTGACTCAAATAAAGTATGATAAATAAATGATAAATGAGTAGTCATCACTACTCCTCGGCATCAACCTCCTCCTCAACAAAGGTAAGACCTGCATTCTCCATAGCGGTCTTGTATTCCTCGACATTGGTGGTCAAGGTCTCTACTTTGGCTTTGAGAGCCCTCTTCTGAGAACGAAGCCTCTCAATCACGATCTGGCGATGCTCGAGCTCAAGTCCTCGATTCTGCAGTCATGTCCCGAATCCTCTTGTTCCTATCTTGGACTTGTTGGAGATATGCCCTAGAGGCAATAATAAATGTAGTTATTATTATATCTTTGTGTTTATGATAAATGTTTACATTCATGCTATAATAGTATTAACAAGGAAACATTAATACTTGTGTGATTTGTAAACTTAAATTGAAGTCCCTAGTAAAGCCTCTATATAATACTAGCTTGTTGGTTAATAAATGATTGTGGTTTCCCTATCATGAACATTGAGATGTTATTAACAACAAGATCATATCGTTAGGAGAATGATATGATGGACATACTCCTATAGATAAGCGTAGCATAAAGATCAAGTCATTTTAATAGTTCAATTGCTATATGCTTTCTGATACATAGTAACCTAATTCCTTCGACCATGAGATCATGCATATCACCTTCACCAGAAGGATGCTTTGATGACATCAAACACCACACCGTAACTGGGTGGCTATAAAGGTGGCATTGAGTGTTCGGAAAAGTATTGGTTTAGACACATGGATCAAGAGTGGGATTTGTCCATCCATATGACGGATAGATATACTCTGGGCCCTCTCGATGGAATGTCATCCAATTAGCTTGCAAGCATGTGACTGGATCACAAGGGATCACATATCACGGGAACGAGAAAAGAGTACTTATCAGTAACGAGGTTGAACTAGGTATGCAGAGATACCGACGATCATAACCTCGGATAAGTAAACTATCGTGAGACAAAGGGAAATTGGTATCGTATGTAAGTGGTTCATTCGATTGCAAAAGTAATCGTAGAAATATGTGGGAGCCATATGAATTTCCAGATTCCTCTATTGGTTATTGATCGGAGAAGTGTCTCGATCATGTCCGCATAATTCACGAACCGTCGGGAGACACACTTAAGGATTCAACGTTGTTGAGTAGTTATGGAATGATGAGTAAGAGACCGAATGTTGTTCGGAGTCTAGGATGGGATCCGGGATATCACGAAGAGATCCGGAATGGTCCGGAGAATAAGATTCATATAAGGAAAGTCCTGTTTCGGGGTTGGAGAATGGTTCTGGTGTTTTCATCGGGAATGTTCTAGAAGGTTCCGGAATGTCCGACACTCCGAAGGGGAAGGGTACATGAATGTGTCATAACAAGTTGGAATGGTTGCATCATGTACTAGGTGTCATCGCTGAACAAAATAAAGGGATAAATCAAATCCTAGTTTGAAAAGTCAAACGCCAATTTGAAAAGTCAAACGGCTATTTTGTTTGGTGGAGGGAGAGTAGGAAACCTACTTGGGGAGGAGTTCCTCTCCCTCCACCGCCGGCCCAATTGGAGACCGAGTTGGGGAGGGACTCCCCTCCCCTGGCGCGCCCCCTCCACCTATATAAGGAGGGGCAGGGCTGGCCCTCCAAGAAACAACACACACCCCGCAAACCCTAGCTCCTAGCCGCCAGCGCCGCCACCCCCTGCTGCTGCCGTCGCTGCCTAGGGCAAGCTGCCGCCTCCTAGGGCAAACCCTAGCCACCGGCCTTGCCTCCTCCTTGGTGTGTCTAAACCCTAGATCACCGAGGCTCTCTCATAGTCCACCATACTCGCTCCGTCTTAAAGCGAAGCCCTGCGAGATCTCCCCTCTACTTCCGGTACCACGCCGTCGTGCTGCCGGAATCGCGAGGAGAGTGATATAACCTCCGCCGCCTGATGGAACAAGGGAGAGGAAGGTCTTCGTCGAGTACCGAACGTGTGACCGACTGTGGGAGTGCTGCCGGAACACAGCGCCGGAAGGATCGTCTACGAGATCTTGAGATCGGAAAGAGTACGACTACATCACCCACGAGAATCCGCTCTCGTTAAACACTTTGGAATATTCAAGGGTGAGTTATTCCATCGACTCGTTGCTACAATCTAGTAGATAGATCTTGGCTTGTTTGTTTGTATGCGGTAGAATTTTTTTGTTTTCCATGCTACGAACCCCTACAGTGGTATCAGAGCCGTGTCTATATGTAGATATGTTGCACGAGTAGAACACAATGGTCATTGTGGGCGGTGGTGCTTTTATTATCAATTGCTTCTTGTGTAATTTGCATCTTGCGGTATGATGGGATGAAGCGGCCCGGGCTAATCTTACATGACATCGTTCATGAGACTTGCTCCACGCTCAACATGCAACTTGTATTGCATAAGTGGCTTTGCGGGTGTCTGTCTCTCCCATTATAGTATAGATCCAATTTACAACAGGCACTTGATAGTTCAAACATCAACGTTGTGGTTCTTATTCGTAAGTTAGATCGACACTTATTGAAAGCCCCAAACCACGTAAAACATGCAAAGAAATTAGAGGCATCTAACTTTGTTTTGCAGGGGTGTGCTGTGATGTGATATGGCCATGATTGTGATTATATTTGATGTATGCATTGTTCCTTATTGTAAGTTGGCAACCGGCAGCATCCATATGGTTGTCTTTAATTTATGTTAAGACCCGCGTGTCTATTCAAAGTAGTTGTAATAGTTGAAGCCGGTGGACGACAACCATGGAGCAGCGTCATTGACCTTGATGCAATGCCGGTGATGATGGAGATCATGTTCGTGCTTGAAGATGGAGATCGGAAGCTCAAAGAAGAAAGGCCATATCATATCACATATTATGAATTGCATGTGATATTAATCCTTTATGCATCTTGTATTGCTTAGTTAACGACGGTAGCATTATAAGATGATCCCTCATGCACATAAATTTCAAGTCTAAAGTGTTCATCCTTAATGAGCACCGTTGCTAAAGCTTGTTGTTTCGAAGCACCACGTGATGATCGGGTGTGTTAGATTCTACAAGTGTATACAATGTGAGCAATCCAGATTTGCTCATGCGGAAGCTAAGGTTTGATCTTGATGAGCCTAGCATGTACAGACATGGTCTCGGAACACGGATCACCGAAAGGTAAAGCATGAATCATATAGTAGATATGATGAACATGTCGATTGTTCGCCATTGAAGCTACATCAACTCTCGTGATGATCGGTGTTGATGTGGTGGATTTGGTTCGTGTGATCACTAAAACAATGTGAGGGATATTTTTTTGAGTGGGAGTTCACCTAGATTAATTTAACTATTAATTAGAACTCAATTTGTCATAAACTTAGTCTAAACTATTGCAAATATGTTGTAGATCAATGGCGGCCCCTACCATCAATTTTAATGCGTTCCTAGAGAAAGAAAAGTTGAAAAACAATGGAAGAAACTTCGGATTGGTTCCAATTTGAGGATTGTCCTCAATCTTTGGTAATTTGACCTATGTCTTTGGATGCACTGGGTGACCCGCTGCGGTGATGCTACCGATGAAGTAAAGAACGTTTACGCACTCGGAAGAATCGATACTCCACGATTCGATGTGCTATCTTGTATGGTTTGGAATCGGAGCTTCAGAAAAGGTTTGAGAACCATGACCCACATGATATTGTCCGTGAACTCAAATTGATATTTGAGACTCACGCGGCAGTTGAGAGTTATGAGGCTTCTGAAAAGTTCTTTAACTGCAAGATGGAAGAGGGCAGCTCCGTCAGTGAGCATGTGCTTAAGATGTCTGGGCACGCAAACAAACTTCAAATCTTGGGTATAGTGATTCCTAATGCTTTGGGGATTTACCATGTCCGCCAATGACTACCACCAAGTTACAAGAACTTTGTGATGAACTACAATATGCAAAGCATGAACAAGCAGTTGCCAGAACTCTTCTCCATGTTAAAATCTACATAAGTGGAGATCAAGAAAGAGCACCAAGTGTTGATGGTCAATAAGACCACCAAATTCAAGAAAGGCAAGTCTAAGCAAAAGGGATACTTCAAGAAGGGTGGTAAGAAAGTTACCGCACCAACGAAGAAGACCAAGGCTGGACCCAAGCCTGATACAGAGTTCTTTTACTGCAAGGGAGAAGGTCACTGGAAGCGGAATTGCCCAAAGTACTTGGCGGATTTGAAGAACGGCAACATCAAGAAGAAAGGTATATCTGATATACATGTTATTGATGTGTATCTCACTAGTACTCGTAGTAGTGCCTGGGTATTTGATACTGGTTCGGTTGCTCATATTTGTAACTCGAAACAGGTGTTGCAGAATAAACGGAAACTAGCGAAGAACGAGGTGACGATGCATGTGGGAAACGGATCAAAGGTTGATGTGATCGCGTTCGGCACGCTACCTCTTCATCTACCATCGGGATTAGTTTTATACTTAAATAATTGTTATTTGGTGCTTGCGTTAAGCATGAACATTATATCGAGATCTTGTTTATTGCGAGACGGTTACTTGTTTAAGTCCGAGAATAATGGTTGTTTGATTTATACGAGTGATATGTTTTATGCACATGCACCTTTGATAGATGGTCTATTCTTATTGAATATCGATAGTGGAAATGCACATATTAATAACATTGAAGCTAAACGTTTGAAATCGAGCGATAACTCGACCTATATGTGGCACTGTCGTCTTGGTCACATTGGAGTTAAGCGTATGAAGAAACTCCATTCCGATGGACTTCTTGAATCACTTGATTTCGAATCACTTGAAAGATGCGAAGCATGTCTGATGGGTAAAATGACTAAGACTCCATTTTCTGGAATGATGGAGCGAGCTACGGACTTATTGGAAATCATACATACCGATGTGTGTGGTCCAATGAGTGTAGCATCGCATGGTGGTTATCGTTACGTTCTTACCTTCACGGATGACTTGAGTAGATATGGGTATATCTATTTCATGAAACATAATTCCGAAACTCTCGAGAAGTTTAAGGAATTTCAAAGTCAGGTTGAGAATCAACGTAACAAGAAGATTAAATTTCTACGTTCTGATCATGGAGGTGAATATCTAAGTTACGAGTTTGGCGAGCATTTGAAGAAATGCGGAATACTTTCACAATTGACACCGTCGGGAACACCACAGCGTAATGGTGTGTCCGAACGTCGTAATCGAACTCTCTTAGATATGGTTCATTCTATGATGTCACTTACAGATTTACCGCTATAATTTTGGGGTTATGCATTAGAAACAGCCGCATTCACTTTAAATAGGGCACCATCTAAATCCGTTGAAACGACACCGTATGAATTATGGTTTGGGAAGAAACCTAAATTGTCGTTCCTTAAAGTTTGGGGTTGCAAAGCCTATGTAAAGAAGTTACAGCCGGACAAGCTTGAACCCAAAGCGGAAAAATGCGTCTTTATAGGATACCCAAAGGAAACTATTGGGTATACCTTCTATCATAGATCCGAAGGCAAAATCTTTGTTGCCAAGAATGGATCCTTTCTAGAGAAGGAATTTCTCTCGAAAGAAGTGACTGGAAGGAAAGTATAACTCGACGAGGTTGTCGAACCTTCTCTCGAACTTGCGAGTAGCGCAGCATCGGAAGAAGTGTAGAGGTCCCAATCTTTAATAAGATAGAGCCCCCTGTGTTTACAATGCTAGTCCCTGGATCAATAGCTAGCATCCACAGTTAAGATGTAATATCAAGATACAAAGGTCATATTATAACTTTATAACCAGGAATAACATAATTTTATTACATCATACATAGCTCATTTGGCTAATACATTACATTGCAGCGGAATAACTATAGTCATGGGTCCTTCATCTTCAAAGTGCCACAGGCAGATGTTGGTTGTAGACTTTGTAATCCTAATCAAACAATCTTCACTAAAATGAATCAAACCTGCAACATTACAAGTTACAGCCACAAGGGTCAATACATTTGAATTGTATTGGCAAGCTTCACTTTTATATGTAATATGAGTGGATCCTATCAATACATGCATATTTGGCTGAGTAGAGTTTAAGGCTTATTTGCATAAAGCAATATTGATCCTATCTTTTCAAAATGGTTTTGGTCCTTTGTCAAGTCTCTTTTCCAAGTTCCTTGAACTTCTTGGTAGAAACTCAAGTGTTCAAGTCCTTGTCAAAATTCCCTTGAGCTACTTGGTAACCCCAAGTACAACAAGTTTTATCAAAATCTCAGGAGTTCCTTGGTAACCCCAAGTACATCATGCTTTTAAACAAAATCTCTTGAGCACCTTGGTAACCCCAAGTGCATCAAGCTTAACAAAATCTCTTTGAATTCCTTGGTACCCCCAAGTGCATCAAGTTTTTATTTTAGAAGTTGGAATGTCGAGATCTCCCATAGTTCAAACTTTAGTTGCTCAGTATTGTCCATAACCGGGGACACGGCTAAGTACTTAGATTTTATTATCTTCTGTAGAAGGAGTACACTTTACCCACATGTCACAATCCCATCCTTTTGCCACCAGTGGCCTACTGGGTTAGTGCTCACCAAGATGGAGTACTGGCAGATTGAGAATGTGACGAAGTCTTTCCAAAAGGTCATCCCATACACCATTGCTAGCTTGTCTTCAGCCCCCATGAAGCATTCCAGATCCCCATGTCCGGTAACTAAAGACAATGTATGGGTCTTCCTAATGTAGTTGACTAAGCCAGAGCCATAATAGCATGTGGTTGCACATGAAAGCCACAATTGGAGAAGCATGTTTGATCTCTAAGTTTCCTAGGTGGTTTTTCTTTTGGAGCACAACACAAAGTGATTCCCATAGACATGGTTCCTTTTGTTGCCACCCTCTCCAAAACTTAAAGTATCCTCCACCTAGGTGGTTCATTGAGTCCTTGTTTTATTATGTAAAACACAAGTCCTTTTCTCATCCTTTGTAAAATCTCAACATGTATATCTTTTCAAAATATAGCATGGCTAAGCATGTAACAACTACAATATTTTCACTAAGGAGTGTATAGGGAATCCTATTAGGATTTAGCATAGCATAAATATAAAATTGTTTTCATGCATGTTTTCAAAATCCACTAAGTATAATGAAAATAGTAGGACTTTAGATGATAGTGTAACTTGCCTTTTTGGTATGGGATAGTGGTTCACTCCTTGATCTTGCTAGTCTCACACTTCTCTAACTTCACTACAAGTCAATCAAGCAAACACAAAATCAACTAACATTCCAAACCATTAATCACTCAAACAAAATCACACACACAAGACAATGGAAACTAAGTCATGCATGGGAGCATGCACGAGATAGTTTTATTTTGCAAAAAGGTCTATATTAGATTCCTAAACTTTGTAAGATCCAAATTGGTCATTTACCAAAATGGCAAAGTCATTTGCAAATGGATTTTATCCATAACCCATTTAAAAATCCATTCGACATTTTATGTGGTGGGAAGTGGTTTTATCAAATCAAAATCTTTAAGTTTTTCACCAAAATTTTCTAACTCTCAAGACTTGGTGTTTTGGGGTCAGTAGCTTTGAATCAAAATATTTTCCCAATGTTTTTATTCCAAAATCATTTTCTTAATAAAACCATTATTTTCACTTGGCTAGAAATGGACTAAATCAATTAATCCATCCTAAACTTTTCCAAATCCATTTTCAAAACCATGGGTTGGTTCCTAGGGTCAGTAAGGTCACAACAAACCATTTTGCAAAGGTTTTAACCCTAAAATCATTTTTAAACAAATTTTCTAATCTTAAACAAGCACACAAAAGAATCTGCAAAAACAAGCAATCTAACAGATACTATTTGCTAAACCAAGGGCATGGTTGGATAGTCTTGCTCTCCTAAATCCAGCGACATAAAATTTGTAATTTTTGGACGTGTGGATCGAAAGTTATAGAGGTTTCAAGTTTGCAAATAAATCTGATTCAAAATTTCTTTTTAAACAGATCTAGTGCCACGCGGCAGGGTTTCATTGGACGGTACCTCTTCGTGCGGATTGACAGACGCGGACCGTAGGATCCAACTTGATCGCACGATACAGATTCGCTCATACCCTTTCGCTCTGGTTCTATTTCTAACCACAGGATCTAAATCTAACGGTGTAGGATTGGTTGACCATATTCGGGCGGCGCTGACGCGGCAGCGACTGGTGGCGCGGTCAGATGTGGACGGTGCTGGCGGTCTAGGAAGCGAGAGAAGAGGAGGAGTGGCTCACCGTGATCGCAGAAGGCTGGGGAAACTCGACGTGGTTTTCTTGGGTCAAGGGGCGCTCGGGGTCTGCTGCAATTCCTCGCCGGAGCTTGCTACAACGACAGACGGCTCTAGACGTGGTCGGGGACGGTGCTGTGGTCCACGAGAAGACAAACGGAGGACTGGATTAGCTGAGCAAGGCCATGGCAAAGATGTTTGCGTGATCGAGGAGACACGGGGTGGTCGGAATCTACCTGTGGGCTCGACGGAGTTGGAGCGGACGGCGGCGTCGTTCAGAACTTGTCGTAGCCGACGCTCTGAGGCGCCTGCGGTCGAACGGAGGGTACGGGGAGGAGTGTCTGGGAGTGGGGAGTCTGCTAGCGTGCTCAGGGAGGCTTGGGGCGGTGTCGAGTCGCCGGAATCGGCACCGGACTTCGTCGGAACAGAGGGTGCTCTGGGAGGAAATTGGGGAGGTCTGGGGCGTGCCGGCGTGGTGTGTCAGAGGGGAAATATAGAGGAGACATGGGCGTTTAAACCTGTGTGATCAAAGCTGGTAACGGTGGTCGATTTAAAGCGAATTAAGGCCGCGAAATCATCGGCAGGAACGGTGTCGAGGGGTCATGGGGTGAGGAGGAAGAACAGAGGAAAGTGGGCCTACTGGTCAGTGGGAAAAGAAAGGAGGGGAGGGTCCACTGGTCATACTCTGTACGGGTCAGAAACGAGGTGCGAATCATTTTCTTTCGGGGTGAGGGAAAAGTTGGGCTGTTTCTGGGCCTATTGGGCTGCTGGGTTGGGTCGACCTTTTCTTATTTTTTTCAGTTTCTGAATCTTTTTTCCTTTTTCTAATTCTATTTCCTGTTTTGAATTTCCAAATAAACAAACATCAACCAAATCAAACCAAACAACAACAATCTTTGTAATTTTGAAATTAGTTCTGTTTAGTAACATGAACCAAAATCCAAATTTAAAATAATAATTTTAATAATAAGGTCCATTATTAATTAAATAAATGGACCATTGTTATTAAATCAAAATAGGATTGATTTATTTCAAAGCTCTATCCAAATATTTTCCAAAACCAAATCAGTAGATTTTATTTGAGAATATAAAATACTTGGAAAAACTTAATTTTAAACAAATAACCAAGTCTTTGATGGTTTATTAATAATAAAACCTTTATTAATAAAACTTGGTTATTAAATTTTTTATTTTTGAATAAACCTTTATTTATTTAATCAAACAAAACCTTTTTGTTTCCAAGTTTTAGCTAAGTTCTAACTTGGCTTTATAAAAAGATCTTTATTTAAAACCTTTCTTTTAAATTTGAAAACCAAAACCTTTTTATAAAAGATTTCAAAGTAGTAACAAAATACTTTTATTTTTCCCTTTATTTAATATTTATCTTTTTCATTCCTTTAGGATTTATTTGATCCAAAGTGGTTTAAAGGTTTCCAATTGGATTCAAAAGTTTCTTTTGGCCCTGAAAATCAAACAAAGTTTTATTTTATTCATTTATTTTTCACATTACAAGATTTGGGAAAATCTTGGGATGTGACAGGCTACTACCCTTAAAATAAATCTCGTCCCGATATTTGGGAAGGCTTAGGGTTACAAGCAGGTTCAAAACAACTAGGGTACTACCACCCTTAAAAATTTTCAAACAAAAATTACATATTGGCCTTCTTGGGATCCTGGGGAAAGCTTCTCTAAGCAAACTTTTGCAGGTGTCCTTGGTTTCCATACTTGACTCATGGGCCAAGTTTGAGTTTCTCCATAGGTGTTAGACCCCTCCTTTATAAAGGAAAGGATCCCTGTGATTGCAATCCTAGTCCCTGGATCAATGCTAGCATCCACAGTTTAAGATGAAGTACACATATACAAAGGTCGTTTATTACATTCATTCCAGAGATAAAAACATAGTCTTTTACAACTCGGGGCCATAGGCCTAATACAAGAGTTTTAAGGAATAAGTAAATAAACACAAGTCTTCATCTTCATGTGCCACAGGCAAGCATGTTGAGTGTAGACTCATGACTCCTATTCATCATCGGAGTAACCTACAACATCACAAGTTACAGCCACAGAGGGTCAATACTTTGGAATAGTATTGGCAAGTGATACCTTAGTATATTTTAAGTGGACTATAATACTATATGCATTTTGGCTAAGTGTAGGTTGGCTTGCTTTGATTGAAAATATGTTTTTCCTATTAGTTGAAATCACTAAGTTTTTCTTTGTCAAAACATTCCCAAGAAACCACCAATAGACATTGGGGTCCTTCACTCTTGTTCACCCACAAATTTTTACTTAGAAGTTGGAGTGATGAGATTCTTGTAGCTTCCATGTCTTGATGCTCAAAAGTGTCCATTGCCTTGGACTAGGCTAAGTACTTAGGTTTTCCATCTGCAGAGGTTGTGCACTTTCCCCACCAGACTTGGTTTCCCAAGACAGGACCTTTCAGAAGCCTTTCCTTAGTCAAATGGACGCGCTCCATCCTATCATCCCATCTACCACCAACTGTCCAAATGACTAAGTTCTAGCAACCTATATGATCAAGGCAGAGCCCATATTGCCAAGTGGTTGCACTGTAAGCTTTCTCAACACTTGGCCTCCAAATCCCTTTGTGCCTGGGTGGCATACCACAAGTGAGATACACAACCCAAGTCCATGGCCTTGTGTAACCACTCAACATAACCCAATCATTCCATTCCACCCAGGGGTTCATTTGACTTAGTTGTTTTATTAAGAAAATATAAGTCTCTTGACTTAGAATATTTTTATCATAACCATATAGATGTTCACCACCCTTGTTTGCTAAGTAGCTAGGCCAAGCAGAATATGATAACTTATCTTAGGAAAATTTCCCTAGCGATTCTACTATTTCACTCTACTTAGGATTTCCCATCTTAGCACTAGGAAAAATATCATGCAATACTTTAGCAAAAATATCTAATGCTAGTACAAAACTTAGGATAGGAATATTCATGAAAATATCACTTGCCTTGGTAGTGGGGAGAGTAGCACTCTTCACAATCACAATCACTAGCAAAATCTACACAAGAAATTAAAGCATAAATACACACAATTATATACAACCAAAAATAATATGAATGCATGCATGCAAGAATTTACTAAGTGGTGGTTTTTGAAAATTCTACCAAGTATGTTCATGTCCACAGAAACTTAACATGTCACAAGTTTGTCAACTAAACTTATTTGGCCCCATTATTATTTACAAAAATAATCTATATCTAAAAATAGCCTTAAACTTGTTCTACAAATAAAATCATTTTTAACTGTTACTATATGCTAAATAAATTGGATATTCAGAAAGGTCTTGTTTCACTGAATCCAACGGTATAAAGTTTGCAAAAATCTAACGTGGCAATTGAAAGTTATGAGCATTTGAATTTGGATCAAAATTCTGGTTTTAAATCTGTTTTCAGATCTAACCTAGCCACGCGTCATGTTCTTATTCGCCCATACCGTTTCGCACTGGATCAAGCTCCACAGCCGTAGGATCTAAATGAAATCCGGCGGCTCAGATTGCGTACCGCTTCGGGTTAAGTGGATCTATCCTAGCGTTACGATACAGATCTAACGGCTGTTATTGTCCTGGTCAAAAACTGGCGGCGGAGCGGTGGCTACCGGCGGCGGAACTGTCAGTCGACGACGGAGGCGGCACTACAGTGGGTAAGTGAGAACGAGGAGTAGCTCACCGTGCTCAGGAGGTCTTGGCGAAGCTCGTCGTACTCGCGGTTGGTCAAGGGGCGCTCGGGCACGGTTGCGATTGCTCGCCGGAGTGGAGGACGGCGTCGGTGTGTCAGGTGGTCGTCGTGGACGTCGCTGTGAACCACCCCCAGGCAAGACGAGGACAAATCTTTTGAAAACCAAATCTTTTATTTAAGGATCCAAAATAGTAATTCCAAAACATTTTTAATTTCCTTTATTAAATGTTTATCTTTTTAAATCCCTTTAGGTTTTATTTAATTCAAATGGGTTTGAAGTTCCAATTGAATTCAAAAAGTTTCTTTTGGCTCTGAAAATCAAACAAAGTTTTATTTTATTCATTTATTTTCACATTACAAGATTTGGAAAATCTTGGGATGTGACAATAGGCTTGTTCAACTTGTTCTTCATCTTTTCTGGACAGTTGCTTGCATAATGTCCTAGATTCTTGCAGTTGAAACATTGGATGTCCTTGAGTTCTTTATGTGGATCTTGTGGACAAGTTGCCACAAAATGGCCTAACTCTTTGCAGTTTTTGCACCACACTTGGCCAATCTCTTTATTCTTCTTGTTCTCTGGGCATTCACTGGAGTAGTGTCCCATTTCCTTACATTTACGACATTGCACAAGGTTCATGTCCTGTCTTGGTTTCTTGGGTTTCTTTAGTCCTTTGAATTGGGTTGTCTTGTTTGGAGGTATAAGTGGTCCTTTTCCTTTGGTAGACTTGGATCCTTCTTGTTTCCTTTGTTCCACCATGGAGTAGATGGGGCATTGGATAGGAGTATGATTGCTTCCTTCACATAGGTAGCAAGTAGCTTGAGAGGTAGGACATTGTCCAATAGGATGTTTCTCTTCACAGTTAGGGCATTGATCTTCATGCTCCTTGGAAGTATGGTCCTTGTCTCCACAAATAATGCAAGATGGGGCTCCATCTAGAATAACATTCTTGTCATCCTTGTTATGATACACTTTTTTGGGATAGTTTTCTTCCATGCAGATCATTTGATTAGTCACCTTAAGCATTAGTTGGGATTGTTCTTCCAAAAACCTTTGCAGTGCTGGATCTTTATCACTAGTGCTGTCTATGAACTGAGCTGTTAGTTGGTTCAGCTGGTGTTGGGTTGCTATGAGCTCTTTCATGCTGTCAGCTGGGTTGGTGTGGGTGTTATCCACTTTGATGTCGGAGTCCTTTGGAATAGTCATCTGTTTGGGTTGAAGGAAAATTAGAATTGGCAAAAGGTTTTTTTTCTAAGGAATCAATTCTAATCACACATATCACAATTCACACAAGCAATGTACATGCAGTTGCAAACCAAACATTTCACTCAAACAAAGTTCAAGCACTTACTTAGGTAATAAAATATTTTTGTTACACCACATAGGTTGGTGTGTTTTGACTTAGCTAAAATATGGTGGTCCATCTATAGGGTTCACTTGTGATCTTTCCATCCTTCATGATTCTTTTTGTAAGAGATCATGGTTTCCTTGGAAAAACTTTTGGTCACAATACTTCAAGTGATGTGGGCTCCTTCTAACTTTTGCATTCCCTTAGTCTCTAAATCTTGAGCAAGATTTCCTTGTCTCACTTGTAGTTCTTAGTGATATCCAAGTTGGAAGTCCTTGGTGAACATGCTGAAGATGTTGAAGTCATTAGAGTTGAAAGTGTTGAAGAAGTCCTTTGCACATGGTGTAGTCTTTGGCCATGGATAGGTTTTTCCATCAAGTTGAAATAGAAGAGATGTAGAGTTGAAACCAAAATGGTTTGAGAGAAGAGTTTACAAGTGTTTTTGTATATAAGTTTTGGAACAAGAACAACTCCTATTTTTCTAAGGGTTTTTGTCCAATCCTAGGGTTACAAATCCTACAGGCAACACAATGCTCTGATACCATCTGTAGAGGTCCCAATCTTTAATAAGATAGAGCTCCCTGTGTTTACAATGCTAGTCCCTGGATCAATAGCTAGCATCCACAGTTAAGATGTAATATCAAGATACAAAGGTCATATTATAACTTTATAACCAGGAATAACATAATTTTATTACATCATACATAGCTCATTTGGCTAATACATTACATTGCAGCGGAATAACTATAGTCATGGGTCCTTGATCTTCAAAGTGCCACAAGCAGATGTTGGTTGTAGACTTTGTAATCCTAATCAAACAATCATCACTAAAATCAATCAAACCTGCAACATTACAAGTTACAGCCACAAGGGTCAACACATTTGAATTGTATTGGCAAGCTTCACTTTTATATGTAATATGAGTGTATCCTATCAATACATGCATATTTGTCTAAGTAGAGTTTAAGGCTTATTTGCATAAAGCAATATTGATCCTATCTTTTCAAAATGGTTTTGGTCCTTTGTCAAGTCTCTTTTCCAAGTTCCTTGAACTTCTTGGTAGAAACTCAAGTGTTCAAGTCCTTGTCAAAATTCCCTTGAGCTACTTGGTAACCCCAAGTACAACAAGTTTTATCAAAATCTCATGAGTTCCTTGGTAACCCCAAGTACATCATGCTTTTAAACAAAATCTCTTGAGCACCTTGGTAACCCCAAGTGCATCAAGCTTAACAAAATCTCTTTGAATTCCTTGGTACCCCCAAGTGCATCAAGTTTTTATTTTAGAAGTTGGAATGTCGAGATCTCCCATAGTTCAAACTTTAGTTGCTCAGTATTGTCCATAACCGGGGACACGGCTAAGTACTTAGATTTTATTATCTTCTGCAGAAGGAGTACACTTTACCCACATGTCACAATCCCATCCTTTTGCCACCAGTGGCCTACTGGGTTAGTGCTCACCAAGATGGAGTACTGGCAGATTGAGAATGTGACGAAGTCTTTCCAAAAGGTCCTCCCATACACCATTGCTAGCTTGTCTTCAGCCCCCATGAAGCATTCCAGATCCCCATGTCCGATAACTAAAGATAATGTGTCACATCCCAAGATTTTCCAAATCTTGTAATGTGAAAATAAATGAATAAAATAAAACTTTGTTTGATTTTCAGAGCCAGAAGAAACTTTTTGAATTCAATTGGAACTTCAAACCCATTTGAATTAAATAAAATCCTAAAGGGATTTAACAAGATAAACTTTTATTAAAGGAAAATAAAAATATTTAAAATTACTAGTTTGGATCTTTAAATAAAAGGATTTGGTTTTCAAATGAAAAGGTGGATTTATAAATAAAGATTATAAAGCCAAATTAAACCTTGGCCAAGATTTGGAATTAAAACATTTTGTTTTGAATAAAAAATATATATATCAAAGGGTTAATTAAACAAATTAATAAGGATTTAATATCCAATTTCATTTAAATAAAAGGTTATACCATTTTAATTAAAACATCAAAAACTTATTAAGTTATTTAAAATAGGTCTTTCCAAACATATTTTATTCTCACATAAAACCTACTGAAGTGTTTTGGCTTTATTTTAGATTTCAAAATGAATATTTTAAATAAAATAAATCCTAATTGATTTTATAATGAAGGTCTATTATATTTAAATATTAATGGACCCTAAAAATAAAAGATTATTTGGTTTTAAACAGTTTCCAAATATTCTTTATTTTCAAATAAAACCTTCTGATTTGGTTTTGAAAATATTTGGATTTTAAAATGGAGATTTTATTAATTAAATCAAACCCTATTTTATTAAATAACTAAAGTACCATTCTATTTAATTAAAGAATGGATCCTAAAAAGAATAAAAATTATTATTTTATTTTGGAACTTGGTGTCTGTTGATAAACAGAACCAAGTTCAAAGTTGTGAAATTTGGAGATTGTTTGAATCAATTTGATTGTTGTTTGGTTGTTTGAAATTCAAAACAGAAATTAGAATTAGAAAAAGAAAAGTTACAGAATAAAAAAAATGGATTGGACCAGACCCAACCCAACAGCCCACTAAGGCCCAGCAAACCAGCCCAGCTCCCCTCTCCCACGATGAAGCGTTTTCTACTCATCCCCAGACCCACAAAGAGACTGACCAGTGGACCCTCCTCCTCATTTCTTTTTCCACTGCCAGGTAGACCCCACCTCCCTGATTCATCGTCCACACCCCGCACGACCTCTTCTCCCCCCTCGTCGCCGTTTCCTACAGAGATTCCGCAACCTTAATTCGCCATAATGCAGCTACCATTACTCGCCTTAACCATGCTCGATAAAACGCCTGCGTCTTCCCCTCCTTTCCCCTCTGTCACCACACCTCGACTCGCCCTCAGGCTGCTGAATTTTGCCGGAGACAATCCTCGGTTCCGACGAGCTTCCACTGTCGATTCCGGCCAAGTACCACCTCCCCGTGCCTCCCTGAGCAACCTGGTAGCTTCCCCATCACCAGACACATCTCCCAGTACCACCCATTCGACCGCGGGCGCCCCAGAGCTTCGGCTACGACTAGCTTCTGAACGCCGTCGTGACTGGTTCTTCTCCGACGACGTCTAGCAGGCAAACCAGGTCGCTCCTCTTCTCCTCGTTCACGCACACAGCACCTCCGTGATCTCCTGCGTCTAACCCTACCCTTGGTTGTTCTTCTCGTGACCTGTAGCAACGACTCCGACCACGACTAAGACCACCCGACGTCGTTCTATACTCCGGCGAGCAATCGCAGGAGTACCTGAGCACCCCCTACCACGACAAGCACACGTCGAGGATCACCCCGTCCTCGCGACCTCGGTAAGCCTACTCTCTTCCTCTCTCGCTTCCTAGAACCACCGCAGAGCCACCGCCTGGCCGTGCGCCGCCGCTACCGTCGGCCGCCCCCTTTTGGTCAAACTCGCCAGCACCGTTGGATCTGGATCGGACGCACTAGATAGATCATTTAACGCCAAAGGGGTACGCTTCCAGAACCATACGATCTAATCTGATCCAACGCTCTACAGAGCGCGATCCACGCGAAGCGGTACCGCCCAATGAGACAGCGACGCGTGGCCTGTATTAGATCTAAAATCAGTTTTGAATCAGATTTATTTGCAAATTTCAAACCCTTATAACTTTGGATCCACACGTCCAAAAATTACAAATTTTATGTCGTTGGATTCAAGAGAGAAAGACCTAGCCAGCCATGCCCTTAGTGTAGTAAATAGTATCTATTAAACTGCTTGTTTTTGCATAATCAATTGTGTGCTTATTTAGGTTAGAAAAATTGTTTAAAAATGATTTTAAGGTTGAAACCTTTGCAAAATGGATTGTTGTGACCTTACTGACCCTAGGAACCAACCCATGGTTTGAAAATGAAATTGGAAAAATTTAGAATGGATTAATTAAATTAGTCTTTTTCTAGCTAAGTAAGGATAATGGTTTTATTATAAAAAGGATTTTGGAATAAAAACTTTAAGACAATATTTAATTCAAAGCTACTGACCCAAAACACCAAGTCTTGAGAGTTATAAACTTTTGATGAGAAACTTAAAGATTTTTGATTTGATAAAACCATTTTCCACCACATAAAATGTTGAATGGATTTTAAAATAGTTTTGGGCAAAACCCTCTAACTAATGACTTTGCCATTTTGGTGAATGACTAATTTGGACCTTCCAAAGTTTAGAAAACTAGTGAAGACCATCCTTGCAATAGAACCATCCTTTGCATATTTATGCATGACTTAGATTCCATTGCTTTGTGAATGTGAAATTGTTTGTTTGACTTTGGTGGGAATGTTAGTTGATTCTTGTGTTTGCATGATTGACTTGTAGTGAATTTAGCAAAGTGTGAGACTAGCAAGATCAAGGAGTGAACCACCATTCCCTACCAAAAAGGCAAGTTACACTATCATACAGAAGTCCTACTATTTTTATTGTACATTAGTGGATTTTGAAAACATGCATGAAAATGATTTATACCTATGCTATGCTAAATCCTAATAGGATGCCCTTACATTCCTTAGAGAAAATATTGTAGTTGTACATGCTTAGCCATGCTTTATTATGAAAAGAGATACGTGTTGAGATTTTACAAAGTTGAGAAAAGGACTTGTGTTTTAAATAATAAAACAAGGACTCAATGAACCACCTAGGTGGAGGATACTTTAAGTTTTGGAGAAGGTGGCAACAAAAGGAACCATGTCTATGGTGATCTCTTTGTGTTGTGCTCCAAAAGAAAACCCACCTAGGAAACTTAGAGATTGAACATGCTTCTCCAATTATGGCTTTCGTGTGCAACCACATGCTATTATGGATCTGGCTTAGTCAATTACATTAGGAAGACCCATACATTGTCTTTAGTTAGCGAACATAGGGATCTGGAATGCTTCATGGGGGCTGAAGACAAGCTAGCAATGGTGTATGGGAGGACCTTTTGGAAAGACTTCGTCACATTCTCAGTCTGCCAGTACTCCATCTTGGTGAGCACCAATCCAGTAGGCCACTGGTGGCAACAAGATGGGATTGTGACATGTGGGTAAAGTGTACTCCTTCTACAGAAGATAATAAAATCTAAGTACTTAGCCGTGTCCCCGGTTATGGACAATACTGAGCAACTAAAGTTTGAACTATGGGAGATCTCGACATTCCAACTTCTAAAATAAAAACTTGATGCCCTTGTGTGTCTACCAAGGAATTCAAAGAGATTTTGTTAAGCTTGATGCACTTGGGGTTACCAGGGTGCTCAAGAGATTTTGCTTAACACTTGACGTACTTGGGGTTACCAAGGAACTCATGAGATTTTAATAAGACTTGTTGCACTTGGGGTTACCAAGGTGCTCAAGGAATTTTGACAAGGACTTGAACACTTGAGTCTCTACCAAGGAGTTCAAAGAACTTGGAAAAGAGATTTGACAAAGGACCAAAACCCTTTTGAAAGATAGGATAAAATATTGCTTTATGCAAATGAGCCTAAAACTCTACTTAGCCAAATTTGCATGTAATGATAGGAACCACTTATATTATACATAACAGTGAAACTTGCCAATACAATTAAAATGTATTGACCCATGTGGTTGTAACTTGTAATGTTGCAGGTTTGATTGATTATAGTGAAGTTTGATTGTCTAGGATTACAAAGTCTATAACCAGCATTTGCCTGTGGCACTTTGAAGATGAAGGACCCATGACTATAGATATTCCGCTGAAATGTAATGTAATATCCAAATGAGCTATGTATGATGTAATAAAATTATGTTATTCCTGGTTATAAAGTTGTGTTATGACCTTTGTATCTTGATATTTCATCTTAAACTGTGGATGCTAGCTATTGATCCAGGGACTAGCATTGTAAACACAGGAGGAATCTACCTTATTAGGTTGAGACCTCTACAGTTGTCTTCCTTGTTTTTATACAAGTGAAGTTGCACCCACCAGTACTCAACTCCTTCATCCATCACCGGAAAACATTTGTACACAGCTGCACCATGTATTTCCATTGCAACCATGAGGTCCTTGAGAGCCTTGGGAAATTCTGTCTCACACTCCAAAGTCATTGTCATGAGTGGTCCCTTCCTTACGGCTTCGTTGATGGAGTTCATCTACAAATAGAGATGAGAAAGAAGATTAGAAAAGTTTACGAGAAGAATAGATAAGTGTGGAAGTTGTTGAAAAATTTTCCTTAGTGGTTTCCAATCCTAGGGTCATAATCCTACAGGCAACATAGTGCTCTGATACCATCTGTAAGATCCCTCCTTTATAAAGGAAAAGGATCCCTGTGATTGCAATGCTAGTCCCTGGATCAATGCTAGCATCCACAGTTTAAGATGAAGTACACAGAAACAAAGGTCATTATTACATTCATTCCAGAGACAACATAGTCTTTACAACTCCATGGCCACATGCCTATACAAGAGTTTAAATAAGTAAATAGATAAAAGTCTTCATCTTCATGTGCCACAGGCAAACATGTTGAGTGTAGACTCATGACTCCTAATCCTCATCAGAGTAACCTACAACATCACAAGTTGCAGCCACAGTGGGTCAATACATTGGAATAGTATTGGCAAGTGATACCTTAGTATAATATTTGGTGGACTAAATACTATATGCAAATTTGGCTAAGTGTAGTTTAGGCTTGCTTTGCTCAAAATAGGTTTTTCCTATTAGTTGAAAACACTAAGTTTTTCTTTGTCAAAACTTTTCCCAAGGATCCACCAATAGACATTGAGGTCCTTCACCCTTGTTCAACCACAAGTTTTACTTATAAATTGGGATGAGGAGATTCTTGATATCTTCCATGTCTTGATGTTCAAGTTGTCCTTTTCCAGGAACATGGCTAAGTACTTAGATTCTTCCATCTGCAGAGGTTGTGCACTTTCCCCACAAGCCTTGATTTCCACCAAGACAGGACCTTTCAGAAGCCTTCCCTTAGACCAAATGGACGCGCTCCAACCTATCATCCCACTACCACCAACTGTCCAAATGGCTAAGTTATTGCAACCTATATGATCCTGGCAGAGCCCATATTGCCAAGTGGCTGCACTAGAAGCTTCTTAACATTTGGCCTCTCAAATCCCTTTGTTCCTGGGTGGCTTTCCACAAGTGAGATACACAAGGTAGACCATAGAAATGGGCCTTGTGTAACCACTCAACATAAACCATTCCTTCCATTCCACCCAGGTGTTTCATTCACTTAGTTGTTTTATTAAGCAAAACACAAGTCCTTGGACTTAGAAATATTTTAACATAGCATGAATATTTTACCACCCTTGTTTGCTACTAGCTAGGCTAAGCATGGCATAGATAAGCATCTTAACTTAGAAATTTCTAGCAATTCTACAACTACTAGGATTTCCCAAGCATAGCATATAAGCAAAATATAACCATGCAAGAATTAGCAAAATACTTCTAATGCATAGTAGAAAACATAGGGATAAAAATATCATGAAGCACCACTTGCCTTGGTAGGTTGGAGAGTAGCTACACTCCTCACAATCACAATCACTATTGGCACCAAAATCTACACATAAAATCATACCAACAAATCACATACAAAATAAATACAAACAAAAAAATATGGATGCATGAAATATGATATGTGATGATTTTCTAAACTTAACAAGACAATTGCACAGTACTGGTTCATAATCAAGTTCAAAACTTGCCAAACAACATTTATTTTAACACTAAAACATATCTTAATTAATTTATATACACAAAATAGGCCTACACATGTTTCTGTAAATAAAACCATTTTAACAGAAGCAAAACATTAAACACATTGCATATTTAGAAAGGGCTTGCTCTCCTGATTCCATTGATATAAAATTCATCAAATTTGGACGTGGGGATCAAAAGTTATGATTAAAACAAGTTTAAACATCTAATAGATTCAAATTCTGATTTTAAATCTAATTCCTAGCCACGCGTCATGTTCTGATTGTTGCGTACCGGTTCGCTCAGGATCACGCACACAGGCCGTTAGATCTAACTCAATCTGCACGGCCCAGATCTACTCATACCGTTTCGTTAAGTGATCTATTCCTACGCGCTGGATCTGGATCCAACGGTCATCGATCAAGCGACCACGGATGGGCGGCGCTGGCGGTGGCATCTGGCGGCGGAGAGCTCTATCTACAACGGCGCGGCGCTACAGGGGGTTCTGGGGTCTTCGGAGACGCTTACCAGGTTCGTGGTGATGCACTGATGCTCAACGTGGCGACGGCTTGGCAAGGGGCGCACGGACACGGCTGCACGGGCTCGTCGGAGTTGCTGACAGCGTCGGGATCGGGTGGACGGTGACGTTGGCGACGTTCCTGGTCACCCTAGCACAAATCAAAGGCATTAGGGGGTGCGCAAGGCTACGGCGAACACGCCCGTGTGAATCAGAGGCGAAGGGGAACACAGGGCTCACCGAATTTAATCGCCGGAGTTGAAGACATCGTCGGGACCTTGCTGTGCTTGACGGAGTCGACGACCTGGGGCAGTATAGGATGAACCAATGGTGTCAGAATGTGTGCAAGGAAGTTGCAAGGCTGTCTGCATGAACTAGAGGGGAAGGGGCGCACGGAGCTCACCGGGATTGGTCGTCGGAGAGGGTTCTGCCTGCGGCGGTGCAAGGGCGATTGCGGGCAGCCTGGGGGCGCTCTATGCTCGGGGTCTGGGGGAAAATGGAGAGGGGGCAGAGGGGGTTTAAGTAGCATGATCGCGAGCGTGATTTACTCGGGCATTCAACGTGAATTGACGCCGCGAATCAATACTGAGAACGGCCAGCGTAATTTGGGGATTGAGCTGTTAGCGGGGTGGAGACGATGACGCCATGTGGGCCGTGGTTGTCAGCGAGAGAAACAGAGAGGGGGTGGGGTCCTGGCGTCAGTCACTCGGTGGGTTCGTTTGCGAGTAAATAAAAACGGTTCACGGGGAGGGGTTGATGGGCCAGTTGGGCTGGTTGGGCTAGATTCGACTGTTTGCTTTTTTTTTCTCTTTTAACTTTTTCTTTTTCTGTTTGATTTTCTAAACTGATTTCAAAACTCCAATTCAAATCTGTTTGATTTCAAAACTTCTATGGACTTTTGTACAATAATTCTTGTACTCAAATAAGTGTCAAACACAACTGTTCACTTAAACCTACTTGGGTCATTTGAAAAAAAAAACAAAAAAAAACCCAAGCCATTATGGGATATAATAATTGGCATAACCTTGGTTTTATTTCATACTTTGTTTGGAAACTTTATTCAAGCTTTTGAAATCACTTATGTTTGAATACAAAACACTACTGAATGAATATTTGCACCTCACTCAATAGCAAGTAGCCCAAAGGCTAGAGTGTTTATACATAAAATAATGAGCAATATATGCTCTTGTTTTTTAAATGATTTTGAAATGAACCCTAAATGATCATGGATGCATGGATGATATGAATGAGTTTGAAACATTATTTTAGGGATATTACAGGCGCCCTTCCTAGATGGGGCATGGGGCCGAAGATAGAGGGCGTGCATGGCAGCGAGGAGGCCCCCGTTCGAAGCGGTCGACCCTCACGAACCAAAAGATGGCAGGGCCGCCTCTTTTTGGTCACCGGAGCACGACCGGCGACAAAGCGGAACAGCGGTGGCTGCAGGTGGTTGTGGCGGCGGCGATACAGAGAGGGAGAGAGCGAGCAGAGGGGTGCGTTAGCATCGCGGGCTCACCACGAGCGCAATGGAGGGGTCGGCGAGGCCAGACGGTGAGGAATCGTCGGTGGCAATGGCGACGGCCGACAGATGTGCGGGCTCGATTCCTGCGAGGTGGAGCCTTCCTAGGTTGCGTTATTCACAGAGGAAGACGAGGGTGACGAGACGGAGCTCCTAGGGCTCTTAGAGGGGCGAGGGGAGGTCGGGGACGACGGGGCTCGTCGACGGCCGGAGCTAGGGTTTCAGACCGAAGGGGAAAACCACGAGAGGGGATGAGAGAAGATAAGATTGGTACTGCGAGAGAGAGGGGAACGTGGCCAATCTTATCATCACTTCTGGGGGCGACCGCGCACATCGCAGCAAAACCGGCATCGGGCGGCGGAGGAGCTGCCAGGCAGCATCTCTCCTGTCGCGAGGAATAAGACAACTTGAAGGGGTACGCGGGCCTAGGCTAAGGTGGGCTGCTGCTGGGCCACTGCGGCATGCATGGGCGACAGGGAGAGGGAAAGAAGGAAGGTGGGCTCGGCCCAGAGAGAGATTGTATTTTTTTTCTTTCTAAAATCTTTTCTATTTCTGTTTTTAACTTTCTCTTTGTATTTCCATTTGTAATCTGTTTTGTATGGTTTCAAAATACCAGAAATTTTGTAACTGTTAAAATAGTTGAGGTGCCCTTTAAATCTATTTGGGATCAAAATATTTTGAGGTTTTTTCAAAATTCAAAAGCCATTTTTGAATATGTTTCAAATAGAGAGGGGAAGCTAGGGTTTAGGGTTTTGCTTTACTTCTTTAATGCACATTTTAGTAGATGATGCTCATGAATGCACAATCAAATTCTAATTACCATTAATAAAACTAGGGTTGTCACATTTTGCATGTGGAAGTATCTCTCCTTTAGTTGATTATCTATGTATCCCTTGGTGTGAGTGCCTTTATGGAGTATTAATGAGAAGTTTCATCTTTTACTTTTTGCACTTCTTATTTTAGTTTGCAATCTCTATTATATGATTGATCTTGTTGATCAGTATTGGTATCACTTTGGGAGTATCAAGTAGATCTAAATTGGTTTTGGCAAACTGAGCTCTGGTCAGTAGCAACACTTCTTGAGGTTTGAAAGGAAGAGAGAAAAAGCTTACAAGTATTTTGTATCATTTATTTTATTTTTTGATTGGCTTATAAGCTTAGTATTCTTTATTTAAGATCTTTTGTGTCTTTAAGGAAGATTGCATGTTTGTCTTTATCACTTATAGGTTTGCCTGTTTCTTTCAACTCTTTTGCTTGCTACCTAGCCTTGCTAGCCAAAAACCTGCTTTGAGAAGGCATACTTCTCATGCTTCTGAACCCTTGGAACCAAACATGTGCCATTTGTGTCCACCATATCTACCTATTATAATTATTGTTATTCCAAGCAAATTCTCAAGCTCCATCTATCTTTCGAATTAAAAACTATTTTGTTATGAGAAAATTAGTTACTAAAGCTCTCACGAACTTGATGGCACACCTTATTTTCTTTGCCCCTAATAAACTTGAACCATTGTTGAAAGTTCAATGTACGTCGCCTAGAGGGGATGAATAGGCTTTTAAAAATATTACGGTTTAGGCTCAAATAAATGTGGAATAAAACTAACGTTTAATTTATAGAGCACAAAATGTAACCACTAGGTTCACCTAAGTGCACCAACAACCTATGCTAAGCAATACAAGCAACAAGGTGATAGCAAGATATAATACTTCAAGCACGATGGCTATCACAAAGTAAAGTGCATAAGTAAATGGCTCGGTTGAGAGATAACCGATGGATGCGGAGACGAAGATTTGTTTCCCGAAGTTCACTTACAAAGAAGCTACGTCTCCGTTGGAGAGGTGGGATGGCGCAATGCTCTCCGAATGCCACAAATGGCTCTCCTCGAGGTGTGGTGGCTCGACGCTCACCCAACGCCACATAAGGCCTCACCCCGGATGCGGAAGCACGCAACTCACCGATGCCACAAAAGGCTCACCCTGTTCTCCCAAGTGCGCACCACAAAAGGCGAGCACTCGCTCCACTATGGGACGCTTGAGGGCGGTCACTGAACCCGTACAATATTGGGGCTAACTCCACAACTCAATTAGAGGCTCCCAACAACAAAGCCATAAAAGGCTACAATGCCACAAAAGGCCAACAAATCCATAAGAGGATACAAGACCACAAAAGGTCAACAAGATCACAAAAGGTAAACAATCCAACCACACAACCGTCTAGGGTTCCAAGAACCCAAGAGTAATAATCCCACAAGCTTGTACTCACTGAATCTCTGAGGAGAACTCAAACCTATGCACCAAATGCAAGGGCAAGTCCTTCTCTCCCAAATTCCAACAAAGCTACAAAAGCTATTGGGGGAATAAGAGAGGAAGAACACAAGAGGAGAACTCAAACCTATGCACCAAATGCAAGGGCAAGTCCTTCTATCCCAAATTCCAACAAAGCTACAAAAGCTATTGGGGGAATAAGGGAGGAAGAACACAAGAGGAGAACTCAAAACTCTCCAAGATCTAGATCCCAGTGATTCCTTCACAAAGAAGGGATTTGACTTGGGGGGATTGTAGATCTAGATCTCCTCTCACTTCCCTCAAAAAGATGTAACAATCATGGGACGGAGAGGGCGTAATAAAGCTCAAATAGGTCAACAATGGTGGGAAAAAACGTGTCACATCCCAAGATTTTCCAAATCTTGTAATGTGAAAAATAAATGAATAAAATAAAACTTTGTTGATTTTCAGGGTGAGAAGAAACTTTTTGAATCCAATTGGAAACCTTCAAACCTATTTGGATCAAATAAAATCCTAAAGGGATTTAAAAAGATAAAATAAATAATAAAGATAAAAATATTTGGAAATACTATTTTTGAATCTTTTAATAAAAAGAATTGGTCTTCAAATGAAAAAGAAGAAATTTAAATAAGGATTATTTTATAAGCCAAATTAAAACTTGGCCAAGCCTTTGAAATAAAATATTTCCATTTGATAAAAATATAGCAAAGGTTTATTTAAAATAAATTAATAAGGATTTATTATCCAAGTTTATTAAAAATAAAGGTTTTACTATTTTAATTAAACATCAAAACTTATTTATTTATTTTAAAAAAGTTTTCCAAGTATTCTTTATTTTCAAATAAAACCTACTGATTTGGTTTTGAAAATATTTAGACTTTAAATGGAGTTTAAATAAATTAAAACCCATTTGATTTAATAACTAGGTTCCATTTTATTTAATTATTAATGGGTCCTAGAAAGAATAAAATTATTTTTTTTGTTTTTGGGACTTTGGTTCATGTTGTTAAACAGAACCAAAAACTCAATACAAAGTTTGGTGAAAGTTTGATGTGAATTGAATGTTGGATTTGTTGTTTGAATTTCAAAACAGAAAATAGATATGGAAAAGGAAAAAAATGAAAACAAACCTAACCCAGCCCACCTGGCCCAGGAAGCCCAACTCCAGCCCAGCTCCTTTTCCCCCACGCACGGAGCATTTTCCACCTGAACACGTACCCGCAGAGCGACTGACGAGTGGACCCTCTTTCCCTCACACTCCCTCGCTGACAGCAAGGTCCCACTTCTCCTGTTCGTCGTTTCCACCCGTCGCTGACCACGCCCGGCCGTTCCTGCCGTTGAATGCTCGCGTTAATTCGCCGTAACGCTGCAGTGATTCCGCTCTGCAAATGCGTCCTTTTAATCGCCTGCGCCTTCTCCTCCTTTCCCCTCAAACACCGTTGCACGAGAGCCACCAGGCTGCCCTGAATCAGAATTACACCGCCACTGCTCCGACGAACATCCCTAGTAAATTCCGGCCGAACCTCGCCGCCCCTTGCCTTCCTAAGCACAACGCCATGATCCCCACTCACAGGCGCACCTGTCCGTATCATCCGTTCACCCGCGGGTGCCCCAGAACCTCGGCTTCGACAACCCCTGAGCGTCGTCGCGTCTGCTACTCCTCCGGTGACCTTCCCCTGGTAAGACAGACCGCCCCACGCCCTCTCGTTCATGCTCCTGCACTCTCCACACTCGGCTGCATCTAACCGCATCCTCGTTTTGCCTCGGAGTGAACCACAGCACCGCCCACGACGACCACCAGACGAACCCGACGCCGTCCTCCACTCCGGCGAGCGATTAATCCCGCTCCAGTGTGCCCCTCGCCTCCTCGCGACCATGTTGAGCATCGTCACGATCCCCTGGGCACGGTGAGCACCTCCCCCTCTCTATTTGCTTCCTGTAGCCTCCATAGCACCACCGCCTGACCGTGCTCCGCCGCCATCCACCGTTGGCGCCGCTCGTGTTTGGTCAAGCCAACCAGCACCGTTAGATTTCCATCTGGCGGTCTTGATAGATTCATTAAACGAAGAGGTACGGGATAATCGGAACCGCACTGTCCCACTTAGATCCAACGGCTGTAATCGCTCGATCCATGTGAACCGGTATCAGCCAGTAATATTGCACCATGTGGCACCGGTTCTGTTTAAAACAGAATTTGAAATCTGATTTAGATGCAGATTTGAAAACCTTGTAACTTTTGATCCACACGTCCAAAAATTACAAACTTTATATCATTGGAATCAGTGGAACAAGCCCTAGCCAACCATTCATTTTGTTTAGTAAAAAGCCTCTAGTAAAATGTTTGTTTTTGCAGAAACATTTATATGCTTGTTTAGGTTATAAAAATTATTCCAAAATGATTTTGAGGTTAAAATCTTTACAATTTGGATTGTTGTGAACCTACTGTCCTTAGGAACCAACTATTGGATTTAAAAATGAATTTTGAGAAGATTAGGGTTGATTAATTGAATTAACCTATTTCTAGCCAAATAAAAATATTGGTTTTGCTATGAAAATGACTTTGGAGTAAAAACTTTGGGAAAATGATTTGACTCAAACCTACTGACCCTAAACACCAAGTTTTGAGAATTAAAAACTTATTTGGTGAACAACATAAAGTTTTTGCTTTGATAAAAACATTATTCCACCATATAAAATAATGAATGGATTTGAAAATGGCTTATAGACAAAACCCTTTTGCAAATGACTTTGCCACTTTGGAAAATGACCACTTTGAACCTTACAATGTGTATAGCCTAGTATAAACCACCTTTGCAAATAAAACTATCTTTTGCATGCTTGCATGCATGACTTAGTTCCTAAGATTTTATGTGTGATGTTTTGTTTGATTGGTTATTGGTTGGAATGCTAGTTGATATTGTGTTTGCTTGATTGATTTGTAGTGAAGTTAGAAAAGTGTGAAACTAGCAAGATCAAGAAGTGAACCAACATTCCCTACCAAAAAGGCAAGTGACACTATCATCTAAAGTCCTACTATTTTCATTATACTTAGTGGATTTTGAAACATGCATGAAAAGAATTTCTATACTTATGCTATGCTAAATCCTAATAGGATACCCTTATATATTCCTTAGTGAAAACAATGTAGTTGTAAAATGCTTAGCCATGCTAGATATTTTGAGAAGAGATACATGTTGCGATTTTTTATGAAGTTGAGAAAAGGACTTATGTGTAACTACCTCGGTGAATTACGCTCCTAGATACAAGCCTGGATGAGCGGTAGTGGTTGAAATAGTACGGTGGGGCCCCAAAAGCCACTCACGGGTAGACCTTTCGGCCGTCCCAACCACTACCATCTCAACGGGACCTGTACGGGCGGCGTAATCGGCAGGCGAAGGGATCAACTACATACACAAGTGGGTATGTATGCAAGCCACCATACAAGAGTACATCAGAGCCACACCATCTAGAAAGAAAGGAAATATAGCAACGCCATACGGCAAGATTCAAATGACCTAGATAGATCTAATATTTTAGGATACTTCCTCATACAACACACATCAGAGTATCATGCGGAAGCGGCAAACAAAATCCGAGTACGGATAAGAAGCAAATCGGCATCAGATGCCATAGAAATAAGCACATCCCAACTACAGGTCTCACGGATCCCCGTTCCCGGAATCTCTACACCGAACGATCGTTGCCCACATCATCGGCTTCTTCCACCCAGTATCCGTCCTGCGAGGGTACCTGTTCATCTGAACCAATAATTTATCGTGTGAGACCCTAAGGGTACTCAGCAAGTCTTAATGCCTCTAAAGGGGACACAACCTGGGGTGACGCAATTGCAGTGAAAGATAAACCCTAGCAGTTCTACAGATAAACGCTAACCATCCTCCTAACCAATGATAGACGGATGTCCATGAATTAAAACAACAGTTATAATAGTAATTTCATCAGATCCATCCTCCTCCTCGCTTACCAACGAGGAAGCGGACGAACAACCCCCCATCCATTGGCAATTTTATTAACCATTCCATGAGTATTGCACTATTTACTAGTCAAATTACTTAGTCAGATTAAAGCGGTACTTTAGTTATGCTTGTCTATGATCGAGAAACTGTGCTCCAAGTCGTCCATAACCGCGGACACGGCTTTCAGAAAGTTTTACCCGGCCGGGGTGCGCCAATAGCAACACACGCTCGATCAACCTCGGAAAAACCAAATCAAAACCCAACGAGGCTTTCACGACTGAACAATCACAGGATTCAGAAATATCTCAGGGGGCCACCCCTTGGAGTCTACCCGCAACGAAGTAAGCAAGCTCCGAGACGGACTCAAGGTTTGCGACAATGGCTGTAAGCGACTGGGAACCCGAAAACTCGGGGTGTCGATACCGCGAAAACATTCCGCTTACCTAAACAGTACAGTGTGCTCCTCGCACAAACGTAAATAAACAGTAGCATGGCATAAGTACAAGATAGTAAATAAAACCTCAAACTAGTTTGTGGCCCCAAGAAATAAGACGGAATCAAGCTCTGGCTCAGGGGGGTCCCATATACCTCCCGGATGTGGATAGCGCGATAAATCAAGGAACAGGAATCAAGTACTCGGGGTCTTACGGGACACAAGTGAGCAGGAAAAACCAAATAGCAGATGTTGCTCACCGGTGCCACTTTCATTAGTTATCCCATCACTACTCAGGTTAAGTTGTTTAGGTACCTCGTTATCCATCAGACACTCACAAACCCTACACATGCTGTTCTACGACTCGCATGGCTCAAACAACTCCTATAGTAATGGCTCATGGGATGGAGGAACAAGCTTGGTGGGGTTTAAAAGCAAAGGCTATGCATACTTGGGATTCAATTTAATGCAATCGCGACTCAATGATGCAAGAATAAGATAGAGGCAATAGGTACTGTATGTATGCAAGCATGTGGAAGTGCTTGCCTGATAACTCAGTTGAAGCGAGGGACGGATCTGGTAGTGCTCTGGTTCTCTTGATATAACCCCGCCGGTGTCTATCCGAGAAAAACCAAACAAACAAGGCCAACATGAATATAGAGCACAAGCATATGAATAAGATGTGTCAAGCAAACAATCATGCCATGATGAATGATGCACAATTTACATGGCAATAAGGTAGCAAGGCATGGTGAGGTGTGGAAGACAAGTAATGACATTTTAATGGGGTTTTGGATCACATTTTGTTGTCATAACAATTGCTGTACCCTATATTTTTATATGATGCATGCTGCAATTGAAGTCATGGATAGCATAAACAGAAATGTCTCGTCGAGCTGATCATTTTAGACATATCATTTGCTAAATTTGGAATTATAAATCAAAAGTTATTAATTATTTAAGTTCTAGTGGAATTTGTGGTAATTTAATTCAACTTGGAATTTTAAATGTGCAAAGGAAATTTGAATGGCATATTTGAAATCCTCACATTTTTCTGAACTCAAAACATATATCATTTGTATTGTTTGGATTAATATTGGAAAAGTTATTTATGACTGAAATATATTGGGATTTGAAATAATTTAAACAAGATTTGAATTTTAAAACAGACTCTGGAAGCTTTTTATACCCAGCCTATTCTAGCCCTGGTCACAGACATGTGGGGCGCCATCGACCCACACGCCAGAGTCTGAGAAGGAGGGGAACCGCGGGTTGCTTCTCAGATAACCTGGGAGCCTTTTTGCAAAAGCGCCAAAGACACCGACAGTGGGCCAGGCTGGACCGCGGGTTGGCGCGACAAAAGGTGAGGGGTGTAGGTGCAAAATGACCCCGCGCGTACTGTACTTCTTCCTCTGAACCTGACGGGCACGCGCTCGCCTTGGCGCGGCCTTGTGATGGGGATCGATCTCGATCGGCTCATGCAGAGGGCCTGAGCCACTGCGGTAGGTTTGGGGTAGGTGACGGTGAGATGGGCGCATGCTAGATAGGGTTAGGCGGCGCGTGTTAGCGGCAGCAGCTCGCGAACTCCGGCGGAGGCTGCTTTCGACATAAGGGCCGCGTCCGTGAAACGGCGAGAACGAGAGGATGTCTGGAGGCGGTGCGCACGAGTGTGCTGGTCGATGCAGGGGACGGGATGCGACGATCGCGGCGCGGCTCATGACGAGGCGCTAGGGTTTCGCTCGGCGCTGGTTCTGGCGTTCTTGGGCTCCTCCTCGCCGCTGGATGCACGGGGTGACGCGACGATCTCCGTGTCTTCTCGACACTGAGACCACGCCCGCCTCCTGGATCGATGACGGCGAACGGAACACGGTGGCCGGCGCTCAGAGGTAGACGGTGGCGAGGTGAGGGAAGAGGGGAGGCGCGGCCTCTGGGATGGATCTGGGGGGCAGGTTAGGTTGAGAGAGGGGTAGATAAGGCCAGAGGGGGAAGGGGGTGCCGTGGTTGCCGTGTGGGGGAGCTGGCGATAAGGATGGCCTCGGCCACCTTTTCTCCACCCCCTCACGTGCACGGTACGTCCAGGCAGGGCAGGGTGGCTTCCAGGTGGGACCAGGGGCGAGGTCAAGAAGGCAGGGCAGACTCGGTGTGGGGCTTCCAGGCAGAGAGATAAGAGGGGAGGGAGGAGCTCGAGTTGGGGTGGTAGTAGCCTCGTCTAGGGTTGGAGCTAGGGTAGGAAGGAGAGGGGGTATGGCTCGGGTGGGGTTTGTCTTAGATGGGGTATCTAGGTGGTATGGTGGGGCCAGCTGGCTGATAGAAAAGGGGCCGAGAGAGAGGGGTAGGTTTTAGGGTTTAGATTAGAGCTAGGATTAGAGGGGATGGTAGATTAGATGAGATGGGGGTAGGTTTTAGGGTTGTTGGAGAGAGGGGAAAGGTTAGATGCTAGGGTTTTAGCTAGGGGATTCGGTTTGGAAAAAGGTGGGGTTAAGGAGAGAGGGTGGGTTAGGGTTTTGTTTGGACTAGGAGTAGCTTAGGTTTTATCTAGGGTGGTATGATGCATGGGAGGGAGAGAGGGAGCTAGGGTAGAGGATAGATAGAAGGGGGGGAAGCAAGCTAGGGATTGAAGCATGTGTGTTCCAAACACGGCCAAGCAAGAACAAAAGAAGAGAGGTAGAGAGAGGGATGGGGTTTAAGCTTATGCTCACACATGATCACATGTGTGTGCATGGAGCAAGGGGATAGAGGTTTTAGCTAGAGGGGAAAAAGAGAGATGGATGATATGGTGAAGAAACTACAAGCCAAAACAAGATTTAAACAAAGGAGAGATGATCCATGCAAGCAAAGCCAAAAATCATTCCAAAGATCAAGAAAAAGGTGGCACTTGCATGGCCCATGCAAACAATAATTGCCATGTAGCTATATTGTGAAAACAACATTAATTCATGTGGCATTATTCCTTGCATTCCCAAAAGGTGGGCAAAAGCCAAGCAAAAGATTATGGGTGGAATCCAGCCAACCAACATGAGCTAAAGGTAACTCAAATAAAATGCCAAGATCATATTAATTGGATGGTGGAATTATAAGGTGGTGAGAAAAAGGTGGTGGAGTCAATAAGAGATATGCCCCCAAATCAACTTGGGCATTTAGCAATATATCAAGAACCAAATACAATATCAAGAGGCAACTACAATTAATAATGCACATGAGATAAGAACCAAACAAGAAAGGGTTTTATATGATGCTCAAATGCAAGGTGGCATGATGACATGAGCATGACATGATGATGATGCAACAATTATATGTTGGAGGTGGCCCTTTTTATTACTAGAACAAGTAGCATTACAGGTGTTAGACAACTGGAACAAGTAGCATTACTAGAACAAGTAGCATTACCAGTGGGGAAGATCCAACCCTGCAAGGATTTTTGGAAGACCAAGCCCAAATGTTGCATAAGGTGACAGATCAAATGCTCAACATGGAAAGCAACTTCAAGGATGACAAAGATGTCATTCTAAAAGGAGCCAAAGCTTGCAATATTTGTGGAGACAAGGATCACACTTCCAAGGAGCATGGAAATCAATGCCCCAATTATGAAGAGGAACATCCTGTTGGCCAATGTCCCACCTCTCAAGCTACTTTCTATCTATGTGAAGGAAACAACCATGTCCCTATCCAATGCCCCATCTATTCCATAGTTGAACAAAGGAAACAAGGTGGAGTGCAACAAATGATTGCAAATTATCAAGAAGGATCCAAGTCTACCAAGAAGAATGAGGACAAAGGAAAAGCTCCACTTATACCTCCATGCAATACAACCCAATTCAAAGGAACAAAGAAGAGGCATATGAATTTTCCAAAGAGCAATAGAAGGTCCAAGAAACATGTAGACATTCCTACCTACCAGATAACATATGAACAACATGAACTAGATGCACTCCTAGATTTGGAGAAGCCCAAAAAGAAAAAGAAGGACAAAAGCCATGTGCAATGTCATCATTGTAAAGAAATGGGACACTATTCCGGTGAATGTCTAGAGAAACAGAAGTATAAGGAAATTGGTCAAGTATGGTGCAACAACTGCAAAGATCTAGGCCATTATGCAGCAACTTGTCCACAAGAGACACGTGAAGAACTCAAAGTTATCATATGTTTCAATTGCAAAAACCCAGGACATTATGCAAGCAATTGTCCAGAAAAGATGAAGAACAAGATAAACAAGCCTATGAAGGATCTCAGCCTTGACACATGTGTCAAGTGTGGAAACAAAGGACACCATGCAGATGCTTGCCCAGAGAAGTTTCCCCAAGATCCCAAGAAGGCCAATATGTAATTTAGTTTGGAAATTTTTAAGAGTGGTAGTACCCTAGATGTTTTGAGCCTACTTGTAACCCTAGCCTTCCCAAATATCGGGACGAGATTTATTTTAAGGGTGGTAGCCTGTCACATCCCAAGATTTTCCAAATCTTGTAATGTGAAAAATAAATGAATAAAATAAAAATTTGTTGATTTTCAGGGTGAGAAGAAACTTTTTGAATCCAATTGGAAACCTTCAAACCTATTTGGATCAAATAAAATCCTAAAGGGATTTAAAAAGATAAAATAAATAATAAAGATAAAAATATTTGGAAATACTATTTTTGAATCTTTTAATAAAAAGAATTGGTCTTCAAATGAAAAATAAGAAATTTAAATAAGGATTATTTTATAAGCCAAATTAAAACTTGGCCAAGCCTTTGAAATAAAATATTTCCATTTGATAAAAATATAGCAAAGGTTTATTTAAAATAAATTAATAAGGATTTAATATCCAAGTTTATTAAAAATAAAGGTTTTACTATTTTAATTAAACATCAAAACTTATTTATTTATTTTGAACAAGTTTTCCAAGTATTCTTTATTTTCAAATAAAACCTACTGATTTGGTTTTGAAAATATTTAGACTTTAAATGGAGTTTAAATAAATTAAAACCCATTTGATTTAATAACTAAGGTCCATTTTATTTACTTATTAATGGGTCCTAGAAAGAATAAAATTATTTTTTTTGTTTTTGGGACTTTGGTTCATGTTGTTAAACAGAACCAAAAACTCAATACAAAGTTTGGTGAAAGTTAGATGTGAATTGAATGTTGGATTTGTTGTTTGAATTTCAAAACAGAAAATAGATATGGAAAAAGAAAAAAAATGAAAACAAACTTGACCCAACCCACCTGGCCCAGGAAGCCCAACTCTAGCCCAGCTCCTTTTCCCCACGCACGAAGCATTTTCCACCTGAACACGTACTCGCAGAGCGACTGACGAGTGGACCCTCTTTCCCTCACACTCCCTCGCTGACAGCAAGGTCCCACTTCTCATGTTCGTCGTTTCCACCCGCTGCTGACCACGCCCGGCCATTCCTGCCGTTGAATGCTCGCGTTAATTCGCCATAACGCCGCAGTGATTCCGCTCTGCAAATGCGTCCTTTTAATCGCCTGCGCCTTCTCCTCCTTTCCCCTCAAACACCGTTGCACGAGAGCCACCAGGCTGCCCTGAATCAGAATTACACCGCCACTGCTCCGACGAACATCCCCAGTAAATTCTGGCCGAACCTCGCCGCCCTTGCCTTCCTAAGCACACCGTCGTGATCCCCACTCACAAGCGCACCTGGCCGTATCATCCGTTCACCCGCGGGCGCCCCAGAACCTCGGCTTCGACAACCCCTGAGCGCCGCCGCGTCTGCTACTCCTCCGGCGACCTTCCCCTGGTAAGACAGACCGCCCCACGCCCTCTCGTTCATGCTCCTGCACTCGCCACACTCGGCTGCATCTAACCGCATCCTCGTTTTTCCTCGTAGTGAACCACAGCACCGCCCACGACGACCGTCCAGACGAACCCGACGACGTCCTCCACTCCGGCGAGCGATTAATCCCGCTCCAGTGCGCCCCTCGCCTCCTCGCGACCACGTTGAGCATCGCCACGATCCCCTGAGCATGGTGAGCACCTCCCCCTCTCTCTTTGCTTCTTGTATCCGCCATAGCACCACCGCCTGACCGTGCGCCGCCGCCAGCCACCGTCGGCGCCGCTCGTGTTTGGTCAAGCCAACCAGCACCGTTAGATTTCCATCTGGCAGTCTCGATAGATTCATTAAACAAAGAGGTACGGGATAATCGGAACCGCACCGTCCCACTTAGATCCAACGGCTGTAATCGCTCGATCCATGCGAACCGGTATCAGCCAGTAATATTGCGCCGTGTGGCACCAGTTCTGTTTAAAACAGAATTTGAAATCTGATTTAGATGCAGATTTGAAAACCTTGTAACTTTCGATCCACACGTCCAAAAATTACAAACTTTATATCATTGGAATCAGTGGAACAAGCCCTAGCCAACCATGCAATTTGTTTAGTAAAAAGCCTCTGGTAAAATGTTTGTTTTTGCAGAAACATTTGTATGCTTGTTTAGGTTATAAAAATTATTCCAAAATGATTTTGAGGTTAAAATCTTTACAAATTGGTTTTTTGTGAACCTAATGACCTTAGGAACCAACTATTGGATTTAAAAATTAATTTTGAGAAGATTAGGGTTGATTAATTCAATTAACCTATTTCTAGCCAAATAAAAATATTGGTTTTGCTATGAAAATGACTTTGGAGTAAAAACTTTGGGAAAATTATTTGACTCAAACCTACTGACCCTAAACACCAAGTTTTGAGAATTAACAACTTATTTTGTGAACAACATAAAGTTTTTGCTTTGATAAAAACATTATTCCACCACATAAAATAATGAATGGATTTGAAAATGGCTTATAGACAAAACCCTTTTGCAAATGACTTTGACACTTTGGAAAATGACCACTTTGAACCTTACAATGTGTAGAGCCTAGTAGAAACCACCTTTGCAAATAAAACTATCTTTTGCATGCTTGCATGCATGACTTAGTTCCTAAGATTTTATGTGTGATGTTTTGTTTGATTGGTTATTGGTTGGAATGCTAGTTGATATTGTGTTTGCTTGATTGATTTGTAGTGAAGTTAGAAAAGTGTGAAACTAGCAAGATCAAGAAGTGAACCAACATTCCCTACAAAAAAGGCAAGTGACACTATCATCTAAAGTCCTACTATTTTCATTATACTTAGTGGATTTTGAAACATGCATGAAAAAAATTTCTATACTTATGCTATGCTAAATCCTAATAGGATACCCTTATATATTCCTTAGTGAAAACAATGTAGTTGTAAAATGCTTAGCCATGCTAGATATTTTGAGAAGAGATACATGTTGAGATTTTTTATGAAGTTGAGAAAAGGACTTATGTTTTATATAATAAAACAAGTACTCAATGAACCACCTGGGTGGACAAGGATACTTTGAGTTTTGATAAGGTGGCAACAAAAGGAACCATGTCTATGGCAATCTATTTGTGTTGTGCACCAAAAGAAAACCACCCAGGGACTTAGAGATTGAACATGTTTCTCCAACTGTGGCTTTCGTGTACAGCCACATGCGACATATGGCTCTGGCTTAGTCAACTACATTGGGAAGACCCATGCATTGTCCTCAGGTTACTGAAAATGAGGGAACTCGAAACCCTACATGGGTGCTTGAAGACAAGCTAGCAATGGTGTATGGGAGGACCCTCTGGAAAGACTTCGTCACATTCTCAATCTGCCAGTACTCCATCTTGGTGAGTACTTATCCAGCGGCCACTGGTGGCAACAAGATGAGAGTGTGTCATGTGGGTAAAGTGTACAACTTCTGCAGAAGATAAAAATTCTAAGTACTTAGCCGTGTCCCCGGTTATGGACAATACTGAGCAACTAAAGCTTGAAGCTATGGGAAATATCGACGTTCCAATTTCTAAAAGAAAAACTTTAAAGTGTTAACAAAAGACTTGCAGCACTTGGGGGTACCAAGGAGCTCAAGAGATTTGGATAAAAACTTGCAGCACTTGGGGGTACCAAGGAGCTCAAGAGATTTTGATAAAAACTTGAAGCACTTGAGGATTTACCAAGGAGCTCAAGAGATTTTGACAAAGACAAGAAACACTTGGGGATTTACCAAGGAGTTCAGAAAGATTTGACAAAAGGAACAAAGCCATTTTGAAAAGATAGGATAAATTATTGCTTTCTGCAAATGAGCCTAAAACCCTACTTAGCCAAATTTGCATGTAATGATAGGATCCACTTATATTCAACATAGTAGTGAAACTTGCCAATAGAATTCAAATGTATTGACCCTTGTGGCTGTAACTTGTAATGTTGCAGGTTGGTTTGATATTAGTGAAGTTGATTGATTAGAATTACAAAGTCTACAATCAACATGTTTGCCTGTGGCACTTTGAAGATGAAGGACCCCATGCTTATAGATTTTCCGCTGCAATGTAATGTAATAGCCAAATGAGCTATGTAAGATGTAATAAAATTATGTTATTCCTGGTTATAAAGTTGTATTATGACCTTTGTTCCTTGATATTACATCTTAACTGTGGATGCTAGTTATTGATCCAGAGACTAGCATTGTAAACACAGGGATCTCTACCTTATTGAAGGTTGGGACCTCTACAAAACGAGCTCAAAAGATAGGGAACCATTGGGGAAGAAGCTCCCCTTAAATAGGACAAGGAAAAACTGACCCTTTGGGCCAGATTCGCACACCACCGGAACTTCCGGTAAATAGAAATACAAGTTACTGAACTTGACCGGAACTTGGGTCAGAACTTGGGCCGAAACTTCCGCTCAAGCAAAAACGCAGGATAGCATTGCACGAAAACTTCAATAACTTTTGATTCCAGACTCCGTTTTTGATGATCTTGGGCTCGTTTGAAGAGAACGAAAAGCTCTAAAATATTATGCAAAGAAACATCATAGTACATCATGGAAGGATAATACCAAATTGACAAAGTTATGACCTCTCTAGAAGCGATGTACCGGTAAAACCTCCAAAACCCAAAACACAAGAAGTTGAGCTTGGAAACTCTAATTGGGATGAAACAAATTTTGTTGGGAAGATAAATCCAAGTAGAACCCAACAAAATGTCGAAATATTGGGTATAACCTAGGGATAAAATACCATGAATATATATATATGTGATGTATCTCCTAAGGTCTGGAGCCGAAAAACTCGCAAGATCAAAAAACGCAATAAGGTATGCAAGTGAAATCCTTATTTGATGAACTATAGCTTGTTATGATGATGACCACAAGCTCTAGATTCTCTCATGGACAATAACCAAATGTCACATCCCAAGATTTTCCAAATCTTGTAATGTGAAAAATAAATAAACAAAATAAATTATTATTGAAAATCAGGGTGAAAAGAAACTTTTGGTCTAAAAGGAAACTTAAAATCCCATCTTGAACAAACTTTAATTAAAGTATGAATTCAACAAAATCCAAATCAAGGGAAATGCATTCCTCAATGAATGTATCTGGGAATTTAAACACTTGGAAAATAAATCCAAACCCTAAACCCTAATGGAATAAAAATCATATCCAAGCTATCTCCAAGCCTATGGATTTGATCCATATAAAATCTTGTCAACAAACATTTACAAATGAACAGAAAGACAAAAAGAAATATTTTAAAATCATATAAATTGGTTTCACTTAATTTGGAGCCATAAATAAAATCTTATGAATTTAATAAGATAAGAAATTGAATTCCCAAAGCTAATAAAGAACCTATCTATAAATCCATACCAATCGTGAGCAAATAATCCTAAATAGATTTAAAAAGGATAAACAAATATAAAATAAGATTTCACAAATTGGAATCCCCAAGTTTGGATCTCTAAATAAAAAGATATGGATTTTATAAGACAAAGATAAAAATATTAATTAAAGATTTTTAAAGACCAAATCAAATCTTGGCCTAATCCATTAAGCAAATGGAATGGTTATAATCCAAATCCAAATAAAATAAAAGGATAAAGATTTTCAAAATAAAATAAAATGGCTTAGACCAAATCCTTTTGGAATAAACACAAACCCAATTTTTGATTAATAAATCTTATTAAAAACCTTTCCAAATAATTCAAGGAGGATTATTTGACACCCAATTAATCAAATAAAAAACCTACTAAAAGGATTTGGAAAGTTAAAGATTTTAAATGGAGATTTAAAAATATTATTAAATCCTATCTAATTAAAAACTAGAGCCTATTTTGAATAAATAAAAGACCCCAAAATGAATAAGGTTTTATTCAAAAATTGACATCAGATTACAATACTAATCAGAGTTTAAAGCTACACAAATTTTGGAAAAGTTTTGAAATCAAATGAGTGTTTGAATTGGTTGTTCAAAATCAAAACAGAATAAAAGAAATAGAAAAAGAAAAACAAACAGAACAGAAAAAAATATTAATAGGACCCGACCCAACTAGCCTGGCCCAACTAAGCCCAGTACAGCCCACCTCTCCCTCTCACACGAACGAATCGTTTTTCACCCGCAGAAAGACCCGCAGAGACGCCGACCGGTGGACCCCGCCCCCTCTCTTTCTCTCTCGCTGCCAGACGACCCCACTGCCAGCTCTCTTCTTCTTCACTCGCGCGCGCTGACCCCGCCCTCACCTCGCTGGCCGTTGCAGTCGAATAAAACTCGACTTAATACGCGTTAATGGCACAGTTAAACCTCCCCGCGATCACGCCAGTTAACTCACCAGCCTCTCCTCTCTCTTTCCCCTAGCTTACCCTCCCCTCTCGGCCATAAAGCTGCCTTGATTTCGCGCTTGAGCATTCTCTGCTCCGACAGAATCTCCGAGCAATTCCAGCGAGCACGACCTCCCCACTGCCCCCAGAGCACACGAGTGTGATTCCCATCATCCCCTGCATCTCCCCATACCACCCACTCACTCGTGCGCGCCTCGAAACATCGGCAGCGACGACAACAGAGAACCGCCGCCGTCTGCCTCCACTCCGGCGACACCCCCTGGTAACCTCCGACTGCCCCAACACCTCTGACCGATGCTCATGTATTCACCTATTCCGTACGCATCTAATAGCACGGTTTGTTTGGTCTGGCGTGACCCATACCTTCGCCTCCGATGACGAACAGAGGAGCCCGACGCCAAGAGCATCTCCGGCGAGCAATCGCCAGCACATGCGAGCGCCCCTTCGCCAACCACGAGCACGTTGAGAATCGGAGAAGCACAGCGAATCTGGTGAGCTACCCCTCTCTTCCTCTAGCCCCCTGTAACACCGGCAACGCCACCGCCAGTCGCTCCGCCGCCGGTCGTCGCCGCCTGCGCCGCTGCTTAGTGGTCAAACGCGTAGCGACCGTAGGATCTTGATCTGACGAACGCGATAGAACGAGAGCGAAGGGGTAAGTAGCACCTGCGCGCCGTGTGATGTAACTTAAATCCAACGTCCTGCATTGCTTGATCCACGCGAAACGGTATCAGCGAGTAAGAATATGACATGTGGCTCAGCTCGTTTGAATTAAAACAGAATAGATCTATTAGATGTGCCAATTTTAAAAATCCATAACTTTCAAACCACACGTCCAAATTTTGCAAACTTTATATCAATGGATTCATAAAAACAAGCACTAGCCAACCATGCACTTTGTTTAGTAAAAAGCTTCTGGTAAAATGTTTGTTTTTCCAGAAACTTATGTATGCTTGTTTAGATTATAAAAAATGTTCTAAAATGATTTTGGGGATAAAATCTTTTGCAAATGGTGAGTTTTGAACCTACTGACCATAGGAAACACTTTGTGGTATCAAAATGTATTTGGTGAAACAAAAGAATGAATCTTGGATTTAAACCATTTCTAGTCAAATAAAAATATGATTTATTTATTAAAAATGGTTTTGGAAGAAAACTTTGAGAAATGTTTTGGAAATAAAATAACTGACCCTAAACACAATGTTATATGGTTTGAAAACATATTTTGAGAAACCTATAGAATTTTTTCTTATTAAAAGCATTTCTACACCACATAAAATAATGACTTGATTTAAAAATGGTTTATGAAGTAAAATCTTTTGCAAATGGTTTTGCCACTTTATAAAATGACCATTAGGTGCTTTCAAATGTTTATGAACCATTAGAAACCACTTCTACAAATAAAACAATCTTTTGCATGCTTGCATGCATTACTTTGATTTTATCATTTTATGTGATGAATTGCTTGAATGGTAGATTGAAATATTGTTTACTTGATTGATTTGTAGTGAATTGAAGTGAGTGAACATTGCAAAGATCAAGGAGTGAACTTACACTCTCTACCAAAAAGGCAAGTGATGCTTCATACTTTTGTCCCATTATTTTCACTATGCATTAGTGATATTTCTAAGTAGGACTTGCATGGAATTTTTGCTAAGTATAAACTATGCTATGGGAAATCCTAGTAGATGAAACCTTAGTAGAATTTCCTAAGTTAAAGATTCCTACTACTATCATGCTTAGCTTAGCTAGTAGAAAACAAGGGTGGAATATATATATTCATGCTATGGAAAATTTCTAAGTCTGAGGACTTATGTTTTGTTTAATAAAACAACTAAGTGAATGAATCACCTGGGTGGAATGGAAGGAATGGTTTGTGTTGAGTGGTTATGCAAGTCCAGTATGGTGGGGAAAACTTGGGCATCACCAAGTCCAGTATAATGGGGAAAACTTGGTATCTCACTTGTGGATGGCCACCCAGGAAAAAAGAGATTTGAGATGTCAAATGTTGAGAACCTTCAAGTGCAGTCACTTGGCATTATGGGCTCTGCCTGGATCATATAGGTTGCAAGAACTTATCCAAATGGACAGTTGGTGGTAGGGGAATGATAGGTTGGAGCGCGTCCATTCCGGTCTAAGGGAAGGCTTCTGAAAGATCTTGTCTTGGTGAAACCAAGTCTTATGGGGAAAGTGCACAACCTCTACAGAGTGTAAAATCTAAGTACTTAGCCATGTCCCTGGCAAAGGACAATTTGAGCATCAAGACATGGAAGCTATCAAGAATCTCATCATCCAAATTTCTAAGTTAAAAACTTGTGGGTGAACAAGGGATTGAAAGGATCACCAATTTCTATTGGGAGATGCCTAGGGAAAGATTTTGTCAAGCAAAAACTTAGTGTTTTCAAATGATAAGGAAAATCTATTTCGAGCAAAGCAAGCCTAAGCTCCACTTAGCCAAATGCATATAGATGATAGACTCCACTATACTACCATAGTATCACTTGCCAATACAATTCAAATGTATTGACCCTTTGTGGCTGTAACTTGTTATGTTGCAGGTTTGATTGATATTAGTGAAGTTTAATGATTAGGATTACAAGTCTACAACCAACATGTCTGCCTGTGGCACTTTGAAGATGAAGGACCCCATGTTATTGTTATATTCTGCTGCATTGTAATGAGATAGCCAAATGAGCTATGTAAGATGTAATAAATTACTTTATTCCTGGTTATAAAGTTGTATTATGACCTTTGTTTCTTGATATTACATCTTAACTGTGGATGCTAGCTATTGATCCAGGGACTAGCATTGTAAACACAGGGATCTATACCTTATTAAAGGCTGGGAACCTTACACCAAATAACAACAAGAAAGATGATGCTATGAATGCAAAGGTTTGAGCTCTCTCCGAATGATGTGATCGAGACACCCGCTTGAGATCCCCTCTTGATAGTACGACTATCTATCCTAAAACCGGTCTCCCAACTAACAAAACAAGGCTGGCAAAAGAGAATCCCTATCAAGAACATACCTTTGCCTTGAGCATTCCACTTGAACTTGATGTAGACCGTCTTGTTCTTCTAGAGTGGGAACATCTTCCTTGTTTGCTCTTGCTTGATAAAGATGAAGACTTGCAAATTGCTCCCCTCATACTCCATGGGGAAACCTTTTCTTTGAACTTGTCTTCATCACCCCATGATCACGAGGATGCCAAGCTTCAAGCATGAGATCTTCTAGAGATGGTGCATCTTGACCTCGCCCTTCTTCATCCCTTCTTGAGGTTGATCCACCTTGATGCAACTCTTTGCACATGTCTTGATCAACCTTCAAGCTCATTCTTTATTCATGATTCCAATGGCACAAAGCCCTTGGACATTTCTTCATCTTTCAACCTTGAGACCAACACATGGCCCAAGCGATGCCAATGGACAAAACTACAAGTGAAACTCAATTTACACATTAGTCCATAGATATTGTCATTACTTACCAAAACCACACATGGGGGCATACCTGCCCTTTCAATTGTGTCATTGAAGTTGTATATGCTTGCATCTATACGTTGGGATTAGCAGAACCGTGTTGTCACGGGGAACGCTTTCAACACTTATGGATACATATCTAGTTGATATCATGCTCTTTTGTTTGCGGATGTCGACGGTGTGAAATAAAAGGGGAGCTTGTAAGTCCATGGAGTTATGTATGTGTGTTAGAGAAACGCCTGGGCCGCTAGCCTAAGCCATGCCTAATCATGGTGGAAACTTGCAGCATCACCATAGTGATCAATCTGTGAAGCATCCTCAATAAAAACCTATGCAAATAGCAAATAAAAAGATCGCTGAGATGCTCATTTTCTGCTTGCCTTGTCATTTTTATTATGGGATAGCTCATGTATCATGTGCAAGGGGTACCCCGTTGGCGGTTCTTTATGATACACATATACTTACAATGACAAGAACTTACTGGTAACTAAAGTTGAATAGCATGAGGAGCGGCCCTCGTACTCAAGGGACATGAGATTGCAAACTTATATTTCGTTAAGCATATACTCCATATTTTTTCACTTTAACCTTAAGCACCTCAAGATGCTTATGATAGGGACAATGAGGGCTCAAAGCTAGTAAGTACCATAATCTTTTGGAAGCTCTTTATCCGGATGCGGTAGAAACTCCCAGGCCGGGTAATCTGGCCTCCCCTCGGCCGTATTATCCGGCCTTGTGAGTCCAGAGAACAATAACCTTATGAAAATTCTGGTGATTGGCAAACCTCTCATCCTACTTCCATTGATACGTCCAAAACGTATCTACTTTCCTGAACACTTTTGCTATTGTTTCTCCTCTAAACTTGTGCGATTTGGATACATCTAACATGGACTGACGTTGTTTTTAGCAGAATTACCATGGTGTCTAGTTTTTGTGCAAAAAATCAACTATCAGGAAAAATCCCGGAAAATATGCCAAAAATTGTAGGGGTTCATAGCATGGAAAAAAAATTCTACCGCATGCACACAAACAAGCCAAGATATAGCTACTAGATTGTAGCAACGAGTCGATTAGAGTACCCACCCTTGAAGATTCCAAAGAGGTTAAGGAGAGCGGATTCTCGTGGGTGATGTAGTCGTCCACTTGCCGATCTCAAGATCGCGTAGATGATCCTTCCGACGCTGCATTCCGGCAGCGATTCCGCAGTCGGTCACACATTCGGTACTCAATGAAGACATTCCTCTCCCTTGATCCAGCAGGTAGTGGAGGTTGTAGTTCTCTCCTTGCGATTCCGGCAGCACGACGGCGTGGTGTCGGAAGTAGAGGGATAATCCTGCAGGGCTTTGCCTAAGCCGGAGCAGGTTATGGTGGATCTAGGGTTTCCGGTGATCTAGGGTTTAGAGGGCCGGAGAGTAGGAGGCGTGGCCGGCGGCAGCGCAGCGGCGGCGGCACGACGGCTAGGTGGGGAGGGCTGGTGTTGTGTGTCCTTGGGCCACCCCTCCCCTCTATTTATGAGAGGGAGGGCAGCTTGGGAGAGGGGAATTTGAATCCTTACCCAAATCCCTCTCCTAGTTGGCTTATGGTGGAGGAAAAGAAGGATTCTTTCCTTCCTCCACCAGGATACATTTCCAAACTTGCCTTTTGACTTTCAATTTGGAGCTAGATTTCTTTCTTGCAAATGCCCCAACCAAGTGACCTAGGACATGATTCAATCATTCCACTTATTCATGACACATTCATGTACCCTTCCCATTCCGGTCCGGTGAATCTTCTAGACCCTTCTAGAACCTCTCCGATGAAAACATCGGAATCATTCCCGAACTCTGGAATTGGACTTTCCTTATATGAATCCTATTCTCTGGACCATTACGGATCTCCTCGTGATATCCCGGATCCCATCCGAGACTCTGAACTACATTCGGTTTCCCTACTTACATTCCATATCTACTAAACATCATCGAATCCTTAAGTGTGTCTCCCTACGGTTCGTGAATTATGCAGACATGACCGAGACTCTTCTCCAATCAATAACCAATAGAGGACTCTGGAAATTCATATGGTTCCCACATATTTCTACGATTACTTTGCGATCAAATGAACCACTTACATACGATACCAATTTCCCTTTGTCTCGCGATAGTTTACTTATCCAAGGTCTGATCGTCGGTATCTCTGCATACCTACTTCAACCTCGTTACTGATAAGTACTCTTTTCTCGTTCCCGTGATATGTGATCCCTTGTGAGCCAATCACATTCTTGCAAGCTAATTGGATGACATTCCACCGAGAGGGTCCAGAGTATATCTATCCGTCATATGGATGGACAAATCCCACTATTGATCCATGTGCCTCAACACATACTTTCCGAACACTCAATGCCATCTTTATAACCACCCAGTTAAGGTGCGGTGTTTGATGTCATCAAAGCATCCTTCCGGTGATGGTGATTAGCATGATCTCATGGTCGAAGGAATTAGGTTACCATGTATCTGAAAGCTTGTAGCAAACGAACTATTGAAATGACTTGATCTTTATGCTACCCTTATATATAGGAGTATGTCCATCACATCATTCTCCTAATGATATGATCTTGTTGTTAATAACATCTCAATGTTCATGATCGGGAAACAACGATCATCTATTAACCAACAAGCTAGTATTACAAAGAGGCTTTACCAGGGACTCTAATTTAGTTTACAAATCACACAAGTATTAATGTTTCCGGTTAATACTATTATATCATGAATGTAAACATTTATCATAAACACAAAGATATAATAATAACTACTTTTATTATTGCCTCTAGGGCATATCTCCAACAGTCTCCCACTTGTACTAGAGTCAACTAATCTAGATTACATGGTAATATACGAAACACCCATGGCGGTTTGGTGCTGGTCATGTTTTGCCCTCGGGAGAGGTTTAGTCAACGGATCCGTCACATTCAGATATGTGTGTACTTTGCAAATCTTTATGTCACCCATCTTGGACATGCTCTCGAATAGCGTGAAAACGCAAGTTGATATGCTTCAGCTTCTTGTGTGACCTTGGTTCTTGCGTATTGTCTATGGCGCCCATGTTATCACAGTAGATAGACATTGGGTCCATCGCACTTGGAACCACACCAAGCTCTGTGATGAACTCCTTCATACATATCGCCTCTTGTGAAGCCTCCGAAGCAGCTATGTATTCTGATTCAGTTGAAGATCTCGCCACAACGCTTTGCTTTGCACTCCTCCAGCTTATTGTTGCACCATTAAAAGTAAATACGTATCCAGATTGAGATTTAGAAACATCCGGATTGGTGTTCCAACTAGCATCGGTGTAACCATTAACAACGAGTTGTTCATCACCTCCATAAGAAAGAACCATATCCTTAGTTCTTATCAAATACTTAAGGATGTTTTTGACCGTTGTCCAATGATCCACTCCTGGACCACTTTGATATCTGTTAGTCAAACCAATAGCATATGCAATGTCGGGTCTTGTACATAGCATGGCATACATGATAGATCCTATGGCTGAGGCATAGAGAGTCTTACTCATCCTTTCTCTATCTTCTGCCGTAGCAGGACTTTGAGTTTTACTCAAGGTCGTATTGGGCAACATGGGCAAGAACCCTTTCTTGCTATCTTCCATTCCAAATCTCTTTAGAACTTTGTCCAAATATGTACTCTATGACAATGATATTAGGCGTCTCGATCTATCTCTATAAATCTTTATGCCTAATATGTAAGCTGCTTCGCCAAGATCTTTAATTGAAAAACTATTATTCAAATAATCCTTGACACTATTAAGAAGGTCTACATCATTCCCAATCAACAATATGTCATCCACATATAGTACTAGGAATGCTACAGAGCTCCCACTCACTTTCTTGTAAATACAAGCTTCTCCATAAGTTTGTATAAAACCAAAACTTTTGATCACCTTATCAAAACGTTGATTCCAACTTCGGGATGCTTGCTTCAATCTATAAATGGACCGTTGAAGTTTGCATACCTTGTTAGCATCTTTAGGATCGATATAACCTTTGGGTTGTACCATATACAACTCCTTATCAATGTCTCCATTGAGGAACGTCGTTTTGACATCCATCTGCCATATCTCATAATCATAATATGCAGAGATTGCTAACAAAATCCTCACAGACTTTAGCTTCGCTACCGGTGAGAAATTCTCATCGTAGTCAACCCCTTGAATTTGCGGAAACCCTTTTGCGACAAGTCGAGCTTTATAGACAGTAACATTACCATTAGAATCTGTTTTCTTCTTGAAAATCCATTTGTTCTCGACAGCCTTCCGACCATCCGGTAAGTCCACCAAAGTCCATACTTGTTTTTCGTACATGGATCCAATCTCGGATTTCATGGCTTCTTTTCATTTATTGGAATCTGGGCTCATCATCGCTTCCTCATATGTCACAGGGTCGTCGAAGTTGTCTACCAACATGACACTCATAACAGGATCATACAAATCGGGAGTGGTACGAGATCTCGTTGACCTGCGAGGTTCCATAGTAACTTCAACCGAAGTTTCATGATCAACATCATTAGCTTCCTCTATTATTGGTGTAGGCGCCACATGAACTACTTCCGTTGTTGCGCTACTCTCAAATCCGAGAGAAGGTTCAACAACCTCGTCAAGTTCTACCTGCCTTCCAGTCACTTCTTTCGAGAGAAAATCCTTCTCTAAAAAGGATCCATTCTTAGCAACGAAGATTTTGCCTTCGGATCTTTGATAGAAGGTATACCCAATAGTTTCCTTCGGGTATCCTCGAATACGCATTTTTCCGCTTTGGGTTCAAGCTTGTCGGGCTGTAACTTCTTTATATAAGCTTCATAGCCACAAACTTTAAGGAACGACAATTTAGGTTTGTTCCCAAACCATAATTCATATGGTGTCATTTCAACAGATTTAGATGGTGCCCTATTTAAAGTGAATGCAGTTGTTCCTAATACATAACCCCAAAATGATAGCGGTAAATCTATAAGTGACATCATAGAACGAACCATATCTAAGAGAGTTCGATTACGACGTTCGGACACACCATTACGTTGTGGTGTTCCTGGCGGTGTCAATTGTGAAAGTATTCCGCATTTCTTCAAATGCTCACCAAACTCGTAACTAAGATATTCACCTCCACAATCAGATTGTAGAAACTTAATCTTCTTGTTACGTTAATTCTCTACTTCACTTTGAAATTCCTTAAAACTTCTCGATAGTTTTGGACTTATGTTTCATGAAATAGATATACCCATATCTACTCAAGTCATCCGTGAAAGTAAGAACATAATGATAACCACCGTGCGATGCTACACTCATTGGACCACACATATCGGTATGTATGATTTCCAGTAAGTCCGTAGCTCGCTCCATCATACCAGAAAATGGAGTCTTAGTCATTTTACCCATCAGACATGCTTCGCATTTTTCAAGTGATTCAAGAAGTCCATCGGAATGGAGTTTCTTCATACGCTTCACTCCAATGTGACCAAGACGACAGTGCCACATATAGGTCGAGTTATCGCTCAGTTTCAAACGTTTAGCTTCAGTGTTATTAATATGTGTATTACTAAAATCGAGATTCAACTGGAAAAGACCATCTATCAAAGGTGCATGTGCATAAAACATATTAATCATATAAATCGAATAACCATTATTCTCGGACTTAAACAAGTAACCCTCTCGCAATAAACATGATCCGGATATAATGTTCATGGTCAACGCAGGCACCAAATAACAGTTATTTAAGTATAAAACTAATCCCGATGGTAGATGAAGAGGTAGCGTGCCGACCGCGATTGCATCAACCTTTGATCCATTTCCAACACGCATCGTCACCTCGTTCTTCGCTAGTTTCCATCTATTCTGTAGCACCTGTTTAGAGTTACAAATATGAGCAACCGAACCAGTATCACATACCCAGGCACTATTACGACTACTAGGGAGATACACATCAATAACATGTATATCAGATATACCTTTCTTCTTGATGTTATCGTTCTTCAAATCCGCCAAGTACTTAGGGCAATTCCCTTCCAGTGACCTTCTCCCTTGCAGTAAAAGCACTCAGTATCAGCCTTAGGCCCAGCCTTGGTCTTCTTCGTCGGCGTGGTAACTTTCGTACCGCCCTTCTTGAAGTTTCCCTTTTTCTTAGACTTGCCTTGCTTCTTGAATTTGGTGGTCTTATTGACCATCAACACTTGGTGCTATTTCTTGATCTCCACTTTCGCAAACTTTAACATGGAGAAGAGTTCGGGCAACGACTTGTCCATGTTTTGCATATTGTAGTTCATCACAAAGTTCTTGTAACTTGGTGGTAGTGATTGGAGGACACGGTGGATCCCCAAAGCATTAGGAATCACTATACCCAAGCTTTGGAGCTTACTTACGTGCCCAGACATCTTAAGCACATGCTCACTAATGGAGTTGCGCTCTTCCATCTTGCAGTTAAAGAACTTTTCAGAAGCCTCATAACTCTCAACTGTCGCATGATCCTCAAATATCATTTTGAGTTCACGGACAATATCATGTGGGTCAAAGTTCTCAAACCTTTCTGAAGCTCAGATTCCAAACTATATAAGATAACACATTGAACTGTGGAGTACTGATTCTTCCGAGCGAGGAAAACATTCTTTACCTCATCGGTAGCATCAGCTACAGGCGGGTCACCTAGCGGTGCATCCAACACATAGGTCAAATTACCAGCATTGAGGACAATCCTCAAGTTGCGGAACCAATCCGCGAAGTTGCTTCCATTGTTTTTCAACTTTTCTTTCTCTAGGAACGCATTAAAATTGATGATAGGGGCCGCCATTGATCTACAACATATTTTCAATAGTTTAGACTAAGTTTATGAAAAATTAGTTCTAATTAATAGTTAAATTAATCTAGGTAAACTCACACTCAAAACAATATCCCTCGCATTGTTTTAGTGATCACACGAACCAAATACAATGGTACTCAATGAAGACATTCCTCTCCCTTGTTCCAACAGGCAGTGGAGGTTGTAGTTCTGTCCTCGCGATTCCGGCAGCACGATAGCGTGGTGTCGGAAGTAGAGGGATGATCATGCAAGGCTTCGCCTAAGCCGGAGAAGGTTATGGTGGATCTAGGGTTTCCGGCGATCTAGGGTTTAGAGGGCCAGAGAGGAGGAGGCGGCGGTAAGCAACGCTGGCGCTGGGGGGCGGCGGCGCGGCTGCTAGGTGGGGAGGTCTTGTGTTGTGTGTCCTTGGGGCACCCCCTCCCCTCTATTTATGAGAGAGAGGGCAGCTTGGGAGAGGGAGTTTGAATCCTTCCCCAACTCTCTCTCCTAGTTGGCTGATGGTGGAGGGAAAGAAGGATTCTTTCCTTCCTCCACCAGGATACATTGTCCCAGTTTGACTTTTCAAACTTGCCTTTTGACTTTCAATTTGGAGCTAGATTTATTTCTTGCAAATTCCCAACCAAGTGGCCTAGGACATGATTCAATCATTCCACTTATTCATGACACATTCATGTACCCTTCCCATTACGGTCCGGTGAATCTTCTAGACCCTTCTAGAAACTCTCCGATGAAAACATCGGAATCATTCCCGAACTCCGGAATTGGAATTTCCTTATATGAATCTTATTCTTTGGACCATTCCAGATCTCCTCGTGATATCCCGGATCCCATCCGAGACTCCGAACAACATTCGGTCTCCCTACTTACATTACATATCTACTAAACATCATCGAATCCTTAAGTGTGTCTCCCTACGGTTCGTGAATTATGCAGACATGACCGAGACTCTTTTCCGATCAATAACCAATAGAGGAATCTGGAAATTCATATGGTTCCCATATATTTCTACGATTACTTTGTGATCAAATGAACCACTACATACAATACCAGTTTCCCTTTGGCTCGCGATAGTTTACTTATCCAAGGTCTGATCGTCGGTATCTCTGCATACCTAGTTCAACCTCGTTACTAATAAGTACTCTTTTCTCGTTCCCGTGATATGTGATCCCTTGTGATCCAGTCACATGCTTGCAAGCTAATTGGATGACATTCCACCGAGAGGACCCAGAGTATATCTATCCGTCATATGGATGGACAAATCCCACTCTTGATCCATGTGCCTCAACACATACTTTCCAAACACTCAATTCCATCTTTATAACCACCCAGTTATGGTGCGGTGTTTGATGTCATCAAAGCATCCTTCCGGTGATGGTGATTAGCATGATCTCATGGTCGAAGGAATTAGGTTACCATGTATCAGAAAGCTTGTAGCAAACGAACTATTGAAATGACTTGATCTTTATGCTACGCTTATCTATAGGAGTATGTCCATCACATCATTCTCCTAATGGTATGATCTTGTTGTTAATAACATCTCAATGTTAATGATTGGGAAACCACGATCATCTATTAACCAACAAGCTAGTATTACAAAGAGGCTTTACCAGGGACTCTAATTTAGTTTACAAATCACACAAGTATTAATGTTTCTGGTTAATACTATTATAGCATGAATGTAAACTTTTATCATAAACACAAAGATATAATAATAACTACTTTTATTATTGCCTCTAGGGCATATCTCGAACAAAAATCCTATTTCACCAGAAGATCCACAGAGCCAGAATACGAGACGAAGATCCACGGAGCCAGAATACGAGACGGAGTGGAACCCTGGGGGGCCACACCCCCTACCGCGCGGGTGGGACCAACCCGCGCCTGGAGGGGGTGTGGCCACCCCAGGCACCCCCTCAGCCTCCCTCTTCGCCTATAAGTTGCCTCTTGACCTAAAAACCGAGGGGGTCGATGTTTTTCCAAAAAGAGTTCCGCCGCGCCGCCACCACCAGAAACCGCGATTCGGAACCAGAAACTCTGTTATGGCACCCTGCCAGGACGGGGAATTTGGAGAGGATCATCGCCATCATCATCAACAACGCCTCTCCATCAACCATCCATGTTTCCCTCATCCATGAGTGAGTAATCCCCCATTGTAGGCTATGGGGATGGTAGGGATTGTATGAGTTCTATCATATAATCGAATAAGATTGTTAGGGCATGGTGCCTAGTATATCTATTAGTGCTATTTGACTTTGTTGCAACTTGTTGTGCTTAATGCTTGTCACTAGGGCCCGAGTGCCATGATCTCCAATCTGAACTTATTATTGAATCATTATGATAGTATTGTTTGTGATCTTATCTACAAGTTCTGTACATATATCATTGTTCGGATCCAAAGGCCTGAAGTGACAGAAATTGGGATAACCTGAGGCGATGGCTGTGATGTGAGGATCACGTGTGTTCATGGAGTGTTAATGCTTTGCTCCGGTGCTCTATTAAAAGGAGCACCTTAATTTCTAGTAGTTCCCTTGAGGCCCCGCTGCCATGGGCTGGTAGGACAAAAGATGTTGTGCAAGTTCTCATTGCGAGCACGCATGACTATATATGGAGCACATGCCTATGGTTATTTATTACTTGGGTGCTTTATCTTATTTATCTGCAATTGCCCTAGATTTTGAAATTACATGTTTATACTTGTCCATGCAACGCCCATCCATCCATCCCTATGCCTATTGCGCTCATATCCTACTGTTTGCTACTTCTGTTACTGTTGCTCTTGTTTTACTGCTGCTGTTGCTTTGCTATTGCTACTACAAAACTGTTGCTACTGATAAACTACTATGAGCAAGAACTATTTCCAGGTGCAGCTGAATTGACAACTCAGTTGTTAAGGCTTGCAAGTATTCTTTGGCTCCCCTTGCGTCGAATCAATAAATTGGGTAATTCTACCCTCGAAGACTGTTGCGATCCCCTACACTTGTGGGTAATCACCAGTCATGAACTTGTTATTAATCAAGGTCATGTTATTGGTCAATATGAGGACCATAATGTTGAAGAAATTCCTCCAAGGAACAATAAGGAAATTGAAACTCGTCACAAAGCTCGAGCTGAAAGAAACCTAGAAGTTAGAGGTCACACACTTGATAAAGTGGTTGTTGATATAACAATAAGGGTGTCCACAAGAAGAGAGTTAGAAAATTTTAGTGACCATCAAGCTCATATCTCTATGGTGGAACCTAAAAAGGTATTTGAAGTGCTTGAAGATCCAGATTGGGTGTTGTCTATGCATGAAGAACTGATGACTCCTTGTTGACGTGGAGCACTTCGTCGGTAAACCCCAAGAGCAAGGTGTGAAGTAGCACAGCAACAAGTCTTCCCTCAGTAAGAAACCAAGATTATCGAACCAGTAGGAGGAAGGAAACGTCTCAAAGGTGTTGCAAGCAACATGGAAACCTGCACAACACAAACTCAAGACTTTGCCCCAACGAACAGTGAGGTTGTCAATCTCACCGGTTGCTGTGACAATGGATTAACTGTATGGTGTGGAAGGTGATGATGGTTTGCAGCAAGTAAACAGTAATAGTGGAGGATGTATTAATGGTAAATATTGGACCGGGGTAAACAAATTACAACAGGGCAATTGACAGGACCGAGCAAGGCATAACAATGCAATACTAGACAAAAATATCCTATGAGATTTGATTGGGCAATACAACAATATACATAGACTGTCATCCAACTGCATCTATGACTAGAAGTCCACCTTTGGGTTATCATATGAACCCCCTCCGGTATTAAGTTGCAAGCAACAGACAACTTCTTTAAGCAAAGTGTGTAAGGTAAACAATCCACTTGTTCCATGAACAAGAGACCGTTGTTTTCTCCCTAGTGGCAAGAACACATCTACAACCGTAGAGATTTATGTCACTTCCCTTGATTGAGTAGAGGTGTCACATCCCAAGATTTTCCAAATCTTGTAATGTGAAAATAAATTAATAAAATAAAACTTTGTTAATTTTCAGAGCCAGAAGAAACTTTTTGAATACAATTGGAACCTCAAACCCATTTGAATTAAAATAAACCTCAAGAGATTTAAAAAGATAAACATTTAATAAAAGGAAAATAAAAACATTTGGAAATACTATTTTGAAACAATTAAAGGAAAGGATTTGTTTTCAAATGAAATAGAAGTTTTATAAATTAAGATTATTAAATAAAGGAAAATTAAACCTTGACCAAACTTTGGGAATTAAAACATTTTAGTTTTGAATAAAAACAACAAAGGTTTAGTTAAAATAAAATAATAAAGAATTAATATCCAAACTTTATTAAAATAAGAAGTTTTACCAAATTCATTAAAACATCAAAACATATTAAATTGTTTTAAATAGGTTTTCCAAACATTTTATATTCTCTAATAAAACCTACTAAAATATTTTGATTTTATTTTAGATTTCAAAAATAAATATTCTCAATAAAACAAACCCTAGTGGTTTTAACAATGAAAGTCTATTTTATATTAAATAGTGGACTCTAAAATAAAATGATATTTTGTTTTAAAACAAATTTCTCAATATTATATATTCCCAGATTAAACCTACTAATTTTATATTTAGGTTTCAAATAAAGATTTTATTAATAAAATCAAACTCTAATTGATTTCATAACTAAGTTCCATTTTTGGACCCTAAAGTAAAAGGATTATTTTGTTTTAAACAAGTTTTCAAAATATTCTTTATTAACAAATAAAACCTACTGATTTGAATTTGAAAGCATTTGAAATTCAAATAGAGATTTTATTAAACCAAACCCTATTTTTATTAATAAACCATAGTCCATTTTATTTAACTAATAAATGGAACTTAAAAAGATTTAAAATAATATTTTATTTTAGAATGTGAATTGTGATGATAAACAGAACCAAAAACTCATTACAATGGTTTGAATTATTTGAATCATTGTCTTGTTGTTTGAATTGTGAAATGAAATTCAAATCAGTAAATAAAATGGAAAAAGGAAAATGTTTCTGTACAAAAAAAAAAGGGGGGGAAACAACAGCAGCCCAACTACCCAGCCCAGGAAGCCCACCAGCCCATCTCCCCTATCCCCGAACCGTTTTTTTTCCCTCACTACTGAAACAGCCCGCCAAGTCGCTGACATGTGGACCGTCCCTCTCCCTCTTTTTCCCACTGACACAACGACCCCACACTACCCTCCTTCTTCCCCACCCCCTCGCGAACTGTTCTTCCTCCTCCCTTAGCTGCTGCATAAATTCCCCAGCGTAATTCACCTTAACGCAACGAATTAAACCGGCATTGATCACGCACGTTTAATCGCCCACGCCCTCTCCTCCATTCCCCTCTGTCATCACTCCTTCTCCGCCCCGAGGCTGCCACAATTCGACCCAGAGCTCCCTCTGCCTCCGACGACCCCTCTCGCCAATTCCGGCCAGCACACGCTCCCTTCCGCCTCACTGAGCACACAAACAAGTTCCCCACTTCCTCAAGCTCCTCTCTGTACTCTCCTTTCAACCGCGGGCGCGCCAGGAAGCTGTCTTCGACAAAAGTTCTGACCGCCGCCGTCTTCCTCAACTCCGACGACGCCCACAGGTGATTCCAGACCACCCCGACCCCTATCGTTCACACACACGCCTTCTTCGTATCCTTGCGCTCCTGACCATGTGCCTCGTTTGTCTCTGGGTGACTCCTAGCTTCGTCTTCGACTTCGACCAGAGCCGTCCGTCGCCAGTATCGACTCCGGCGAGCAATTCCGCCCAACCTCGTGCGCCCCCTGCCTCCCCAAGAGCACGTTGAGCATCAGCATCATCCCGCGAATCAGGTGAGCCCCCTCTCTCTCTTTCTCGCTTCCGGTAACGCCGGCGATGCCACTGCCGAGCCGCCGCCGCCGCGCGACGGAATCCACCGCCGCCAGTTCTAGGTCAATAGATAGGAACCGTTGGATGCAGATCCACTGGCTGAGATAGAACGACTTAAACGCGAAGAGGTACTCGATCTGAGCCACACGATTGAGTTAGATCCAACGCGTCTGGGCGTGATCCGCAGCGAAGCGGTATCCGCGAATGAGAAGCTGCCGCGTGTCCAGTGTTCGATTTAAATCAGAAATTTGAATCAGATTTAATTGCAAACTTCAAACCTTTGTAACTTTTGATCCATACGTCCAAATTTGACAAATTTTATATCAAAAGATTCAGGAGAACAAGCCCTAGCCAACCATGGCCTTAGTTTGTCAAATAGTATTTGTTAACTTGTTTAAATTTGCAGATTCTTTTGTGTGCTTGCTAACATTAGAAAAATCATTTAAAAATGTATTTTGAGATCAAACCTTTGCCAATTGGGTTGTTGTGACCCTACTGACCCTAGGAACCAACCCATAGTATTAAAAATGATTTTGGTGAAATTTAAGTTGAATTATTTAACTTAGTCATTTTCTAGCCAAATAAAAGGAATAGTTTTTATTATAAAAATGTTTATGGAAAAGAAACTTTGAGAAAATAGTTGGACCAAACCTACTGACCCAAAAACACCAAGTTTTGCAATAGCAACTCATTTGGTGAACCCTATGGGCTAATGCCTTAGTAAAAATATTTCTACACCACATAAAAATAACACTTTGTTTTGAAAATGGTTTTAAAGTAAAATCTTTTGCAAATGACTTAGCCACTTTAGAGAATGACCATTAGATGTACCCAAATGACTATGACCCACTAGAAACCACTTTTTCAAACAAAACAAAGCTTGGCATGCTTGCATGCATTTCTTTGACTATGTTATTTATGTGTGTGGTTTTGCTTGATTGGTAGATTGAGTTTGTGCCTTGCTTGATTGATTTGTAGTGACTTGAAGAGTGTGATTGTTGCAAAGATCAAGAAGTAAACCTATACTCTACCAAAAAGGCAAGTGATGCTTCATACTTTTTATCCTATTACTTTCACTATGCATTAGTGATTTTGTTAAGTAAAACTTGCATGGATTTTGCTAAGTATAAATCTTGCTATAGGAAAACATAGTAATGAATCCTTAGTAGGATTTTCCTAAGTTAGAGATTCCTACTACTACCAAGCTTAGCCTAGCTAATAGAAAACTTGGGTGGAATATATTCACACTATGAAAATTATTCTAAGTCTGTGGACTTAAATTTTGTTTAATAAAACAACTAAGTTAAATGAATCACCTGGGTGGAATGGGCTTGCTTGGTGGAGAATGGTTGAGTGGTTCACAAGGCCCATATTTATGGTTAACCTTGTGTATCTCACTTGTGGATGGCCACCCAGGAAACAAAGGGATTTGAGATGTCAAATGTTGAGAAGCTTCAAGTGCAACCACTTGGCAATATGGGCTCTGCCATGATCATATAGGTTGCAAGAACTTAGCCAAATGGACAGTGGGTGGTAGTGTTTTGATAGGTTGGAGCGCGTCCATTTTGGTCTAAGGGAAGGCTTCTGAAAGATTTTGTCTTGGGAAACCAAGTCTTGTGGGTAAAGTGCACCACCTCTGCAGAGTGTAAAACCTAAGTACTTAGCCATGTCCCTGGTAAAGGACAATTTGAGCATCAAGACATGGAAGCAATCAAGAATCTCATCATTCCAATTTCTAAATAAAAACTTGTGGGTGAACAAGGGATTGTGTGTATTCTTCAATCTTTGATGGAAAGATGGCTTGATTTAAGGATCTTGAAATCTTGGATTGAAGAAAATTGTTTTGCCAAGCAAATCTTCAGTCTTTGATTGGTAGATGCCCTGAGTGGATCTCCAGTCTTTGATTAGTAGATGTCTTGGAAAGTTTTTGCCAAACAAAAACTTAGTATTTTCAAAATGATAAGAAAAATCTATTTTGAGCAATGCAAGCCTCAATTCCACTTAGCCAAATGCATATAGGTGATAGACTCCACTATATTACCATAGTATCACTTGCCAATACAATACAAATGTATTGACCCTTTGTGGCTGTAACTTGTATGTTGCAGGTTTGATTGTTTAGAGAAGATTGATTGTTTAGGATTACAAAGTCTACAACCAACATCTGCCTGTGGCACTTTGAAGATGATGGACCCATGATTATAGTTATTCCGCTGCAATGTAATGTAATAGCCATATGAGCTATGTATGATGTAATAAAATTATGTTATTCCTGGTTATAAAGTTATATTATGACCTTTGTTTCTTGATATTACATCTTAACTGTGGATGCTAGCTATTGATCCAGGGACTAGCATTGTAAAACACAGGAGGACTCTACCTTATCAGGTTGGGACCCCTAACAGATGGTATCAGAGCATTGTGTTGCCTGTAGGATTTGTAAACCCTAGGATTGGACAAAAACCCTTAGAAAAATAGGAGTGTATTTATTCCAAAAACTTATTTACAAAAAAAACACTTGTAAACTCTTTCCTTAACCATTTTGGTTTCAACTCTACATTCTCTTCTATTTCAACTTGATGGAAAACCTACCCCATGACCAAAGACTACACCACATGCAAAAGACTTCTTCAACATCTTCAACTCTAATGACTTCAACATCTTCAGCATAATCACTAAGGATTACAAGTGAAACAAGGAAATCTTGCTCAAGAATTAGAGACTGAGAGAATGCAAAATAAGAAGGAGCCATCAACAACTTTGAAGTATTATAACCAAGAGTTTATCTCAAGGAAACCAAGATATCATGCAAGAAGAATCAACCAAGAAGGAAAGGAAATCACAAGTAAACCATATAGATGGACCACCATATTTTAGTTAAGTCAAACCACCAACTTATGTGGTGTAACAAAAATATTTTGTTGCCTAAAAATATGCTTGAACCTTGTTTGAGTGAAATGTTTGGTTTGTGATTGCATGCACATTGTTTGTGTGAATTGTGATGTGTGTGATTAGAAAAATTTCCTTAGAAATATCTTGCCTACTCTAATCTCCCTTCAACCCAAAACAGATGACTACTCCAAGAGACTCCAACAACAACCAAGTGATCAACATGAGAGAACTTATAGCAACCCAAAACCAGTTGAGCCAAGAGACAACTCAGCTTTTAGCCAACAACAATGGACTAGACCCAGCCATACAAAGGATTTTCAAACTTCAATCCCAATTGTTGCAAGGATTAGTTACTCAAGTGATCAACATGAGAGAAAACTTTTCCCAAGGAGCTAATGACAACAAGGATGACAAAGATGTTATTCTAGAAGGAACCAAAACTAGCAATATTTTTAGAGACAAGGATCATGCATCCAAGGAACATGAAGATCAATGCCTCAAGAAGAGAGAAAGATCTCCCACTCATGAAGAACATGAACTAGAAGAACTCCTAGCTTTGGAGAGACCCAAGAAGAAAAGAAATTTCCCAACACTAGCAAGAAGGATATTACTCAAGAGCAATGTTACACTTGCAAAGAGATGGGACACTATGCCAATGAATGCCGAAAAGAAGAAGAGACAAGAAGACAAACAAAAGCTAGTGAAACCCAAGATAAGGAAGAATTTTAGCCAAGTGATGTGCAAATATTGCAAAGAGTTTGGACATTATGCAAACTACTGTCCAGAAAATATAAAACATAAGATAAACCAGCCTTTGAGAGATATCAGCCAAGTGATATGTTACAATTGAAGAACCCAGGACACTATGCAAGCAATCGTCCAAAAGATGAAGAACAAGTTGATCAAGCCTATGGAGAAACTCAACCTTGGACCATAAGTCAATTATGGAAACAATGGACACTATGCAAAAGTTTTCCAGGAGGAAGTTTTCCCAGGATCCCAAGAAGGACAATGTGTAATTTTTGTTTGAAAATTTTTAAGGGTGGTAGTACCCTAGTTGTTTGAACATGCTTGTAACCCTAATCTTCCCAAATCTCGGGACGAGATTTATTTTAAGGGTGGTAGCCTGTCACATCCCAAGATTTTCCAAATCTTGTAATGTGAAAATAAATTAATAAAATAAAACTTTGTTAATTTTCAGAGCCAGAAGAAACTTTTTGAATACAATTGGAACCTCAAACCCATTTGAATTAAAATAAACCTCAAGAGATTTAAAAAGATAAACATTTAATAAAAGGAAAATAAAAACATTTGGAAATACTATTTTGAAACAATTAAAGGAAAGGATTTGTTTTCAAATGAAATAGAAGTTTTATAAATTAAGATTATTAAATAAAGGAAAATTAAACCTTGACCAAACTTTGGGAATTAAAACATTTTAGTTTTGAATAAAAACAACAAAGGTTTAGTTAAAATAAAATAATAAAGAATTAATATCCAAACTTTATTAAAATAAGAAGTTTTACCAAATTCATTAAAACATCAAAACATATTAAATTGTTTTAAATAGGTTTTCCAAACATTTTATATTCTCTAATAAAACCTACTAAAATATTTTGATTTTATTTTAGATTTCAAAAATAAATATTCTCAATAAAACAAACCCTAGTGGTTTTAACAATGAAAGTCTATTTTATATTAAATAGTGGACTCTAAAATAAAATGATATTTTGTTTTAAAACAAATTTCTCAATATTATATATTCCCAGATTAAACCTACTAATTTTATATTTAGGTTTCAAATAAAGATTTTATTAATAAAATCAAACTCTAATTGATTTCATAACTAAGTTCCATTTTTGGACCCTAAAGTAAAAGGATTATTTTGTTTTAAACAAGTTTTCAAAATATTCTTTATTAACAAATAAAACCTACTGATTTGAATTTGAAAGCATTTGAAATTCAAATAGAGATTTTATTAAACCAAACCCTATTTTTATTAATAAACCATAGTCCATTTTATTTAACTAATAAATGGAACTTAAAAAGATTTAAAATAATATTTTATTTTAGAATGTGAATTGTGATGATAAACAGAACCAAAAACTCATTACAATGGTTTGAATTATTTGAATCATTGTCTTGTTGTTTGAATTGTGAAATGAAATTCAAATCAGTAAATAAAATGGAAAAAGGAAAATGTTTCTGTACAAAAAAAAAAGGGGGGGAAACAACAGCAGCCCAACTACCCAGCCCGGGAAGCCCCCCAGCCCATCTCCCCTATCCCCAACTGTTTTCCTCACTCTGAAACAGCCCGCCAAGTCGTGACATGTGGACCTCCCTCTCCTTTTTCCCATCGACACAACGACCCACACTACCTCCTTCTTCCCACCTCGCGAATCGTTCTTCCTCCTCCCTTAGCTGCGGACATAAATTCCCAGTAATTCACCTTAACGCAACGAATTAAACCGCATTGATCACGCACGCTTAATCGCCACGCCCTCTCCTCCATTCCTCTGTCATCACTCCTTCTCCGCCGAGGCTGCACACGACCCAGGCTCCCTCTCGCCTCCGACCCCTCTCGCCAATTCCGCCAGCACACGCCCTTCCGCCTCACCGAGCACACAAACAAGTTCCCCACTCTCAAGCTCCTCTCAGATCTCCTTTCAACCGCAAGGCCAGAAGCTGTCTTCGACAAAAGTTCGACCGGCCGTCTTCCTCAACTCCGACGACGCCCACAGTGATTCCAACCCCGACCCTATCGTTCACACACGCCTTCTTCAGATCCTTGCGCTCGACCATGTGCCTCGTTTGTCTCTGGTGACTCTAGCCGTCTTCGACTTGACCAGAGCCGTCCGTCGCCAGATGTCGACTCCGTGAGCAATTCCGCCAACCTCTTGCCTGCCTCCCCAAGAGCACGTTGAGCATCAGATCATCCCGCGAATCAGGTGAGCCCCTCTCTCTTTCTCGCTTAGAACTTGGCGATGCATCGCCGAGCCGCCGCCGCTGAATCCATCCACCGCCAGTTCTAGGTCAATAGATAGGAACCGTTGGATGCGATCCACTGGCCGAGATAGAACGACTTAAACGCAAGAGGTACTCGATCTGAGCCACGATTGAGTTAGATCCAACGCGTCTGGGCGTGATCCGCAGCGGTATCCATGAATGAGAAGTCCGCGTGTCCAAGGTTCGATTTAAATCGAAATTTGAATCAGATTTAATTGCAAACTTCAAACCTTTGTAACTTTTGATCCATACGTCCAAATTTGACAAATTTTATATCAAAAGATTCAGGAGAACAAGCCCTAGCCAACCATGGCCTTAGTTTGTCAAATAGTATTTGTTAACTTGTTTAAATTTGCAGATTCTTTTGTGTGCTTGCTAACATTAGAAAAATCATTTAAAAATGTATTTTGAGATCAAACCTTTGCCAATTGGGTTGTTGTGACCCTACTGACCCTAGGAACCAACCCATAGTATTAAAAATGATTTTGGTGAAATTTAAGTTGAATTATTTAACTTAGTCATTTTCTAGCCAAATAAAAGGAATAGTTTTTATTATAAAATGTTTATGGAAAAGAAACTTTGAGAAAATAGTTGGACCAAACCTACTGACCCAAAAACACCAAGTTTTGCAATAGCAACTCATTTGGTGAACCCTATGGGCTAATGCCTTAGTAAAAATATTTCTACACCACATAAAAATAACACTTTGTTTTGAAAATGGTTTTAAAGTAAAATCTTTTGCAAATGACTTAGCCACTTTAGAGAATGACCATTAGATGTACCCAAATGACTATGACCCACTAGAAACCACTTTTTCAAACAAAACAAAGCTTGGCATGCTTGCATGCATTTCTTTGACTATGTTATTTATGTGTGTGGTTTTGCTTGATTGGTAGATTGAGTTTGTGCCTTGCTTGATTGATTTGTAGTGACTTGAAGAGTGTGATTGTTGCAAAGATCAAGAAGTAAACCTATACTCTACCAAAAAGGCAAGTGATGCTTCATACTTTTTATCCTATTACTTTCACTATGCATTAGTGATTTTGTTAAGTAAAACTTGCATGGATTTTGCTAAGTATAAATCTTGCTATAGGAAAACATAGTAATGAATCCTTAGTAGGATTTTCCTAAGTTAGAGATTCCTACTACTACCAAGCTTAGCCTAGCTAATAGAAAACTTGGGTGGAATATATTCACACTATGAAAATTATTCTAAGTCTGTGGACTTAAATTTTGTTTAATAAAACAACTAAGTTAAATGAATCACCTGGGTGGAATGGGCTTGCTTGGTGGAGAATGGTTGAGTGGTTCACAAGGCCCATATTTATGGTTAACCTTGTGTATCTCACTTGTGGATGGCCACCCAGGAAACAAAGGGATTTGAGATGTCAAATGTTGAGAAGCTTCAAGTGCAACCACTTGGCAATATGGGCTCTGCCATGATCATATAGGTTGCAAGAACTTAGCCAAATGGACAGTGGGTGGTAGTGTTTTGATAGGTTGGAGCGCGTCCATTTTGGTCTAAGGAAGGCTTCAAAGATTTTGTCTTGGGAAACCAAGTCTTGTGGGTAAAGTGCACCACCTCTGCAGAGTGTAAAACCTAAGTACTTAGCCATGTCCCAGTAAAGGACAATTTGAGCATCAAGACATGGAAGCAATCAAGAATCTCATCATTCCAATTTCTAAATAAAAACTTGTGGGTGAACAAGGGATTGTGTGTATTCTTCAATCTTTGATGGAAAGATGGCTTGATTTAAGGATCTTGAAATCTTGGATTGAAGAAAATTGTTTTGCCAAGCAAATCTTGTCTTTGATTGGTAGATGCCCGAGTGGATCTCCAGTCTTTGATTAGTAGATGTCTTGGAAAGTTTTTGCCAAACAAAAACTTAGTATTTTCAAAATGATAAGAAAAATCTATTTTGAGCAATGCAAGCCTCAATTCCACTTAGCCAAATGCATATAGGTGATAGACTCCACTATATTACCATAGTATCACTTGCCAATACAATACAAATGTATTGACCCTTTGTGGTCAGAACTTGTATGTTGCAGGTTTGATTGTTTAGAGAAGATTGATTGTTTAGGATTACAAAGTCTACAACCAACATCTGCCTGTGGCACTTTGAAGATGATGGACCCATGATTATAGTTATTCCGCTGCAATGTAATGTAATAGCCATATGAGCTATGTATGATGTAATAAAATTATGTTATTCCTGGTTATAAAGTTATATTATGACCTTTGTTTCTTGATATTACATCTTAACTGTGGATGCTAGCTATTGATCCAGGGACTAGCATTGTAAAACACAGGAGGACTCTACCTTATCAGGTTGGGACCCCTAACAAGAGGAATGAACCCACTATCGAGCATAAATACCCCCTCTTGGAGTCACTAGCAACTACTTGGCCAAGATAGCTACTAACAACGGAGAGCATGCAAGATCACAAACAACACAGACATGATAGAATCAATAAGACAAAACCATTAATCAATCTGACATAGTAATCTCAATATCCATCGGATCCCCGCAAACACAACACACATGATTACAAATAGATTAGATCCTTATCATGAATGGAGCTCACAAGATCTAGACATGAATGCACAAGGAGGAGATACAACCATCTAGATACTACATGGACCCGTAGTACAAGGTGGAACTACTCACGCTTCATATTGGAGGCTGGCATGATGAAGAAGAAGGCCTACGGGATGATCTCCCCTCCGGCAGGATGCCGGGAAGAGCTTCATATCCCCCCGATCTAGGTACGATGGTGGCGGCGGCTACAGACGGTTTCGTGGAATATTGATCGAGTGCCTATGGTTTCTGCATCAGGGGCTTCTTATAGGCGAAGAGGCGATGCGGGGGGCGCCAGGGTGGCTGCACCCTCCCCCCCAGGCGCGGGGTGGGCCCACCCGCACGGCCAGGGGTGTGGCCCCCTGGTGAGCCTCATCCGTCTCGTATTCTGGCTTCATGTTGCCCACGGTAAAATATTGACTTTGGCTTTTGTCCCGTCTAATTCCGAGAATGTTGATTTTCTGCCTTTGTGGAACCAAAAACAGAAGAAAACAGGCAACTGATACTATGGCAACTTATTAATAGGTTAGTACCAGAAAACATATAAAAACACCTCAAAGTGTGGACAAAGCAAAGCAAAGTAGATAGTAAACAAGCATGGAGCATCAAAAATTATAGATATGTTTCCGACGTATCAAGAACTAACCAATTTCGAGTGCAACAGAGTTTGGAAGTTAGTAGAGAAGGCCAAAGAATGCAGCAATGTCATTAGCACAAAGTGGATATTCAAGAATAAGTGTTAAACCCCTCCTTTATAAAGGATAGGATCCCTGTGATTGCAATGCTAGTCCCTGGATCAATGCTAGCATCCACAGTTTAAGATGAAGTACACAGATACAAAGGTCGTTTATTACATTCATTCCAGAGATAAACATAGTCTTTTACAACTCAGGGCCATAAGCCTAATACAAGAGTTTTTAAGGAATAAGTAATTAAACACAAGTCTTCATCTTCATGTGCCACAGGCAAGCATGTTGAGTGTAGACTCATGACTCCTAATCATCATCGGAGTAACCTGCAACATCACAAGTTACAGCCACATAGGGTCAATACTTTGGAATTGTATTGGCAAGTGATACCTTAGTATATTTTAAGTGGACTACATCACTATATGCATTTTGGCTAGTGTAGCTTGGCTTGCTTTGCTTGAAAATAAATTTTTCCTATTAGTTGAAATCACTAAGTTTTTCTTTGTCAAATCATTCCCAAGGAAACCACCAATAGACATTGGGGTCCTTCACCCTTCTTCACCCACAAATTTTTACTTAGAAGTTGGAGTGATGAGATTCTTGTAGCTTCCATGTCTTGATGCTCAAAAGTGTCCATTTCCTTGGATAAGGCTAAGTACTTTGATTTTCCATCTGCAGAGGTTGTGCACTTTCCCCACTAGACTTGGTTTCCCAAGACAGGACCCTTCAGAAGCCTTTCCTTAGTCAAATGGACGCGTTCCATCCTATCATCCCATCTACCACCAACTGTCCAAATGACTAAGTTCTAGCAACCTATATGATCATGGCAGAGCCCATTTTGCCAAGTGGTTGCACTGTAAGCTTTCTCCACACTTGGCCTCCAAATCCCTTTGTGCCTGGGTGGCATTCCACAAGTGAGATACACAACCCAAGTCCATGGCCTTGTGTAACCACTCAACATAACCCAATCTTCCCATTCCACCCAGGAGTTCATTTGTCTTAGTTGTTTTATTAAGAAAAATATAAGTCTCTTGACTTAGAATATTTTTATCCTATAGTATATAGTTGTTCACCACCCTTGTTTGCTATGAGCTAGTCTAGGCAAAAATATGGTAACTTAACTTAGGAAAATTTCCCTAGCAATTCTACTATTTCACTCTACTTAGGATTTCCCAATTTAGCACTTAGCAAAATATCATGCAACACTTTAGCAAAATAACTAATGCTAACATAAAACTTAGGATAGGAATATTCATGAAAATATCACTTGCCTTGGTAGTGTGGAGAGTAGCACTCTTCACAATCACAATCACTAGCAAAATCTACACAAGAAATCAAAGCATACAATTACACACAATTAAATACAACCAAAAATAACATGAATGCATGCATGCAAGAATTTACCAAGTGTTAAATTTTAAAAATTCTACCAAGTGTGTTCATGACCACAGAAACATAACATGTCACAAGTTTGTCCAATAAACTTATTTGGCCATAATAAAATTTTATAAAGATAATTCTATATCTATAATAGCCCTAAACTTGTTCCACAAATAAAACCATTTTAACTGTTACTATATGCTAAACAAATTGGATATTCAGAAAGGCCTTGTTTCACTGAATCCAACGGTATAAAGTTTGCAAAAATCCAACGTGGCATTTGAAAGTTATGAACATTTGAAGTTTGAATCTAAATCAGGTTTTAAATTCTGTTTTTAGTTTAAACCTTGCCACGCGTCGCGTTATTATCGGGCGTGCAGTTCGCACCGGATCTCCCTTCGCCGTTGGATCTAACTAACGCTGCGCTCAGATCTGTCCATACCCCTTCGTTAAGTGAAGTGTTTCTCGCAGAGATTCAGATCTAACGGCTAAGAATCTCCTAACCAAAACGAGCGGCGCTCTGGCGGTGTCGGTAGCGTCGGTCGATGGCGGTGCTTGGCGTTCGAAGTCGCCGAAGAAGAGTTTACGAGAACAGGAGGCTGCTGATGCTCAAGGTAGCAATAGCTTAGGAAGGGGCGCACGGGGTCGTCGGGGATTTCTCGCCGGAGTTCGCGAATGCGTCTGCCACGGTCAGTCGTCGACGTTGGCGAGGTTCCTCGTCGCGCTAAGCCAAAACAGGGACACTGTCAGATGCGCAAGACGATGAGGATTCTATGCGTATCAGTCAGAGGGCAAGGGGCGGTGGCTACTTACGGAGGGAGGTCGCCGGAGTTCTTGCAGGAGATGGTGGCGGCCCGTCGTCGTTGCCAAAGCTAGGGTCATGCGAAGCAAACGGAGAGTGTCGCAGAGGTTCCACTGAACAAGATAGCGTGAACGCGAGACGGGGAACTCGAGACTCACCGAATTCGCCCGCGATCGTCGGAGACGGCGGGTTGCAGAGAAAATGTGCGCACTGGGGCGTTCGTGCTTGGGGTTTGGGGAAAAGAGAGAGGAGAGGGGTTTATATAGCGGCTAAGCGATAATTACTCAGCCATTGATTGAATTGACGCCGATTATCACTCGAAGCGGCAGCGTTGATTGGGGACGAACAGTCGTGCGGGTGGAGACGACAACTGGCGTGGAGATGGCCCGCTTGTCGCCGAGGTGCGAAGTGCAGTGGGTCTGCTTGTCAGCGGCTCACAGCGTGTCAAGGCGAAAAGAAAAGGAGATCCCCGGGTGGGCTTACTGGGCTCGTTCTTCTGCTGGGCCAGATTCTGGCCGCGTGGCCTTTTTCTTTTGAAGTACTCTTTTCTTTTTCTAAATTTATTTTCTGGTATGAATTTTAATATGAATTCAAATCCTCTTGAAATCAAACTGCCTTGGGACTTTTGGAGGGTTTTGTGGATTCAAAAATAGTCATAAAACTAAGTGGTTACTTTGCAAGGCTTGGTCCAGCTTGGTTTCTAAAATAATTAGGGATTTGTTCCTGTTTGCAAGTAATTGAAAGGGATTTTGAAAACTACTTCTAAATTTGAAATCTTGGGGGTTAAAAGTTTCACCTAAACTTTCCATCAATGGAGACAAGCAACAAGTATTTAAACATTCAAATTTCAAAGGGTGATGTTTATTTGGGACAAATTGACCACATGAAATCATAGCTCATATTCTATCACTAAGTGATTTTTGAGAAAACCCTAAATGAATGAATGATGCAAAGTGATATGAATGAGTTTTGAAACTATGATTTTTTGGGATGTTACAAATCTAACCCCCTTAAGATGAATCTAGCCCTCGAGATTCGTTGGCTAGCAAATAGGTGAGGGTGGTCTTTCCGAAGATCATCTTCCCTTTCCCATGTTGCTTCTTCTTCGGTGTGGTGGTTCCATTGCACTTTACAAAACTTGATATTCTTGGTCCTTGTAACTCTTTCTGCGGTCTCTAGTATTTTGACAGGCTTTTCCTCATAAGTGAGATCACTTTCTAGCTGAACTTCTTCCAAAGGTATGGTATCCTTCAAAGAGGACTCTTCCATTTCTGGGTGACATTTCTTAAGCTGACTCACATGAAATACGTTATGGACTGCTGATAGAGATTCTGGCAATTCAACCTCATATGCAACTTCTCCTTTGCGACTTAGAATTTTGAATGGCCCAACATATCTTGGTGCCAACTTTCCTTTGACTCCAAATCTTTTCACTCCACGAAGTGGTGATACTCTGAGATAAGCTCTATCCCCAACTTCGTAGGTGACTTCTCTACGCTTAGAATCCGCGTAGCTTTTCTGTCGGGATTGTGCTATCTTCAACCTGTCTTTAACCAATTTGACTTTTTCTTCGGCATCTTTGATAAGATCAGGTCCGAATAGGCTTCTTTCTCCCACACCGTTCCATAACAATGGGGTGGTACACTTTCTTCCGTAGAGTAACTCAAACGGTGCCATTCCAATACTAGATTGATGACTATTGTTGTAAGAGAACTCTGCGTAAGGCAAACTTTCATCCCAACTTGCTCCATAGTCTAAAGCACATGCTCTCAACATATCTTCCAGAATTTGGTTGGTCCTTTCTGTTTGTCCATCTGTTTGAGGATGGAAGGCAGTACTGAATTCCAATCTCGTTCCTAAAGATTCATGAAGTTGTCTCCAAAAGTGAGAAGTGAACTGAGTTCCTCTATCTGACACAATACTTTTGGGCACTCCGTGAAGGCATACGATTCTGCTCATGTATATTTTTGCTAACTTGGCACTTGTATAAGTGGTCTTCACAGTATAAAATGAGCCACTTTAGTTAAGCGATCCACTACTACCCATATGGAATCATACCTGACCTGGTCCTTGGTAATCCGGTAATGAAATCCATACCAATATTTTCCACTTCCATTCGTGAATAGGCGGTGGTTGAAGCACTGCTGGTTTTTGGTGCTCCGCTTTGACTACACACATCACACAAAGCAATATGTTCACGATGTCTCTTTTGAGATTGTTCCACCAAAATCTTTCTTTCATATCCATGTACATTTTGGTGTTTCTGGGTGAATAGAATATGGAGAGTTGTGACCTTCGTAAGATCGTTCCGCAACTCGGGTCTTGTGGAACACATATCGCTTCCGTGCCATAAGGTTCCTTGTTCATCAATACGAAACTCTTAGCCTTCCCTAGACTAATATTTTCCTTGATCTTTTCAATTTCCTTATCGGTCTTCCGAGCTTCTTGGATCTTGTTCAAAAGAGTGGGTTGAACATCTAATGACATAAGATGTCCTTCCGTACAATCTCAATCTGAGTTCCTTGAATTGTTTACGAGATCTTGGCAATTCTCCTTTGGTAAGACCATTTACAAACGTCTTACGACTTAAAGCATCGGCTACCACATTTGCTTTACCGGGGTGGTATTGCAAACTCAAGTCATAATCCTTGATAAGTTCTAGCCATCTTCTTTGTCTCATGTTGATCTCTTTCTGGGTGAAGATATACTTCAAGCTCTTATGATCGGTGAATACTTCACACCGCTTACCTAAAAGGTAATGTCTCCATGTTTTGAGTGCATGGACGTGAGGCTAACTCAAATCATGAGTATGATAGTTTACTTCATGAGTTTTGAGTTGTCTCGAAGCATAAGCTACGACTCTACCATCTTGCATAAGTACAGCACCCAAGCCTTGATGAGAAGCATCACAATACACTTGGAAATCTTTTTCCAAATCTGGCAGACATAGAACTGGTGCTGTCACAAGTCTCTTCTTCAACTCTTGAAGTCGACTTACAACCTTCATCCAAACAAATTTCTTGTCCTTCTTTAGCAATTCTGTCATCGGCTTAGCAAATTTCGAGAAATTTTCAATGAACCTTCTGTAGTAACCTGCTAAGCCAAGGAAACTACGAACTTCCTTCACATTTTTGGGTGATTCCCAATCTGTCATTTGAAACTTTGGCGGGATCAATGCCACACCATCCTTTGTCATAACATGACCAAGAAATCCAACTTTCTCTAACCGTAACTCACACTTGCTGAATTTGGCATAAAGCTTATGCTCTCTTAACTTTTCAAGTATCAAGCGCAAGTGTCTTTCATGTTCTTCCTTGCTCTTGGAGTAGACTAGGATATCGTCGATAAAAACGACAACGAACTTGTCAAGGAATTCCATGAACACTTTGTTCATCATATTCATGAAGTATGCTGGAGCGTTGGTTAAACCAAAAGGCATCACCGTGTACTCATACAATCCATACCTTGTGGTGAATGCTGTCTTAGGTATGTCTTGCTCTCTTATCTTAAGTTGAAAATAGCCCCGACAAGATCAATCTTGAGAATACACATGCTCCTTCTAACGATCAAACAAGTCGTTGATTCTTGGCAAAGGATATTTGTTCTTGATGGTAACCTCGTTGAGAGAACGATAATCAATACATAATCTTTGTGTTCTATCCTTCTTCTCCACAAACAATACCGGGGCTCCCCAAGATGAAGAACTTGGTTGTATAAACCCTTCTCAGAATCGTTCTCCTAGTTGTTTCTTGAGTTCTTTCAGTTCATCCACTGACATTTTGTATGGTCTCTTAGCTATTGGTCCAGAACCTGGTACCAAATCTATCAAAAACTCCACATCTCTATCTGGTGGCATTCCTGGTAATTCCTCTAGAAATACATCCGGATACTCACACACAATTGGCACACTGTCCATGCTAACCCCCTTAAGAGAATTTAGCTTACTTCCTTTAGACTCAAAGTTTGTCTTAAACTTTATTCTTTTTCCTTCTGGGGTTGTGAGTGTAACCGCACGATTGGTGTGTTGGGCCACGCAGAGATAAAACAAAACTTTTCCTCTAACGTGGTGATCCCAAGATCTAGATGAGGTAGAAGGCCACGAGGTTTACCACTAGACGCGCGGTTGCGGATTACTGATGAAGCGCGTCAGTTGATGCAAAGCATCCTCACGATCCGATCGTCTGGTGCTGATCGCAAAGACCTCTTTGGTATCCACACGCATAAGGAGGAGCACCGCGGCGAATCGCTAGGTTCGTTACGGGCAGGACTGCTGTGGAGCTAGGGTTTCCAACACATGGAATGACCTAACGAACAACGATTAACCTTTCGGGTTCCGTGCTCCACTATATATAGGAGTGAACGTGGGCTGCTCACGCGACCCATTCACTAAAGCCCATATAAAACTAGTCACCGTGAGTCCAACTCACTAACTCAGTCCTAATCCGGTTTAGGTCCAACCCAACAGATTATATGTTCGATCCAATCGAACTTGCTCGCTCTTAAGTGTGTGACCCACAGCTCATGGTTACTTGGACACGATTAGAGTCCGACTCACATCGATCAATCGGCATCTCCTAGCGTAACGCACGATTCCCAAGTACCAAAGAGTCATGACGACTTGCCTTTCCAATGCGACTTACATCTGAGTCCTTTTTGCCTCACGATATACCTTGTCAGACTATAGGCGAATATATGTCATCCCTTAAATAGTCCGACTCTTCTCGATCCGAGATAAGTGATTCACCCGACTAACTCTTAGCCGATCGCCTCGTTAACACTTAACCGAGTCGTGCATGGCCATGCTTTCCAAATCATATCTCACGAGAGGCCCAGAGAATATCTCCGAGTGGAGGGAAAATCCCATCTTGGTTATTCACATCACGCTTGATTCTCAATGACCGAACTACGCCTTTATAACTCCCGATTATGGATCAGCGTTGATGAACCTAAGTCGGTGATCCTCAACTCGGACTATGCAACAACCTCGGTCTAAGGATTACATTGATTGAGATATACAAATGACAACTTAGTTCGTTGTACCTCAATATGGGTCAATCCGACTCGCTAAACTCTTTAGCCTAGTCTGTAAGTTGGAATAGCATCTCCATGCCCATGACAAGTGGAACCGAGTCATCAAGCCAACTTTCACATTGGTCTAAGTTGTGTGTCCAAAGACAACCTCAATGACCAAGGATATTTAGTACTAACAACATGAATGCATAGTTCCACAACTGAATCACATATTCAATGATACACATCGATGTTTATACAAGGACTACTTAATAACTTTATGAATACAATGGGAAATATCATCATACATGATTGCCTCTAGGGCATATTCCCAACAGCCTCCCACTTGCACTAGAGTCAATCTTCCGACATCACATGTCTAAGCATCTAATGCCCATGGCTCTCAGTGCGCCTCATGCTTCGTGGGGTAACGGTTTTGTCAACGGATCCGCAATATTTGCATCCGTGTGTACCTTGCATAACTTGATATCACCTGATCCACTTAACGGCGAATCGGGTGGTACCGCATGAGTATGTGCTTGTTCTTCTTACGGTGTTGTCTAGGTTCCTTGGCTTGTGCAATAGCACCATTGTTGTCACAATACACGTCCAACGGATTGGACGAGCCTGAACCACACCAAGATCCATGAGGAAATTCCTCATCCAAACAGCTTCCTTGTCGCCTCGAGGCAACAATATACTCAAATCTGTTGTAGACGCAGACACGATCTTGCTTGGAACTTTTCCAGCTCACAAGACCTCCGTTTATAATAAACACGATCCGGATTGCGAGCGAGAATCATCGTAGTCGGTGAGATAACTCGCATCTGTGTAACCCTTTACACTAAGTTCATCTTCACCACCATAAACCAAGAACATATCCTTAGTCCTTCTCAAGTACTTTAGGATATTTTTAGTCATTCGATGGATCTCTCCAGATCGCCTGGTATCCGCTCACAACACTTAGAGCATAGGAAACATCCGCCTAGTACAAATCATGGCGTACATGATGGATCCAACTGAAGCATATGGAATCGCACTCATCCGACTTCGCTCATCGGTTGTCGAAGGACACCGAGTCTTGCTAAGTTTTACACCATGGGACATCGAAGAACCCTTCTTAGACGATTCCATGTTGAACTTTTCAACACTTTGTCCAAATAAGTACTCGACTCAATCCAATGAGTCTCCTTGATCTATCTCTATAGATCCGGATTCGAGGATGTATGTTGCCTCACCCAAGTCTTTCATTGAGAAACTCCTTTCCAATGATTCCTTGGTTTCTTGCAACATCTGGACATCATTTCCAATCAGTAATATGTCATCCACATATAAGATTAGAAAATTTACTTTGTTCCCACTAAATTTCTTGTACAAACAAGAATCATGATCACTCTTGATGAAGCCAAACGATTTGACTACCTCATCAAAGCGAATATTCCAACTCCGAGATGCTTGCTTCAACCCATAAATGGATTTAAGTTTGCATACCTTGTCAAGATTAGCGGATCGACAAAACCCTCGGCTGTATCATATACGCCCTCGCTAAATTTCCGTTAAGGAAAGCCGTTTTGACATCCAGCTGCCATATCTCATAGTCGAAATAGGCCGCTATAGCTAAGATGATCCGAACTGATTTAAGCATCGCTACGGGCGAGAAAGTCTCGTCGTAATCAACTCCTTGAACTTGTCGGAACCCCTTCGTGACAAGGCGTGCTTTATAGATTGAAACATTTCCATCCATATCGCTTTTCTTCTTAAAGACCCATTTGCACTCGACGGTCTTGCACCGTCTGCGATCAACCAAGTTCCAAACTTGATTTTCATCCATGGACTTTATCTCGGATCTCATGGCTCCAAGCCATGACTCGAATCGATCCCACCATCGCTCAATAATTTGCGGCTCATCACCGCCTAACAAGAACACATCACGAACACTTCGTAATCTTGCCGATCTTCGTAGTACAGTGTGTTGCGGCTCAATGCCACGATCGGCTCAACCTCCAAGGTTTTTGCCGATTCGCTATTAGCCGATTCGCTATTAGCCGATTCCTCTCGAATTTCTTCGAGTTGCACCGTGCTCCCACTTACTCCGACCGAGAAACTCTTTCTCAAGGAAGACACCGCCCGAGCGACAAACACTTTGCCCTCTTCTCGGTTGTAGAAGTAGTAACCCAAGGTTTCCCTCGGGTACCTAAAAATACATTTATCGACTTGGCCGTAAGCTTGTCCGATCAAGTCGCTTGACAAAAGCTTCACAACCCCAAATCTTAAGAAAAGACAAACTCGGCTTTTTGCCTGTCCACATCTCATGCGGTGTCTTCTCTACCGATTTTGATGGTACTTTGTTTAGTGTGAATGCCGCTGTTTCTAGACAATAACCCCAAAATGATAAAGGCAGATCTGTCCGACTCATCATTGATCGTACCATGTCCAACAAGGTCCGATTCCGCCTTTCCGAAACACCATTCCTTTGTGGCGTTCCTGGCGGAGTAAGTTGAGGAACTATTCCACAACTTTTCAGATGGTCATCAAACTCATGGCTCATGTACTCTCCTCCTCGGTCCGACCAAAGAAACTTTATTTTCTTGCCGAGTTGATTCTGTGCTTCATTCTGGAATTCTTTGAACTTTTCAAAGGCTTCCGATTTATGTTTCATTAAGTAGATATATCCATACCTACTCAAATCATCAGTGAAGGTAATGAAGTACTCATAACCACCCTCGTCATCGTGCTCATTGGTCCACATACATCACTATGTACTAGTCCCAACAAGTCGGACGCCCTTTCGCAACTCTTTGCAAAAGGTGTCTTGGTCATTTTGCCGAGTAGGCAAGATTCGCATGTCTCGAACGACTCCAAGTCGAACGAAGTTAGGAGTCCATCATCATGGAGCTTCTTCATGCGTTTCCAACTTATATGAAGTGCCAAAAGTAAGTCATATTCATCATTTGGTTTCAACCTTTTAACATTTATGTTATAAACCGACTCACCATCAAGATTCAAAATAAATAACCCGTGGCCGGACGGGTGCAAAGCCGTGAAACATATCATTCAAATACAAAGAACAACCATTATTCTTAATATTCGACTCATAGCCTTGACTCATCAAACATGAAGCGAAATAATGTTTCGATCGAGCCTTTGGAACATAATAACAATTATTTAGTTCCATAATGAATCCGGAAGGTAAATGAAGTTGCATCGTGCCGACTTCCAACGCAGCAACTCTTGCTTTGTTGCCGACTCGAATATCAACCTCGCCTCTTGCTACGCTCCTAGTTCTTACCAGTCCCTGCAACGAGTTGCAGATGTGAATAACTGATCCGGTATCATATACCCAAGAACTGTTAGGTGCATCAGCAAGATATATGTCTATAACATTGCAAACAAGTGTACCTGAGTCGGAAGTCATACCTCCACTCTTGGCTTTATCGGCCAAGTACTTGCTACAGTTCCTCTTCCAATGGCCATCCGCCTTGCAGTAGAAGCAAGTGGATCCGGCTGAAGGAGATGGCTTAGTCCCTAAGGAAGCGCTTGGGACAGGGTCTTGAGCCTGCTTTCCTCCTGACTTAGCCTTCTTCTTAGTCCAAGAACTCTTCTTGAACTTAGCCTTATTCTGCACCATCAACACTTGACTGGTGCCCTTCTTGAGATCCGCCTCTGCCTGCTTGAGCATCCCATGCAATTCAGTGAGCTTCTTATCCATACCATGCATGTGGTAGTTCGAAATGAACTGCCCATATGCACTAGGAAGAGAGTTCAGAATTATATCCGTAGCGAACTCTTCGCTTATGGGGTAAGCCTTTTCCAGAGACCGCGTAACCAACCATTTTGATCACATGCGAACTCGTGGATCACCATCCTGCTTGCAACTCAGCAAAGCCTGAGAGACTTGATACCTCTCAGTCTTTGCCTGAGCCTGGAACATACTTTTGAGGCTTTCGATCATATCGTAGGCCTCAACATGCTCGAACTGCTTTTGCAAGTCCGGTTCCATGTGAGCAAGCATAAGACAGCTAATATCCGTGGACTCATCCTTAGCCCGACGGTAGGCATTGGTGGCTGACGATGCATTCTCATTCGACTCATCTCGAAGTGGGTTGTCTAGGACATGGTCCTTCTTTTCTTGTTTGAGAACAATTCTCGATTCGATACCGATTGGTAAAATTAGTGTCGTCAGTTTATCTTTCTCAAGAATGGTTCTCAACGCAAAATCGGATATCTGAGAGTGACTGCTACTTGGTGCCATGATCTACAACAGAAAATATGCAAAACACTTAAGACATGTATTCATAAAAGAGCAAGCATATTAAACATTTTAATATTTTATGCTCCCACTAGAACCAACACCCCTCCGATGGTTACTTAGTGATTCAGGATCCTAAATAAGCAAGTCGGCTAGTGAGCTTTAGCATCACCGCTAGCCGCCAAGTGATCTAGGTAGACAACTCCTTGTCAATCGCATCTCATGCGACTCCTGTTGGACGGGTGGCATCACATGCCCCGGCTCCCATCCGACCTTTCCCCGAGTCCCACAACCGTTGTGATAGACCCGTCTAGCTTATCAAGTGTTTCTGCAGAAGAGTCCGACTGAACCCACCTAGTCGGAAAGAATTGGCAGCACCTCAATTTTATGAGCCCACTACCAAAATGTCCGACTTGTGATGGTGCAAACACCAAGGAAAACCGACTAGACCTTCTTTGAGGGATTAGATTTTACCGACTATCTAATAGAGGTAAAATAGAGACATAACAATAACACAAAATAAAGCAATTATAATGTGAAATGGTATGGCTCTCTTCATGGCGAGCTCCATCTCCACAAAGCCTGTAATCTGACTCGTGCCAACTCTTGTCACTTGCCGTCTTACCCCATGTCGCCGACATGTACAACGCCTTGCATGCCTTCCGGGTTCTCAAACAGCTACACTAGCTTAGTAAAGTAAATTACATAGAGAATCACACGGTGTCGTTATACAATAAAATGACAGCACCTAGGCTCTAGCCGGCTGACAAAAACCATGATTCGCAGATCACGTATGGATTACACACATACATCACATGCACATGAACCATACCATTCACAACTTCCTGCAAAACAAGTTATGCATAGATACAATATCTACCGGCGCTGTGAAACTCGCAACGACATCTAAGGCGCTTCTGACGAAAGGCGGTCCAACATGGATTCCAACCACCGTTCGATTCGATCAAACTTTTGATCTTCGATCACCGCTCGGATTTACGTGTCACGGTCTACCCGATGGCGGAAGCCCGGTAGGGGTATGTCGTTCCACGACCTCGCAGTATGATCACGAAATCAGATCTACCATTCCCGAGTACAGTTGATCCAATCAACTTCATACAAAACCGATCTATCTCATAGATCGACCACCAAAACAACACATAGATCTCATCTATAGCCTACGCATATCACATATGCGAGATCTAAAACGACTAAAACCGAAGCTATCGCTCGATACCTTTGTTGGGCCACGCAGAGATAAAACAAAACTTTTCCTCTAACGTGGTGATCCCAAGATCTAGCCGAGGTAGAAGGCCACGAGGTTTACCACTAGACGCAGCGGTTGCGGATTACCGATGAAGCGTCGATTGATGCAAATCAGTCCTCACGATCCGATCGTCTCCGGTGCTGATCGGCACCTCTGCTGGTATCCACACGCATAAGGAGGAGCACCGGCGAATCGCTAGGTTCGTTACGGCGGCGAGGACTGCGTGGAGCTAGGGTTTCCAACACATGGAATGACCTAACCGAACAACGATTAACCTTTACGGGTTCTTGTGCTCCACTATATATAGGAGTGAGCGTGGGCTCTGCCACACGACCCATTCACTAAAGCCCATATAAAACTAGTCACCGTGAGTCCAACTCACTAACTCTCCTAATCCGGTTTAGGTCCAACCCAACCAGATTATATGTTCGGATCCAATCCGAACTTGCTCCCGCTCTTAAGTGTGTGACCTGCGCAGCTCATGGTTACTTGGACACGATTAGAGTCCGACTCACAATCGATCAATCGGCATCGGCTCCTAGCGTAACGCATCGATTCCCAAGTACCAAAGAGTCATGACGACTTGCCTTTCAATGCGACTTACATCCGAGTCCTTTTGCCTCACGATATACCTTGTCGACTATAGGCGAATATATGTCATCCCTTAAATAGTCCGACTCTCTTCTCGATCCGAGATAAGTGATTCACCGACTAACTCTTAGCGATCGCCTCGGTTAACACTTAACCGAGTCGTGCATGGCCATGCTTTCCAAATCATATCTCACGAGAGGGCCTGAGAATATCTCTCCGGTGGAGGGCAAAATCCCATCTTGGTTATTCACATCACGCTTGATTCTCGATCGACCCGAACTCTGCCTTTATAAGCGCCCATTCGGATCAGCGTTTGACAGAACCTAAGTCGGTGATCCTCAACTCGGACTATGCAACAACCTCAGGTCTAAGGATTACATTGATTGAGATATACAAATGACAACTTAGTTCGTTGTACCTCAATATGGGTCAATCCGACTCGCTAAACTCTTTAGCCTAGTCTGTGTAAGTTGGAATAGCATCTCCATGCCCATGACAAGTGGAACCGAGTCATCAAGCCAACTTTCACATTGGTCTAAGTTGTGTGTCCAGCACAACCTCAATGACCAAGGATATTTAGTACTAGCAACATGAATGCATAGTTCCACAACTGAATCACATATTCAATGGTACACATCAGATGTTTATACAAGGACTACTTAATAACTTTATGAATACAATGGGAAATATCATCATACATGATTGCCTCTAGGGCATATTCCCAACATGGTGCAATCCAATACTCCTTCATACTTAGTCATCCAATCCATTCCCAATATCACATCCAATCCTTGGGAATTCAGGATTATCAGGTTCACTGGAAACTTATGTTTTCCAAACTCTATGACTAAGTCATGACATCCTGAGTTTACTATCATTTCTCCCCCTGGAGAACTTACTCTTATAGGACACCCAATGGTTTCTACCGGTAGTTCATTTCTTTCAAAAAATGCTTTTGATATGAATGAATGAGATGCACCAGTATCAAAGAGTACAAATGCTGAAATTGAATTGAGTCTGAACTTACCAGCAACGGCATCAGGTTCCTCATAGACCTCCTCCACATTGATGTGATTTACCTGTCCTTTACGGAAAGGATTTGGCTTGTTAGGTCCTTCAACTTTCTTTTCGTGGCACTCATTAGCATAATGCCCCGACTTCTTGCATTTGAAGCACTCAACTTTGTGATGTCCTTTTAACATCTTGACTTCCACTTCCACTACCATTTCCAGTGGTGGCTCTTATGTCCACTCTTGTGGTTCTTGTACTTATCATTGTCATGACTACGGTGATGCTTGTTGTCATGACGGTTGTGGTTGTGGTGCTTGTTGAATTTCCCATGTTTATGGGATCTGGCTCCTTGTCATCATAGTGAGATCGTTTATGAGGCGATCTGAGCTGTGTTGTCGGAGTGTTTCCTCTTCCTACTCTCGACTTGTTTCATTTTACTTTCCAAAATAGCAGCCTTGTCACACAAAGACGATAAGTTGGAACATATGCTACTGAGATAAGTAGGTTCAGCTCATCATTCAAGCCTTCCAAGAATGTTTCCTTTCTCTTGGCATCGATATCAACCTCATCCGGTGCATAGCCAGATTGTTGAATTCTTCTCGTGATTCGCCACCTTGCGGTGGCTACTTTGATGTGAAACTCCTTCTTTTCAAACTCATTATCCCGATGAGATATGAGCGGCGAAACCCATCCTCAAATATGTCCCATGTCACTTCATCAATGGGAGTGGTGATTTGGAAGTTATCCCACCAAGTGGCTGGTCCTTCCAGATGTCTTGAATCGACTTTTCAGCATCAGTGCAGCCCACTGTCACTAGGTCTTTGTTCACAGAACGCAACTAGTCATTGGCTGCCATGGGATTAGTTGTCCCCGAAAATTTTGCTGGTCTTAGTCGCAGAAATCTGGTAAGCATATCAAAACCCGGAGGATTGTTGTTGTTGTTGTTGTTGGGATTGTTATTGTTGTTGTTATTGTTGTTGTTATTGTTATTGTTGTTCTGATTCTGAATGAATGTCGTCATCATTTGCATAAGTTGCGTTTGCGCATTCATCATCTGTTGCATTTCCGGGGTGATGTTATTGGGGTTGGGGTTTGCGCGACGGGGAGGCATCTGTGGTTGTTCAAATAGACAAGAATGAGATACCCATAGATGTTTCATGCACAATACATCACAAGCAACACATAACAAGCAACATAAGAATATAAGTTCAACATCCACCTAACAAACTCATGAAATAAAACACACAAGTGGCAAGCCATCCACATGTCGGATGGTCCAATAATAAGTTCGCAACAACAAGTATGAATATGAAAGTAAAAACGAGTAACAAGTCTACTCGTCAGCATCTATCTCCTCCTCGACGAAGGTAAGACCTGCGTTCTCCATCGCGGTCTTGTTCTCCTCAATCGTAGTGGTCAAAGAATCAACCTTGGTCTTGAGAGCCCTCTTCTGGGAGCGAAGCCTCTCAATAACCATCTGCTGCTGCTCAAGCTTGAAGTCCTTGGACTTTAGTTCCTCGGTCATGTCCCGGATCCTCTTGTTCCTATCCTGGACGCGTTTCTCTTGACTCTTGAACTTGCGGTCCTGGGCCTCGAACTTTGTCTCCATTTCCTTGATCATCTCATCCTGCTGCGCAAAAAGCTTGTCCTTCTCGAAGCTGCACTGGCTTCGTCATTACCTAGCATGACGTTCGTCCTGTCCGTATCTACGTGTCTGAGAAGAGTCTCTAAGTCCTGAAGATAAAGGCGTATCGGCTCCGCGGTGCTCCTCGAGTCGGCCTCGAAGTCGATGGACTCTCCATCAACATCACGTCTTCCGAAGACGTGAAAGTGAGTACCCTAACTCATGCGGGTGACGGCCTAACGATCGTCCTATCAGTCTGCATGACTACCTCCATGCCTCTCTCCCTGTCATCGTGCATCAACTTGAAGACGATGGCCTCGTAGTAAACTCGTCGGCGTCTGGCTGGGTCACCTTGAAGCCCAGAGGTCCTTCCTCTCGAACTTGGTGAGTGGGTACACCGTGATGGTGGGAAGAGGGAGATCAAGCAGTGGTAAGCTCAATGATCGGGGACCAAAGCAGGTAACCCGAAACTCCTCAACAGTGCTGATGGCAACAGGCATCTAATTACAAGATTAAAAAGTTAGAACAACGCAATTCAAGATAAATCAAGACAAACATTCATACATATTCGTGAAACATAATTGTCACACAAGTCATGCATACATAAATCCATTACATCACTCAAGGTCCATACTTATTTAAAATATCTTTTGAAAACAAGGTGATAAGTGGTGGTCCAACTAACGAAGTGTCCTCACAATCCAATCTCACGGGATCTATTATTAAACACAATGTTCCTAGAGGCAATCCACCAATCTTGCTCTCTTGACTCTATTACTAAGTCTATAACATCTCCCCTTATTTCTTGGTTGGTGTCTTCCAACTCTTGAGTAAGCTCCTTCTCTTTCTCTAAGTCCTTTTGGAGGTTGAGCATTCTGCACTTGACTCTAGCACTTAGTTCTTTGATAGTTCTCCAAGCTGCATCCCTGGCTGACTCAAATAATGTGGTGTGCATTGTGGTGTTGGTGTACATGCAGAATCCCCTTTCTTTGTGGTTGTCTTCCTTGTTTTTGTACAAGTGAAGTTGCACCCACCAATACTCCACTCCTTCATCCATCACTGGAAAGCCCTTGTACACAGCTTCACCATGTGCATCCATTGCCTCCATGAGGTCCTTGAGAATATTGGGAAATTCAGTTTCACATTCCAAGGTCATGGTCATGAGTGGCCCCTTCTTCACGGCTTCGTTGATGGAATTCATCTACAAGGAAGTTGAAAGAGATTAGGAAAAGTTTTACGAGAAGAATAGACAAGTGTAGAAGTAGTTTGAAAAACTTTTTCCTTAGTGGTTTTCCAATCCTAGGGTCATAATCCTCTGAGCAAAACACGCTCGATACCATCTGTTAAACCCCTCCTTTATAAAGGATAGGATCCACTGTGATTGCAATGCTAGTCCACGGATCAATGCTAGCATCCACAGTTTAAGATGAAGTACCACAGATACAAAGGTCGTTTATTACATTCATTCCAGAGATAAACATAGTCTTTTACAACTCAGGGCCATAAGCCTAATACAAGAGTTTTTAAGGAATAAGTAATTAAACACAAGTCTTCATCTTCATGTGCCACAGGCAAGCATGTTGAGTGTAGACTCATGACTCCTAATCATCATCAGATAACTGCAACATCACAAGTTACTGACCATAGGGTCAATACTTTGGAATTGTATTGGCAAGTGATACCTTAGTATATTTTAAGTGGACTACATCACTATATGCATTTTGGCTAGTGTAGATTGGCTTGCTTTGCTTGAAAATAAATTTTTCCTATTAGTTGAAATCACTAAGTTTTTCTTTGTCAAATCATTCCCAAGGAAACCACCAATAGACATTGGGGTCCTTCACCCTTGTTCACCCACAAATTTTTACTTAGAAGTTGGAGTGATGAGATCCTTGTAGCTTCCATGTCTTGATGCTCAAAAGTGTCCATTTCCTTGGACAAGGCTAAGTACTTAGATTTTCCATCTGCAGAGGTTGTGCACTTTCCCCACTAGACTTGGTTTCCCAAGACAGGACCCTTCAGAAGCCTTTCCTTAGTCAAATGGACGCGTTCCATCCTATCATCCCATCTACCACCAACTGTCCAAATGACTAAGTTCTAGCAACCTATATGATCATGGCAGAGCCCATTTTGCCAAGTGGTTGCCTTTGTAAGCTTTCTCCACTTGGCCTCCAAATCCCTTTGTGCCTGGGTGGCATTCCACAAGTGAGATACACAACCCAAGTCCATGGCCTTGTGTAACCACTCAACATAACCCAATCTTCCCATTCCACCCAGGAGTTCATTTGTCTTAGTTGTTTTATTAATAAAAATATAAGTCTCTTGACTTAGAATATTTTTATCCTATAGTATATAGTTGTTCACCACCCTTGTTTGCTATGAGCTAGGCTAGGCAAAAATATGGTAACTTAACTTAGGAAAATTTCCCTAGCAATTCTACTATTTCACTCTACTTAGGATTTCCCAATTTAGCACTTAGCAAAATATCATGCAACACTTTAGCAAAATAACTAATGCTAACATAAAACTTAGGATAGGAATATTCATGAAAATATCACTTGCCTTGGTAGTGTGAGTAGCACTCTTCACAATCACAATCACTAGCAAAATCTACACAAGAAATCAAAGCATACAATTACACACAATTAAATACAACCAAAAATAACATGAATGCATGCATGCAAGAATTTACCAAGTGTTAAATTTTAAAAATTCTACCAAGTGTGTTCATGACCACAGAAACATAACATGTCACAAGTTTGTCCAATAAACTTATTTGGCCATAATAAAATTTTATAAAGATAATTCTATATCTATAATAGCCCTAAACTTGTTCCACAAATAAAACCATTTTAACTGTTACTATATGCTAAACAAATTGGATATTCAGAAAGGCCTTGTTTCACTGAATCCAACGGTATAAAGTTTGCAAAAATCCAACGTGGCATTTGAAAGTTATGAACATTTGAAGTTTGAATCTAAATCAGGTTTTAAATTCTGTTTTTAGTTTAAACCTTGCCACGCGTCGCGTTATTACTGGCGCGTACCGGTTCGCACCGGATCTCCCTTCTGTGTCGTTGGATCTAACTAACGCTGCGCGGCTCAGATCTGTCCATACCCCTTCGTTAAGTGAAGTGTTTCTACGCGTAGGATTCAGATCTAACGGCTAAGAATCTCCTAACCAAAAGCAATGGCGCTACTGGCGGCGGCGGCGCGTCAGTCAGTGGCGGTGCCGGCGTTCTAGGTCGCCCGGGGAAGGAAGGAGATGTTTACCAGAACCGCAGGAGGCTGCTGATGCTCAAGGTAGCAATAGCTTGGGAAGGGGCGCACGGGGTCGTCGGGGATTTCTCGCCGGAGTTCGCGAATGCGTCTGCCACGGTCAGTCGTCGACCTTGGTGAGGTTCCTCGTCGCGCTAAGCCAAAACAGGGACACATCGGATCGCAAGGCGATGAGGATTCTATGCGTGTCGGTCGAGGGCAAGGCGGTGGCTACTACGGAGGAGGTCGCGGAGTTCTTGCGAGGCGGTGGCGGCCGATCGTCGGCGTTGCCAAAGCTAGGGGTCATCACGAAGCAAGCGGAGAGTGTCGGAAGGCCACGAGGTTCCCTGAACAAGATAGCGTGAGCGAGGAGGGGAACTCGAGACTCACCGAATCGCCGGCGATCGTCGGAGGCAGCGGGGTTCTGAGAGAAAATATCGCGACTGGGGCGTTCGTGCTTGGGGTTTGGGGGAAAAGAGAGAGGGGACGGAGGGGGTTTATATAGCCTGGCTAAGCGCGAGAATTACTCGGCCATTGATTGAATTGGCCGCGATTATCACTCGAAGCGGCAGCGTTGATTGGGGACGAACAGTCGTGCGGGTGGAGACGGCAATGGCGTGGAGATGGCCCGCTTGTCGGTAGTCTTGAAGTGCAGGTGGGGTCTGCTTGTCGGCTCGGTAGCGTGTGCTCGTAGCGTCGAAAAGAAAAGGAGATCCCGGGTGGGCTTCTTGGGCTCGTTCTTCTGCTGGGCGATTAAGCGTGGCCTTTTCTTTTGAAGTACTCTTTTCTTTTCTAAATTTATTTTATTTTCTGGTATGAATTTTAATATGAATTCAAATCCTCTTGAAATCAAACTGCCTTGGGACTTTTCGGGTTTTTGTGGATTCAAAAATAGTCATAAAACTAAGTGGTTACTTTGCAAGGCTTGGTCCAGCTTGGTTTCTAAAATAATTAGGGATTTGTTCCTGTTTGCAAGTAATTGAAAGGGATTTTGAAAACTACTTCTAAATTTGAAATCTTGGGGGTTAAAAGTTTCACCTAAACTTTCCATCAATGGAGACAAGCAACAAGTATTTAAACATTCAAATTTCAAAGGGTGATGTTTATTTGGGACAAATTGACCACATGAAATCATAGCTCATATTCTATCACTAAGTGATTTTTGAGAAAACCCTAAATGAATGAATGATGCAAAGTGATATGAATGAGTTTTGAAACTATGATTTTTTGGGATGTTACAACAAGCAAGATGAGAATGGAATTGTTGTAAGGAACAAGGCAAGACTGTTAGCGCAAGGTTTCTCTCAAGTGGAAGGCATTGACTTTGGTGAAATTTATGCTCTAGTGGCTCACCTTGAGTCTATCTGTATCCTTCTTTCATATGATGCACATCATAATTTTAAATTACATCAAATGGATATTAAGTGTGCCTTTCTTAATGGTCCTCTACATGAATTAGTGTATGTTAAACACCCCCAAGCTTTGAGGACCCCAAATTCCCTAACCATGTCTACAAACTCGATAAGGCTCTCTATGGCCTTAAACAAGCCCCATGTGCATGGTATAAGCATCTTAAAGGGTTATTTTTAGGCTGTGGCTTTGAGGTTAGGCAGATTGACCCCACACTTTTTACTAAGAAGGTTAAGATGGGAGAGTTGAGTTTCTTTCTTGGATTCGAGATCAAGCAACTAAGAGAAGGAACCTTCATTAATCAAGCAAAGTACATCAAAGACATGCTCAAGAGATTTAAGATGATGGATCTCAATGGCGTTGCTACACGTATGCAAACTAAATGTCATCTTGAGTTAAATCCCAATGGTAAAGATGTGTAACAAAAGGCATACCGGTCCATGATTGGCTCCTTGCTTTACCTTCATGCATCTAGACCTGATATTTTTTATGAGTGTATGAGTGTGTGTAAGGTATCAAGCGGCTCCTAAGGAAAGCCACTTGGTGGCGGTCAAGAGAATCTTCCTTATTTGGTTCATTCTACTAACTATAGATTGTGGTATCACAAAGTCTCTAATTTCTCTCTATGTGGGTATAAGGATTCAGATTGGGTTCGTGATAAGGATGATATAAAATCAACTTCTAGAGAGTGTCAATTTCTAGGCAGATCCTAAAAGGAATATGCCCAAGAGGCAATAATAAAGTGGTTATTATAATAGATGTTTATTTCTCATGCTAGAATTTTATTAATCAGAAACGTTAATAGTACTTGTGCATTTAATAAACAACAAAAAGGTTCCTAGTAAAGCCTCTATTTTAACTAGCTCATTGATTAACCGATGTTCAAGGTTTCCTAATCATGAACATTGGATGTTGTTAATAACAACGTCGCATCGTTATAAGATTTACTGACCTCCTTTGGTGGTGTTGTGATGCCATCTGAGAATGGTGGCCCTCTGCATAGTGGCTGGGGCCTCGAAATATGTAGGCATCTTCAAGAAAGTTGTAGGATGTAACGAGACGAAGCCACTGCCACATGGTACAGGCGGGAAGGCCTGCCCGTACCGGTGGTTGTTACGGACCCTAACGTCTAGTAATTGCTCCAGGATTACTTGGTCGTGTGGACTTCCTCAAAATCTTCATTAATGACTCCTAATTTTGCATAAAAAGCGTGATTTCCTGCCCAACACAATTCAAAGCAATGTTTTGTATATCTTTGCAATAATTAGTCATTAGTGGCAAGGCAAGCGAGATTACTGTCAATTTCTTGATGAAAAACAATGTTTAAACACGGAGAAAGATGGTGATTTTTGGAGCCATCAAGGAGAGAAAACGAAAAGACAAACTCGACCACTTCAAACCGTCCTAGAAGAGAGGAGATCAGATCTGAAGAAAGAGAAGAACACCGTCTCATTCTTTGACGATCCCTAACCTCTCAATCATCCACTCCACCATCATCTCCACTTGTATAGAGAGATATTCACACTTGTAAGATTAGGGTTTTATACTTTGATGTACCTTGATTTGTATTTGATTTGATCTTCAAACGGTATTGTGGCTTGCTACGGTAAAGTTGAGATGATTGCCATTTGCAATATTATTATGCCATTGATTTGCCTTTCTCTCATGTCTGATTAAATCCCCATATGCGTGGGAGATGTAGGGTATTGGTAAGATGTGTTGTGCCTCCTTTGATTTCATCCATTTGTGATTATTGTCATGATTATTATATTGTGAAAATGAATATCTATGTTTGCCTAATGCTTGCTTTTAAATTTATGGGCTCAGATAACATGATCCCAATATCTCATAGGTATGAAATTGTTTACTAGTGAATCGGAGACCCCCGAGTGACACTTATGATATCAAAGAGGAGCTAGTACTACTCGAGGATAAACAAGGAACCACCAAGCTTAAATCCTTGATCTGGTTGAAAGACCTTAATTAATGTGTTGATCATTATTGTAGTAATAGATAGATGGATCATTGGGATTGGGAAGAATATACCAAGAGGACTCCTAGTCGGTATATGGGTTGCTTGCCTACTCACGTATGAGTAATAAGTATCACAATCACTTATCTCATGTTATTCACCTAGCACATTCACTATTAACATGAACCATTTCTCTCTGTGGCTAACTTCTCATCTGTAGAAATCCGAAACACATTTCTCACCTTTAATTTTATGTTATTTACTTCTAGCATCTTTCTTTACTTAAGTTTCCTACATTATTCACTCATACATATCCACTCTCAATGCTTGTAGTCAATTAACTCAAGACAACATGACACCTTGGGTGTGACAAAAACGCCTCATAAAGACACTTCCCAAATCTCCTTATTGGGATCGATATAAAAACTGGAATTAATACTTCCACGAAAACATGCTCTGACGGACCTTTGCTCTTGTAGGCTATCAAGCTATTTTCTAGCATCGTTGTCGGGGAGCTAAGTGCTAAGTGTTTGTTTCTTGACATTCGTAAGAAATATATGTTTCTTGACATTCGTAAGCATGGAATAGATTTTATGAGATGATAATGAAAGTCCCAAATCATGGCTTTGATGAGCATTTAATTATCCAATACTTTTATAATGAGCTTAATGATGATTCAAAATATATGATTGACTTAACTACATGAGGAGCTATTAGTAACCTTATGCTTCCAGAGTGCATAAAGCTTTTCGAGGTAAGATCCTTCAAATGAATAATACAATCCTATTGAGGATATTAAACCACAAAAAGGTATTCTTAATATACCCCAGGAACTTATGCCCGAAGTTAAAAAGTCCATGGAAGAGAAAGGAATAGCAACGGAGCTTGTTAAAGAAAATAAAGTGGATGTTCTCCAAACTTTTGTTGTAGAAGATGAAATGAATCTTGTAATGCAAAAGTTTAGACATCAACAAAACCAATTCCATGAGAAATATTATAAACGCTTAATGTTTTTAGAGAAAAATATATAAGAGTTAACCAAAAAAATTGATGATCTGGGACATGCCACTAGGCACCTAGATAAATATTTGAGTATGGTTAAAACTCAATGCGATCAAATATCTGAAACTCAAGTTTTGATTTTGAGTCAAAAAAAACTATAATCGTAGTACCATTTCTACTGACATTGTCACTAGACATGGTATAGAGACACATGAACCTCAATGGCCACCTTGGTATCAAGAAGAACAGGCCCAGAAAGCAACATAAATTCAAGAAATGAGTCAAAAAGATTAGGTCCTTGTCGATCCACAAGATGATATTGATTATGAAGCTCAAAGAAGAGAACAAGAAGATTCTAATAAAGATAAAGAATAAGAAGGCATGAGATAAAGATAAACAATATGATTTAGATGCTGAGATGGTTGAGCCAAGAGAAGAAACCGAGCTTAGAAGGGAACAAGAAAAGCAAGTTATCATCTCAAGTGAAAAACAAGCTAACAAGCAAATGCCTACAATAAAGAAGAAGACTGTCAAGGTAAAAGAGAAGGTAACGCCAACAAGGAAGAAAGTTACTTATCCTAACCTTGTTCGGTATGAACCAGATAAGAATTTTTATGATTATTTTGCTGAAGCTCTGGGTAATCTTCATTTAGAACTTCCTTTGGCTGATGCAATTCAAGTTCCTACTTATAAGAAAATTATGAGAGACATTCTTAATAGAAATAAAAAGTTAACTAAGACTATAGCAGTGATGGCAAGCTTCCTGCTAAGCTTGGGGACCCAGGTATACCAACTATCTCTTGTGCAATTGGAAAAAATAATGTCCTTAATGCTCTTTGTGACTTAGGTGCAAGTGTTAGCGTCATGCCTTATTCCCTATTTAAGAAATTAAACCTTGGAGATTATTCTCCTACTTCAATTACCTTGGCTAATAAGACCACTAAAAAACTTGTCGGTATGATCGAAGATGTTTTACTTAGAATTGATCAACATGTTATACCCACTGATTTTATTATACTTGATATTCCTGAAGATTATAAACTTTCAATCATCCTTGGAAGACCTTTTCTTAGTACTGCAACAACAGCTAATGTGGACTGCTCTAGTGGGAAGATTGTCTTCAATATTTATGATGATCAGATTGTTCATTATTTTCCTAATAAAAAAGAGAAATGTGGGAAATATATACCACCAAAGAGTATTCAAGTGGTAATTGTCCTTGATGAAGGGAAGCCCGAGGTATGTGCTAAAAACTCGGAGGAGGGTTAGCTAAGACTAACCCTCCTTAATAAAATGCTTAATTAGAGTCAACTCATTCTTAAATGGTATAGTTTAATAATTTTCTTAGTTATTCTAATAAATTTGTTGTAGTAATAAAAATGCAAAGAAAACAAGCTATTGTGAAGTTAAAGGTTGAGTTGGAAGGAAATTTTTGAAAAAGATGTGAAGAAATAGGGTGTAGTGCTCTTAACGATCACTGGTAGGACGGGAGGTACCCGTACCACTCGCTCGTAGCGATGGAGCAAAGAAACCACCAATTCTCTCATCGAGGAAGTGCCCATAACGACCACCGGTACGAACGAAGGGCCCGTATCATTCGCCCGTACCAACTTTCCAAGTTTGATCTCTAAACCCTAGATTTCGATCCAATAGCGACGACCATCGGTACGGGCGAGACGCGCCCATACAGCGCCCGTACCGAATGCATCGCCTCATAAGAACGACAAAGGTTTGCTGCAAACCAAGCCATCCATCTTCTTCATCTCATTTTCTCTCTCTTTCTCTCTCAAACTCAAACCCTAATCCCCTATAACCTTTGATTCTTCACCGATTTCTCGCATTTGAGTGGGCGAATCTTCACATCTGTAAGTTTCTCACCCAATCCTCTCTTTATTTTATGAAATCCATGGTTGAATTCCTCACATTGGCTATTTAGATGAGTTCATCATATTTTGAGATTATCTTTGATTCCTCATGTTAGGGTTTGTAATTTCTGCATGTAATCGTTTATTTGTATGATACAAACCTGATGACCATAGTTTATATTTGAAAATTTTCACTACAATGAATATTGGGAAGTTCTCCGCTCTGGCAAGGGATCAGGAACGACAGGGACCTCGGGCACCACCAAGCCGCCAGGATCGAAGAAGAGAAGTTTAGAGGGGGACACCTTGAGGGCAGCCCTGAACAAGGACCACAAGAGAGTGAGCGAATGCAAGGTGATACCCGCTAATAGCTGTGAAATATAGCCATCCATGTCCACATTTAAATTGGATATTATTCATATTTTTTATGAAATATCTCTCTAATCCTGCCACTAATTCCTAATGATCAAAGGGGTATGTAATCCTTTCTTTCTATTTTTCCTGCATAGATAATGACGTTTGATGATGGGAATCACAACATTAAAGTCAAAGATACGAGATCTCCAACAACCCAAAGAAATCAGGAGCCGTGAAGTGGAGGAAGAAGCTTTAATGACCAACTATATGACGGGAATAAAATTTCGGCCGTATAGTTGCCACCGACACCACTAGGTCAAACAGAACAACTTTTGTGAAGGGACCCCTATATAAAGAGGCATTAGGCAATGAGAACAGCCGCCCTCGACTCTCTCTTCCGCCCCTGCCATCAGAAACCACAACACCGGAGGAATAAATCTAGATCTAATCTCCAAACCCTTATCCACCACCATAGCCATATTCCACCACAGTAGATCTCATCTCCGATTGGCGACATTGTAATACTATTACTATCAATCTCATGATTTCCATTACAATGTTTATGATTGTTGATTTCATCTCTATGTGTGAGTAATTGTCCTTGGGCTAAGGGCTTTGGCCTAGCCATGTAGCTTATGCATGTTATTTATCATAGATGGGAACATGTATTAGTTTGTATGACATGATGATTATTGTACCCTCTCTTGCCTCAATATAAGCCAAGGATTGACCTAGGTATAGGGAGTGTGAGTAATGACTAATCTGCATGATGGGAACCGTAGTGAAAGAAGGGGTAGTACGGTTGTATGTGAGGGATTTACTTGGGATTAACGTTGACATCACTATGCATATCATTACCTCTCTTTCTTCTATGGATGAGATGTAGGTTATTGCTATAAGCAGTTACAGAGGCAATAGCAATTACGGATGCACTATCCACATATAATTATCTTTCTCTAACAATTGCATGCATACTTTATTATTATCTTTTATTCCCATCAAATGTTTTGCACAGCTACTGGTCAAACCGAAAGCCCCAGGCCCTCTCTCTCCATCATTGACAACAACAAAAGATCGCAAACTCTTGGTCCGGTAAAACACAAAAAGAATTCTAAAACTCCCGAAGGTCTGTTAAAGTAACCTTACTACGCTTTCTGCTTCCCGAGGATTCGATAACCTCGGTCTACTAGGGAAAAAGAGTTATACTACATCCATAATCCGGATCGAAGGTATCACCCACCAAGTGGGTGTGTCGTGATTTCCTCTCCCACAAGGGTCTGAAGGATGATTTAGAGATGATGACCAAGAACGTCAGCATGGTTCCTTTCTCCTTCCTCTCCACCGAGACCTTCGATCTTGCCATGCACAAGTTTCTATCATATTTCCACGATGAACTTGAGGTCCAAGAGCATCATTGCACTGTAAGTTTCATGCTCAATGGGCAAACCCACAACCTCACTTTCTATCAATTTTGTTATTGCTTCTGGTTCTCTTATGAGGGAGAGATCGATACCACTAATGATGTAACATCCCTAAATTCAAATTCCAAAACTCATTCATATCATCCTTGCATGCATCATCATTTAGGGATTTTTCTCAAAATCACTTCAGAAAAACATAAGCTTTGGTGTTATGATTTTATGTGGACAGATTTAACTCAAAAGACCAACACCATTTTGAAAACTTGAATGATTAGGAACTTGTTTACTTACCTCCATTATTGGAAAGTTTAGGAGTAAAATTTTGATCAAAGTTTTCAATTTGGAAAATGAATTCAAAACCCTAATTTCAAAAACATTGCAAACCAGAGGCAATGTCTCTGATTGATTTAAGTCCAAACTTGACCAAAGCCCTTATAGATTAACCACATGGTCAAATAACTGATTTTGAAACCACAGTACCCTGCAAAAACCCCCAGAATCATTTGAATTCAAAAAAGGTTTGAATTCATATCTAAATCTAACCAGAAAATCAAAATAGAAAAAGAAAAGAAATAAACAAAGGAAAAGGGCATGTAAATCGCCCAGAACCCAGCCCAACAAGAAGCCCACCCGGGGAATTTCTTTCCTTCTCTCACGCTGACGCACATAGCGATCAGCATTTAACGGACCCCACCCCATTTTGCACACATCGCCGACGAGCGGGCCACGCTGTCGCCGTCTTCCCAAACCCGCGCGACCACGTCAGCGCTCGATGTTCCGGTGATGGCGGCTGCAATTGGGCAATTAAACAGGCGTTTCTGTCGAGGCACCGGCTATAAGATCCCCACCTCCTCGCGGTCATTTTCCCGATCAATTCTACAATCACGCCACCAGCTGCCCACTTCGCTCGGAACCGCGCGATGATCGGCGACTCCGGCGACCGATTCAGTGAGCCTTGACCGCCCCTTCTCTCGATCAAACAAGGATGCTCAAGACGTTCTTACACACCTGCGACATTTCTTTTACTGCTCGTGACCAGTCGTCGTCTCCGTCCACGGCCGAAACCACTGCCGCGCTTGACTCCGGACCAATTCGAGTAAAACCGGCGCCTTGCCCCTCTTCCGCGAGTTTGTTCGCTGCGTTTTGCGCAACTCCGATGCCTCGCTCGTGTTAGGCGACGCCAAACCTCGGCAAGCACCACGTGCAAGCGACCGACGCGCCCGTTACTCGACGAGCTCCTGAGCCGTACCAGACGCCTTCGCCAACCAACACCACCTCGAGCTCCGGCCGCCACCGGATCTGGTAAGCACCTTCTTGTTTCCGGACGATCTAGGCGCCCGGCACCGTCAGTCAGACGCGCCGCGGTCAAACACCGCCAGTACGTTTCGGTTGATAGATCGTAGCCATCGGATCTTGATCCTGGCGTAAAGCAGTTCATAACGAAGAGGTATGGACAGATCGAGCAGCGCGTTAGTTAGATCCAACGGCTGCGAGTTTGATCCGCTGTGAACGGATGCGCCAGAGAGGTTGTGACGCGTGGCAGGATTTAATTCAAAAACGGAATTTAAAACCAGATTTTGATCCAAACTTTAAACTGCTATAACTTTTGAATGCCACGTTAGATTTTTACAAATTTTATACCGTTGGATTCAGTGAAACAAGACCAAACCATTAAAATGACTTTATTTGTGGAATCTTGTTTAAAGCTATTTTGAGTATAGTTTTATTTTGGTAATTAGTTTTAATGTTAAATAAGTTTTGAGAGGGCAAATTTTGTGTCCTGTTATGCTTCAGTATCATGCACATGCTTGGAAAAATTTCCAAAATCACCACTTAGTAAAATTCTTGCATGCATGCATTCATATTATTTTTGATTGAATATATTGTGTGAAATTGAATGCTATAATTTTTCTTATAGATTTTGCTAGTGATTGTGATTGTGAAGGGTGCTACTCTCCCCACTACCAAGGCAAGTGATATTTTCATGAATATTTCTAACCTATGTTTTTGAACTAGCATTAGATATTTTGTTTGCATGTTACTTTGTCTAATGCTAAAATTGGGAAATCCTATGTAGTTTAGTAGAATTGCTAAGGAATTTTCCCTAAGATAAGTTGCCATGCCTTGCTTAGCCTAGCTATATAGCAAACAAGGGTTGGTGAAAAACTATACTTACTATGAAGAAAATATTTCTAAGTCATGAGACTTATACTTTCTTAATAAAACTACCAAGTCAAATGAACCTCCTGGGTGGAATGGAAGAATGGGTTATGTTGAGTGGTTACACAAGGCCATGGACTTGGGTTGTGTATCTCACTTGTGGTAAGCCACCCAGGCACAAAGGGATTTGGAGGCCAAGTGTTGAGAAAGCTTACAGTGCAACCACTTGGCAATATGGGCTCTGCCTTGATCATATAGGTTGCTAGAACTTAGTCAATTGGACAGTTGGTGGTAGATGGGATGATAGGTTGGAGCGCGTCCATTTGACTAAGGAAAGGCTTCTGAAAGGTCCTGTCTTGGGAAACCAAGTCTGGTGGGGAAAGTGCATAACCTCTGCAGATGGAAAACCTAAGTACTTAGCCTAGTCCAAGGCAATGGACACTTTTGAGCATCAAGACATGGAAGCTACAAGAATCTCATCATTCCAATTTCTAAGTAAAATTTGTGGGTGAACAAGGGTGAAGACCCCAATGTCTATTGGTGGTTCTTTGGGAATGTTTTGACAAAGAAAACTTAGTGATTTCAACTAATAGGAAAAACCTATTTTCAAGCAAAGCAAGCTACACTTAGCCAAATGCATATAGTAATATAGTCCACTTAAAATGTACTAAGGTATCACTTGCCAATACTATTCCAAAGTATTGACCCTCTGTGGTGTAACTTGTGATGTTGCAGTTACTCGATGATGAATAGGAGTCATGAGTCTACACTCAACATGCTTGCATGTGGCACATGAAGATGAAGACTTGTGTTTATTTGCTTATTCCTTAAAACTCTTGTATTAGGCCTATGGCCATGAGTTGTAAAGACTATGCTTTGTCTCCGAATGAATGTAATAAGCGACCTTTGTATCTGTGTACTTCATCTTAAAGCTGTGGATGCTAGCATTGATCCGAGGACTAGCATTGCAATCACAGGATCCTTTCCTTTATAAAGGAGGGATCTAACGGATGGTATCGAGCAACTGTGTTGCCTGTAGGATTATGACCCTAGGATTGAAAACCATTAAGGAAAAAATTTCAACTACTTCTACACTTGTCTGTTCTTCTCGTAAAACTTTTCTAATCTTTTCATTCTCGACTCCATTTGTAGATGAACTCCATCAACGAAGCCGTGAAGAAAGGACCACTCATGACCATGACCTTGGAGTGTGAAACTGAGTTTCCCAATATACTCAAGGACCTCATGGTGGCAATGGAAGCACATGGTGCAGCTGTGTACAAGGGCTTTCCAGTGATGGATGAAGGAGTGGAGTATTGGTGGGTACAACTTCACTTGTACAAAAACAAGGAAGACAACCACAAGGAAAGGGGATTCTGCATGTACACCAACACTAAAATGCACACCACATTCTTTGAGTCAGCCAGAGATGCAGCTTGGAGGACTATCAAGGAACTAAGTGCTAGAGTCAAGTGCAGAATGCTCAACCTCCAAAAAGACTTAGAGAAAGAGAAGGAACTTACCCAAGAGTTGGAAGCCACCAACCAAGAGTTAAGGGGAGATATAATAGACTTAGTGATGGAATCATGTGAGCAAGATAGGTGGGTTGCCTCTAGGAACATTGTGATAGCCACGGATCCGAGTGAGATAGGCCTATAAGCACACTTTGTTAGTGGACCACCATCTATCACCTTATTTTTTCAAAATGATACCTTAAATAAATTGGACCTTGTTTGATGTAAGCATGACTTGTGAAAATTGTGTTCCATGGTTATGTATGAGATGGTTGTTTTGTATTTATCTTAAATGATGTTGTTCTAACTTTTCAATTTTATAAATAGATGCCTATTGCCGTCAAGACTGTTGAGGAGTTCAGTTACTCGTTTGGACCCCGTATCATTGAGCTTACCACTTTGCTCGATCTCCCTCTTCCCACCATCACGGTGTACCCACTCACCAAGTTCGAGAGGAAGGACCTCTGCAGGGCTTTAAGGTGAACCAGCCAGATGCGGTGAGCCTACTACGAGGCCATCGTCAAGCCGATGCACGACGACCGGGAGAGAGGCATGGAGGTAGTCATGCAGGACTGATAGGGCGCTTGTTAGGCCGTCACTCCCGGACAGGTTAGGGCACTCACTTCCACGTCTTGAAGGCGTGATGTTGATGGAGATTCCATCGACTTTGAGGGCGACTCGAGGACACGGCGAGCCGATACGTCTCTATCTCCGAAATTAGAGACTCTCCTTAGGCACGTGGACACGGATAGGACGAACGTCATGCTTGGCAATGACGAGCTTGGTCTGACTACGAGAAGGACAAGCTTTTGCGACAAAGAAGATGAGATGATCAAAGAAATGGAGACAAAGTTCGAGACCGGACTGCAAGTTCAAGAGTCGGGAGAAAGCAGCGTCGGGATAGGAACAAGAAAATCCGGGACATGACGAGGAACTGAAGTCCAAGGACTTGAGCTTGAGAAGCAGAGATGGTTATTGAGACTTCGCTCCCAGAAGAGGGCTCTCAAGGCCAAGGTCGATTCCTTGACCACTACGATTGAGGAGAACAAGACCGCGATGGAGAACGCAGGTCTTACCTTCGTCGAGGAGGAGATTGATGCTGATGAGTAGAGTTGACTACTCGTTTATCTTTCATATTCGTACTTGTTATTGTGAACTTATTATTGGACCATCCGACATGTGGATGGCTTTCCACTTGTGTGTTTTACTTCATGAGCTTATTATGTGGTTGCTGAACTTTTATTCTTATGTTGTTTGTTATGTGTTTGCTTATGATGTATTGTGCATAAAACATCTATGGGTATCTCATTCTTATCCATTTGAACAAACCACAGATGCCTCCCCGTCGCGCAAACCCCAACCCCAACAACATCACCCCGGAAATGCAACAAATGATGAATGCGCAAACACATCTTATGCAAATGATGATAACATTCATCCAGAACCAGAATAACAACAACCCCAACAACAACAATAACAACAACAACAACAACAACAACAACAACAACAACAACAACAACAACAACAACAACAACAACAACAACAACAACAACAACAACAACAACAACAACAACAACAACAACAACAACAACAACAACAACAACAACAACAACAACAACAACCCTCCGGGTTTTGATATGCTCACCAGATTTCTGCGTCTGAGGCCAGCTAAGTTTTCGGGAACAACTGATCCCATGGTAGCCAATGACTAGCTACGTTCTGTGAATAAGGACTTAGTGACCGTGACCTGCACGGATGCTGAAAAAGTCAGGTTCGCAGCACATCTGTTGGAAGGACCAGCCGCCACATGGTGGGACAACTTCCAAATCACCACTCCTATTGATGAGGTGACTTGGGCTATCTTTGAAGATGGCTTTCGCGCTCATATCTCATCGAATGATGAGTCGAAAAAGAAGGAGTTTCACAACACAAGCGGTACCAGCGTGGTGAGTACATAGAAGAGTTCAACAATCTGGCGCTATGCAAGGATAAAGTTGATCTGGTGCCAAAAGAAAAGAAAAGTTCTTGGAAGGTTTGAATGATGAGTGAACCTACAGGTTATGCATGGCATATGTTCCAACTTATCAGTCTTTGTGTGACAAGGCTGCTATTTTGGAAAGTAAAATGAAGGAAGTCGAGAGTAGGAAGAGTAAACACTCCGACAAGCACAACTCGGGATCGTCTCACAAACGATCTCACTATGATAACGATGGCTCGGGATCCCATAAGCATGGGAAATTCAACAAGCACCACAACCACAACCGTCATGACAACAAGCATCACCGCAGTCATGACAATGACAAGTACAAGAACCACAAGAGTGGACACAAGAGCCACCACAGTGGGAATGGTAGTGGAAGTGGAAGTTAGCATGTTAAAAGGACATCACCAAGTTGAGTGCTTCAAATGCAAGAAAGCTGGGGCATTATGCTAATGAGTGCCCGAGAAGAAAGTGGAAGGACCTAACAAGCCAAATCCTTTCCGAAGGACAAGTTAACCACATCAATGTGGAGGAGGTCTATGAAGAGCCCGATGCCGTTCTTTGGTAAGTTCGGACTCAATTCCATTCCAAAGATTTGTACTCTTTGACACGGTGCATCTCATTCATTCATATCAAAAGCATTTGTTGATAGAAATGGGTTTGCATCTGAAAACATTGGGTGTCCAATAAAAGTTAGTTCTCGGGTGGAGACATGATAGTAAGTCTTGGATGCGGGACCTTGTCATAGAGTTTGGAAAACATAAGTTTCCTAAGCTTTGATAATCCTAGATTCCCAAGGACTAGACGTAATTTTGGGAATGGATTGGATGTCTCGATGAAGGAGTACTAGATTGCATGCGCCAATCTTTGTTGCACTCACAACCCCAGAAGGAAAAAGAATAAAATTCAAGTCAAATTTTGAACCCAAAGGAAGTAAGCTGAATTCTCTTAAGGGGTTAGCATGGACAGTGTGCCAATAGTGTGTGAGTATCCGGATGTATTTCCGGAAGAGTTACCAGGAATGCCACCAGATAGAGATGTGGAGTTTCTGATAGATTTGGTACCAGGTTCTGGACCAATAGCTAAGAGACCGTACAAAATGTCAGTTGATGAACTGAAAGAACTCAAGAAAAGCGACTAGGGAACGATTTGTAAAGGGTTTATTCAACCAAGTTCTTCATCTTGGGGAGCCCCAGTATTGTTTGTGGAGAAGAAGGATAGAACACAAAGATTATGTATTGACTACCGTTCTCTCAACGAGGTGACCATCAAGAACAAATATATCCTTTGCCAAGAATCAACGACTTGTTTGATCAGTTAGAAGGAGCATCTGTGTTCTCGAAGATTGATCTTCGGTCAGGCTATTTTCAACTCAAGATAAGAGAGCAAGACATACCTAAGACGGCATTCACCACAAGGTATGGATTGTATGAGTACACTGTGATGCCTTTTGGTTTAACCAACGCACCAGCATACTTCATGAATATGATGAACAAGGTATTCATGGAATTCCTTGACAAGTTTGTGGTCGTTTTTATCGATGACATCTTAGTCTACTCCAAGAGTAAGGAAGAACATGAAAGACACTTACGCTTGATACTTGAAAAGTTAAGAGAGCATAAACTTTACGCCAAATTCAGCAAGTGTGAGTTTTGGTTAGAGGAAGTTGGTTTTCTTGGTCACGTTATGACAAAGGATGGTGTGGCAGTGGATCCTGCCAAAGTTTCAGCAGTGACCGAATGGGAATCTCCCAAGAATGTGAAAGAAGTTCGTAGTTTCCTCGGCTTAGCAGGTTATTACAGAAGGTTCATTGAATTTTTTTCGAAAGTTGCTAAGCCAATGACGGAATTGCTAAAGAAGGACAAGAAATTTGCTTGGACTGAAGGTTGCGAAGTCAGCTTCCAAGAGTTGAAGAAGAGACTTGTGACAGCACCAGTTCTATGTCTGCCAAATTTGGAAAAGGATTTCCAAGTATATTGTGATGCGTCTCATCAAGGTTTGGGTGCCGTACTTATGCAAGATGGTAAAGTCGTAGCCTATGCTTCGAGACAACTCAAAACCCATGAAGTAAACTATCCTACTCATGATTTGGAGTTAGCCTCTGTCGTCCATGCACTCAAAACATGGAGACATTACCTTTTGGGTAAGCGGTGTGAAGTGTTCACCGATCATAAGAGCTTGAAGTATATCTTCACCCAGAAAGAAATCAACATGAGACAAAGGAGATGGCTAGAACTTATTAAGGATTACGACTTAAGTTTGCAATATCACCCCGTGAGTTTAACGTAGCAGATGCTCTAAGTCGTAAGACTTTTGTGAATGGCCTTACCAAAGGAGAATTGCCAGATGACTTGTGTAAGAAATTCAAAGAACTCAGATTGGAGATTGTGCCAGAAGGATATCTCATGTCCTTAGATGTTCAACCCACTTTATTGGACAAGATCCGAGAAGTTCAGAAGACTGATAAGGAAATTGAAAAGATTAAGGAAAATATAAGTCTAGGGAAAGCTAAGAGTTTCCATATAGACGAACAAGGTACCTTATGGCACGGGAAACGTATATGCGTTCCACAAGACCCGGAGTTGCGGAAACTGATTTTACAAGAAGCCCACAACTCTCCGTATTCTATTCACCCGGGAAACACCAAGATGTACATGGACATGAAAGAAAGATTTTGGTGGAACAATCTCAAAAGGGACATCGCCGAACATATTGCTTTGTGTGATGTGCGTGAGTAAAAGCGAGCATCGAACCAGCAGTTTGCTTCAACCACGCCAATTCACTGAATGGAAGTGGGAAAATATTGGTATGGATTTCATTACGGATTACCAAGGACCAGGTCGGGTATGATTCCATATGGGTGGTAGTGGATCGCCTAACTAAAGTGGCTCATTTTATACCCGTGAAGACAACTTATACAAGTGCCAAGTTAGCAAAAATCTACATGAGCAGAATTGTATGCCTTCACGGTGTGCCTAAGAGTATTGTGTCAGATAGAGGAACACAGTTCACTTATCACTTTTGGAGACAGCTTCATGAATCTTTGGGAACGAGGTTGGAATTCAGTACTGCCTTTCATCCCCAAACTGATGGACAAACGGAAAGGACTAATCAAATTCTTGAAGACATGTTGAGAGCCTGTGCTTTAGACTATGGAGCAAGTTGGGATGAAAGGTTGCCTTACGCAGAGTTCTCTTACAACAATAGTCATCAAGCTAGTATTGGAATGGCGCCATTTGAGTTACTCTACGGAAGGAAATGTACCACACCATTACTATGGAATGGTGTGGGAGAGAGAAGTTTATTTGGACCTGATCTTATCAAAGACACCGAGGAGAAGGTCAAATTGGTTAAGGACAGGTTGAAGGTAGCTGTGGCATCCCGCAAAACCACTACTAGAAAATCGCGTTGAATTTGTGCATTGCATCGTCATCATCATGCATTGATTGCATAAAACTATGTTTGCAAAGCCCGTGTTGTTTTCTAAACGCCCCTCTTTATTCAAACATCAAAACCGGGTCCCCGGAATATTTTGTTTTGGCCGCTATCGGTTGCACACGGCCCGTTTAAATCAAATAAAAAGTTCAATTGTTTTTAGCGGGGGCAGTCGAACGGGCCGAATCGACCCGAACGACCACCCCCATTTCTAAATCGGTCCGCCCCAACCATTCCTAAAACTACCAACTAACCTACCCAACCCTCCCCTCCACATCACCCCGCCCTATAGCAACTCGCCACATCACCCTCTCCCTCCCCTAGCCAACCCACCTGCCACCTCATCCATCCAGCCCCCTCTCCCTCCTTTTTCACCCAATCTACCCTCACCCACTCCCTCTGCCAGCCCGGACCCACACAGCCGTCCCCACCCCTGGACAAACCCACCCTCTCTCTCCTCTCAGCCCGCGTGGCCCCGCCCACCTCCCAGGTCCCACAGTGACCACATGCCGGACCTGCGGGACACGCGCCTCCCACGCAAGACGCGCCCCGCCACGCGCCTCCACACGCCCCTCGCGTGGCCCCGACACCAGCCCCCGCGCCCCCTGGGTCCCACCCCGCGACCACGCATCCCACGCGGCGCGGCCGCGGATCTCTCTCTCCCTGCGCGCGGCCTTCTCCCTCCTCAGGCTCGCCCGCGTGCCCCCTTCCTCCCGCACGCGGCCAGCACCCTCCTCCCGCGTCCGCCTCGCCCACCTCCGGCGGTCCTCCTCGCCGCCGGCGGCCGCCACCTTCCGCCAACCCCCCCTTAGCCGCGTCGTCTCTCTCTCCCCGAGCCCCTGCGCTCCGCCGCCACGCTCGAGCCGCCCTGCGCCGCCGCCGCCCGCTCGCCCGCGTCTCCGCCGCTCCCTCGCGCCCAGCTGCCCCCGGCCACCTCTGCCCGCCTCGGCCTCGCCCACCAGCCGTTCCGTCGCCGCCGTGGTCCCCGGCCGCGCGTCAGCCGATCGCCCGGCCGTCAGCGCCTCGTCGCCCTCCACCGCCCGATCACCGACCTCCGTCATCCGCGGCTCACGTCGCCCGGCCTACCTCGCCTCCGCCCCTCGTCGTCGCCGCCGCCGCTCCCGCCGACGTCTGAGCTCGCCCCGAGCCCCTGCACCGCCCCGCGTCCCGCCTCCAGCGCGTGGGCCCGCCGCCCCTGCAGTGTTCATCGCCCCGTCCAGCCCTTGCGTGGTGCTCCTGCGTGTATGCGTTGGTGCTTGTGTGTGTTGTACCAAGACCCGTCCCCGAAGGCCTTCATCAGGGACCCGCAAGAGCTGCATCACGGACGTGCCACGGATTCGGTGGAACCCGCAAACGCCAAGTCTGCCTCACGAACCTCAGAGACCAAGCCTCGACACCCCGAACCCGGTGTCGCGCCAAGATCTCCTATCCGGATCCGAAGACCGAACCCGAGCGCCAAGTCCCGAACCGAAGATCGCCAAGAACGCCCCGGTACGACAAGTGCTTTACCCCGAATGCCGAGACCGACTCGAGGGCGCGGACCCGACAAGAGCTTCGCCACGACAAGAACGGCAAAACTGGGCGGTCAAGCCCGGCCTGGACCAAGTACTTCCTCGCGGAACCACAAGAGCTTCTCCTAGATAACCGCCAAGGTCGTCATCGGAACCACAAGGCCGTTGCAGTGAACTCGACAAGATCTACCACATGAAGCCCGTACCGAACTGGTGACCCTCGACGAACCTCCGGCAAGAACTTCGACATGGCCAAGATCTACCGCAACCGAGTCCGGTGCCGACAAGTGAAGTCAGAGCCACCAAGCCCTTCATCGCGAACGCCAAGACCTACCCCCGTTATCCGAGAACGATCCCGTCGAGACCGATCCGTCGAACCCTGGACCCCGAGGCCCGGCCCCGAACCCCGGAACCCCAAGAACGTCGAGCCCCCCTCAATGTGTGAACCTTCCCGAAACCCTATTTCATAATACAATACAACTTGTCGCATATCAATTGGTCATGCATGCATACTTATCATGTGGTTTGGGGGCCTTATGCCGATTCACCTAATAATTAAATATGGGGCTCATATGCGGGCAATCTAGTCTCATATCGGCCTCATTTAAACTTGAGTAGCGAACCGGTATCTTATCTTGCCTTGTTAATACAACATTTAAATTGCGGGGATCTAAACAACTTGCACCATAATTAATTGTCGGGACCCCGGTACCACTTAATATGACCTAATTGCATCGCACTTTGCCATGCCATGCATCATACATGCATCATTCCGATCTTCTGCCGTTGTATTAAATATTGCATCCGGTGTTTCTTCTAGTGTTTTGCATCTTCGTGGATAAGGCCGTTGAGTTGATGCGAGTGTCGACCCGATCTTCGGTGGAACCTTCGACAATGTTTTCAGGCGAGCATATCCCTCTTTCTACCTATCTTATTTTTATAGTATTTACTTCCCTCCTGTTGATCTATTGCTATCTGTGTTGCGTTGCTCTAGTTTCGTACCCGTGATATCCCTTGCAGCCATATATAGCCTTGGACACATCCTATTACCTGTTGTTAGGTAGATGGTTGGACCCGCGTGTCGTAGTCGCTTGCTCAAGTGTTTTGCTTGTCGTCAAGTACCACAATTGTTGGAGAAGTGCCGCATGTTGACGTTGGAGATGATCATGGCTTTACTTATTGTTCACTTCAATTACTGTTTAACAACTAAAATTGAATTAAGCAGAGGCATCGGTGGGTGATAGGTAATGTTGGTTTTCCGAACGCCCACTTGTGTCCCGTAGGACCCGAGTTCTTGACACCTGTTAGAGATCGAGCGCTAACCACAGGTGGGAGATATGGGCCCCCCATTGATTATTACCTGATTTCAAAGTATTGTACTGGGGGCCACAACTAGTTTGAGGTGTTTTTACTATCCTGTACTTATGCCATGCTTACTGCTTTATTTAAATTGTGCGACAGATAGCACGTGTACTGTTTAGGATCGGGACACGATTCCGCGGTGTCGACAGTCCCCGTTTGGGGATTTGCTGTCGTTCACAGCCGTATACCCAAACCCTAAGTCCGTCTCGGAGACCGGCCGACTTCGTTGCGGGTGTACTTAGTGGGGTGGCCCCCCGTGCTTGCTTTGGGTCTGGGAACGTCGTGACTTAGGCCCCGCCGACACCGATGGGTGTATGTTAACGATCGGCAAAAGGGTCAAGTGCTGTGGATACTTTGGTGCACCCTGCAGGTTAAATCTTTTCGAGAAGCCGTGTCATGGTTATGGACGACTTGGAGCCACGTGCTTGATAATAGACAACTATAACTAAAGTTTACTGTTATAAATCGACTTGTATTCGTTTTGACTAGTATTCAGCTTCACTACAACGGAATGGCTAAGTAAAAGTACCAACAACTGCTGGGTTTTGGGGTTATCTCATGATAATTGTATCTGACTAGTAAGTGTTGCCACTATAACAGAATGATTAACTAAAAATGCCCACTGCTTACTTTATCAGGACGATTATCTAAAACCTGGCTAGTAATTGCTGCAACGATAACTGAATAAGTAAAAATGCCAACTGTGTGAGTTCCTCGGTTGACTTCCTCGGTGGTCTCGAGGGGGAAACGCCAGGATGGGTTTGTTTGTTGGTGGTATCAGGTTGGTTCCGAATAGGTCTTTCTCACCCCTCTCTGATAGCCTCCCGTTGTATCGAGTCTCTATAGGTTGTTTAGTGTATGCTGCCGCTCAGTCCACCATACCTATGTAGGCGAGGACCGCCGAATTCTAGCCTCGCCGTGTACTGGCCTCAGTACTGACGCTCCTTCTTTTTTTCTTTTGCCCTTTGTCGGCACCCCCTTTTTGTTTAAGCAGGTTTTGAGATCGACGCCGTTAGCAGGGTTACCCTTCCGGCTTGGCCTGGGCAGGGTTATGGACGCCATTGGTTATTCTTCAGGGCTCTTAGCCCCATTTGCATCTTGTCCGTAGTCGGACGCTCCATCGTTTTCAAGGTGATTTGGACCTTTGAACCGTACATTTGTATTCTTGACTCTTTGAGTCGCTGTTGTATATATATCTGTTCTGTGGGTCCCATCGAGGACTTTTGTGTAATGTTGTTACTTTGCTTTCCACCCATGCGAAAGTGCTGGTGAGCACCTTGAATCGTTCTATGCGGGTTCGGAGTTTACTAAAACTTGCATAGGGCCGATTCTGAGGTGTTACTGAGTACAGATCGATGTAAAAGCTACGCAGATTCTAAGCGTGAAGTCACCTACAAAGTTGGGGATAGAGCTTATCTCAGGTATCACCACTCCGTGGAGTGAAAAGATTTGGAGTCAAAGGAAAGTTGTACGAAGATATGTTAGGCCATTCAAGATTCTAAGTCGCAAGGAGAAGTTGCATATGAAGTTGAATTGCGGAATCTCTGTCGGTCCATAATATGTTTCACGTGAGTCGACTTAGAAATGCCACCGAAATGGAAGAAACTTCTCAAGGATACCATACCGTTGGAAGAGGTTCAACTAGAAAGTGACCTCACCTATGAAGAAAAGCTGTCAAGATTCTTGAGACCGCAGAAGAGTCACAAGGACAAAAACTATCAAGTTTTGCAAGGTGCAATGGAACCATCACTCCAAGAGGAAGCAACATGGGAAAGAAGATGATCTTGGAAGACCACCCTCACCTATTTGCTAGCCAATCCGAATCTCGAGGGCGAGATTCACCTTAAGGGGGTTAGATTTGTAACATCCCTAAATTCAAATTCCAAAACTCATTCATATCATCCTTGCATGCATCATCATTTAGGGATTTTTCTCAAAATCACTTCAGAAAAACATAAGCTTTGGTGTTATGATTTTATGTGGACAGATTTAACTCAAAAGACCAACACCATTTTGAAAACTTGAATGATTAGGAACTTTTTTACTTACCTCCATTATTGGAAAGTTTAGGAGTAAAAGTTTGATCAAAGTTTTCAATTTGGAAAATGAATTCAAAACCCTAATTTCAAAAACATTGCAAACCAGAGGCAATGTCTTTGATTGATTTAAGTCCAAACTTGACCAAAGCCCTTATAGATTAACCACATGGTCAAATAACTGATTTTGAAACCACAGTACCCTGCAAAAACCCCCAGAATCATTTGAATTCAAAAAAGGTTTGAATTCATATCTAAATCTAACCAGAAAATCAAAATAGAAAAAGAAAAGAAATAAACAAAGGAAAAGGGCAGCAATAACTGCCCAGAACGAACCAGCCTAGCAAGCCCACCCGGGGAATTTCTTTCCTTCTCTCACGCGCGAACGCACATAGCCAGTCACTAACGAACGGACCCCACCCCCATTTTGCACACATCGCTGACGAGCGGGCCCTGTCCACGCTGTCATCGTCTTCCCCAAACCCCGCCCGCGACCACGTCGCAGCTGCAGTGACTGCGGGTGATGGCAAGGCTTAATTGGGCAATTAAACATAGGCGTTTCCTATCGAGGCACCGGCTATAAGATCCCCACCTCCTCGCAGTCATTTTCCCCCAGTCAATTCTACAATCACGCCACCAGGCTGCCCACGACTCACTCAGAACCGCATGATCGGCGACTCCGGACCGATTCAGTGAGCCTTGACCGCCCCCTTCTCTCTCGATCAAACAAGGATGCTCAGCACGTTCTTACACACCTGCTGACACATTTCTTTTGCCTTCTCATGACCCAGGTCGTCGTCTCCGTCCACGACCGAAACCACCTGCGCCGCCGCTTGACTCCGGCGACCAATTCAGGTAAAACCCGAGCGCCCCTTGCCCCCTCTTCCACACGAGTTTGTTCGCCTGCGTTTTGCACAACTCATGATGCCTCTGGCTCGTGTTAGGGCGACGCCAAACCTCGGCAAGCACCACGTCTGCAAGCGACCGACACCGCCCCTTACTCCGACGAGCTCCTGAAGCCGTACCAGCACGCCCCTTCGCCAACCAACACCACCTCGATCTCCAGCACGCCACCGCGGATCTGGTAAGAACCTTCTTGTTTCCCCGGACGATCTAGAGCGTCGGCGCCACCATAGTCAGACGCGCCGCCGCCGGTCAAACACCGCCAGCGCCGCCCGTTTCTGGTTGATAGATCGTAGCCATCAGATCTTGATCCTACGCGTAGAAACAATTCACTTAACGAAGAGGTATGGACAGATCTGAGCCGCGCAACGTTAGTTAGATCCAACGGCTGCAGATCTTGATCCGCGCGAAACGGTACGCGCCAGAGAGGTTGTGACGCGTGGCAGGATTTAATTCAAAAACAGAATTTAAAACCAGATTTTGATCCAAACTTTAAACTGCTATAACTTTTGAATGCCACGTTAGATTTTTACAAATTTTATACCGTTGGATTCAGTGAAACAATACCTTTCTGAATGTCCAATTTGTTTAACAAATAGTAACCATTAAAATGACTTTATTTGTGGAATCTTGTTTAAAGCTATTTTGAGTATAGTTTTATTTTGGTAATTAGTTTTAATGTTAAATAAGTTTTGATAGGGCAAATTTTGTGTCCTGTTATGCTTCAGTATCATGCACATGCTTGGAAAAATTTCCAAAATCACCACTTAGTAAAATTCTTGCATGCATGCATTCATATTATTTTTGATTGAATATATTGTGTGAAATTGAATGCTATAATTTTTCTTGTAGATTTTGCTAGTGATTGTGAAGAGTGCTACTCTCCCCACTACCAAGGCAAGTGATATTTTCATGAATATTTCTAACCTATGTTTTTGAACTAGCATTAGATACTTTGTTTGCATGTTACTTTGTCTAATGCTAAAATTGGGAAATCCTATGTAGTTTAGTAGAATTGCTAAGGAATTTTCCCTAAGATAAGTTGCCATGCCTTGCTTAGCCTAGCTATATAGCAAACAAGGTTTGGTGAAACACTACACTTACTATGAAGAAAATATTTCTAAGTCATGAGACTTATAATTTCTTAATAAAACTACTAAGTCAAATGAACCTCCTGGGTGGAATGGAAGAATGGGTTATGTTGAGTGGTTACACAAGGCCATGGACTTGGGTTGTGTATCTCACTTGTGGTAAGCCACCCAGGCACAAAGGGATTTGGAGGCCAAGTGTTGAGAAAGCTTACAGTGCAACCACTTGGCAATATGGGTTCTGCCTTGATCATATAGGTTGCTAGAACTTAGTCAATTGGACAGTTGGTGGTAGATGGGATGATAGGTTGGAGCGCGTCCATTTGACTAAGGAAAGGCTTCTCAAAGGTCCTGTCTTGGGAAACCAAGTCTGGTGGGGAAAGTGCACAACCTCTGCAGATGGAAAACCTAAGTACTTAGCCTAGTCCAAGGCAATGGACACTTTTGAGCATCAAGACATGGAAGCTACAAGAATCTCATCACTCCAATTTCTAAGTAAAATTTGTGGGTGAACAAGGGTGAAGACCCCAATGTCTATTGGTGGTTCTTTGGGAATGTTTTGACAAAGAAAACTTAGTGATTTCAACTAATAGGAAAAACCTATTTTCAAGCAAAGCAAGCCAAGCTACACTTAGCCAAATGCATATAGTAATATAGTCCACTTAAAATGTACTAAGGTATCACTTGCCAATACTATTCCAAAGTATTGACCCTCTGTGGCTGTAACTTGTGATGTTGCAGGTTACTCCGATGATGAATAGGAGTCATGAGTCTACACTCAACATGCTTGCATGTGGCACATGAAGGTGAAGACTTGTGTTTATTTGCTTATTCCTTAAAACTCTTGTATTAGGCCTATGGCCATGAGTTGTAAAAGACTATGCTTTGTCTCTGGAATGAATGTAATAAACGACCTTTGTATCTGTGTACTTCATCTTAAACTGTGGATGCTAGCATTGATCCAGGGACTAGCATTGCAATCCCAGGGATCCTTTCCTTTATAAAGGAGGGGTCTAACAAATGAAGTCCTCCTAGAGGCAATGTATGCTTGGGAGTAGATTTCTGTCAATGGGAACACCGATTATTTGCAGAAGAAGAGCACAATCATTTAGAATTCCACCATTTTCTACTTCATCACCTTCTTGGTGAATTATATCTTTGGGAAGGGAGATACCGGGATAGTGGCAAGCCTCGAGATAAGTGTAATTTATATGGCTCTCTGAGATGGAGCATAAGCTAAACTTGGGTTCTTTGCTCATCCAATACTTCTGCCGCCAAAGGTCGGCTCACTCGGGTGACATCCGTTGTGGTGGCCTCATCACTCAGATCACCTACGCAAGCGATTTTGTCATGCCCCATGAGAGATTTGTGGCTGGTAGTAAACTTTTGGATGATATTCATAGGGCGAGCACCAAATTCATGGGGTCTATAATCCCCAATGCTCCCTTCATGCTTATCAATTTCTTTTATCCTAACGGAGATGTCCACCAAGTTTTGCTTCCATTTTTCCATGCTCTTGGTTTTCCAGGTAAACAGAGTTGGGTCCTCAATGAGAATGAGTTCTAGAAAGCAATGATTTCCTCGAGGAGGACTATGCCCCCGAGAGGGAAACCCAACTGGGAGAATGCGGGCAGCAGCCAGCAGCAGCAAGAGGAGGATGAGCAAGGCTGGAACACTGCGGGCTGGGATGACTATGATCAACAATATCATCATCAACAACCTTTTCCCCAGTACCATCAGCACCAAGGTATGCCTCCACCTCATCTCGGATTCAACTATGTCCTGAAAAGTGACTTTGACCAAGTGGTGCATCGCATCGACAACATGGAAAACACATTTCATGATGTGAACACCAACATCGTCAACCTCACCCCAATACTTCACCTCCTTCATGATCGAACACCCGAACCGCTACCCGTTCTTTCCGTACTAGCAGTCGCTGCCCAACGATGGCAGCGATAATTGATCTAGGATAGGCCAAGAGCCTAAGCTTGGGGAGGTTGAACTCCTCCCCACATTTTTCATTCATATTTTTTCTTTGATTTTTTTTCTTCTAGTTGCATGTTTAACTTCAGTTTGCATTGATAAAAGAAAACACCAAAAAAATAGATTAACTTCTATCTTGTTTTGTGCGAAGTTCTCTCGGCTCTCTTTTTAATTTTCTGTAGGTTATTCGCTTCAAGTGACTTAGCTATGGAGAAGAACACGAAGAGTTGACCCAAGTGAGAAATGAGCAATAAAGAGGAGGGACCACATTCCTATTTTCCCTACTTATGTAAGTTTATTCATGAACATACTGCATTTGTTTGGTTGCACTTGAGTTCCACTCCATGCTTAGATCATTATCTTTTAGACTTAATCTCAAGTCCGAGGTCACTACTTTGGCTTCAAATTATGACAATTACTCTCGGTTAGAAATGTTGGGGTTCGAGGGCAGAAAACAAAAAAAATCCTATGATCAGAACTCTAATGCCAGGATCTATCTACTAGTAATGCAGTAACGGGAGGGGATACGGTACTCACACCTTTGAAGATCGAGCGCGGTTAACGTATTGCGAAGAACTTGGTTGAAGAAGACACCCTAACGTTGACCTCGAGGTCAAGAATTCTTGCGGCTCCAACAACTCCTAGCACCGAAAGAACGGTGCCACCATAGGGAATCACAGACATACGATGCCTAACGATGACTCTCGATTCTCCCCGATCTATCTGAGATTGCGGAAGTGGATCTCTCCATTCTGAATCCTGCAGCACGACGACGCTCCACGGTGAAGGACTCCTTGCTCACATAGCCCTGACAAGGGGGCGCAGTCGCAAGAGAGAAAGAGAAGAGATAGGCAACACATTCCTTTTAGTTATTTCTAGGTATTAATTGGTGTGTTTTGATCCTCCTATGGGCACCCCTTTATATAGGCGGAGGGAGGGGCTCCCTCCACCTTAGGTAACCCATGTGAGACTAAAAACAATAAGGAAAAGGAGGCAAACCTGGTGCCAGCTGGCTAGGTGGGCTGCCTGCCCACCCGCACGTGGCCCAACATGGGAGGCGATGGTGCATCAAGCGGGAGAGGGAGGCCGGGTGGGTCGCAGTCTTGTGGTGGCCCACGAGCGATGGCAGTAGTGGCTAGCATGGCCGGGTGGGCGACGCACTTGCCTTTTCATGTGCGTCGCCTGTGACAACTAGCGACGGGGCTCCCAAGTGCACTGGCCCAGCTGACGCATGGCTGCACGCAGCGGTCGAGTGGCAGCCCCGTGCGACACGTGCTACGTGCTCGCGTGAAATGTTCAAAAACAGCCTTCTCCTTTGCCATTTTCGTCTGTTTTCTTTTTAGGTAAAATTTCTCCAGGGTTTTGCCTAATAAATAAGATGCCTTTATAAATCTATATTTAAATATTTCTTTATAATATATTAATTCACAATTAACATATAATAAATATACTTAAATCATTATTTATTTGAAAACCCTTTTTGGTCCTTTCTCCTTTATCCTTTCTCCGAACACCTTCGGATCTCCCCAGAACTTTTCTGGTCTCTCTCTCTTCTCATTTCTTCAGTGATTTTTAACAATCCATTAACAATATCTAAGCTTCGTTAAGCCCTTAAGCGTGCTACCCAATAGTTCAAGAATACTCCAGACATGGTCAAGACTCCTCTCTGACCAATGATCAACAACGGGACCTAGATACCCATGATGACCACATGTGCATTCCATGAAATTTGTCGTTGAACCGTAAACACTGTGTCTTATTCCTTTTGTATCTCCGATACTGTATTGTCCGATGTTTGATAAAATGGCATCACCATGTTAGGGTTCAACCTTGTTATCGACAATACCTTCTTTACTCGATCCGATAAGTGATATCCCTCGTGACCTAGTCACACGTTGTGCAGCTTATGGATATAACTTATCTGAGTGGGCCCAGAGTATCTTTCGTCACGCAGATGGAAAAAATCCCGCTTTTGATGCAAACACCTCAACATGATACCCAATGAAACCCATATAATCACCGTTTCACCGAGTGATGTTAAGTGCCATTAAAGTAACCTTGGGAGATAGTGATTATATATGGTCTCACGGTCTAGGGAAATAGTCACTATGCCTCCTAATCATCGTAACCTGAACTTTGTGACATGATCATGATACGATGCTATAGATAGGGTATGTTTACCATCTCATTCCCTAATGAAATGACTCCATTGTCAATTGGGGCCGAGGCACCAACATGATCAGGACACCTTTGATCATCCTTTGACCAATGAACCAATGACTAGAGTTTCACTGGGAACTACTGGTTGTTTGTATATCACACGTGTATTGACGTTTTGTAATCAATACAGTTATAGTATGATATAAAACTTAATCATAAACTTAATGAAATATGCCACTTATCATTTGTCTCCACCCTTCAGTCTCCCACTTGCACTAGAGTACAAATAAACTAGATGCATTTGTTATTCAATCATCAGTACCATACCACTTGGTGCTTCTGATCATGTGTGCTCATGGAAGAGTTCTAAGTTTAGGAAATGAATATTTCATTACTCATGTATCCTTTGCAACTTATTAATGTCATCATGTATGACACTAATACCTTTTATCATCTCTATGATAACTTCTTGTGCATGTATAATGTTTTTGCAACAAAATGGGGTCTCTGGTTCCAGATACCAGTAGTGACTTTAGATAGGTCTCATGGACTTCCTCATGGGCACCGATGAGTGCATATTTGCATCATGTTTTATATTATTATTTTGCATTGTAGTTGTAGGATCTTGGTATTTTATGGCGTTTGTGTGCATCTTTTATGTCTATTTTCACCAGGATCAGGATACAATGGACACAATTCTTGGACCAGTTGTATTGGAGCGAAAAGGAGTAAAAACAACGTAAATCGCTTATTTGGGAAATATCAATAACACCAGAATAAAACCCGAAGCAATTGGAGGACACGGTAGGTTTAATGACCAACTATACGGCAGGAGGAACTTTTTTGGTCGTATAGTTTCCGCCGTATAGTTGGTGTCGACACCGCCTCCTCAAATACTTTCACCCCGTGTAACTGGATAAGGAAGAAGATATACAGAACACCCAGAAATCACCGATGTCATGGTATTGCCGACGAGTACACCATGGAGGGTGTCGTGGTATTGACGACGAGTACGCGATGGAGGGGTCCTCAAAGTGCGTGTTTAGAGACGTGGGGGAGGCGGACGGTTGAAGGGTACGAGGTAACACAGCTTACCCAGGTTCAGATCCCACGACGGTGGCGGAATCCTACTCCTGCTATAAATCACTATAAGGGCAATACGCCGAGTTACAGAGATAGATTCGTTGTGCGAGGTTGTATGAATCGATACTAGGTTGTTCCCTAAAGGCTCCCATAGTACCGACTTATATAGTCGCCAGGTCCTAGGGTTACAGGGAAAAGTCCTAGCCAGACAGGTTACAGAGTCCTACACATTCTATTGCTAGTCTTGTGAATCTTGCACTCCAAGGCTCCGGGTACGCTGGTGACTCCACCGTAGCCTTCCTTTATCCGGCATGCGCCTCCCTTCTGGATCCATCTAACTGGGCCGCCCAGCAGGCCATAGGCCATTCTACCAACTATGGTCCACCCGGGTTATCCGGATAAGTGACATGCTATGAGGATACCCATATAGCATATCCCCAACAGTAGCCCTCGGAGAACTCTAAGACCTTGCGTCGTCTTGTCTTTTCAGATGAATGCTCCGTCTAGTTGGATGTCGGCAAATCGTCAAGCAATATCTTGTAGTCCTCCCAAAGAACCCTGCAAAAATTTCTCCGTATTCAACTTGTAAGCCGGAGAAATGATGAATCTTCCATTGTACACTTCCGTAGTCGGATTAGATCCGTCTATGTCAGAATCTTTGATGTGACGGCTCATCTACCCATGTCAGCTAGGACGGCGTAGGTTTAAGTCAGCGATGACTCATAACTCACACATGCAGAGAACGCAATCATGTCCGATTTTCCCGTGCGAGCGATACGAACCGTTGGCGGCGACGGTTGGAGATGTGGCAAAATTTCCGTGCACGTTCGAAAACACGTCGTCTACGCGGCAACCGTCCGATCAAGCTGCACGAATCTTGCCGCCGGGGATGATAAATAGTAACCGTGGGGAATTTCCACTTTTTACCTCATTCTCCTCGCATCATCTTCTTCCTCCAGTCGCGTGTCTCCTCGACCTCTCCACGAGAACTCTCGAAAAAACCCTAGCTCCAATCTGCACCAGTCGCACCCAATCATCACTCCATGGCTAGCAGCATCACTTCTCCATCAATGGCGGCATCGAGCGAAGCCGCGGCGAAGCCGGCGAGCTCCATCGTCATGCCTCCAGAGGGCCTAGTCATTCCTGCATCGGCCGTTATCGAGACCACCGGCGGCGACCTTAATCTGGCGGCGCTAGAGCCATTGGAGGAGGAACCAGACTCACACAAGGGCGATTGGCGCGGCTCGGATATCACCGACCATGACATCTAAGAGATGATCGCCGAGGGCTACCTCCTCGCGACGGAGGGGCTTGCCTGGCAGGCGGCGCCGGCCGGCAAGGTGACACCTTCTCCCCAAGCCGGAGAAAAGGTGTACCTGTTGCCTGCCAAAACCCACCGGCGAGCAGCGACTGACAACACGAAGAGCCGGGAGGCTCCCAGGACTGCTGGTGGGCCCTGGTCCCTCGGGCGACGGCCATAAAAGCTCCGACACGTCTGGCTTGGTTCGAGGGCGTGCCACCTGACCTATACCTGGTCAGGAAGGTGAAGGATTGCTCCGATTGATTTCCTGCATGATAAACAAGTATACGTAAAATTCGAGCCGTGATCGGCTCCCAGGTTTCCCTGTAAATCGGCTCTTAAAGCCGATTGCCCCATGGTTCTGCGTTAGATTTATGATAACATGGGGTTTTGCTTGATCATTACAAGTTAAATCGATCTACGATAGTTTAATGTTTTCACCACATAACTGGAACGTCCTACGGCGTAATTGAGCCTAATGCGTACAAAAGATGAAGAATATCAACCCTAGAGAAGGCCTAATAACCAACATAAAGCCAATTCGAACATCCTCTCTAGAGCGAATAAGCCACATCCTTATGCATTACGGATCGTTCAACCCGTTTGTAAGGCCTGATTACGTAGATATTAAACTAAACCTTGACGAACAAGGCACAACTATACAGATCGAATCGACTAAATAAAGATCAAGCAAGGTGCTACCCTTGCACTTTGGGACACGGTGCAAGGGTAGCGAGATAGCTAGAGGTAGCATAACCCGGCGATAATAATGAAAGCGGTGCGATGCTAGCCTCAAACAATCTATGATAATGGTGTTACTCGCCATCAACAACGCTTGATGCGAGTAAAACCGGGTAGCGAAATAAGTAGATCTTGCCTAGATCGCAAGATGCGATCTAGGCGACATAACTACCGAAAGAAACCCTAAGAACAAGGGGTGGCGATCTTGCCGAGATTGTGTTGTTGTGAGCGTGGTTGTTGTCTTCTTTCAATAACCCTAGGTACATATTTATAGTCAGGAGACTCTCTACTTTTGGAATAACTCTACAACTCTATCTTTACCTAAACATAAGCGGAACCTAAACAAACACGAATCCTACTATGATACAAGATACAGGCAATTCAGCCCAAATCTACGCACTAGGCCGATCCAACACGTTGAATATATGTATCTTCCAAGCCCATCTTGATCACGGCCCATCTCCATCTTTAGCCAAAATACGGTGGTAACACATGCCCCCTGGTTTTGGCAATGATAATTCAAAACCACTCGTGTGTTTTCCTCTTCTCCTCTTTTTTTTTTCTTAGGGAGCTGCGTCGAGAATGCGTGGCGAGCACCAAATCACGCTACCCCTTCATCATTATGCCCTGTCCTCTCAACTCCTGCTTGGCAGCGTGATTTGACGATTTTGGCGGTGCAATGGGAAACCGCTATGGCATTGAACCGTCATCCACTATTCCCTTATTTAAATCAGCTGAGCAGTTCGCGTCCCCATCTTCTTCCGGTTGCGGAAAACCCTTCTCCCATCACGGAAAAACCCTCTTTCTTGCCATGGCCTCCTCTGCTTCCTCCGTCGTCCTCCGCCTCCAACTCGATTAGCGGCCGAGAACCAGCGCGAGCACCCGCCCGGCGACATACGATACTCGCCCACGATGGTGGGGCGAAAGGGCTGAGACCGCCGTCTGGTCGAGGACGATCGTCCACGGCGGCGAAGAGCCTGATTCCTCGTCGGCGAGGCTGAGGCGAAACGACAAGCTGGTCGTGGGGCGGCGTCGACTCTTCCGCCGAGAGGAGGAATCGGAGGACACCTCCTCAAGCGGTATCCGCCGAAAGCGCTTCCTTCTGGTCCAGCGAGGATCTTGAAGATGACGCGAGGCGAAGAGGTCCCGCTGGTTTCTTGACGGCGATGGCGAGGGCGGCCAGCGAGCGGCGCGAAGACAGCGAAGGGCGGCGGCGGCGGCAGCGATGGCGGCGACCTCGGCTTAGATTAGGAATCGATAGTAATGGCCGTAGCGATAGTAGGCCCCTTTTATGTCGATCATCCTGTAAGCAATGATCTTTTGAATGAATGAAACTCTGTTTCCCAAATATTGCTCCTTTTGCTTCAATTTTGCGATAACAAAAGGTCGATGTTCGAGCCGATGACCGTATCGGCTTTCATCATCTTTGCATGCATACAGTCAAACAAGTTAAATTGCACAAAGCCGATGACCACCCATCGGCTTCTCCTGAAAAACGTTGATAGGGTCAACCTTCAGTCGAATCTTTAACACATCACAACGGCCACTTCTTAGTTTCAAATGATGACCTGCGACCTTCCTCAACACAGTGGATTTCAAACACGGGCGACCCAAATCTCCAATTGCCCATCGAAAAACGTGCCCCGCACAGACGACTAGTGACAAGCAAAGATGAAGATGACGAGGCTGAGACCGTCGAGGTGGCCCTTTTTGTAACATGTGTGAACCTCTAGCATCGATGACCGTGCATCGGCTACATATAAGAATGTGTATTTTTTTTTACTCGGCCGATTTTCAGCATCGGCCCCCATATTTTTACCGTCCATCGTTTCTCGTGCCTTTACCTAGCCGATTTCATGTATCGGCCCCTCCAATTTTACTGTCCAACATCCCACATGCTTGGGAAATATTTCTTGAGATGTTGTCCGTTGACTGCCACTGGGAATTTTACTCCATCCAATAGCTCGAGCATGTATGCGTTTCCCCTTAAAACTTGGTCGACCCTGTACGGACCGTGCCAATTTGGAGACCATTTACCATATGTTGCATCCTTAGTCCCCAAGGGCAACACAGCTTCCCACACCAGATCACCAACGTGGAACTCCTTTGGCTTCACTTTCTTGTTGTATGCACGAGCTACCTTGGCCTTGTTTTCTTTGATTTTCTCCGGTGACCATAACTTTGAGCTCGGTTAAATTCTCCACCTTGTCACTCATCGGGGTTGCGTACTCTTGATTTGTTAGATCGTCACGAAAAGTAGCAGCGTCTCGATCCCGTAATTTCCACGGTGGCGGCTTCTTGTCCATATACTAGATGGTAGGGTGAGGTTTTATTGCTCCATGACATGACATGCGATAAGCCCATAACGCCTCGACAAAACCTCGTGCCAGCGTCTTGGGTGCTCATCGACTTTCCTCTTGATCGGTTTGATAAGGCTCGGTTGGGCCTTGACTTGCCCATTTGCTTGAGCATAGTATGGAGATGATCTAATCAACTTAATCCCCATGTCCTCAGAACTTTCTAAACTCACGAGAAATAAAACCGAACCTCCATCGGTGCGTGATAGTTTGGGGAATCCGAATCTATGGATGACATGTTCCTTCACAAAATTGATAACATCCTTGAGTTCTTGACTTCATCGGGACAGCCTCTACCCATTTAGTGAAGTAGTCGGTGATAGCGAATCCACATGTGGCCTTTGCTTGTGGAGGATTGATCTTGCCGATCATGTCCATGCCCCATCCTCGGAATGGCCAAGGCTTGATGATGGGGTTCATTCTTGTGTGGTACCATCTGGATTTTCCAAATTTCGACATGCTTGACACCCTTTGTAGTAGTTGAAACAGTCCTCAAGCATAGTGGGCCAATAAAACCACGATCGCTGATCAACCATTTCATCTTATGAGCCGATTGGTGAGTTCCACAGGCTCCTTCGTGTACCTCGTGTAGGAGCTGATTGGCCTCGGTGTCCCCGACATTTGAGCAATAGTCCTTCCAAAGTCCTGTAAAACATGTCATCCCCAATAAGCACGTACTTCATGGCTTTGTACCTTATCCGTTTAGGTGCCCCAGAGCGAATCTTTCAAGTAATTGAAGATATCGGCTCTCGATCATCTGCTTCTAGGGCATGCACGAACATCGGCTCCTTCTACCACATCCTTGTACCACAAGCTATCTGCGCCAAGATCGTTCGCCTCGGTATTCTGCGTTCGTGGGATCCAAGTGAAGTTGACGTCACCGAATTGCGTCATCGGCTCAGTGCAGCCATAATGGGAAGAGGACTCGCTCTCGCACTTGTAGTCCCCGTGAGTGGGAAATCACCAACTTGGAGTCTCCAAAAATTTCCCTTTATACGCTCCGGCAGGAGTAACTCCATCCTTGCATATCGCCTCGTGCTCTGCTACATTGTTAGTGCGAGAGGTAGAAAATCGATGGAGAAGGAAAATGTTGCCCCTCGGGCGACACGAGTAAAATGCCGATGCGCAGCCATCGTCACAAACGATCCGTCAAAAACATAGCCCGCTCTTATGGACGGTCGGCTATGTTAGTGTTGATCCTTTCAGTGAAAAGATCGGCCAGGCCTGTCCTTAACTGCTCATGGGTTGATACGGATGTCAAACTCGACAATGCAAACATCCATTTGCCCGGCCGGCCTCTTAACATAGGAGCCGGCATGTGCTTTATGACGTCGATTTGCATATGATGATGATTTATCTTGATAGCAAAATGTGTCGCAACTTAGTGCGGTGAAAAAGCGAGCGAGGCACAACTTATCGATATCGGTACCTTGTCTGCGTCCGGCATCCTCCGCTTATGTAAAAGACGCTCTCGCCCATCATGAACTTGCACCACTACCGAGGCGATGGGCGTGTCGACTCTTGACAAGTAGATGTAGAATGGCTGTCGGTGAGGTGGAACTAACACCGGTGGCTTTGTCGGTACTCTTTGATCTCGTCAAAGGCTCGTTGTTGCTGCCCCCGGAATTCCTCGTTAGATTTGATTTTAACTAGTCCCATGAGCGGCTCAATCCTTCACGATAGATTGGAGATGAATAAATCGGAAGTTGATCTTGCCGATAAGGGACTGCGGTTCTTTCTTGGTGGTGGGTGGCTTCATTGTTACTTTGCTTCACGACTTTTAGGCCGATCTCAATCCGCGTTCATGGACCAAAAACCCAAGAAGCGCCGTAGTCACCCGAAGCGCACTTCTTTGGATTCATTCGTAGGCGAATTTTCTTGTTCGGTCCGGGGCGTTGCGGATCGTCCAAGTGTCCGTGCGTTGAAGCGGACTTGACCACCACGTCATCGATGTAGATTTCCACCGGTTTGCCGATCGGATCATGGAAGATATAATTCATGGCCCGTTAGTGCGTGGCGCGGCATTTTCGATCAAGCGTCATGACCACATATTCAAATAACCCACGGACCACAGGACTCGAATGCGATCTTGTGTATGTCTTACGGAGCCATGAAGATCTGGTTGTACCGGCATTGCCGTCCATGAAGCTCAAAATTTTATGACCACGGCTGCATTGATTAATGTTTTACCGGCATCGGATACTCATCCTTTGGGGTAGCTGTTGAGATCTCGAAAATCTATAGCAACCGCCATTGGCCACCCTTCTTCTCTCAGTGCGATACTAGAAATCCACTCGGCATACCGCATGGTGCGATCAAATTGGCGTCAACATTTTTCGACCTCTTTCTTGACTTCTTCGAATTTGCCTTCATTTGTCGTGCTTTCGGCTGAAGCGGCGAAATCCTTTTTGAGCGGAGGCGATGCTCGATGATGCTCTGTCAATCCGGGCATCTCTTGTAGTCGGCGAAGCAATCTGGATATTGTTTCAACAGGGCTATCGCCGGGCCCCTTGAGACTTGGCTCTAACCTGGCGATAAATGTTGGTCGTGGCTTATCCCGGGACCAATGTCGATCTCTTCTAGCTCATCGGCGGATGTAAACCCGTACCCTAGCTTTCCGTCACTGTCAAATCGGCGCTAAACACGGGGCACGGAGGTGAGGACCACAAAAATAATTTGGGCGATCGCTGAATCGGCCCCCTTTTGCTTGCATCGCCAGGGCGGTTTACACCTTATTATTTACGGTGGCGAGCATCTCTACCTTTCGACTACCTGAGCCTTGTCGTATGATCGCTTTTTTATTTTGTGGCGATCGCGGTATCGGCCCGTACCACGGATGGTCGTGGGCTTTTCTACTCTGTAAGGCGGTGGATAAGACCAGCCTCACCCGTTTTTGTAGCTTCAATACGCTCGCGATCGTCTAGATTGATCCGAGATCGGCTCTTGGTCTTACGCCTCCCGACGTTCATGCCAGCTATGGAGATCTCGATGGAATCGTCTGCGTGGATGACCTCCGCCGTCTCCATCCCCTTTGGATCGACGCGATGCATTGTGGACGGATGCGACAATTAGCGTGAATCAATCCCTTCCTAGCAAGGCGGTGTAAGTGCTCTTGCTGTCCCGACGAAGAATGGCGTGGATGCGGTTTTCCTGCCTTGTCAAGTCACGTTCGATACACCTTGTGTTCCGAAGTGCCGTTGAAGTCGCTCAGCGTGGCGTTGGTTTTGATCGGATCTGCGGTGGGCGTCCCAAGCGTCGTAGCATGGAGTATGGCATGATATTGACTGCCGCTCCGGTGTCCACCAACATCTTGGCGGCAGGTTGCCCATTGATGTAACCTCGCAGTCAGGGGCTTTCGGATGTTTGTAACCCTTCTCACGTGGCTTCTCAAAGATAACGGCCGTGGGCGCGATCAAATTGCCACGAGTAGCTCATTGGTTCTTGGCGCGCGAAATTACGGCGGAACACGAACACCATGTTTGTGCTAGCCGATGTCTTTGCATCGGCTCTTACGGTTTAGGCGCCACTCTTTCCTGGTCGGGTGGTCTTCCGTTTCAACAACCTGCCTTACTTTGACGGCGGATCAGGCGTGCTTTCTTCAAAGCGTGGAATCTGCGCTTGACTTCCTCTAAATTCTGCGGCTGCACTCTACGCTTGGGTGTGTCTGAGTCGTCGGGCACCACCTTGGCGGTGATACTGTCTTCGCCCTTGCCATCCTTTGGCTCCTCGAGGTCTTCGCTCGGCGGACTCCTGTGGCCGTTGGGCTGAAGAGGCCCTAAACGTTTGAATCTGACCTTGGCCTCGTGTCTTCCTTTGACCGCATTACAGGCGGTTGTCGATTGTAGGCAATCGGCTCATTCCTGCCAATAATACGAAGAAAGGACAATCCCAATGCACTGTGCCCTCCTTCTCTTCGACGGTCCCTTAGCAAGGTGCTCATGTCTTCCGTCGTCTATCGTCTTGGCGTTGGTCATCTTGGCGCTCATACTTGTTAAGGAGATCGTAGAATGTGGCTTCGATATCGCACTCTCCTCACTTGTTCCTCTGTTAAGTACCTTTGTCATTGTGCATTTGGGCGATCGCATGGACTAGCCTCCTTTCTTTCCTTGCCCGGGGCGACCGTTCTCTTTATGCGTGTCATGGTGGTATCGAGACCTGCCATGTTAACGCTTGAGCGAGAAATCCAGCTTCGCCTCATGAGCAGAGTTCTACCATGTTGGCCGGAAATGGGTTTGTGTCCACTTTCATGGCGAAGCCCAGGATCGACGACCTTGTTCTATCGCCATTTGGATTTGGCGGAAGCTCCTTGCACTCGTTGGTGGTGTGAGTGAGCGAATGATGCCACTTGCGGTATGGTCTCCGTTCATCTCTGAGCCGTAGGGATTTTGTGGCCTTGGGTAATCTCAGCTTCTCCTTCACGGATGATCGAATATCTGCTCAACTTTGCTCACATCAAGTCGAACCCTTTCGCGGGCCCTTGCTGTTTCACCCATTTGCGAGGCCACAGATCGCCCCGAGCCCATTCAGCTCGGCCACCTCCACAGTCCCGTCGGCTCTTCTTCTTCTGCATCGACCGGGCTTATCGGACGTTTGAATTTGTCTTGGTACAACTCGGTGGCGCTTCTCATACATCGTCGGTTTACGGGCCATGTGCCAATGAGTTGTATTCTACAGAACGCCAAGTCCTTGATGGGTCTTGAGAGACCCAATCTGCCAGCTCGGCGGCTTCCTTCTCGATTAAGAGCGAGTAACATCGGTTCTTGTGATTCTGGCCTGGATGTACTCGGATCTGATTTCTCCTACCGCCGCTGCGCCAGTGCGCAATGCCAGCCTCGGTAGCCTGAATGGTCTTGGATGTGGAACTGCTCTTCCAGTTGCTTCGGTATGAATTGAATCGGTGGCGGTGGTGTACCACCCAAAGGCGGTCTGTCGGAGATTGCGCAAAGAATCTTACCGCATCGATCGATGCGAAATCATGCCTAGTTGTGCGGTATCGGCTTATGTGCTCGATCGAGCTTGACCCTTGACCCTGAATCTTGAGAACTCGGGAGCTTATACTTGGGTGGCGGCGGAATCGGATCAAACTTCGTTGAAGTACGGCTTTGAATAGCCGATTGTCCTTCTCTTGACCTAAGCGAACTGTCCTCGGGATGGTACCGATTTGCTCCTTTGTTTGTAGGGGCTAGATTCTCATGACTTGCTCGGTGGCATACTTGGCTAGCCACGCTTTGTTTGTCGGCGTCCATCCCAGCCATCATTTGCTCGGACACGCTTGCCGGGAAGATCAGCCCAAGGGTTCTGCCGCGAAACTCCTGCGGTTGCGATCTGTTTGGTGCGTGTCGGGTTATTGCGATCCGACGCGTGGCGCATATATATCCGTGTGGGATCTCCTTAGGTGGCTCGAACAGGAATTGGCAATCGCTGGGTCGCCTCCGCCTTGTGAGCGGCGTGGCCGCTGCCCGGCGGTTACGGAGCGGCAAGTGCGAGCGGATCTGTGGCACAGTGCAGGCGGTCTTTCCCTGGTGAGTCCCTAGAGTAGGTCGAGGGGAGTCGATGCTTCATGATCTCTGGACTACGCGGACGCGACCGCTCAGCGTTCACGGGCTCTCGGAATGGCGGTGCAAGAATGAGCCACCATGTAGTTGACTTCTGTCGTAGAGCCACAGTGCGCTCCTCCGGAAAGAGCAGATCCACCTCATTAAGAGCACCCTCGGGAGAACCCTTTCCACACGATGCCATGCGTCGGGTCCTCTCAAAAGGCGATGAGGTCTTCCTCGAAGAGCCTTGATCTCGTCGTGCCAGCCTTGTGCTCGCCCGGGAAGATCGTCGTAAGTGGTGATCTGTTCTCCATCGCGGCGTCGGGTGTTGATGTAGGCGTTGTTGAATGTCCCACCGGCATGCGAGAATGTGTTGCTGCCAAAACCCACCGGCGAGCGGTGACAACACGAAGGGAGGCTCCAGGGCTTTGGTGGGCCCTGGTCCCTCGGCGACGGCCGCAAAAGCTCCGACACGTCACGGCTTGGTTCGGCGTGCCACCGACCTATACCAGTCGGGAAGGTGAAGGATTGCTCGATTGATTTCTGCATGATAAACAAGTATCGTAAAATTCGAGCGTGATCGGCTCCCGGTTTCCACAAATCGGCTCTTAAAGCCGATTGCCCCATGGTTCTGCGTTAGATTTATGATAACATGGGGTTTTGCTTGATCATTACAAGTTAAATCGATCTCTACGATAGTTTAATGTTTTCACCACATAAGCTGGGCGTCCTACGGCGTAATTGAGCCTAAACGTACAAAGATGAAGAATATCAACCCTAGAAGGCCTAATAACCAACATAAAGCCAATTCGGAACATCCTCTCTAGAGCGAATAAGCCACATCCTTATGCATTCCGGATCGTTCAACCCGTTTGTAAGGCCTGATTACGTAGATATTAAACTAAACCTTGACGAACAAGGCACAACTATAACAGATCGAATCGACTAAATAAAGATCAAGTAAGGTGCTACCCTTGCACTTTGGGACACGGTGCAAGGGTAGCGAGATAACTAGAGGTAGCATAACCCGGCGATAATAATGAAAGCAGTCGATGCTAGCCTCAAACAATCTATGATAATGGTGTTACTCGCCATCAACAACGCTTGATCGATGCTGAGTAAAACCGGGTAGCGAAATAAGTAGATATTGCCTAGATCGCAAGATGCGATCTAGGCGACATCTTACTACCGAAAGAAACCCTAAGAACAAGGGGTGGCGATCTTGCCGAGATTGTGTTTGTTGTGAACGTGGTTGTTGTCTTCTTTCAATAACCCTAGGTACATATTTATAGTCCGGAGACTCTCTACTTTTGGAATAACTCTACAACTCTATCTTTACCTAAACATAAACGGAACCTAAACAAACACGAATCCTACTATGATACAAGATACACGGGCAATTCAGCCCAAATCTACGCACTAGGCCGATCCAACAACACGTTGAATATATGTATCTTCCAAGCCCATCTTGATCACGGCCCATCTCCATCTTTAGCCAAAATACGGTGGTAACAGTACCTAAAGGCTCAACTGGTACGCAGCGTCTCCCTGCCCATCTCCAACTTCTTCCTCTCCGTCTTGAACCATTATAGGGTCCAGCCCCAGAACCTTTCCCCCAATAGTATCTTAGTGCTTAGAAACTACGCGGCACTTTGCGAGGGATACCTAGGGATAAGGCCTAGGTTAGACCTTTTTGTGTACTTCTTCATCGTGAAACGTGAAGCCGGACATAGCAAGGAAGAGCTTAGGAACTGTGGCACCATAAGCTTCAAGATTCGACCTGGCTGGTGATTCCCCGACATCGTTGGCCACGAGTCCTGCAAGAATTGGCAACAGACGTACTTTTACGGCCCAGAAATCCCTCTGGTTGGCCGACAAGTTATGTACCCGGACTTCGTTGATGGAGCCGCCGTTGAAGCCTCGTCATGGAGATCCCAAGCATCCCTTCCCTCCGACCTCGACGCTTCTCGGGCCATAAGGCGGATCGAGTGGTTCGTCGAGACGGGTCTGGCTGGCTTGGACCTAGCCATGTGTTGGTTCATCAGGCGAATCCAACCTCTGCAGCACCGCGTGAAGCTCATGCACGAGTATACCAGCGACAGAAGGGATAGTCTCCGCATCTCCGTGGAAAACTTCTCGAGCGACTCCGTCAAGCTCCGCCTTAAGGACATCGTCAAGGTGAAGGATAAGAAGCGTGGCTTCACCATCACCTACGACATGTTAAATGAGCGGCAAGTGCCCAAAGGTAGGTATTTATTTTCCGTGTACGAGATATACTCCAGTTCTTCCGTCTTGCAAATACCATCTTATCTAACACGGTGATTTCTCATAACACTTAGCGATCTAAAGGAAGGCAACCTGGCTGCCCAATCGATCCAAAGATGAAGGAAGTCACGGTGTCCGGCAAACTCCGTTGGTGAGCGGAAGAGCTCCACCTCGATGTCTTGACGGAGGCAAGAAGAAAGGCAGGTGGAGCCTCCAAGAAGACTACCGCCATACAGGCGGAAAGAGAAAAGTTACTGGGATTACCTTTGCCAAAGCACCCCCACTTGTGTAAGCTTCTCATTTTCCGACATTGTCTATTTATCTGTCTTGCTCCTGTACTTATGCATTTTGCACGTTTTAGGAAGAAAGCCACGACCAGCCTCAAGAAGACCTCCAAAACATCGGGGGCTTCTCGAAATATCAAGGAAATGCTGCATCGCGACGCCTCCCCCGCCATCGCCCCTGCCACTCCTGCCGTCAAGCCCTCGTCTGCCCCGACAAGCTCACAAGCTAAGGAGGCATCAGGACCTTCCGCCATGGAAGTGGATTATGGCGCCTCTACCGAACTCGCTGTTGTCGGCGAGCAGGCAACACAGGAGAGCACCGCTCAACAAATGGCTGAAGCTCCGGCTAAGGATGCCATCGGTGGCGGCAAGGCGGTGGTGGAAGCTGGTACTTCTGCCGTTGGTGGCACCCCCGCACCCAAGAAAACCATAGTCTATCCAAAGATTGTCTATCCTGTACTTACACCGGGTAGCACTGCTTTGGTTCCTAGTGCGGCGCCGACATCTCCGACGTGCGGTCTAGAGGATCTCCGCCGGCAAGCAGAAATCTTGCAAGGAAATAGCGAATCCTTTGCCAAGATGTTGGCCGAGAGTGCTACGAACCTCAAGATCATCGCACTTGTAAGTTTTCTTTGCCTTTTGCATTTCATATGAGTATCCCACTGTAGCCCCCGAGGATGTAGATGGAAAACCATAGGTCTTTGCGCCTAGATGCTCTAAGAGTGACTAAGCTAGAAAACCTCTCACTATAGCCCCCAAGCATATAGGTGGAATGAATTATTCCGACTAGATGCTTTAAGAGTAGCATACGCGGTGTCTATAAATTTCAATACTGTAGACCCCAAGCCTCTAGTTGTAATTGAATTAGTTCCGACTAGATGCTTAAAGAAAAGCTAAGCAGATATCCGAGTTAAAAACTTTATACTGTAGCCCCCAAGCTTCTAATCGAGAACTGAATTAGTTCCGACTAGATGCTTAAAGAAAAGCTAAGCATATTGCTAAGTTAGAAACTCTCGCTGTAGCCCCCGAGCGTCTAGGTGGAAAATTTCCGACTAGATGCTCCAAGCAGACTAAACAACGGTTAACTTTGTCCTTTTTTCCATAGAACGAGAATGCTTGGAGGGGCATGGCAAATGACCAGTACCAGAAGATGCGCACTGATCTTGAAGCCGAAAAGAGTAAAACTGCCTTCTTGAAGGAACAGATCACCAAGAGCAAGCATCTGTTTTATAATGCGCATTCCGACTTGGTTTTGTGCCTATATTATCCGAGTACTCACTGTGTACTTTTCTTTCTCCGACATGCAGAAACCATCGCCAAGGCCAAGAATATTGTCGAGCAATCCAAGCACATTCAAGAGCTAGATAGCAAAAACAAGATTCTTAAGCAGGAGAGGAAGGACATGTTGAAAATGCATGAGGAGTTGATGAAGGCCTTGCAGGACTCCGCCACCGAGGAAATCAACCGCTTGAAGGAGGAGATCGCGATCTTAAAAGATCAGAAGCGAGCTGCCGATGAGCAGAATCACCGCCATAGCGAGGCGTACAAGCTCCTCCAACAAGAGAAAAAAATCCTTGGCGGACACCATCTGGCAAGCTGAGGCCAGCATCTTCAGTAAGTTTTCTCCGTCTTAGATTTCTGCAGTCTGGATACTTTGATTTATTGAACTCATGCGCTCCTTGTCGGAATTTTTAGCTCCAATGGGTTTAACCCGATCACCTCCTCCGGCCAAGGAATGCATGGTTCTTGCTGGTAACTTCATCAACACCGCCATCACCCAAGCCAAGGAGATTGTCAAGCCCCTCCAGATACACAACAAGGCATCGGACTCCGTGGCGAAGTACTCGGAGATTCTACGCCGAGCCCCCGAGCATATCACAAGCTAGAAAGCTTCGTGTGCACAGGCTGGCGCGAGGATGGCGCTGTCAATGGTGAAGGCACACTACGAAGGTGCCGACATCGACACGGTGACCTCTGGCATCCCCGACGTTGACGATGATGGCAAAGAGATTAATCACGAAGCCATCTTGTCGTCACTCGCGGGCTATGACACCAGAGTTGCCGAGTTGGTGGACATCGACGTCTTCGTGCCCACGAACATCATCGACAGCGGCAACTAAGATTCTTCCGAGTCCCACATAGCGCCGACTTCAAGGGTGGCTCTCCGGCTGGTGACGATGCTGCCTCCAAGTCACCTGCGCCAAAGGAGTGAAAAACAACTTTGTAATATTTGTTTCACCTTTGGTGTATATGCGGAAAAAACTTGTTGATGTAACTTAAGGCGGAAAACAATAGTTGTTTATTTCCTCCTTAAGAACTAACTTCCAGCATGTATATATTTTTTAAGCAAGTGCTGGCTTATCCATTACTTTGGTTCTTATGCTTGACTTTTCGTGAGTCGGAAGACTTGTTGTCGGAACCATGCACTTAGGTGATGATGCCCAATGGCACCGTCAATAACCTGAGCACAAAATCACCGACAATAATTGCCAAAAGTCACTACTCCAGAATCCACATAAAAACGACAAAGAACGTGTAGACCAGAAAACTTAAGCTAACGCCCGTAGGCGGAATTTTCACAAGTGCAAACGCAAAGCTTGTGCATAAGGGTTTTACATGATCCAAAAATGAGCACTAAAGGAGGTAAAAGACTCAGAAATATGAGTGAACCAGAGATCTTTATTTCATTGATCATATAAGAGGTACACAATTAGATAAAAAATGCTAAGTGTAAAAAGGACGTAATTGTGCTATGTTCCATGGCCGATCAAGCTCCGGGTAGTCATCATCCGGGTCACGTCGCTTACGCTTATGATCCTTGTTGGGTCTATCCTTCAGTTCACGATTATCAACAAGGTAGTAAGACCCATTGAGTAGCGCCTTGCTTATGATGAACGGTCCTTCCCATGGTGGGGATAATTTGTGTGACTTCTTCTGCTTAAGTTGGAGCACCAAATCCCCCTCTTTAAACGAGCGATGCCGAACGCGGCGACTATGGTAGCTGCGTAGCTTCTGCTGGTAGATGGTGGATCTTTGGCATGCCAAAACGCGCTCCTCCTCGAGAAGGTCCACATCTAGGCGTCTGGATTCTTCAGCGTCATCCTCGTCGTAGGCGGCAACTCTTGGTGCATCCTGAAGGATGTCGGAAGGCAGGATGGCTTCTGCTCCATATACCATGAAATTGTAGAAGTCTCAACCTAATAAGGTAGATTCCTCCTGTGTTTACAATGCTAGTCCCTGGATCAATAGCTAGCATCCACAGTTAAGATGTAATATCAAGAAACAAAGGTCATAATATAACTTTATAACCAGGAATAACATAAGTTTATTACATCAACCATAGCTCATTTGGCTATTACATTACATTGCAGCGGAATAACTATAGTCATGGGTCCTTCATCTTCAAAGTGCCACAGGCAGATGTTGGTTGTAGACTTTGTAATCCTAATCAAACAATCTTCACTAAAATTTATCAAACCTGCAACATACAATTCTGACCACAAAGGGTCAATACATTTGAATTGTATTGGCAAGTGATACTATAATAGTATAGTGGAGTCTATCATCTATATGCATTTGGCTAAGTGGAGTTGAGGCTTGCATTGCTCAAAATAGATTTTTCCTTAACATTTGAAAATACTAAGTTTTTGCTTTGACAAAATCATTTTTCTCAACCAAAGATTGAAGATCCTTTACAAGGCATCTCTCAATCAAAGCTTGAAGATTTCAAACAACCCTTGTTCAATCCACAAGATTTTAACTTAGAAATTTGAATGATGAGATTCTTGATTGCTTCCATGTCTTTATGCTCAAATTGTCCTTTACCAGGGACATGGCTAAGAACTTAGATTTTACACTCTGCAGAGGTGGTGCACTTTCCCCACAAGACTTGGTTTCCCAAGACAAGATAAGCTTTCCCTTAGACCAAAATGGACGCGCTCCAACCTATCAAACACTACCACCCACTGTCCATATGGCTAAGTTCTTGCAACCTATATGATCATGGCAGAGCCCATATTGCCAAGTGGTTGCACTTGAAGCTTCTCAACATTTGACATCTCAAATCTCTTTGTTCCTGGGTGGCCATCCACAAGTGAGATACACAACCCAAGTCCATGGCCTTGTGTAACCACTCAACATATCCCAATCCTTCCATTCCACCCAGGAGGTTCATTAACTTAGTTGTTTTATTAAACAAAACCTAAGTCCTCAGACTTAGAGATTTTTCCATAGTGTGAATATATTTTCCACCCATGTTTTCTATTAGCTAGGCTAAGCTTGGTAGTAATAGGAAACTTTAACTTAGGAAATCCTACTAAGGATTCATCTACTAGGTTTTCCTATAGTAAGGTTCATACTTAGCAAAATCCATGCAAGTTTTACTTAGCAAAAATTCACTAATGCATAGAGAAAATAATGGGACAAAAAGTATGAAGCATCACTTGCCTTTTTGGTAGAGGGTATAAGTTCACTCCTTGTCCTTGCAACAATCACACTCTTCAAGTCACTACAATTCAATCAAGCAAGGCACAAACTCAATCTACCAAACAAGCAAAACAACACATAAAGTAACAAGGTCAAAGTAATGCATGCAAGCATGCAAAAGATGGTTATAATTGCAAAGGTGGTTTCCACTAGGCTTCTAAACTTTGTAGGTTCCAAATTGGTCATTCACCAAAATGGCAAAGTCAATTGCAAAAGGGTTTTACCTCAAAACCATTTTAAAATCCATTCATCATTTTATGTAGTGAAAACTGTTTTTATCAAAACAAAACTTTTAAGTTTTTCACCAAATAAGTTGCTATTGCAAAACTTGGTGTTTTGGGTCAGTAGGTTTGGTCTAAACCATTTTCTCAAAGTTTTTACTCAAAATCATTTTCATAACAAAAATCATTATTTTCTTTTGGCTAGAAATGACTAAATCAAGTTTTCCATCCTAAACCTTACCAAATCCATTTTCCAAACTATGGGTTGGTTCCTAGGGTCAGTGAGTTTACAACAAACCAATTTGCCAAAAGTTTTCCTTCAAAATTATTTTTAATAAACAAACCACATTTCTATTTGACTAGAAATGGTTTTAAATCAAAGAATCATTATTTTATTTCACCAAATACATTTTTGAGTCCACAAAGTGTTTCCTAGGGTCATCAGGTTCAATTCAATCCAATTGCCAAAGATTTTAACCCCAAATTCATTTTTAAACAATTTTTACATCCTTAACATGCATACAAATGTTTCTGCAAATTCAAACAAGCTAACAGATACTATTTGCTAAACTAAGGGCATGGTTGGCTAGGGCTTGCTCTCCTGAATCCAACGACATAAAATTTGCAATTTTTGGACGTGTGGATCCAAAGATATAGTGGTTTCAAAATCATACCTAAATCAGATTTCAAATTCTAATTTCAATCCATCTGGTGACACGCGCATAACGTCATTCGCTGGTACGGTTCGGTTGGATCGCGGGCTGCAGTCGTTAGATCAAGTGGCATCGCCGCAGCTACCGTACCTTTTCGAGTTTAAGTGATCTAATCTCGCTCGCTCAATCTAGATCCTGATGCTTGATTCACTCGACCATAAGTGGCCAGCGGCGCCGGCACGCTTAGCGGTGACGAGGTGCTCGCGGTGGTTCTAGGAAGCAAAGATCGAGATGGGAATGCTCACCGTGATCGCGAGGACGAGGTGATGCTCGGGGCGTGATCGTTTGGTCGTGGGGCGTCCTGGAACAACAGGGATTGCTCGCCGGAGTTGAAGACAATGTCGGATGGCTCTGTCCGTGGTCGAAGACGAGGCTACTGATCACGAAAAGACAAACAGAGGTCATGTTTAGTTGCGCAAGACCGAGGCGAGTGAGGGAGGGTGAACGAGGAGGCTCGGGGTGGTCAGCGTTTACCAGGGGAGGTCGTCGGAGAGGTTGCAGACGGCGGCGCTGCGGGTCGTCGACGTTGCCGATGTTGTAGGGTACCCGCGGATGAATGAATGGCACATAAAGATGCGCCAGGGTGTGGTGAGCGTGCTCGTGTGCTCGGGGAGGCAGGAGGTGGTGTCGAGTCGCCGGAATCGGCTCTGGACTTCGTCGGAATAGAGGGTGCTCGGGGAGAAATTGGGACGGCCTGGGGGCGTGATTGGGGAAGGAGTCAGAGGGAAAATGAAGAAGGGACGCTGGCGATTTATCCTGCGTGGTCAAGGGGCAGCTTCATTGCGTGATTAAGGCGTATTACGCCGGAGTTATTCCGCCTGCAACGGCCGGCGAGGGGTGGGGGAGAAGGGGTTCGTGCGGGTGGGGAGGACAAACAGTAGAGCGGGGTCCATCGTCAGTGGGAAAAGAATTGAGAGGGAGGGTCCACCGGTCATTGTCTGTGTGGGTTAGTGTTTAGGTAGGAAAACGTTTCGCTGTGAATTGAGGAACTGGGCTGGCGTTGGGCCTATTGGGCTTCGTCGACTGGGCTGGTCCCAAACTCTATTTTTTTCTCTTCCTGTAATCCTTTTCTTTTTCTGAATCTAATTTCTGTTTTGAATTTTCAAACAAACAAATATCAACCAAACCAATTCAAACAACACCACACTTCATAATTTGAACTTGGTTTTGTTTATCAGCATAAACCTAAATTCCAAAATAGAATAATATTTTATTCTTTTTAGGATCTTATTTAATAATTAAAATAAAATAGACCATAGTTATTTAATCAAATATGGTTTGATTAATTTAATAAAATCTTCATTTGAAATCCAAATATTTTCAAAACCAAATCAGTAGGTTCTATTTGAAAATATAAGATACTTGAAATACTTGTTTAAAACAAAATAACATTTTATTTTAGGTCCATTAACAATTAAATAAAATGGGCCTTATTCATTTACTTCAAATAAGATTTGTTTTATTAGAATATTTATTTTTTTAAAACTAAAATAGTACCAAAACCATGCAGTAGGTTTTATTTGGAAATAATGAATACTTGGAACTTGTTTAAAACAAACTATCCTTTTATTTTTAGGGTCCATTATTAATTAAGTACAATAGACCTTCATTATTAAAATAGGATTTGTTTTATTGAGATATTTATTTTGAAATCTAAAATAAAGCCAAAACACTTTAGTAGGTTTTATTTGTGAATATCAAATATTTGGAAAACTTATTTTAAATAATTTTAATAAGTTTTGATGCTTCAATTAAATTGGTAAAACTTTTTATTTAAATAGAGTTTGGATATTAATTCCTTATTGTTTTATTTAGATAAACCTTTGCCATTTTTATTCAAACAAAATGTTTTATTTCCCAAAACTTGGCCAAGGTTTAATTTGGCTTTATAAAATAAACTTTATCTATAAAACTTTTATTTCAATTGAAAACCAAAACCTTTTATTTTAATGATCCAACATAGTATTTCCAAAATATTTTGCTTTCCTTTATTTAAAATGTTTATCTTTTTAAATCCCTTTAGGATCTTATTTGATTCAAATGGGTTTGAAGTTCCAATTGAATTCAAAAAGTTTCTTCTGACCTTGAAAATCAAACAAAGTTTTATTTTATTCATTTATTTTCACATAACAAGATTTGGAAAATCTTGGGATGTGACAGAAATAAGGGGTGTAGTCGGTGGATCTGTTGGGTGTAGTTCGTAAACTCCACAGTACATAAGGCAATTCTTCCGCCCAGGCTCCAGCTGCTCTATGTAGCGGTGCCTCAAGACGTGGCTTGATTCCCTGCAGAATTAATCCATTGGCTCGCTCAACCTGACCATTGGATTATGGGTGTGCCACATATGCGAGGTCAAGTCGGATGTCTTTCTCCCAACAATAAGCCTCCACTTCTCCGAGTGACAAATTGCTTCTGTTGTCAGTGATAATGCTGTGTGGGAGACCAAATCTCACCACTAGATCCCAGACAAACCTGAGGGTAGTTGCCCCATCAAGCTTTCTAATGGGTTTAGCTTCTATCCATTTTGTGAATTTGTCAACTGCTGCGAGCAGATGCGTAAACCCACAAGGTGTCGTTTGTAACGGCCCCACCATGTACAGCCCCCAGGCTGCAAACGGCCAAGTTATTGGTATTGTTCGCGGTTCTTCAGCAGGAACATGTGGTTGTCGGGCATAGTACTGGCATCCCATGCATGTCTCAACCAGCTTGTCGGTGTCTGTCTTCGCGGTCAGCCAGTATAATCCTTGCCGGAAGGCTTTCGCGACCAACGATCGAGGAGCGGTGTGATGCCCGCAATATCCGAGATGGATTTCGCGCAGGATTTCCATACCTTCTAGCTAGGAAACACACTTTAGGTATACACCAGTAGTGCTCCTTTTGTAGAGTTGCCCATTAATTATGGTATAACCCTTTGCTCGTCGTACTATTTGTCGTCTTTCGACTTCGTCGTCGGGCAAAGTTCCGTGTTCGAGATATTCCATGAACGGTTTTTTCCAAGCCGGAGGGACCTTCACAGATGGTGTGCATAGGTTCTCTAGGAAAACTCCTGGCGGAATTTGCTTGCGCCCCGATCCAAGCTTAGAGAGCAGATCAGCCGCCTCGTTTTGTTCCCTAGGTACATACTTGACTTCGTAGCCCAAGAAGCTCTTGGCTATCTCATCCACTTCGTCTCGATATGCCACCATCATAGGGTTCCGCGCATTCCAAGTGCCAGCCACCTGCTAGGAAACCAAGTCGGAATCTCCACAGCAAACTATGCGCTTGATGCCAATATCCTTGGCTACGCGTAATCCGTGAATGAGTGCTTCATACTCCGCCATGTTGTTTGTAGCCTTGAAGTGGATCTGCAGAACATAGTGTAGCTTGTCTCATGTTGGTGACTGTAGCAATACACCAGCCCCCGAGCCGTTGAGCAGCTTTGATCCGTCAAAGTGCATCACCCAATACTCTGGTTCCGGCAACGGAGTAGCATCTGGCATCTCCGTCTAATTTGCAACAAAATTCGCCAAGGCTTGTGACTTAATAGAGTCGCGTCTCTTGTAGGTGATCTCGAAGGCGGCAAGCTCAATGCCCCACTTCGCGACCCTTCCTGTAGCGTCGCTGTTATTGATAATGTCGGACAGTAGAGTCTTGCTCACCACTGTGATTGGGTGCTCCTGAAAGTAATGCCTCAGCTTCCGAGAAGCAAGGAATACTCCATAAGTTATCTTCTGGTAGTGCGGGTAATGTTGCTTGGACTCCGTCAAGACCTCGCTCACATAGTAAACTGGTCGTTGAACTCTGTGCTCATAGCCTGGTTCCTTCCGCTCTACAACGACGACGATGCTGATTACCCGGCTGGTTGCCGCCATCTAGATTAACAGGGGCTCTCCAGGTTCGGGTGCTGCAGGGATGGGCGATGAGGAAAGAATCTCCTTGAGCTGCTTCAATGTTGCATCTTCTTCATCCGTCCACGTGAATTTGTCCGCCTTCTTCAGCAACTTGTACAGCAGCAGGGCCTTCTCTCCAAGTCAGCTGACAAACCGACTAACTGCTGCAACACAACCTATTAGTCGTTGAATGTCCTTTAGGCATGTCGGACGATTTATGTTTAAGATGGCCTTGATTTTCTCTGGGTTAACCTCGATTCCGCGTTGGGAAACGACGAATCCCAACAATTTGCCGGCTGGAACCCCAAAGACGCACTTCTTAGGGTTAAGCATCATGTTGTATTTCCGAAGATTATCAAAGGTTTATTTTAAGTTGGAGATTAAGTCATTTGACTTTTTAGACATCACCGCGATATCGTCCACATAGGCGTGAACGTTCCGACCAATTTGGTCGTGGAGGCAACATTGCATTGTCCGTTGGTACGTGGCACCTGCGTTTTTCAGCCCAAAGGGCATCGTGACATAGCAAAACGTGTCGTATGGGGTAGTGAACGAAGTGGCCAATTGGTCTGACTTCCTCATCTTGATCTGGTGGTATCCTGAGTATGCATCAAGAAAACACAAAAGTTTCGAGCTAGCCGTCGAGTCAATGACTTGGTCAATGCGAGGCAAAGCAAACGGATCTTTGGGACATGCTTTGTTCAAGCCGGTGTAATCAACGCACATTCTTAATTCATTGGTTCCCTTTTTGGGGACAAGTACAGGATTGTCCACCCATTGGGTGTGAAGGACTTCTCGGATAAATCTAGCCTTAAGTAATCTAGATATCTCTTTGCCAATGGCGTGTATCTTCTCATCTCCAAAGCGTCGTAGAGGTTGTTTCACTAGTTTACATTTTGGATCAATGTTTAAGCTGTGCTCGGCAAGTTCCCTAGGTACACCTTTCATGTCGGCAGGTTGACAGGCAAAGATGTCATTATTCTCACGGAGGAACTCGACGAGCGTGTTTTCCTATTTGGGATCCAGGTTCGTCACAATGGCGGTGACCTTGGAGGCATCGCCTATCACAAGTTCCACCGGCTTGGTCTCGATGGCGGCCTTGAACGCAGGAGCGGAGTCAGAGATCTGCTTCTTCGACGCGGGCATCTCTAAGTCATTGACCTTGTTCTGGATCTCTTTGACTTCTTCAATGTAGAGGACAGCTTCTGCAACAGCTGCTTCATTGATCTCGCAGTCCCATGCCTTGGTAAAGCTTCCGGATACGGTGATGACACCGTTTGGTCCAGGTATCTTGAGTTTGTTGTAGACGAAGCATGGATTGGCCATGAACGTGCGGATATGTCGCGGCCGAATATGACGTGGTACACGCTCTTGAAGGGGACCACCTCGAAGGTCATGCGCTCTTGGCGGTAATTATTAACATCGCCAAAGGCAACCTGAAGTGTAATGCACCCAAGGGATCGGGCCTCCCGACCAGGAACTACGCCATGGAAGATGGTGTTGGTCCGCCTTAGGTTTGCTTCCGACAAGTTCATCTTCTGAAGTGTATCCAGGTAAATGATGTTGATGTTGCTTCCACTATCCACCATACACTTGGTGAACTCCACGACGTCAATCAAGGGGTTGATGAACATGGTGTACTGGTTCTCCGTAGGTATAAGGTCTGGGTGGTCCGTCCTATCCCAAGTGATTGGAACTTCTGACCAGCGCAGGTACTGGGGAACTGGGGGGAGAGTAGCCATCAGGATCCTCATAGAGGTCTTCTATTGTCGGACGGTGGGGGTGCCAAGGAAAGTGTGGTAGACTAGATCCTTCTTTGTGAAGGGGTTCTTTCCCTTGTCTTCGTTCTTGGCGGCGTGCTTGGGGTCAACGTCTTCGTCCATGTCACTCGAATCCTTGGATTCTTCCTCCTTCTTCTTCCCCTTGCCCTTGCCTCCATGTATGTTCTTCCGACTTTGCTTGTAGCCGGACTCCGGGTCTTCCTTGAGGTCGTTGACGAACTTGCAGTGTCGATTGGTATGGGTGGCCTTGCCGTTGGCGTCGAGGTGTACGAGGCACAGCATATCGCGGTACTCCTCGTAGGTTTGTGGAACGCGGAGCGGCGCAGAGGTTGTTTTGATGCCTCGTTGCTGCCCACGGCCAGCTCCCCTTCCTCGGCCATGTTGTCCGCCATCACCTCGTCCTGCAAAAGTCATAGCGACCATGTCAGTAGATTGCTTTTCTTCTGGAGCGGATTTACGCTTTGTACTGTTGTTCCTCCGAGCTTGAGTTGGAACGGCCATTGCCGGCAAGGAGCCGCGAGCATCGTCGTCGGCAGCTGCGAACTCACTAGCCAACTGAATCATCTGGTTAAAGTCAAGCTAGTGATTGTCCTGCAAGCGCTTCACCTTATGTCGGAGCAACGTGCCTCTTTCCAACCCGTCGATGAAGGCGGCCATGGCGGTCTGAGCGTGCACTCCTGTGCAGGAATTCTTCATATCTAGCCAGCGGGAGAGGTAGGCGGGAGATGTCTCGTCTTTCTCTTGCACGCACCGCTGTAGATCGCCCATAGTGCAGGGACGCTTGTATGTACCCTCAAAGTTCTTGGTGAACGCTTCTTGCATGTCTAGCCAGTTGTAGATGGATTTCTCCGGCAAGTCATCGATCCATTGACGGGACGTGCCCGCCAACATTAATGGGAGGTATTTGACGGCGACGTTGTGGTTGCCTCCGGCAATCTCTACCGCGTTGCCGTAGTCCTGCAACCATGTGGCTGGCTTGGCGGTGCCGTCATAGGGCTTGATCGTCTTGTCAATCCGAAAACCTTTGGGGTAAGTTGCGGACCGTATTGCAGGTCCAAAGCAACGTGGTCCCAGGTATGGTCCTTCCCTGGCCTCGTGGATCTTATTGATCTGCGAACGTGCGTCATACGGCTCCGGGTTTTTCTTCTTCTTGTCAACATGGGATGGGCTGCGTGAACGACGCGGGCCTCCTCCGCCATGGTGACTGCTTGGTGGTGACGGAAGCGGAGGTGGCGGTGGGTTAGCCTTCTTGATGTTACCCTCCTACGATGCCTCGCGCCTGTCACGGTTTCTTGTCGGACACGGGGGGTCATGGCGTTACTTGCGCTTGTGTCCTTGGTTGCGCTCTCCGTCATGACGGGTCTGCTCCGTTTTGTCGCGGATGATGATGTCGTACTGCTTTGGTGGGGGCATATCCGTACGATGGTGAGCCTTGTAATCTTCACGATGTCGGGGGGATCGGGGTGGTGGCGATGGGCGATGAGGTCGGGCCTATTCTCCGTGGTCGGAGGATATGGGGATAGCATCCTTCCTGTTGCACGCGTCCCTCCGTCTTCGTTCTGATGAACCCGTCTGGGATCCGACATCAAGAGGAGATATGTCCCTTGGCGGCTTGTACTGGCTAGATTGGCAGAGCGCTGGGTCAGACTCAAGCCTCTGAGAGGTGGCCTTTTCCTGCTGCTTCACCGCCTTGGCCACTAGGTCATAGACATGTTCCACTGCCTCAGGCGATCTATCCTGCTCCAGAAGGGTCTTGGCGACAGCGAGGTTAAGGAGTGGGGTGGGCATCACCTGCTTGCCTTCACTGTCAATGTATGTCTTGGCTTGTGCCGTCTTCGAGGGGGGTCATCCTAGGTTACGCCGCACACCAAGATCGTTGATGATGCGAGCTGGAGCTTTCTTAGCCTTCTGCTGCTGCAGTAAAGTCTTGTACTCGGCCTCCATTGCTCTATCTTTCTCTATGGACTTCTGCGCATTGACCAGATCTCGATCTAGCTTAGCGCCTTGCTCCGCGATGGCTTGCGCTTCCTCCATCAGCTGTTGGCGCTTCTCGTCAAGCTGGGTCACGTTCCGGATATGAGCAACGGTAAGTGGCTCGACGAGGAGATTGTCGTACATCACTCTATTAGCTGGAGTAACTTGGGCTGCTGCAGACGTATATGGTGGAGGCGGTAAGTTTGCGGTGTTGTTGTTGCTCGGGCCGGTGCCGAGTTCCTGCGGCTGCTGCACTGGATTAGGCGGAGGAGGCATGATTTTTGCGCGATCATCGTCAGCAGCAATGAGTGGCCCCTTCCCCTTTTCAGCGTTGTAGGCGCAGCTCGTCCCGGTTGATCTTCATCCATCGTCGTCTGATGGTGACAAACACCCCTCGAGACGTGACAGCATTGTTGGCTTGCTCGTCGCACGAGTACTCCTCATCCATCTCCTGCATAGCGGAGTCTAGCTCTTCTGGACTGAAATCTATCTCCTCTGAATCTGCACTAAAATTAGCATAGAGCGCGTCAATGACAGAGTCGGAGGGTGCCAGGACTTCCTCGATGACGGGTGGTGGAGGTGCAACGGCCTCGACGATAACTGGAGGTGGTGGTGCTGCTGCGACGATGGCGGCAGGAGGCGGTGGTGGCGGTTGCTGAATCGGAGGTTCTCCGTCCCTGAGCACAAGCGCCATATGGGCTGCTGCGTCAGCTTCCGCGTAGTTGTTGACGGTGCTCACCATCTCTTCGAGGGTAAGACGCCATGTTGCCTGCTGCCATCTTAAAGAATGTCGGAGAAGCGTGCCACGGTCCAGTCCTTCCACGAAGTGATACAAAGCGTTATCATCGGGGTAGTGGGCCAGATCGGCTTGTATACGGAGCCACCTGGTCAGGTAATCGCAGGGATTTTCGCCTTCTCTCTGAACGCAGCGCGCCAGATCGAAGATGGTAACCACGCCGACGAACTTGGATGTCTGCTGTCCAGATGCACGCGCAAAGCCGGCGGATTTGCAGTGATCTTCCACCTTTATATCCTGCACAGGGGCGGTTTGGGTGGGCCTTGGATTTTTTCGATCTTTGTCGGCAAACTCCGAGGAGAGATCCGACATCGATCCTTCCACGAACGTATCCTGCCCGTAGGCGGTTCGTGCGGGCCTTGATGCTTTCCGATCTTTGCCGGAAAACTCCGAAGAGAGATCCGACATCGATCCTTCCACGAATGTATCCAGCCCGTAGACGGTCCGTGCGACCCTTGATGCTCCTCCGACTCCCAGGGAACTAGTGCCCGAGTCAGTTTCGCCGTCGTAGAGGTGGATGTCTCCGATAGGAACGATTAAACACTGCATAGGGTTCGTATTTGTCGGGATCCAGAACTCGTCAGGAGGGACGATCGGAATGTTGCCGGAGAAGAGAACACAGCCGATGGCTACGGTTTCGCCGATTCCCGCGAAGATCTTGGTCCTCGTCCGCTGAAGAGCCTAAAGCGCCTCATGCCCCACAGTGGGCGCCAACTGTCGTGGTATTGCCGACGAGTACGCCATGGAGGGGTCCTCACAGTGCGTGTTTAGAGACGTGGGGGAAGGCGGATGGTTGATGGGTACGAGGTAACACAGCTTACCCAGGTTCGGATCCCACGACGGTGGTGGAATCCTACTCTTGATATAAATCACTATAAGGGCAATACGCCGAGTTATAGAGATAGGTTCGTTGTGCGAGGTTGTATGAATTGATACTAGGTTGTGCCCTAAAGGCTCCCATAGGCCCGACTTATATAGTCGTCAGGTCCTAGGGTTACAGGGAAAAGTCCTAGCCGGACAGGTTACAGAGTCCTACACCGTTTATTACTAGTCTTGTGTATCTTGCACTCCAAGGCTTCAGGTACGCTGGTGACTCCACCGTAGCCTTCCTTTATCCGGCATGGGCCTCCCTTCTGGATCCATCTAACTGGGCCGCCCAGCAGGCCATAGGCCATGCTACCAACTATGGGCCACCCGGGTTATCCGGATAAGTGACATGCTATGAGGATACCCATATAGCATATCCCCAACAGAGGGGTCCTCAAAGTGCGTGTTAGAGACGTGGGGGAAGGCGGACGGTTGACGGGTACGAGGTAACACAGCTTACCTAGGTTCAGATCCCACAACAGTGGCGGAATCCTACTCCTGCTATAAATCACTATAATGGCAATACGCCGAGTTACAGGATAGGTTCGTTGTGCGAGGTGTATGCTAATCGCTACTTGGTCGTCTGAAGTTGTGCCCTAAAGGCTCCCATAGGCCCGACTTATATAGTCGCCAGGTCCTAGGGTTACAGGGAAAAGTCCTAGTCGGTCAGGTTACAGAGTCCTACACCGTCTATTACTAGTCTTGCGTCTTGTACTCCAAGGCTCCGGGTACGTCGGTGACTCCAACCGTAGCCTTCCTTTATCCGGCATGGGCCTCCCTTCTGGATCCATCTAACTGGGCTGCCCAGCAGGCCATGGGCCATTCTACCAACTGTGGGCCACCCGGGTTATCCGGATAGGAGACATGCTATGGGGATACCCATATAGCATATCCCCAACAGTAGCACCCGGAGAACTCCAAGATCTTGCGTCGTCTTGCCTCTTCACGTGGAATGCTCCGCCTAGATGGATGTCGGAAAATCGTCAAGCAATATCTTGTAGTCCTCCCAAAGAACCCTGCAAGGTTTTAGTCGAAGACTTTGCTGAATCTTCCATCGTACTCATCCATAGCCGGACTAGATCCGTCCATGCCGGAATCTTCCGATGTGATGGATCATCTGCCTATGTCAGCTAGGGCGACGTACACGTAGGTCAGCGACGCCTCGTAACTCACACATGCAGAGAACGCAATCATGTCCACTTTTCTGCCATGAGCGATATGCTAACCGGCGGTTGGGGCGTGGCGAAATTTCCGCGCACATCCGCACACATGTCGTCTATGCGGCAACCGTCCAATCAAGCTGCACGAATCTTGACGCTGCAGATCATAAATAGTAACCGCGGTGGAATTTTTACTTTTCACCTCATTCTCTCTTCACATCGTCTTCTTCCTCCAGCGAGCGCCTTCTCGAGCTCTCCGTGCAACCTCGCCAAAAACCCTAGCTCCCAATCTCGCCAGTCACCTCCAAACTTGCACAATGGCCAGCAGCAGCTCTACTCCCTCGATGGCGGCATCGGGCAAAGCCGCGGCAAAGCCGGCGATCTCCGTCGCCTTGCCCCCAGAGGGCCTAGTCATCCCTGTCTCCGCGGTGGTCGAGGCCACCGGCGGCGACCATAATCCGGCGGTGCTAGAGCTGCTGGAGGAGGACAACGACTCCCACAAGCGCGATTGGCGCGGTTCGGACATCACGGACCGCGACATCAAGGAGCTAATCATCGAGGGCTATCTCCCCGCGACGGAAGGGCTCGCCTAGCGGGCGGCGCCGGCCAGCGAGGTCACACCTTCTCCCCAAGCCGGAGAAAAGGTGTACCTCAAAGCACAATTGGTACGCGGCGTCTCCCTGCCCATCTCTAACTTCTTCCTTTCCATCTTGAACCACTATCGAGTCCAGCCCCAAAACCTTTCTCCCAATAGTATCCTAGCGCTCAACAATTACGCGGCGCTCTGCGAGGGTTACTTAGGGATTAAGCCTAAGCTAGATCTCTTCATGTATTTCTTCACCGTCAAGCGTGAAGCCGGAGCTAGCAAGGACGAACTTAGAAATTGTGGCACCATAAGCTTCAAGATCCGTCCTGGCCGGCGGTTCCCCGACATCATTGGCCATGAGTCCTGCAAGAACTGGTAGAGTACTTACTTCTACGGCCCAGATATCTCTCTGGCCGGCCGAGAAGTAACGTACCCGGACTTCATCGATGGAGCCGCCACCGAAACTTCGACATGGAGATCCAGGCCTCCCTTCCCTCCGACATCGACGCTTCCCGCGCCATAAGGCGGATAGAGTGGTTCATAGAGACGGGTTTGACCGTCTTGGACCTATCCATGTGCTGGTTCATCAGGTGAATCCAGCCTCTGCAGCACCGCGCGAAGCTGATGCACGAGTATACCAGCGATAGAAGGGATAGCCTCCGCATCTCCATGGACAATTTCTCGAGCGACTCCGTCAAGCTCCGTCTTAAGGACATCGTCAAGGTGAAGGACAAGAAGCGTGGCTTCACCATCACCTACGACATGTTCGTAGACAGCAAGTGCCCAAAGGTAATTGTTTACTTTCCGTGTATGACATATACTCCAGTTCTTTCGTCTAGCAATTGTCATCTCATCTAACACGGTGGTTCTTCACCTTACAGCTTAGCGACATAGATGAGGACATTATGGCTCCTCAAATCTATGATCCAAAGATGAAGGAAGTCACCGTCGTGTCCAACGACGATGCTCCGTTGGCGCAAAAGCGGAAGAGCTCCACCTCTGACGCTGCCGACGGAGGCAAGAAGAAGAAGACGGAGGGTGGAGCCTCCAAGAAGACTACCGCCGCCCTGGAGGCGGAGAAAAGAAAGACTACCGGGATACCCTTTGCCAAAGCACCCCCTCTTGTGTAAGCTTCTTTCTCTCCGACATTGTCTATTTATCTGTCTTGTTCCTGTACTTATGTATTTTGCACGTTTCAGGAAGAAAGCCACGACCATCTTGAAGAAGACCTCCAAAACATTGGGGGATTCTAGAACCATCAAGGACATGCTGCATCGCGACGCATATCCCGCCATCGCCCTTGTCACTCCCAGCGTCAAGCCCTCCTCCGCTCCGACAAGCTCACAAGCTAAGGAGGCATCTGGCCCTTCCGCCATGGAAGTGGACTCAGGTCCTTCTACTGAGATTGCTGTTGTCGGCAAGCAGGCGACGCAGGAGAGTGCCTCACACCCAATAGCTGAAGCTCCGGCTAAGGATGCCATCGGTGGCGGTAAGGCGGTGGTGGAAGCTGTTACTTCTGCCGTAGGCGGCGCCCCCGCACCCAAGAAAGCCATAGAGTATCCAAAGTGTAACACCCTCAGAATCGGACCTATGCAAGTTTGGGCAAAATTCACCAAAACCGCATAGAAACGATTCAAAGGTGCCCACCAGGCACTTTCGTGCGGGTGGAAAACGAAGTAATAACATTACACAACAGTCCTCGATGGGACCCACAAAACAGATATATATAACAGCGACTCAAAGAGTCAAGAATACAGGTATAATATACAAAGATCCAAATCACCTTGAGAACGATATAGCGTCCAGCTACGGACAAGATGCAAATGGGGCTAAGAGCCCTGAAGAATAACCAATGGCGTCCATAACCCTGCCCAGGCCAAGCCGGAAGGGTAACCCTGCTAACGGCGTCGATCTCAAAACCTGCTTAAACAAAAGGGGTGCCGGCAAAGGGCAAAGGAAAAAGAGGAGCGTCGATCGAGGCGATTACCAGCGAGGCTAGAATTCGGCGGTCCTCGCCTACATAGGTATGGTGGACTGAAGCGGCAGCGGCAGCATGCACTAACCAACCTATAGAGACTCGATACAACTGACGGATATCAGAGGGGGATAAGAATGACCTAACCGGATCCAACCTGAAGCTATCTCCAAACAAACCCATCCTGGTGTTTCCCCCTCGAGACCAATCGAGGAAGTCAACCGAGGAACTCACACAGTTGGCAGTTTTACTTATTCAGTTATAGTTGCGGCACTTTACTAGTCAGGTTTAGATAATCGTCCTGATAAAATAAGCAGTGGGCCCTTTTAGTTAATCATTCCGTTATAGTTGCAACAATTACTACTCAGATACAGATAGCATGAGATAAACCCAAAACCCAGCAGTTGTTGGTACTTTTATTCAGCCAATTCCGTTGTAGTTGCCATGCTTACTAGTCAGGTACAATGGTCGCAAGCGACACTCCAAACAAGCAATTGTGGGCAGTATTAATTAGCCATTCCATTATAGTGAAGCTGATTACTAGTCATTATAAGTCAAATTTATAGCAGTATACTTTAGTTATGCTTGTCTATGATCGAGATACTGTGCTCCAAGTCGTCCATATCCGCGGACACGGCTTTCAGAAATTTTTACCCGGCCGGGGTGCACCAATAGCAACACACGCTCGATCAACCTCGGAAAAACCAAATCAAAACCCAACGAGGCTTTCACGACTGAACAATCACAGGATTCAGAAATATTTCAGGGGGCCACCCCTTAAGTAGAATCCGCAACAGAGTAAGCAAGCTCCGAGACGGCCTCAAGGTTATGGGGACGGCTGTGAACGACTGGGAACCCGAAAGTGTGGCTGGGCTTGTCGACACCGCGGAATCGTGCCATAATCCTAACGATGACAGTGCGCACTGCACAATTTAAATACGTAAAGTAGCATGGCATAAGTACAGGATCGTAAATAAAACCTCAAACTAGTTTGTGGCCCCGTGAAATAAGATTGAATCAAGCTCGCTCGGGGTCCCATATACCTCCGGATGTGGATAGCGCAAAAATCAAGGAACAGTATCAAGTACTCGGGTCTTACGGGACACAAGTGGGCTCGGCAACCAAATATTTTCTATCACCCACCGATGCCTCGCTTATTTCAATTTTAGTTGTTAAACAGAAATTAAAGTGACGATAAGTAAAACTAGAAACATCTCCAACATCAACATGCGGCAATACATCAAGAATCGTGGCATATGACGACACACATCAAGACTAGAGCAAGCAACTACGACGCGCAAGTCCAACTCTACCAAACAATGTAATAGGGTGTGTCCAAGGCAATATAAGGTCAGTAGGGATATATCGGCACGGAAACTAGAGCATCGCAACACGATAGCGTGAGATCAACAGGAGGAATAAAGACTATAAAAGTAAGATAGGTAGAAAGGGGGAGATGCTCGCCTGAAAACATTGTCGAAGGTTCAACCGAAGATCGGGGCGATGCTCACATCAACTCAAGGCCTTATCCGCGAAGAAGCAAAACACTAGAATAAACACCGGATGCGATATTTAATACAACGGCAGAAGTTCGGCATGATGCATGCATGATGCATGGCATGGCAAGGTGCGATGCAATTAGGTCAAGATTAAGCGGAACCAGGGGTCCCGACAATTAGTTAGGTGGTTCATGTTATTTATCTACCCCGCAAATTAAATGTTGTTTACATGGCAAAAGATAAGATACCGGTTCGCTACTCAAGTTTTAAATGAGGCCAATATAAGGCTAGATTTGCCCGCATATGGGCCCCATATTTAATTATTAGGTGAATCGGCATAAGGCCCCCAAACCACATGATATGCATGCGAGAAGTCAATTAAATATGCAACAATTGATATCATTTATAAAAAAATAGGGTATCGAGGAAAGGGTCACACATTTAGGGTTCGATCTTGTTAGGGTTCCGGGTTCGGTCGGTCTCGGGTTTAGGGTTCGACGGCTTGGCGGGATCGATCGTTTCGACTCGGGGTTAGGGTCTCGGATCGGGTAGGTCTTGGCGCAACCGGGAGCAGGGCTTGGTTGGGGCGCATCGAATTCTTCTGGGTCGGAGCCGTTCTTATCGTCGCGTAGGTCTTGTCGGGTCCACGGGGTCGGTCTTGCCGTTGCGAGGGTCTTGTCGGGTCCGCGCCATCGAGGCGGTCTTGGTGTTCGACGGGGTTCTTGGCGTCCGTGAAGGAGAACTTGAGGGTCCAGCGTCTCGGTGTCCTCGGATCCGAGCGGAAGAACTTGTCGGGCCGGGTTCGGTCTTCGGGGTTCGGGAGGAAGACTTGGCGTTCGGGTCGCGGCGTCCTCGGTTCCGTGTAGGAGATCTCGGTAGGTTCCCTGTCGTTGGCATTGTGGTGCTAGTTCCATCCCTTGGTAGTGGCTTGGAGTGGCATCGTACTGGCAAGACAGACACGCACACGGCACCTGCAACTTCTTAAACACAAGCACAGGGGCTACATGGGAGATGCTCGCGCGGCGCTTGAACGAGGTCGGCGACGGGCGGACACAGAGGAGAGGCGCGGCCGAGACGAGGATGGCGCGGGCCGCGGCAGGCGAGGGGGCGCAGGCGCGGAGGCGGGCTCGGGCGCACGCACGCCGGGCGAGGGCGGCGAGGCGCTGGGCCGAGGCCGAGCGGAGCGGCGGCCGAGGAAGCTCGGGAGGCGCCCGCGAGCCTGGGCGTGGCGGTGCCGCCGGGCGACGAGGCGGCCTACTCGAGGGGCGGACGGGCTTGGAGGCGCGGGCGCGCGGACGCCAGAGCTGGGCGGCGAGCCGGGCCGAGCTTGGAGGCGACGAGCTGACGGGCGACGACGGGGCGCAGGAGCGGGCCGGGATGCAGGCCGAGGAGGAGGCGCCGAGCCGGGCGAGCCTGGGCCGGAGGATGCTTTGGGGCGACGCGCATGGGGCTTGGGGTTGCGCCGAGGAGGGTCATGAGGTGGAGGCGGCCTGGGGGACGCCGAGGGAGCCCGAGGAGAGGACCGCGAGCGGCGAGGTTGGGGTGGGCGGCTGGGCGGCTGGGCTGCAGCTGCGGGCTCATGGCGAGGAAGGAGGCGGGCGCGAGGAGGCTTGGGAAAGGTGGAAGGAGGCGGGAGGTTGGGGAACGCGGGGGACAGAGAGGTGGGGAGGAAGAGGAACAGGGGGAGAGGGGTGGCCTGCAACGTGGGACGCGTGCGGGGCCCACGCGCCAGGGAGAGAGAGAGAGAGGGTCAGGGGGTGGGTTGTGTGCGTTGCATTGTGTTTGGGTTGGTGGGGTGGGACAGACGCGAGGGGGGAGTGGGGCTAGGCCAGGCTGGCAGCATGCAGGGCGCGGCGGGTGCGTGTGAACGCGCTGTATGGAAAGTAGGTGGTGGGGCGCTGGGGAACTGGGGTGGGGGTCACGCTGGGGTTAGGATCTGCTGCGCGGTGTTTAGTGCGTGTGTGCTTGCGTGGCCAGGTGGAGGGAGAAAAGGGAGAGGGAGAGAGGAGGGGTGATCCAAGTGGGAGCCCACGGTTGGTTGGGGGTTGGGCAAGGTGACGTGGCGAACACCGATTGGTTGGGGTGATGTGGCCAAGGGGTGTGGGTAGACTAGTTGGGTAGACATAGGATTTAGATGGGGCGGCAGGTTTGGACCGATTTAGAAATCTGGGGCGGTCGTTCGGGTCGGGGCTCGTTCGACTGCCCCTACTAAAATAATTAATGTTTTTATTTATTTTAATTGGGCCGTTTGCAACCCGATAGCAACAAAACAAAATACTCCGGAGACCCGGGGTTTTGCGTTTGAATAAAGATTTGGCGTTTGGAAAACAAATCGGGTGTTGCGAAAATAGTTTTTGGCAAACAATGCATGATGATGACGATGCAATGCACAAATTCAACGCGATTTTCTGGTAGTGGTTTTGCGGGATGCCACAATTCGACACCACTAACAATGGATCTCGCCCTCGAGATCCGCCTCATGCTACCGGAAGGAAGGTCGGCGAACTGCGTTCTCTCGCTCTTCGTGTAGATCCTCGCGACACCACTAACGAGGGTTTCTTCTTCATCTGGAAATCGGCGACACCACCAACAAAGGGTCGTTGTCCGTGATCGTCGAGAGAACACTCCGGGGACAAAAAGGTCGAAGGTAGGGGTATCAACAAATAAAGCCACCCCTAACTTCCGTGGACGGAGTAAAACTGCTGGATCCACTGATTCGATGTACAAGAGCGAATGATAAGAGTAGTCGGATGGTGATCAGTCCATCGCGCACCCAAACCATTACTCTGCACATGAATAGGCGGATTATGCAACCAACTCTCGGAATTAGACTGAAGATCTCGACAAGCGAGGTTCGGAACAAAGGAGTGATGCAGGCTCTGCATCGGAACTGGCGTAGATGATGTCGTCGCGTCGGAAATTGTGGCATCCCGCAAAACCACTACTAGAAAATCGCGTTGAATTTGTGCATTGCATCGTCATCATCATGCATTGTTTGCCAAAACTATTTTTGCAAAGCTCGATTTGTTTTCCAAACGCCCCATCTTAATTCAACTACAAGCCCGGTCCCCGGAATATTTTGTTTAAATTAAAAATGTTGTGCAAACGGTCTGTTAAAATAAATAAAGTATTTTATTATTTTAGCGGGCAAGCAAACGGGCCACGACCGCACGACCACCCCATAATTCAGATCGGTCCAACCTCTAATCCTAAGTCTACCTAATCTACCCCTCTCCCCCTCCACCTCACTCCCACCTATCAGGACACGCCACATCACCCTTGCCCACCCCTCCCCCACCCACACTTTGACACATGGCACCCCCCAACTCCCTCCTCTCTCCTCCACCTCTCTCCCCAAGACCAACACACGACGCCTGCCCCATCCTGGACCCGCTTGTCCCACGCCATCCGCCTCCACTGTCTCACCAGCCACCTTCTCTCCTCTCTCCCACCACCCCGCAGACCCTGACCCACCCCCCGACGCCCCCTCTCTCTCTCTTCTCCTCTCTCTTCCAGCCGCTCCCCACCCGACGCCACCACCTTCCTCTCCTCTCCTTCCACCCCTGACCACCGCGCCAGTTCAAGGCCCCCCGTCGCTCGCTCCCTCTCTCTCTCCTGCCCGCCTCGCCGACCGTGCTCATGACGCCCTGCCTGCCCTGCCGGGCTCACATGACGCCCCCGTGCCAGCCGCTCGCTGGCTGCCTCGGCCTACCGCACCTCGCCCCTTCCTCGCCATCCTCTAGCCGCTGCCGTCTGCCGGCCTCCCCGCCGCCGCCTCGAGCCTTGCTTCTGCCCGCCGCCCCACCATGTCAGATCCGCCTCAGCGCCCCGCCCGAGCCCCTGCGGCCCGCCTGCCGCCAAGCTCGCTGCCGCCATGCGCCTCGCTTTTCCGCCTCGCTCGGCTGCCGCCGCCGGGTCCTCGCAGGCGCTTCGCCGCACGCCTCGACGGCCGCCCATCTTCGTCTCCGCCAACCCCTGGCCCTGATCGGCCCTAGTGCCCGACCGCAGGCCCGCCCGTGGCGCCCTGCTGCCGTGCCTACACCCCCGCCAACTCGCTGCGCCTTGGCCCTGAGCCATATCGTCAGTCTGCACCGGCCTATCCACTCCCGTGGACGCCCTGGCGCCATGGTGTCGTGTCAAACGAGGATGCAGCCAGCCCGTGTCGCAAGTCACTGTCGGACCCGGCGCTTCCTCATCCGGAGACCCGAAGACGCCTATACCTCCGTCTTGGATCGCCATGACCCTTCGCGAACCTCGAAATCCGAAGATCTGAATCCCTCAGCATGCCAAGATCGCCATCCCGGAACCAAAGTGCGAACTCCGGCATCGTCTTCATGTACTCCTTCACGGATGCAACGAGACCTTCTACGCGAACACCGAGATCTTCCCCCCCGGAACGTCGAGTGCTCCTTCCCGGAGTCCGGCGACGCCTCGAGAACCCGGACGCCAAGATCGCCGATGCGAAAACGCCAAGCCCGTCTACCCTCGGACGCCAAGACCCGAACCGGGAGGACGCAAGATCGCCACGAGAACGCCAAGTGCTTCTTCCCTCGCCAAGACCGCCTCGATTGCGCGGGCCCGACAAGACCCTCGCAACGGCAAGATCGACCCCGGGGGACCCGACAAGATCGGCGCGACAACAAGAACGGCATTGGCCCGGAAGAATTCGACACGCCCCGGACACCGAGACCCCGATGCGACAAGATCTACCCCAGTCAACCGAGAACGCTTCCGTCGAACCCTGGATCCCGAGACCGGACCCGAAACCCTGAGACCGACCCCGAACCCCGGAACCCAAGATCGTCGAGACCCCTCAATGTGTGAACCCCTTATCCGAGAACCCTATTTTATAATAATTGAAATACAACTTGTCGCATAATAATTGTTCATGCATGCATCTCATCATGTGGTTTGGGGGCTTTAGGCCGATTCACCTAATAATTAAATATGGGGCCCATATGCGGGCAAATCTAGTCTCATATTGGCCTCATTTAAACTGGTGTAGCGAACCGGTATCTCATCTTGCCTTGATATAACAACATTTAAATACGGGGTAGCTAAATAACCTGAACCATATAATAATTGTCGGGACCCCGGTTCCGCTTAATATGACCTAATTGCATCGCGCCTTTGCCATGCCATGCATCATACATGCATCATGCCGATCTTCTGCCGTTGTATTAAATATTGCATCCGGTGTTCCTTCTAGTGATTTGCTTCTTCGCGGATAAGGCCGTTGAGTTGATGTGAGCTTCACCCCGATCTTCGGTTGAACCCTTCGACAATGTTTTCAGGCGAGCATCTCCCTCTTTCTACCTATCTCATTTTTATAGTCTTTATTCCCTCATGTTGATCTATTGCTATCTGTGTTGCGATGCTCTAGTTTTCCGTACCCGAAATATCCCCTGCAGCCTTATATTGCCTTGGACACACCCTATTACCTGTTGTTTGGTAGATAGTTGGACTTATGCGTAATTGCTTGCTCAAGTGTCGATGTGTCGTCATATGCCCCGCTCGATTTGATGTATTGCCGCATGTTGATATTGGAGATGATTCTAGTTTTACTTATCGTCACTTTACTTTTACGCTTAACAACTAAAATTGAAATAAGCAGAGGCATCGTGGGTGATAGATAATATTTGGTTTCCGAACGCCCACTTGTGTCCCGTAAGACCCCGAGTACTTGATACTTTCCTTGATTTTTTCGCGCTATCCACATCCGGGAGGTATATGGGACCCCCCTGAGCCAGAGCTTGATTCATTCTTATTTCTTGGGGCCACAAACTAGTTTGAGGTGTTTTTACTATCCTGTACTTATGCCATGCTACTTTCTGTATTTAAATTGTAGGTAGTCGCACATGCATCTTGTTAGGATCGGACCACGATTCCGCGGTGTCGACAAGCCCGTTTGGGGTTCCCGTTTCACGCCATCTAGCCAAACCTTGAGGCCGTCTGAGCTTGCTTACTCCGCTATGGATTCTACTTAAGGGTGGCCTCGAAATATTTTGAATCGTGATTGTTCACCGTGAAAGCCTCGTTGGGTTTTGATTTGGTTTTTCCGAGGTTGATCGAGCGTGTGTTGCTATTGGTGCACCCCGCCGGGTAAAACTTTCTCAAAGCCGTGTCCGGATATGGACGACTTGGAGCACAAGATCTCGATCATAGACAAGCATAACTAAAGTTTCTTGCTATAAATTTGACTTATAATGACTAGTAATCAGCTTCACTATAATGGAATGGCTAATTACGCCCACAATTGCTTGTTTGGTCGCCATACAATTGCATCTGACTAGTAAGTATTGCAACTACAACACAACGGCTGAATAAAAGTACCAACAACTGCTGGGTTATGGGTTTATCTCATGCTATTCATATCTGATTAGTAATTGCTGCAACTACAACGGAATGGTTAACTAAAAGTGCCCACTGCTTATTTTATCAGGACAATTATCTAAACCTGACTAGTAATTGCTGCAACGATACTAAATGAATAAAACTGCCAACTGTGTGAGTTCCTTGGTTGACTTCCTCGTTTGGTCTCGAGGGGGAAACGCCAGGATGGGTTTGTTTGGTGTTAGCTTCAGGTTGAATCCGGATAGGTCCTTCTCATCCCTCTCTGATATCCGCCCGATGTATCGAGTCTCTATAGGTTGTTTAGTGCATGCTGCCGCTGCCGCTTCAGTCCACCATACCTATGTAGGCGAGGACCGCCGAATTCTAGCCTCGCCGTAATCGCCTCGATCGACGCCTCCTTCTTTTCCTCCGCCTTTGTCGGCACCCCTTTGTTTAAGCAGGTTTTGAGATCGACATCGTTAGCGTGGTTACCCTTCCGCTTGGCTCGGGTGGTTGTGGACGCCATTGGTTATTCTTCAGGGCTCTTAGCCCCATTTGCATCTTGTCCGTAGTCGGACGCTCTATCATTTTCAAGGTGATTTGGATCTTTGTATATTATATCTGTATCCTTGACTCTTTGAGTCGCTGTTATATATATATCTGTTTTGTAGGTCCCATCGAGGACCGTGTAATGTTATTACTGCTTTTCCACCCGCACGAAAGTGCTGGTGGCACCTTTGAATCGCTTTCTATGGGTTTGGCGAATTTTGCTCAAACTTGCATAGGTCCGATTCGAGGGTGTTACTGAGTGGTATCGAGCTCGCCAGTTGCGATACCCTGACAAGTCCATTTCAGAGGATAACCTAGCTAACGGTCAAGTAGAGTGTCAAAACTATTTTGCAAAACCGGTTGGATAGTTACGATTAGGTCTGATTTTACTCCTTAACCCTCCGCTATTCTCCTCTTATCTCGACGTGTTTTGAATCGCTCTCTTATCTTTTCTTCGAGTCCGTGATTTCGTGGTTGGGTTTCCGCTGCACCTTCGTGGTTTTCGCTTCCTTCTTCGATAACGGTGTTCGCCATCCGTGTTCATGCCGCTTAAAATCCGTCCACGGTGTTACCATTCTTTGTTCTTTGTTTGTGCCTTCCGTGTTTTCCGACGCGACGACATCCTCACGCCAGATCCGATGCGCAGGTCGCATCACTCCGTTGTTCAACCTCGCTTGTCGAGATCTTCATCGACCAGGGAGTTGGTCGAATAATCCGCCTATTCGTGTGCAGAGTAATGGTTTGGGTGCGGGATGGAGTAGCTACCATACCACTACTCTTATCATTCGCTCTTGTACATCGAATCAGTGGATCCAGCGATTTTACTCCGTTCACGGAAGTTAGGGGTGGCTTTATTTGTTGATACCTCTACCTTCGACCTTTTGTTACCGGAGAGTTCTCTCGACGATCACGGACAACGACCTCTTGTTAGTGGTGTCGCGAAGATCTACACGAAGCGCGAAGGATCAGATCGCCGACCTTCCTTCCGGTACCATGAGGCGGATCTCGAGGGCGAGATCCATTGTTAGTGGTGTCGAATTGTGGCATCCCGCAAAAACCACTACTAGAAAATCGCGTTGAATTTGTGCATTGCATCGTCATCATCATGCATTGTTTGCCAAAACTATTTTTGCAAAGCTCGATTTGTTTTCCAAACGCCCCATCTTAATTCAACTACAAGCCCGGTCCCCGGAATATTTTGTTTAAATTAAAAATGTTGTGCAAACGGTCTGTTAAAATAAATAAAGTATTTTATTATTTTAGCGGGGTACCAAAGCAGACGACCCGCACGACCACCCCCATAATTCAGATCGGTCCAACCTCTAATCCTAAGTCTACCCAGAAATCTACCCCTCTCCCCCTCCACCTCACTCCCACCTATCAGGACACGCCACATCACCCTTGCCCACCCCTCACCCACTCACACTCTGACACATGGCACCCCCCAACTCCCTCCTCTCTCCTCCACCTCTCTCTCCCCCCAGCACCCAACACACGCACGCCCTGGCCCCATCCCCCTGGACCCGCCTGTCCCACGCGCCAGTCCGCCTCCACTCTGTCCTCACCCAGCCACCTTCTCTCCTCTCTCTGACCACCCGGCCCGCAGACCCCTGGGACCCACGCCTGTCCCTCTCTCTCTTCTCACAGCCGCTCCCCACCCGACGCACACTGCTTCCTCTCCTCCCTTCCACCCCCAGCGACCACTGCCAGTCTCGCTCGCTCCCTCTCTCTCTCTCTGCTGGCCTTCGCCGACTCATGACGCCTCGCTGCCGCCGCTCAGCCATGGCGACGCCCCGCCCGCCGGCGCCGCTCCCAAGGCTTCTACCTCGCTGCCCGCACCCTCGCCTTCTCGCCATCCTCTAGCCGCCGCCTGCTCTGCCGGCCTCGCCGCCGGTCCTCGGCGCCGCTTAGTCTCGCCGCCATGCCAGATCCGCTCGCATCCGCTCCCCAAGCTCTCGCCGCCAAGCTTCGCTGCCATGCGCCGCCGCTTTTCCGCCTGCTCGCCGCTGCCGCCGGCGGGTCCTCGCGGCGCCGACCGCCGCCGCACGCCCGACGGCCGCCATCTTCGCTCTCAACCTCGCCTGATCGGCCTAGTGCCCGACCGCAGCCCGCCCGTGGCGCCTGTGCCGCTGCGTTTACACCCGCCAACTCACGCGCTTTGCCCTGCCATATCGTCTGCCGCACGCCTATCCACTCCCGTGGGACGCCTGGCGCCATGGTGTCGTGTCAACGAGGATGCAGCCAGCGTGTCGCAAGTCACCGTCGGACCGGCTTCCTCATCCGGAGACCAAGACGCCTATACCTCCGCCTTGATCGCCATGACCTTCGCGAACCTCGAACCAAGATCTCAATCCTCGGCATGCCAAGATCGCCATCCGGAACCAAAGTGCGAACCCCGCATCGTCTTCATGTACTCCTTCACCGATGCAACGAGACCTTCTACGCGAACACCGAGATCTTCCCCGGAACGCCGAGTGCTCCTTCCCGAGTCCGGCGACGCCTCCGAGAACCCGGACGCCAAGATCGCCGATGCGAAAACGCCAAGCCCGTCTACCCTCGGACGCCAAGACCTGAACCGGGAGGACGCAAGATCGCCACGAGAACGCCAAGTGCTTCTTCCCTCGCCAAGACCGCCTCGATGGCGCGGGCCCGACAAGACCCTCGCAACGGCAAGATCGACCCCGGGGGACCCGACAAGATCGGCGCGACAACAAGAACGGCATTGGCCCGGAAGAATTCGACATGCCCCGGACACCGAGACCCCGATGCGACAAGATCTACCCCAACAACGAGAACGCCTGTCGAACCACGGATCCGAGACGGACCAAACCTGAGACCGACCCCGAACCCCGGAACCCAAGATCGTCGAGACCCCTCAATGTGTGAACCCCTTATCCGAGAACCCTATTTTATAATAATTGAAATACAACTTGTCGCATAATAATTGTTCATGCATGCATCTCATCATGTGGTTTGGGGGCTTTAGGCCGATTCACCTAATAATTAAATATGGGGCCCATATGCGGGCAAATCTAGTCTCATATTGGCCTCATTTAAACTGGTGTAGCGAACCGGTATCTCATCTTGCCTTGATATAACAACATTTAAATACGGGGTAGCTAAATAACCTGAACCATATAATAATTGTCGGGACCCCGGTTCCGCTTAATATGACCTAATTGCATCGCGCCTTTGCCACGCCATGCATCATACATGCATCATGCCGATCTTCTGCCGTTGTATTAAATATTGCATCCGGTGTTCCTTCTAGTGATTTGCTTCTTCGCGGATAAGGCCGTTGAGTTGATGTGAGCTTCGCCCCGATCTTCGGTTGAACCCTTCGACAATGTTTTCAGGCGAGCATCTCCCTCTTTCTACCTATCTCATTTTTATAGTCTTTATTCCCTCATGTTGATCTATTGCTATCTGTGTTGCGATGCTCTAGTTTTCCGTACCCGAAATATCCCCTGCAGCCTTATATTGCCTTGGACACACCCTATTACCTGTTGTTTGGTAGATAGTTGGACTTGCGCGTCGTAATTGCTTGCTCAAGTGCTGATGTGTGTCGTCATATGCCTCAGTTGCTGATGTATTGCCGCATGTTGATATTGGAGATGATTCTAGTTTTACTTATCGTCACTTTACTTTCTGTTTAACAACTAAAATTGAAATAAGCAGAGGCATCGGTGGGTGATAGATAATATTTGGTTTCCGAACGCCCACTTGTGTCCCGTAAGACCCCGAGTACTTGATACCTGTTCCTTGATTTTTTGGCTACCCACATCCGGAGGTATATGGGACCTGAGCCGAGCTTGATTCATTCTTATTTCTTGGGGCCACAAACTAGTTTGAGGTGTTTTACTATCTGCTTATGCCATGCTACTTTACGTATTTAAATTGTGCAGGTAACTGCATCGCTTGTTAGGATCGACCACGATTCCGCGGTGTCGACAAGCCCGTTTGGGGTTCCCATGACCGTCTAGCCAAACCTTGAGGCCGCCGAGCTTGCTTACTCCGCGGATTCTACTTAAGGGTGGCCCTCAAATATTTTTGAATCTGTGATTGTTCGTCGTGAAAGCCTCGTTGGTTTTGATTTGGTTTTTCCGAGGTTGATCGGCGTGTGTTGCTATTGGTGCACCCGGGTAAAACTTTCAAAGCCGTGTCCGCGGATATGGACGACTTGGAGCACGATATCTCGATCATAGACAAGCATAACTAAAGTTTATGCTATAAATTTGACTTATAATGACTAGTAATCTTCACTATAATGGAATGGCTAATTAATATCGCCCAATTGCTTTTTGGTTGTCGCGACAGCTGCATCGACTAGTAAGTATTGCAACTACAACAACGGTGAATAAAAGTACCAACAACTGCTGGGTTATGGGTTTATCTCATGCTATTCATATCTGATTAGTAATTGCTGCAACTACAACGGAATGGTTAACTAAAAGTGCCCACTGCTTATTTTATCAGGACAATTATCTAAACCTGACTAGTAATTGCTGCAACGATACTAAATGAATAAAACTGCCAACTGTGTGAGTTCCTTGGTTGACTTCCTCGTTTGGTCTCGAGGGGGAAACGCCAGGATGGGTTTGTTTGGTGTTAGCTTCAGGTTGAATCCGGATAGGTCCTTCTCATCCCTCTCTGATATCCGCCCGATGTATCGAGTCTCTATAGGTTGTTTAGTGCATCTTTGCCGCTTGATCCACCATACCTATGTAGGCGAGACCCGAATTCTAGCCTCGCCGTATTGGCCTCGATCTTGACGCCGCCCTTTTTTCCTCGCCTTTGTCGGCACCCCTTTGTTTAAGCAGGTTTTGAGATCGACGTCGTTAGCGTGGTTACCCTTCCGCTTGGCCCGGCAGGTTATGGACGCCATTGTTTATTCTTCAGGGCTCTTAGCCCCATTTGCATCTTGTCCGTAGTCGGACGCTCTATCATTTTCAAGGTGATTTGGATCTTTGTATATTATATATGTATTCTTGACTCCTTGAGTCGCTGTTATATATATCTGTTCTGTGGGTCCCATCGAGGACTGTTGTGTAATGTTATTACTTCGTTTTCCACCCGCACGAAAGTGCCTGGTGGGCACCTTTGAATCGTTTCTATGCGGGTTTGGCGAATTTTGCTCAAACTTGCATAGGTCCGATTCTGAGGGTGTTACAGAAAACACCGGAAGGCACAAACAAGGAACAAAGAATGGTACCGCAGTAGACGGATTCCTCAGGCAGCTTGAACACCGGATGATAGATCACCGTTATCATAGGAGGAAGCGAAACCCTGAAGGTACGACGGAAACCCAACCACGAGAAATCCTGGACTCGAAGAAAAGATAAGAGAGCAGATTCCAAAACACGTCGAGATAAGAGGAGAATAGCAGAGGGGTAAGAAGTAAAATCAGACCTAATCAGAACTATCCAACCGATTTTGCAAAAATAGTTTTGACACTCTACTTCGGCCGTTAGCTAGGTTATCCTAGTGGACTTGTGGGGTATCGAATCCGAGCTCGATACCACTCAGAACACCTCGATCGGACCTATGCAAGTTTGGGCAAAATTCACCAAACCCGCATAGAAACGATTCAGGTGCCACCAGCACTTCGTGGTGGAAACGAAGTAATAACATTACACAACAGCCTCGATGGGACCCACAAAACAGATATATATAACGACTCAAAGAGTCAAGAATACAGTATAATATACAAAGATCCAAATCACCTTGAGAACGATATAGCGTCCGACTACGGACAAGATGCAAATGGGGCTAAGAGCCTCAAGAATAACCAATGGCCCATAACCCCGCCAGCCAAGCCGGAAGGGTAACCTCGCTAACGGCGTCGATCTCAAAACCTGCTTAAACAAAAAGGGTGCCGCAAAGGGCAAAGGAAAAAGAGGAGCGTCGATCTGAGGCCAAGACACCGAGGCTAGAATTGGTCCTCGCCTACATAGGTATGGTGGATCAAGCGGCAAAGATGCACTAACCAACCTATAGAGACTCGATACAACCGACGGATATCGAGGGGATAAGAATGACCTAACCGATCCAACTGAAGCTATCTCCAAACAAACCCATCCTCGTGTTTCCTCGAGACCAATCGAGGAAGTCAACCGAGGAACTCACACAGCTGGCGCTTTACTTATTCAGTTATAGTTGCGGCACTTTACTAGTCGAGTTTAGATAATCGTCCCGATAAAATAAGCGATGGGCCCTTTTAGTTAATCATTCCGTTATAGTTGCAACAATTACTACTCGACATGATAGCATGAGATAAACCCAAAACCCAAAGCTTGTTGGTACTTTTATTCACCAATTCCGTTGTAGTTGCCATGCTTACTAGTCAGTACAATGGTCGCGTTTACACTCCAAACAAGCAATTGTGGGCGTATTAATTAGCCATTCCATTATAGTGAAGCTGATTACTAGTCATTATAAGTCAAATTTATAGCGATACTTTAGTTATGCTTGTCTATGATCGAGATATCATGCTCCAAGTCGTCCATATCCGGACACGGCTTCGAAAGTTTTACCCGGGGTGCACCAATAGCAACACACGCTCGATCAACCTCGGAAAACCAAATCAAAACCCAACGAGGCTTTCACGACCGAACAATCACAGGATTCAGAAATATTTCAGGGGCCACCCTTAAGTAGAATCCATAACGAGTAAGCAAGCTCGAGACGGCCTCAAGGTTATGGGGACGGCTGTGAACGAGGGAACCCGAAGTGTGGCTGGGCTTGTCGACACCGGAATCGTGCCATAATCCTAACAGTCAAGACAAAGCTCGCACAATTTAAATACGTAAAGTAGCATGGCATAAGCAGGATCGTAAATAAAACCTCAAACTAGTTTGTGGCCCCAAGAAATAAGATGAATCAAGCTCGGCTCGGGGGTCCCATATACCTCCCGGATGTGGATAGCGCGCAAAAATCAAGGAACAGGTATCAAGTACTCGGGGTCTTACGGGACACAAGTGGGCGTTCGGCAACCAAATATTTTCTATCACCCACCGATGCCTCTGCTTATTTCAATTTTAGTTGTTAAACAGAAATTAAAGTGACGATAAGTAAAACTAGAAACATCTCCAACATCAACATGCGGCAATACATCAGCAACTGTGGCATATGACGACACACATCAGCACTAGAGCAAGCAACTACGACGCGCAAGTCCAACTGTCTACCAAACAACAGGTAATAGGGTGTGTCCAAGGCAATATAAGGCTGCAGGGGATATATCGGGTACGGAAACTAGAGCATCGCAACACCGATAGCAGTAGATCAACAGGAGGGAATAAAGACTATAAAAGTAAGATAGGTAGAAAGGGGGAGATGCTCGCCTGAAAACATTGTCGAAGGTTCAACCGAAGATCGGGGCGATGCTCACATCAACTCAAGGCCTTATCCGCGAAGAAGCAAAACACTAGAATAAACACCGGATGCGATATTTAATACAACGGCAGAAGTTCGGAATGATGCATGCATGATGCATGGCATGGCAAGGTGCGATGCAATTAGGTCAAGATTAAGCGGAACCAGGGGTCCCGACAATTAGTTAGGTGGTTCATGTTATTTATCTACCCCGCAAATTAAATGTTGTTTACATGGCAAAAGATAAGATACCGGTTCGCTACTCAAGTTTTAAATGAGGCCAATATAAGGCTAGATTTGCCCGCATATGGGCCCCATATTTAATTATTAGGTGAATCGGCATAAGGCCCCCAAACCACATGATATGCATGCGAGAAGTCAATTAAATATGCAACAATTGATATCATTTATAAAAAAAATAGGGTATCGAGGAAAGGGTCACACATTTAGGGTTCGGCGATCTTGTTAGGGTTCCGGGGTTCGGGGTCGGTCTCGGGGTTTAGGGTTCGACGGCCTTGGCGGGATCGTTCTCGGACTCCGGGGGTTAGGGTCTCGGATCGGGGTAGGTCTTGGCGCAACCGGGGAGCAGGGCTTGGTTGGCGTCGGGGGCGCATCGAATTCTTCTGGGTCGGAGCCGTTCTTATCGTCGCGTAGGTCTTGTCGGGTCCACGGGGTCGGTCTTGCCGTTGCGAGGGTCTTGTCGGGTCCGCGCCATCGAGGCGGTCTTGGTGTTCGACGGGGTTCTTGGCTTCCGTGAAGGAGAACTTGAGGGTCCAGCGTCTCGGTGTCCTCGGATCCGAGCGGAAGAACTTGTCGGGCCGGGTTCGGTCTTCGGGGTTCGGGAGGAAGACTTGGCGTTCGGGTCGCGGCGTCCTCGGTTCCGTGTAGGAGATCTCGGTAGGTTCCCTGTCGTTGGCATTGTGGTGCTAGTTACATCCCTTGGTAGTGGCTTGGAGTGGCATCGTACTGGCAAGACAGACACGCACACGGCACCTGCAACTTCTTAAACACAAGCACAGGGGCTACATGGGAGATGCTCGCGCGGCGCTTGAACGAGGTCGGCGACGGGCGGACACAGAGGAGAGGCGCGGCCGAGACGAGGATGGCGCGGGCAAGCGGGGGGCGCAGCGCGAGGCGGGCTCGGGCCGCAGACGCACGCCGCCGGGCGAGGGCGGGCGGAGGCTACTGGCGGCCGAGGCCGAGTGAGCGGGCGGCGCCGAGGAAGCTCGAGGGGCGCCCGGAGCTGGGCGTGGCGTCGCCGGGCCAATGGCGGCCTACTCGCGAGGGGCGGACGGCTTGAGGCGCGGTCCGGCGCGGGCTGGAGGCCAGAGCCGGGCGGCGAGCCTGGGCCGAGCTTGGCGGAGGCGACGAGCGGACGGGCGACGACGGGCGCAGGAGCGGCCGGGATGCGGGCCGAGGAGGAGGGCGCCGAGCCCAGAGCCTGGGGCCGGAGGGTGCGGCGGCGTGCGGGGGCTTGGGCCGGCGAGGAGGGTCGCGCGAGGTGGAGGCGGCCTGGGGGGGACGCTCGAGGGAGCCCGAGGGAGAGGACCGGCGAGCGAGGCGAGGTTGGACGTGGCCGGCGGGCGCTGGGCTGCAGGCGCTGGGCGGGCTCATGAAGCAGAGGAAGGAGGCGGGCGCGAGGGTTGCGGAAAGGTGGAAGGAGGCGGAGGTTGGGAACGCGGGGATGAGAGAGGGGAGGAAGAGGAACAGGGAGAGGTGGCATGACGTGACGCTGCAAGGGCCCACGCCAGTGAGAGAGAGAGGGTCAGGGGGTGGGTTGTGTGCGTTGCATTGTGTTTGGGTTGGTGGGGTGGGACAGACGCGAGGGGGGAGCTAGCTAGGCTGGCAAAGATGCCTTGGCGGTGCGTGTGAACGCTGTATGGGAAAGTAGGTGGACAGGGGCGCGGGGGAACCGGGGGTGGGTCCCAGGGGTCACGCGGGGGGGGGTTAGGATCTGCTGCGCGGTGTTTAGTGCGTGTGTGCTTGCATGGCCAGGTGGAGGGAGAAAAGGGAGAGGGAGAGAGGAGGGGTGAGCCAAGTGGCAGCCCACGGTTGGTTGGGGGTTGGGCAAGGTGACGTGGCGAACACCGATTGGTTGGGGTGATGTGGCCAAGGGGTGTGGGTAGACTAGTTGGGTAGACATAGGATTTAGATGGGGCGGCAGGTTTGGACCGATTTAGAAATCTGGGGCGGTCGTTCGGGTCGGGGCTCGTTCGACTGCCCCTACTAAAATAATTAATGTTTTTATTTATTTTAATTGGGCCGTTTGCAACCCGATAGCAACAAAACAAAATACTCCGGAGACCCGGGGTTTTGCGTTTGAATAAAGATTTGGCGTTTGGAAAACAAATCGGGTGTTGCGAAAATAGTTTTTGGCAAACAATGCATGATGATGACGATGAAATGCACAAATTCAACGCGATTTTCTGGTAGTGGTTTTGCGGGATGCCACACAAAGATAGTCTATTCGGTACTTACACCGGGTAGCACTGCTCTGGTTCCATGTGCAGCGCCGACATCTCCGACGTGCGGTCTAGAGGAGCTCCTCCGACAAGTAGAGATCTTGCAAGGAAACAGCGCATCCTTTGGCAAGCTGCTCGCCGAGAGTGCTACTAACCTCAAGATCATTGCACTTGTAAGGTTTATTTGCCTTTTACATTTCATATGAGTATCCCACTGTAGCCCCCGAGGATGTAGATAGAAAACCATAGGTCTTTGCGCCTAGATGCTCTAAGAGTGACTAAGCTAGAAAACCTCTCACTATAGCCCCCAAGCATATAGGTGGAATGAATTATTCCGACTAGATGCTTTAAGAGTAGCATACGCAGTGTCTATAAATTTCAATACTGTAGCACCCAAGCCTCTAGTTGTAACTGAATTAGTTCCGACTAGATGCTTAAAGAAAAGCTAAGCATATATCCGAGTTAAAAACTTTATACTGTAGCCCCCAAGCTTCTAATCGAAAACTGAATTAGTTCCGACTAGATGCTTAAAGAAAGACTAAGCATATTGCTAAGTTAAAAACTCTCGCTGTAGCCCCCGAGCATCTAGGTGGAAAATTTCTGGCTAGATGCTCCAAGTAGACCAAACAACGTTTAATTTTTCCTTTTTTCCACAGAACGAGAATGCTCGGAGGGGCATGGCCAACGACAAGTACTAGAAGATGCGCGCGGATCTGGAAGCCGAAAAGGGTAAAACCGCCTTCTTGAAGGAACAAATCATCAAGAGCAAGCGTCTGTTTTTCCTTTCTTTTTCGTAATCCGACTTGAACTTGTGTATTCTCCGAGTACTCACTGTGTACTTTGCTTTCTCCGACTTGCAGAAACCATTGCCAAGGCTAAGGACATTGTCGAGCAATCCAAGCACATTCAAGAGCTGGATAGCGAGAACAAGATCCTTAAGCAGGAGAGGAAGGACATGCTGAAGATGAATGAGGAGTCAATGAAAGCCCCGCGGGACTCCACCACCGAGGATATGAACCGCTTGAAGGAGGAGATCTCGATCTTAAGAGATCAGAAGAAAGCTGTCGATGAGCAGAATCAACGCCATCATGAGGCGTACAAGCTCCTCCAACAAGAACGGGACTCCTTGGCGGCTACCCTCTGGCAAGCTGAGGCTAGCATCTTTAGTAAGTGATTCTCCGTCTTGGATTTCTGTAGTCTAGATACTCTGAATTTTTGAACTCATGTGCTCCTTGTCGGAATATGCAGCTCCTATGGGTTTAACCCGGTCGCCTCCTCCAGCAAAGGAATGCATGGTTCTTGCCGGCAACTTCATCAACACCACCATCGCGCAAGCCAAAGAGATTGCCAAGCCCCTCCAGATCAACATCAAGGCATCAGACTCTGTGACAAAGTTCTCGGAGATCCTGCGCCGAGCCCCCGAGCATATCACAAGCTGGAAAGCTTCATGCACACGGGTCGGTGCAAGGATGGCGCTGTCCATGGTGAAGGCACATTACGAGGATGCCAACATCGACACGGTGACCTCTGGCATTCCTGGCGTAGATGACGATGGCAAAGCGATTAATCACGAATCCATCTTGTCGTCACTCGTGGGCTATGACACCAGAGTTGCCGAGTAAGTCAACGTCAACGTCTTCGTGCCGATGAACACCATCGATGGCGGCAACCAAAGTTCCTCTAAGTCCCTTCGCACTGCCAACTTCGAGGGTGATTCTCCTGCTGCCGATGACGCTGTTTCCAAGTCGCATGCGCCAAAGGAATGAAAAACAACTTATAATATTTGTTTCACCTTTGATGCATATGCGGAAAAAACTATGTATTAACTTAAGGCGGAAAACAATGTTGTATGTCCTTCTACTTAAGAACCAGTTTCCAGCATGTATATATTTTTTAAGCAAGTGCTGGCTTATCCATTACTTTGGTTCTTATGCTTGACTTTTAGTGAGTCGGAAGACTCGTTGTCGGAACCATGCGCTCAGGTGATGATGCCCAATGGCACCGTCAATAACCTAAGCACAAAATCGCCGACAATAAGTGCCAAAAGTCACTACTCTAGAATCCACATAAAACGACAACGAACGTGTAGACCAGAAAACTTAAGCTAACGCCCGTAGGCGGAATTTTCACAAGTACAATCACAAAACTTGTGCATAAAGGTTTTATATGATCCAAAAATGAACACCAAAGGAGGTAAAAGACTCAGAAATATGAGTGAACCAGAGAGCTTTATTTCATTGATCATATAAGAGGTACACAATTAGATAAAAAATGCTAAGTGTAAAAAGGACGTAGTTGTGCTATGTTCCATGGCCGATAAAGCTCCGCGTAGTCATCATCCGGGTCACGTCGCTTATGCTTATGATCCTCGTTGGGTCTATCCTTCAGTTCACGATTGTCAACGAGGTAGTAAGACCCATTGAGTAGCGCCTTGCTTATGACGAACGTTCCTTCCCGTGGCGGGGATAATTTGTGCGACTTCTTCTGCTTAAGTCGGAGCACCAAATCCCCCTCTTTAAATAAGCGATGCCGAACGCGGTGACTATGGTAGATGCGTAGCTTCTGCTGGTAGATGGTGGATCTTTGGCATGCCAAAACGCGCTCCTCCTCGAGAAGGTCCACATCTAGGCGTCTGGATTCTTCAGCGTCATCTTCGTCGTAGGCGGCAACCCTTGGTGCATCGTGAAGTATGTCGGAAGGTAGGATGGCTTCTGCTCCATATACCATGAAGTAAGGGGTGTAGTCGGTGGATCTGTTGGGTGTAGTTCATAAACTCCACAGCATATATGGCAATTCTTCCGCCCAGGCTCTAGCTGCTCTATGTAGCAGTGCCTCAAGACGTTGATTGATTCCCTGCAGAATTAATCCATTGGCTCGCTCAACCTGATCATTGGATTGTGGGTGTGCCACAGATGCAAGGTCAAGTCGGATGCCCTTCTCCCAACAATAAGCATCACTTTCTCCGAGTGACAAGTTGCTGCCATTGTCGGTGATATGCTATGTGGGAGACCAAATCTCACCACTAGATCCCGGACAAACCTGAGGGCAGTTGCCCCATCAAGCTTTCTAATGGGTTTAGCTTCTATCCATTTAGTGAATTTATCAACTGCTACTAGCATATGTGTAAACCCACATGGTGCCATCTGTAACGGTCCCACCATGTCTAGCCC